>OY751103.1:16453928-17713928 GCA_963564075.1 Eupithecia subfuscata
TGTATCAATTTCATATACTACCTTAGAAAGTCTCGTTCTTGCTGGAAAATAATCGATTCTGTAACGTTTTTAGCAACTGTGGGAAGGATGAAACATGGTTATCTAAAGATAGTTATTGCAAAACACACGTGGGTGTTAAAAGGCTAACTTTGACTCATCAAAAACCATTGTGACTCTACAGATGGATCACATACATTACAAAAGTGGTCAGCAGCCGTGACAGACGGGGCTAGATTAGCGAATGTGACTGGTCACCTCTGATATTATCATCTCATCTCATGACCTTAATAGTTCATCATGTCACAAACTACGTTCCAACCCCCGAAGATCCGCATCTCCCTGAAACATTTCATCTGCGGCATTATTGTGTGAAAAATGATCCCATCAAATAAAACATTACTCATAATCTAGCGCGAGCCTGAAACATTATGATTTATTAAAGAACAGCCTGTCTGGGAGCAATTCGCGAGGGAGATGCGGGAACTTTATTTGATACAGGACTGACGTGACCGGACATGTAAAGCTTTGAAAGATGCAAGGAAAGTTCTAGATGCTAGATTCCATTTAACGTGAGTCAAGCAACGTTTTGTGTGAAAAGATACGAAATAAATAATGAACCAGTGTAAATTGCGTAAGTCACTGAATAGGTACGATGTCTACGTTGTCCGTGCAATGCTGACGGAGCTATCAGAAACGTCGTTTGTTTTGTTTGAATTCATTGTTTTTTGACCATGATTAGAGCCATTAAGGCACTTGTCACGGGAGGCCTTTATCCAGCAGAGGACGTATATAGTATCTACAGGACCATATTATATTAGGTTGTTACTATATGACAAGAACCTGTAATGTTATTATACCGGATTCTAAACAAATAAAAAATAAGGCTCACCATGACTCGGCCACGTTGTACGCTATTACATTTACATGTAAATATTTACCCATTGATTAACTTAAATATTTCAAAATGTACCAAATGATCACTTAACATTTGAGGTGATCATTTTATGTTACTTTATATTAGTATTTAAATAACCCATCAGAAGCAGTGAAACAAATTGAACAGGTAAACAAAATATCGGTAAATATTCAGTATGCAAATGAAGATTGTAAATGTTGAGACGTCACCGAAGAAATTAAATGCAATGAAGTGTGAAACGATATTGCTGTGAGATATAAAAGGTTTTACGACTGGCGACACGATTCAGAGTAATTATTGGGAGAGGCTACTTTTATTTTATTTATTTATTTATTTATTTATCGTACAAAACACATCACAATCACTTTCATATTATGAGGTTACTTAAAGCTAGATCAAAACTTGATTGCAACATAAACATATGTACGTGCTGCTATAATATAAATATATATCGAGTAAGTAGAGTTATTATATTACTATCTATGACAGGTTGTTGAAACAAGACAGTAAAAAGGTATTAAAAAATTACGAATTACGGTAGCAAAAATTAGATAACATGCTATATTATTGTATATACTATATACTATGTACTTGAACTCTATTTCATTTCTTGGATATTGATTTGGAGGATCTCTTTTAAAATTTTAATGAACTGACCTAATCTTGGAACAAATATGTCGAGTCTGCCGTCATCCCTATGTAGCTCATTATATTGACGTGCCATTCTTGTGAGGGGATTAAAATGGGAAATATTATTTCTAAAAGTGTGTAATGCAAAAACGTTCTTCTTATTAGAGTTACGAGATCTGTAATTAATATTAAATGATATTTCGGATAAGAGTTTTGGGGAATCTATTAGAGAGTGAAGTAATTTGTAGAAATAAATAAAGTCAGAATAAATACGACGAGTTTCTAAAGAAGTGACGCTGAATTTATAGAGCCTCTCTTCGTAATTCAGAGACAGGCGCCCGGGCTTAAGACGATAACATAAGAGCCTCAGGAATTTTCTTTGAATCCGTTCGATGTTGTAACTATGAACTTTGTAGTTGGGAGACCAAATAGGACATCCGTATTCCAATACGCTTCGCACTATAGAGTTAAAAAGGTAAATTAAGATGCGATAGTTTTTAAAGCCCTTAGTAGATCTTAAGACAAAACCCAATAAGTGGTTGGCTCTATCTATGATATACTGATAATGTGCCCGAAAAGTAAGCTTATCATCGAAAATTATACCAAGATCCTTTGCAACAAGGGAGCGTTTGAGTTTATGTCTGCCAATGGTGTAATCGAAAGTTATTTTGTTTCGTTTATTGGTGAAAGAGATGAAAAAACATTTGTCGACATTAAGGTTCATTTTGTTATGTTTACACCAATATGAAACAGTATTCAAGTCATTTTGCAGAGATATGCAATCACTACGGTCATTAATTAAATTAAATATTTTTAAATCGTCGGCGTACAAAAGGCAGTTGCAGGATAAGCGAGAAACGAGGTCATTGATAAATATTATAAAAAAAAGGGGTCCTAAATGGGAACCTTGGGGGACGCCTGAGGTAACCGCCACTGGTGTGGATACATATCCCTGCAAGGCGACCAGCTGACTTCTATTACTCAAGTACGAACAAAGCCATCTATATAGATTTCCATGAAAGCCGTATCGATGCAGTTTAATACTAAGTAAATGATGACTGACCTTATCAAAAGCTTTTGAGAAATCAGTATACACTGAATCGACTTGACCGCCCTTAGCAAAAGCCTGACAAAGAAAATGTTTGTATTCAAGTAAATTGCTAATTGTCGACCTGTTTTTAACGAAACCGTGTTGTTTATCAGACAAGATAGGTTTGATGTGGTTAAAGAGTTGTGTATATACTAGAGATTCGAACAATTTCGCAAAACACGATAATAAGCTTATAGGGCGATAGTTATCGCACCGAGATTTGTCGCCGCCTTTATAAATTGGAATGATATGCGCTGTCTTCCAAGTTATAGGAAAAACACCGCTCTTAAGAGATTTATTAAAAATAATATTGAGTGGAATAGCTAATTCATTGCCGCAAGCTTTTACAAAAGATGTTGGAATCATATCTGGACCAGGTCCTTTGTTTTTATTTAATCGTTTAATTTTTTGAAGAATGTCGTTTTCATTAATATAAACTTGTGCCAGAGAGTGTGAGATGTAGTTATCAATTGGGGTCAACAGGTCGTTTTCAATAGTTTCTTCTTCTGCACTAACATCCCTTTCGAAAACAGAACCAAAGTACTGAGAAAAGAGCTCGCATACACCGTTTCCGTCACTAGATGATATATTATTATACTTCATGGTCTGAGGAATAGAAACGCGGCCCTTTCTATTGTTCACGAATCTCCAAAAAGACTTAATATCCGTCTCAATAGATTCTTCAGTCGCTGAGAGATACCTATTATAACACTCCTCGGCTAAAACCTTACATCTATTGCGAAGCATGGAGAACGTGTCGTAATCACGAGGGTTTCCAAACTTTTTATATAATTTGTGAAATTTGTTCTTTTCTAAGTTGCAATTTATCAACGGTTTGCTAAACCAAACAGGGTAAGATGAATGCTTTAGAGATTTCAAAGGCGTGTGCCTTTTGATAATATCAAAAAGAATGTCATAAAATAAATTAGTACAACAGTTAACATCCGTTGAAGACAGCCTATCCTTCCAATCCACTGAATTCAGTTCAGAATTGATTAAATCATAATTACATTTATCAAAATTTAAGCGTTTTTTGTTCATACGTTTGAGATGTTTAGAAACCTTGAATAAAGGTATGTTAATAGTCATAGCAGGATGTAACTCATCCAGACGGCTTAGAGAAAGAGTTTCGCTTACGGAAATATTTTCTAGGTTGCTCAAAACTAAGTCTAATAATCTGTTATTAACATTTAAAATTTGATTAAACTGATTCAAGCTACATAACGACATTAGTTCAGTTAGTATATGACATGTTTTAGACGGTGACGCTAAATCGTGAGAGCTATTAGCATTGTGTACAATATTATAAAAATCCGGGGTGTTAAAATCACCGATTAATAAAAAATTATCATTAGGATAGTCATTTAGTATTATTTTTTGACAGTTTAAATAAAATTTCTCCCTTCTGATAAAACTAATGTCAGGCGGCAAATAGCAGACACAAATATTCAATTGAGGTAAATCACGGCATTCAGGTATGACAGTAACCCAGAGATCCTCCATTTCACTATCCCACGATGATTGACGGATTACCTCATACTTTTTTAGGGTAGCTAGTAAAACTCCACCACCTTCTCGTTTTTGAGAGCATGAATCGATACGGTCCCTTCTAAAAATGTTGTAACGTTCGTCTACTACTTCACCATCAAAAACGCTTCTATTAAGGTTTGTCTCTGTCAAACATATTATATCGAAATTAGAGTTCAAGACATTTAAATAAAAAGTTGATAGCTTACTGCGAATCCTGTTAACATTTTGGTAAAATATGGTAACCATTAAAAAAGTTTAAACACAGTATTTAAAAGAAAATACAAAAAGATAATTAAACAATACAAAAAGCTTTTTAGATAAAGAAAATAGGTACAAGGTAACCGATGACAACTACTCAGAACGCAACTTATTAAGTATTTCAATATTTTTTATTAAAATTGCAGGACTCTTCTCGTCCTTACGTATAGACACTTGACCGAACCGCACCCACACAAATTTATAGTCTTTGTCTTTGCAAAATTTACGTGTTAAGCTATGGAGTTCTTTAGTCTCAGGTGATAAATGTTCAGACAAATATACTCTTGATGTAGCGTCCTTGAAACCAAGATGAGTTAGACAAAGTTTGTTGCCTGACTGGGCCTTGTTAAAACGAGTAACCGCAGAAAGTAGGATGTCTCGTTGGCGCTGCGATGAGAGGGACACAAGAATATTTCTTGGCCGCTTAGATTCGGTGTTCATCTTGGCTACTCGACGACAGGCTTTGATGTCGCCGTCGGAGATAGTTACTTGCAGGCACTCGCAGAGTTTCTTAAATAAGAGAAGAAGATCTTCATTTTTGCCCTCGGGAACTTCATGAATTTCTACATTGAGCTCACGAGAAACCCTTTCCAACGTAGTTACACGATTTTGGAGTTTTGAGATAAAAGCATGATTTTTCGAGAGTTCAGACTCCAGATTTTTAATTCGGCTATCCTTGTCTGCAATTTCAAGCTTTAAATTTGACTGCTCAGCAGAGATAAGATTAGTTGTAGTAACAAATTCAGTTTTTACTCCTTCGACAGCGCGGCTCACTTCTACCGAAACCATTTCCTCAACGTCCTTCTTCAGCGCAGAGCGAAGGTTTATCATAAAAGCCGAATCGGGGGAAAGTTTCATGTCGAACAATCTGCTTATACTTTCCATGGTCACTGGTTCGTCCCTCATATTAGAGCCTGAAGCGGCGCTCACAGCAATTATAGAATGACATTCAAGGGTAGAGACTTGATCAAATGACGCATTCATCGAATCGTCAACAAATGGATACTGGCATTTCACTGGCGTATCATCGTTACGTTTACGTCTTGTAATGTTTTGGCAGGAGGGACAACTCAAGGAAGCCAATAGGTCAGCGCCTATCTGCTTGGATGAATCCGCAGCAATATTCAGGCACAGATAGCAGTATGAGTAAGCACAGTTATTGCATTTCAACAGATCTTTAGTATCTTTATCGGATTTACAGCCGCTACAAAGCATTTTGTACTATTCACTCTTGTATTTAAAGACAATAGGTAAGCACTCGTAGTATGTATGATACCAGGCGCAAAAAAATAAGCCAGCGTAAACAAACCCGCAATAAGTGTGCGCTAAATCAGTAGCAGGAAAGCATTCACTAATTTCGACCGGGCGCCACACTGATTCAGTGGCTCAGTTGCTAGAGCCGCGGACCTAAGGCGCCCAGTACTCAGCGTCACTCGGGCACACCAGGTTCGAACCCCACTGAGGCCACTTTGTGCGAGTTTAAAGAATTCTCGAAGGGCTGTCACTGGCGGTTCCGGGGCCGACACCGAAGAAGCAAAGGATGACAGAGAGGTCCGTCAATCCTCAAAATGGCCGCAGCGTGCAGTGCAGCTCCTCACAGGAAGAAACGAGAGAGTCCGATCTTCACACAACGCAGACAGTCACCAAGAACGAGAAGTCCGACAACTTCCAAGATGGCCGCCGGTCACCACGGCAATTGTCTCAAGTGGAACAGAGAGGGTCCGACAAACAGCGTCAGTCAAAAAATAATTATTAAATCCACAAATTCACAATATAGCACAGCATGAATACTTAACGCGAACACGACCGCTCGATACGAATGTCGCAGAGCGAAAAAAAAAGCTACTGATTGACAATGACAAAATAAGAGCAAACAAACCAGTAGATACAAAAAGAGCAAGATATTTGATAGGCTACAAGAAAATATAAAGCATTACAATAATTTAAGCCAACATATTTCTACAATACAATAAACATTTCACAAATACTGTAATTTTGGTAAAAATAACAATAACCAACGATTGAAACCCTAGAGTCAAAGGCTAAACAAAATCGTGCCATGCATTACAAAAGGCCGGGCGCATAGCTTTTAAAAATGAATTTTAATGACTTTTCTATTACTTAGAGGCAAGAAATATAAAAGTACCGGATACAGACTAGACTAGCGAGTCGCGTTAATGAATTATAAACATCCTTCATTGTTAAGGACTTTTGCACTTTTTTCTGGAAACAAGCGTTTGTATAATAAGATTAATAAGCCAACAACTAGATTTAGCAAAATATTATGTCAAAAATCTCAAATATTGATCATCATCATGTCATCCATATGACACCAGTAGATAAAGAGCCAGAGGACCAAAATGACCCGTGTAATGAACTTATCAATAAATTCACCCAGATGACACCTACTGCTAAATCACCCTCATCTAAGACTCATCACAGTCCTCCTTGCACTTTGTACTTGATACTTGCATTGTATCATCTATTATTACTGTAAAAAAAATGGATCCCTATTTCCCATGGTCACAGCATCACGCGTGAACGGTTGGACCAATTTCGCTAATTCTTTTTTCGTTGTGTTTGTTATTGTCAATAGGTTCTTTTGAAATAAAAAATTAAGAAAGATGGAGAAATAAACCTCCACGCCGGCGAAGCCGCGGGACTCGACTAGTAATATAGAATAACAAAAACAGTATTGTTGATAGAAAGTTGTTCATAATCTTGATTGATTCTATTACCTCATAAGAAGGTTATTTAGATCAATGAACCTAGTATGTATGTTTTGCTCATCCGCTCAACGTTAGCTTTCTTGTGTCATATTGATTTGAAGCAAGAAAATAATCGAAACTAGAGAGTTTGTAATACCTTTGCTGGGGAATATACAGGGTGCCACGTAACATGTGTACTAAGTCAAAAAGGGATGATTCTGGAACATGAGGGGATAATCTTATGATATACGATTTAAAAAAAATTAAGTAATTAGGTATTTTCATTTTTTTGATGAAAGTTATAGTTCTCATTTATTTCTATTATTAGATTGTAATTTTCTTTGTGAATAAAGATTTATTATTGAAAATTTTATATTTTTTTGTGTTCTTTTGCGTTAATTAACATTATAAAATATTTCACATAAAGTTTTTGCTTGTTATTTTTAGCAAAGCGAGTGCTCTGTTTTGAAATTATTTTAAAAAAATATGTGGAACCTAGATATTTTAAAATAATAATGTAAGAAAACGCGTAAAAATACGAATACGAAGAATCATTGATTCATAAAAAAAATTGTAAAACAAAAGTTGACCCCTCGAGGCCCAGAATCGCCCCCTTTCGGGTAAGTTAAGTATACAATATGTCTCGTGGCATCCTGTCTAATTATTATTAATATTAACTAACGTAAAAGTCAGCAAGAGGCACTGATATTTTGATATACAAACCTGTGGTTAACAAGACAAATAGACAATAAATTGGGTTTTTTGTTTTGCGGACACTAGTCAGAAAAGACAAAGCATAGCTAGCTAAACAGTTGATTATAAAAAGGTTAGAAAACATATCTACGGGGAGCGTAAGATGGTTTTACACTCGTCAATAGGTATTATTGACTAGTGTAAAACCATCTGACGCCCAAGTTATAAAGGCACGCAAACTCTATGTGAAGGACGACAGAACTATTGCTAGCAATGTATTACCATTCTCACCCATAAAGGTGTTCCTTTACGAATCTCAAAACTGATAGCTCTCACACGCACAGTTTCTAAGTTGCATGAACTCAATCCAATGTTGTCAAGATTTCAATCGGGCCCTGAACCCAGGGTCAGGCGCAAGCTCAACGTCTATATTGGAAAGCATGGAGATGTTTTGACTTGCTTTCAAGGGTTATCTGTTGTTGACTGAAATGCGCTGGAGAATTGCGCCTATAATTTAATAACGGGGAATGAAAATATAATTGCTTTTGATTTTGTAGCTCATTTCAAAGGTGAGGTATATATAGGAATTTTTTCTCTTACAAGCTCTGCTTAGTTTGGGGCTAGATAATGGTGTGTGAATTATCCAGCATTATTTATTTATTATTTTGTCGGTTTTGTAGCACGCAATAATCATATTAATAATATAAATGCGAAAGTTTGGATGGATCAACTGATAGTTATTTGGATGGATGATGTTTTGTTACTTCTTCACGCCAAAACTATTGCACAGATCAGGCTAAAAATTTGCATAGATGTTGATCTAGACCTCTAAAATATTACGATACTTTTTATCTAACCTAACCTACATACTACATAAATCAATTCCCATGGGATAGAAATAACCTTAGGTGTTTCCATAAAAACAACGCGTGCAAAGTCGCGGGCAGAAACTAGATTTTTATATCCGTTAACCATGCCTTTGCTAAGATTTACCCATTTCTCGTCTCTTCTTTTCGTCTCTCGTCTTTCATTCATTTTCGGCCGGCATTAATAGAGCCGGCATAATACGAGTGATAGACTCAGAAATACATCAGAATTGACCAACCAATAATTATTTGGTAGATTTATTAGGAAAACACACCTACATGAAAATCATAATTTTGCAAATTAATTCAAGTCTCTACTTTCATTCTAAAGCTCAGTATTTTCTTTGAAGCGTCAAGTTCCAAGAACCCAAAAGCAAGGCGTTATTTATTTTTGGAATAGTAGACACGAACCCTGTGTTTTTTCACTTTTTATTGCATATTCCGTTGTTCAAAGGGTCGACTTATTTACTAGCCTCCGGCAAAGGGACCATTTTTTGTTTTTTGCTGTTTCTTATTGATGTTAGATCACCTGTTTTACAATGTAATGTTGGACGAGTTTCTTGTTTACAATGTCGAGCCTAGCTTGAAGGATAGCCTTCGTTCTCTTAGATTTAGAATAAAGAAGAAGATAGAAGAAAAAGTAATTAGGTTGACGTATAATAATTAGATTTGTATTCGTTTTTATCTAGGAAATTAAATTAAATAATAGTAGGTACCTACCTACCGATAACTGTAATCTATATCTATCTATCTATACTTATAATAAAACTGTAACAGGTCCAATTCTGTACATTGAAGATATTTTGAAAATATTTTTTGGGGGGCACTCTATTATCGATACTGAAGCCAAAACTGTAATTTTTTTCATTCATGTCTGTCTGTCTGTCTGTCTGTCTGTCTGTCTGTTTCTTAAACGCGCATCACGCCGAAACTACTGAACGTATTGAAATGAAATACGCCATGATTTTAGGTCATACTATACTTATAATAAAACTGTAACAGGTCCAATTCTGTACATTGAAGATATTTTGAAAATATTTTTTGGGGGGCACTCTATTATCGATACTGAAGCCAAAACTGTAATTTTTTTCATTCATGTCTGTCTGTCTGTCTGTCTGTCTGTCTGTCTGTTTCTTAAACGCGCATCACGCCGAAACTACTGAACGTATTGAAATGAAATACGCCATGATTTTAGGTCATACTACGAGGAAGGACATAGGGTACTTTTGATCCCGGAATTCAGTAAGGTTCCCCTGGGAGAGGGGATGAAAGTAAAATTCCTTCCCCGCGCATCACGCCGAAACTGCTGAATGAGTTGGAATGAAACCTGGCACGATGTGAGTTCATACTACAAGAAAGGACATGGGATACATTTTATCCCGGAATTCAATAAGGTTCCCCTTGGAGAAAGGATGAAAGTAAAATTCTTTAACTGCTCACCACGACGGAACTACTGAATGAATTAGAATGGAAGCCGGCATGATTAGAGTTAATACTACGAGGAATGATACATTTTATCCCGGAATTTAGTAAAGTTACCCTAGGAGAGGGGATAAAAGTAAAATTCCTTAACCGCGCATCACGCCGAAACTGCTGAATGAGTTGGAATGAAACCTGGCACGTTTTGAGTTCATACTACAAGAAAAGACACAGGATAAATTTTCTCCCGGAATTCTGTAAGGTTCCCCTAAGAGAGAAGATGAAAGTAGAATTCCTTAACTGCGCATCACGACGGAACGACTGAATGAATTCGAATGAAATTCTTCACGATTTGAGTTCATACTACGAAGAAAGATACATTTTATCCCGGAATTTAGTAAGGTTCCCTTGGGAGAGAGAATGATAGTCAAATTCATTGGCCGCGCATCACGCCCAAAGTACAGAATTAATTCAAATGAACAATACTATTTAGACTATCCTCGAATCAATACGATTCCCTTGGGAGAGTGGATGAAAGTAAAAATATGTTACTAAATGAATTCAAATGAAACTTGGCATTATTTGAGCTTATACTACGAGGAAGAACATAGGATACATTTTGTCTGGGATTTCATTAGGCGCGGTTCCCTTGGGAGAGGGGATAAAAAACAAAATGTGTACATAGTTGTAATTCATTAATGCGTCGTCGTCCGATTTCATGCTTTCTTTTTTGTTATAAACGTGTTGCATGATCGAATTTGACTAAATCAGTAGAAAGTCGTGTAGAAAATCAGTTGATTGATGAAAAAATCTGTACATATATTAAAGAAAAAGCAGTAGATAAAGGGTGGTATGATCCTATCTATTTATTTTCCAAGACGCAACCTTTAGTTAGGTTCCTACCTACTACCCAATGCCTGCCTATTTCAGGCAAAGTAAAATGTAGGTACAAATGGTCCATGCAATCTTCATTAACATGATATTTGGTGGTATAGCTGGTCAACTATACCACCGAAGTTTGGTTGGAGTAAGTGGTCCAATTAAACTAACTGGACAACAGAAAAATATTTTTTACTATGATACACAATCAAGTCACAATCAACCTACTAACGAAAAAAAATTGTGGTGGTCCAGTCAAATGGATCAGGACCCCAATTTTGCAATACAGTTGCTTCACTATGACAATGGAATCGTCGCAGAATAAGTACGTAGAATCCTAAGATTAATAAAACTACGGTAGTGCGTGCGAGATAAATTAATAGTTTCAAACTTGACACTTTGACGCGCGTCTCTCCATCTGCATTCATCATAATTTCTTTCATTTAAGGTGGAATATGTGGATGATACCACTGTCATAGTGAAGCGATTAGCTTAGCAGAATAGGGCCCCAGCTAAATGGGATTGTAGATGACAACATGCTATCCCCGTAGATTTATAGTAGATTTATACACAATTTGACTAGGTACCCAAGTATAGATACTTCTACCTATTAAAAGTGTAACAGGTCCAATTCTGCGCATCGAAGTTTTTTTGCACGGCGTTTCATAATATGAGAGAAACTGTAGTTAGGTAAATGTGAACTTAATTAGACGGCAGGTATGGCAATCGCAAACGAAGTCGCGGGTACAGCTAGTAATTAATAAATAAAATAAAATGTATCTGTGTGTGTAACGAATGAATGTAACCTTCGTAGGAACTTAATAATTTTATTCCGGTGTTTCTCTAATTTTTTTGTACCACACCTTCACCATTCTAAACTGTTTTTGAGCTTGTAAATGTAAATTAACAATATTCTCACACATTTAACAAGCAGTTTCACACCCTTACGTTTCATTGTTACAAAAAACCCAATTAAGTCAACTAAATTTTCAATTAAAACTCTATAATTCTTAATTACACTGACTTCATATTATGTTGCTTCTACGTAATTAAGTGCGTTCTCATGCGTTGGAGCATATATTTATAGTTCTGGAAGACTATTTACATTCAAATTAGGCATATCAATCTTTCAGATAGAGATTATTTCGTTTAACTTATGTATGAGTAGTTTTGTTTGAATAATTAAATTATTGTTTATATTATTAGTTGCAAATCTATTTTGAACTACGTTACACAAATAAAAAAAACCTCTCAATCTGCATGAGAAACACGTTTAACTTAGTTCAGGCACAAGAATTATTTCATATCCTAAGAACATACGATATTATTTATTCTTATAATTTCCGACAACCGCTGGGGTAAACGTGTTCTTGAGTAGAGAGAGAGCACGACTCGGCAAACGTAGTGTAGGCCGCCCTCCGGCCAGGTGGGATGACGATCTGCGAAAGACTGCAGGCAGATGCTGGATGCGGCAAGCTGAAGACAGGGCGCTATGGCGCTCATTAGGGGAGGCCTATGTCCAGCAGTGGACTAAATATAGGCTGATGATGATGATGATGATGATTTATTTATTTTAACTTTAACCATACTGATACTTACATTTCCCTATTAGAAACATAACTATAAAGTCCTACTAAATTCTAGAGTATTGATCAATCTAATAACGTCTGCACCTCTGCACCAATGCTGGTTCTATATTTAGAATTATCATAGTCGACATTCCCCATGAAATGATAAACAGACGTTTTCCCTTCAAAAATTTGAAACTGACACAACTCGATCTCTGTCGAAATGAATCCATAAGAAAACAATAAAGATAATCTCACAAACCAATTAACAAATCCACCCCACAGCGACCAGACAGTGATGAAAAGCCAAAAATATTATCTAAATGAAGATACAATAAACTTAAAAAGTTAAAAAATGCACGCACAAAAAGTGTACCCTATGTTTCTCATAGGCGAAGCACACAAATGCAACTATATTCTGGAGTTTAAGGTACAATCAATCAATGTCCCTAAAAATAAAAAGATGGGTCCTAACACGACCCACGTAAACTTCGGAATTGAAAAAACTTTGACTTGTATATTTTTTGTTCGACCCAACGGAGAATTGTTTTCGACGTTCTAATAGGGACACGTTTATATTTAGTTTCAGAACAGTTTCATTTAAATATTTCAAGGCATGTGTTTATATCGATTGGTATTGTAAATATCTTGTAGTTTTAGTAATAACTAACTATCTACCCAGCAGCAAGGTTTTTTCTATATTCCAGTACATATTCTTTGCGTGAGGGATTTTTTGCCTAATAACATTTGAAATTCAAATAGGAATAAGTCCAAGGTCTTTCAAATAATAACAAGTCTATCAATCATCAAGATAATTTGAACTCAACACCATACATTAAGCGCTTGTAAGAACTATCGCAAGCATGTACTTGTGATTAGTAAATCAAGGTTTGTAGAACCTTTATACTCGTAACATAAAAACATAAAAAGCGTTATCGGTTAAGTCTCAGTCATCATTAATACAATACAAATACACTATATTGCACACCAAGAAAATACAAAATAATAGAAAAGAGAGATAAAGAGTTGTACAATGGGCGGCCTTATCGCTAAGAGCGATCTCTTCCAGAAAACCTGGGGATGGACACGAAGCAGTTGTACATGACTGTAAAGATGGTGGCGTGTTACTTAAATATACAATACATACTTAAAATACATAATATAAAATTTACTAATAAAAATATACTATTTTAATCACAACAAATAGTGCCACGAATAAATCCGACCATTATTTCATAAACTAGTTATCAGTTATCACTCATTGATGAACAAAAACAAGTGCAGATGCTGTCATAGTGTGTTGTTTATGTAAAACACGATCAAAAACAGTACGAGGGAACTTTCGTATTTTTATACTTTCGTACAAAAGACCATAACATAAGCAGATCATTTTGAAATTGAAATAAGAATTCATCTCTTCCACCCAGCGAGATTGAGGACGTATAATTTCCCTAATACCCTCTCCTACAAGATACACACGCGATAAAGTACACGTATATAACCCTCCATATTATTCATCAGGTTCCCCTTGCTTACGCATTCCTAAAAGAATTGTGATTACATTTGGGAGCCTATTAGAAAGATATACTAAAAAGAAACTCTCTTTCACTTTACTAGAGTTATTTCTGATACCTAACGAAGCAAGGTTACTTTCATTTAATAAAGAGTTGTATTCTAAAACGGTGTCTGTGACCGTTTGGTGCGTAAGTTAAACCTCAAGTAACTCAAAACATGGCTGGATCCATCAATGCCATACAACTTTGGTTTCGTATTCAATGCTTGCCTATTGGTCAGCAAGCACCGTAGATTATGAGCAAGTAAAACTGGTCTCGAATTTAGGCTAAGCTAGATGTCTTCGTTGCAAGGCAGTCTTAATTCTGCATTAACTCTGAAGGTTCAGTTCCGCAAAAACCCAGAATATTTACAACAAAGGCAGCAGCAGCAGCAAGTATCCGTGCTATCTCTCCAAAGGCCGTCTATATGAGTTTTTATTAAACGTATAAATTAGGAGTGTGGAACTCGCATCCCCATATTTGGGAATGAGAACAGAGACTGTATTTTCGTGTATTATACTTTCAAATTGCCAAATTCCCGAGTCGTTCTGAAGCATCGTTATACTGACGAGTTCTTGCAACGTCCTGTTTCGGTTGAAGTTAAGGGGAGTGGGTTATGAACTTGCAGAATCTGTTGAGCCGAGCCTTGATTCAAAGCAGGTTTGTATTGAGGCGACTCGACCAAAGGCTGCTCAAATGCCCTGCCCTGAATCTCAAACCAACTCAGGCAATTGTTAACTCTCAAATTTTGCTCAAAGTCGTGTGTGGTCAAACAGTACCTTAATGTGGTTTCGGATTGAATCGATTGATAGTATAGGTATTTAGATAGACTATTTCATTTCTTTTTGGTTCATTTAAACCTTTGTTTGCCGATAAATTTGACTAAAAACTCTACATTGACGCCCTAATGGGAAAAGGTTAGACGATTTTATAGTTGCGTTTCATTCACGATAAGTTTTTCTCTCACGTCAATGTTCATTTTTGAGTTAAATTGTAGACATTGCTTGCAATCTTCAACCCTTTAACTTACTATCATGATCACTAAATTTTGATTTTTTGTTCCCACTTAATCTGAACCCTAATCAAATATGACCTCCCTAGTTAAAAGCTTACACCCGATACCGTTTATGGCATAATTACATCCTGACAGCATTATCAGAGGCAAATGGACCTTATCTTCAAAAGTATAGAGATTGAAATTGCATGTCATCATTGTTAAATTTGAGCGACATTCGTTAGGGCCTAAATTGTTTGCTTCTCACGTATCTATGATGTATCGGTACATCAGTCTGTGTAAAATTACCGACCATTGGGGATGAAATATGGAATCCTTCCAAGTCAAATATGTGCTGTAGTCAAAGTAAAAATTCAGCATATTATTCTGTTATATATATATTTCAGTTGTACAGGACACAATAGTTTTAATTATTTTTGTAGCACGTAAACAACAAGGCTCTGTAAAAACACATGCTAAAAAGTGATTTTACGACACATAACTATAGATTCTACTAATAGATTCTCAGTCTAACTCCTCTCTCATTTCTTTGTCGTTCTAAAGAACTCTATTGACGCCTGTTATATTATTGGTCTGGTCAGGCTTTGACTCACCTATTGTTGTACAGGCTGTCAAATATTTCAACGTTTGATATAACTCGGCCAACATGTAACTGCACAATTAATTATCTTTTTATGTAATTATTTCTCTATAAATAATTTTGAAGTTTGATTCGTAATAATATTCGTGGATAGAGCCCGTGCTTCGTGGGTGGTCGCTTTAATACAATGCCGATATGCATCTTTTGGCGTATTGTTTTAATCGTTGTTCTACTTCCGGTTCGTGATAGTTTCATGGTATTTAACGGTGCATATGTTTTGGGCGCGACAAGAGTTGATTCATACATTACAGAACCGATGTTATCGTTTTCGAATGTTTTAGATGTATTGTTGTTATAATAATTGTTAGATCGGTAGGTAATTTATGTGTGATTACCAGTCTTACAATATTGTGTAATACGTAGACTTGAATTAAGTATTAATTAAGTCGTTAACTTTCTAAATATAAATCCCATAAATACAGTGTGCTCAGAAATCTGGCTGCATAGCCACGTTGCATCGTAATGCTAATGTTGTAGTTAAGTTTGTGCCAATTTCAAGTGAATCAACTAGGACAACTTGAAGCGAGCATTTCAAGCAATATTGTAAGCAAGCACTACCTATCCCTGCATGATTCTGCAAAAACATGTCAAAAACATTTTTACCCTCACAATAACGCATACTGCTTTGACATGATACCAACGCTTTAAAAGCACCCCTTCGCTAAAAAAGCTCATCGCAGCGTCACAAAAAGATATATTCATCAAAAAATGGCCTGTAAAAATGGCGTCGAACACACAAAAGATTTTCAACACTGTTGATTTAGGCTTCGCGATGCATGCCACTTAATTGGACGCATTTGCTTCGATGGTTTCAGCTGATACTGTCACTTCTGACGTTTCCTCTGATAAGACACGTTTGAAAGGGTGTGCTGAGCGACACCATCCGTGAATTTAATTAAATCGCATTGAAATATCCGATAAGTGTGACCGAAATCAGACCACAACAACTGAAATTTGCAGCCTAGAATAAATGGTATTCTGTTAGTGGTATTTTAGTACTACATATTTCAAACCAGTCACAAAAGTCAGTTTTGTGAATTTAACAGTGAGACTGCCCATGACGTAATATGGCCATTTAGTACATCCCCATGTGCAGCGGCGGCGTGCCTCTCCGGTTCACACCGCAGCTGAGGCAATGAATACGATTTAACACTAAGACTACTCATGATATGTATGACGCACATGACATGGTCTTTCAGTGCATCCCCCATATGCAGCAGCGCCGGGCAGTGAATGCGTTAGTGTGTTTGGCTTTTACAAAAGTTATTATATGGGTTCTCTACTTATTGATAAAATCCAATTTGAAAAACGAAAATCGATGACTCGACAATAACAATAGCATTTACCCTTTTAAGAACCATTACAAAACGACACTTAGACCAGTTTTTGAGTGACTCTTCGACTTTAGATTTATTATTCATCTTCTTTTTGTTTTGAGCATTGTGTTGAAACAATGGGTGTACTGTCATATCCGGAATTTATCATTCTAACACCATCGACGGAAACGCGAGGTGATATGTGATTATAATGTGGAATCAGTGCCAGTTTACTCCATAAATGTTTGTTTGGCCCATCAAAATGATGTAAGCCGCGTACTCCATCAAACACGTCGAGCATACCAAGTGAAATTGTAATTTTATGCCGAACTTCGACAATTTATTTCGTATATTCGGTTATATTGACAATCACAAACAGTAAACAAAACAAACTTTAGTAACTTTCACGGGAATTTCGAACAGTATTAAAAGTTTGAAAACAAACATCCAAAAACAAGAGAATGATGAATCGAGTCAATATTTTGAAACCCAGTCGAACTCGATCCCGACAAAACAGAACATGCTTATTTAAAAAACAAAGGGGATGGTGCTAAAAGTTGGTGTTTGTTCGGGACAAAATTTTATTACAGAGGACGTCCGCCGCCGGAATCCAGGCGCCACTCGCATTAGACAAGCCGATACTGGCCTCGGACACGACAATAACCTAACATAAAAATATTTAGCGTCACATAAATTACATCCCAAAGGAGCCGATGAATTCACAGTTCCACAACATGTTTTATTGCTAATGGATAACATAAAAAATATTATTATTCTCAGCATTACAAAACCGAATTTTTATAATGACGATAATGGTGTTACAAACCGTAAAATATCCCAAACTGGATAAATGGTAGACAGTAAATACGCTGTAAATTGATATAAAGCGTTTTCGAATCACCCCGGCATTACCCACGCGTCCAGAGGTTTGGAACACAACAATACTTTTACATGGGGCTCGATTTGAAGGACGAGGAATAATGATATAGGTCCCGGAGGACCTCACAATGCAGGGCATAATAATAGTTGTAGATTTGAAAGTGATTTGAATATGAATGGCACCCTCCCGCGCCACTCCGTAATAACAAATATGAAGTGTTGCTTTTATTCCCCCCAATGATTCCGACTCTAACGAATTGGGAGTTACAGTTTTAGTAATTATAGGTTTGTGTTTGAGTGTGATTGTGATTTTTGTTTGAAAGGGTTTGTTTACTTTTACTCTCCACATTCGCATTGTTACTAACGGTCAGTTGTTTTTCAGAGCTATTGACTTGTTTTAGTCTTGTTATAAAAAAAAAATATCGTGTAAATTATTACCATCTGGGTGAAATATTAGCTTAGTTATTTAGAATATTTTGTGTAGAAGTTGTAAGAACTCGTATGTTCAAAACGACTGCCACTAAATCTCCCAAAAATAACGTTATTATCAGAAACTATCGACTATAAAGAACAGAATATGGGAAAGAATTTGACTCACCCTCGCATTCTAGAGGGTGATTAGATAGCAAAAAACTTATTCCCTAATCTACCCTTGCCAAACTGCGATCGTATTTGGACAGCGAATGAGGGATTAAGACGGAAACATTGTTATTTGTTTATTGGTTGTCTTGTTTAGTATCAATGTCTGCTTGTATAGAACCTTGTCTACGTAGACATGTACATGAGATTTCCTCTGGGTCCTACTTTAGTTACTTTATTCACTTTCACCTCATTGATCAATGTGGCAAATAATAAATGGCTGTAATTTTATCTGTAGGAACTTCTGAAAATATCAATTTTACTGAGCCACAAACGCTTGGAAACTATGACTGAGAACAATCTATGTACGTTTCCTGGGCAATTTACGAACCACCGAATCCCTGCCTCTACCTATCCACAAAAACGTAGGTGACGGCGACACATCTGTGTGATCCATATGCAAATTCTGAGCCCCGTTTTTAACTTGTTTGTTTTGCGTCTGAATACATACATTTGTACTAATTTATGGACGAGGGAGGGATTGATTAGAACGTCTGCGTAATCTAGGTTTATTTATAGGCTTGAGGCTTACGTCCAATTCATTGTGTGCTGCAGTTTTTTGGGATTAGCTTATGGTGTTCGCATGCATTGTTGTTTCCGATTGGAGCACTTACATTGTCAGGCTTAAAATAACATTCATGTACAATCGAATGTATCGTAGCTTTGTTTCTATGTTATCATCTAAAATTATTGGCAACCTATGTGGCGTAGCGAGCGAAGGTCCGCCTGCGTCAGGTTGCAGATTCGATTCGATGTACAAATTTGTACAAAATGCAAAATATTGATTCCGGGTGTTTTTGGTGTTTTCTATGTGTAATAAAATATATCAAGTAAGATAATGTATATCAATTATCTAGTGCCTACCCATTACACAAGCTCGGAGCCCGTACTCGTAAAAACGAAAATTGAAGTAACCTTTCGTTTTAGTAAAAAGCTATCTTATGCATGTGACATAGGAATAAGTTTTGCACTAAAACGAACCAGAAACTCTTATTTTCGTTTTCCGAGTAGGCCCACTGCTTAGCTTGATGCTGTGAATGAGGATCAGTAAAGTTATAGCAATTTCAATAAAGCTAGTATCCACGTTTGTCTGTATAACATGACAATGATATAGGTATCTTTTTAAATTATCCAAATCTGACCATTCTGACGAGTTTAAGAAAAAAAATATAGAACCAGACAGACTCAGTTTTGAGAGACCCATCGAATGAAAAAAATATTAAGAAAAAAATTTAAAAAAGAACATCCACAAAAAATTTTGCACTGTTTTTTATGGATTTCTTAGCTATATAAATCTACATTCTCACCTAAAAAAGTTACGTATCCTCAATCCATCAACCGGTGCAAAAATATCAACTAAGATTTATTATATTCTGAAATTTCAATTATTATTGTAAATACTCGTAGGAATCAAAAAACTCTTTCTATCACTGAACTAACATGCAATTTCCATCACGCACAGCGTCTGCCACTGCAGCTCCAAATTGCTCCGTCATGTCAAACGGCTTGACACTCTGCTTGACGTGACAACTGTTGGCGTTCCGCGGGATACTAGACTCAGTATTCTGTTAGTCCCAATTTGGACCAGAAATTGTTGTTTTGTTTCTAGAATTGGCACATTCTTTTGCAAAAACACCAACTTCGAAAACGAATGGTTTCAATTCAATTTGTGCTTTATATTTACTTTTAAATATTTTATGCAAGGGGTGAGCTTGAGCCCCTTTCCATCAAAAACCATTGCAATTTTAAAGTACTCGCAAATAATGTATTAGATTGACCTTCAACATGGGTGCGATCAAAAGGCAACTTTATCGCCTACAATTTAACTTCTATGTTACTTTCCTCTTTCAAATATGACAAAGTTTTGCTCGTTCAGAAACAAGCTTTAGACCAGCGTTGGACAGTTTGAATTTAAGTGCACGCCATTTCGGCTATCATTAATCAAACACTAAAGTTATCGTTTTCTGTGATCTCGTGACACCTGCCGGCTTCCGCAGCTTGTTGCTGAATTAATATTACCTACTTGAAAGTGGAACCGCATTTTTATTTCTATGCCATTTTATAACAAAATTACTGATATATCTCAGGTCGATTTATTTTGTGTAATTTATTTTGTGCTTTAGTTATTGAATCTTCAAGTATTTCAGTAGTTAATCAACGACTAGAGTTAAATTATTATAAAATATGTTTTCTTAACACTATGCTCGAAAGACAGTCATTTAACTATTCATACACCCGACACTATCCAAAGTTACATACAGAATCCACAAAACTTCAAGCTAAAACTTGATACAAAACATATCCTCCAACCAAGTTGTCGAGTTTAATGAGTGAAACTTCAGCTTTCAGCCGGAGTTGAACAAAAATCAATCAAATGGCCTCCAGTAAAGCAAAGGGAACTTGGCTTAAAGAACTCATTATAAAGTTGTCTGGTCTGTTTTGGAAGAGAAGGCAGATATTATACCCAGGTGTCTACATACTTCAGTTATTTTGTTAATTGTTCAAATGAGTTTTAAAGTGCTTTGTCCAATAATTAATATGTTTTCTCAAAAGATGGGACCCTTAGTAGTGCAGCCAAACACTGCTGAGCGACTTTACAGTTTGCAGACGTTTGATACCATAATCTTACAGTTTAAGTTGTGTTAATGAAGATTGTGATTGATAATGGCGAATCCATTATCAATTACAATCTTCTTGTTGATAAATAAATATTGTGATTGAAATAGGGATATACAATGTCATGCTGTCCTATTTAGATCATATTTGTCAAATGTCATATAGGCGACACAACATGAGACTTTTTATCCCAATCTTTATTTACAGTTTACTCAACTTTTACAACATTTCATCGTGAATTGTGTGTGGGCAATATTTTTGACATTATTAACTCCATCTAAAAATTACTTATTATCGTGTTTTAACTCCTTATAAAAATTACTTACTACCGGGTTCGATTCCCGTCTCGGGACAAATGTTCGTACGATCTGCAGATATTTGTTCTGGGTGTTTTGGGTGTTTTCTATGTACCTATAATAAAAAAAATATCTATTTAAGTACCTAGTGTTTTATTTTATGTATATCATTCATCTAGTATCCATAACTCTAGCTCTGCTTAGTTTGGAGCTAGATAATGCTGTGTGAATTGTTCAGCATTATTATTATTATTTTCCACTTAACAGAATGGTGGTAGATGTAAAACAACGGGGAAAACTTTCTCACGGCTCCTAATTAATTCTAGTCGACTTTCCATTGCACTTATGGGGGCGGTGCTATTTGTATGAGTAATTGTATGGGTGTAACGCGACGCTTTTTAAGGGGTGACCCATGTGGCGTTTGCTTTAATACCGGGGTTTGCGTTCACGTAGGTGCGTTACCCAGCGGTGTATTAGCATGATTGCTTTTTTGTACAAACTTGATGATTCATGCTTCGTCAGCAAATACGTTATATTTACAAAATGTTTTGGTTTGCTATCCAAAATTGGCAGGAAGCATTTTTTCGATGTCATCACCATCACCAATCTATACTAGTCCACTGGCTGGACATAGGAATCCCCTAATGAGCGCCATAGTGCCTTCAGCTTGTGTCTTCGGCTTGCCGCATCCAGCATCTAGTCTTTCGGAGGTCGTCATTCCACCTGGCCGGGGGCATCCTACACTACGTTTGCCGAGTTGTTTCAGTGTCAGCTTAACAGGGAATGACAATTTCAAGAGATCTGAGTTATTTGAACTGATTTATGCGTGGTAAAAATTTACGAGCTGAAAAAACGAGATTCCTTCTCAAACAAACGAAATTTACTCAATTTTACACCGAAACCACAAGCAAATTTAATACAGTTTTCAATACCTCCAAAGCACCAGCACTATACATCTATTCCTCGACCAACGTAGTCGCCTCATTAATTCAAAATTTCATATTCCAGAGAGAATTTGAGCTCAAAATGTTATCTCTAAAACCGGTTGATGCACCGAAAGCGGGATAGAAAATCCCGGGCTTAGTTTTTGAACCGCTAAATGAATTAAGCTGGGTACACTCTAGGCTGAGAATATTCCGTGGCCACCGCATAAAGTAAGCATAAATATCAGGGCTTCTATCGCTTAGGTAGAGGCTTTGGAGTAAAAGGTAGCGACTGCGGTTTTGCAACTTCATTTCATATTTTTGTCAGATTAACCTTGACCCAAGTTGTGGCTTGAGGTGCGAATTGGTATTGCATTTTGAATATTTTCAAATTTGCTATCATAATCACAATCTATAATTTTTCAGGATAGGTACTGCCCTGAACTTAATTTAGACAATTTGATAGTCAAGTTTAGAAGTTATAAGTCGCGTTTTACTTACATCTTATAAACGAATATGTTCACAAAAATTGCCAACTCATTAAGCCAAGTAAATGTTACCACTGTCCCAAATGTAAACAACTTAAATTTTTGTAGGTATTTTCTATTAAGCCATGTTAAGTCGATAAAAGGTCTCGCTCTTATGCCTTATTGATTGACATCATTCTGTCTATTGTCTACGAACAATGCCAATTCTATCAATCAATTCATTAATCTATCAGACGTCTACTTATATTGTCTTTAAAGCTTGTCTTATTAGATGTTTCGTTTATTTCGACAGCGTTCAATTGAGTCATGGCACAAATGCTTGTGTATCGAATTGTATTATTATATTATTCTCTGGTTTAGTCTTCGAAAATGTTATGGATCTCGAAATTTCTACGGTTCGTCTATAAGTTGACGAGTAATAACTGGGCCGTGTCATAACAGTACAAACGTCGTTTTGTGTCTGATTTGACAAGTCGTACAAGTCTAAGCGAGTCAAGGCTAGGCATCAACATTGTGAATAGGCTGTGTAGCTTTAACAAGTTGCAGACTAGAAATCTATTAATAAATTATGGGATACTTAGCACCTATATGTATGAATAAACTCAAAATTAGGAAAACTCAAAAAGGCCTTTATAGTCGCGTCTCTTATGCCCAGCAGCTTCCTCCCACCCGACGTCGGTGCTTGGAGCCTGTCCATATATTTCACAGTCTGCATTTAATAGCCCGACGGCAGCCCGATAATTTTATTATTGGCGGATTTTTTTTTCGCTCTGGCAATGACGTGCGGTCCCATTGAAAAAGTAGATTTAGTTTTTAACGTCTTCGTGGGGGTCTTTTTAATGGCAGCGTTCGGGTAAATGAGTGCGGATGATTGCCAGGTTATTATGCAGGATGGATTATTAGGGAGATTTTTCGGTTATGGTTTTATTGTAGTTTTTCGTTCATTGTTCTGGAGTGAACTGTTTTATTAAAATGAGTGGGAAATTATGTAGCCCTTGGCTACACAAGGTATTACGTTTTCTGCTATATGTTAGGTTTTGTTGAAGAAATTCTTTTCCACTTTTACCGTATCGCAATTTCAGAAATAATTTAATTGGTAAGTTGTTTTTAACTTTTTTTTCCTTAATTCAATAGGCTTTTCTCACAGGACTTTCACCTACGGTGTTTACATTTCACACAGAAGTAAAACAATTTCATGGGAAGCAAAGCAACACAATTCGCCTAATCCATAGCGATGACTACATTTCATAGAATTACAAACATGACATAACCATACCCCTTTCCAGTAAACTAGCCCGTATTTCGAACAGATAAGGGTTAGAGTAATAAAGGGATAGTGTTAAACATGGGGTCAAAACGAATCGTGTGGGTAACAACAATAAAATGAAATGGATGAATGACTCTGCGGACAATGGTGGGGTTCAAATCGATTAGTAGCCCGATAATAGACTTTGAGGTGACCAAACTTCTCTAGGATTTTATAGAGGTACAAAAGAAAGAACGGAAAGGCTTAGGCATCCAATTAATTTTCTTGTATAAGACTGGCGAAATAGAGAAACTAGATGTAGGAACAGTAGTAGGTACAGAACAGGTTAAACATCTATAGTTCCATACAAACATCAATTCAATTCACAAACCGATCTTACTTAAAACAGAGGATAAAACTTTGAATTACAAATATTTATATCAATTGAACATAAATGAGCAGTAAGTAATACCTCTCTGTATTCTACCTTTTCAACCTAGGTCTCAACAAAAATGCAGACAACAAGTCCACTTACTTTTGTTAGAAAAACCACCGTATTGTGGCCATACTACCCACCCACGCCTGATCACAGATAAATACGTGGCCCCTTCATCTAATGAGCTTAGGATTAGTGACGCTTTTTATTTTTAATTCTATCTCTAAAGATAAATTGTCTTTGTTGTTTTTACAAGCTAATATACCTTGGTCTGTGTAGTTTGTATCTTTTTACTTTAAGATGGAAAGTCATTGGATTTTAATTTAAGAATTATTTGCTTAGATCTATCGCAAAAAGGTCTAGGTTACGACTAAGTGCATTATCAGAATTATAAAATGAATGAGATTCGTTCAATAATTCTACTGTAAGTATTATCAATAATTTTAATAAAAAAGGTAATAAAATTGTTCTTGGATTATGATTTCCATATTTTGTAGTATGGGAGAAGTTTATCTTATCAACCTTTCTATTAAAGTAACATTCAAAAGATGTGTATGAGAAATTGTAACTGAAATATAATAAGATAGACATGAAATGAGTCAACAAACATAATAATAGGCCATCACCATTAATCATTCAATAAAACATTTTGACATTCTATCATACGTTCAATTGAATGAACCGAATGATATTATAAATAATAAAATTGCTGAACGAGTTTGAACCTTACACCAACAAGCCAATGTAATAATACGCGTAACTCTATTTTCGTAGGATAAAAATAAATCATTCATAAACTCAACACTTGAAAATGAATCAATTCAAAAAAAATACGCTCATTGAATCGATAACAATGAAAGTCGCTGTGACAATAGAGCTCTGTGAGGCGTAAGTTACAAAAACGGTAGCGACAAAAGATCAAATTCGAGAAAAAAATAATCATTCTTCTAAAAAACGTATAAAGCATGCGAACGCTTACTCGTAGTTACTAAAATGGATCTCTAACATACATTTCTCAATGGCCGCAAGACGTGGCGTAAGAATCGGCCCCTCCAAATCAGCCCCTGGATGTTGTAAGGACCTACCAGGGGAAAAGCAGCAGCTACCTTCTGTGTATGTTAACACCTCAACTGCGATTATCAATCCGCCAAGCGTGGTGATTATTGCAAAATCCCCGATGTTCGGCCCACCCAAGCAGTGAACATATTATGTGCGCCGAGAAGGATTAAAATATATTGTCATAAAAAATCAAAAATGAAGTTAAAGATGATAATTTGGCGTGTTTTAAAACGATAAACCGACTTCAAATTCTGCTAGTGGCGACATCTAGTTAATATTCGAGTCTAATTTAGTTTGATGACACACCGAGGTATAAGGAGGACGACCTCTGTGGCGCAGCGGGCGAAGGTCTGCCTGCGACGCAGGAGGTTGCGGGTTCGATTCCCGCCTAAAAAATTACGCGTTGACTTCAGAACCTCCTCCGTTTTTCGTAAGTTGAAAAGAACATTACAAATATTCTAGATTTTGTTATAACTTGCAACATCTCATCACTTAGACCGATCGCTGGTAGTAAAATTCGCCATAACAAAGAGCGCTGAGCTTAAAATAAAATAAGCTAGCACAATAACACTGAGAGCATTGTTTTAAAATAATACTTGGAATAACCACGACACGTGATACTATTGTAGAATTTGAGGTTTTGTCACCTTGTATCATTTTAATTTACGATAGTCTTCTGATTTCTAAAGTAATTGATTGTCTCACTAAGGTACTCATTACATAGGTACCTTCCGACCCATTTCGTAGTATTGGAGTAAAGGAGTTCAAGCATCCAAACATTGTCTCCTTTAAAATTAGCGTGACACAATTACGCTAATACTGTACTTTGAAAAAGTAGGTTTAACTAGAAAAGTCACAAATTGTAAAACTATTGACACTCTAACAGACAAATAATAAAAATCAGCACTAATTTTATTACTTTCAAACATATTTTTAGTATTTGAAGGTATAATATTACACTCAGTTAAAAGGTGTGCTGTGAACACATCAGTGTCTTGTGAATAAACAGAAACCTGACTGCACTTTTCCTGATGTTGCGTAAACTGTCCGAAATGGGAAAAGAAACATTTTGATTGGGAAAGTGGTTGTCGCAGTCCAGAATTTCGTTTTAAGTTTCAATGGAACAAAAAACAGTAGAAGAATAAAAACAAAATAGAACTATTGACAATCAAAACAGTTGAGCCAACTGCAGACTGTTGCAAGCAATCTAGAGGTAGCCCAACTGATCCCAGTCGGAAAGTTAATAATAATAGGTAAACCTTAAAAAAACACAGTCACTTACATGGGAATAGTTATTCAGCGTATTGTAAACAATTTATAAAAGTAAACTTAAGAAAAGTTGATATTGGAATAATACCAAACGAATATAAGATGACATAAACTATTTTAATATGCTTTGTATAAATTAAAATAACCTATTGGAAAACTAGTAACCATGTTGAGTTCATAGGTGTATATTGAGAAAGTTAAAGATGGAGTTGAGTAGGCAAGGCACCAAAGGTCATAGACATTTTTCCCGCGTCTCATAAAACCACAGACCTTACGCAAACAAGTAGTAAAATCAATTAAATCGACTGCGAATTCCCTGTTTAGTATGATTCTCGTGGTAAAACCTCTCGTAAAACTGCGACGTTATGGACTAGGCAAGGCTTGTTAATACTTGGATGGAAGTTCGTTGGAATAAATCCAGTAATGAAACGAGTCACTAAGATCCTTATTGTGCTTTCTTGTTAACAACAAACTGGACTGGAATAAGATGAAGCCCGCTTATGAGCAATGGAAGTTTTTTGCAACTAAGATGGATCACTGGATCGACCTAAAGCATCCTTGAGAAACGTAACGAGAAACTCTTAGCATTCCTAAACAAAAATAACTATTTAACCATAGGTCAGCCTGCAATAAAAGTGGGCAAATAATTATCATTTGAAGCACCAACATTTGCATGTGTATCCACACGCGATTCGATCGTACCGCGTAACGTACAGCCGGAAGCCCATTAATGTTTCCAGTCGCTCACTTGTCCCGCTTATCGTATTGCAGCAGCAATGTATGTTGTACAAGTCGTTTTTGAATAAAACTGGTTCATCGTTCGACCCGTAGCGAGCTTCAGTACCGAGCTATCAAGTCCCTTATCTGAGCTTATACGCGCTGCGGAGCACATTTGCTAATCGGCGCATCGTTTTACTCCCTATAGATGGATACAGCGATAATACGGTAGGGTTTTATACCAGGGTTTGGGGAGAACCAGATTAGGAGCAATTTGCCATACGGCGTTTGAATGAGTTTGATGGGCCCATATTTTGTGGTGGATACGTGGATCGATTTCTAATTTTAACAAAGTTGGAGCTGATTCCCATCTGAACTATCTTTTCAAGTGGAAAGGGGTTTCAGCTCGTTGATTATGTTTTGAGTTTGTTGTAACTGAACTGACTACCAACTACCAACCACAGCCTTTTCTAAGATCTTATTTCATGAGATTCCTCTATTCGTTATTAGCCTCTAAATAACAAATAAAAATAAAAAGTCACACCGTAATCTGTAAAGTCTCGCCCTTTTTTATACTCGTCGAACCTTTAGCAACTATTGGTGCAACCACAGCTGTCTCGAAGCTCCCAGCGACCAATCAACCAATTACCTACACAAAGAGGATTTATTCCATTAGCTCATGAAGGAAATTAACAATTGCTCTCCAAATAAACTCGTCAAGTTAATACGTGATGTCAGTTATCGTTGGGCAGAGTTGATTGACTCATTTATTGGACACGTTGCTTTAATATTCAGATGCTGCTGAGATTGGCTTAATTTTTCCTGTTCGTTGAATCAGTCTTTTAGATTTGTCAGAAATTTCAAGTTACATATAAGTAGAAGTAGGAAATTAGGAGTTGTTGTCCCGTCATCGATTACCTTATCTTTGACAAGCCTGGTTACTTTCCCCCCTTCGTCCAACAGCGACACAGTAACTATTATCAAATTTTGTTTCTAAAATTGTATCAAAACGAATACCAGAATCGATAATAATAAATACCTCAGTTTTATCACGGCTTTCCTAAACAGAGCGCTGTTTAGTTTAAATGATCAAAGGGTGTTCTGGTAGAAAAACTCCTGTATTTTTTACATTTCATTGCCTCTCTCTATTTATAATTAATCTTCACATCAATCAGCGACGAAGATGGAATTTGGATCACTTCGTACAAGATGGGTGTTCTAGACGAGCTGGCGTGTGTTCAAAATTTAAATGTTTTACTTCTTTATTGAATTGGTTGCTCGTGTATACTAAGAGATAGTTTATAACGTGTGATAGACGGTTTCTTAAATTTGATGCGGTTTGAGAATGTACAGTCAATTAAGATTTTGAAAAAAAAAAGTAGAAAGGTAATCCTTAAAACCCGATCAAAGCACCTGAATAACTTTACTGTAATCTACAGAAACGCAGAAAACCAACATTAACCAACATTCTGTTCAAAAGATCTATTAGAAATTCATCGAAACTCTCCAAGCGACAGAACTCTTAGCAATTTAAAATAGATAAAAACATGGCTTCCAAGTTATCGGAGCGCATCGGTAGATAGAGCCTAGCGATAAGGCTGCACGGGTGCCAGTATCGGAGAGGTAAAATAGTAAAGGGCGGAGTGACCCAGTGGCCTGCTGGCATTTTGTTGTTGTAAGTTCGTGTGGTTCACCGATGTTGGTGGTTGAGACAAATTCGTTGGGTATTCTAGATTTATTTCAACCATTAAGGTACCACCAGAACCAGAGCATTGCTAATTACTTACAGGGTAAAGACCCCCTCTTCACCTATTTCTTGTGTTCCTTACTTGCAAGTAGATAAGCAAGTACATAATAAGCTGTAACGTCTCCGAAGTTACGGGCGTCCATAGGCTGCAGTAACCGCTTTCTATCAGGCGGACCACTTGACTGCCAGCTTTGTGGTATAAAAAGCAAAAAAAGTTCGTTCTTTTGGGATGGCGGAGTGATCTTGATTGATTTGCTATTCTACTATTAAAACTTTCGTAGTTTGAAGAATTCATTATAACCATAAGCGGGTGCGCTCTCACCCTGATGAAGTCCTTCGTTAAACGATGAAACGTTGGTTTTCTTCCAACACAAACTAGGTTCGTAGTTAACCCGCTTACATTTATAATGAATTTGCTATTAATTTAGATAAGCTTAATTTAAAAATTCTAAATAAATTATGTATTGGAAGGAAAATATGACAACACCAAAAAATGGAGCCCATAAATAAATGGCATATAATCATACAATGAAATAGCTGGTAATACGCATACAAAACGCTTAGCTTCATCATCATCATCATCAGCCTATGTTAGATGGACACAGGCATCCCATAATGAGCGCCATATCGCCCAAACTCTTAGCTTAGTAGGTACTACCCAATCTCCCGAATTTGAGTTACGTACATACATAGATGATTCAAACTTCACTTTTACTTTGCCTCGCCCAAAATAACGGTACCGAAATCAAAAAATAAAAACTAAAATTCACAAAAGAAGCATAGAAAAATGGAATGAGAATCTAAAATAATAAAATGCACAAAAAGTAATAAAAAACTCGAATGAATCTACGCTCCGACGGATATTTTTCATGCAACAGGAGTTTTATCAAATTCTTTCGCTTCTGCAGCAGGATTCAGCTTTTTATTCAAATAACTATTTGCTTTGCAGTTGGGTAAATAGTTGAGGCAGTTTTGAAACAATTACTGAAGTTTAACAACAGTTGTGTATGGTAATTGTTTGAAACAGCTTTTAATTCTTCCTGTTAGAATTTACTCGTTGGAACAGCTGTGGTTTGTGCGTTTTTATTATAATCTTGATTTTTACAGTTATTGATAAACAATAGACTTCACACATTTTTTGAAACCTTTGTTTCAGACCATGATGTTTCAGGCCATTTTCTGATTATTCGGTAAGCTTTCGTGCGTGCATATGTTCTACCGATGCTGCACCGACTCATCAGAAAAAGAGACCTAAAACTCACAGAACAAAACTACTCTACGAGCTAAAAGTGGTGGACAGGGCTAATTATTTAATTTCTGTACGATGTGAGTAGCAACCTGTCAATTAGAAATAATACACTATTTTGAGGGTAGAATCTAGACAAGTAAATGTAATTGCTTCTGTAGTGATACTTGGCGTCCGACATCGACTTCGCTCGCGCGCCCGCGGTAATTGAGTCGCGGCGTGAATTTCGGTCCTTAGTGCTAATCCCTATGTGTACGTGTACGTGTTTTTTGTAATTTATCGTGTATATTTGTTTGGTGGTGCAATAAATAAATAAAAAATACACCTTGAGAATTGAGTGCTAGTGAAAACCCAAGTATCTAGGAAAAGTGACAGTGGATCCATCTGGTTTGGAAGTGCCCATGGAGTCCCATGTGTACGTGAACCCAGATGTGTCGCCTTACCTAATTTATTATTATAAGTTTTAGCGATGCTGGAAATTGACGTCAGTTTTTAAGGGTTTTTATCTACCGCTTGACTATTTTTATATATTCAGGCCAAAATGCGGGTACCCCAGCTTTGGGAATCGCTTAGACGATACTGATAATCGGTCATTGTATAAGCGGGTAGAACGAAGATTCATTCCTTAGCTGTTACTGATCGATAAACTGTCTCGCGTCATGTAATGATTCTAAAAGTATATTTGTTATTTAAAAACTAGTTCTTTCACATGAATATAAAGTTATTAGCTTGATCAAATTGTATTATTTGGAATTCCCTGAAAGTAACCAGGTGTTGACCTGGATGGAGTAAGTATTTAATATAAGGAGTCTGCATGATCCCGCTGCAGAGCAAGGGCCTTTCCAACTTTAATTATAGCTAAAACTGTTTTATTTGATAAAAAATAACAAGTCGGTCCTTGATATTACGTTTCATGTGATATTATGATACGACGACTGCGAATGAATACAAAAAAAAGTGCTTGAAGTTGGATCACGACTTGCGAAAGACTGCAGGCAGTTGCTGGATACAGATAGCTGAAGACAGGGTGCAATGGCGCTCATTAGAGGAAGCCTATGTCCAGCAGTGGACGAGTAAAGGCTGATGATGATGATGCTCTAACCCAGGTAGGTTGTTGAAATGTACGTACCTTGGCAACAGTCAAAGGGCGTGGTCTTCGGTACTGTCGGTGCATTAATTCAATAGTAACGCAGCTTTGGCATGTCTGCAAATGTATCCAGTGATTTATGTTTTGCCCAGCCCAGTTGTACAAATGTTATGGACTAGATATAATATACCTATAAATTCTGGGTGTGTCGTCTGATATGCAAGAAGTTAAGTTTGTATCTAAAGGAGACCTTTATTTTATAGAAGGCAAATAAATACCTGATGCTGAATAACCCTTTTAACATCCTAGTCTTCCGTAAATTGTAAGAAAGGTGTCCTAAATTTTTGACAGGAAACACACTTAATTTCAATAACAACCACGACATTAGTCAGATCTGAATGTTAGGATGAAATATGAACACTTGACTGTCACTTCTTCATTAAATCGTTGTAAAATAAACCTAACTGAAAACCTTTTTAGTAAACCTCGCTCCTCGAATTTAGCATTTCTGACTTACCTTGCTGTTCCATTTGTTTATTTAATATAGGTGTAATCCTTTTTGGCCTTAGTGTTTATGTATTTGAAGTATTTATATGGAAATTGTAACACTCTTTACCTCAATAAATATAATAAAACATCGTTGTCGTGGCTACTCCGCAAAAGCTGTTACTAAGAAACAAGATTTTCAGTGGCTTTAGAGAAGTTTATTGTATTTTACTGTGATTACATCATCGATAGGTATTTGAAGTCAAATTGTTAGGTTCTGCAAAGTTATCTCAAAGGCTTCTGCTTGCGTCTTAGCTAAAGTGGTCTATGAGTAGGCACCACATACAACTTGAATTGCAACAACATAATAGCACTCTACAGCATAATGTAGGCAGATCTATCCACCAGTGAATGATTTTTAAACCAATCCGAGCAATAGTTCCGGCGACTACTGTAACCAAATTTGTGAAGTAGCCACCCAAGGGTATTATCCAGTAAATTATTCAGCCCGGCTACCATGTCCAGGCAATTAAACAGCGCTGAAATTAAAGTGGGCGTACTCAGTGGTCCACTGACTCAGAGTCTCAGATCCTGAGTCAGCTTGACCTGTTTTCGCTTGCTAAGTAGGTAGGTAACAACTGCTCTTGGTAGCAGTTCCGGTTACCTTTATGAATTAATAAGGTACTTTTGTTTGTTGATAATTGAGTCAGGGTTCGATTCTAACCTTAGGGCGCTAGTGGATTAAGTACCTACAGATTAGAAATGTCCACAAAAACGTTCAGTTTTAACTTCTTTTACAAAATTCTAAAATTTTCCCAGAAATCTTATAAATATAATCATGCATCAAAAAGAAAACATAGGTAAAATATGTTTATATTAACTTACCTACCTGAAGAACTTAAATTAGTATTTGTCAAAAAGCTGCCAAAAGGCGTTCAGTTTTTTTTTTTTTTTTTTTTTTTCATTTATTTATGTTACATAATTATTAACTTATCTTATCTACAGCTAACATAAACCGTAATTCGGTTTGTCCGTCAGCCTCAGTCTCTAAGGTACAATATAGTTAATATTATAAATAGTTGATACTTAGTACATGATACATGTATCTTCCTACGTAAGTTGGTAGTTTAATACAGTAAACTCGTACACGAATAAAAACAAAATAAACACACACCGAAGTTTCACATCAGAAACTAAATGTAAGCTAAGCAAATACTAGCGGGGTACATTGATTGGCTGTCCGGTGTGCGGGCGACAGTATAACAATAACGCTCGTACGTCAGCGCATGGAGTGAACTGATAACATTATACAGGGTTATTTCTAAAATGAAGTTACGATCGATATTTTTGAATAAATTTTTTGTGTTTGTTTTTATTTTATGTTATAGTTTAGTTAGTTATAATAAAGTTAGCAAGAATTATAAGTTTTTAGTAATTTGAGTTTATAAATTTTGTTATAGATCATAGTAGTATTTTTTAATTTTTAATTTATAGTTCAGCAAGGCCTCTAGGGTCAGACCCCGAGGTTACCTCCCAATACTGATTTTCAGTTGTAACCTTGGAAAGTTACGGTATGCACAACAATAACACTTGTGGAAATGTTATTAAGTCATACAAATTATATTAAAAATCTAAAATTGCCAGCAATCAAAGATATTGATGATGATAAGAAAAAATGGTCGCCGTCATGCAGTCTGGACACTGCCATCAAAAAGCTAAGAAATTGATAACAAATTTTCGAATCAACAAATTTCAATATTTACCCCAAGAAACTCAATATCAGATCAATAAAATTCAATATTTACCTCGTGTCAAACCAAGAAACCAATCGACCGTTCACACTTCTAAGAAAGTCACCTTCGTTCCGTTTGAGAGGAGATCAAATAATCGTGTCTTTGGCCAACACAAATATTTGAGAATAAAAAAAGAAGTACCTATTTTAAGGATGTGATTAGAATGAATATTGAAGAAGGTAGCACGGTTAGTGACGACAAAAATTCTTAGAGGAATATTACTTAACCACTCCTCGTTATATTCATCCACCAATTTTTTTTAAATATCTTTTCTTTGCTATCAGCCTGCGTTTGCCTCGCAAACAAGAGGACTAAATCTACTAATCTAAATCTATGGTTTAAATCAATAAAATTTGTTGATCTTACTTTGTTGTTAAGATTCGTTTAACTAAGGGATCGTGATGTATTTACAATGGTTTTTAGCATCGCATTTGATTGTAAATAACTTAACATTTTTACCCTTCTGACTTCTTGTAACGAAACTGCAAAGAAATTTACCTTGGCATAGGCATAATCTTGGCTGTTCGTATGATGAAGGTCCAACATTCCCAAGGTCAAATTTCTGTTAACCCGAGAAGTGAGGTCCCAAACATTTCGATGCAAATCTTCATCTTGTCAACCTACGATTGCTTCTTACATATTCACCCGCATAGAGGCTTTGACGGTTCTAGTGGGACAGTGAATAGCATGTAATAGTAGTTAGTGGCAGGTCAGTAGTATTTTCTGTGACAACTGGTCAACATGATACCATTAATTGGCTTTTAATTTGTGCGTCCTAAACTCCATCCTTAAATAAAGTGACTCGGTAATTATAACTACCTAAAAGTAGCGAAGCTGTCATTTCCAAGCCCAATCTTTATCTACGCGACTTATTCTGTAATTCTTTATTGCACACTATAATACAACTTATTTAATAGGATAGGTATGTACATAGGCGAGCTTCTAACCCTGAAAAAGAGTTTTCTTAATTCTAAGTTCTTCTTTTCGTATTAGGTTAAGTCTGATTGTCCTGATGTTCTCATGAATTACAATTAATTAGAAATAACATTAAAATGTTTCAAAAATTTAAAAATAATAATGCTGGACTATCCACACAAGTATCATCTAGCCCTAAAGTAAGCAGTGCTTGTGTTATGTATGTATGAGTACTGGATGTTCTAGATATTATATTCTTATTATACATAGAAAGCTTCCAGACTCGGACCAAATATCTACAGATAATACTAAAATTTGTCTTGAGACGGGAATCTAACACACAACAGCCTGCAACTCAGGAGCGTTTCAGGCGGACCGCTACGCCACTGAGGTCGTCTTAAATGCTGGAATGGACTGGATCGCAAACTATGCTCGTTTCAGACATCACAACGAGGCTCTCGAAGGTTGTATTCATTATGCATACCGCCCGACCTGAGGCCGATATCCGATGCGGGGCAAAAACTGCCAGCGATATAAAGGAGCTTGTTCTTTTCATGTTCTACTGTAATTGAATACTTTAGGTTTGGTTTTTGAATTATCATGTTTGTTGACGTTTGCAGATATACAGGGTGCCGCGTAACATGTGCCGAAAGGGGGTGATTCTGTACCCCGCGAGGATCACCAAATAGCGGTTTTTAGAATTTCGAGTTTATTTTTTGGAAACTGTAAGGTTTGTTTTCCTATCCGTGTTCTTTTACGCGCACTGTTGCATTATTTGACGTCATAATAAACATCACAAATGTTTTTTGCTTCTTTTTTCGGCAATGGTTTTGCTGAAAAAGTGTTTTGTCAATAAATTATTACAAAAAACTGATGCAAGTTCTTTGAAATTTTCTTTTCGGGATCAGGCACCCTGTCTTCCTGCCGTGTTGGTGCCAATCATTTAACGATCCCATGTTATTTGTCTTATTGGTTCTCTATGGCTAGATTATTTCAATTCCATGAGATAATTATATACTCAGTCACATCAGGTATAATTGTTATGGAATAAATGAAACGTAAGAAATTATGAGAAACAGTAAGAATCTCAGAATTGTTAGTAGGTAATTCTATTGGCATTATTTTAAAAAATCACGACAGAAATCCCATGTCTACTGTTTATTTTGTTTTGAATTCATTAATCTACGTTACTAGATTAGTCTGTATCTCCTAAGAACTAAAGCTATGTTCAGCTCAAGGGATTATCGTCCTTCCTGCTCAGTGTCAGGGAAGAACTCTAATTGAAAGTTACTTGGCGGAGTGACGGGCCGTTAACAAGGCCGCGCTAGCCGTTAGGCTAAGCTCCCTTGGTCAGAATGATTCCTAATAAAACTGACACTTACTGAGTCATAACTTTGTAGGAAGTCTTCAATCTATCAATGAAATTGAAGCAAGTGTGCGAGCAAGTAAATCTGATTGCCTGAATTATTTTTACAAAACAGAAAGCTTATAATACCTCAATGTTGAATCCAAAATTCTCTTGATATCCAACGGTAATTCAATTGTTCTGTTGCTATTGCAACTCATGGGTGCTCTGTGACTGTGCGCATGTACGCACAGTCACACAGACAAAAGGTCCTTTGTATCTTATTGTGTCAAAGCCTCGGAGGCCAAGACCCGCTCCGTAGTTGGTGCGCCATGCGCCAGGATAGTAAGAAGATGGCCAGCAATAAACGACACTGACATGGCTTCAATAGGTTCAAATTACAAACAGATATTGGGTACCTACAGAAGCGAATTTGAACGCTTCTGTAGGTTGGCGGTTTGTGATCAAAGGATTATCTCGCTTGCTGCCACGGTTGGCCTTAGCTCGCTAGACTTGGCTGTCAAAATATTACATTAGCTACATTACATCTTTGTATATTTTCCTGTACTGAGGAACACCGGCATAACGATTTTTTATCTAGACTAGAATATACAAAATGTTGCATTGCGCAAATTATTAAAGTTGTGCCCAAAACAAAAATTGCTGCGCTTGGTGCTTACCTAGTCAATAGATACAGTTTTCAACAACCAGAGCTCCACCTACAACGTTTTACTAAGTATCCCCTGTATTGCGCTTTGTTAGTTGTCAGATTAACATTCCCCCGGCGCGGAACTACTGAATGGATTTATCGGCAGAACCGGGCAGAACCGGGCACTGGGCAGAACCGGGCAGTGCCTAATTAGGGTTCGTTTCGACGGCTAATTGATTGACAAGTTACGGATTAATATCTAGTTTTGATGCAGCTAAATGTAATTTTAGTTGGACTGATATGAATTGACTAACTAATCAATGGAATATGATAATTATAGTAAAATCACGTGCAATAGAATTGATCCATCTTTCGAATGTTTCTTTTATAGAATGTTTCTTATAAAGAATGTTTCTTTTATTTGTCTATGGTAGTAAGAATGCTTTTTAGTTCAAATTTAAAATTAAAGCGAGATTAAAATGTCATTATCACACACTGGTGCACTAGGTAGTCTTGTTGAGATTGCAACTGGCCGCCCCGTCGCCGAGAATTCGGCTAGGAGGACATCATGATAATTTCATTATGTATTTTATTTCGTGGATATTCACAATCTCAGCAGTGAGTAAAAGCAAATTGCCAAGAAAACAAACAAGACCAACATAATTTTACAGTCGCAGCAGTTAATCAAAGCTTATGTAAACTACCACTAACTTCCAAACTCGCCATAGTTTACAAAGTTGTGCTTGACAGTTGACAGCACACAGTTTAATGGCTTGACAACAACTTGAGGATTACTTGACAGGGTCGACTTGTTATGTTGACTGTGCAATTTTGATTTAATGATTTCACTCTTTTGAGTGAAAAAGACTTTTTGGTTTGAAAGGCTTTTCCTGTTGATTTCATTAACTTTGCGTCGGGAATCAAACCTAGAACTGATCTTGGCGTCCTGTCGCCAATCTGTCGCCAAAAATTCAGGAGCCGAAAGCTACCCAATCGCGTTACTATGACAATGATATCGTCGGAAAATCGTCGATGGATGAAATAAACACTAGAATTCTTCTAGATAGTGCATGCGGTTACTTGCACGGAGAAATAGGTGAATTCGTTTCAACCTTGACACTTTTGACACGCGTCTCTCCATCTGTAGTTTCTTTCATCAAAGATAAAATTGACATTCTGAGACTATACTATTAGTATGGTGAAACGAGTAGTGAGTAAGTCAATTCGGCCCCATGCGTTTTTCAAACTGTTCAAGACTGCTTTATAGAGCCGTCTTGAGCAGTTTGACAAATATAATTATTTTTCTGCCATTATTTTGACATTTTAAATGTAGGTTTAACTTAATAGGCGGAGATAAACATAGCCCAGCAAACATACTTAACAATTTACAGCGCACTTAAAACAAAAAGTGTCATAACTTTCCAAACGCTAAAAACTTAACAAACATAACTCTCACTATCACTCTTGACTTGACTTATGACACTTCGTATCTTGCGAAGTGTCATAATACACACTGTTACTTACACTTATCATGGATGAAATAACAGTGGGAAGAGACAGTGGTTTCATTCAGACCTGTGGATAGTTGGGTATAAGGTCTTGTCATCAAACGCTTTCTTTTCACTTGTATCTTGGCCGGGATGCTCATAGGTACCTATAACATGAGATTGCGAAGACTTTCGATGAAATCCGAACAGGGATGAAATAGATGTCGAGGTAATCTTAGGGTGCCTAAGCTAGGTTCTTCGAAATATAATTGGTCATTAACAGTTCGTTGGTTAAGATTGACGTAAATTGAATGAAAACTTCTGTTAAAAACGTCAATTAGTTTGCGCTACCCATTATTACCTTGTTATTTCATTATTTCATAATATTTCAGACACGTTAATTTGACTAGTTTTTATCTAAATACTTCTTTTACCTTATCGGGCACCGTAACCGTAACTCATTCTTCAATTCAACTCGTTTTTCAATGTTTTATTCCTGTCCTGGCATATCAATTGTGTACCTAACCGCTTCTTTTCAGAGCGTATCAATTTTAGATCATATTCTTCTAAACTATATTCAATCTCAAACCACCGCAATAAAGTTCATTTTACTTTTATGGACAATTTTAAATGATTCAGGGTTCGTTGTTATCTAGAAATAGCACCTATCGGTTATCATGGCGCTCCGTTCTTGAATAATGGGTGTCATTGTACACTCAATTAGGTACAGAGAGGTTATTTGCATATTTAAAATGCCTTTAGACTTAGTAATTTGACGTATTATTTTGACGGACACAATTTAATGTTACCATACAGCAGCCGATAAGATAACTGCTATGGTATAACAGTTATCTTCATTTCTGTTGCTGAAGAAAATGCACAGGTATACGAAACTCGAACACCTGAGGTCAGTCCCTGATTAATGTCAACTATAATTACCCCTGGAAGATTTTGCACTTTTGGTTGTGGATAAAAGAGTTCACAGTAGCTGCTTCACATTATCATAGTATATAATATATTTGTAAGGCCTGGGTCTTAAGCTTACTAAATGGATATAACCCGCCTTATCTTAAAACGGTTTTCGTTTTATTACGTGCCTTAATTAAAACGTTTGCAATACGAAACCATAACCTGAGCAGTTGCATAGCAATTAAACAGTATAGGACCGGTTGCTAACCTAGCGGGACCCATTCGCAGGTCATTAAACAACAATACTTCCTAATGGTGCGTGCGCAAGTGACCGCAGTGAGTATTATGTAATCTGTCAGGTATCATTAAATAATGCTAGTAGCTGCCTTTGGCTTCGTTTGCGACGGCTTACGATGTAAGTTTACCTACGATTGCAGCGATCGTTGGCAGCAAAATCAGAAATTAAAACATCCAGTAGAGTGGCGAATTGAATTCGATGGCAGTGTCAAATTTGGCAACGATTCCTTCTGTAAATAACACGTCAAGTGCACATTTTTTCATTACCATGGTCCAACAAAGAATGTCTAAGGCCAGTAAAACAGACAGGCAGAAAGACTTACTTTCGCATTTTAAATGTTTTAGGTACCCACAAAGTGTATGAATTTGTTCCTGTGTGTCTGAAGTAGTAAATTATTATTATATCAGTCTAAATTCATTTAACTATTTACGTATACACATAACCTATCAAAGCTACTTTACACTAGATATCGATACAACGTGAGGTGTGTCAAGTCCTCGTTAATTTCTTCGTCTCGTGAATTGGCAGCATCCCGGATGGAGTTTGCAGAAAGACTTGATGAGGAAGAGGAAATAAGACTTAAAATTATGGTTATATGGACTAAATTGGTTAAGGTCATGAAAGTCTTTGAATTTCCGTTACGTGTTTACAAAATGTTAGTATTCGGTGTGGATATTATGAGAAACATGTTAACCGCTCTTATCCTGGTGAAGTTCCTCGGTGAGAGGTGAAACGCTGGTGCTCTTCCAACACAAACTAGGTTCATAATCGACCCGTTTACATTCATAATATATTTAGATGAAGTCTTGAATCGAGATTCAAAGAGTGGAGACTCTGGCTGTACTAAAAAGAATCGGGATCTTTCCAGACAATGGTAAATAGGACAACATTTAGGAACCAACCAAGTTACTATGGACCAAAAGTGCTTATAGTCCATAGTAATTTCGTTGAATTTGCAAATGTTGTCCCATTTATTACTAATAAACTTTTATTCGTGATCGTGTTAATACTATAACTTAAAGTATCCCCTATTACATTTATGTCGCAGTGTTATGATGTTGACATCGAGTAGGTGTGAATAGTATACTATCTCACTTGATTAATTCATGTTCCCTTTATGTCATCGCTAATTTAATGACCATTCTCAATAAATCAGCCCGTTACGATTATTGCTTTTTGATTTATCTGTAACAACTACTTTGACTATCGGCTTCCTATTTAGAGCTTTGGTTTATTTCGAAATGATGTCATCTTTATAAGTGACATTTTGCCCTTTTTACTTTGCACTCTATTGACTGTCAGGAGTAGAGAATGCGAAGTGTAGGCCGCTAGTTGGTATGGTGGGATGACGAACTGCGAACTGCTGGCAAGATGCTGCATGCAGTAAGCTAAATACAGGATGCTGTGACACTCATTAGGGAATAGCCACAGTCCAGCTGTGGAGTATCTGATAATAATTTTGTTGTAGGCCTTCTAAATCTGGATATCATTAATAATGATACAAAAGCAAAATATAATCCAACTAACTATGCACAAAAGGCATCTGTTGTATTAATTAAAGCTACATTGACCAGCACAACGGACAATAAGGTTAACAATAATGAACTAAGTGCAGTGAGTCAATTGGAAAGTTATGAAAGACTAATCATCTTATGAAACTACCTAGTACAATGACTAACAAGACAACTGCGTAGGCCTTTCTTATTTAGTGTGTCTGAATTTCTAATTCCCCTTACTTATTGTCTTGATCCTAATTTATATTATCAATGCCAAATCCATTTTGTTACTTTAGTATTATCTGACAATATCATAGAATAGAACTGATTTCTGTTGTTCGATTTATGAGCTAAATTATTATTCAATTTCTGATCTTTATCCAAAGTTATGTTATCTTGCTTTTACCTATAGCTATTGTCGCATAAACATTACATTACGTAATCCATATAGTCATTTACTATTGATATTAATATAATATTAAAGCTCTGGGTGGTGTTCTTATAAAATAATCAGATGATAGCAGCAGTATTGAATCATAGAGGTAATAGTCAGTCACATACAAGTACATTCTCGCAACTAAACGGCTATACAAAACCTTATGAAATTTTAACTTATGTAATAGTTGGGTTCTGTCTGGGGAAAGACAAAGGTTATTTTTATCCCTATAAAACGCATGCATAGCCATTTGCAAATGCCGATATCAAATGAAAAAAAACTGCGAAAATTCAAATTGCCCGATCACAGGAAGACATTTTTTTATAACTCCATCAAATCTGATGAAATTACTACTTTGAAAAGATTCAAGAATTCATTATCACAAGTCAATGCTACATTGTTTCGACGAATGGAAAGAATCGATGGAGTAGCATTTCGACCGTCCAATATATCTTGGGCTTCCTCTCCGTTCTCCGCTTGAGAATGGACGCGCGTGTTAGGTGAAGTTTATTGGTCGTAAAAAGCTCCTTTACTGCTGGTTACGGAGTTTTCAATGGTTAATATATCGTTGTTTAGCTTGTGTTGTGCATAGTTATTAACCGCACGACTATCTGTAGGTCGACGTCCTGTTATTGGATACCGATATGGCACTTATAAGGGGTGTAGTCTGGTTACGTCAAAATAAATTGACGGTATTTTTTGAAATCCAAAATTGTTCCAATTTTTCTTATGGTCTGTTATACTCATAAGTTGGTTATTAAAATAATTAGCATGACTTACGACTATTCATTATTTACGAAATTGTGTTTTACTGCAAAAGTTATTTTCTGATTATTGATTAAATCGTACTTCATTAGAGATTTTTTTTATAGATGTCACTGTACGATGTAACTATCATTCTTTCTGGTGTATGCAGTTATAACACCCTGTACAAAAGCTCTCATTTGCAAGAGCTTGATTCATATCTGTGAATCATCGGAGAATACTTATATGACGGATACATCATGTATGTATGTTTGTATGTCGTACAATACCACCAACTTCTTTGTTCAACTTTGTAAGTAGGATGTCATTAGTCTTCTTAAGTAGGTGGGTGTTGTTGCAAGTAATTTTATTATTTACAAGAATTTAGACTTGTTAAGAAAATTCTTTAAATTACACATATTTCATATTTTTGGAATTCTTTTGATGTATGAGAACCGCAGTAAATCTGAATTATGGCACTGGGAATAGAATAAAAATATATCTGCCAAATTTATTTTTGGCCATATTGTGAAATAATTTTTTTTGGGATTTCAATGGAATTTGTAACGCTGTGGTTTACAATACAAATAAATTAACATAAGTAAAACTCAAGTAAGTGTTCAAGTATCTATAGTTTATACCATATTTGTAAAGTAGATACTTATTGGTACAAAGTTGTACCTGAGATAACATTGATATATCTATCCGGATAGTTTGAACATTCATTTGTGTTGTGTGTGACCTCTTCGACACATTTATGCTTCATTAAATCCATTCTTTTGTTGCTGGTTTATTACAAGACTAACAATAGGTTAAGCATTTTATGCAATCATAAATTAGTTTCAGAGCTCATAAACTTCACAGTTCACTTGAATAGACTACCTTTTCATTAATTCAAACAACATCATTACCGATACGTCCAATTTTGTTTCATCTTGGTTATGTACGTTTAGTTATGTTAACATGCTTTGATTTTCATATTTTTAAACTTTTTGATGTTTATGTCTTTCAAATCTGTAAAATTGGTCCTGTTTAATCTTCAATCAACAAATTTTTGATCGAAGTATTGAATACTTCATAGATTAAAGATTATATTAGACGCCTTCATAGATTCTCACAAACGTCATAAAAGGCAATTTTAAAAATATGACGACATTTTTTTCAGACACATAATTGAGATGCTTACCAGTAGCTAAAGTTAGATAATACCTCTCATTGCCCTATCCAACCTTAGAGCCACTAAAATCATTAAAACAAGTCCTGAACTTCAAGCCAGTTAAAACGAAAAGATTCGAAGAACGATTAAACATTTAAAGTTTATCTCTAGCAACTTCAACTCGAGCCAGCAGTTCTACTTTGCTCCACTTCCCTCACAATTAGAGAAGTAACGTTAATAGTAATTATCGAAGTCGATTGCACAGTGTAAAGGATAGCAGCTGATTCAAATCGTCACCATGGTGTCCCCTTTGTTGCTTGCAAACATTACGAGTAATTTCTAATTTCTAAGAAATCGAATAATATTGCAAAAAAAAAATTTCGACTTTGACGGGACTTGAACCCGCGTCCTCCCCTCAGTACGGGGATGTGATTAATTAATTACGAGTAAGGTCTATGACTAGTCTCAGGTTCATTTTTTGTGTGGTTGTAAATAGAGTGTTACGGTAAATTGGAAAAACACACATTTAGCATTTAGAAAAGGCATTAAATAACTGATTGATACCTATACCTACTATGTTTCTCGAATAAAAAAAAAGATAAAATATTTTACTTGCCAGAAAATATTATGATGCATTCGTTTGCTTTCCTTTTATACTACTTGTACTAAGTATTTAGTTTTTATATAGTACTCTTTATGTAAGTAGGCGTAGGTTCGTTCGTGACGACATCTGTACGGGTCCTAACGGAAGACCAGCGCTGGCTAGGCCTCCTACGGGAGCTTAGCCAGCATAATGCTGATTAGGGCCTTTTTATAACAACTTTATTTACCTATATCCCATAAATGTGTTTTCTTTTTTTTGTACTTACTGTGTTGTTATAAATAAATGTCTTTCTTTCTTTCTTATAAAACCAAAATAGGAGAACTAGATCTATGGGAAATATTTTTCTCTCATCTGCTCTGTCTAAATTCCATTGCGGGATTAATTTTATTATTATGGACAGTAATCATTGTTTGGTAAACTTTTAGCATGGAATGTTTGTTAAGTATTTTTTTTTGTGTGGTTAAGTTGTATGTTGATCAATTAATTTCAAGAAGTTATTTGTTGGAGGCTCTGTGGATGACTCAGCTGTTCCCCTCTATCTATGATCAGCCGTTTCTACTATTGATCGCAGTTCAATACAGGTATGCATACTAATAGCATTCTTAAAAGGCTTTGTCTCAGACTAGGCGTAAGTTTTTGTGGACTTGCCGAGTTGTGCCTAAGTTATACGAGTACCTTCGCCAGCCGGCGGCCGGTTTAGTTTTAGGAATAAGTTAGTAGTTTGGCATTCGTATGTGGACGGCTTCTTGTGTTTCTTTTGGAGTTTGCCTGAAAAGTTTTTGTGCCTTTTAAAGAATTTGTTTGGCTATCCATGAGTAAAAAGAACTTTATATATTTTATTGTAATACTATTCTCACTTTTCTGTGCTCCTTTTGTTAGCATTCTGAAAGTTCAGCACCAATTTCTACTTATAGTTTTAGTGAAGAAAGTGTAATATTTTACCTCTGAGTTAGCATGAAAGGTCGTGCTGAATCAGAAACTCCGTGGAGGTTACCGAGCTTGGTCTTAGAATCGTCTTTCTAGGAATTCCTGCCGAATATAAAATATAAAAATGTAAATTTGACTTGATTTGCACCGGCAAATGACGTGGGTTGGCTATCGGACCGACCCGGGTCAGCTGTGTGTAGCTTTGTGGTGCCAGCTTAGAAGTTGCACCACCCTAATTTTGCCCGCTGGTGTCGTAAGAGGCGACTAAAGCGTATCCACCAGGCGCGCCTGGTGGATATTCCTGCCCGGTGGCAGCAGCGCCCTCTGCAGAAAACTTCTACCACCGAACTACGACCCCCAACCCGCATGCCCAGCGTGGGGATTATGGGCATTACCCCCCCATGGGATAAAAGCCAATAAGTCGCTTATGAGGGGGAGGCCTGCGCCCAACAGAGGACAAATATAGGCTGGTGAGGTGAGGTGAGGACCCTAGTCAGAACCCAATCGGTCATCGGCAAATCAACTCAAATTTATCATCGCATCTTGGCTCGTTTATCGGTCTTAATGTTACCATTGCAGATCACATTTTATGCTCTGGAACTTTTAAATCTACAAATCCATCTTTGACCAACCATACCACACAGCAGGTACCTACTCTACTTCACTTTCAAAGTTCGCTAACCATTAGTCAAAACTAATTAAAACGAATTTCCTTTCGTTCATTAGCGGGTTCTAGTACAATTACTCCCAAGTTGAACTCCTAATGACTGGTCAAAAAGTACATCCGCAATGGGCTTTTTGTTTCTGAACGTGATCAAGATGATTCAGGACTTAAGAAGAACTGACAATCGGTCAGTTAGTTTTTTTGGTTTTGTCTCAGTGCATGTTCATAAGTCCTTTGAATCATCTCGATAACCATAATCATTTCAACAGAATCTCGAATACATGGCGTGATTTTGACACTAATTAATTGACTTATACATCTCAGCTTCGTTTTTGGAACCTATTGAGAACTAGGTGTGATTGTGTGAGTTTGGTTATGGATAGTTTCGTATATGAAAAAGTTCCAGGAAATAAATGTGATCTGCAATGCTAACAGGAAGACCCTTGATAAGGTTTTATCTAGGCTAGAATAGAATAGAGACCGAAGCCAATATTCCTGTTCCAGAATTTATATTTTACGAGCTTCTGCTCGCAGCTTTGCACGCGTATTTTCGGTTTAATAATCCTAGCAGCCTATTATCTAAGTTAGGTTTTGCTTTAAGCGTACGCCAAATTTCGTCTTGATCTGTTCAGTAGTTTTGGTGATCCTAGGAAACAAAAAATCCGATTTTGCAAACTTTCGGCTTTTTAATATTAGTAGAATAGTAGGACTATCACGATTCCTTGTCGTTTTTGTCAGTTCTACCTAGACAAGACAAGTGACTGTCTAGTAGGGCGATCACTTGATCAGTTTTCCCCTTAAGGGGGATTTGTCAAGGGCGAACACTAGAATAACACATCATACCAAATCTATATGAGAGCTGGTTTTGGATTGTAGAAAATCAAGCAAGGATGAACAGTTATCTCGTCTGCGAGTATCTTGAAATATTGCGAGTTAGAATGTCCCAATCATCATCAAAATGGCCATAGCAACAAAAAGGTCATACAATCTTAGATCGAACATTACAAATCCTTAATTACATCTTTAGATTCGCCAGTCACATGCCTTTGTATCCTATCTGATTGAAGCTCTGACAGATTGATTAATTATGATTTTAGCTAACATGTACCGCGGCCTCTCTTGTGAGTTGCGAATGATGAAGATTTTACTATCATACAAGATTTATTCGTATTCGTACCTCGATTAGAGCTTAAGAAACTAATCATGTTTATGAATATACAAAAACTTTATGAACTTTTTTTAACATGTGTAGGAAGGCCCGACCTTCCAAAATAAAATTTTATTCTTATTTACAACTAAAAGCATTCATTACGCAATGATGGTCAGTATTATTGGAAAATTCCTTATTTAGTTTGTTTTTTTTTTCGAATAAAGCGTGTCCGTAGCCACTGAAAAAAGTAAGTTTAAGAAAACCTTTCCATTAAGAAAATATTTCGAAACGTAACTACTAAAAAACTGAAGATTCAATCGTGCTTTTGACAAAAGGTTATGATAGCCATGTTTTTGTGCTACTGGTCATAAAAACGTAATTCTGGGTCAGTTGAGTAAAAAGTAAAGTAGCCCTTTCCTTCTATAGCTGAGAAGAAAAAAATTGTGGCACGAGTTGAAGTTAGCATACGAGTTGCTGTCCGCGGGTTTGCTTCAGTAAATACTTATTAGGCTTTTTATAGATAGGTACTTCTAATTTAAATAGCACAATGATAGCATAAGCCCTGAGGGGTGAGTCTATTTGACGTCAGTAACGAGTAACAAGTCGTGATCGTGACGAGTCCTTTTTGTATGGAATTCGTAGTTCCCATTCCGCACGATAGAGGCACTGTATCAATTTATATCAATTAGCAAAAATTTTAATATCTATATATCAATATCTAAGAAATCAAATATTATCGCAGAAATTAGCCAGAGTGCGAGGCTTACGCACTACAATAACCTTAAAAAATAAGAACACGTAACATTTTGTTCTCTGTTAATCAAAAATAGTTTGAAAAGAAATAAAATTATCGATTTAAAATAACACAAGTTCAAACGAAACTGTTTACTCATTCATACAGCTATTAGATCTAGCGGAATGTCTATGAATAAATCGATTCAACTCGAATAGAAATGCTCGTTTCAATCGAGATAAATATCGATCAATATCCAGTGACGGCCCAATTACATTGTGCCTGCCTACAAGCACGGGCTGAATCTTAAGGAGCTTGCTCAATAACATTAATTCTATAGGTTAATCCTTTCACACACTTTACTGGAATTTCTCTAATTGTGGGAACAACGATTGAATGTCGTTTTAATTATTTTGTGTGTTTTTTAGGGTTATGTACCCCGAAAGAAAAAAAAGGAACCCTTAAAAGATCACTTTGTTGTCCGTCTGTGTGTCTGTCTGGCCGCCTGTCAACCCTCTTTTCTCAGGAACGCGTGGACGTATCGAGTTGAAATTAACGTAAAATACTCAAGTGCGTAACTTCTTGAAGCCGCAATTTAAATAAAACTTCTAAGTCAACGCACTCAAAAGTTGCAGTCGTTTATGTCCGAATATTTTGAAATTTCCAAAGAAATTACACGTACCCAAAACCTATAGGGTAAGTACTTCCCGTAGATCTAGAATCATGAAATTTAGTGAGCAGCAAGGTCTTATAGCACAAGTAAAGGGAAAAATCCGAAAACCATAAATTTATAATTTATTCACTTAAAAAAATTACTTTTAATACTCGCCATGGTCCAAATCCAATAGGGTACTTCCCGTAGACTTAGAATTATGAAATTTGGCAAGAAGCAAGGCCGTAGAGAACAAGTACAGGAAAAAATCCGAAAACAGTAAATTTATAGTTAATTCACAAAAAAACACTTTTGATTCTCGTCATAGACCAAAACTTACAGGGTACTTACCTACTTCCCTTTGACCTAGAACCATGATAATTTGGCAAGACACAAGGTCTTACGGAACCCTTAGTGCGCGAGTCCGACTCGCACTTGACGTTTAATTTTGCTATTAGTAAGAAAATACCTATTTTTGAAGCAATTGAATCACTTTGCATGATGGTGAGATTAATGGTTAAAGAAACCTTTTCCTCAAAAAATAATTTTATCTAGACTCTGCCCACTCTGAATCATACATCCTACTAATATTATAAATGCGAAAGTTTGTGAGAATGTTTGTTACCACGTATCTCCTTAACTACTGAAAAGAACACGATGATAATTTGGTATGTAGATAGTTTAGGTTCTAGAATAACACAAGAATAACACATCTACAAAATCAGATTAACATAGGTTAATCTGATTTTCATTCCTTGGTTCGATTCACTCAAAACTCGGTATTTTAAATAAATAAACTCTGAAGGAAATAATGAATTACGTATTTTTTTATACGAAACTACCCTTAGGGGGTGTGGAATAAATTTCTGAAATTTGTATGATTTCTATGCGGGCGAAGCCGCGGGGTTCAGCTAGCTTACAATATTTATAGACATCAGCTCCCATACCTAAAATCCTACCTAAAAATCACGTTCTTGTCCAAAATCGGCATTCTGGGACAGAATTTGCACTACATGCCGATTTAAACTCTTCTACAATGCATAACGCTGACAATTACTTTTCCAACACCACGCCAAAAAGTTAATCTTAGATTTTGTTTTGTGAGTTGTTTACAAACATTGTTCACTGAGAATGGCTGGATTATAATTACCTTAACTTAGCACAGTTTCTATCATTATGTCAAATACTTAATAATCATAATGTCGTTATGATTCTAAAGACATTTGTGATTTTTTATTTCTATTTTATTAAATGCACCAAGGCATACCGGATTCTACCCATGGGTAAAAGGATTATAAAAATTGATGATGAAAGCATGCTAATAATTTTCAGGCAGCATCATTTTATACTCAAAGTAAGCAAAGCTTGAATACGAATTTTTATCTAAGTCTGTTGATTTAAAGCCTCATTCGAGCTTTACGCTGGTCTGTTATATAAAATTATCTAATGCGAATAAAGACCCCATTCTACCAACTCCTTAACAGGACATTTATTTAATTGTAACACGTACGATTTACGATGCATTCGAAATCGGTTATCTTGTATCTGTCCAGCGATGATTTGTTTTTGTTCGGGTTATAATGTATGGGAACTAGTCTATCGGATGGGTAGGCCAGGCAGAATATATTATTATCTGATCATTGATAAGATGTAAATAGATGTAAAGTACAATTTATGTTTTATTAAAAAAAAAAATAACTGAAGTTCCCTAATACTTCAGACATTTATTCACAAAGAAAATTATACTAGTATTTACAATTGAAACAATTGAGCTAACTGCCGACTGTTGCAAACAGTCTACACAGTAACAGTCCTAATACTTAGATACCCTACCTAAATACGTAGGTACCTATATTTTTTGATGCGAAACTAAATGATTTTTATGATGTGTAAGCTTTTTTATCTCGGCCTAGAAAATGTTTTGGTAAAGCGTATGTTGTCCATAAGAATTATGTAAATTAATCATTAAACATATATATGTATTTAAATATTGCAAATTTTCGAAATTAGTATTGTATAACTTGTAAAAATGTGTTTGTGCGCTGTGCATCTATCACCAATAATTTGGCGAATCGATCTCCCCGCATCGTGGCCGATCAATCATCTCTTGGGGAAACGACTCAATCGCGCGATAAAAAACACGAAAACGTTAAATTGACAATATGACAGTAATTGACTGAGGATTATTGATAGGGGAATGATTGCAGGCCTGCCGTAAAATAAAATAAATCTAATAAAGCAAAACCGATGTTGCTTCATTGGATTTATTTTATTTGGTGTGCGATCGGAATTTCAATGTAAAGTAGTAAATAACTATTCGTGCCTCAATAGTGTAGAACTATTCCATACAAATAAATTGTAAGTTCGACTAACTTTTACTAACAAAGTGTGTTAGAAATAGGTAGATAAACTATAAATTACTGTGGTAACGAACATACATATATATTTTTTTATATTCAACTAGCTGCGCCCCGCGGCTTCGCCCCCGTGGAAATTTATGTTTCCAACTTTCTTAATTTTTTCTTTCATAAGAACCTTCTCCTGACAATAACAAACACAACAAAGAAAGAATTAGCGAAATCGGTCCAGCCGTTCACGCGTGATGCCGTGACAACGCGAAACGGGTTTCATTTTTATATATAAGATAGACCTTCGTTTGTCAATAATCTCACCTAATTAGTAATTTTATCGGGTATCTATCGAGTACCTTTTTTATTATTTAAAGACACGTAGGGGAAATAATAAAAAAGGTAGGTACGCGATAAAACAACCTCTTATGTGATGGTACTCTCTACTCATTCTCTCTCATTGGCAGAGATCTCGCTCCATTCAAATGAAAACAATACCCAGTAGGAGTGGTAGTAATATTTCTTCATAAGCTCTGCTCTAATTAATACATCTGTAACAGTACCCGCATGGGGCGTGACAATTACCATTGTCATCGACTGTTTAGGCGTGAGATGACGGGGCTCTGCTGGTAACGTGGTGCCGCTGCTAAAAAATGCCAAGAGATAGTCGTAGCGCTACATCTAAAAATTAAAAATGTAAACGTCACATTTAGGTAAGGTACTATTGTCATCGACTGTTTTGGGGCTGAAATCTGTTAACCAGGCTGCGCTAATGCTAAATGATAACCAGAGAAACGAATATATCGAAATAGCTCTAAGAAGTAGCAGCTCGGCCATATCTCGCGTAGAACCGACAACTGCTGAGTTAAACGTGTTCTTGAGTGGAGACCGCGACCCGACCAACGTAGTGTAGGATGCCTTCCGGCCTTCCTTAGGAAGGATGACTGCAGGCAGATGCACTTTATATTACATTTTGATGTTTTGATGCTGAAAACACAAAGTGTCTAGCATCGTGGATTATTGTTACACATTTTTTATCGTAGATAGACCATCGATGTAAGTAAAATTCGAAGATTGGGCACTAGCTCCTCGATAGTGGAACGCTCAAATTGTGTCCAATTGTGTCCGCCCATCTCAGTCATAGTCGGACTGGCGCCGCCGGTGTACGTGTTTCACGTGTATTGTTGTCTCGATCGCACTTCGGTCTAGGTAGGTACGTCTTTCCATCTTTGTTGTTCATTAGGTAGGTATATTGCATATAGTATGGTATCTGTTCGCAGAGGTTTCCCCTCGAAAACAAAAAAAAAAAGGTGTATTGCAAAAGATTGGAAATAACGTGTCTGCGTTTAGTTGTAACACAACACAGGCCATTTGTTGAGTTAGCACTGGGAGAACGTGCCGTATCTACAGAAGTTTTTACTTATATCTATGGGATAGACTATTGTTTTATTGTTGCAATGACATTGCATCACGGCGGTTTAGACCCTATTCACTCGTGCCATGAACACACTCGTTTCATTTACCCACAAGAACAACACAAATAGTTCCTTAAAAACCAATCAAACTAACTTAACCTACTAACTAAAGTGAAGTGTAGACACTTTTATATGAGGTTACACCACCATTAGGTAGGTATAATAGAGAAGAGTCGAAAGTCACATGATTTGGTGGGAATTTAATAAACTAATGAAGTTGATATGATATTTATTGTCGTTAAGCAGAAATGAATCGGCCCCTTTTCATTTTAGAAAATGTTCTTCCTTTTGTCAGTAAAGTAGAACGAGCGAGTTATTTAGTCAGCACAAAGAAAAAACAAAAGAAAGCGTGAAAATCGAACGATTATTTGATAAACTTTACACAAATGAATTAATGATCCATTGTTTTCGAAAAAAAGAACACGCGTTCGAATTTTGAAGTTGACATTCGTAATGGGCTCGTGCGCACGCTTCTGTCACAGAATAAATGAGAACTCAGTTGGTGCAGTTGAGTCACAGAATAATGAGAACGCAGTAGGCGAAGTGGCACAGAATAATAAAAACTCAGTAGGTGAACTAGAGATCAAAGGAGCGGCACTGCGCGTTGACAAGGCGACAATGCCATAGAGTAAATGGGCCAGAAGTGTTGACATCCTTGTTTTTGTTTTAAATGAAGTGCGTTTTAGAATAAAAGCGATGGTGGCAGCTCGTGCTGCTCAGAATAGGAACGGTGGGTAATTTAACGAGCAACTTTTTTAGAAGGTGTGAAAACAAGCTTGTTTTTTGACGGCAAATTTAAAATTATAGGCAACATATTGATAAAATGGGGGATTTGTTATAATATGACTGCTGAAACAACTGCGCCAAATATTTCCACGTAAAATGACGACTGGGATTTAAAAATGATTCAATACACGTAAATTGAATACGACACGACATACAATTGTATTTGTATTGTATGGTAAGTAGGCACAATGACCTCAAAATACCTTAGATACATACTTATCCTAAAACTGAGTGACTGAGTGACTAGGATAGAGGATTTCAAGCAGTAACCTCAAAGAATGCGTTTTTTCCAGAATTATGCTATGCCTCGTATAAATTTCAATTGTATACCCAGTATTTTGGACTTAGCCGTGTGGTGCCGGCTTAGAATTTACACCACCCCAACTCTTCCACCGACACCGATACTGATATCCATCGAGGGCGGGCAACAGCGCCTTCTGCAGAACAATTCTACCACCGAACTGCGATCCCCAACCCTCATGCCCAGCGTGGGGATTATGGGCATTACCCCCCATGAGATAAAAACCAATAAAGCGCTGATCAGAGGGAGGGCTGCGTCCAGCAGTGGACCAATACAGGCTGTTGAGGTGAGGTGAGATGAGGTTTTGTATTAAGTCCAAAACCTCCGGCTTGTACGCAATTTAAAATACCGCGGACTACGCGCTGTCTACCTCTATTCTTTCTTATTTATCCCTGACTAGTGAACGAAATGGAATTTCGAACAGTTTTTTTTATTCTTGTTAACAGATTTTAAACTTTATGGCATATAAAATAGTGATTCAAACGTGAACTTTTTAGTGTGATAACCAAGTGAACTACTAGGAACGACTTCAGCTGAACAGTTCTTACTTGTTCACCTTTAGGAACTAGTTTATTTCAGTACACTTTTCCTGAACTACACAAGCCTTTTGAATTCCTAAAGATTAATATTAGGCAATATTTGTCTTTGTGCCAGGCACTGTCCTATCTACACCTGCAGCTGTACGCTCTTCACTGACCACCACCGTCGTGATACGTGGCGGAAACTCGGCTGTCATTTTATTGAAATGTAGCCGTTTTGAGGAAACTATCCATAACCGTTAGGAACTACCTTTCAAACGATTCGGTGAATTCAATAGAGTTTCTAACAACAAAGAGATATTTAAAATATCGGACTAGATTATTAAAATAAAGACTGGAATAATGACTAAATCTCCATTGGACTAATTTACATCTCAAAACGACTAAAATACTTAATTGCGATACGACTAAATCTCCATTGGAACAAATCACGATTTTAAGAGTTATAAATATCTGTGACTTTTGAATTCACTTAAATCTCTAAAGTTTTAGAATATCGGGTTCTAGAACAATATTTTTCTAGCAATGAGGAACAGAATAAGTTCGATAAGGAAGGTCCCATTGCTCAAGTTGCTCAACTGAGTTGCTCAATTGAGTTGAGCAAAAGGGAACTTGTGTAAAATCTAGGCACTTAGGTACTAGAATGAAAAAAATGTGCAATCACTTAAAAAAAAATGCAAACCGGTTCTGGAGTTACCCCTCCACCCCACCCCCGCTCTTACCATTAATACATTAACAATATTTAAGTATTTGCGTAGTAAAATTAAAATAATAACTAAACATCAGACTTTATTTAGACTACGAATGATGGGTTTGAATTAATATTTACAATACTAAACAGCAGTTTTAAACAAAAATAATATACTTATTAATGTTTGTGCAAAATCTGCAGCTTACATACTCGTAGGTTGTCATCCTCCAAGAACAGCAGATATATTGCAGCTCGAGAAGCGCAAAAGCTCTGGAACGAAGACAAACCAACACAAGTCTCTCTGATCACATCTCTGCAACACCATTTACCAGAGCTTAACCCATTTCACCCAATTTACTCATCCCCTGGGACCCCGTAAGAGGCTCCCGAATATTTGTAAAGGACCAGTTTCGGCAAATAGATGCATTGTCCCGGGCTCTAATGTGTGTTTAATGTATTAATAAGTCAAAGGATTAGGGTCTGGTGCTAGTGTGGGCTTCTGTTTTGTGTTTGTTGAATAGATAGATAGATAGATAGAAAACACTTTATTATACCACACAAATACAGGAAACAATACAGAGAAAAGCTTAGAAATAAAAGGAAGTATAAAGGGCGGCCTTATCGCTGAAAGCGATCTCTTCCAGGCAACCTTGGGATGGACTGGAAATTAAGGAACAAAAAGACGGTGGCACTGAATAAATATATAGATATGTACCTATTTAAAGAAAACGAAACAAATACATACACTAAATACCTACAAAGATTAATAATAAACTTACACAAACATAAAATAAGGTTGTCTAACTCTTTACAAGGATATATAATGCTGATGAAGCAGTTTTTTGAAAGTAGGAAGTGATTTTGCACGTCTGATGTCCAGAAGTTATCCTTGTTTAAATAAGGGACGGTAGAAAAGAAAAAAATACCTTTACTATTTTTTGTGAAACATCATAAACCATCTAACTTCGTAACTTATTTATTTGCTATAAGGATTATCCTTATAGCAAATAAATAAGTTCTCTACATAATATTCAAACTTTTCTGTCTCTTGTGTACAACGAGGTTTTTTGAAGTAGGTATAAGATTTTTTCAGTTATTTCTACGGAACTCAGTTGAAAATCTAACTAGCTTCAAGACAAATGTTAGCCCTTTGTTTAGAAACATTGTATCTATACTGGTTATACCTGAACTTCTAAAGTAGTGTGGCCTATGTCCTGCGGAATTATAGAAGGTAAGTATAAGCTGATGATGATGAAGATGTAGGTCTAAGTACCTACATAAAGAAAATCGCTGACACTCCGAACACACCCTCATACGAGTGTTAATCCTCCAAAACTGCTGTCTAACTAAAACTCCAGTTAATGTTTAATCAGTTAAATCGTATTGACACAGGATTTCAATTAATGTTGTACCAACACGTTATTGTGTGAGTCTGTGGATATATTCAGTGGTAACACCAGCTGTGGACAATGATGATATAGTTCACTAACTTCTGCCTGCGGCTTCGCACGAGTTTCGTGTAGCGTTCGTCCCGGGATATTGGTTACCTCCCGGCGAAATTTTATTAAATTCAGTTCAGCCGCTTAGGCATGAAAGTACCTTACTGAAGAATAATCTGTGTTTTTGTTGTGGACTCTAGATAATATTCATAGAAAGTGAAATAATGGAGAGATATAAAAATTATAGAGAACTATTTCTTTCAACCCTCAAACAATCGTTATCATAATGATGTTCACCGCTTGCTTTGTTTAACGGTCTATCCATACATATAAAAGCAAAAGTAACTCTGTCTGTCTGTCTGTCTGTTACCTTTTGACGGCTCAACGGCTGAACGGATCATAGTGAAGTTTGGCAGGAGTAAACAATATCCCGGGTACAGACATAGAATAATAATTATGAAAATGATAGTGTGAGTAGCATAATTGAAAAGCGCGTGAAGCCGCGGGCAGAAGCTAGTAAATGATAATTTAAGTTTGAAGATTTTTTTATGTAACCACCCACAACCAAAGTCGCAACAAAGAAAAGTTTAATGAGTAGGCGTGACTCCAAAACTTTCGCACCGAAATGTGAAACATTTTTTGTTTTAATATTTCGCCCAAAAATGTCTTTTGTAAAAAATATTACAATAGAATAGAACGGTTCTAAATAACAAAGAAATCAGCCGTCACGAATCGATTATCATGCCGAAAGATGTTGTATTAAAAAAAACACTTTCAAAAGTTTTTATCGGCTAGGAAGCCGAATTTCGGCCGCGGCGGCCAGTCTTAACGAAGACTAGCCAGGTGCGTTGGACATATTATGGTGCACAAGTGCGCGCGCAAACACCGGTGCACTCTTTATTCCTACACTTTTGAAGGTAGCGCCAATCAGTCGTCCACTGCCCAGCCAGTGGGGATATCTAGGTGGTGCATGGACAATGTTAGTAATAATCCAATTACACTAAAAAAGTTTGTATGGATGGATGTGAGTTTGTAACGGCTGAAATAACGCTGGACAATCCACAAAGCATTTTATCTAGCCCTAAAGTACGCAGGGCTTGTGTTATGGGTACTAGATAACTAAATACTGATATTACACTTATATTATAAATGTGTAAGTTTGGATGGATAGATGGATGGATAGATGGATGTATGGATGGATAGATGGATGGATGTTTGTTACGTCTTCACACCAAAACTACTGAACAGATTGAGCTAAAATTTTGCATCGGTGTAGCCTGGAATCAAACATAGGCTACTTTTTATCCCATAAATCAGTTCCCATGGGATAGGAATTATCTTTGAACGTTTCCATAGAAAGAACGTGTGCGCAGCCGCGGGCAGAAGGTAGTAGTTCATACATTACAGGAAGGTAGACATTTTTTATCATACATAGAAAATAGCCAGAACAACCCAGAAATCTGCAATACTTACAAACATTTTTCCCCAAGTCGGGAATCAAACCCGCAACGTCCTCGCAAGCGGACCTTCTCCGCTGCACCACTGAGGTCTAAGGTCGTCGTAAACTATAGGTACATTTATTTATCCCGAAAAAGCACGTGCGAAGCCACGGGCCGAAGCCGGTAACGTAAATAACTAATTCTTAGTCCGTCTGTACGCATTTACATAGTACAAGGAATTCCATGTCACAGATTAGTCTCACTGGTATCGTGTATTGTAACTATTTCTATTTGTATTTAGGGTTCCGTACCCAAAGGGTGGAAACGGAACCTTATTACTAAGCCTTAGAAAATTTCAACTGTCTACATCTTACGGTTCATGATATAGAGCCTTCTGACAGACAGACAGACAGACGGACAGACAACAAAGCGATCCTATAAGGGTTCCTTTTTTCCTTTTTAACAAATAAAATATATAATTAAGTTGAAAATTCGAAATTGAAATTGAAAATGCCAATTTGATATTCTTTGAAAAAGTTGCTTGATTTTTATGGTACGGAACCCTTCTTTTGCGAGTTGAATCACACTTGGTGGTTTATTTTATTTTCTACAGGAAACGTTTATTGATTGCTTTAAGTTGTAGAAAGTTTTGGAATTGCAGAACAAGACAAGATGAATGTTTCATGAAAGTTGGATGTTGGATATTTTAGATATTTACGTCAAGTAAACGAACAAATACTGGAAATGCTGGCACACAAATTTTCAGACGGCATCATAGAGCAGAGCTCAAGTTAAGAACTATAATTTATAATTTAATCCATTGAAAGTAATTCTGTCTGTCTGTCTGTCTGTCTTATACTTTTTCACACCTTACCCACCTCGGCTGAACGAATCTTAAGAACTTAGTTAGCAAAGTTACAGATTTTATCCCGAGAAAAGTCACAGACTACTTTCTATCTAGAAATATACGTACAAAGGAAAATGTTTGAAAAAACATTAAACTTTTACCATTTCTTTGTCTGTCAACAAAATAATTCAATAAATCTGCTATCATTCCTCAAAATGGCTACCTCGGTGCCAAACTTTTACGCCGTAAACACCTATTATCGATCATTCAGCGCAATCATTAAAAGAAAATGTGTTTTAATGGATGCGATTCAAAATAAATTACATTTAAAATAAATGTGTTTTGTCCAAAAGTGGGCTTGTTAATTAAAAATGTCAATCAGTCGTATCCCGTGTGTGACAAAGATGAAAAAATTCAGATGGGTCGGGATGCATTATTATACGTTAACAATAAAAAATTATACCCTAAAAACCTTTCAACCTTCTTCAACCAACAAAAATTAAGGAAGCCATTGGCCATACCATACCATGTTGAGTAACTAGTAGAAGTTAAGTAACGTCGGGTGCGGTCATGTTCGTTTTTTTTAATCCATCAAAAAAGGTTTTTAGTGTTTCTTTTGCGTAATAGTTTTGTACGATGGTACGGAACGAAACCTTTCTTGTACGAGTGGACTCTCACTTGGCCGGTGTTATTAATATTGACAATATTCGGCAATTTTCTCACGGACAATTCTCCAGTCTACATTGTTATGTTGTATTTTCACCTTTTAAAACTATAATTGGTTCTGCATAATATTTATTAATAAATTATATTACTAGCTGGCCCGGCGAAAGTCGTACCGCCAATAAAAGTTGTTCCTTGAACTTCTACAAATATTTCAAGACTAAAATTAGCCAAATCGGTCCAGCCGTTCTCGATTAAAAAAACGAACAGCAATTTATTTTCATATAGATAGAAGATAGATAGATTACAATTTTATTGTAATATGTAGAGCTAATCAGTGCTGCCCTTTCTGTCTTCTTACAAACTCTTCACTCTTTGAAATCCCCAAAACTTAACGATGGAAACAAATAAATCGTCAAATTAAAGCTCTTTAAAGTTTACAGCTTCACAGCTACTCGTTAATGAGACAACGGGTTTATAGCTATTTCCGTTTTATTTATTGCAACTTCAATTTACATACGGTTTTACTCTGAAAAGCAATAACATTTCTCAACCCACTTCGTAGAAAGAATTGACCAATATAGTAGTTAAGAGTAAAACTGCACCCCGTAGATGAACGCAATTCATACAGTAAAATCAGAAAAGCAACTAATCAGGAAATAATTGCGCCGTGTGGCCGGCTTAGAATTTGCACCACTCCAACTCTTCGCGCGGGTGTCCAGAGAGGCGACTAAGGGATATCCACCGGGGGCGGGCAGCAGCGCCCCCTGCAGAACAATTCTACCACCGAGCTACGAGCTACGATAGATACGAGCTACGATCCTTTACCTGCATGGAGCGTGATTTGGGACATTATCCCTTCCCCCAATGATAAAAGCCAATAAGGCGATTAACGTACTGCGTTCAGAACTGGATTATAAAAGGCTGTAGATGAGATGAAGAGAGAATGCCGAGGAAGCCACTCTTCGTCTCATCTCATCAGCATGAGTCCACTGCTGAACAAGCCAAGGACAAAGGACCCCTCGATTGGTTTTGCCGTACGCCTCGCCACGCTTGGCAGGGGGTTGGTGATCGCAGTAAGGTGTTAATAAACTTACACCCAGCTGTGGGACTCGGCTTTTTAAATAAGCTTAGACGAAAGAGAAGGTGCTTATTTAAAACTATTTTATGCAAACGTTTTCTATCCTATGGGGACCGATTTATGGGATAAGTATCCTATGATTGATTCCAGGATTATAATAAATGGTATAAATTTCTGCCCGATCCGTTCAGTAGTTTTGGCATGAAGAGGTAACAAACATCCATCCATCCATAAATCTAAACATCCAAACTTTCGTATTTTTTATATTCGTGTGATTAGTTAGGTAATCAATTATGCTTAGGTATTCAAAATCAAACGGCAAATCAATTTATTGTAATGGCATTAAGGCAAGCAAAAGCTCGAAACATCATAAAACTCAAATGAATACGAAGTCGGTGGCCTATCATAAAGATTCTTAACGATAAAGCTCAAATTTTGAAATTACGGAATCATCAACGATACAACGTATAAAATGGTCGTATAGATGATGTTTATTTGGCACATAAAATAAGATAATTAATCTTACAGCGTAAATTATTTTCGTAATGAAATGGTCAGAGTTAGGACTGGATATTTTGACAAATATGGACAATATATTATACGAGTACTGAGCCCTAATAGTTTTTCGTCGTCATCGAGACGTTTCATTGTTAAATGGGATTCGGTACGGTATATGCAGACATGAAACTACTCAAATCCTCTCTCTGATCAGAGATTCAATGACGATTTTGATGACATCTCGATACGATAATATTATAATTATAGAGAAACCAAACTATACAAATACAAATACAAAATGTGTTATATAGTCAAACGTGTTGACTCAAAAAAATAACTATTTGTCATCTTTTCTTTTTAAGACGTGTTTGCAAATTAAGGACTTTTACTTACTTTACTTTATTTCACTAATCAAATATTACAATATACTATGACCGTGCTCGGAACCTCCTTTTAAGTATGAAATACCTGTATTATGTTATGAGATACTCAGGAAAGATATTATTATAAATTGAAAGTTTAGAGGGATGCTTGTTACTTCTTGACACTTATAGTACTGAATGAATTAAACCGAAATTATGCTAATCTACTATATAAAAATAAGTCGGGTTTTCCTTCCTGACGCTATAACTCCAGAACTCACGAACCGATTTCCACGGTTTTGCATTCGTTGGAAAGGTCTCGGGCTCCGTGAGGTTTATATCAAAGAAAAAATTAAGAAAGTGGGAAAAATAAATTTCCACGCGAGCGAAGCCGCGGGGCGCAGCTAAATCTAAAGTAGATCTTAACGATAACGATCAAACAGAAAGGGCTCGATAGCTCGATCTAACAAAATTTGTTTCCGGAAAACTGAGTAATGCTGCGGGCAGAAGCTTCTTCTGAAATATGAGACAAGTAGGCAATAAAAAGGAAAAGTAAACAATTCCCAAAGTGCACAATCTTGCTAAAACAAGAAAAAACGTCCCAAAATAAAGATTGATGTGAAATCAATCGCGCCCCACAGATAAAGGCGAGCGTCTACACAATCAATTTTAATCTGAGAACTTTGCACGTGCTCTACCTTCTCTTTCCCTCCCACTATAAAAATACCACGTTAGATAGAGAAAGAAAGACCGAGTATTTTGATGTTACCAACGATGACGCCCGGCCTACTTACAGAATTAAATACTAAGGAAGATTGAGGGACCCTATCTACTAAGACAATGATGTTAGCAAAAACACTGATGGATATTGGTGAAGAAAACTTAAGGGATGACTCGGAGTTTTTTCGAAAAGGGTTAGTTTACTGCACGATAATCTTTCAAACCAAATCAAAAACTCTTCACTTCTATAAATACAATAATTAATGTATTGTATACTTACTCACTTAGAAAAGGTCAAATTATAAAATTAAACACTGACACAGAAATAAAATGATATTTTTTATTTCTGCCGCTTCGGATTTTTTGATCAAGATAATCATGCATCCTAGAAAAAGTAGAGACATCTCTTACTATGTTCCTTTTACGTTAAATTATCTAGCGGTCAGTGTCAGATTTTAATTCATCATCATCAACATTATATTAGTTCCCTGCTGGACATAGGCCTCATGGGCCTCATGGGAGGCCTAATGGGCGTCATAGCGCCCTGTCATCAGCTTGCCGCTAGTTAGTCGCAAAGTAGGTTCACCGATACGTGTGAATCGGCCCCTTACTTTGAAAGAAATATTTTTTATTTAATTAAAAACTTAGATAAAACAACTGAATTCAGGCATTCGCTTTAGGATAAGTTACCACCTATGTCGCTCCTCAGCTTATTTACATTTCCGCTGGTCAACTATGTCATTTCCTTCAGCTCTCAAAATGTCAAAGGTACTTTTGAGTGCTTTCATCGTGTTTTTCCGGATTATTCCAGTTTTCCCTCTTGACAAATCCCTCTTAAGGGGAAAGCAGGAATAAAAAAATAATAATTACAGTTTTCCCCATGTGGGTGATGAGGAACTTTTAATTTATTTCGATTCCAGTTCTCTCCCATAAGGATCTTCAAGGGGGAAAACAGGAATAATGTTTTTTGTAGTTTTTCCCCTGATGGCATGGGGAATTTCAGGAGGAAAACTAGATAGCCCGGTTTTCCGACTTTATTCAAATCTCTACTTTTGTCGTGATCTGTTAAATATAATTTAGATAGCTTTGAAGATATTTAGGTACCTTTAGCTGTTTAGCGTCGTCCTCAGACCATCGTACCTATATTGAAGAGCAAAAACGTTTCGTCCTTGGTCCTTTTTAGGGTTTCGAAGATCGGTTTCGAAACCCTTATGGTCTCGCTTTGTCTGTCCTTTTTTCCCTCCTTAATAACTCAGCAACTACAGCAGCTATCAACTTGAAATTTAAAATAATAATACATTTCGTGTGCCTGTACAGATTTTAAGAAAAAAAAATTAAAATAAATGAAAAATGAAAATGAACATTTTCCATACAAATTGAAATGTCAAAATTTTAAAAGAGACCTACAGAGTCAAGTGGGGTATCAAATGAAAGGTATTAGTTTGTACATTTCAAAATAGTTTTTGAAATTTCAGTAGGTTTCATACTTTTTGAAATATTTTGAAAATAGTCGAAAAAATACCCATTCCCCCCCCCTATCTCCGAAGTTTGCAGAGCGATCCATTCAAAATGTATTGAGCGTTTGTAGATTATAGATCTATATTTTACAGGAAAAATATAGAGAAGTCTGTAAACTGAACCCTTTTCGAAAAATGGTTAAAAAGAGGGGGGATAATTTTCAAAAAGGGGGGTTAACCCACTGAGTGGGGTATCATATGAAAGGTATCGGTTTGTACATTTCAAAACAGTTTTTGAAATTTCTGTAGGTTTCATACTTTTTGAAATATTTTGAAAAAAGTCGAAATTTTACCCGCTCCCCCCCCTCTATCTCCGAAGTTTGCAGAGCGATCCGTTCAAAATGTATGAATCGTTTGTAGATATAGGTCTATATTTTACAGGAAAAATATAGAAAAGTCTGTAAAATGAACAGTTTTTGAAAAATGGTCAAAAAGAGGGGGGATAATTTTCAAAAGGGGGGGCTACCCCACTAAATGGGGTATCATATGAAAGGTATCGGTTTGTACACTTCAAAACAGTTTTTAAAATTTCTGTAGGTTTCATACTTTTTGAAATATTTTGAAAAAAGTAGAATTTTTACCCGTTCCCCCCCCCCTATCTCCGAAGTTTGCAGAGCGATCCATTCAAAATGTGTGAAGCGTTTGTAGATATAGATCTATATTTTACAGGAAAAATATAGAGAAGTCTGTAAAACGAACACTTTTTGAAAAATGGTCAAAAAGAGGGGGGATAATTTTCAAAAGGGGGGGCTACCCCTCTGAATGGGGTATCATATGAAAGGTATCGGTTTGTACATTTCAAAACAGTTTTTAAAATTTCTGTAAGTTTCATACTTTTTGAAAATTTTTGAAAAAAGTCGAAATTTTACCCTTTCCCCCCCCCCTATCTCCGAAGTTTGCAGAGTGATCCATTCAAAATGTATTAAACGCTTGTAGACATAGATCTATATTTTACAGGAAAAATATAGAGAAGTCTGTAAAATGAACAGTTTTTGAAAAATGGTCAAAAAGATGGGGGATAGTTTTCAAAAGGGGGGGCTACCCCACTAAGTGGGGTATCATATGAAAGGTATCGGTTTGTACATTTCAAAACAGTTTTTAAAATTTCTGTAGGTTTCATACTTTTTGAAATATTTTGAAAAAAGTCGAAATTTTACCCGTTCCCCCCCCCCTATCTCCGAAGTTTGCAGAGCGATCCATTCAAAATGTGTGAAGCGTTTGTAGATATAGATCTATATTTTACAGGAAAAATATAGAGAAGTCTGTAAAACGAACACTTTTTGAAAAATGGTCAAAAAGAGGGGGGATAATTTTCAAAAGGGGGGGCTACCCCACTGAGTGGGGTATCATATGAAAGGTATCGGTTTGTACATTTCAAAACAGTTCTTAAAATTTCTGTAGGTTTCATACTTTTTGAAAAATTTTGAAAAAAGTCGAAAAAATTACCGCTACACCCTATCACCGAAGCATGGAGAGAGATCCATCTGAAATGTAGGTTGGTACCTACTAGTGTTAGGTCTTCATTAAATTTCGGAGTTTCTAATCGGTACCTTTAGTACATACCTACTTGTTCACAAACGTTCGAAACCCTCGACGCGCGAGTTACACTCGCACTTGACGGGTCTTGTTTCACCACGATAAGCTTAAAATCAGTAACGTGTGGAACAGAAGATTCGTAGACTTTGACCTTGCGGTGGGCAAACATGTGGTGTAGATGGTGATATTGATGATGAAACTATTTAAAAACATTTTCACCACCCTCGCTCAAAAACGGTGACTTTGCTGCTCAAAAGCAGTGAGTAAAAGCTGGTTTTGCTCACTTGTGGCATAAAGAATCGTATTCAACTTGTTAAAAAAAGTAATTAGAAATCAGAGCAATATAACCGTCATAGAAAAATAATTCGTCCGGTCATTGTTTGAAAGAGGTTTGTAGCATTTCATATTGTTTCGGAAGTTTTAAGAATTGATTCTGTGAAGCTTCTTTATAGGGTTCCGAGATCGAAGATTGGTTTCGAAACCCATAAGGTCTCGCTTTGTCTGTCCTTTTTTCCCTCCTTGATAACTCGGCAACTACCGCAGCTATCAACTTGAAATTTAAAATAATAATATGAGTAGGTACATTTTGTGCGCCTGTACAGATTTTAAGAAAAAAAAATTAAATGAGCAAATTCCATACAAAATGAGATGTCGAAATTTTAAAAGATACTTACAGGATCAAGTGGGGTATCAAATGAAAGTTATCAGTTTGTTTATGTTTTGGTTTTGAAATTTCTGTAGGTATCATACTTTTCGAAATATTTTGAAAAAAGTTGAAAATATACCAATTACTCTTATCTCCGAAAATTAAAGAGCGATCAATCCATAATGTATGGAGCGTTTGTGGATATGGATCTATATTTTGAAGGAAAAATATAGAGAAGTTTGTAATACAACCACATTTTGAAAAATGGTCAAAAAGGGGAGGGGGAATAATTTTAAAACGGGGGGCTACCTCACCGAGTGGGCTATCAAATAAATGGTATCAGTTTAAACATTTCAACACAGTTTTTGAAATTTTTGTAGGTTTCGTCTTACGAAATATTTTGATAAACGTCCAAAAAATTACCTAATCGCCGAAGTACCTATGCAAAGCGATCCATATTATATGTAGTTTGGTACCTACTATTTACAGGTATTCATCAAATAGCGATATCTCTTACCGGTACCTTTAGTACATATTTGTATGATTGACAAACGTTCGAAACCCTCGGCGTGCGAGTTAAACTCGCAATTGACGGATCTTGTTTCAACTAGTGTTAGCTTTGTATATTTTCTGAACACTACCAGCTTTTCAATCATCAGCTGTATCCCCCATACCGTACCACCTACCAAGAATCAGATATAACTAAGTAGCTGCCACGTAGATTATGTGGGACTAATCTCAGTTATGACAAAACAGGATGCCGAGGTATCCGCGTTATCTCGCCTGTGATGTCAGGCGACGACGCGATGTCGACTATCGACATTGTTGCGATAATAGGCGGTGAGTGAAGGGTTGAACACCTAGACTCAAGGTTTTATCGGTTTAGAATAGGGTCCTTCAGATTGCTGACGTTTAATTGTAGAACTTCATGTAGAAAATATGGTGATAGAGGAGGACCTTCAAATTGATATGGGTAGGTTCTATTTTAAGAAAAGAACGTAATTATAAATATAGATAGAAATAATTGTAAATAAAAAAAACATTGTTGTGATGGGGGAATGTGGCTCAAAAAAATTTGTTTTGATGGGGGAAGGTGGCTCAGAACTGCTTATTTGTGATGACGTTGGTGGAACGCCTATGTTTAGTAGTGGAAGTATACGCGCTGGTGATGATGATGAAAAAGTTTGATACGAGGAAACAGGAGAAATAAGATATACAGGGAAATCTAATGTTGTTGAGAAATATCGCGAATGCTTGGAATAGGCAACAGTCTATATTTAGAAAGGTCGATTTGTTGACATCAGAATTTAAATGTATAGGTAAACAAAAATTGATATTTACAAAAGTAAATGACGGTAAATAAATTACTAGCCTACATTCCAAGTATTCTATTATACCATTAACTATCAGCAATTCAATCTGAAAAATATATCCATCTACTTAATCTAGTACAGAATTAACCAAACCGGAAGTATTTAGTAATGTTATGACCGTTCCAATTTGATCCGATATGATCTACAAATCGTTTCAATGACTTGCGCCCCGATATCCCGCGTGTTACGCGCCACGACAGGCATAAACGACATAATTTACAGCTAAATAATGACGATAACCTCTCGGTTGAAATGTTGATGGCAGGTTCTATGAAGGATAAAATAAATAGTTTAGCTGAACAAACAAATAAGAACGAAGAACTAGAATCAAATTTTAGTTTAGTACCTAAGTTCATAAATAACTAGCTTTTAATTTGATGTATTTTCATCCAAACTAAACGTGTATACAAAATTTTAGCTCAATCGGTTGAAGATATCTGCTTCAAAATTCAGTTGCAAGATTCCAACCGTACAAACATTCATCCAACCTTCATCATGTTATTAAATAAAAGCTTGTAAAAACTAGGAAGCACATTACCACTATCAATATGCCAGTAGTCCGTGATTTCACTATCAAAGATTAATCAAAAGTACTTCTAGACATACCGATATCTTCCTCTATACAATGTATTCAAAAACCCTGACAATCTCTCTGTTTCAACTACCTAGCCCACAGTATCAGATGCACCTCTGTAGGTACTGAGCATAAGCACATTCAATATTATTCAATACGGACCCGTATAATGAGGTACAAGCCACGGGCGTGGTAAGGCTTTGTGTTGAGTGATTGTGGTGTATTGGTTTAGTACAATATTTGTTCTGTCACGATTATTGATGATTATGATGGTGGAAAAGTATGTCGTTATTTATTATGGTTGGTCGTGGAAGGAATAAGATTTGAGGAAGGATGTTACAGAAATTGTGCTTTCAGGTGCAGGGCTTTGTTTTTTTCTTGTATCGGTAGTAGAAATAGTTTTTTAAAAACCGAGGCAGTTTTCGAAAAGTAAAGTAAGTGAACACAAGTAAGTACAATCAATAAGTGGATAGCCTAAACTAGCGTTTAAGTTTTTTTCCTTACATTTTTAAGTCTCACGTAAGTTTATATAAACAAACCAAAGTAAAAACCATAAAGCTATACATTCCACGATCAAGTTTCTGAAAGTTGTCCCGTAATTTCTAAGGACTTTTATTCAATACAGCAAACAAAATAAAGGTGTTGTGGACAAAAACGGCTAAAGAATTATCGGGGCTCCATCAACCAATAAAAAATTAAAGGCAAACTTTCACCCCGTTTCTGAGGCAGCCGCTCAAAACCCGGACAACTTCTGTAATTCACACCGATCAATCCAGAACTTCTATTAGTTTCATAACTTTGAACTTTAAAAATCAAGTGAAGTGAGAGTTTTGGGTAAAGATTAGAGTTCAGTCAAGACGCCAAAAAATTATTATTAACCTGACTTTTACGTGCGAGGTTGTCGAAAGTTTCGAAGCTATTTAACCTATTTTTTTTCCTGGTATTGCCTTTTTACAAGAAACATTCTGGCAAATACAATTATTTCCTTTTAATTACTTTAAATTGATTGCGAGAGCTCCGAGTAGTCTCTTTCTGCGGTACGCAAACGGAGAGCAAATGACAGCTTTCGAAGCTTACGAAAGATAAATATTAAAATTAAAATTTAGGCGCCTAGCAGCAAAATTCTTAGCTGTAAAAGTTGCCATTACCGATTTTGATTCCATAGCGTAGGATTTTGTTTATCTAAGGATAAATTTGCAGTACTATTTTAAAAAAATAACTATAATAACCCAATCAGTCAATCGATTTGATTCCATAAACGGAACACTAAAATTGAAACTTAAAACCCGTTAAAGATTCACAACTCTTGGAAAGAAAGCCAATGCAAACCAAAGGCTTCGAGCGTGAATTTTTTATGGTGTAGGGTGCCTGCCCCCTTGGAAAAGCACCACCTTGCAAGGGAAAAGGCTAATAAACGTCCTACACTACAATCATGTACGAAAAGCAGAAGGTATACCTTGTATACCTTTAAATGACTGTTGTTTTTAAGAACCAATTTTATTAAAATCTTTCAAGGTTTCAACCTCTTTCTTTACAGATTTTATTCTGGAAACAAAGGCTGATGCTTTTTAGGACTTTTATCCTAGCACAGTACTGTCTTTATTCTTGTATTGTTTGGTTGTCTTCGTATTTGTTTGCACTGGAAGCTTTTTGTGCCGCTGGCGGGGCTTTGGCGGCAAAAGACAGACCAACTTGGCGGTCTCTAGTGTCAAAGGCCATGATTCACTTCAGGTCGTTGCGCCACACCGCAGCGGAGCAGTGGCCAGTAGAGGTCTTTATAAGAAGGGATTCCAGAGAAAGCACGCTTACAATACTTACTTACCCAATCATCTTTCTTGGTTTTGGAGTCTATGAAATCATAAACACTTTTGTAACCTTAGGGGTGATTCTATTTGGCGTTATTAATGAAACGTGATCGTGACGTCTCCTCAATATATATGTTTGCGATGTATGGGATTGGCGCAGTTAGCCCGACCCAATATGTATGGAAACACGATCACCTCTCGTCATGTCATGTCATGTCTTTTACACGAATCAATCTCAACGATGTGGTCGTATGCCGCAAGGGAAAGTTATGGTTAACGAGAGACGGTAAGGTAAGGTAGAGCCTCACATCACAGAACCAAACCCATCATAACTGATGGGTTTGGTTCTGTGATGTGAACCAGTATGGCAAATCTGGTCTAAATTGGCTTCTCATTCCGACGTGTAATACCTTGTCACACCACCATAGCATGTCAAATCCTATCATGAGTCATCTCAATCATTCTTTGACTCGTTCGACAATTTTCTTACAAAAGCCTTATCCTCACTTTTGACGCTCCTTGTCAAACAGCAAGGAACCATCTGTCGACTCTCAGGGGTCCGCCGTGTAAACCCGCAGTTAAAACTGCAATTGTACGGTAAGCTAGAAATACAACCTCGGGCTACTAATTTGTAGGCTATAGTTCTATGGAAAATTGTATAGCGGGGGTATTAAATATTAATGACACTGCTCTGTTTGGAGAAAGCATGAGTCAGGGTTTGTAATGTTTAACTTAGTTTTGAAGAAATGGATTTCATTATTGACTGAGGTCTGTGTTTGCCTGGATAAATCGCTTTTTGTTTGTCTCTGGGCTGCTTCTGAACTGTTGACCCGCTAAGGATGTCGTGACGTGATTAATCGAAACTTTTCGCTGTGTCCAATGCCTCCCATTCATGAAAATTATTTGTGTGTACCACCCAATAATCTTATGACAAAAATTTATTTATCATCATCATCCTCATTGTCGACCACTGGATTTCACCCTCTGTCCCACAGATAAATAAAATAAATAAATAATGCTGGACAATTCACACAGCATTATCTAGCACCAAGCTATACAGAACTTGTGTTAGGGGTACTAGTTATCTGATATACATAATACAAAGATTCAAAGATATTTATTGCGTCAAACATGGTATAAAGGTACAATACACTACATAGATAGACATTTTTTATTAAACATAGAAAAACTTCCAGAACACCCTGAACAATTATCTGCAGACATTTGTCCCGAGACGGAAATCGAACCCGCAACCTCCTGCGTCGCAGGCGGACCTTCGCCCGCTGCGCCACAGAGGTCGCAAAGAAAGGGTCAAGAAAGACCTATTGAAGTTTGTACCATAATTACGCCTCACCTCGTGTGATAGAATTGTTCTGCAGGAGGCGCTACTGTCCGCCCCCGGTGGATATCCCTCAGTTGCCTCTTACGACACCCGCGGGAAGAGAAAGGGGTAGTGCAAATTCTAAGCCGGCACTACACGACAATAATCCATAATCAATACGTGGCTTAAATATTCCACAAGCCTCATCACCTGTTCAAATAGTCTCGATCATAACCCAAGAAAGAACCTGTTCCGAAGCTTATCCATTTGTCCCGTAAGTATTTTATAAGAGCGCCAAGGTACTTCAAATCACTTTTGATCCATTCCATACCATTTTATGTTCGAAAACCATTTACTAAATGCCTCTTACAATGTTTCGATATCGGATCTCGTTATTTATTTTATCGTGAGATTATACGGTTCTACTGTTAAACTTAGGATTAAAGATATTTTCCTTAGAAACTTATCAGTTGGCCTTTCAAATTGTGGAAGAATCTGGTCTTAGCGGTGAACTTTTTAAAATAAGTAAACGTGTTGATATCACACTTAGACCAAAAATCGGATAGTTTGGATTGATGGTTGTTTTTAACTTCTTCACGCCAAAGCTACCGAACATATCGAACTGAAATTCATAGACGTGGGTCTAGACTGGAATAAAACATCTATTTTTTATTCCATAAATCACAAGAGATAGAACTACCTTGAATGTTTCCTTAAAAATAAATCTTGTATTCTTGGATCATAATCTCATTATTATCACAAAATAATAGGTCCTTTACCTATAGTACTATGTTGACCATCGAGAAGTCCATAAATTGTTTTCTTAAAGTAGATAGTACCTACTTAAGTAAAACTCGCTATATTCCTGTGACTTAACATTCGCCAAGAATTTAAGACAATTTAAGTTATCTACTATAGTAGTATTCGGACCGGCTTGCAAATTGATTAGGGAATTATCGCTCCTATTACAACCAAGGAATGCGGTCGCCGCAATAAAGTTTTTGTTGTTTACTTCAAACGCAATCAAAATGTGTGTAGCATTTGCTAAAACGCCGTCTTTGATTACAGGGTCGTGAATTATAGGGTGAATTATGTACTTAGTTAAATTGTCGTTGAATAATTTTATTAATAGTGAATTTACGTCTATAGTCTGTTTTACGAGTATACTAGTTTGGGGCTACTATATGTAATGTTAATTCAAGTTACTAAATTTTTCAGAATTTTAGCCCAATCCGTCCAGTAGGTAGTTTTGTCGTGTAGGTAGAGGTAACAAACATCCAAACCTTCACATTTACAAATGTACTTTATTCGCAAAGAAAATTACAATCAAATAATAAAAATAAATTGGAACTAGTATTTACAATTAAAACAAATATTAATGGTATTTACAAATTATATTAGTGTGTTTAGATTACAATTATGTGCTTGTGCGAAAAATGAAAATATTTCGAGGAGTAGCTTAACAGTATCACACGGCACATTAGTTTCAAACGAAAAATGCTAGTTTTTATTTCAATTATAAACACTGTTTTAATTTACATTATATCTTAGTCTGCATAGAGGGAATAGAGATAGTGCACCTGTGTTTGCGCACACACTTGTGCACTATAATAGTCATGTCTGGCTGGTCTCCGATGAGACTGGCCTCCGTGGTCGAAATTCGGCTAGTAGGACATGTACTCAGGTACCTACGAGGTCAAATACCTACTATTATATCATAGCAATAAGCTTAGACCACGGTAAAGTAGAATTAACTTTTCTTTTGTATTAACTGTTTCCAATATCATTGTCCACAAATTCCTCGAGCCATAAATATGGATAAGTTTCGATTCAATATGGATCAGTTTGCAATATCTCAACTCAACAGTAGCAGTATTGCTATTGATAGTGAAGGAATTTGTAGTTTATATCGTTGCTATTTGATTTTAGATTTTATGAGTCTGGGTATTCACTTTAGTACCTATTTCTTAGGCGCCTAGTCGGATGGTATCAGAGTGGCAAGTACTTGCTCGCATAACACCTTCTCGAAAAAAGCTTTCGTTAACTACCCGTTGTATTTGCACCACCTAATCACTCAAAATCATTCTAAAACTGTAATAAAAATCAGAAAGCTCTGCAACCCAATTCGCCAGCCACTTGAGCCTAGCTTCACGGCCGGTGATTCACCGTTTTTTTTTTTTTTTTTTACTGTAGGATAGTTTTACAGTATTTTATTTTCTAAATTACAAAATTTTCTAATTTACAAAAGATATTATAACGAGATTTTAAATAAATTAAGTGTATAATAAATAAATAATGCTTTACAAATAATAATCGAATTATTATGAAACTAATGGCACTATGTCATTTATATAAAAAAAAACCTGCCAGAAGAAGGGCAGGAGCTCCTGTCTGTGTATTTTAGCACCTCTACTGCGATCACCAATCCGCCTGCCCGGCGTGGTGATTATGGGAAAAGCCCCTTCTTTAGGGGAGGCGAGTCCAACAGTGGACGTATAGGTATGTGTTGATAAGGATTACTTCATCAGTCTTATCTAAGCACTTACGCCTCGTTCCGGCACGGGTGGACATATATTTTTTAAACGTATAATAATATAACCAATGTTCCTCAGGGATATAATATCATAGCATCGGTGAAAGAATTTTTGAAATCGGTAAAGCACAAATCTTTCTTCTTTATAATATTAGTGTATATGGTTGGGTCGTAGGTGAATTATAATATAATATAGTTATCTAGGCATTAGTGAGAGGACTAATGCTTAGATAGCAGACATTATAATATTTGTAAGTATCTATCAACTTTTTGAAACATTTATTTTACACTGATTTATTAATATTCGAGATATATTTTATTACACCACCTGCTGTACCATTTCGCTGTTATTATTATCTGTTGTAAACTTGGCTTATTATTTTTAACGACTCGATTATCTTTTACATGCAAGTAAAAACTTTTATCTTTTTTATTATTTATAGCTTGTGCATATAAATTGCAAACATGAACAATTTCATCTCAAATGAGATATTAATATGCAATTTGATCAGAAAAGATACACCACTTTTGCTCTATATGGTCTTGGATTAATCAATTTCTTGTTTAAGACATATGAGGTACTAAAGTCGTTATTGCTAAGGATATAGAGTTCAAAGTTGTGTTAGTGAGTTGTTCAGTACTATATTTATCGAGATAGCTGACAAGTGGTAATGGATTTGTCAAGAGAAAGGATTTATATCCGAGTACATGAATTTGAATGAAGCACAATTGAACAACTCATACATATTAAACTGAATGGTTATTGAAATCTTTATGGTTACTATCAATATCTATCTATTATCTGAATAAAATAAAACTTTTGGTTCCTATACCTATAATTTTAAATATAGTGTGTGAGTTTTTTGATATTGCGAAAATGTTTGTTTGATTTTTGTATCTTGGAACCGTACAGTTGATAAACAACGCAAAATAATTTAATGAATTCATAGGAACTGAAATTTCAATAATTTTAATGAAAAATTTACCTTCTTAATGCACATTTTAAATCAATGAACCAACAGAGGCGTTTAAAATTCTAAAGTCCTGAGCACCTAGTACCATCCAAGAAATTCAACTCTTACCTACCCTTAAAGTTCGGTACTGCATAAATAAAGGGACTAAAGTACTTACCAAGTAAACAGACGACAAAGCAAAAAGAACTAACATTTGAAACCACAACAACAAATGAACCTTTTTAATGCACAAGTTTAACCAATGAACCAACATTACAGAGGTATTTAAAATTATTATGTCCTGAGCACCTAGTACCTACAACCATCCATGCAATTCACCACGTACCTTCCCTTAAAGTTAAAGTAACTACATAAATAAAGAGAGTTAAGTACTAAGTAAACAGACGACAAAGTAAAAAGAACCAACATTTGAAAACAACAACAATTTTAAGCTTTTGTTTACTGCCGATCGTAGAAGTAGAAGTGAATGTCAACAACGCACCTATAAGAGACAAAGTAGAGGTTACAACGGTAGAAAGGTCAACTTTGTTGTCCGCTTAACTCGACGCAATAAACGTCACCAGTCCTGCAGCGAGACTTTTAAAACTGTACAAATCCGATTAGGGTGGTGTAAGTTACAGAAAAACTGGAAAAATCTCATAAAAATTGTTTTGTCTACTAATAAAACGTCAAGTGCGAGTCGTACTCGCGTAGGTACGTACTAAGGTTTCCGTAAAACTTGCCAAATTATCATGATTCTAGGTCAACGGGAAGTACCCTTATAGGTTTTGGTCTATAGCAAGAATAAAAAGTATTTTTTTGGTGATAAAACTACAAATTTACAGTCTTAGAACTTTTTCCTTTAATATAATCTGAAATACGAAATGTGTTTGAATTACTCGTGAGAGCATGGAGTTCCTAAACTTCTTAATCGCTACAGTATTCATACTTCATTAATGTGTAATTGGAATTTAATAAAATGTTTGTTGGAGGAATTTTGCTTTGTTGTATGAAAATACATTTTATCAAATTTGACTAGCATCCGCTGCTCAGATTTTTTTCATTCAATACAGTAAAATGATCCTTACAAAGGACTGAGTCGATTGGCATCGAAAAAAGCTTTTACCAACTTTATTCATTTTAAGGCGCTACTCACGCTTGACCAAAAAAAATTTTATGCTAAAATATTTTTCTCCAAAATGGAGCTAATGTTTCAACAGAAACTGCACCTGTATCTCCTCTGGTTATGGGTGGCCCCGTACTGTCCCAGTAAAAAAAAACACACTGTATACTAATAAATTGCGGTATTCGGATTTTTCCCTTTTCTCGTGCTATAAGACCTTGCTGCTCACGAAATTTCATAATTCTTGGTCTACGGGAAGTACCCTATAGGCTTTGTGTGCATGTGATTCCCTTGGAAATTTCAAAATATTTGGACATAAACGACTGTAACTTTTGAGTGCGTTGACTGAGAAGTTTTATTTATACCGCGGCTCCAAAAGGTTAGGGACTTGAGCATTTGACGTTAATTTCAACTCGATACGTCCACGCGTTTCTGAGAAAAGAGGGTTGACAGACGGACAGACCGACAGACAGACAGACAGACGGACAACAAAGTGACCCTATGAGGGTTACTATTCTCCTTTTGTGGTACGGAACCCTAAAAATGGTGACAATTTGGTAATTTGCAGAAATTTTAGGATATTGTTATTCATTCTTCCTAAAAACTAAGGTTTTGAAAGAAGTATAAGACTACCTATGAAAGTTCAATGAGATTTAATGAACTGGTTCAACTAAATCCTCATGTTACATTGATAAAGTATAAATTAAAAGCTAAAGCCAACTGTGTGTGTTTGTGGCTGTAAAGCCAACCAGTGGAACATAATGCTTGAGCTAGAAATAACAGTGTTTACCAATATCACACAAAACTGAAAGTGCCATCCATATCAGTAGGAAATCACGTATTGGCTGGAGCTTTAATAATCCCACTGAACCTAATTAAAAGGTAAATGCGTGTAGCATTTACAAAATCGCTGTCCTTCTCTGCCTTTACCCGATTCTGTTTACCATTTTGTGTACTTAATAAAGTAGGTATTTGCATGGCAATTGTTTTCGTTAATTCCTTTTCACTTGTATTGGAATACCAATTACCATTCCTATATCCTACAGTTTTAGGGTTCTCTTCATCCACTGTCAGAGTAGAATTTACACATTTATCTGTAACTCGAGTCTGTCTGTTTGTTTTGAGTGTACTTACTTAGATACATACTTACCTTTTCCATATAAACAGAACTATTTTAAAATCCAACATATCTATTGTTATTAATAACAGAATCGAGAATGATCATAAATAGAAACCTTAACAGCTGTCGTCAAATCCATACTAATAAACTGTCTAATAAAACATCTCGTAAACTTAATGCCCCGTAAATAAGAATTAAAATGAACTCTAGAAGAAAAACAACAAGACTGGCGATAAAAGGTTAACTTGGAATAGTAATAAGCAAGATAGACTCGGTAAATATGATCAACATGCATTGTGTAGGTACATAATTGAAATACAATATTAGATAGCTAAGCATCCACGTATTGGATTATGTTATGATTTCCAATAAAAACCACAAAAAATAATAAGACCTTAAAGAAATAGGTACCGTGAAAGACAAGTTGACGAAACACTGTCGGCTGTCAACAAAATATTCATATAGCGAAATATCGCACCAACCTGCCGTGCTGTGTCGCCGGCATTGGGGCGTAGACTCCAATTGAAAACAACAGCAAACTGGCGTCAATAGTCAATCCTTGTATCGCCACTGGTCATACGATCACTGGGCTACACACACAAGCCTTTAATCGGTAATTTTTCAGTCGCAAAAGTGTTGAAGAAGTGACCTAAAAAGCCAAAGCCTTCCAAATAGGTTTTAATTTGGGAGAGGCCTTCGACAACCAACGAAAAGATAAATATGTATTTTTTCAACTTTTTAAACTTTCGCGATTTATTAACATAGTTAATGATTATATCGGGTATTATATTTTAATAAAGACGCTACTCTAGTTGATAGACGCTTTTACATCAAGATAGATCCCTGTAGGTCTTCACAAAAACAGTAGAGATCCATAGCTTGCTTGTATTCTACAGCAATAGAGTATCGAATTCCCGCAAATAAGACGTGGTGCTGTAACTGCCCTGCAAGGAGGTTGTATTGTGGGCGGTTTGAACGATCCTTCCAGATATCAACGGTGGAAGGAACAAGATTACGCGAATCTGCATCATTTCTCAGTTGATAACTTTATGAGTTGAATAAATTTGAAAATATTTTTTCGATATATAGAGGGACCGAAAGCCAAACATTTGCCCGTTGTATGCAAATTTTCCATCTTCTTCGATATCGCGCTTCCAAAACACAATAAAAATGTAAACTAAGTTATAAAATGAAATTCTCGATTTTCATTAAATTGACAAGGTATCATTTTTATTTACTTACATTGGTTGTCACTGAATGCCTGAATGTGCCTCGAGAGGGCCTTTAGCTAAGCCATCATAGCTTGTTGAAAATGCAACCAGAGTTTCAGGATCACATTGCCAATCTCTTGAAAGTTGACTTATAATTCTCCAACTAAGATTTCGTTATGGACCTACTAGGTAGATTAAATTTAACTGAATGCTTTAACTCTAGAAGATATTTAAGACATTTTAAGCCAAAAGAGCTTATTTTTCATTATAAGCAATACACGCTTACGCCAATGTCTTACAAGTCCCTACCATAGGCAGATTAAGTTGTAACGTGGTTGTAACAGATCTATATCGCCTCCTCAGGATGAGGGTTTTATGATTAAGTTTACTGACCAGTGCAAATAGGAATAAAAATTGAAAGCCTCGTAAAACCTGATATTATTCCGATACCTATTATTGGAAAGAGGTTTTGCATGAAACAAGATAAATTATACAATTTCTTTAACAAGTTACTCTCCTATCAAATTTCAATATCTCCAAGTTTTTGTCTATGTTTGTATATTTTTAACACCTCTACTGCAATCACCAATCCTGTCAAGCATGGTATTATGCCGAAATCCACTTGTTGGCTGCCTGCTCGATTACTATCAGTAGCCGCTTTTCAAACATATCCTTTGTAAAAAGGTTTACTACAAAATATCAGAATATCTAAGGGATAAAAAAGCTTGGGACGAGTTTTGTTCCAGCTCGAAAACTAACACCCTAACCAAGGTAAAGGTTTCTTGTTCGCTTCTTAACTTTACCAAGATCACTTTATTTGCTGTTTTACTTAACTAATTTGAATTTTTGTGACGTGTCCAAGACTCCTGTAAGGTCTAAAGGAAATGAAGCACTTCTATGTTTGATATTAGACGTATGAGTGCTGTTAGGTATTAAATTTCATACCATTACTGCAACTAATTTTTTTTTGTTACTTAACTTTGTGTGAAGTTTTCTGTGACTCATATTTAATTGATACAGAGATAAAAGCGAATGCTGAAACGTAAGCTTGTTTACTAAAATATTCTCATAACGACTTTATAGCAGTGTCAACACTTAATATAGGGTTTAGTTTATGTTCTTGATCGACTGTAAAGTAGTAAGCAAACCCGGGAATTACTACTGTTTTAATCAGAAATTTCCACTTTCAAACTCGGTTTTAGTGTCCTGTCTTAAGCACGGCTTTTACGTTGTTAGTTTATGGTATTTTTAGTAAATGGCATTAATTTGAGTTTTAATAATATACTATGTTAATACTCTAACGCAATAACTAGTAGATAGCAATGAAGTTTCTGTTCTGTAGGTACGTAAGTTTCACAAATTGCAATTTTAATGTTTTTAGAATAGGTAGTATGGAATTCTTCATAATTTAAAAGTTGTTTGAAAGTCTGCACAAACGAGAAATAAACAGTTAGGTCGATAAAGTCGGCAGCCAGTAAACTTCGCATTTTATACTCTACTTCTATTAACTTCTAAGTTTTATACGTGCAGACTTAGAAATTGAATTTCTTGTTGATATAAAAGTGTTTTCCGTGTGTAACAATTTATGTATGTGAAGCATTTTCTTTTAAATAGTTTCTAATGTCACAAAGGTTTCAGATAGATACAAACATATTTTTATAGGATTTCCTTACTACGACCGACCATGGCTTGTTATTTTATTTACGGTTTTTCAAAATATTGCATTGGAAAATGCAGCAGAAGCAGGAAAATCATCGCCAGTAGCCAGGCTTGTATAACCTATGTGCATAAAGAATGGTATTGAGAATGACGTCATCTCTCATGCTGTCCTCAGTACAAATCTGATATAGGGGGACATCATCAGAGATGACGTCTTTCTCAATCCTATTATTTAAGTACGCTGTTCATACAAGCTTCAAACCTAACAAAACAAGCGTGATCGTTATGTTATGACTAAAATATATTGTATATTAGCTTCTGCACGCGGCTTTGCACGCGTATTCTCGGTATAATAAGTTGCCTATTATCTAAGTTAGGATATGTTCTAAATGTACGCTAAATTTCGTATTGATGTGTTCAATCGTTTTGGAGATCCTAGATAACAAAAAAATCTCTTTTCACAAACTTTCGGCTTTATAATATTAGTAGGATACTAGTCATAGCGATCGTCGCTCACAATCATTATTATTCACAAGTTGATCCCCTCTGGGTCCAGAATAACCCTTTTTCGGCTTAGTACACCCTTTCCGTGGCACCCTGTATAGTCATATAAATAGAGTCGCTAGTAGCTAGCTATACCAACTTTTGGAGTCGGACATAAAGGAACAAGAAAACATTCTAACCATATTTCCTCACGAACACAACTCCAAAGAATACGCCTAGTGTGAAAGCACTAACAGGCGTGTCTACAAATTATTAGATCCAAAACGGTTTACAGCAAATAGTATGTAGTATAATGAGAAGCCGGAGTGACGGTGCTGCCATGAATGGTATTCGTTAGAGACAAAGGGAACCGGGAACAGTGTGAAATGGTTTGAGAGCTTTTAAGTTTGATAATGAAGGTTTATGAGTGAAGTGAAGTCGTGTTTATTAAGATGGAATGTGGTACTTGTAAATTATGTTTCGGGACAGTTGAGATTAAAAGTTTCACTGAAATCAGATGGAGATTAGTAGCGATAATTTTACATTTTCACGGAAGTTAGTATATCGAGTATTTTTGTTTATAATGCCGAATTCGTTGTATAATGTAAACTTTAGAAATGTTTTCTGTTAAAATAAAAATTATAGTCGAAAACTGGTGAATTAATATTGCAGGTCTTATCATAAAATAGGTGTTAGATTTTCTTAGGTCATCTTACCCCAGCAGCGCATGAATAGGTCGAGGTTAAAAATAAGTAACTACTTATTATCACAGAAATATTAAGACCTAATTTTGGCCCAAGGCCTCACACGAATTTTTCCGAGATAATAAGTCAGCCTATATGTTGATCCAGGTCTGGAACCACACATATGCAAAATTTCAGCCGAATCCATAGTTTTGGTGTGAAGATGTAACAAACATAATAAACACACAAACTTTCACATTTATTTCACAGTATGTGATTTAAACAAACCCATAAAAGTTTTTAAAATCAAAACAAACAAGAAAACTGAAGACATTGATTTCCTATTTGAAAAGTCTAAAGAATGCGAAAGACAATACAACAATCAGCTCTTCAAATAAAAGGCGGTATCGATTGTGTCACATGCATTATTGAATGGGAGGGAATACGGAATACTCAATCGGATTATGATAAAGAATACAAGAAAATACGTTGCGTCGGTTGTGGAATATACAATTTGCTCACCTTTTTGGAAAGAAATATGAAAAAAATATAGATTGTTCAGGACAAACTGGGTCACAGAATGGGTAATATTCAAACTAATATTATAAAAGCGGAAGTAACTCTGTCTGTCTGTTACTTTTTCACGCCGAAACGGCTGAACGGATGTTGATAAAATTTGGTAGGGAGGTAAACAATATCCCGACAACGCACATGGGCTATTTGAAAAGTGCGTGCGAAGGCGAGGGCAAAAACTAGTAAAAACTAAATCACAAATAGATTCCCGACAAAACACATCCTAGAACGAATCTTGTTGAAATCTAAATAAACTCGACCTAAATTATGCACGTCGGTGTTCTATAAATGTCATTCCAAATTACCACCATATACGAGTATGTACTCCGAAGCTGAGTTGAATAGATGTTTAAAACCGAAAACAAGACACAAAATAAATTAAATCAAAAGACGGTGATATATTAGTTCCCGGCAGTGTGTCTAGAATGCGAAACTAGGTAACTGACCACAGTGACACACACACACCACAGAAAATGAATAATGTACCCAATAATTAGGATAATTATACTGAAACTGTTCCTGCCTATTTCCACTTTGATGCTTTGTTCAAACTGAATATGAAATTATACTACTAAGCAAACAGTTTTTCATTGGATATGAAAGCGGGACGTTTGAAATGCCATGTCTGTAATTATGGTTGAATTTTCTATGATGTGTCTTCGAAATTATAGTGTCCTTTCTATAACTTGGCTGTTTGAATATTTAATAGTGGCGCCCGGTAGCTAGGTGGATAGACGACAAAGGCGAATATAATGGGCGATTTGTCGATGGATTAGGCTAGCGCAGGGCCGTGGTGGATGCCACTAACTTCATATAATATACCCAGCAGTGGGTAAGCGGCTGCTAATGATTCAAGATCATCATCAGCCTGTATTAGTAAACTGCTGGACATAGCCCTCCTCCAATGAGTGCCATACCGCCCTGTCTTCAGCTTGCCGTATCCAGCATCTGCCTGCAATCTCTCAATGCAGATCGTCATCCCACCTGGCCGGAGGGTGTCCTGACTACGTTTGCCTGCAACTCGATTTTAGTGTAGGACGCCTTCCGGCTAATGGTTATGATGATATACTGAATGTTCTTCTCCTTAGGGTTAAAAATACTGTAATGATATTAATTATCACAAATAAAAAAAATTACATTTCAAGAATAAAAGCAAACTCTAAGTAGAGTTTTTTATAAGGATATCTAAGAAAAGACGGGAAATTTAAATGTTGTAGCTATAATAGGTAAGTTAGAAGGCAGTGCATGGGAATGACTAGACCAGACACTACTGTACATAGATGCAAATAATCTGCAATGATTTGAATCTCCCACTGCGGTGGGAGTTACACAGACTGCTAATTGACGACCATTGTGAGGACGTAGGCTTGGGACATGCTGCTGCTAAAATATTTACAACGGCGTTGCAACATGATCCATAAGAAAGTTCAAACTAGCAAGTTGGCGAGAACAACTAACTGCAAGACTATATAAATGGTTGAAATGTCGGAATATTAACTATGATTAGATTGTACGCTTCTACCACAGGCTTAGCTCATGATGTGTACCTGGATCAAACATAGCTTAGCAAGTAAGAATCTACTTAGAAAGAAATAATACCTATAGCCACATATCAGTAACTCGCAGAGGTCTAGGTGAAATGACACGCCTAATATAATAGTATTGATTAAATATTTTTGGCGTAGGTATCGCTTCTGATTGAAAATGCTGGTGAGAATCGTACGCATGTGCAATATTCGCCAGCATTTCGCTAAAGTCCAAACCTGGCAGACTATACATATGATGGGACGTGAGTTTGTTGAATGATAGAAATTCCTATAAATTATATCAACTATCAGCAATCGCAAAATTGAGAATCAGAGAGAGTTTCAAACCAAACTCGGCTGTCCGTCCCTAACACCCGTGACCAAAATACAACAGTTTGTGTATTTCCCGCGTGGTTCCGGCGGCGCTATCTACCGCACGCGTGAGGGAAGTGCAAAAACAATGGCCCGGCTAAAATATTGGATTCGAATGTATTTGGGGGAAATATGTGTTTGTGTCACGGAATTTAGAAGCTCTGCTGCGGATTTATATAATCTTGTGGGGTATTTCATTATTTGGAGGTAAAGTTTAAAATATTGTGTTTATTTGCGACGTTTGAAAATGTAGAGTTCAGGATCAATAATTATTAACAGTGAGAAAATAGGTTTTTTAAATCTGTTTTGGATTTATTTAAAATTCACTATTATTGAATGATATTTCTTCATAATTTTTACAACAAACAAAGCCAGCTTGCGAGAAACACAGCACAGAAGGGGCCGGCAGAAGAGAAGGATCTTCCCAGCAGTGGTCGCTCATCATTGCCAGTCATGAAATGATGACGCTAATGCAAGACATGGTAGTTCAAAACATTATTAAAAGAATTTGAACCAAATATATCTGAAAATTTACCAAAATATTCACAAGGAAAGCAATTTCACCGATGAGGTCAAAATCTTAATTATATCAAAACAAGCAGAATCTCATCACAATTAAAATGATTCACGGCACTACGTGACCAACAATAACCAAAATCTGAATTAGTATTCCGCCGTCAAATCTTGAACATCAAGATGCAAATCTTTTGTATCGTCCATCTAAAGGCAACTTCAGACAGAGCATCTACGAAGATGCACAGAAATATTTAGAAGTATAAACATGAAATATATTTATAAGCAGCAAAAACAATCATATTGCAGCATATTAGGCACTTAATAGATAGGTGGAATTAGCACCAATGACCATTATAAGATGGCCTATAAAACTGATAGTAAAGTTATTGCCGACGGCTTAGATACCACGATTTTACCGATGAGTCTCACACTAGGCCGAGCCTGTATCGTAAGGTCCAGGCTGATGATTCTTACAAAAACTAGAAGGTACTTTGTCTCAGTGTCAACCAACATATCACCTTAAGCCCTGCTATCTTAAATTATATTATCTAGTATTAACACAAGTGACTTATTCTAATAATACTAGAGAAAGCATTTACTTACCTAGAAATAATATTTAGGCCTCTTTAAGACAAGAGCGAATAGGTGTTCTGCGTGGTGCTACGTCGTCGGTGACCTTATGAGCAAGCTTGTGTTGTGGTCAAATGAAAACATTAACAAAGACGACGATGATGTTAATATTCAGCGAAACAACAGCTTGACTTAGTAATTTTCCAGCTCCTTAATCTAAGGGTCTTTCATGAATATCGTTTAATACTAATATAGCGAAACGTTTAAAGGTTATTTCTATCCCACCTATTGTAACTGATATAAGGAATAAAAATAGCTTAGGTTTTATTCCAGGTCTAAACCAAATTTCACCCGATCTGTTCAGTTGTTGCGGCCTGAAGAAGTTATAAACCTCCATCCATCCATACAACTTTCGCATTTTTGTGTAATGATAGGATTCTATTTGATCGTTCGCTTCAGGATGACAAGGTATATCTTTGCTGAAAAGGCCAAGTGTAAAAAACCCCAAGCTTCAACGAAAGGACCCAAAGACGCCAATCTAGCGACCGAAAGATTAATTATAATTGTAAATGATCCAGCAGTAAGTCTTCCCAATCCTTCAAGTTAACTTCGAATCAAAATGTTTACGGGAAACAATCCCTTTGAAGATTAACTTAGAATTGGACCGGAATATTTACAAGGGTTAATATTATAAAACTGCCTTGGTGCTATATCAGGAGAGAGGAGATTGGGAAAGACAGAGCAAGCAGTCAGTAGAGGAAAATCAGTAAAATGAAAGTTGTAAAGTCAGTCAAGTTATCGCACCAAACGAATCCTCATCATCAGCCAGCCCACAAGTCCACTGTTGGATTAGTTAACTGGCAACCCCTTATTAATGAGCTCCAAAACAAATGCGACACTGTTTTGTTTTCGAATTGATAAATACCAGCAAATAGATAGTTCCGAGCCATAAGGAGCATAAACGAGCATAAAGGACGGTCAAAACTAAAATAAACCTGGTAAGTACTGTAATCTTGAACGATAAATACAAATTGGTATCATTGCTCTCAAATTGGAAATTGAAAATATCGAGGGTACCTACGAACACTCAAATAGGGTATTTTATTTCTCTTGTGTTATGAAGAGCACCCTTATTGCCCGGTCTCCTTTCTGAATTTTCAACTTGCTGCTCTATCAGATAGAAAATTACGTAGAAATTTTTGTTTTAAATTCTTGCGAGGGAGGCTGTTTCTGTTTATTGTTTTTGAGTTGAAATGTTTGACTCAGCGATTCGGGAAATTACTTTTGCTTGAGTTCTGGGGAGTATTGATTGTCTTCATAATTTTGAACATGAATTTCAGAAATGATTGCCATTTTTGCCGTCATCCGCCCGTCAGAGTCTGACACAAATTTCATCACATTTTGTATTACACCTACATTTTTGACCCTAAAGCTTGTCACACACCTGGAAAGCACCCCTGCCGCACATTATATTGACGGCATCAGATGACAGACAGCCTGCAGGCCACTCGTTTGCAGCTTTTGCAAGTCACTGTAAAATGTGTCTAAATCGAGTTTAAGTCCATATTAGAATGCACATTTTTGTGCTCTGTTGTAGCGGTATTGGATTAATGTGCTTTACTCTTGTTCTGATTTCATAAAGAATTAAGTTTTCTTTTTCATGAATGTTTCTTCTTAAAACTCTCAGTGCCCAAGACGCACTCGCCGTTCTCCTCGTTCGTATAGCTGCGTGCGCCACCTCCGATTGCACCGCAAAGAAGAGGCAGTTACATTTTGGCAGAATACATTTAACTCTATTTTAACTCAATTTTAGAATGCAAATGCTTACATAAACAAAATAGAAACACCACACACATCGAGAACGACAGAACAAACACATAGGGCACTAACTATAACCCAAAACACATACAATATCGGTTCCAAATGTTATTTGAACTGAAGTAGTAAGCCATTACTTCGGAGGGATTAACGGAGTAGGATTATGTCTCTCAGTTTGCATAGCACTCGAGGCGGCATCCAATATTTGCGTATCTCCCAACATACCACCGTCTTTGTCTTCGACTACGGTTTTAGGACAATCAGCTACGTAAGCTAGTAATACTAGCACTAACTTTCTGGATAAACACTAAAATGGCATTTACAACTGCAGGCACGGTAATATCTCTAGCATCCAAGTTGATCCGTTTCAGTTGGTCAGTTGAGTTGATTGGAGTGGAATAAGTAGGTTACTTGTTTCATCTATCATGTTTCTGTAAAAATGTGTACCTACCTATGCCCTGTCCACTCTTTTATTTGCTGTGTTGTAAATGCATGAATATAAAGTTCCCTAATTGTAGACAGGTGTGTGAATGAAGACTGAATGACAGAATGAAGTATTTCATAGAAACTTTTGACAGATAGTCTGTGGACTCGAAAAATATGCGGACTTACGAAAGTTTCGATTTTTATCATGCCAGCATAATATGTAACGAAGATTATTCTTGATGACTTTAGCATGAAAAGTACTAGAAAAAGTCATTTAGACGCCTGATTATGGTTTGTAAAATATAACAAAATTTAAAGCAAAGAAAACAAAATAGATTACGAGTTGTAATCTATTTAGTTATGCTTTATAAGCAAAATAGACTGTCATAAAAAACCGAATCGGTAAAGCTTTAGAAAATTACTGTTTGATTGTCAGTGAAACTGCCAAACAGCAAATAAGAGAGTGGAATAACTATACCTAGTTGTTTTTTTTTATTGCTTTAGAGTTTAAGACTAGAATAGAAAAGCTTTTGTTTTCTCGCACAGTTTTCTGTAACTATAATGTTATGCTTTAACATTTTAGCATTCGTAATAGTATCTATAAACCTAAAGATATTCAATAAGAAAACAAAGATTTAAAATCTTTCAATGTTTTCAGCAAAACTTTTAATAACGTAAATTACTCAACAATATACAAAGTATTCAAAAGAAATACTTTCAACCCCTCGGAACACTAAACAGAGTTCAATAACAAATTGATTAAAATACCCCGAAGAGTTAACAGTACCCGAGTTGATTACATCCGTTATATTAAAGAAGGTCGAAAAAGTCGAAATTAATAGAAACATTTTAGGGAAGTGAAGCTGAACCCTATTTGAAAATACCGATCAGCACTTATCCCATATAGATAAAGGTTTTACCTGAAACCCTTCCAAAATTCTCATAATATAATAAATCTACACTTTACCAATAATCTAAACCATTATAAAACAACTAAAATAAAAAATAAAATAATGAAAAATTAAAAGTCTAATTTTATAGTGACGTCATATAAATTTTTCATTGTTAAGGTCAGAATCATGACTAAATTGTTGAATAACAAACAAAGAACAAGCTTCATCAAATCCAGAATAACGTTATTTTCATGGGATCCAAAATACCCCAGGAACCCATACGTCATTATGCAGAAAGTGACCAAAATCTTATATCAGAGAACTTATTGATGGATGTCGTCTATAGACCAGAACTTTTTTTAATTTCCAAAAAGTTTTCAACCATGGACGATATGATAGTTAAAATATGATGAAGCTATCTAAATACCGAAACACTGCACTGTTAGGATACATTAACCAAATAATTTTTGAAATAGATATTGTGCTGATTCAAGCTTATAAAGTGGCGCGCATCCCAAACTCTGGGCGCAGGCTATATCCGATGGTCGTTGATATGAAATGGAGAGATGGAAAAGAACATTTCCTATTACGTTTTTGCATTCGTTGCTCAAAGGAAAAGAAAACTGTTGGTATGACTTGTCTGGAGTTTTGAAAAATACTTAAGTACATTAAAATACACCCTGCGTTTAGTAACTGGTGATGATTATTGACGCAAATAGTGAAATGGAACGTTACCCCGCCCCGTCGCACGTCGTCGTGTTCAATGTTTCTTTTGATAATTGAACTAAAAATCTTTAAGTTCAGTTCTCAAATTTTTTATAGTGAATACCTAGCTATACCTTCATTTATCCGCAGTTCACCTGATGAACAATGTCTCCAACAATGTGGCCGACAATGTGTTAATCCCTCTTCCACCGAAAATGCATCCCTGCTCCAGCAAATTTAGTTAAATGGTATCCAACTCCCTGTCATCAACGAAAGCACGTTCCTCGTGGCAATACCTTCAATACTTTAGCTACAGATGCATATTTCATACCGATGCTCAAATTGAATGGCTCCGTTTTTACGTAATTGGGGTCCAAGCGTAGATACTTCGTGGATTAATATTCGGGAGTGCAGGCTGATTGATCCTTTCCACTTATGATTTAGGGTTATTATTGGTACCTGAAAAGCTTGTAAAGATCAGTCAATTTGCAAATTATACGTACATTCATAATTTATTCTATAACGTCCTCATCAGTGTAGTATGTAAGGTCTTTTGAATATCTTCTTCTCCTTGGTTTTTTAAATAAAAAATCAGAAAGGTCTTTTGATTTTTGATTTATTCAAATTAAATACTCTTTTTAAAGCGCCTCGCTTGATAAAAATCCCTAAAATTCAAAAGCTTGGGAAACACTGAATATTTTATGCCGTGGCATTCTTTAATCGAAAAGAGCACGTTTTGGATTCTAAGGGAAATACACCGGGGGCGGGCAGCAGCACTTCCTGCAGATCCATCGCTGAACAGCGATCCCCAGCGCGCATGCCCAGCATGGGGATTATAATGATGATAAGAGCTTCATGATAAGAGAGAACAAGGTGAGAGCTGCGTCCAACAGGGGACTGGTAAAGGCTGTTGATGATGATGATGATGAAGTTTTGGGTTAGTAAGTTCAAAATAATATGTTTAATACATAACTAAAGCAACCAATATAAATCATTGACCTATAAAGTTATAGTGAACACGGTAAGTACTACCGTTTCATGTACATATACATATTATCATACATTTTTTCTCCTTCTAAAGTACGATAATCCATTACAAGCTTACCCTATCCATCTCAACCATTTTTACCGACCGTAAGATTTATAGGAAGCACAGTTTAACCGGTAATTAAGAAGTTTACTGTTACTTTCTAGACAAGATGAATGGTCCTTTCAAAGTTATGTCGGTGATGTATGATGTACTGGCTCGTTAGAGGTGGTGGGCTAGCACCTTTAGGCATAGATAGAGAGATAGAGGCACAGATTGTTTTATGGCTTAGTGACCATTTTAGCGTTGCAGTTTTAAAAAAGTTTATATTTCTAGAAATTATTTACAGTAGAATTATCTTCACAATTTAATAGTAATAAGAGTAGAGAGTAGAAGTATTATGAGTTCAGTAGCAATTCACAGGAATGTGCCAAAATAAACGATAATCGATATAGCTTATCATAGCTACAATCGCTATAATAACCTATCTCTATCTATAATGTGCTATAATAAACTATCTAGATATTATCTAGGTTAGGATACCCTTAGCAAAGAGTAGGTACTACCATCTCTACGTTCCAAGAAGAAAATAACTGGAATCTTGCCAAAGAACAAAACAAAGCTTTGTAAAGCGGGACCAAACTAATTTCTGCTGGTTTTCACCGTCAAGGTTCATACGATTCAACAAAAAGATCAAAAAATATTCATTCAACAAAATTCAAAAATTCGTATAACCCCTGACTTTTTCATCGTATTAAGCTCATAAAGGTATGAAGATAGAACTTATTACAGCGAAGCTCATCCACAAAAGTGTTATAAAATTCAATTTCTTAGCCTTCCGTACAAGAACTTCTTTCCTCTCAACACTGCAATAATAATTTCAATAAATTTCAATAACCCTCGAGCAGCAATAACGTTGTCTGCCGTCGAAGGTCGCAGCTGCTAACTCCTTTTAAGTACCTTCTAAGAAAAATGGAGGCTTTACGGGAGATACGAAAATGTTATATGTTTTTGTGCCTTTACTTGGAAAAGGCGCGGTATTTCTATAAAAATGATTTTTGGCATTGGATCACTGGTAAGGTAACCAAAATCTCGGGGACACTTCCGATGGATAGAAATATTCCTATGGTTCAGTTGGGCTACTTCTAGACTTTACAGCGACTTGATGTTAGCTAAACTCTTCTGTAATTAGTAGTACCATTTAGATGAGTTTCTTTCGGTCCTAGTAGTTAAATAAGGGACCATAACGGGTAGGTAGCTACTATTTAAATTTGCTGTCATTTATGATTTTCTTAAAACCTTGTGAAAAGACACATTTGTCCGATTTTCATCAACACACATAACACAGATTGTTAAGTTCGGATTCGGACTAGTTTGGGCCGAAACCGTAATAACTCAAATTAATTTTCCGGTCAAAAAGCCACACCTTCCGGTTTCCATCACTTGACATCCACTTATCATTTTGTACTTTGCAACAAAAATCGTCTGCTAAAGGATAAATAATCATTTCTTTCCAATTTTCGGGTTTAATAATTTCTCTGTCATATTCTAACTTTCCAAATTTTCCTGCTGTAATTTTCTCCCACTTAATTAAATCGATTCTACAATTTCAAACTCCCTCCAAACACTACACGGTATTGGCGAATGTAAAATTCAATTAACACACACAATATTTGCTGGTGCTTGCAGTAAACATGTGTGCTGTCTGGCGTGGATGGCGGAGAGAAAATAATCAAACAACAATCTAGATATGGCACGGTTTCGATAAATTGTATTTTATAACAAATATACAAAACTTCATGGTAAACAACAATGAATATGGCGGATGTTTTTCACTCGCCAAGTTTTGCGGATTTCCGTAAAGTACAGCCTCTATCTATTAATTAACCTTGTTAGGTTTGAAATGACCAACTGGTGTTGGTTAATTTAGATGTAACGTGACTGTATCACTCATACAATTCGTTCATTGCATTATTTCTTATGTTTTATTTATAATCAAAATGCAACCAATGAGCGACTCATTTCATTTATTTTCTCAAACGATTCACATTGTGTCGGAAATTTCACGTTGCACCTAGAGTAAATTCTAAGACTAGAGCGTAATTATTATATATACTAGACTAAAATGGTATGTATGATACACACACGAATACGATATGAATGGAAGGGCAACAGTATATTTCTGTGTATTTTATACACCTCCATTGAGAGCAAAAATCCGCCTGCCAAGCGTAGTTATTATGGAAAAACCCCCTTTGGGAGAGACATGTCCACTATGCCCAGTAGTGGACGTCATGTTTGATGAGGGTACTATGAATATGAATATTTTATTTGGAAGAATCATTAGCGCTAAAAACCAAATGCGACTAACTCCACTCAAGCTAGTTTTATAGTACGAGTATCTTAGCTAAACTGCTAAAACTTTATTAATTTTCTACTAAGTTCTAAAAAGATTCAAAAAGTTATATCTTCTCTTTGGACGGACAGACTCGAGACGTAAGTAAATCATTTGAGGATAAGCTCAAGTTTAGAGATAAACTCTAAAAAGGGGATTTATGTTAATGTACTTAACTTCAAAATCCTTCAAGTAGGTTTTTTGTACTGCCTAATCCATCATTTGTACACAATCCCAGCAGCAGGTCCATTCAGATGAATTACACTACGATTATTACAGTACATACTATTTTCGCCGCTTATTGATTCATTTTCTTTTGTTTATAAGCGTAAATGACACGTGAAAATTGTTTTCGTAATACATTCACGAAAACCTCTGAATTGACCTGCTGATATTATGCGACGATCTTCCCGCTGATGTATCACGATGTTCTAGAATCACACACACAGCCACCATTAAACTAATCAAAAAATAACGTAGTGAGTAAGTAACTAGCTCAGGTCTCCGGGTTTGTACGTTTTCCCTTAGTAAAGTAGCGTATGTCTTTCCCTGAGGTAAAATTCATATTTTTGCCACATTATGATTCGTTCAGCCATTTAGGCGTACAAAAGTAACAAAAATTCAGACAGGGAGATGGGCACCTACTATTTTCTCAATAAAACTTTTTAACACACACATCACACTAATATTATAAATGCGAAAGTTTGGATGTATGGATGTTTGGATAGATGTTTGTTACTTCTTCACGCTAAAACTACTAAACGGATAAGGCTAAAATTTTGCACACAGTTAGTTAGTTTGGCCTGGAACAAAACAAAGGCCACATTTTATCCCGTATATCAGTTCCCATGGGATAAATATAACTTTTAAGTGTTTCCATAGAAACAAAGCGTGCGAGGCCGCGGGATGAAACTAGTCTTATTAAAATGTGGTTAACCTAAACTAATTCTTGCTAAGAAGCATCAGCGACGAAGTAACGTTTACTTCGTTCAACACACAGCGCGACACAACTCATAGGGCTCGATACAGTCATTAAGCATTCAATTAAGTAAAACGCATCGTTGTTTGGCGAACACTCCACACGCTCTATTTGCAGACATTTGAGTGGGAGGGGGTTGATTGAAACACTTTTCAATTGATTTGGAATGAAAAATCAGAATGAATCTGCATAGCAAATATCCAAATAGGTCGGCAACAAAAGATCGTTTCAATAAATAAACACACCACCATATCTCAGTTACGACTTTTCTGCTCTAATTTTCCATAAAAAGCAGGTTAAAATACCTATACCAATATCTTAGTGTCTAAATAGTGCAATGATAATTAAAATTTGTTTTTAGGACATTAAAATTTGTAGTCAAGATTTTATTGACTGTCTCTACACAATTTCCCTACTAGTCGATAAAGGAAATTCACTTTGTTTGAAGTCTGATTTTGCTCTGAAAATAGTACCCCGATAAAAGTTAAATTCAACTTATCGGAGTACAATTATTATTTTCATAGTAGTGCCTGTCTACTTACGTATTTTTTTTAAATTTTTAAATCATTATGGCAGAAGCCTTTATTCAAAAAGAAAATTACACTAGTATTTACAATTGAAACAACTAAGCTAACTGCAGACTGTTGCAAACAATCTACAAGTAGCTCAACTGATCCATATCAATACCAGTCGGATACATATCAACATTATATATTAAGAACGTTCCTAAAGAGGATAGAGCGGAACCGATAAAATCAAAAACCTTGTTATTTTTATTTCTTTTTTACTGCATCAATTTCATAGTTCATTTGTTTTTAACTACAGCTTTTTATCAATTACTTTTATATTTGGCCATCTAAGAACTTTTTAGAGCCTCTTTACCTGTCGATTTTTATGATAGCCAAGTAGCCAGGTATCTATACGATGTTATAAAATTGATATGCAAACTTGTATTTAAATTACGCCCTAAATACAGAAGTGTCAATAAAATTGTATTGATATGACGCCATTTCCTACAATTCCTGTCCTTTGGAACTTACGTGTACTTATGTGAGAAAATCATAAAACTTTAGACCACATAAACTTCAAAATGTTATGGCAAGCTATTGAAAAATGGTTGTTATTTTATTCTTTTTTGTGGCTGACAATACCTCTTGTCTTACTATAGCAAAATTGCAACCTTAGGATTTCGTCTTAGATAAATAATTAAAATTATCTAGTTTCTGTCCGCGTCTTCGAACGCGTTGTTTGTTATGTTATTTGTATGCCATGGGACCTGGTTTGTTGTATAAAATGTAAACCTATGAGTTACTTCAGGTCTAGACCGACATCTATGCAAAATTTCAGCTTTATCCGTTTAGTAGTTTCGGTATGAAAAAGTAACTACCATCGATCCATCCTTTCAATATTTCGCATTTATATTCGTGAGATTAATTAAAGATACAACTTTTAAAATAAAACCTCTCTTTCGTTTATCTTTACACGATTTTAAACATAAGTTTGAAAGTAAACAACTATTTTGTATCTTTTCTTTCAAATCAAAAGACCAAGCCGCCAGGTGAAATATGTTCCGTCTACAAAACAAGACAACACAATTTTTCACTCACAATCCCCAAATTCTTAGCCCCGTAATACGCAAACAATAAATTAAAAGCTTCACGTAATTTATTTTAATTAATTCTACCTTCCCAATGACAAATTCACATCAGAGCTTTTCAAAAAATGCCCGAAATTTTAGACGGCTGTCACAAAGAAAGCAAGTTTTTGAACACACCTTGAAAGATATTTAGTACCTACTACTTATTTTGGGTCAGTAATTAACCACGGTTAAGTTGGGCACATTTTTGAGACAAACCCAGGAAACCCGAGAAAGAAAATTTCTACTAGTAGTAGTATGAAAACTCGCTTGTTCTCGCCAAGTCGAATGAATCGAATTTTTTTTCGAAGATTTGCGTCAATTTGCCATTGCAACCCTTTCTAAATAAACCACCTCCTAGGGGCTAGTGAAGTGTAAAGTGTCAAAAGTTATTTGTTTAAAATCTTATGCTAGGGAAGGTAACAATGTATTTGTTGTTCTATTAGAAGAAATATTCGTGTGTCGTTGGGTCAAACATGTTTTACCACTACAGTTACATTACTTCTCCCAGCTTTCACTGTAAATGCGTCGGTTCCATTCCTGGCAGGGGAATATTTAAATGATTATCTGGAGATCACGGTATGAAATCTGAATCACATGTGAGACGCTAACGAGACGCGAAGCAATGAACGGCTTTAATTCAATGCGTGGTGTAAGAGGAGAACTTAACTAGATGACGCTGGGTTCGAATTTAATATTTACAAATTAAAGGGTCTTGGGGTCTTGTGGACGCTTCCGACTGGTATTGATATGGATCAGTTGAGCTACCTGCAGATGGTTTTCAACAGTCTCAATGTGCATGTCGAATGTTTCTGTATATCAAACTCAGTCGTAGCTTTTTTATTAAAATTGGGAACATATTGGATCTTGCAAACAAATTAAGTATTTATTCATATCATTTATTGTGATTTTATGCATACCTACAGGTACTTATCGTTCTTAGGTGTAGGGTAGGTAGATTTAATGAGTACACAATGCTTATGTAAAACCCTCTCAGGGCGCTACAATTATTTTGGGTTCGCTCTTGTTAGATTGATAACTTTGATACTTCATACTCGTATTTTTAGAATGTATGTATTATGTAATGTATTTGTAACTTATGTATTGTTATATTTTATGGCAGACAATGTATAAATTGAAATGAATGAATTCTTTTAGAAAATAGTTTCGCTTCCGAATCGAACACGTAAAGCCCAATAGGAGATTTTCATTTTAATCAAATCTATACGTCTAATCAAATCTCTTACTTATGTGGTATCCATAACACAAACTGTGCTTACTTTGAGGCTAGAAGATGCTGAGTTCTTTCTGTGTTCTAGAAATGTTCTTTAGAAAAGTTCAGTTTCTTGCATAATTTCTATCCTTTTTTATCGCCTTTGAATTGGACCCAACGAAAAACCGAAATGAAATATGCTGTGCCACCGATATACGATGAACGAATACTAGGGACGTGACGTTGGTGGTCCTTCGATCCGGATGAATCACGCACAATCGAGATGTGAGTAAAATCAGACGACATTCCTCCCTTTTATTTTAAACATGAAAAACTGAAAATAATGATTAAGTATTTTATACTATCTTGGATCTTTTCATCTCATGCTTTATGTAGGAAGGTTTGAATGAAATAACCCTCACCCGTTGACAGTTGGGTAAAATGCCGGCTTCTTTGTTTTCTCCATGCTCTATTGAAACAACTCTGGTACTAAAAGGTCCTGAGTAAGTTATTGAAGTCCCTAGTAATAGTAAATCAAGGCAGCAAATAGTGATAGACGAAAGTTTCTATTATAAAAGCACGTTATGGAATATTTTTAATAATAATATGCTTATAGTTTTCATAACAATAATAGTTTCCGAAGCTTAATACAAAGTTTTTAAGCCACAAACTCTTCAGAAAAATGTTGTAATTTATTTTTATGGTAAGTAAACAAAATATTTTTCCAAAAATATCCACCAATATCAACGAACAAACTTGCAAATTTTAGTAGGTACTACCACACTCATCTCAAGTCTAAAAATAGAAAAGTCCAATTGTTGCAAATTCTGGCATAACGCCAACGTGACACCGCGGCGCTACGTCCTGACATCTGTCACTAAAGTGGTTTTTTTATTTCTCGTTGCAGGGGTGAAATACGGATGATGCTAAATATTTTTTGGGCAAAACGGCGAGTTTTCTTCATGCCAACATGTTACCTATTTGTTGTACATTGTTTGCGAATTAAGAAAGTTGGAATGTTTTGTGAATGAAACAATGTCAACGGATGAAAACGTGTTCGGTCAAAAATACCTATTGAAGCTTAACGGAATCTCATTGGAGAGCTTCTATGAAAAAATATACTTACAAACTGGAGAAAAACACGTTATTCTAATTCGTTTGTAAGTCCCATGGAAGCTACAAAATGGTTTGTTTTCCTACTTAGTAAAGTGTCATTACTCCATAATAAAGATACGCCAAGTGACATCTCGGCTATAAACCCATTTTTCCCATGCAAACTTCCTCCTTTCATCATCGGCATCCCAACTTCTTTATCTTGTTTGCCATCATCTAGAAACAACGCTCTATTGTCGACAATTTGGGTTAGGCAGTTCACTCAACTTGTGGCATACTCCTGCGGGATATCCACAGCTTTTGTTTTTTCATTTAGAACCTCTGCTGCTTTATCATCTGGTTCAGTATCCATTGGTTTGTCTTCACTAGCGGTGTTTGAATTTGTTTTTTCTGAACCAGCAATGAATTTGCCGGCGTACGTTTCGGTTGTTCGTTTCGGAGGTTTGGTACCGGCAATGTAAGCTGATACCACGGAACCTCACGCGGTTTACACAGCAAACACAATATGAAGTGACTATTGACTATTCCTGTTCCCATGCTTTGGATGTCTTTTTAATTTTGCATTTTCTATGAAGAGGATAGTGTCAGGTTTCAGAAGGGCTTAGCTTTCCTTTTTGTTTGGTTATTCTGGGTTAAGTAGGAAATAATAAGAGCTTTTGAATGTGTATCGGGTTTCGGGAATTATTTTGATTGACGGTTATTGATGTTTTGTTGTAATGAGGTTCCTTTTTTGTTATCCGGGCAAGGGGATGTTGATTGTATAGGGGTTTTAAAGGGTTACTTAGCATACTTACGAGGAGATTCATCGTATAGAAAACTGATAAAAAGCTTGGCTCATTATCAATTTTATGGAGTTGATCAGGCATATTTTGGTGTCCTTTAATTATTTCGTAGTCACAATCAAGTGCCAAGAAGAGACAATTAAAGAATTTTGTTTTAGTTTATTAGGTACACAAAACACGTGACAAGCAATAAAGGAATAACACAAAAAATATTAAATATGATCTGGCTTGAAACTATGTGCACACAACAATTATTTTGGTGAGATTTTAAGTAGTAGATAAACTTAATAAAATTTCAAACAATCTTATAATTTGGACCAACTTTTGAAGAACTATGATCAAGACAAAAATATAAAACATACGAATACTTGGCCTTACCAAAAACTGATTCGACAGTTGTTCGGAACAGTTATAAAAATTCAAATAACAATAAATATGCATCCAAATAGAGATCTAACGTTGAATTCTCACAGCGATTTGACCCAAAAATGCTCTCACACTTTCCATCAATGGAGCTCATCAGTGAAAAGGGCGTCAAAAGTGACATTATCATCAAACACTTGACAGTTGACATTGACACCTCTCGAATTCAAAAACGGAACCGCACCGCTAGTTCAAACAGTTATTCAAATTATGCTTTTCATCTTATCTCTCGATAAGCGAATAGCCGGAGGTGTCGACTCGATTAAAGTCGTTTAATCGATTCCGTATCGGGAGATTCGATATCTCGAGAGGGTAGATAGGTAGAGAGTCTTTAATTGTGGTGGTAAACCTGTCAGTCTGTAATGTCCGTTGGTGATTACGTCCCTAGGATGTGTGTAGGAAGGTCTTTATTAAAGAAAACTAGATTGAGGTGTAGGTACCTATGCCTGACATTTTCTGCGTTCTCCATCTGTTCTTGATCATAATTTTAATCAAAATTTTGCTGCGAAATATTTTATGGAAAGAAATGGATGGATAAGTGCATTCCATGCTAGCCAAGTCAATGCATTCCAAGCTAGCCAAGTTAATCCCCCCAAGCTAGCCAAGTTAATGCAAACTTTGGCTTGTTTGATTTGGTACAGGCTGTCACATCTGTCATTGTCATTACAAACGACATTGGTGTAGATTAACTGGTATCATATACTAACAATACCATAATATTTGCAAAACACATCTATTGTAAATGAAATTCCTGATTAGATGACATCGACATGTCTACTTCCATCCAACCATATCACATCTAAAAAGGTACAAGTACATAGGTCACGCAGAAATCGGTGCTCACGAAAGGATGACTCATCCATCTGCCATTTATGGCTTTATGTCCGCCATAGCCTTGCCCTATAAACAACCCTGAAAACCTATTTAAAGACCCCTATCTAGGTCGGAGGTAATCTCAATTTACTTATTCACGACGGTCCGGTGTTTTAGGCCTGAGCATGTATTTTCAATGGATTAATATCGGTTGCGTCGACCCGCTTCAGTGAAGGGTTGAAATTACCAGTAAATTGGTGAAAAAGGTCATTTGGACCTTTGATTGTCTCTTGTTTCGTTGATTGTCACCTTTCAGAAATTATGGGTTTATTTGACCTACATTGTTTGATATTATGTCTACGGTTAAAATCGGGTTTAATTATCAGGTGTTTTTTTTTTATCGCTGAAACTCGATGGAAACTTTGCAAACAAACAACGCTTTAGAAGATACCCGATATCACTTGGTTTTGGTTTTACCTCTACTATACTGCTCTGCGCTTTTTTAAGATGTTCAAAAAGAATTGTCCATTTACAAACCATGGTAATTTTTGAACACAGTTTCAGTTATACGTCCAGCAAAACAAAACACGCACAATGGACCAAACCGAGTCTAAGTGCGGAAAATAGAGTACACAATACAATACAGTATACATCCATGTGTTTCATTTGTTTTCTCCTGAAAACGTGTGACTATACGTGTTTTATGTTAGCAATTTCAAGGTTTCATTGTTAATATTTCGTAGCACCTTAGTACTACGAAATATTAAATTCCGAGATAAAATTATTCATTTCACTCACAAAGTCAAAATCGACATTTATTGAAAAACCTCCTCTTCCGCATAACTTTTACCCCCTTAGGGTACAAATGAAAATTTCGTCGGTACAATCGGGTACAAACCCGGTGCAATCAAATAGGACCATAAAAATATGATTATCTCAATATCGGTTGCCACGTTCACACAGCTGAACCATGCATTGCTTAATCTTGAAACCACGGTTTAGTACCAGACTTTGTTTATATATTGTTACGGCACCATTATGTTAATCATATCGCATTTAAATCAAGATCACAGGCCTCCATCTCACCTAAAACTAAAAAAGCACCCCAAAAACCCCACGTCACCCCATAAATCAAAATAACCTTCCACACGTGTGCGATTCGATTTATAATTTCTTCCAGCGCATATTTTGTGTGTAATTAGTACCCTGGTGCCATGTGTCCCCAATTACTCCGCGTGAGAAGTCGGTTCAGTAATCATTTTTGAAAGCGCACTTACATTCATCAGGAAACTATCGTTGCTTGTTCTCTTATCGTTACGTTAACGTTACGTAGAGGCATTGGATAATCACACTAATCTTTATAAATAAAACAAAGTCGTGTTAGTTACACCATTTATAACTCAAGAACGGCTAGACCGATTTCAAAGATCTTTGTTTTGTTATATTAATAGGCTTTTTATCACATTAATCAGTTCCCATGGGATAGAAATCAGCTTTAAACGTTTCCATAGAAACAACACGTGCGAAGCCGCGACCAGAAACTAGTATAAAATACACCGGTCCTTACCGGTGTATTTTATACTAGATAGTTTCTGCCCGCGTACGAAAGACCACATCAATCTTCTAGCTACATAAATAAATAATGCTGGACAATTCACACAGCATTATCTAGTCCCAAGCTTAGCAGAGCTTGGGTTATGGGTACTAGATAACTGACACACTTCGAAATTATTACAACAGAGATACGAGTAGATATTTATGTCTATATTTTTATGAACTTGTCACGGCTTTTGGTTGTATTAACAAGTAGGTGTTCTGTGACAATTATTACTTGCTGCTTATTTAGTGTACAGTGACAGAGGCTGCTAGTAACAGACAATCATCGGAGGTCTTATAATAGGGCGCCATTGGCACCCAATGTGTACGGAACCCTAAAAATCTATAAGTAATTTAGTGCCGTAACTTTGTCCCGGACACGGATAATGAAAATAAAATTTACTTAATACGATAGTTTTTACAGCCATAAACTCATCATAATTGACAACAGGCACTGATTCAAAATGATGGTGGAATTACACGGGTGTTAACTTTTACGTTGGAGTAAAAAATAGACACCTAGTTTTTGTCATCGATGTCATTTGTTTAAATTAAATTTAAATTAACGTCGAGAAACATTTGGGGACACTTAGATTTAGGTCCTAATTAATATTGGGATTTATGAAAATAATAATACTAATGCTGGACAATTCACACAGCCTCATCTAGCTTCAAGCTAACACGTGTTGTGGGTAGATACTAGATAACTGATAAAGTTAATATAATATAATACAATAAAAGTTGTAAATCCGTTACATAGGCAGATATTTTTATCAGAAAACACTCCACATCAGCAGATCGTACAAACTTTTGTCTCGGGGCGGAAGTCAAACCCGCTACCTCATTCGCTTGAGAGTGCACCTGTGTTTGCACACACACTGGGTACTATAAGTAATAGGTATTTTCTATGCCCCTGGCTAGTCTAGAATGGCTGCCATTTCCGAAGATTCGGCTAAGAGAACACTATTAAATATAATATAGTCTGCGTCTGGTCGAAGCGACGCGTGACCCGAGAGCTGGTGAGTACCTGACACAGCGCATCAGCATTGCCATACAGCGCAGCCAGCGTCTTGGGGACGCGACGACTGGTATTGACATGGGTCGGTCGACCTGTAGATTGCTTGCAACAGGCTGCAGTTAGCTCAAATGTTTCAATTGTAAATACTAATTTATTTCTAGTATTTTAATATAATATTAAAAACCAAACTAATACACAGACCCCCCCCCCTCCCATTTTTTGCGAATTCGCATAATGACGTGGTAAACGCGGTAGACCACAAGCGAATTGTTCCACACACGTTAATAACGTTAAAACACGTCCGAGAATCGAACCTACATCGAACATGGCTAATAAATCTTGCACCCAATAAATGGTCAGCGGTGTCTTTGCGGAGGTAATGATGGTGAATAGATGTGAAACTATTTGAATTAAAAGTATAGCCGTTTGGTAATTACTGTAATTACGATAGAAAATAATGTTGAAAAGATAACTCTCCGTTTACAAAAAAAAATATGTTTCATTAAAATGACACTTGATGTATTCTAGTACACCTGCAAAAAGAAGTTGAACTCTCAAATTACCTGAATGGTATTGGAATGATTACCTACGTTGATGCACTGATATCACTGACTGATAAAACTATGCTAAAATACCTAGAAAACATCTAAAACGTTCGCGCTATAATGTTAATACGTTATTCTTATTACTTTCTAAAAATCCTGATATTTGTCAGTGATAGTTCAAATCAACTAGCAGAGTCAGTCGAAGTTTCATTTCTAAGTCCTTTATTATCTTCTGTACCATTGGTACTGCAATTAAATCCTTGGGGATTAAATGGTGCCCATTCATTTTGTGGTCCTGCCCATCTTAAGGTGCGACGGAGGCAGGAATGCAACGACTTAAGCGTATAGCGTCGGCCTTATTTTACATCTTTACTTTCCGTATTATTTGTAGGGTTCCATGCCATGGTCCTCATGGGACCCTATTACTTAGCTTAATCTCTCAGTCTGGTCATACACAGGTATTCTGTCAGTCTGGTCATACACAGGTATTCTGTCAGTCTGGTCACACACAGGTATTCTGTCAGTCTGGTCACACACAGGTATTCTGTCAGTCTGGTCACCACAGGTATTCTGTCAGTCTGGTCACACACAGGTATTCTGTCAGTCTAGTCACACACAGGTATTCTGTCAGTCTGGTCACCACAGGTATTCTGTCAGTCTGGTCACACACAGGTATTCTGTCAGTCTAGTCACACACAGGTATTCTGTCAGTCTGGTCACACACAGGTATTCTGTCAGTCTGGTCACACACAGGTGTTCTGTCAGTCTGGTCACACAGGTATTCTGTCAGTCTGGTCACACACAGGTGTTCTGTCAGTCTGGTCACACACAGGTATTCTGTCAGTCTGGTCACACACAGGTATTCTGTCAGTCTGGTCACACACAGGTATTCTGTCAGTCTAGTCACACACAGGTATTCTGTCAGTCTGGTCACACACAGGTATTCGTGTATTCACTCATATTATTTTCGCCGCTCCGATCATAAAAGCCGATCATAAAATCTGGCAAGATCTTATACTTGTAGTACCTCTATCTTAAAGTACAAGTAAAGGAAAAAATTCGAAAACTGTAAAATTGTAGTTTATTCTTTAGGAACACTTGTTTAGCACAAAGAACAATAAGTTTATTCTTTAAAAAATATTTGGCAAGAAACAAGGTCTTACAACTAAAAGGAACGTGCGCGAGAGAAAAAAATGAGCAAAAATAGTGTGAGTGTGTGACTCACAAATGTATTAGAATTGACCAGCAGTATGGTATGTTAGCAACCAATTCCAACTGAGTGCCGAATGTGGTTTTATTTTCGGCCATTTCACATTATCGCGTTGGAACTTTATAATGGTCATCATAAACTCAATCAACATTTAGATGCGCTATAAAATTAAACCGCTTGCGCTCCCGCAAAATCCTCTAAATTTAACCCCATGTAACTCGTAATTAATGCTTTCATGTGACTTTCTAGTTTCTAGCGACAAAGCAGATTGCATTGGACTCCTCGCTCGCGCTGAAAAATGGCGTTAGCTGTATATTTTACAACTTTTAATCTAGCCTCGAGAGTGGACGTAGCTTTTCCTTTGTATTAATTTGTACGAGAAATCCCTGAAACTGTTTTCTACCACACTGGTTCGTTGCAAACTTTGATTTTGAGATTACATTACATTAGGTACATAACTCTCAAATCGATGACATTTATATCACACTGATCATAATTATAATGAAGGCGAAAGTTTGTGTGTGTGTGTGTGTGTGTATGTTACTCCTTCAAGCTCAGACGGCTGAACGGATTTGGATGAAAGGTTCCAGGATAGCTTATAGTAACGCTACAAAAGTAGCCTATAGGCTACTTGACCGAAAAGAGTGCAGTGTTCCGGAGGGATGATCAGAAAACTAAATAATTCAAATAAATACATACAAATTATTCAGCGCGGGCAACACTGCAGGCCGCAGCTAGTTAATAATTTGAACCTTTCAAGCCTGTGTTTTATGTTTTTTACGACCTTTTACGACAAATTAGGCTTTATTGCTTTTTCACATACATTTAAAAAAATCATCCAATTAAACTTAAAATAAAAGCGGTCTACATTTAAATGGTTTCCTTTTGCATATTTAACGGTTACGGTTGCAAACGGTGGCATTTAGATTATAAGGACGTACAAGCTTTTTTTTTCTGATAACGTGGCCTTTATTGTAAAGAGGGTAAGTTGGTTTTTCTTTGGTTTGTAAGAAAAGTGAGTTTTATAAATAAGCAAGTGCCGGCCCGGTGTGGACAAGTGGCATCAATCACGATAAAGACCATTTTGTAGAGAGCTGAGACTTATAGCACCAAAAGGTCTTTCTCTGTGTAATCTGTAAGCTGAAAGAGGATAGGTATGTACTCTAACTGCCACTGGGCAGTGTGGGAGTTAATTAAATTTATTATTCAGCCCAAGAAATGGTCAAACTGTTAGGTTTGATCCAGGTTTGATCGTGCTTTAAAGTTTATTTGAAAAAATGCAGCGTGATTTGGAGTTCCATGACAAATTTGCTGCAACGCCAGGAAAACGTAGGTAAATTTATACTATTTCATATCAAATGGTGGGCCATGTTCACTTTGTACTCTGTTCATATTTACGCCTCCGATGGACCATTTTGTAGTGACATTACCCCGAGGCGCGTTGCGGTGCAGTTGCGGTGTTTTACTTAACGATCGACGATTTTCCACTATTTTTGCACTTTTGCTTCAAATTCCATTCTATTATTATATCATTAAAATATATTTATGTAGGTACGAATAAGGTTAGTATTTTTTTCAGAGTAAGTATACTTTTTTGTACTCAATTATTTTAAATTTATCCTCAAAAACCATTATTTACTACATAACTTTATTCACAAAGAAAATTATACTAGTATTTACAATTGAAACAATTGAGCTAATTGCTGACTGTTGCAAACAGTCTACAGATAGCTCAACTGATACATATCAACACCAGTCGGAAGCGTCCCCAAGACGCTGGCTGCATTGCCACGCTGTATGGCAATTCTGATACGCTGTGCCAGATATTCACCAGCTCTCGGGTCACGCGTCGCTTCGACCAGACGCTCAGATAGTTTTTTGAAAACCCGAAGAGCCTCGGTACCCCACATACCTGGGGTCTCGACTTCAAGGGGAGCAAATGTGTAGGCTCTGTCGAGACCTGCATATTTGCGCTTCTTGAGATCTTCGGCCAAATCTGCCGCCGCACCCGCCCTCACGGATGTCCTCGGAAGATGGGAAGGCGCAAGTGTGTCGACGCATGTAGCGTCCCACACAATGGGCCTCCTCAACTCCCATGGGACTAGTGTCATACCGTCGGGCCTCTTACCATCGTCACGCAACAGACCATTCGGTTCGAGAATAGCTGGTACGTTAGCGGTGACAAAGGCCCGCCGGATGATGTCGTTAAGGCTAGCGTGGCGAGATATCCCCCCGGGGCCCTAGTGCCCTAATTATTTACTTCACACTCTAATTTTATTGCCCGACCATCAGTCAGACCATCAGAAACAATCAGAGTTTTCTCTGTCAACCTAATTAAAAACCTAATTAGGCACAGTCACGTTCATCAACAGAAACCACGTGACAGTTTCAAAAAATCGAAAAACCAAGAAACCAAAATTTAAGCTTAAATTATTTCTGAAATTAAGAAATAATTCTGAAATTAATAAAAGAGGGCGTAATGCGCGCCATTTTGTGAATAAGGATATGCATAGGATTTCGCGTTCATACGGCATAAAGCATACGGTTTTGGAACGGCATAAAAGCGCAAAATCAAGTTATTTATTTTTCACAAGAAAACTACACAACCTATGTTCAAGGAACCAAATAATCACACTAATATTATAAATGCGAAAGTTTGGATGGATGGATGTATAGATGGATGGATGTTTGTTACCTCTTCACGCCAAAACTGCTGAACGGATCGGGCTGAAATTTTGTATGCAGATAATTATAATCCTGGAATCAAACATAGGCTTATACTTTTTATCCCATAAATCAGTTCCCATGGGATAGAAATCACCTTTTAACGTTTCTATAGAAACAACGCGTGCGAAGCCGCGGGCGGCAGCTAGTTAGTAATAACCTACAAATGAAAACATAAGCCATTTCAATAGACCGTAGGGTTTCTGAGATGTCGACCAAATTATGTGAGAAACAGTGCACTTTCATGATTTATTTATCGTAATTTTTTCTCAATCGTGTTTTCATATTCAAGGAACCAAAGAAATAATTTCATGTAATTCGGGTTTTTTATTGGGGATTATTGTGTAAAATGTTCATTATATCTGAATCAATTTTACACTCTACCTAGACTGCTGAGAACCTCTCCGAGATAGTGTTTCGTAATCCCAAGAGACAGTCACAAGCAACCACAAGAGGCATAACATCAATATAGCTGCTATCACGCCACGCTTAGCTAACCAACCGTTGTTGGCTAAAGTGGCCAACCACTCAACCCATAATCGTAATTAGAGAGCCAAATCAAGCAATCAGCTAGAATAACGAAGGTGTTACTAATTAGTCCAGGAACTTGAGGCAAACCTCAAGGAACTACATAATTATTAGCTGGAATAAGCTAGAGGTATGGCTTAATATTGTTGTTCGTCTTGAAGTTGAATTCTTGATGGGGTGAATAGAGAGGCGTATTCTGAAGACCGAATAGAATACCTACCTACCCTGCAAAAAATTATATCTACCAGTTTTACAGTGTGGAAAAGAGATCACTAGCAGCATTTAAATTTCCACCCCACAGCCGCGATTTAGAAGCGCGTTTGGTGTCGCGCGATTTGTCGAGATATTTGTTTGTAATACATTTTGTACCAAGACGCATACGATCTTACACACTGATGCGGTTTCGCATTTGATGCGCGGCGTCTAAAAATAGCGCTTACAAAATCGCAACAAATCGCGCGACAAAAGACGCGCATCAAAATCGCGACTGTGGGTTGGAGGCTTTAACTGGTGGACGAAAGAGATGAGATTGTCAAAGTGACTATAGATGGGCTTAACCACTTTACTTAACGTAAATCAGTATAAGTTTTTGTTACTACACATAACCTATTAATCTCTTCGGGCGATATAACCTCTAAAACCATCGTTTTCCTATTTTATGTTGTTAATGCAATCACATCTACTAAAACTAGAGGCAAAAGAACCCACCTTAACTTGAATCTAATCCAATCAAAACTACATACATATTTCTAGCTAGCTCTTTGTAGAGAGTTCCAGACCCGTAGACTAAGTTTTCAGATCAAAACACACTAATATACGTTTTAAAAACGATTTGTGACCGCACCGGAATCGGATTAGGAGCGAGTGCAGTGTGAAATACGGCAATTACCTCAAGAGCCGTCACACATCCTGCTCTCAGGCGAGCTAGTGATGTGCTAGTGGGATGAAATTTATATCGATAACTTACTAGTTATTGTTATTAATCACATGCGACTCATACGTATCGCCAGGAAAAACAGCGCTGGGTGGACACACCAATGTTCATCCAGCACAAGGCTGAGTGGAGGCCATATTTGTTTCAGATTTTGCTGCGCATACAAAAAATAATAATAATGAATAATAGAATAATGACTGAGTACTTTTATACTTACTCAGAGAGTTTTTACTTACTCGTACACTTCTTTTTAAATTGAAACCCAAGGAACGTAACATTCGGGTCAAACCCCTACGGGTTTAAAGAGTGTTATTAATTTAAGTCCTATGTAATTCTTTTTTAAATAAATAAATACAAATAAAAAAATGTCTACTCCATAGGTTTTCGTTTTGTGTAGTAGTTTTTTTAAGGTAAATAAAAATATTTTCTTGCTTTATTTCAGGCTATCACAGTTTGTAGCTGAAGATGTGTCATCTTGATGGATGGGAGAGCTTGTTCTTGGTTTAATTATATGAGCAATGCCATAGATTACTTTTTGTTCACTATTGTCACATGAGTCATACTTCTATTATTCAAGGTGCTAAACGCAATGACTTGATAACTAGTTTTGACTGTAATCCCAAATCACCTGCCGCATACATCTGAACAAGCAGGTGGCAAGGGAAAGACGAAGTGTTTTTCTTTGCTCAAACTATTTTAAAACATCAATATCGATAGTAATTGTATCGACATAGTCCCCTCGCTAATTTAACTCCTCAGAAGCGTACGACAGGCGTCTCATAGCGCTCTCAAACACGACTGCGGTCTAATGACCCGAACTACCCATTTCCACAGCTTCTAGTTCCTAGATCCTGTATCACACTCACGTTTTACTCACAGGTAACCAAAGCTGCTGGACAGACATAGCTTTTCATTAACATAATGCAACTTTGGTCTTGGTTTGACACTGGTTATGCTTTCTCAAATTATTATTTTTTGTCAATTATCTTCTACCGATCAAGGGTCTGTCGGTATTGACCGATGGAGTTGGTCTTGCATTATTAGTGTAACGTAAAATATAAATTCATAACGGATGTAAGCGGGTTAACTATGAATCTTATTTGTGTTGGAAGATCATCAACGTTGTATCCCTTTAAGAAGGAACTTCTTCAGGGTGAGTTCTAGACGTCCAACACAAATAAGGTTCGTAGCTAACCCGCTTACATCTGTAATGAATTCGTCAAACTGCAATACTTTTTAAATTACATTAAAAACTGTGAACTATCATGTCTTAATGAAGTGAACCGTATCAATTGACTAAACAGATTGGATCAGTTGAGCTACCTGTAGACTGTTTGCAACAGTCAGCAGTTAGCTCAATTGTTTCAATTGTAAATACTAGTATAATTTTCATTGACTAAACTAATTACTAACTAAGCAGTCGGATCCGATACACTTTTACTGCTTTAATACAAACTTAAATTTTGTAAATAATTTCTCAATGCTACAAATATTGCAGAAGCGACCAGCGGAAAAAATATTATACGAAGTTGAAGTTTCCTGAAACGAGAAAAACTTGGCAATATAAAATACAGAATATTAATCTTTTCATTGCACGGGTCGAGACTCTGCTGAAAGGGATGCCAGCTCACTGAGCTGGAGGGTATTAGGAATAATCGTATTGAAATTTTGCATGTTAGATATTATTTGAATGAAAATGTCGTATGGAAGCCATGGGTAACTAGATATTTGGAGGTAGGACAAGGGATTGAATATCCTGATGAAATTTAGCACTGATTTATTATTACGAATTTTTCTCTACCTACCTAACTACTACGAAGTAAGGAGGAAGGAGGCCTTCGCTCTACAGTGAGACAATGCAAACTGAAAATGAATAAATAAATGGGAGTGTGGGAGGCCCATTGTGTGGGACGCTACATGCGTCGACCGACACACTTGCGCCTTCCCATCTTCCGAGGATATCCGTGAGGGCGGGTGCGGCGGCCGATTTGGCCGAGAATCTCAAGAGGCTCAAATAAGCAGGTCTCGACAGAGCCTACACATTTGCTCACCTTGGGCTGACCTGAGGCTCTTCGGGTTTTTAAATAATTATCTGAGCGTCTGGTCGAAACGACGCGTGACCCGAGGCACAGCGCATCAGCATTGCCGTAAAGCGGGCAAAGCAGCCAGCGTGCTGGGGACGCTTCCGACTAGTATTGATATATATTATATACATATATCACTTGAGCTACCTTTAGATTATTTGCAACAGACTGCAGTTAGCTCAATTGTTTTTTGCTATTGACTCGATAAGCTCGGAACAGGTTGTCAAACCTGTCATCAAAAACTTCCCCTAAAATCGGACGATAATACACCATGGGGGTTTGGTAGTAAATACTTAGGCCTTGATTAGGCTTAAGAAGGTAAGTTAAGTAGTTATCAGCAAACCTAACTAAATACATTGAACGGCGAGCTTTAAAAATACGACGGTGTCAAAACGCCTTACGATTTTCTCCACGCACTCATTTATGTGTAAACTGATAAACAAAAAATATTATATTTTCTCTTACGCTAAAAATACCATCTATTACAATATCCCATCTCCTTTGCGATCTAATTTCCTATTCATCGAGCGGTTTTTCTCACTTCGATGGCAACCCTAAATATTCATACCGATATTGTCTCCCTATTTCAATAACCCTAGGGTGCAAAATCTCTCAGCAAAGATGAAAAGCAAGGTTGTCAGATTGTAGAATTCGAAACATTGTCTTAGAATTTTTTTTCGTTTTAAGGAAAAACCTGTTTTTGGTAAGTATTTGGATAAGAGCATTATTCTCGGTCGATTGGCTTACGTTTTTAGGATTACCGTTGGGGATGTTTATTTAAATGGAGTGGAAAGGGGTAACTGGTTTGTATACCTACCACTTGTAAGCAAAAACGCTCAGGAAGTGTCATGGTGGCGTAAAAAAATCAATAAAAATAGGCAGACTGATTTCCTGAGTCAACTTTCAATATCAAGACCCTGTATCAGATAAATACGAAGATATAGAAGTCCGGTTGACTTAACTGTAACCGGACTACTGAGACTACACCAAATATATTTGTGTTATAGCCCTTATGACCAAATCAGTGGGACCACGAGCGACTGCATTACGTTGACTGATGGTCCCACCAAACAGTGGGACCACGAGCCCATTAAATCGACACACTGTCCCACCAGTGGGTCAAATTAGTGGGACCACGAGTGGCGACCCATATTTCAGCCTAATTTTTCAAAGTCTACATTATAGAGTAAAACATCTTTCACAGAATAGCTGACCAGCGAGTAGTTTCAACATTATTAGCTAGTATACTCGTTATTATAGCTGTGTGGTGCCGGCTTAGAATTTGCACCACCCCAACTTTTCCCACGGGTGTCGTAAGAGGCGACTAAGGGATATCCACCGGGGGCGGGCAGCAGCGTCCCCTGCAGAACGATTCTACCACCGAACTGCGATCCCCAACCCGCATGCCCAGCGTGGGGATTATGGGCATTACCCCCATGAGATAAAAGCCAACAAGGCGCTTACCAGGGGGAGGCCTGCGTCCAGCAGTGGAGCAATACGGGCTGTTACGGGTTGAGGTTGAGGTATACTCGTTATTCCAGCTTGATAACAAAACTACTACTGGACACATCTCTATCCAAGCTAAGGAACAAAGAACGTTGAGAAGTACTAAAAGAATGGACGCCAGCACTAAATGTCCTAAAAGTAACATTACGTGATCATTATAAAACAAATGCAATAAATAATTATGTATTTAGTTATCTATATTGTACTGATAGATAAACTGTAGTCCGCCCGCCCGCCCTGCAAATGCCACGTCAATCAAACAACTAATAGGACGGATTGATTGAATCTGCCCTTCTCGAGGGAATTACATCGTGGCAGTATTTTTATAGTTAGATAGGACTATGTAAGTTTCGAGGAGGTAAAGTGTATAGGTTTTGATAGGGGACAATCTCGAAACTAGGTTCGATTTGAATTTTTTTTAATAGATTGGTAGCTTGCACATTTTTGTGTTTAGAACTGTAGGCTAACTACGAGTAATATTCATGCAAAAGCTGGCAAATATGTAATACCTAACGGTAAAGTCACTTAAGTTTTTTTGTAATGTGAATCACTGATCCGATTGTTTAATTTTTTCATTACCCGTAGCCACTTTCCCTGAATGCTTGAGTCAAAGTATTCCGGTATCTACCTATTGCGCCAAGCCGTAGGTAGAATCTAGTGTTGTTTATCTACCTTAAAGGTCGACATAACCTTTCACTATAAAATACCCCTATTTGACCCCAAGAAAAAAGAAAAACTCGACTCTTTGGAAAAGTCGGGTGATCATTTAATTAGGGACAAGAAGTTAAAGAGTTTCCGGTTGAGCTGCCGGATTAGTTTGTGGCGACAACTTTATTTATTAGTTAGATTGGTAGGGTTAACTGATTCTTTTAATTTGTTTTTACTCTTGGGTTTTCTTTATCCTAGACATTACACTCCTTCTAATCAAGTCCAAGGTATATTACCTGTCGTTCTTCCACTTAGAATGTGAAAAAGTATGAACAAGACTTTGCAATCTACATGACAATAATGTTGAATAGGCTTGGTTGGTCGATCGAAGAAGGGTCTCTGTTTAGGGTTAAGCTCGCCTTTTCCATTATTTTTCCTACTAAATGTTTTACTTGTAGGTACCTGTTTTGTGCAATAAAAAATCATGAATTATGAAAAGAAACACTAGCTTACCTGTAAGATTATCTGATGAATACGGCAGCCAAAACTATTGGGATACAAGTTTAGTTTTCAAGCTTTTTCACACAGTCAGTCAAAGTTTTTCTAAAAAGGAAATTCATTCAAGTTGAACATAAGGGTCGAAACACATCACTCTTTATCCTTTTCCGGCGCATATAAACTGGTAAAACCCGGGTAAGAAGTCGCGTGCACTGCGAAGAAGACGCAATAGGTACATAATTATATTTTACAACAGTAGTAAACATTTCATCTACAATCCCCAATCCACATGCCCAGTGTAGGGATTATGGGCATTGTCCACCCGAGGCCTGAGTCCAACAGTGGATACATAGGCTGTTGAGGTAAGGTGGGATGAGGTGAACATTTTAAAACCGCATAATTTTTCCTATAAGTCTGTGGATGTAATAAGTTGTCTCTTATCGACCAACATTGGAAACTTCCTCAAAAACTAGTGTCCTCATCAAAATTCAATCAAATCCACACTCAACACTAGATTTACAAGGAGTACAAAGAGAAAAGAAAAATTTTTTATTATCCTAAATCTTAAGTAGATACAACACATTTATCTTATGACACAAAATTAATCTTAAGCTTAGCTGCTTAGTTTTGTGCGTAGCAGCGTTTCGGGCAAATATGGCCGGTACTCAGCATTGTCCTGGGTAGACTCAATGTTTTAGTGCACCCAAGGCTGGTTTTCAGTGCAAGTCAAAGAATAGAACGCCGTCAGAAAAATACCTGTATTGTATTTGCCTTTCCATGCTCAACCGAAAAGTGAAACTCGCTTTTACAAAATCATCGCCGAAATTTTAAAAACAGCGTATATTTTCAGGTGACTGCATTTACGTTGGAAAATTCAATTACCTACGTTATCGCAAAGCGAAAAAGCTACTCGTTTTTTCAGTGCGGACGGAGCCGGGTAAAGTACGGATATCCGATAGTGGTTAATTTATTTACTCGCGGCGGGTCACTGACCCGGATTCGGATATCGCCCGGGGTTTCAACTGGATGTTAAGGTAAGAAGTTCGATTGATCCCGACGGTTTAAAAAAAAGTGAAACGAACTTTATTCAGATGGTACAGTTTATTTTTGTGAAAAAATCTAGAAGTTATCGTGTATTAAAATTGATAACTAAACTACAAGATTACAATTTTACAGTTAAAGGGTTGCGTTAGTATAGGATATCGACTGACCATAATATCTGCCTCAGGCCAGAGTCCTAGTGGGAAATGTAGTGTAAAAAAATCATGGTGGATATTACCCACAACGATCAAGTCTTGCCTTCGTCCAACTGTGAGACATGTCGTCCTAACTCGTAACAAAAAGACCGTTTGCAAGTTTTATTCCTTTACCAAAAACTGACAATTGTTCCAAAAATAAACAATCATTTGGAAAATTAGAATCTTCCAAAGTCCCCTACCCTACCCACATGTCCTGTCAAATTACCTTCAAACTGTCACATTGGACGACATTGTATGACTCAAATACTGAAACCGTTTAGACATCAACGAAACCTTTCGTGCGCACACGCAATCCGCCATCCGTTAATTTGACGACGGAGTTACGGTTTCGAGAAATACTTGCTTACTTTTAAATTCAAGCTTTGTGAATGTGATTGTTGAAAACTTTCGGTGGCTCTTTTCTTTGTGGATTGTTGGAAATAGCGCTGACGCGTTTACTTGGGTCTCTTGAAATATTTATGTTTGTTGTATGTATAGTCGTTGGTGGCTGCCAAAGCATTGGAGAAATTGCGTGGTTATTGGGAATTTAGGCGAGCATTTTAACGCATTCACTGCCCAGCCTCGGCGGTGCGACTCGCAGGGGCGCGCCGCTGCGACACGGGGCTGGAAGAGATCATCTGCATCTTGGGCCATAAAAGTGTTACTTATTGTTTAGCTAGGTAAAACATTCCAACTTGTGTGTTGGTAGAATTGTCTGATTAAGTTGTACTTTAGCCACCTCATCGTAGATTGGTAGACGAGTAAGCTAACTTTAGAGAGGGAGAAAAAATCTTTTAAGGACCTACGCGGTGTTTGCTATCCAGAGCGGCAACGAGATCCTAGTATGCGGTAATCCAATTGTCACTAAAATACTCGGCGGAATACCGCAAACATGGCGGATTCCTGAGCGGAATCCAATAGCAATGTTTCGGTACCGCGCTGGTTACCAAGAGACTTTAGATTCGGACGAGATGTACCCCTTCTCAAGAGTTAAGTGGACATCTCGTCCGCGGATGAGTTTTAGATTCGGACGAGATGTACCCTAACTGTCCCTAACTCTACTCAACGACGCATAGCTATGAGCTGTCACTTTTTAAACTTACTCTGTTGGACGTTAAATTGGATTATTCCAGTTTTCCCCCTTGCAAATCCTCCTTAAGGGGGAAAACTGTTTTTTTTTTTATTAAGTACCTATATAAAATTGCCATACAGCAGCGGGGTAATGCCGCCAGCGTCTTGGGGATGCTTCCATTGCGTATCGATATGGACCAGTTGAGCTACTTGTAGGTTATTTGCAACAGACTGTAGTTAGCTCAACTATTTCAATTCTATGTACCTAATAGTTATTTTTTGTTTCTATTTCTTAATTGTTCTGGTCGTTTCTATGTATAATAAAAAATATCTATCTATGTAATGTATTATATTATGTATATCAGTCATCTAGTACCCATAACACAAGCTCTGCTTAGCTTGGGGCTAGATGATTCTGTGTGGATTGTCCAGCATTATTTATTTATTTATTTTCTTCGTTGGTAAAAATAATTTAGGTACATAAGCGTTATAAGAACAATTAAACCACCTTAGGAACCGTAGATTCTTTTTACTGCGCATCTCTATTCAATAGAATTGGATTAATTAAGAGATGCGCAGTTGTCCGGTACTAATTTAGAAGCTTATTTATTACCGGACAATTGATTCCAATCCTTATCAATCGACAAAACCCCTTCGAAGTCCTCGCCTCAGGTTACAAAAGCCCTTTTATAAGGTCAATGGGTCAAAGAGAAAAATACAGCGAAAAATACAAGCCGGCTTTTCCCACAATAAACATAATTCCTACCTCCTTGCAGACCCTTCAATACCCTAAAGTAATTTGTATCAATTTCCGCAAAAACTATGAAGGAAATAAAGCCACGCATGATCACAGCCGACAGACCTGACAGCTGGTCTAACAAAGGCTACTTGCCTCATATCGAATTCGGGGCAATATTTTTTTCTGTAGTATTTGACGGATGAAACCAATATTTATAGATTTCAGACGATTAACACAGCACAGATAAATATGGCTGAAAGCGTTTTTGCCTGTTTGCGAAAAGTAAACTTTCAAAATAAAGTTTTGCAGTTGTCTGTATAAGGGTAATATTTTTTCCCCTCTAATCGGACAATAATTAATAATCTAAGACCTTAGGTTTTTTGTTATTATAGTACGTAACAACACATTGAGGGTAATTTCTATGAAATCAAATAATATTGCTAAATATTTCGACTTCGACGGGACTTGAACCCACGTCCTTCCCTACTTTAAAAAGAGTCAACTAGCCTATTAACATCATCAACAATTTAAGTCGTTCACTTTGGCGCTATTTCTATTTCGAAAATATTGTGTGTAGCTAGCAAGTCCTACTCAGCACACATACTCGGGCGTCCACTGTTGGACAAGCCTCCCCCAAAGAGGGGGTTTTGCCATAATCACCACGTTTGGCAGGTGGATTGGAGATCGCAGTAGAGATGTTAAGAATAGACAAGAAACAGCTGCCTTGCCTCTCGTAGGTTCCCATAGGGCTCAAATACACGGACGGCAGGTTGCTGATACGGCAAGGCAACTGCACCCGTCGACAGCTGCCGTCGAAGAGCTGCGGCAGCCGTCGTCGGCGCGCGCAGTTCTTCGACGTTGACATGTCGACGGCTGCCGTCGACGGGTGCAGTGGCCTTGCTGGCAACGTGCCGTCCGTGTTTAGGAGCCCTTAACATCTACTGGTTCATTTGGTGAGGTCGAATCTTATGCTGCGACCGCCCCTGCTAAGTTGATACACACTCCACCAAAAAATTGCCCAAAACGGTTCTCAACGAAATAATTATCTAAAGCGAATATATTCAAAGTAATGAAACGAAATCATAGGAATATATGACCAATAAGATTTTAATTCCTTTGGAAAAATATTAACTTTGCTCCAATTTTTCCGCAAGGCGCTTCACAAAATCGAATTTTTCGGGTTTTTATTATTATTGTATTGAATCTAATAATAATTACGAAAATCTGAACAAAAACTTAAAGGAAAGATATATTATTGAAGTAGTAGTAGCGCGAAAAGTGTCTACGCCTCCTGTGCGACATACAGCGACTGAGAATCTCTTACTTCAGCCAGAAAACTAGACAAAAAGTAGGCACACATCAAAAAAGTACAAATACTGCTTGCTTTTGATGTCCCTGGCAGAAACAATTTTGTAACGTTAGTTAAGAACCGACTTTACCAGCTTTTTAAATCTGAGCTCACGCAAAAACTTCAAATCCTTAGGGGTATTGCACACTGCGTGATTGAATCAGTTTGATTCGCGTTGTATCGTGTAACCCTGGCTTAGAGTTTCCTTTGTTTTTGTGTTATTAATACTATTGGGATCTTTTCTAAGGTCTCTTGGTGAATTACGTAGAGAGATTGCACAGTACAGAGAAGGAAAAAGTTTTCGAGAACCTGATACTTAGGTTACGACCGAAAATGCAACAAATTACTCTAAATCATAATCAAGTTCACAGTGAAACTATTTGATCGCCTACTGTGAACAGTAGTTCCTTTCAGCATCATAGTCATCTCAGTTTCGTTAACTATGCAGAACACATACTCATACATAAGCACATGAAGTTTTACAACAAGTAACAAATTGAAAGCGCGATTGTTTTAGTTTTTCGTAAAAAGCCAATGCTATTACAAAAAATATTAAAATAATATTATTATAATACCTACCTTTTCGTTTTTCATGGGCTTCGGTCAAAGAAAAAACTATGCAGTAGGTACTTGGCAGATACAAGACCCTTGACCACCCAAGGTAATAAAAGGAAAGAAGGAAGCCCTACAAGCTTAGAAGAAGGCTTAGAACGACAGTGGAAACAAACAAAATGAAGCCAAAAATAGCGTCAAATATGTTTCAGCGTGGGGATTATGGGCATTACCCCCCATGAGATAAAAGCCAATAAGGCGCTTATCAGGGGGAGGCCTGCGTCCAGCAGTGGACCAACACAGGCTGTTGAGGAGGTTGAGGTATGTCTCATTTTTGTATAAAGCGCTTGTATAATACGCTTGCACATAAATTCAAAAACTATAATAATTATCCTTCTATTATTTACTAAATCTTTATTTTTCTGTAAGTTTTCAAGCTAAAACTCAATCTAATTCCAAAGTGCTACACGCTAGCTAACCTATTTCCCGCGACTTGATTCGTATTCGCCGCAGAGGCGCCACGTGACCCGAATTAACGCTATTGCTTCATTCGCTTAGACCAGGAGATAATCGTGGATTGCCTACCATATAAACTAAAATATACACCAAATTACATTTGTTTAATTAAATTACTTTTGTACTTGCCTACTACTTAGGTACCTACCCAGTCACTGATTTAGCTTTTTTATTTGAAGTGTTTCCTTTCTTTTAATAAAGAACTAACCATTTTGGTATTTCCAGTGCTATTTTCTGCTAGTTTTCAGCTTGTAGCTGCATGTCTGCTTCCTTAACATCTTCCTGGCGTTACCGTGGATCCACCGAGTCAATCTGGGCTTTATATAAGATTTTCTATAAAACTTTCACCGTATTAAACATTGCCATCTGCTGTCACCAATCTGCATTTTTCTAATCAATACATGCAGTTTTTAATTATATAAGTAGCTGTAACCCGCGACTTCGTACGCGTTATGCATACAACCCTCTAGGACCAGTGGTTCGGGCTATGCTTTGTCGGTCAGTGAGTCAGGTAGGTACTTCTTCATAATATATTTTGATATAGTAATAAAATGACGGTCATCTCCTGCTCTATTTCAGGCCGTTCCCGTGTTTCGCAGATTGCTCTTTTACGGCCAAACTTTACTGTTTAGTTCCGGTTTACGGTGGATTAGGAAATATATGTTGAAACTTGCAAAAATGGTCTGAAACATATTTATAATGACTCTATAAACAGTCTGCCCCAGGTCTTATGGTCGGCCCTATCAGGCTAAAGCGAAGGTTCAGGTTTAATGAACTCAGAAATAGAAATACAGAAATACAATTTATTGATAAAACCAATTTACATGTCCAATTTTTGTAGGGAATACACAATGTATCGAGGTCACAAATTAATAAAATAAATCACATGGAATCAACAAAATTAAAATAAAGTCATAGATGAATAGGGTTTACAGTTGTAAAAGTTCGTCAACAGAATAAAAATTCTGCTCGACAAGCCAACGTTTCAGTCTTAATTTAAAACACGATATACTGCCATCAGAACTCCTAGCCGAATTTCGACCACGGCGGCCAGTCTCATCGGAGACTAGCCAGATGCGCAGGACATAATAAAGTGCCAAGTGTGCGCGCAGACATAGGTGCACTTTCTATAATCCGCTGGTACGACACAACGACGTGACTGGGGAGTGGTCAAGCGCAGGACCAACGGTATAAGGTGCTTTCCGAGGCAGGGGGGTGTAACACCACCAACTTCCTGACTCCGGGCTGCTACTGTGATTTTTCCTTGCTAGAAAAACCCCAATAACAACTATTGTCCCGACCCGGGATTCGAACCCAGGAGCTCATAATCAGCGGTTAAACAAGCTGACAGCTAGACCAACCAGGTTCAGGTAATAAGCTTAGTTGATCTAATACTATTCCATTCATACTCATTGGCAGAGCGGCCAATCTAAACTAATTTTTGACCTGCATTAGTAACATAATGCAGGTCAAAAATAAAGCAGGTTAAATTTCAATAAGAGCCAGATTGTACTCACGTAATGAATTGAAGTCATTGATGGCATTTTAAGATGTGTAGTCAAATTATAAAACAGTATTCTATGTAGTAATTATCACAGTAGATTTGTTAAAAATGTTAAAATACACAAAAGTTAGGTTCCCTAAGTAGACTCTTGTGACATCCTCAGGCTGAGTTGGAGTAGCTGATTCTTAGACCACGACCACCGGCACGGTTATATATCTTTGTGCTAAAATCATCATCATCATCAAGTTTATAAATAGATAGTTACATAAGAAGTTATATAAGAAGTAGAGAATAAAGGCTAATTTAAATTAATTTAATTTAATTGATTTCTATATTTCAGTCAAAATCAAGAACTCTTTATTTCCATAAATTCAACAAATGTAGGTACATCTAGAAAAGGTCAAATTAACACAAAACTTATCACTGACACGGAAATAAAGTGATATTTTTTGATTTCTGTCGCTTCGGCATGTAGACTAAAGTAAAGAAGCGACGAAGAAACCTTTAGCCTGTCAGTTGTTATTTTTCGAATTGGAGCAAAAGCCATCCCCAGTTTTTTTCAGCACCCCCTACTAACAGCACAGCTTTATCAAAGATGAATAAAACAAACTGGCAAGACAAGAACAGCCAGTCAAAATGATTATCTTTATATTTTGCATGATATTTTGCAAACATTTTTGCATTTTCGTGCAAACGCACCCAGAAAGAACAAACAACCAAATGAAAAAAGTGGCTACTAATTACAACGCAAAACGCACTCGCATAGGGGTAAACAAAGCTTTTGTTTTGCATTAATATTTCACCCCTGGGGGCTGAAAGGATTCGTGTGATTAAAAACATCCCTTATGTCCCCAACGCATATATAAGCAGTAAGAGATTGTGCGGGTTTGTGTAACTATAAGGATCGTGGAAATTGTTTATAAGCTTGTATATAATGTTCTACTAATATAACGTATGGTGTGACTCTGCTCTATCAGAGTCACACATATCAGAGTCCTGAAAATTATGGTTAGTGCGATTGAGGCACTGTACTAAGTCCTTGAACGAACTTACCTAATCTCATTCAAAAGTAGAAATATCTCACGCTACTAATAGAATTCTGATTTTTTAAAACATTCTGTTGTTATCTCTACTAATATCACACTAATATTATAAATGCGAAAGTTTGGATGGATGGATGTTTGTTACTTCTTCACGCCAAAACTACTGAACGGATCGGGCTGAAATTTTGCATACAGATAATTCTCGGCCTGGACTAAAACATAGGCTACTTTTTATCCCATAAATCAGTTCCCATGGGATCGAAATAACCTCAAAACGTTTCCATAGAACAACGCGGGCATAAACTAGTTTATTATAAAGAGGAAAAATTTGATTTTATGTTTGTTTTTTTTTGTTTGTTTGTTTGTTTGTATTGAATAGGCTCCAAAACTACTGGACCGATTTGAAAAATTCTTTCACCGTCACCGGGAGTGACATCTAGGCTATATTTTATCCCGGAATTCCCACGGGAACGGGAACTACGCGGGTGAAACCGCGAGTCTATCGTCTAGTCTGATATAAAAAGCTGGAAAAATACTTGTTAAAAGTACTTCATCTCGATGATTCACATTTTTATGTGTATTTGTACCTACACATAACAAGGTGTAGGTTCACTGAATCTATAGAAACAGTCATCAAATATGATAGCGGAAAAAGTTTTCAGAGCTTATTAGTTTAATAAAGGTCACTTGTCAAAATGAATCGCTGTCAACCTACGAGAAGTAGTTCCTCTCAGTGTCCGGTAGGGGCGCGGCAAGGCGCTAAATGTATGGAAGAAAACGAAAACTTTTATAGTTTTCGTAAACTATGCACAACCAACACTAAAGCCTCTGTACTTCGCAAATTTGTCAACTCTAAAAAGTAATATATTCTCTAGTTCCGTACCTCGACGCTCATAGCTCAAGAATTAAATTTATTTACCGTGAATTCCTATGAAATTAAAGTGTCAGACTAATAAGTTATTTGTAAAGGCATTTCCACCTTACCATTTATATTACTGGACGCCAGAATGTCTATCTGGGAATCCCCGTAATTATACTGCCGTAAATGACACCGTGCAAGAATAAGGGGAACACGGAATATTAAAGAAATTATTGACTTGATGTTAGAAACGGTGAAATTTTGATGAAGGGAGGCATTGTATGAATCACGGGGAAAAAACATAATTAAATAGTGGTTTCTCTGAAGTTAATAATTTGTGAATTTCCAGCTACAGTTTATAATTATCTCTTTGCGTTAGCCCTCATTTTCCCTGCCTCTTTTCTTCGCGTTTGTCTTTTTCCATCAGCTCATAAAATTTCCAAATATATACCTATAATTGTAATTGAGTCTATAGTGTCGACTCTACACGCCAAAGTGGAGAATATGTGATAACTAGCGGCTGCCCGCGGCTTCACCTGCTCTTTTCCGAGATAGAAAGTAGCCCATGTCCGTCCTTGGGATACCATCTATCTCTATTTTAAATTACATTAGGATCGTTTTAGAAGAAGTTTAGGAGTGAAAAGGTCACAAACAGCAGGCAGACAGACAGAGCTACTTTCGAATTTTTATATTAGTATGGATACCAAAGTCACCGAGGACAAGTAGACAAAACACTGTTGGTTGCCTACATACAACATTCATACACTGAAATGTCGCACCTATACGCCGAGCTGTGTCCTGGGTGTGTGTAAAGATAAGTTAACGTAACGTCAAGTTTCTGTTAAGGCCAGGTATTCCAAGAGAGGCCGCGCTTTTATGATTTCTAAAATCATCTGAATCATAAAAAATAGTATTTAAAATTCTGAATCCAGTCTAGTCAAAGTCGCATTCAGTTACATACAAGATCTAAGTTGCCCCTTTATGGAATGTTTTTTCAATAATTATGACTGAAATACTGATATTTTACTTTTATTTTTGTACTTAACTAAAGACGCTAAATAGTTATTGATAAAATGATTTTCTTAATTACTATGTTTGAATACCTACACACTGCACGAGCGCGGCGGGGCGGCGGCGGAGGCGGCCGGTGGCTTGGCAAGCACGATAAGTCGCGCGCTGGCGCTTACGCCCAGGAATACCTGGCCTTAAGCGACAATTTGAACCTTCATAAAAGATATTCAAAAGTCACAAGTTTCAAATGACAATTACCTCAGCCTCCAATTTTCATAACCGGGTAACGTATTCACAAAAGAAAGTTAAACAATTTGTTTCTGTTACGTCTTCCCGGGTTGGAGTTGACAATATTTTACGTAATTTACTCTTTTGAGGACGGAATAAATTTGTCGGGAAACTCGACTTGTCCGCAACAGATGTTGGGTCTTTTCGGATTCTTTATTGCGGACACTGATGGAGGGGTCGGCAGTTTTGCAAATTTTAGAGCGGGTTCTGTTGTTGTTGTGAGTTTTCTTTATTTTCGGACACATTCAATAGTGACATACAGTTTTTCGCAAGCAAACATCATTAGGAAAATCTGCTTTGAATCCTTACAATCGTTTTTTAACGGACTCTTATCAATTTTTTGTGTACTTATGATAAATGTCTGAAATAAACGTATTGAATTAAATTGCTGTTCTTCTATCGCATTTTCTTCCTGCAAAATGCAAAGATACCTAACAAACAAATAACTTAAAATTCAAACAATACCTCGTTCCAAATCACGCATCAGTTCACAAATGTATCAATTTCTAACAATTTAAAATCATCATACATTTTCCTTCAAGAGAACACAATAGTCCCTTTGTGCTTTAACAAGATGTTCATCGGATGCCACTCGCTTCGAGAGTCCCTATTTGCGAGCAACGATCAGCATCCCACCTATACTCGGCTCTCCTTGATATTTTTTATAAACAATGGGTATACAAAACCAAAAAAATATTGGTGGATAGGATTTGACAACACTAGTATCATTGGATCAAAGCGCAGTTCGAAACAATTTTTATTTTTGTATGCCTTTATTCATCATTTCATCATTTTTTTTTGCGGCAAGCTGAAGACAGGGCGCTATGGTACTCATTAGGGGAGGCCTATGTCCAGCAGTGGACTAATATAGACTGATGATGATGATGATGATAATTTCATTCGTTTCTCGTTCGTTTTTGTACTCAAATTTGAACCTTTTTCGATGTGCGTGTGCAATTCCGTTGATAAAGATGATTCTAGAACCGAGTACATTTCAAATTATTGCTAATAGGTGCAGTCGGCGGTACTGAAATGAGTACCAGTATTAGTGTTGCCTGTGAGGCAGTAGGGTTTTTTTGGTAGGGGAGAACCCAATACGAAAATTGATCCATTATGCCAGAGAATATCTAATAGTGCAAATAACTTTGATGTATCCTGTGGGATAACAAACTGCTAAAGATTTGGTAGATTCTAGGTACGGCAAACTGAAGAGAGGGGCTCAATAGGGGAGGCCTCCATTCATCAGTGGATAAGATATTATAGGTTTATGACCAAATCACGGCTTTTACTCGTATTATATTGCAAAATTGGTAATTCATTCGGTTACCTACAGTTTTGTAACAAATAGGGTTCATCCATTACTTTGTGAAACTTTATACGAGGAAACGATGGCTTCTGAAAAGGATGTCTTGCCTTTAGGAACCTTCGCACAAGCTTGCTTCTAGTTGAACAAACTTTGCGAAAGGCAACTTGGAATAACGGGGACTTTATAAAACGGACACCAGAAGCAAATTAACGGGAGGTATCTATCAAAGCGCTTTGTAGTGTATTTTTAAGCGAACTGTGAATTATTTTGATGAGTGAAAAGTTGCATTTTAAAGTACTCTTGTACTTGTGTGTTGTGATAAAGCTTTTGGGCACATATAATGAGTTCCTTTTCATGAAGAGCTATGAAGAGTTCAGAATGTTTCTTGAAGAGAGTTTTTATAGAATTCTCTTCCAGTTTTGTTTCTGAAAGTTTTTTCAGAAACAAAGGCAGGACTACCCTTATAACAAAACCACCGCAAAAGAACCAATAAACCATCCAGCTAAACTTTAATTAAATTTTGTATTGTCTTTAAATTGTGGTGCAAGTTACGGGAAGCTCTCATTTGTTGACTAAACTGATACTTACTTATTATGACTTCTTTCAAACTAGAGCTATTTCTTTATTTTCTTTCCCTGAGTAGTTTATTGAGGTTTTTTGAAGATGCTCTATCTTCAAAAAACCTCCATAAACTACTCTTATCTATCTCCTTCTTAGAATGATATTTCTCTTCCTATTCTTCAATAAAAAGTTCGATCTTTTCTAGTTCCTCTGTGTTCTTTAATTATTTTTTAGAATAAATAATAGATTCTTACGTGTGTACCGTCCGCCGTGTGTATTTTCTTTGCGGGCGGTACACACGGATTACCTTTTGTTGGAGCTTATCAGAGAAGATTTTGCGCGGAATTGTTACTATATATTGTTTTATCCTAATATTTTTATATTCATTAACACGATAATTACTTTAACAGGATTAAAGCGATTTATGTAGTGTTAGGTGTTAACTTTTTACTTTCCAATTTACTGTCTTGAAGTAGGTATTATAAGAACAAATTTCAAAATTTTAAAAACCCCCCGACAGATTTTCATGAAAAATCGCTAAAAACACTCGGGATAAAATTATCTATAACACAAAAAAACTAAACGAAAATCGGTTCATCCGTTTGGGAGCTACGATACCACAAACAGATACACAGATACACCGACAGACACGTTAAACATATAACACCCCTCTTTTTTGCATCGGTGGTTAATATATTAAATACTTAGTACCTATGCTAAGGTTTGTTTTCTAGCTTGGACCAAACCTTTCAGTTATCGCTGGTAGTTTGAAAGTTTACAAACTTCTTGGCTGCGTTCGCGCTACCAAGTGGAACCGTTATTTAAATATCCTCATTCATCTCGTTACGAAAAGTGGATATCTATTAGCTATCAAACGATTCTCAGGTTTTTTATGTCCTTATATATTTAGACCTGGATTTCCCAACCTCGAAAACATCTTCCGTAGCAAACAAGAGGGGCTTTGCCATAATAACCACACTTGGCACTGCCTCGTTGGTCTAGCGGCCAGCAGGTCAGGTTCAACGAAGGGTTCGAATGGTCAGGCCAATGTCAATATTATGTCAATAGTTGTTATTGGGGTGTCGTGCGCCTGACCTCTCCCCAGTCATATTGTCTTGTCGTCCCATCGGATTAAGAGAGTGAGGGAATAGAGAGTACACCTGTGTTTGCGCATGTGTCAATGTCCTGCGCATATCTGGCTAGTTTATCTGTAATTATAATCATAATTATAATTCTTATCTAATACATCCACTGTTGTACTGTGTAGGACTATTGTGGAGCTGAGCAGAGTGGCGAGGAGCGGACCATGAATTGGCCAATCACAGTGCTCGAAATCTCCACTCCGCATCAAGGAAACAGTGTACATAAGTGGAGCGGAGCGGACTTACAAATAAAGTATATGAACACACGGCCCCGAGCCGGACAGAATGGAGTCGAGCAGGCTGTGGTGCCGCTTGACTTCAATGGACTCCGCTCCGCTCCGCATCAATGGAAACACTTGCCACTTTTCCCTGCTTTCCTCCGCTCCACTCCGCCCAGCTCCGCGTCAGTGGAAACGTGAAAGGAGTCTATTCATTCGCCCCGACCATCACGGCCAGTGCATATACCTACCTATGTACCTATAGGGATATGTCATATAGCAATTTTAATCCTTTAGGTATATAATGGAGAAGAATGGGCACTCTTGAATGGTATGCAAGGGCTCGATAGAATACCCTAGCACTATATAAAAATCTACCTAGGTATTTTCAAAACCTGGTCCAAACATGCGGTGAGATTAAAAATGAATATGAAATTTATTTATTTAATAGGACTTCTAGAAAGCGACCTATCACAAAACATTTTACATGATAAACCTACCTAACCAAAATATTAAATTCTATTTGTCCCCATAATAAGAGGGAATCACACAACATGATATAAAATAATTGTCTACACATACCAACACTAAGCAGATATATGTAGAATAGAGTGGAATAAGGTCACCAAGTAAGGCCACCCGTACTAGCAAAACCATATCGTAGCTTCATACCGAAACGTACCGGCTTATGGCGACATCAAATATGCATTTGGTATATTAGAGAACTCGCTTTGTGTAATAGGGTGTATCGGGGGTGGGGGTGGGTATGAAAGGATGTCCATGTCCAGTCAATGAAGTTGGGATAAGCTGGGCTTATAGTCTTGCAAAGATGCTTGAAACTTCAGAGGAAGTGTTTAATATCATGGATGTTTTCAGTGAGAAACTGGCTATCTTTACGAAAGAGAAAGATACAAAATAATTTATTTGCCATTAAGATGACAAACACATGAATTAATGTTTCCTACGAGTATATTTGTTACATTCATATGATTTAATGTGAGAGCCTTGATTTCCTCTATTCCTTGTTAATTCTACTATTTTACAAAGAATTACTTTTCATAGTCAATCTTATATCATAAAAACGAAAATTGGGTGAAGAAAACGAACAGGCCGAAATAATAGTGATGATTTTTTTACATGGATCTCAGTCTACATCAATGTAACGGTTATTATATTTTAAACTAACAGATTTATTATATTGATTATTACATTGTAAACTAACGGAAATTATATTTTCAACATCAACCATAGGAATTATCATCATCAGCCTATATTAGTCCACTGCTGGACATAGGCCTCCCCTAATGAGCGCCATAGCGCCCTGTCTTCAGCTTGCCGCATCCAGCATCTGCCTGCAGTCTTTCGCAGATCGTCATCTCACCTTGCCGGAGGGCGTCCTACACTACGGTTGCCGAGTCGTGATCTCCACTCAAGAACACGTTTCGTAGGAATTATCAAAGTAATTAAGTTAGTAAGTCATTCGTAGGAATAATGTCCGGGCGTGTGGCCAGTTAGGACAGCTCCATTCAAAGAGGTGTGTTTAAATTTTGTCGCGTTTGTTGGTCGGTTGGACAACAAAAGTCGTGTCGCATTGCGACACCTAATTAGGATATAGCGTAACTCAGTTTGTGAATGTCGTGAGAAACGACTAAGAGACCTACCAGAGGAAGGGTAGCAGCTTCTCATTGTGTATTTTAACACCACTACTGCGATCACCCATCTGCCTGCCAAGCGTGGCGATGACGGCGAATCACCCTTGTTTGGGGAAGGCATGCACATTCAGCACTGGACATTGCTAATAGTAGGTCACGTCTAGGTCACTTATTATGACAGAAACCCTATAAATCATTCCCAGCATTTCGACCCTATAAATCACCAAACTAGTCAGAAAAAACTTAGATGAAGTATAACCAGGCAAGGTGAATACTCCCGGTAAAAGTCATAAGTTGTGCTACCGGGACGGGTCGCCGCACTAATCTTCAGGTAATCGAGTGGAAACGCGAACGTGGCACTACCCTAGCTAATTGAATGGAGACGACCTTTTGCAGGCAGATAATGAATGTGGGAAGCGGAATAATACGACTGTTTATCAAGAGGAAGGTGATGTGTGAAACGGATTTAAAGAGGGCACCATGAGCGCCATTTTGTGAAAAGGATATAGGCATAGATTTTGCGTTTATGTGAGCAGGACAGAGCATTATTCCAAATCAAATTCAAAAACTCTTTAAATACAATAAATGTACACTTAGAAATGGTAAAATTATAAAACTAAACACTAACACGGAAATAAAATGATAATTTTTTTATTTCTGTCGCGTACGTTTTTGTCATACGTTTTTGGAACGATGTAAGCGCAACAATCAAGTTATTATTCATTTACAAGGGAACCAAATACATAATGCTTAGTAAATCCCTACCAATCACAACATAAGGCATTTCAATATATCGCAAGGTTCCCGAGATCTCGACCACAATAAGTGTGAAACAGTGCCCTTTCATGTTTTTTTTAAGTATTTTTTTTTCTTAATCTTATTTTCACGTTAGAGGAACCAAAGAAATAATATTGAATTTTATGTTTTTTTACCACGGAGATCCCGCGAGCACTGGGATCTAGGCCTAGTTTGGCAACCGAACCCGTCTGTTTGAAGTTTGTGGAAGTGTTTGCGAGAACAATCCAGGAACTGGCGGTTGTAGGAACGTAATTTACTCGTGAGAGATTGACTGAGATAAAATAGAGTTGTCCCATTAGGCCAATAGAAAATGAAAAAATTATCATGGAACTACAATCAATACTGAGGTACTTACGCTCTACAAAGTATAAAATAAAATATCTAGTCTGTAATAGTTTAGGTACAAATTTATCTCAAGTGAACTAAGAAGGCCATATTATATGTACCTGGACTTACTAACAATGAGGTATTAGAATAGACAGATAAAACTAAATTATAGCCTACTAACCAGCCAGTTCGGAAGGTTGAGTTGTTTACGTCGCATCGTCGAAACTAACTTACTTCCAACTACAGGCAATTTTATCACTTTCATTGCTTCTTTCTACTTTTGTACGATTAACCCAACCAAATTTTGAATACTAATTATAACTTTCTCTGGAAGTAAATTTACTTACCTAATTTTTATGAGAAATAAATTATCTTAAAACGTAATTAGGTATACATGGATAGAAAAGCTTCAACCTGAAAAATATCACACAATAAGCACCTGTGCAGTGTACGTTTGTATGGTATTCCAATGAAATAATATTCCAGTGTCCTGATAATGCTGCATTCAAAAGATAAATTCAGACATATCGCAAACAGTCCATTTGCGAAATTGGCGATTGTTAATCAGCGATGTTTACCGGAATGTTTGCGAATGCTAATTATTGATTCGATTAAGTGATATTGAATTGGTCTGCTCATAACGACAGATGTTGTGGGGATGCATTTATGGCGTTTTTAATAAAATCATAAGGATCGGGAGTTTAGTGATTTACATAATGATGGTTGCTGTTCAGTAGGGAAATTATTTCCACTGGGCAGATGAGCTTGTCAAAAAAACTAGTGTTCTCTTAATTTTTGTAAGGAAGGTAATGTCAGTAAATAGTTTGTATAAAGGCTAATTTCATTACTAGTTTCTGCTTGCGGCTTCGCACGCGTTGTTTCAATACAAAAGTTTTATGGTTATTTTTATCCCATGGGAACTGATTTAAAGGATTATAAATAACCTGTGTTTTATCCTAGGCCTAAAACGACCTGTTTGCAAAATTTCAGCCCGATCCGTTTAGTAGTTTTGACTTGAAAAGGTAACAAACATCCATCCATCCATACATACATCCAAACTTTCGCATTTTTACTTATTTTACCAGTAGTGGGAGAAAAGAGAGGCCTTGTTCAGCAGAGTAAATGTAAACCTACAGTAAAAGAAAATAAAAAAACTGTTTTTAAGAAGTTTTGCTGAATTTGTTTCTAATTAAAATATAAAAACATCCAGTTAGAAGGTATTAGAAACAGTGTACTCGTTAATCGGGACTCTACAACACTATTGGCACTGTAACACTTTTAATTTAAGGTCAAATTGTTTTAAAATCATTTAACTCGCCTTTGATGTACAAATTTCATCCAATATTTCAAAGCGTGCTGCGAAACATTCCTATAAAATTTGCTGAAATATTTCCTGTTTGGGATTTACGATTACTTAGTTCCAAAATATTCTCGCTCCGACATTCCTTTCTAAAATGCACATAATTTACAAATTCCTTAAAAGCTTTTGGCAATATTTTCGAGATACAATAGAAAAAACATTTTCTGGCGCATGATGACCTTCCTAAGGCACAGCTGGCTAAAAATAGGTCAAACCATACGTGCGGGCACACTGCGGAGTAAACGAATCACCAAGTTGTTTGCCAAATGTATTAAGCGGTGGGACTAACTCAATTTTATGGGTGAAACGAGTTCGCAAGAATAGGGGAGTTCCGGTGACAACTCCGAATTGGCTTTCAAAATTACATGAATGGAAATAAATGACGTATTGACTGTACAAATGTGAAGGCAAAATTGTTTCCTGTTTTCGGGATAACACATTTGCGCCTCAATTTGAAAGGCTCGACTTAAAGTTTAGCAAAACGTTGCCTTTTGAGCTCTGAAACTCTCTCTCTCTCTTGTTGAAACTCTGCTTATAGATGGGCTAGACGATGCTGCGTGTACATAGTTTAGCTGTAGAGAGTAGAAACACATTTCAAATGGTTTTGAGAAACTTCTTAGAGAGAAAGCTGTTCTTGAATTCTCGTAAGACTATTTACTTTCTTAGACAGTATTTTCTCTCTAACACGGGTATTCCACCCTCTTTATCAACCATAACTTACAGTCACATCCACACTCCAACAAAAGCATTTCACATTTCCCGAGAACCAGAAATAAACACTAGACAACACATTAATTTCGTTGACAAGAAAAACATCCTTTTCTTGAAACTCAGTGGAGAAAATGTAGCATGACTGAAATTTCACTGTAACTGCAACGTCGCACATAGTTACAGCTTGTGTTCATTTAATATTGAAACTTACGGTTCTCTCAATTAAAGCTCGTTTTCTTTCAAATGACGTTTCTATGTCCGAAAAAAAAGCTAAAGGTCCAAATTGGTAGCCTGGTAGCCCATTTATGCAATAATGCAACTTATTATCTCACTGAAACAAAGTCAACATGAAAATTATTCATTTCCTTAATATCAGAAAACACTTTTATATAAATTGAAGCTGAAAGTAATGGTGATAAGGATCATTATCAGCGTAACACAGCAGTGGCAAACGCTTGAAACAATTTCGCAGTCCATTACTGGCTTTAGTTAGGCGTGAGTTCGGAGGCTGCCAACGGACCGTGCGATGTAACGCTGAGTCAAAGCATTAGAAATACTTCAGTATCTACTAATAAAACTGACTAAAATAGTAAATTAAGCATACCATTACCAATGAAGTACCTATTATAATTACTTAGGTCTAAAACTGGATTGAGTAATCAGACCATTTAAGTATGTACTTATGAAAAAAATATACGAGAACCCCTTCCTAACATTTCTGTCCGTGAAAAGGACAATATTGTCATTTCCCGCGCTCACAAAGGACACTCGAAAAGGTTTTGTCTTATCCCTCTAAATTGTAAAAGAACTCGACGACAGCATAGATGATATGGCACAGATAGACACTTTTATTTATAAACTAGATTGTAGCTACACCTACATAGAACATACCTACATAGATCGTGAATAGTTCTTCTCCCAACGCCTTCGGTCGCGTACGAAACCGGAGGTTCGTAACAAGCTGCGGTAGAAGAAAAATCTTCTGTTTTCGATACGAGTTACTAAACAATAGGTTTTTTCAGTTAGCTCAATTGTTTCAATTGTAAATATGTACTACTGTCATTTTCTTAGTGAATAGGAATAACTTTTTAGAAAATAAGGTAATTAGTACTTTTCTTTGTAAATAAAGGTTATTAGATCTTAAAATTGATGAAGTTCATAAACTTTTACATAAGTTTAGCATGTAAACATTTTTAATGGATCAAATTTTAAAATAGAAACACAGCAAAACAATATTCAATATAAAATTTAAAAAATGCTACTGGCCCGTTGTTGTCTAAAAATTTATTTTAGTCTGAAATCTGTGTAACATTACACGCAGTTAGGTATAATAGTAAAAAAATCGTGAATTTTCTGTGAGGCCCAAAGTATCTCGTCACTTCAGTCGAGAACCCTTTTCTTTCATGTTATAGGCTTTTCACATCGAACACAGATGCTCAATGAGATTTGTGGCTTTTAAGAAAACACGAGGAAAAAGTGTGACGAGAATTCTGATGTCGACATTTCCTAGTAGAGCTCCATACTGGGTTGAAATGGGTAGAGTCCTTTCTGGTTATTAAATAATAAGCATTAACAAAATAATTCTTATTATGTAGAAAATGCCTAAATTGTAACTAAATTGTTCATCAATAACAATTTAGTTACAATTTACATCCGTGGGGTACTGAGGGTCTTCGGGTTTTTAAAAAATTATCTTAGCGTCTGGTCGAAGCGACGCGTGACCCGAGAGCTGGGCGCATCAGCATTGCCTTACAGCGTGGCAATGCAGCCAGCGTAGAGGGGACGCGACGGCTGGTATTGATATGAATCAGTTGAGCTACCTGTAGATTGTTTGCAACAGTTTTCAGTTAGCTCAATTGTTTCAATTTTAAATACGAGTTCAAATTTATTTCTTTCATTTGATTGTAATTTAGTTACAAGGTTACAATAACAATTTTTTACTATCCAACTTATTAATACCCAACCTTGTTAGAAAACAAAGAGATATTGTGAGAAAATTTTAATGATCTAAGCAACTAAACATTGTTTACTTTGTATTTGGAAGTTTTCAAACTAGAAACGTTGATAAAAAATCCGACTCGGTATTTTGTGTCAATTTGACTCGTCCCTCAGAATGGAAATATATTTAAATAAAGTACCTAATAGAAAGTCTTAACGACAATCGACAAAATGAAACGTAAGTAGTACATTATTTTGTCTACTAGTTGTACAGGACTTTGATAGTCTCATCAAAGTTACGAAAAGATTAATAAGACTGCCAAAAACTTCGGCCAATAAATCACAAATCCGGATGAGTCAGCGATATCACGTCGTGCTCGCAGGGTGACCACGCGAGGATGAATGTAGCGATTTTCGCAACTTTTCTGCGTATTTTCGCTCACTCATCTTCATTCAGTTGACATCCCTCAGGATGGTTTGTTCCGAAGTGCTCTCGATATAAGATGACTTTTGTAAGGTATAGTCAAATAATAGAAATAAATTAGAACTAATATTCACAATTGAAACAATTGAGCTAACGTAGTAGTAGTTGAACAGTTCAACTACATACGTTTCCGGCTGGTATTGATATGGATCAGTTGAGCTACCTGTAGATTGCTTGCAACATTCTGCAGTTAGCTTAATGGCCTTGGTTGAGCACCAAATAATGTTACCCATACGCAGCATTTGTTTGCATTTGTTTACTGAGAAAATAAAATACATTTAACAGATATTTGGATGACTCTAATAAATTTTACCAGTAAGCTCAAGAAGTATCATCCAGGCGAGGAACAGTTATCAAAAATGAAAATAACATTTCAATTATATTTAAAAAATCTTGCTATCTATCTAGAAGACGAATAAAAATACAGACGTTGGAGTCTAAGGAGACTTTATTAATAAATCAAAAATATCAATTCAAATGTTAAAAAAAATTGGTTGCCTGTAAAGTCGGTATACGGGCGAAAGTTTTACGTGACAACGACTTTGAGTTCCTTTCACTTTTTATGTCTGTCTCTCTCGCTCTTAGGCGGGCTAACCATGCCCGAGTGGAAGGGACGCGTGCCTCTCACTCGCTCTCATTGTGAGCGCATAACGTGAGCGGAGCGTAACGCAGTTTCTTGAAGTGTCACCCGGCAAACCAATTTATAAGACGTTGTCACGTCAAAAACAATGAAAAATTTAAATGATAAGGCACATAGAAATAATTGCGATTGAACTGAACAAAAATTCAGATAAATTAAGAAATTTCTGAATTATAATTAGTCAAACAGAACGAGTCGGCTATCGGAGCTCTAAGGAACAACCTCATCGATGGCTTTCTGCACAAATAAGCAATATCCCTTCCCAAACACTCGCGAACCAATAACCTGCACGTGTCGCAGAATATCTCAATTTGATCGCCACTTATTGCCCTTGCAGCTTTCCTCGAGCTGTTTTATCCTTACAAAGTCCTACATAAAGGACAAAATCTATTAGCCCTGTAGTGTGATGTGATGACTGTTATGGCAGTTCAGGAATAAACAGATATTTTGTAGAGACTTTTAGAAAAATACCACATTATAAAGTTAAAAGAACGAAAATACGCTACTAACCAGAAAACGATTTATCTAAATAATACTAAAAAATGCTGGACAATCCACACAGCATCATCTAGCCCCAAGAAAAGACCAGAGCTTGTGTTATGGGTAATAGATGACTGATATACATAGTAGAATAAGTTTCATAGATAGATATTTTTATAATACATAGAATACTTGTATCAGTCAGCGGCTTTGCACGCGTTGTTTCTATAAACGTTTAAAGGTGATTTCTAAAAAACTGATTTATGGGATAAAAAGCCTATATTTGACTAGAATTACCTGTATGCAAAATTTCATCCCGATCCGTTCAGTAGTTTTGGCGTGAAGAGGTAACGAACATCCATCCATCCATCCATCTATACATCCATCCACACTTTCACATCTATAATATTAGTGTAATACCCAGAACACCCGAAATAAATAAACAAGAAAAAAAAACAGTGTCTACTTTGAGGCCGCAGCTATAGAATCTAGACAAACCTATTCATTATTTAATACCATTAAGTTAATTTTTGTTTATTATTTAAGTGTGCCTTAATGTAATGTGTTTTAGTTGGTATCATTTTTTTCTACTGTACTGTATTGTGTATTAGTATAATAAAGCTGTTTTTTTATACTATACGATTGCCTCGCGGTTTCACCCGCGCAGTCCCCGTTCCCATGGGAATGCCGGGATAAAATATCCCGGAGCAAAGTCACTCCCTGAAAAGTAAGCTTCCTAACGGTGAAAGAATTTTTCAAATCGGTCCAGTAGTTTCGTTTCGGAGCCTATTCAATACAAACAAATACAATCCGTCAAATCTTTCCTCTTTATAATACTCATACCTACTCATAAATTTATTCGCCGTAGGAGCACAAAGCTTGGTACATCAATAGATACTAAAAAGACAAATTAAATAATTATAGTAAGTAGGTAACACAAGACAAAGAAATTAATATCTATAGGTATCTGCTGTAAATGGGCATTGTCAATAATCAAACTAAACAGAATAATTTTAAAAATTAATTACTAGAGCTGCTGTAAAGGGGCATTGTCAAAATTAAGATTCTAGATAAAAATATAAAGAAAATATCACAGAAGGGGTATGTACCAGGTTCCTATCAACACAGCCTGACCTGTCGACTGATTCAGGTTCGAGATGCATGTCCAGGAAAATTTAAGTAAACTGGGTAGGTAGGTACCAGCTAATATTAGTATAGATACCTACCTGATTGCAGAAACGAATGTATGAGTTGATGTGCTACATACATCGGAAGCATTATGTCCATTTACCAATCAGGCAACATAGAATTGGCATCTGCAATTAATGGCAATATGGGGTTCACGGCATTATTAGCCAGGCTAGAACATGTCCATACCATATCGACGTAAGGGATTGGTGCGGCTGCAAGTCATTTGAGATAAATCCCACTATCCTACTTCCTAGTAATATTATAAAGCCGAAAGTTTGTGAAATCTGAATGTTTCGTACCTAGGATCTCCAAAACTACTGAATAGATCAAGATAAAAGTTAGCGTAAATTAATTTATTACCTTGATTTGTTTTGTCTCTGACCAATTATTTTTATTAGTGTTTAGCTACCTGTAGATTGTTTGCAATAGTCTGCAGTTAGCTCAATTGTTTCAATTGTAAATACTAGTTGTAATTTATTTCTATTAGTTGAATTTTCTTTGTGAATAAAGATACTTTATTTTTAGAACAGTCATGTCTGTCTGTTTTTTTAGCTTTATAGGGTGATTCCTAAATCGAAAGTTTGTGACATCAAGTGTGTTGTACTTCCATAAGATATAATAAATAAATAAATACAACAAAACTACCAGCTTGGTAAAACCAAGGACACGTTTTGCGTAGGTATCTCGAGAGGCAAAACTATCAACATTACGCTGCTGGCTTTGTTGCCCTCAGAAAACTGCATTTTCGGTGCATTCATTCAATATACCTATGAATTGGAAGCGCAAGCTGATAAAATAAGTAAAAAACATATTTCAATTTCCTTCAAAAATTCGCATTTACTACAACTAGCCATAAATGACGCATCTTAAGCTCTGAGCTCATTAATCCGATAACCGCTACCACACAACACCAAATCGTGTAAAAAAATATGGCCTTAATAATAAATAATAAACTCGTTAACTTAAGATTTCACGGTGACAAAGCTTCTCAAACAAGAGTTCCGCGAGCTGTCTGTCATCTGATGCCGTCAATATAAAATTCATCTAAATGTTACGAGTTATAGCCTATATTTGAATGCACATTTTTGTGCTATGCCGCAGTGGTGATTTCGAGGTGTGCGACAAGCTTTAGTCCGCTATACGCTAGCAGTATGGCAAAACCACGACTTGCTCGACCACAATGCAGCCCTTAACGGTGTACCGGCAGACAGGTGGCGCGATCAGCAAATTAATACGCCGTTGGTAATTGATGACAATTAGCACTCGAAGGGTTGACTTTGCCTACTCGAGTACGTAGTTTGGAAGGTGGTATAGGAAATTCAACTTTCAATTCATTGCTGTAAGAAATGTTGAGTGATAGATGGGTAAAAATTTATTGAAAAGAATATACAACACTAAAAGCTTTTCTTAACGAATTTTCATTCCTTAACGAGCGACTTCATCAGGACTTCTTTACAAACTAGGGTTGTAGTTAACCCGCTTACATTCTTAATACAAAACATGCAAACATTCATATGGATGTGTACAAACAGATGACTGATACACATTAAGCGACATTTGTGATAATTTGGCCAACATGTGGTCGATCAAGCCTCATGGTAGAAATTAATTTAGACAATTCAAACGGTAAAAATCAAAGATGTTTTCTTGCTAATTTTAACCTGATCCGATATTGTCACATGCTAGGTCTTATAATAATTTAACCATTGCTGGCTTCAAGTTTTCGATGCCCACCCGGAAGCGAAAGCGAAATAAATTGATGAAAATCAAAAATGATGATTCCACTTTCCAATTTCAATGAAATCCATTACTGACAATAAAGACTCCGTAAGAACCACATAAATCCTTTAGTGTCTCCGCCAGGTTCCACCTGTAAACGCCGTTACTCATCTTGTGAGAGGAAATTAAAATGATTTTCATTGCTTTACGGTGGGTCTATACTTGTGACATGACGATACACCAAACCTTTTCTCTTGATTTGCGAAGATTTCATGGACTCTTCTACTCTTCACAGATAAATAGTAACTTAGTCAAGTTTAAGAGTAGGTTGATACTCTCTTACGCGAGAGTAATTGTTTTGTGCATTATGGACTATGGTGATTTAATCTTCTTATTACGATACGATACGACTAATGATAGTGGCAAAGACATATAAACCTGTATTATGAAAGGATACTTGGCCACCAGTCTATGGTTGGGTAACGCTTAACCCTCGGTCAGTCGCGTGGGGTCTTTAAAAGCCCAGGTGTTAAAAAAATGAAAAATTTAAACAGTTTAAACTATCCCAGCCGTTCAATATTTTGTGTACCCTCCTTAGTTGGATTATAGTTGCCGCGAATCATCGCTTACTTTAATTCGCGTGCAAGCACCGTGAGTTGTAGAAGTGTTTTGCGCGTACGGGCTTTGAAAGACCCCACGCGACTAACCACGTGAGTAAAATTGAAGTTAAATGTATTGTTCTATTTCTTTTGTAACATGTGTTTTCTCGATATTTTTTGCTGTTTTTGATATAATTAACTTATAAAATGTACGAAAAACTACAACGTCGCACTTAGAGCTGGTTGGAACATGAAAGCGATGATGTTTGTAATGATGAAGATGAAAGCGGTATACCCGCATGAAAGAAGTGAGTATAACACTGACTCAGAGCAGGAATGTGAAGATTAATCTACAGAACAACATGAGGTATCTCCAGATGATCTGCCTGAGAATTTAGGTTCTGGAATTGTTGAAAGAATGGAGCTGTCAATGCTCACATAATATTTGGCGTGAATTACTGTGAGTTCGGATAACAAAATGACGTGATTTTTTTTTAAAAACAATGGGTTTCAAATTATATCATCCACAATTGCGATCGCGGGCCACCTTTTCAGCTTTGGCTCTAGAATCGAAACAGACTATGAGACTATTTTTACCTCCTCTTCAGAATGTTCAACCCAATGAAAACAATTTCTTTCCTTTGAAAAAGCGTTGTGTTCATTGTCCAAGACAAACAGATTGAAAATTTAAATCCGTTTGGTATTTTTGCATGGATAACATACGCCCAGTACATACTAAATAGGCATGTAATGACTGTGTTCAAAAAAAAAGTTAGTAAATAATTGTCTGACTTCAATTGGTAAAAGTTTATACTTTTTTTTATTAGAGGATTCCAAATTTTACGTAAAAGTCTTCATTATTAAAGCGTTATCGCATCAAAATGTATTAAAAATATACATTCTTTCATTTAGTAGGGTTAAAACATTTCTTTTATGACTATGATTACAAAGAAGAAAATTTATGTTCCTATTTTTGGACTGTCAGTTTAGGGCAGCAGACAAACAATCGCAGGCAAATTGCTGACCTAACATACCTCATAAACATCTGCAATGGCAACGTAGACTGTCCTAGGCTTCTTGAGCAATTAGGGTTGCGTAAAAATACTGCTGCATTGAGAAAACCGAGTATTCTTTACGTTCCTACGGTAAAAACGAACTATAGACAAAACGCATTCTTAAGGGGGTACCCTACCTCGTTATTGTGTGAAGAGGATAGGCATAGGATTTCGCGTTCACAGGAGCGGGACAGAGCAAAGCGGCGTAAGCCCAAAAATCAAGTTTTTAGTAGTTATTTGCTCCCCACAAACATTAGAATAGTTAATTGAAAAAAAGGCAACATATAAAATGTTCTTTATACTTAGCCCAATTACTATGCTTAATCTCAAGATCGTATCATCTGTATTTATTGAGAAATTAGGGTTTTAGTAAAAAATTAGAGGTAACTTTGCGATTTTTTTCTATCGAGAAAATTTTATGGAATCGTGTTTTCGAAACATATGATCGATAGAATAAGTCCTGAACTTTACCATATATAAATTTCAAAGTTAAATATTCAGTAGTTTGGAAGATATGGAGGTCCGACGGAGTTGAAAATAAGCAATTTGAGGGTAGGTACCCCCTTAATACGAGCTAGCAAATCGTTCAACTCATTGGTCAAGAAAAACATTGATGTAGATTTATTTAACACACCTGCAAGTAAGCTTAAACGCTTGCTTAGCGATGAATTCTTTTTAAATAATTATTGATTTTGTTCTTGTTTTTTTTCTTAAAGTTGTCTACATTCACTGTGCATCATTTGTTATCCTATGTAAATATCTGCGGAAACTTTTAATTGGCCCTCAGCACACATGCGCTGGCCTGTACCGGCCATGTATTATGTAAATAACTATTCTTAAGACCTAGCTGTAAGTTTTCCTAAAATTTTGAAAATAAAATAAATAAAATATATCTAGGCAATTTGTTGTAGTTTTATTGTTATAAAGTTAATAATCAATGACTTTATTAGAAAATTAGGAAAAATTTAAGAAAAATGTGTTTATTAGCCTGTTCATTTTTGGGATCTTCAGAGACCCCTTGCGACTAACCGCGTAAAGAAAAAACGCGCGACTGACCGAGGGTTAATGGCATAGAAAAGCATTACTCAGGCATATATCGATAACTAAGCAAGCTTTCAAATACGGGCCTAAATAGTTTTGGATTTGGCCATCCACTCTGGTCTGATCACAACTGATCTCAAAAAACCACCCTGTGCAGTAAACAGCCAGTAGGCCGATGTAGATGTATCTATGTATGTGCTAAAAAATATTACTTAGATTGTATGATCTTAAAAAGCTGGTGATTAATGCGTTGATGTGTCACCATTTCTGTTTGAACCACGAAAATGCCTCACAGATATTAAATATGAAAACGCCGTTATAATGTGCAGAAAATATCCCATCAAATTCCCTTTTCAATATTAAAGGTAACAGCTTTTGTTTACTAAAATTAATAATAAAATTTAATTGGAATGTGTTGACTTATTATATTCATGTCCTTACTCTACTCATAACACCAACTTATTAATCTCTGTGCTCATTGAACCAATACCGCTGCCACACGGCACGAAAACCTGCATTCAAATATGGGCTAACACTCGTTACCTGTAGATACATTTAACAGTGACAAAATGTCTTTCCGGAAGCTTTCAACGAGTGGTCCGTAAGCTGTCTGCCATCTGATGTCTGTCACCTAAATGTTACAAGTAAAAGCCCATATCAAATGTACATCTTTCTGCTTTGCTCCAGCAGTGCTTTCCATGTGTGCGACAAGCTGTACACCCCGGAAACTAAACCATTGGGCTCACACTCAGCCGACCATAGAATTAAATCACGGCAGAAAGGTCCAGTTATAAATAAGCCTCTTTTGGTCTCACTCGGCACATTTGGCCTCGCGCTCGATTTCACACAAATGATGCGAGAAACGTCTCTATCCAGACGGTTCTGTTTATTTGTGTCTATTGAACTAATGTTGACTATTGCCTATGGACCATGTTCTCCTCTAAATCGGTTTTTGAATTCCATTGCTTTGTATGTTGATTGATAACCACTTTCTAGAAAGTACCAAGGAATATGAAAGTGAAGTGAATCTTGAATAGGAACAAAAACTTGGTTCAAGAAAAGTCTTGTGAAAACAAGTACCTACCTAGCAATTATTAACTTACTAAATAAATAAACCTATTTCTTCACCTTCTTCGATTTTAGAAGTTCTCATGATGGTACTTACTCTGTCACTGTCAGCATCATTGTCTCTCACTGGGACGTCAGTCAGTGCATGTCTCACTTACTAGCCCTGTAAGTCATAATGGCTTCGTACATTTATACATTAAGGAATTACTTTGGGGATTTCACACACTCACAAGCAGTTTCTTCTAAAACATAATGACTTGATTACTACTAAACATACATAGGTAGATTTGTTTTTTTTGGACCAGCCTTTTCGTCAATAAATAATGAATCAATAATGTGATGAATAAATAGATACAGAATAATACAGTAATAATCAAGTATTAGAAACAAATTAGAACTAGGATAGTTATAGATGAATAATTTCTGCGAGTAGGTACTACAGGATTATAGTTCTGGTTTAAATCGACTTCGACAAAAAGGGGAGGTTATATGTTCAGCTATATTGTTTGTATGTTTTTTATGTATGTCCGTCGATTTCTCCGCATTTGTCAGATTCCTTTGCAGTTGTAAAATGATATCAAAGTGGTTCCATAAAAAAAAAAAATCTCGAGGGATTATTATTTATTCCGCAAAACTTAAAATAAGTTTTAAACAAAGAATTATTTTAAGAACATTCAAAGTCGGTTTCCAGTTTTTCCAAAACAATCAAAAACTACAATTACAGAATCCTTTGTTCCTCCATGCTCCATGCAAAGCAGCACAATCATGTAGTTCCGACAGCTGACTTATTGAGCATGCGTTCACCTCAGATAGCTCGGCTATCTTCCGTGTTGCACTGTAGGACGTCTATGGAGATAAACGTGCCTTACTCATTGTCTTGGAATGGATATTTATTGTCCCACTGCTGGGAGAAATGCCTGATTACGCTTCGGGGACGTGATCATAATTATCTTGTGTTTGAATATTTTTTATTCAATTCTGCGTACCTAGCAGTTAATCTTGGGGTTTATTAAAATGGTTATCTTTCCTTCATTTCTTGGCAATACCGTCAGCTTGAAGCATAGCATTGTAAATACTTACTAACTTTATTAGGATGCTAGTTCGTTGTCAAATCTATAATGAACGCAAATCTAAAACAAGTTCCTCCGCAACCATGGTAATATTAAATGATAAGTTGAATGACCCCATTACAATAATAGTCTCAATTCCACCGAATATCTTAAGATTAGCACATTTACACAAAATTCTTCGCTGACCTCTATCACAGATGATACAAGAGTTGTTACTCAGATTCACGTTCTTCTGAGATCGTACTGAACAAAACAACTCAGGTAAAATGTAGTAAAGATATGAACTCCTCATTAGCACTAATACGTCCACTGCTGAACGTTCCTCCCGCAACTAAGGGCTCAGCCAGAATCACCTCGCTTGGCAGGCGGATTGGTGATCGCAGTAGAGGTGTTAAAAAGAGTAGATGATCATCTTATCCACATAATTTCATCGAGTTTGGATGAGTTGGTCAATCCAAAAATTGACAAATGGATGCTGCTTGTGCCCCTAGTCGACTCTTACGTCATAGTTGGAGGAGTCGGTTCATAAGCATGTGGCACACCTGGAAAGTACCGATGCAGCAAAGCACATATATGTGCATTAAAATATGAGCTTAAACTCGTAACATTAGGATGAATTTTATATTGCCGGCATCGGATGAGAGACAGCTCGCGGACCACTCGTTTGAAGCTTGTGGGAAGCCATTTGGTCACCGAAAATGTATCTAAAGTTAACGAGCTTAAACCCATGTTTGAATGCACGTTTTTGTGCTGTGTGGTGGCGGTATTGGATTAGTAAGTGAAGAGCTTTACGCCACGACCGTCACGGCTAACGGTAGAGGATAATCATTGTAGAGCTTAGCACAGGGGACAGTTACAATTTGATTGCTTTTCAAATCATATGCCTTTGCAATACAGTTCATTTTACTGTACACAGTAATATAAAATGATACAAGCCTATCGAACTACCACTATTGGATCCGCGGTCACGTAAGAACAACCAATGCTACACAAATGTGTATCGATTTCCATAGTACGAGGTTCGAATCGTAAGCAGATTTAATGTTTGTCGAATGTTGCTGTTTTTCTTTTTACTCTCGATCCCGTTCTGAATACGAATGAGAATACGAAATATTATAAAGGAACCAAATTGTAAGTTATTGATAGAAATTCCGTTACTAGTTACTACACAAATACATAATGGTATAACTAGATAGATGCCCAAAAGCAAAGTGCTAAGGTAATAAATGTAAGTAATTATTCGAATCTACACTAATATTAAAAAGCGAAAGTAACTCTGCCTGTCTGTAACCTTTCCACATCTAAACAGCTGATGTGATCTTGATAAAATTTGGCAGGAAGGTAAACACTATGAAAAGCGCGTTTGAAGCTGCGGGCAGAAGCCAGTCAAATATGAAACAAAAACAAAAGTAGCTTCAACCATTTTGGACCAGGCATCGCAAAAAAAAAAATACTTTTGCAAGCCAGTGGTTTCCATACCAGAGTATTTCTACCAAACACAGCAAAATAACCGTGTAAAAGGCTGATTCGGCACCAAAATCTGTTTTTATTAAATCCTGAGTTTGTTTTGCGGATTGCCTGCGGATGAGCCCAAATATTAAAGTTGGCCCAAAGAAATATATTGCGGTTGGCTTCAGGATTACGAATGTCAACAAGGATTATGCTGGAATGAAAATGGAACACTTTTTCCAACCTGAAATTTGTAAGAAATTTGTAAGCTTAGAGAGGCGAAGGAACATTCCGATATACCTACATACTAAATACTACAATCTACAAACATAACACCTCGAAAAATATAGATGGCTGCTTTGAATAAAAATAACAGATTCAGTTAGGCCAAAGCAAATCAAATCAGCAATCAATAACTTTTATTTCGTAAGGCTTACAAAATCCACTCGTAAAATAAGTGAAAAAAACCATCTAATTTAACAACATACTCGTAAATATGACATTCAATTTAGTTCCTACATATTGGAGTACAAAAATTATTTTTTTTGCTAAAACTCTTTGAACTCAATAGCTTTAAAAATTGTCTAGAAACTTGTCGGTTATAGTTAGGAATTTATTTTAGAAGCTTATGAAACCTTCTTGATTTGCTTCTTGTTGCCAATTATAAACTCAATAGATACTCTTAAGATGCGAATCTGGTAGGACTAAAACTATTATTAGGCAAACATTACTGCTGGTCGATTCAGATTTATTCGTGAATGTTTCACTCATACTATTTTCACCGATCGTTGGCTATTCATAATAAAAAATCAGTCAATGAGGCGAAACTAGTAAATCAAATCAAATCAAAAACTCTTTATTTCTATAAATAAATAAATAATGCTGGATAATTCACACAGCATTATCTAGGGCCAAGCTAAGCTGAGCTTGTGTTATTGGTACTACAATAAACGTACACTTAGAAAAGGTCAAATTATAAAACTAAACACGTACCTACACGGAAATAAAGTGATATTTTTGATTTCTGTCGCTTCGCAGCTTCGGTATGTAGACTAAAGTAAAGAAGCGACGAAGAAACCTTTAGCCTGTTATTTGTTATTTTTCGAGTTGGAGCAAACCCCGTTCCAAGCTTTTTTATCCTCTGATATTTTATAATCATCATCATCAGCATCAGCCTATATTAGTCCACTGCTGGAAATAGGCCTCCCCTAATGAGCGCCATAGCGCCCTGTCTTCAGCTTGCCGCATCCAGCATCTGCCTGCAGTCTTTCGCAGATCATCATCCCACCAGGCCGGAGGGCGTCCTACACTACGTTTGCCGAGTCTACATGGTCTCCACTCAAGAACACCCCAGCGGTTGTCGGTTCTTCGCGAGATATGGCCAGCCCACTGTCACTTCAGCTTGCTAATTCTTTGAGCTATGTCGATAACTTTGGTTCTCTGTCGGATGTATTCGTTACGAATTCTATCCTTCAGAGAGACTCCGAGCATAGCTCTTTCCATAGCTCGCTGAGCGACTTTGAACTGGTGGACCAGCCCTACCGGAGTGTCCACGTCTCAGCTCCGTAGGTCATGACGGGTAGGACGCACTGATTGAAAACTTTAGTTTTCGGTATAGATGACGAGAAGACTCGACGACTGATATTTTATAGTAAGCCTTTTAGCACAGCAAGGTTTTGAAAAAGTGTTTAAATTTATGTACTGATAATTTTTGCAACTCACTTGGAGTTTTGTTGTAATATGAGAAAGATACTCACGAATATAATCTGAATCTACCAGCTGGTTAGTATTAGATAAAATAGAATATTAGTGGTTAGTAGGTTCACAGAAATCGAAATAGTAATTATTAAGTTTTCTATGGTTAGGTCGACAGTGTCACCAACATCTTTAGGCATTCTTTATGTGTTATTTTATTGGACGTTATTATGATAATCTTAATCGTAAAATCTAACAGTAATATCTTGATGATTGTTAAACTTGTTTACATAAAAATACTGGTTTATTTTTAGCTGTTCTGTTCATAGTGCTTAATAAAATGTTACGTGATTTTAAGCATCAATCCTTTCATGGAGTCTATTGTGTTAACACGTTGTTAATTTTGATATTTATAAATTAATTTTCAGTTTTATTAGTCATGAAACTCTTAAGTTTTTTATTATTATTTCACAATAGTGTAGCTATATTCTATGATTCTTACCATGGAACCCCTATCACTCGTGAGGAATTGAAGAAACACGACAAATCTAATACAACTTTGTGAGTGTTTGTTCCATCTTTACAATTGTACCATTTTTAGCCTCCTACCTTCCGTACGTACTGAAAAAAACGTATCCAAACTTTCGCGTTTATGAAGTATTAGTGTGATGATTAACGGCTCGTTACAGTTGGTGCACCAGTGACATCGCCACCCCCTGTGACCCCAACGAAGGCAGAAGGGTCGATGGCTCCTGCAACAACCTCGACAACCCAGTCAAGGGATCAGCTCACACGCCTTTCGTCAGGGTGCTGCCTGCGGTCTTTGATAAAGGTGGGGAGAACTTTTCTTGTGGAGTCGATTCACTTGCTTTTTATATACGGCTATCTCGATATTTACTGTCTTTGATACCACTTTAATACTAGTAGGTAGTTCTACGAACAGTAGACCTCGCGAACACTAACTTTTTTCAACAAATAATTTACAGTGATATTTTGATAAGGTTCGGTAGGTACGATGTTTTCTCTAATTCCTGTTTGTAGGTAGGTATATAATGAGAACTTCTGTGGGGTTCATACTTTTACAAATATTTTGAAAATAGTTGAAATGTTTACCCTTTCAGTGTGGTGTGCATTGTGCAACTTACCAACCTTAGGTGGTAGGTAGGTAGGTAAGGGTAATTGTTTAGTAGGTATAATTATATACCTAGCTCAAAACTAATGAAATGATTTCCTTAGGTACCTACCCACCTTTGAAATAATGCACACCGTGCAAGAATAGGCATCTGTTTCTCCAGAACGGATTAAATCTTGTTTGTGGGTAGGGTAGGTAAGGTAGGTAAGATGCACTTGGAAAGGTAGGTAGGTATGATCACTTCACTTGCGATACGATTGTTGTCGGAATTTTTTAACGAAATGTTGTACAAACACATCAACCATTAGACCAATTGTCCATACAAAGTACCTAAGTTACGTTCCTTAGAAATTCTGTACCTAGGTATCAATAGATGGCGTTGATCCATCAGCCCAAAATTGTTATTATTATTTATCCGACGACGACGGTGTATGCGGCCGCGCTATTTCATATAACTCTCGAAGTGTTACAAAGATGTTCTAATAGGTGGCGCTGTACTGTAAATGCTCTCTTGCATATTACTGCATTTTGCGGAGCTATTCTGCTCGTCATGCCGAAAATCCTCATCCGATCTTTACCAAATTTTATAAGAACAGTTTGAAGTTATTACCTTTCAATTAAAAATACAATCATCAAAATCAGATCTCTTAAAGCGGAGATATACCAAATCCGCCTTTTTGCCTTATTGTGGAAGAAGTACGCCTTTAATCAAAAAATCCCAACGACAATAAAATTCTATAAAATCATAGAATCTGTACACAAAGTTTCGTATCGATCGGTTGTAAAATTCGACCTGGTAGAGGAGTACGGACATACTGACAGAAACGTTATATTGGCCAGACTTGAAACGTAGACTTTCGTTCACTTCGTTCACGACGTCAACTATGTCGCGTATTTTATCATTGGTGAGCTCAGACTAAAAAGTATTCGTCAGTGTATCACTCATACTATTTTAGCCGCCTTGACCTCATTTTTATCTGTAATTAAAATGCAGGCAATGGCAGGCGAAAACAGTATAAGCTGTATAAGTAATAAAGCGCACTTTAATCCAACCCACTAACGTACAGCACAAAAATGTGCATTCAAATATGGGATTAAACTCGTTATCTTCAAAAACATTTACAGTGACAAAATAGCTTCCAACAAGCTTAAATCCAGTACCTAGCCCGCGAGCTGTCTGTCATTTGATGCCGTCAATGTGACATCAGATGATGTCTGCTGGTGATAGAAGCCGTGAGTGGTGATAGAAGGCGCTTATGAAAGGGAGGTTTACGTCCAGCAGAGGATCAGGATATGCTGCTGGTGTAGACCTGTGTTTGATCACAATCGCATATAATGGAAAGTGACGATTTGACCGACGACGTACTAACTATCACGAAGGTCTATCAGAAACCTTGTCTCTTTACTATTGTCTTAAAGAGACCCAGCTCGTAATCTTACTACATTTCTTAAGGGGGTACCTACCCTCAAATTGCTTATTTTCAACTCCGTCGGACCTCCATATCTTCCAAACTACTGAATATTTAACTTTAAAATTTATATATGGTAAAGTTCAGGACTTATTCTATCGATCATATGTTTCGAAAACACGATTCCATAAAATTTTCTCGATAGAAAAAATCGCAAAGTTACCTCTAATTTTTTACTAAAACCCTAATTTCTCAATAAATACAGATGATACGATCTTGAGATTAAGCATAGTAATTGAGCTAAGTATAAAGAACATTTTCTCTGTTGCCTTTTTTTCAATTAACTATTCTAATGTTTGTGGGGAGCAAATAACTACTAAAAACTTGATTTTTGGGCTTACGCCGCTTTGCTCTTTCCCGCTCCTGTGAACGCGAAATCCTATGCCTATCCTCTTCACACAATAACGAGGTAGGGTACCGCCTTAAGGCGATGAAATAAAAGCATTATCTATCTATCTTTACCCAGATTTTGAGCCCCGCAAAGCAGCATCCGGCAGCCCCCTCCCACTAGCGCGACACCTGCGCACGCGCTTCCTGGCCGAGGGACACGCGCCGAGCCAGAGGTTCACGCAGCTCGCAGTACACTTTCTGGTGTTCATGTCGGGCGATATTGTGTCTCAGCATGATACAAGTAAGGTTCTAATTGGAATGTAAATTGGTGATTGTTAAAGCAAAATGTTCTGTAGTTTACAATCAAACAACGAATGGACTAAGAGCCTTCGTAATTTGATAAAAGTGAGAGTTTGTCTGGGGATAAAGCTTATTTTTTTTTAATTTTCTTCGGGATAGTGTTAGAAATCACGTCAAATGATCTTTGGGTCCAGACAACTGGGGCCCTATTGTGTTAACAACGGTGACGATGCATTGTCATAGTAAAGCGATTGGTGCTTACCAATTTGGGATTGGGGAGGATTGGGTTGCCCTACGCTTGATTTTGACGCTTCAAAACTTCCTGAAGAAATTATTTATAATCGAAACCACTACCTATAGTATAAGTATAGTTGGTTCCTTCGCTGATGGTATATATATATTTTAGACGTGATTACAATATGTTATTCAAAAATGGTGTATTGTGGGAAAATCCTGCTTAAACAGTGTGGGAAAATCCTCACGTGAATTGACCTTCTAGTTTTAATGAGTAGATAAAATCGGGCTGACTCAAAAAAAACAGTCAAGGATTTTATACTGCTTAGCTATCTAAAAGATAGTTTGTCTTAATTTCGTTTAGCTTTATTAACCATTTTCCAGTAAACTACGTAGCATGGAAGCCGTACTGCTGCGCTGAGAAGGGAAAGACTGACTACGATTGTGTTCCAAACAAGATTCCCGATGACGACCCTGTACATCGCTTCTCCGGTATTCGATGCCTCAATATGACAAGACCGCAGACTTTTCAATCTATTGGCTGCATCCCAAAAGATTCTACTCCTGAAAGAGTAAGCTTTGATAAGTGATTATGTAAGGGTATTATGTCTTTTGAATCTGATACATTTACGCGAAAAACACTGGCGCGAAGGACATTTGCACGACTAGACAATACAAGGTAGTACGTAGTAGCAAAGTCAGTGAAGTTTTTTGGATACTACGCCGGTCCGTCGTAGCATCGTAGCATGTGCTACGAAGATCTAGGTGAAAATGTTTTATGAGTTTGTGAAAATCTAAAAAAACAAACTACTAGAGATTTTTTTAAGCCATCAAAATTTTTAGTTTTAAGTTTTTTGCTTTTTCAAATGAATTGGTATTTTGAACAACTAAGCCTTCTGACTCACCTACAAAGAACCATTAATTCCAGATTGTCTCAGCAACGCCATTATTAGACTTGTCGGCCATTTACGGGAACTCCGAAAAAGTCCTCTCGGAAAAGTTCAGGGCTCTCAAAGGCGGTCTGCTCAAGCAAGAGGTTGAAAATGGGATTATTTGGCCGCCCAGTGTCAAAATAAACGTGAGCGTCTGCTTACTGAATGACAGACCAACTGAGGGAAGGTGTCATGACACTCGTAAGTACTATTTATTAACCGAATTGGAAACCGAAAAGGAGGAAGTTCTTTATTTATGTATGTTCGTAAAATTTTCCGTCCAGTGTAAACCGTTAAAAATTATTTCAAAATTACATACGAAGGCAAACGTAGTGTAGGCGCCCTCCAGCCAGGTGGGATGAAACCTGCAGGCAGATGCTGGATGCGGCCAGCTGGAGACAGGGCGCTAGCACTCATAAGGGGAGGCCTATGTCCAGCAGTGGACTAATATACGTTGATGATGATGATGATGAAATCTCTAACTAACTAAAAACTTCATACAATCTTGTCTTTTCAGCTGATGACGGTACAAACACTCTAGCTGGTATCAATTTATTTTCGGTCTGGTTCTGGAGGCTGCACAACCTGGTCGCTACAGAGCTGGCTAGAGTAAACCCGTGCTGGGACGACCAGAAGCTGTTTGATACAGCGAGGGATATAAACATTGCGACAGCACTGCAGCTTTACTATTATGAGATCATGCCTCTTCTTCTAGGTAAGCTGTAAGGAATATTTTAAAGGTAATAAAATGAAAGGTAGCTGTATCCTAATTGTATAGGTACCTAGATACTAAAAGCCTGTCAGCATTTAAAGCCTTGACTTGTTAACGTTTCATTAGATTTATTAGCAGTTAGTCCAAAATGCGATCTGATCCAAATCGCTTTTTATCCAATAAGCTCCGTTACGAATCCATTACGCTGTTGGTCCAAATACCGACTCATCCATAAAGCAGTTCGACACCATCGTGATTCCCTGTTACGCGGTTCGTGCACATGTTGGTAATTTTACTTTAGAATAGTCCGAGTTAAAAGGTACCTACTAAAAACGTGCCTCAAGAGATATATTACTTAGTAATACTTTAAAAGACAAAACTCAAACTAAAGCGATCAATCAACTCTCAAAAATATTTACAGGAAAAGACAACTTAGAAAGAGACGGTGTCTTAACCCTGACATTGGCATTCCGAGATATTTACAACCCGGCAGTGATGCCTCAAATGTCTCTGGAGTACCCTTACGTACTCCGATGGTTGCACACTATGCAAGAAGGTGCACTCAAGTAAGTTCTGCCACTATAAAGAAATGGCTATCCGATTAGTTCCGTTGATCTCTTTCTTAATGGAAGGAAAGTATAGCCATAATGATATGAAACATCCGTTTATTGTTTAGCATGGTGTGACATATTCCATCCCTCATGGTACAGGCTGATAGATGTTTAGTTTTGTACATGCTCAGTGTCCGGTTGTGTGAAAAATATAAACAAAACAAAAAAAAATTGTTTTACATAGGTACTTAAAATTAAAATAATATCGACAGAGGCACAATAGTTCACATTTACTACAAATGCCCATAAAACTCTCAAATATTTATCAGATTAGCTACTCTGATCGTGTCTAGATCGACACGACTGGGGTGAGGTTAGGCGCACACTTGTGTACTAATATGTCCTGCGCGCCTGGCTAGTCACTGGCCGCCGTGGCCGAAATTCTCACACCTGGTTCTTCCAGAATGTTTGACACCAACGGAGCATACCTGAAACAAATGCCCATAGTGAACCTGACCCTGAGGACAGGCTACTTCGGTATAGACGACAACATCGTGTACATGACGCAGGGTGCCTTTAGGCAGGGTGCAGCGGACGCTGATTATATTGTGGATCCGGACGTGAGTACCTATGAAATATTTTTTCAAATGACCTTTATTCACAAAATAAATTGTACTAGTTTTTACAATTGCAACAATTGAGCTAACTGCAGACTATTACAAACAGTCTACAGGTAGCTCAACTGATCTATAACAATACCAGTCGGCAGCGTCGCTAAGATGCTGGCTGCATTGCCACGATGTATGGCAATGCTGATGCGCTTTGCCAGATACTCACCAGATCTGGGGTCACGCGTCGCTTCGACCAGACGCTCGGATAATTTTTAAAAACCCGACGAGCCTCGGTACCCCACGGACCTAGGGTCTCGACTCCAAGGGGAAAAATAATACAAATGTGTAGGCTCTGTCGAGACCTGCATATTTCCGCCTCTTGAGATCTTCGGCCAAATCTGCCGCCGCACCCGCCCTCACGGATGTCCTCCGAAGATGGGAAGGCGCAAGTGTGTCGACGCATGTAGCGTCCCACACAATGGGCCTCCCCAACTCCTATGGGACTAGTGTCATACCGTCGGTCCTCTTACCATCGTCACGCAACAGTCCAATCGGTTCGAGAATAGCTGGTACCGCCGGATGACGTCGTTAAGGCTATCGTGGCGAGATATCCGACCGGCGGCCCTAGTACACGATAATCCGTAATGACCAAGCTGTTCGACAGCAGTACCACACAGGCATTAATGAGGCGCGCAACACCTTGCACCCAACCGAAGACATGTTGCAATACGGAAAGTTACGGGATCCAATAAAGTACCAGTGTTATATGAAGGAAATGCTTGCAACCAATGTCCTGACTCTCATTTAGCCAGGAGGCGGGCACGAATCCGCAGAGCTGGAGCACGTATGTAACAAACAATTCCGTGTCAACTCACAGACAAATGAATTGAATAGTGAAACGTGAATATGTCTTGTTCATTGACCACGGGTTTTTCTCGTTCAAAATAGTTTTTTTGGGGAGGCATGTTCAATTTTCAGCAGTGGGCGGCGTATGTACGCTGATGAAGTAAGTATTAAATTAAAAATGTTCATCATAATTTTTTGCAGTAAAAGCCTTTTCCTAGCAGTGGGACGAGCTAGACTAAGTAATGAAAAAAAAAACCTAATCATCATGTAACACAGCACTACTACGAGTATAAATTTTCAATTTCAGATAGCTGAACAAGGATTAGGACCTCATCAAAGAGTGTCCGACTTACCAACTAACGACTTGTCAAAAAGCAGATACTTCGGTCTTCAACCTTACATCAAATACAGAGAGTTCTGTTTCGGGAAACGCATCAGATCTTGGGATGATCTGAAGGGTGCCATCGATCCTGAGGTATGCATAACTTTCAAAGTCCCACGGAATTATATGCTGAAAATGGTTTATACACACACACATTGGCTGAGTTACGGCGAGCATAGGCTTCTAGGTACAGTCTGTCAACTTTGCAATTACTCTGCTAATATATCGACGGAAAGTACCACCTGTGGAACTTTTTTGGTACTATACTAACTAACCCTACCCCTGGTGGTAGGCTGGGACTAATCCCTACCAGCAAATCTTTGCTATTCTGGTACCATTTTCCAGCTCAGTAGCATAAACACGGTATATTATAATATTCTAGTAAAAATTTAAGTTATGTGAATAATTATTGTGTCATTTCTTCAGTTAACGACTGGTCCCTACTATACCTATGTACATTTTCATTTCATTTATTTCAACCATAGAGACACAAGAGAACACTTAGTTTGTCAAAGAATGTTTAGACAACGGGTTACTTACATGCTACAGAAGTTTACACTTATTAAAAACGGCTAAAATAATAAAACATACAAAAAGTCTATACCCACACTTGATAAATTATGTATTTGAAACGTTATTACTACATTAAGCTCTTGTTTTTCAGAGAATAGAGATCTTAAGGAGCAATTACGATAGCCTCAACGACATTGATCTTATGGCTGGCATTTGGCTCGAGAGGCACATCCCCGGAGGCAGCGCTCCCTCTTCCTTGTACTGCTTGGTGGTGGACCAGCTGATCAGAAATGTAGTGTCCGACAGACATTGGTACGAGAGACCGGAGCGACCGAATGCTTTTACTTTCCGTAAGTATTTCACAGAGACCAACTACCTACCTACTCATGCATACATAAATACCATTTAGAGGGCTAAAATATTGATCAACTTGACCATGTAAAGTTGGAATATCTTGGACTATATTCGTCCACCACTGAGATAGCCCTCACTGAGCGAGATATACATATATAATATGTTGATAAAGGTTAAGGTATTCATGTAGTAGTGTAAGTATTGTTTAAATTTTTCAAGGAGATTTATTCAAACGCCACCGTCTATATTGTTCTCTTATGTCCAGATCATCCCAAGGTAGCCTGGAACAGATCGCTCAAAGCGATGAGACCCCCTTTGTACTTCTTCGATTCTTATGTTTATGACGATAAGTTGGAATCTGTATATAAGCAAATGAAGCTGCGCTCTTACATTACAATTCTGATGGAACTGTAATGTAAGAGCGCAGCTTCATTTGCTTTATTAGTAAAAAAATGTTTATCTTTCAGCACAACTGCTCGAGATTAGGAAGAGAACCATCGCTGGTGTGTTGTGCGACGTCGGTGATTCAGTCAATCAGATACAGCCTCAGGCGTTTTTGAGGATTGGACCATAGTAAGTTCCTACGTACGAAATTATCACTATAATAATATGAGTCATTATGGCGCTTAGCAGGGGAAGTTATGTCAAGCAGTGAAAAAAAAAAAGAGAAGAAAGAAAATTATTTAATAGGCACTACAAATCAAAAAACAAACAAACAAACTTTGGCACGGAAATTAAAGACTGCTTAGTACTAGATAACACGCAAACAGACAAAAACACAGGTAAATTAGTTATGTATACCTACTAACTAACACAAGTAAGCATTGGTTTACTAAGTAGCCCACTCAGCAAGCAGACGAGCGCGTGTTATAGTCTACTAGGTCCTGACTCATCGATCTCAGATCCAGCGCACACAAGACATAGAATAAGCAGTGGGTTTAGGCTTTTGATGATGATGTATGTACAATACCTACCTACTGCCAACTTACTTGGAACAAATGCTTAGTTAATGAACTCTATGGTTTCTTCAACAATCTTTTTGAGAATTTTATTGTAATTTTTCAATAAAAGGTCAATTTCTGTTTCAACTTTTTGTTGAGTAGAACTCACTGGTTTATTTAACCATATTTTATGAAAATTGTAGGGTTTCCAATTATTTTGTTTTAATATTTTGGTATTGTGTTTCTTTCAGCAACAAGATCGTTAATTGTGATCTCATCAACAAGTTTGACTACTCTGCTTGGAGGGACCCGTCATGTGGACCTGTTCCTAATGCATGGAATAACTACACGTAATTTGTAGAAGATTTTACCGGTAATTTAATTCTTTTGTTTATTTCTTTATTTTTAGTTTTTCTTTAGTATTGGCTCATAATAAAATAGTTTTAATATAATATGAGCCATTCGTATTGGCTCATATTATATTAAAACTATTTTATTAAAATAAAAATAAAGAAATAAATAAACAATGACAAATACCTACTTATATTTACTTTAGTCGTATATATATAGCCCAAAAGAAAGCAGAGCTTGTGTTATAATTTATATAAAGAACAGAAATAAATTTCTACTACCTTTGAGCCCATCTACTATGTCAAACTGTTCCAACTGTCAACTCCCTATAGGTAAGTGTTTGGATACGAATAGGTACAGAATAGGCTCTTGATAAACCATTTTTCAAGGATCAGTGACGGAGAGTCGAGGAAAATCGGTAAGTTCTTAATGATTTCCTACCCAATTTCACACGCGAATGAAGATGGGCCCTCTTTGCTTCCAGAATAAATTAATCTGACAACCTCCTTGGGTCAATACGAGGGGTCTATATCAAAGGTTCTTTTGTAGCTAACAAGTGCAGAAATCGGTTCAAAAATTCAACTAATTTTCCTCGAAAAACACTCAAATAATGGTACCCTACTCTACGGTCTCTGATGAAACAAAAATAAGTTAGATATACGGAGATACATAAGTAGTCGAACTAATTAAGGTATGTTACGAAAAAACGTTTAATTTTATTAGTCCCTAATTTGTAAAACTTGAGCAAATTAGTTTTTGGAATGTCTAAAGAGAAGTCAAAAATTTTAAATAAATTTTTACCAAAAACCAAAGACGAACAACAGACAAATTTCATAAGACATTGTATCGAACAAATGCCGACCGACCAAACAAATGGACTGAAAACGTTTGCTTTTCTTTTGCGTTTCTGCGTGTTTTTTTTCTTAGCAGGATATTACGACTACGTTCCTTCTGGTAAAACATTCGACACACAATAACCGGATGGCAGCCGCAATAAAACACGCGTCGAACCATAACAAATGATGGGATATCTGCCAGACGAAGAATGTGCCAATGATGTCCTGTCAGGTGTCGAACAGATTATTTACTATCGTTGGTATCTTGGGCGATACAAACGGGCGATTTGATTGCTTCCCGTCCAAAATTTTCTACCCCTTGCTTATGACCTTCAAGATGTGGGAGTCTCCTGAACATCACGGGAAATCGTCTTAAGACATTTTAGTTACGCGCGTGTTTGCATAAAAAAAAGTTTAGTGTACAAAGTAGAGTAAACTATTTTGAAAAAGTGCTCAGGAACAACAACCACACAGAAAAAGTTTCGCAGGTATGCCCAAATTTTTCACAAAAACCCGGTATCATCCTTATCGGCAAATTGGCTACTGATGCTTTTACCTTCAGTTTTGGGGGTGTCGGTTTTAACTTCACCTTTAGTCACAGCTTACCTTAACTTCTTCATAATCTCAAGTACAAACAAGCTTCAGAAACTTACTATCCATCTAGCAATTATTTACACCATAGCATAGACAAGTTAAAAAATATAAATTAGCAAGCTGAAGTGACAGTGAGCCGGCCATATCTCGCGAAGAACCGACATCCACTGGGGTAAACGTGTTCTTGAGTGGAGATCACGACTGAGCAAACGCAGTGTAGGACGCCCGCCAGCCAGATGGAATGACGATCTGCGAAAGACTGCATGCAGATGCTGGATGTGGCAAGCTGAAAACAGGGTGCTCATAGGGGAGGCAATGTGTCTAATGTAGGCTGTTGATGATGATGATGATAGACAAGTTAAATCGGAAGGCAGTGAAACTGAGCGGTTTTGCCGCTCGTGTGCACCGCTCATGCCCAATCGCACATTTATTGCATTCAGGCGCGTCATTGAATGGCTTGCTCTGCTGAATTTTGATAGATTCTTACGATTATTGAATACTAGACGATCGCCTCGCGGTTTCACCCGCGTAGTTCCCGTTCCCGTGGGAATTCCGGGATAAAATATAGCCTATGTCACTCCCTGAAAAGTAAGCTTCCTAACGGTGAAAGAATTTTTCAAATCGGTCCAGTAGTTTCGGAGCCTATTCAATTCATACAAACAAACAAACAAACAAAAAATCAAACCTTTCCTCTTTATAATATTAGTATATAGTATAGAAGAACTAAAGCCGATATGAATCATAAGCTTGCATTTAGTTTAGTTTTATCTTAAAACGACGTAGGTAAGGATCATAGGTATTCTCTTAGGTTTAATCCTACTAATGTGGAGAGAGCTTCCAATTACTAAACAAAGGGAGAGAGTTTGTGAAGATTTTGTGTTATTGTTGTCCCATGTCAGAATATCGGAGTAAAATCACGCTAATTAACTACCTACCCACTATAAATGCAAAAGTTTAGATGAATGTTTAGTTATTTGGATAATTGTAACCTCTTCACAGCGAAACTACTGAAAGGATAAAGCTGATATTTTTCACAGATATAGGAAGCCGCGTCCAGGAGCTAGTTCAGCATAAAATTAAGTTATGTAGTCTTTGTCAGACACATACAAAAGGTAGCCTTAGATAAAGAATTTTATTTTGTCCATGGTAGTAGCATAAAATCCAGTTGGTAAGGTAGGTACTAGATTGTCCCCAAAACATACAGTTAGGCAGTTTGTATGTACCTATAATTTTAGTCAAAAATACAATGATCAGCCTATTCGGAAAAGGAAAATGGAAGTTTCGTTTTCATTGTCGTGCAAAACCAACTCATATGTCGCTTGCTTATGATTAGCGTTTGCACGAAAACTAATCAGTAACTTCGATTACGTTTTTAAGAGTACGGGCCCAGAGAACTTAGCACTTTTGCAAATTATGAACATTGTGAAACATACCAGAAAAAAACAGCTGTTATTACCATTGTGTTTTTATACGTAAACATTTCCCATTCACATCATATCGAGAAAAATATGAAAATACAACAATAGGAAACAATCAGGCAGTAGAGCGAAATAAAAATGCTTGAGTGTGCGCCTGACAGCGCCGTCGCGGCCAGATCCATGTAGCGTCGCACAGTGTGTAGTGTGCGCAGGAGAATCACTCTATAGATAAGGATAAAATATTGATTTCACTAGTAGGGTACAATTAACATATCCGTGCGGTCGCAACGTTAGAATTGAGCTCTTTAACTCGGCCCGAGGACAACGTAAGAACAGCAGTTTTCTTCTAAAAATAGAACAATGACAATAGGTACAAATTTCACATAAAACGTAGCAATCAAATCTGGATTCAATAAATCAATAAAATAACAAAAATTTATTTAACAAATATTTATTGGGATGTATATTGATTAACAAATTATTTATTCTAATAAAAATTAACAATAAAAATTCAAATTTTAATTCAGAATGCAACACAATTTCAAATTTTAAATCCAAATATTACCTTTAACCAAACGTTTCCACAAGTGCATCTGAGTGGCAAACCACCACCAGTAGACCAATGGACCATTAGAACCATGTACTGGAAGTGGTAGTTCTGCATGTCATTTAACAGTGTGACATTCGCTACTGGAAATATCCTTCACAATGTTAAAACTTAAAACATCCTTACTGGAATGCGGACTTTTGAAATGTTAGACATTTTCTTCATAAAGTCATGCGGCAATCCTATCTACTGTCAAGTAGGTTTACGGGTTTCTCTGATTATATAAATAAATAATAAACAATTCACAAAGCATTATCTAACCCCAAAGTAAGCAGAGCTTGTACAATGGGAACAAATTACGGATGTGGGTATCTGTAAGTATTTCAAAATGGTAACTTTAAAATGAGGATTTTGCGTTTCGCACCATGGTTGCTCGTGACGAATGGGTAACTACATATTTAACTTCTGTTTCATCCCAAAAGTTAAAGCTAAAGTCAGCACCAACAAAACCGAACATATTTATTTCGTTTAGGTACTCGAAATATGGTTAAAGTATTAGTAATACCCACGTAAGAATCTTCTGAGTAACCCCCTTTTTATGGATTCTATGATAGGTACCTAATTAAATCACCTTTTGTTGTGACCTGAAATTTACCTATCCAAGGATACCTTGTTCTCCTGCGGTGAATAATTAAGTATGAATATGATCTATCCATACAATAATTTATATCTAAGTAAGTAGGTATCTTAGGAATGGAACTCGCTTCCTGCTTCTGTTTGTCCGGCCAGTTACAAACTGGGCCGCTTCAAGACAAGAGTGAATAGGTGTCTTCTAGACCCCCGTGCTACATCGTCAGCCACATCGTCACTTTACATCAGATGAGATTGTAGTGGAACAAGGTCTAGAGACTATAAAAAAAATTTATTTTAACCTATCAGGGATTCTTACTTAAAACAGCTTTTATCCCTCAAGGATTAAGGGCGCTCGCTAGAGATGGAAGTCGAGATTTTTTGTAACATAGTTGAGTACGACTCTATATATTTGTATTTAGACTCTACTATTTTCTATTTCTTCTCGAAATTATTTCCCACCTTGGGCAAATTCTGCCGTAGGTAAAAATAATTTTCAGAAGGAGTTCAAAAGGACGATCCAGATCCACACCGTTTGGAAAACTACGTCGAGTCTTCTCGTCATCCATACCGCAATGCTTGAAAACTAAAGTTTTCAATCAGTGCGTCCTACCCGTCATGACCTACGGAGCTGAGACGTGGACACTCACGGTAGGGCTGGTCCACCAGGTCAAAGACGCTTTCCGGCCAGGTGGGATGACGATCTGCGAAAAACTGCAGGCAGATGCTGGATGCGGCAAGCTGAAGACAGGGCGCTATGGCGTTAATTAGGAGAGGCTTAAGTCCAGCAGTGGAGTAATATAGGCTGATGGTGATGATGATTTTTTTATACATACATCAGAATATTGATGAATGATGATACAAAAATACTATTCTCAATGCATAATGTTTTTCCTGGACCATGACTGCTACTTTGTTGAACTTCAGGAGTATGACTGTCCGAAAATCCATCTACCTCTACCTACCCAAATGTACACACGTGCCCGCCGCCGCCGCCGCATGCACTTACCATTAGAAACAGGCGCCACTGGTGTGCGAATAATCATCGAGGGTGTATGTATAATCATAGGGAAAGGGAGAAAGGGACGGTGTACGTCTAATCACAGGGCAAGGGAAAGGGAGGGATGACTGTCATTGGCAGACCTGTCATGGACCGGTATGGAAATCGTTTGGAAAAGTAATGTTCCAATCCAGACTGACCGGGTGGGAAGGAAGCGTGATTTGAATAATTGCACTGATCAGTGAAGGTGGATGGTCAAGCTTCGATAGTGCTAAGCTAAGAGAAAATAATATCATTACGAGATCAAAACCATCAAAATCTTTGGTCTTCCGATTGCTAGCCAATATCTAGTGATATTGGCGAAAAGGACTTTAGGGCCACCATCAAAAAGCACCTCACCGAGAGAGCCTACTATGATATAAAGGTTTTCTCTCAGATCACAATTTTTGGGACTACATCGCATGAGTCACCAATTTTTCTTGATTCTATGTAGACACCTACATATTTTATTATATTCATTTTTAAGACTTTCTTAAGCGCAATAACAAAAAAATAAATAAATAATGCTGGACAATTCACACAGCATTATCTAGCCCCAAGGTAAGCAAAGCTTGTGTTATGGGTACTAGATAACTGATATACATAATAAATAATATACGAGTACATAGATACATATTTTTTATTATACATAGAAAACGACCAGAACACCCTGAACAAATATCTGCAGATCGTACAAATATTTGTCCCGAGGCGGGAATCGAACCCGCAACCTCCTGCGTCGCAGGCGGACCTTCGCCCACAGCGCCACAGAGGTCGTCAATGTAATGTGCCTATGAGGAATAAATGAATGAATGAAACATGGTCCAATGGACCTAGAAATCATGCAAGCTGGTGCAGAGTTCGATTTGCTGAAAAAGAAGCTGCATTTGCCAAAAGTGTGTAGTGCGTAGATAGATGCTAGAAGCGGCTTGTATATAAAGAATCATCATCATCGCGGCCTGTCATGGATCCATTTCTGGATGTAGGCCTCCTCCAAACGCTTCCACTCTAGACGGTCTTGAGCCCTCGACATCCAATCATGGCCTGCGTGTTGTCGGATGTCGTCAACCCATCTTTTTGGTGGTCTTCCCCGCGGTCTGGTGTGCTGTCGTGGTCTCCACTCCAGCAGTCTTCGCGTCCATCGTTCCCTATCCATTCGAGCAATATGCCCTGCCCATCTCCACTTTCGCGCCCCAATCAGTTCCACCACGTCTTTCACTTTCGTTTTGGCCCTGGGGCCCTATTACAATTCTCCGCAACCGACACTGTCGAACCCAATGACATGCGGCCGACGCACGCAAGTGATAGCTATTCTGTTTCTCTGTCGGGTGGGCATTTTTCATTCGGGCGAGATCCGGGCACACCCAACTACCTTCGTGAACGATCATGTGAATGAAACCACCAGAGAGCATAGAAACCTTGGACAGATTAAATAAAAACAAGTCAAGTACGAGTAGGACTTGTGCGAGGGTTCCGAACAAACTTATATTTACCCTAATGAAGTCCCTTGTTAAGGGATGTAACGTTGGTGTTCTTTCAACACAAACTAGGTTCAAAGTTAACCCGCTTACATTTATACTGGAAAAATATACTTGTGAGCCGAAAAATTTACACAGACAGGTTTTCGGTTTTTTCTCTTTACTTAGAGATAAAAATACATTTCCTTGTTGCTGTAAGACCTTGCTTCTTGCGAAATTTCATGATTCTAGGTCAACGGGAAGTACTATAAAGACTTACGTATAGGTTTTGTTGTGAACATCAAAAAATATTTTTTGTAATTAATTACCTATGTAAATTTAAATAATTTATGGTTTTCGGATTTTCCTCTTTACTTGCGCTAGCTCTTTGCTAAGTTTAAACGTAAATGGCTGTCACTTTTGATTGCGTTGACTAAGAAAGATGTTTTTTCACAGCTCCAAGGTGTTACAGACAGTGTTCGATGTTAATTTCAACTTGATACCTCCACACGTTCCTGAAAAAAAGTTTCTCAGGTAAAAGGTATACCTACAGTCAGGTAGACAGACTGAAAACAGGGTGATTCTATAATCTATAATATTCAGTGTAGACTCTTTCAATGCCATCCAAAGAAAGAGAATTGCGTCATTAACGTCCTGAGGTTGACATGTGTAAAAACGACACTATTGTAAGCCTGTCTGACCGTCTGATTTTATCGGACCCTTACATACAGACGGAAGGTGAATATTGCCACCTGACGTACTAAGTACTTGCCTACCGTACCTATTACTTTGAATTTTATATTTTAATCTAATAAGATTTTTATTTAACTTTCCTTTTTATCATCCATCATATTATCATAATATCATAATATCATATCACCTCAAAAATGGATCTTGTGTCTGAAATAAAGAATTAATATGATAAGCGTTCCCTTTTCTATTCGAGGTACGGAACCCTAAAAAGAGCGGTTTTAGCGCCAAGTTTTGGTAAAATTAAGAACTTCGTCGTCAGCTGGGGGAAGTTGTTAGTTGTAGGCTTTGCTAAGAGATGGCGGTAGAGCCGCTTTTCTGAAAAATAAGGAACGGAGAGTGATCTTCAAATATCATGAGTAAATTTCAATAATTTAGGACGCTACGTGTATAAAATATTTTAACAATCATAAATCTACCGAAATTTTAGTGATAAATGGACAAAATATGGTGAAAAAACACATTACGAAAATAAAAAGGTAGCTATGTAGCTACCGTGCAAATTGACAGTGGTTCTTGAAAAAATGCTGTCAAATTTAATGTTTCGTTCGTTCCTTTTGCCCATTAGAATAGAGGTGGCCGCCTCAAAAGCCGTCATTTCAAACTTCGTGCCGTAGCTTCGAGTTTTGATGAATTAGAATAGCAATTTTACAAAACGAAGCACGCAACTGTCGATTTCGTCGAAAGCGAATAGACCCCCTGATCCACTCATTGGGTTTACGGTCTCGCAAGGAAATTCCAAGCATCGCTCTTTCCATTGCCCTCTGCGCCACCCTTATCTTCTCTGCAGATCTTTCTGTAAGGGTCATGGTTTCCGCACCGTAAGTAAAGACCGGCAGCACACACCGCTCGAACACCTTCCTCTTCATTCCTATGGACAGCTTTCCGCGCAGTATTTTGGTATTTTGGCGCCAATACCAAAATATAAAGAATATTACCAACCAAATGGTTAACACTTCATTGACCATTGACGCACATGTAAGTACCTACGTCTTCAGCTCGTCGGTGGGTGCACCACAGGCTGGGCAGCGAATGCGTTAAAAGAGAATAGAAAAAAAACATTTATTTGGACACAGGTACTAAAAAAGTTAAAAAATATACAAACAGAAAACAAAAACGGTATAACATGGAGGTAAGTTACACGAAAGTTTAAAATATAAGCTCCACGTCCCTGCGCCGAAATAGGGGTTGGCTCGTGCGCTGAACATTTTATGCTCAGAGCTGTTTTTCAGCCAAAGACCTTTAAATGTTACTTCATGTTCAAGGTTAGAAGCCACAATCACTACGTAACATATTTCCTACCTGTTATTGTTGTTTACTCTACATTCTTCAGTTAAGTAGGTACCTACCAACCAAGGTGTTTGAAAGTGAAACTTCCAGTAAATGGTGATAAGCTGAGCTTAAAAATGGCGAGGAAAGAAGAATAGTATTGAAACACAAAATAAGGTACTTATTTTGAACGGAATTTCCATAAAAAAACTCGCATAAATTTTAATTTCCTATTAACTGTCTTCATTCCACAACCCCTTCGCGAACTGAAAGCTACTGCAAAATAAAATAAAACTGTCATCACATTTTCTTTGATACACAAAAGTATTGTATTACTAAACAAGTGGAGGGAAAACTGTTTATACGTTTAGTCTTTTAATATCACCCGACTTTCCTCGCGTTCAAAAACCACCCTTATTGTTAAAGTGACAAAGGTTATAGTTGTTTCTTAACAAAATGGTTAGACAAGTATTTTTATTAGGTTTTTCCTCGGTAGGGTAGGTCGGGGAGCGGTTGCCATGGCAACGGCACGAACGCCACTGATGGATGTGACAGTGTTTCTACAAACTACAAGCTTTATGAATTGTTTCCAACGTTTTGAAGACTGTTTGCGAAAATATGAATTGGAAATAGCAAGAAATAAAATATAAATATTATTGAAACGGGTGCTGGTTGCAATGGCGCGGCTTATGAACAGTGGCAGACAATTTTATTATTTTTTAGGTATTTACAAGACTTGCAAAGAGAATGAAGTAACAAATTGGAAAACAATTACCTATTTATTTTATTTTTATTATTTATCCCAAAACTTTATTCACTAAGTACGCCTTGCATCGACTCCATGCTAGGTTATGCGCTAAATAACAGAAATACCTCAAAGTACTTACTTACAAACCTACCTATTAGAAGTGGTACTTAGTTATTTTCAAACAAGTAAGGGCTTTTAAAAAAAAACCCTTATCAATTTACAGACTTAGGTCCAAAATGATATCTTAAACTAAAAGAAAACTATTTTCTTCTCCCAAGTGAATCATTAGGTTGCAAGAGATTATTTAATTTCTGAACTTTTACAGTTATATCATAAGAACTCTTATATAATAAGTGATCACCCCTTAACGACCCTTTCATGCAACCCCCTTCTATGACTGCATAGTCATCTGTGGCGCGGACAAACAGACAAACTGCTCAAATTACGGTCTATTCAAGATCTGCAGCGTCCTCGATAAACTTTAGTGCGTAATCGGAATGGCTTCCGATAACTTTTGTGAAGGGATGGATAATATTCGAAGATAAAGCCTCATCGGGAAAAGTAGGTATTTAGAAAGAAGAATTATGAGAAACTAAGTCCAGAATTAGTTAGGTAAGTAATGTAAGTATCTACCACGATCAAGTAGGTTCTATTTAACTTTTAATCAACCGCCTTGGAGCCAAACTCCTTATAATGACAAAAAAACGGGTTAGAATCATCGATGTCAATAAAATTTGGGATGCTCAAATCAGGTTCACTTAGTTCTTAGCCACCCCAGTCATAGTTGGACCAGCGCCGCCGGCGTTCATGTTTCTCGTGTGTATCCGGTCCGTATTCGGTCAAGGTATAGATACCATATTTACTAAGATCTATGGTTAGAATAGAAATGATTGCGTTGGCTATGGTGAGCTTTTACGATTAACCTTATTATAAAGAAACCAAAAATTGCATCCTTAAGGGTAGTAATTTCTAATGTCCATGCTTTTTTTAACTTCTACATCGCGATACAATTTGTCTCTATCTCTCTACCTATGCACTTGGCTATAATTCAATAAAGAAAACGGAGTTCAACTCTTCTCATACACACATTTTCCAAGTCCATGGTCTATAGGGAAAAGGACCATTAGAAGGAAAAGAATCATAGAGCAACTAACAGAAAGGATATTTCTAAATCCAATAGATTTCCATGTCACATTGAAATCCATTTAGCTCCGGAACCCCGCTCCATGGAACTTCACACGGGCTGTTTTAATTTCCGTTTTGGGAATCGGAAGCATGGACAATCTTCACAGGCATCCATTTGGGCATGAGGTACCTACCTAGTACCTACCTACCTACGACTTGATATACTTAAATCGGTATTTGGTGTATGAGGTCGTCCTAGACGTTTTTCAGGCGATTGGTGTGAGTGGCAAGTGCTCTCAGTGAGTTTCTTTAGAGTTGATCTTTCGCAATTGTGAAAGTCTTTCGCAGTTGCAAAGTATTGTATAAAGATGGGCAAAAAAAAATATAATCACACTAATATTATAAATGCGACAGTTTTGATGGATGGATGGATGGATGTTTGTTACCTCTTCACGCCAAAACTACTGAACGGATCGGACTGAAATAATGCATACAAGTAATTCTATTCCTGGAATCAAACATAGGCTACTTTTTATACCATAAATCAGTTCCCATGGGATAAAAATCACCTTTAAACGTTTCCATAGAAACAATGCGTGCGAAGCCGCGGGCAGAAACTAGTCTCAGAATAAAATCGTGTAAGTACCTAAACCCAGTAAAAAAGGCTTCTACTTCTACTCAGCCTAAATCAATATTTCTAGGTTCTCAATGTGAAAGTTTGGTAAGTTGGATGGTGTGCAAACATTTTCTGTACCTAGATGGAGTGTGCTGTTCTGGAATTACCTATCACCAACTATGCCTCTTTTATCCAGGAAACGCAAGCGATGCCGAATGTAGAAGCTCGTCAAGCTATTTCAATTTTATGAATCAACGCGATATTACGCCAGAAATGCAATCCCATCATTGATCACGCAAGCAATTCATCACATTAAAACATCCAATCATATTGAATTCCAATTTTAAATCGTGCAATTACAGGCGTGAGTTTCGAATTAATTCCATGATGGCGTCAGGTGCGTTCAAAAGCACCCAACTTTTCTATTAGTGACGCGGAATGTGATTTATGTTGATCGTTTTCGTTTTGAATTTGGAAGGTGTTCGTGGAAAGGAAAATGGAGACTTTTTGGTATGCTTTGCCAGTTTCAAACTGAATTGCCATGAGCGAAGCGAGGGAAGCGTATAAAGCTCTTTGTTAGCTAGGTGGTGTTAGCTTATTTTAATCAATAATTGTGATTTTAGATACCTTGTTTTCTTGATGTATTCCCGTTTGTCCCCATTGACGGTGTCCCAATTATGGGGACAACGGGAAGTCATAAAATTTCATTCCCGTTGTCCCCATTGACGCTTTTCGGTTATGGGGACAACGGGAACTTATAAAATATCCTTTTTTTTTGTCCCCATTGACGCTTTTCGGTTATGGGGACAACGAGAACTTATAAAATATCCTTTTTTTTGTCCCCATTGAAGTAAGTACTTATAGATTACATACACACAAATGTAACAAATGGTTTAAGTTTAATTTGGTTTTAATTTTTAAATAAGTTGCAAAATTTACAGTGTTACATTGATCTAAAAAAATTAACTTAAAAAAAATTAATCGACCATTAATAATAATAATATGTTTTTCTTTAGTTCATATTTTAAGTATTTTAAAGTGTTTTTTTTTTTACATTATTGTAATTATTTCATAACTTAAACCTACCACTGACATCCTGTTTAAATATAAGTCAGCTACGAGCTTCCGTTTTAACGGACATTTTTTGCTATCAAGGACAGTTTTTGTGGAGCTACGAAAGAAGAAGGTTGTTCTGGATTTATATTGTAGCTTCAAAAAGGGTAATAAAAGTGTGAAGTGAAATTTCGGACTTTATTATTTCCCTGGAAAGTTGGAGTTCACCGTAGGTACCTACTTAATTTCCTTGAGCTTAGTTCTGAATGAGCTTTATCGCATAAATCTGATTTCTGAAAGTTATCGCTTCCGATCTGGATTGGTAGCGAATACCACGTAGGTTTAACAAGCCTTCGTTCTTCATCATTATACAGCCGCAGGTAGGTATTTGTGGGGGGGGGGGCACCACGGCCATTTAGTAAGAAATAAAAAAATATATATCAGTAGTCTACGATTTTTTAATTATATTTTTTTAGGTGCGAAAATTGATACATACCTTTTTTCACATTATTGAGCACTACGGCTACAAATTCAATTACAACGAATTGATTTTCACTGAGAATAAACGTGAATGGTCTTGATATTGCGCCTTACAAAATATTACTTAGTTAAAACTAAGTATTTGTTTTTTACGAATTTTTTAAATAGAAATTCGTGTTATCGATTTTTTAACGATAAAGTTTAAAAACCTGTTGTTTAAAAAAACGTACGGAAACCTGGGTGGCCCGCAGCTTAAAAAACATGCCCACAAGTACCTGCGAAGTTATCCATTAATTACTGGACACCCTGTATATCTACTTCTAAAACCTAGCAGTTTGCCAATCCTGGCTCTACCTAAAGTAAAATAAGTACACTCAAGGCAGGCAGTTAAGGCTGAGGTATAAATTGTTGGGCAAACTCTCATTGGTCAAAAATAGACAACATTTTGCACTAATTAAACCACTAATATCTCATCTCCTGCACAGAATTAGATCACATACTAGTAATTAACATTTCAAATGTCGAGCGCGTCCATCCATCATGTCAATATACGCAAATGACTGACCACAGAACTACTCGGAAGACTATTTGGCTTGGCATAAATGGAAAATGAACTTTAACATTAAGATTATAAATGTGAAGTTGAGGTGTATAATTCAAAATCAAAGGGTTTGTAGGGAAATAAACTTGTTTTCGTAAATAATTAAGAGCTGAATGAAGTAATTATCACACAGATTAAATTTTGTATTGAAAACAACAGTTGTTAGCATTGATAACAATAGTTAGTACTATTCAATGATCCTATCAATCCATGGTTGTCTGGTAGAGACCGCTCTTGAGCGATAAGACGGCCACTAGGCACTTAGTATTTAGGTAGTTTTGTTGCATTGTTTCTATCAATGTGTGCCATAAAGTATTTTCTATCTACCTTCTAAAAACTGTTTTAGTCGATATTTGGTACCAAACGGTTGCAGTTGATATTAATAGAGAACTGCTATACTCCCTCTTAGGCTACATTTTTACTTTCTTGAGTGTAATGGTGGTCAAACGCTTTATCGTTACCGATAAAATAAAAGAGTTAAAAAATAGCTACAAAACACCAACATCAACATTCAAAGCAACAACGCTCAAGAGCATTCAACGACCGATGTGGCGCGGTAGGCGAAGGTCCAGTTGCGGGTTCGATTCCCACCCTGGGACAAGTGTTTGTACAATCTGCAAATATTTGTTCCGGTCGTCCTGGGTATTTTCTATGTATAACAAAAAATATCTATGCATGTAATGTATTCTATTACGTATATCAGCACGGAAATAGAACTTTAATTCCGTGTATATCAGCCAAAATCAAACAAGAAAATATCCTAGCTTACCTACAATAATGTAGTATAAGTATGTAGGTATATCATTCACGAAATAATCACTAGAAGCTAGAATCCAATGTTGTAAATAAAGTGGTTTCTGATTAAGAACTAAAGATTAAAGCCATTGCTGATAAAGTTAGTAACATTAATCCATCATGTCGCCGGCTACCGCAATAAGACGGTAACGCACTTAGGAACGTTAATTCATTCTGTGGTTGAAACTATTTGCATACTGTTACTGCCCTAATCTGTATGCTAACCGGGCTATGAATCTTTGGATACCACACCACTGTAGACCACAGAGAGGAGTCGCACTAATATTATATACGCTAAAGTTTAGCAGCTTTACTACAAAAAAGATAGACATCTGTTGAGCGCGTGTTTAACAAAAACGTTACCACAAAACTGCGTTTTACGACGGTTTACAGTTAGACACGGCTTAGACATAGTTTAAACGAGAGTTAAACTCGTGTTAAATGCAGGTCTAACTGTTTAGAGACTGTTTAGCTAAACGCTTGTTCGACCAGTGTTGAAGTTGGTTTTTGTAGTACCGCTGTAGATGTTTGGATAAAGTTAGTTGAAACATCGATATATATGTACTACGCACATTTAACTCAGTGGGTTGAAACGACAATCTTAAAAACCTCCGGTGAGAAACGACACAATTATTATTACTTTGGCTTATGGTGCGGACAATTTGGTGCGAACCGCTACACCTGGAAAATTGTTAGCTCTTCACGCCGAAACAACTGCACGGATCGAGCATTTTAAAATTTTGCATGTAAGTAGTTCCAGGCTTGGAATAATATACCTACATGTGTATATATGGCCTATGTCCAGCAGTGGGCTAATATAGGCTGATAATGAATGAATGAATGAAAATGTGTATATATAAGTGAAGTATGTATATGAACTCGCGGGCCGCGAGATATAAATATTTCCCATTACATTTCTAAGAAAACATCTCTATTATTAATATACAGGGTGAAATTTTATAATGCCACCTGAAGGGAAAGTACTCTTATTTTAGTCGGTTCGATTCCCGGGTGTGACAGGCGAATTTTCGAAAATCTTTGAACGCAGTTTTCTTTCTTTTCGGAATAAGGGAATGTTTTCTTTGAGTATAATTTTCTATCCACAGTATTAAGAGTACTTTCCCTTCAGGTGGCATTACAAAATTCCACCCTAGACAGACAGCGCCATAGCGCTCTGTCTTCAGCTTGCTACATCTAGCAAATTTGAAAAAAGACCTGCAGTATTTCGCAGGTCGTCATCCCACCTGGCTGGAGGGCTTAAACTACGGTTCCTTAGTCGTTGAATCAAGGAACTTAGAAAAGAACAAAGATAGGTACATAATAACTTTGGGGACGACGCCGATCAGAAGATAATTCTGTGATGTTGATGATGATATCAATGTAAAAGAACATATAACAAGCCCTAACATTGTTATAATTATAACCACTTATTTCATAACCGTGAGGTTTTCATTACAAGGGCCATGCAAACTTAGAAAGTTCACTAACAAGGCTCACACGATCGAACAACGAACAATAATTAGGGCGAAGTCAAAGTATAATTGCGTAAATTAATAAGTTCAGAATTTAATAAACAGAATCGGGTGAGTGGGACGTTGTATTGATTTTTGAGGAGTCAGAAATTTTGTTAGACTCATAAAGGCACATAACTATAGTCTTTCTAACGAATGAAGCTGGGCTTGTCTGCTGACTTGCATAAAGTCCATCTAGATTGTTTCCAGTGAAGCCACAACAGTGGAGACACCAAGGCAGACTGACACATCGATGACGTGACGAGTTACACAAAAGTCACATAATTTTACATACAAGTTCACATGAAGAGACTGGAGAGTATAACCTTAATAATTTAGGAATTACAAGTGATACATCCCCTGTAACACCATAAGATCATGAGATCTGGTAAGTAATTCAATTTCGATAGGTTTACAGGATGAGTAAATTTCGCAACATACCTTGCATTCAGCGCAAGCGATTGCACAAACTCTAAATCGAATCTTAAATCTAATTTAATGTTTAAACCGCAGTTGAACCGCGGCCATCAAAGTTTTACGGCTGAATCGATACGGCGGCTGTTGCTGAAATGCAAGCGTGCAAAAAGGCGAGGACCGGGTAAATACTACCCGCTGCGGGTAATTTACCAATTTACCCCAACTCTGGTGAGGTAAGGGACTACTCGGTGTTTGGACTTGAGAAACATCGTCAATCTTCATGTTGATTCTATGAGAGGAAATGACTCGACGACTTTTTCGACTTATGTATAAGTAAACTAGTGTGGTAAAAATTAAGTTTGTTCATATCATGTAGACAGGCAGTGTCAGTCTGGCTAGTCTTTCACCAAAAAATACCCTAAATGGGTGTTGCAATGTGTTTAGTCACTGTCACTCACGGTCACTCATGGTCACATAATTACGAAGATACGATTGTGTGACTGAAATAAATAAAAATACAGATAAAGTTTTTTCAAAAGAGAGAACTATTGGTTTAGGACTTTCGCTTTTCTTCTTTTTCATAATCAAATTCACATTGCATTGACAAAGAACTCAACAAATAATGAGACTATCTGGCTTCAGTAGGTACCTACCTAAAAACTAAGGTTGAAAACCACATTTTGTGATGAATTGTACCCATACCCCAAGTCCTTAGTCAACGTGGTAGTACCTCCAACGGGTTGAGGGATACTCAAACAGAACAACACCGTCGACGAATGACCAACTCCAATTACTAAGGATCATGACGACTCGATTATAAGCTTGAAAATGCCGATACAGCCCGATATTTTTTCTGAAATATTGCACGCAGATTTTGAATTCTGAATTCTATTGTGAGTATTGAAGAATGAATCTCCAAATTCTCCAATGGCGTTAAATCCTGTTCAAATAACACACTCAACTGTGAATGTCTCCAACGCACGACCGCACAATATTTTGACTGCGGTTCAAAATCGACGCTCTGGTATCTCATGCACTCATGTACATTATACATGAGTGCATGAGATACCAGAATTCCTTCAAAGCTGAAATTCAGGTTGAAAAAGTTATGGCAAGTGTTTTTTATTACTTATAGGTTTGTATTAATAGGTTATATCTTACATTTTATGCGCATCGTGCTCTAAATCGCATATAACATATATGCAATTGTAGCTCTACCGACCTGCAAGCTACACCAGAATAAAGGTAAAAATTTTGACTAATCTATCCACAAAATTTTATGTTTCCAATCTTGTTGTGCAACTAATGTTTGCATCAAAATCAGCATCAATTTTATCTAGGACGAGCCCGTTCACTTAACTCTACCACAACTCACTGGGTTGTGTTGTGATTACTGTAACATTTTAACGCTCCCACCCTTCCAAAACGTATGCTAATACAGGCCCCAATTCTGCACACATACCCACAATATTAGCAAATACCCGTGCATTCACCTTTCAAAATAAACCAATTAGTGTGGGACATGAAATCTTAATCAAGTCGCCATTGTCTGGAGCCCGGCTTACGCTCCATAATCTCGGATGGTGGTGGATGGCCATTGTAGGGAGCAAAAATAAACAAAACGTTATTCAATATAGCCCCGTGCTGTAAGCAATCGCTTGATGGGGAGATCCTGGGTTGGGCTATGAGATGATGCTTTAAGAAGATTTTGTAACCTGGAATTCGCAGGAATTTCTCCTCTTTGTTAAATGAACTATGAATAAAAAATATATCTATCTATGTAATTTGTTATGTTATGTATATCAGTCAGCTGCAGGGCTAGATGATGCTGTGTGGATTGTCCAGCATTATTTATTATTTATTTATAACTTGGCCATTGATAGCGCTTTGTATGAAAAAAGCTCAACTTATTGCTGGCATACAATTTTTACCTTTCATTGATTGATGGTTTTGTTGTCTCCTCCGGCCAAAAGCACTCTATCTTCCCTGTTTTTGTCTGCTCCGTTTCGTATCAATCGTCAACATCTAGATCAAGGTAAGATAAAAGTTGTATAAATTAGTTTGGGGCTAGGTGAAGCTGCAAAATGCAATTTGAGACTTAATAATTACGAGACATTCACAACAAAGCTTTTCCGCCGGAACCTCCTCTCCTTTCATAGCCCGTCTTCCTTGACGTGACAGGCTCGCATCCGAAATCTCGAGACATTCTTTCAAACACGCCAACAATGCAGCAAGGGAGCCGTGACGTCACTCAGCCCTAACAAATAGAGCGTAATGGAAATGGGGTCCGAAACGTACCCTATGGATTGGACCCCACCTGTCAGGGTGCATCAGCGTCTCGAGTTGTGAAATGACGGGTATAGTAAGAAATTGGAAATGATTATCAATATCACACTCATACAAACAAAAGTACGAAGTATAAAGTACTGTACTGTGTGTGTAGTACCCTGAGCGAGCGAGAAAAAGTGATCACGATAGCCGATGCAGCAGGTACAGTAGGCCTATAAAAATTACAGTAGTAGGCCTATAATTAGGTAGTTGTTTTTTTACTTACACTTAGATTACAAATAAAATGAAAACGAATGTGAGTACCAAGACAAACCTCATAAGGTTTATATGGTACAAATAATATAATGTTATATATTGTTACTAGATTCTGCCCGCGGCTTCGCACGCGTTAATTAAACAAAATTGTGAATCTAAACCATTCCCAGATCCCCTTGAACACACACAAAAATTTTTATCAAAATCGGTCCAGTCGTTAAAATTGTGAATCTAAACCATTCCCAGATCCCCTTGAACACACACAAAAAATTTCATCAAAATCGGTCCAGTCGTTTGAGAAAAGTTCAGTGACATACACACTCACAGAAGAATTATATATAATTATAAAGATTGTAATGAATAAATTAAAAAAAAAAACTTAAAAGCGGCGATGGACGACGCCATAAAACAAGAAGTTGAAGTTTAAATGGTACGCCGTCGGTCGTGCCATTTACAATGTAATGTTTGGAGCGGTCATTTTGGGAAGCAGACATTTTGGGAATCTCGGAAGTGTAAATTTTGGAAAACGGACAACTCGGGTAATTGACAATTTAGGGTACTTACGGATAATTTTTGGCAAACGGAGAGTCTGGGTAGCAGACAAATTGGGTTGCTGGTATATTACTAGTAGTTCTACGAACAGTAGACGTCGCGAACACTAACTTTTTTCAACAATTAATTTATATATTAATGCACTAAAGTAATTTAAAACGGGATATTTTGGTAGGTAGGTTATAAAAATATATAGGTTATAAACCCTTATAAGTAGGTAGGTACCTAAATATTGGTTTACGCTAGTGTGGTGTGCATTGAATTTTTGAACGAAATGTTGCACAAACACATCAACCATTATACCAATTGTCCATACAAAGTACCTAAGTTACGTTCCTCAGCAAAGCTCGAAATTCTGTACCTAGGTATCAATAGATGGCGTTGATCCATCAGCGCAAAGTTGTTGTTATTATTTAACCGACGACGACGGTGTATGCGGCCGCGCTATTTCATATAACTCTCGAAGTGTTACAAAGATGTTCTAATAGGTGGCGCTGTACTGTAAATGCTCTCTTGCATATTACTGCATTTTGCGGAGCTATTCTGCTCGTCATGCCGAAAATCCTCATCCGATCTTTACCATATTTTAATAAGAACAGTTTAAAGTTATTACCTTTGAATTAAAAATACAATCATCAAAATCAGATCTCTTATAGCGGAGATATTCCAAATCCGCCTTTTTGCCTTATTGTGGAAGAAGTACGCCTTTAATCAAAAAATCCCGACGACAATAAAATTCTATAAAATCATAGAATCTGTACACAAAGTGTCGTACCGATCGGTTGTAAAATACGACCTGTAGAGGAGTACGGACATACTGACAAAAACGCTATTTTGGCCAGACCTGAAACGAAGACTTTCATTCACTACGTTCACGACGTCAATAAGCAGGCATTATGTGAAGTGGTCTTTAATATCGAAAGGGCTCAGGCTAGATAAAGTAATTTTACGTTTTTTGCGTTTCCCAACGAATCAGAATTTCAGGATAGTACAAAAATACTGATTCGTGACACAATGTATGCCTTAACCCCAAGATGGTAGGATTCCTTAAGTCGTAACAAGGGTCTTCAGAACTGGATTCTGATGAGGGGTAGGTATGTTTTTTGGGAAGTTGTAGCAGTGAAAACGATCTGTCTAAAAACCCATCAAAGTATCACGTTTCCGAAAAAAGTTGAATTGTTTGTTGAATTGAAAGTCATGGTAAATAAATTGAGTAAGAAGTTGCTAGAATCTAGGTACGATTTTTGACGTTAGCAGTCATTGTTGAGGCGTGTGGGCCGAAAAGCGTTTAGAATTACTTTTGGTGGAATCGGGTTTATCTGAGCTGGCAGGTACGAGTAGATAAAAATACAATCTACAAGACTCGTGAGCAAAAATATATTTTTTAGTAGACGACCTCTGTGGCGTAGCGGGCGAAGGTCCGCCTGCGACGCAGGAGGTTGCGGGTTCGATCCTCGCCCTCGGACAAATGTTTGTACAATCTGCATCTGCAGTTCAGGGTGTTCTGGATGTTTTTCTATGTATAATTAAAAAAATATCGATCTATGTAGTGTATTGTACTATGTATATCAGTTATCTAGTACCCATAAAACAGGCACTGCTGAACTAGATAATGCTGTGTGAATTGTCCAGCATTATTTATTTAGTACAGTGTAACGTTATCTAATCTGTGCTACAGTGTAAAATTGTTTATTCTTTGCTTCGAATCCAAATTGGAATAATAGGCGGAAGAATTTAGAAATTAAAATTCAGCTTCTAGCTGAAGCCTGCTGAAGTTTTCAGGTACAGTTTTAACTTCCCTATCTATTTATGTACTAATATGCAAGACTGTCATAAAGAAGAATCTAAGCTAGAAAATGCAAGCAAAGTCACTTGCATAGCATGTAGATGCGATATCGTCTTTCTATCACATTCTCTTTAAAGGCACTCATCAAACACACTCAACTGGAAACTATTGCACTTAGAACCAATATCATGCCGGCAGCACACGCTCGGCGAGAGACTTGTTTCGTTCTCAGAACAGAGCACAGACAAAGATGTTTCTCAGATTATGTCTATGGTTTTGACAGACGATAATTTAGGGTTAGATTTCGGGGTAGGGGGGATAATTATTCATTATTATGCTCGGGGCTGATTAAGGAAAAGAGACCTTTATTGACAAACAAAATTCAATCGAATAATGAAACAAATTAAAACAACAATGCTTACCATTGAAGCAGTTGAGCTACTTGTAGACTGTTTGCAACAGTCTGCAATCGGAAGCGTCCCCAAGACAAGTTTAGGGAAAAAGGGCCAGATCTAGCACAGAGGCGCTAAAGTGGTAAACACTGGTCTCGGACACTCGTCCTCTCAACGAGAGCAAACCATTTTTTTTTTTTTTCTGGACAATTCACACAGCATTATCTAGCCCCAAGGTAAGCAGAGCTTGTGTTATGGGTACTAGATAACTGATATACATAATAATATACGAGTACATAGATAGATATTTTTTATTATACATAGAAAACGACCAGAATACCCTGAACAAATATCTGCAGATCGTACAAATATTTGTCCCGAGGCGGGAATCGAACCCGCAACCTCCTTTTTACACTCTCGTTGTGTCACTTGAACTGTGGCCGAGACAAGACGAGAGCCTACGAGGGACCGGATGATGATGATGTCCTCCTAGCCGAATTTTGGCCATGGCCACGGCCAGTCCAATGGAGGCTAGCCATGTCTGTAGGACTTATTATAGTGCACAAACGGTTACGCAATTGAGTACTCTCTTTTCCTTAACTCTCACATTTCGTTGAACGGTCGACCTACACGAGGGGGGGAGGTCAGGCACAGGCCCAACGACGGCTTAACACACACTACCTGTCTCGCCGAGCGTGTACTGCCGGCATCAACGCACCTCGCTTGAATTCATCTGACCCTTATTCCTTAACATTTAATTGCATTTTAGCTGGACTATTTTCGGAAGGATAACCTGAAATATGTAGACTTTATGTCGTTGAGTTAAGGTTGGTTTTTTGCTGTGTGTTTCTGAAAGGGTGTTCCGGGAGTGCATGGAAATGCATACAAATGTCTTGTTTACTGTCTGGCTGCTGATGGATCTTTTTGCGAATTCCCGCCCAAATGTAGGGGAACTCGTAAAATTCGCGTTTCTGTGAAAAATATCCTTGTACCGTTGTACCTTCAGTGCAGGATGATGGAATGGAACTGAATTGGAGATGGATAGCTATTGGTTTGCACCAAACAATTTTCAGTTTTTACAATATTGCTTCGATGCGGAATATTAACATAAAATGAATATTTACATAAAAGGCAAATAAGTATAGACCCTTTAGGCGCATTTTATAATACGGTTCTACGCTTTTTGAGGATAGTTTTTTGAGTGATATTCGTCTGTGTAGGTATTCGTCAGAAGTAGGTAGACCAAGACTCACTAGCTGAAAAAGCTTTCATTTTAAAATGCTATTAGACATGAAAATGTCAAAGTGAAAGTTAGTCAGTTGAAGAAATTCAACTAAAGTTGCTACGCAGACAGAGCCACTTTAGTTGAAGAAACTGTCAACTTTTTCATAATTTGTTTTTATTTTCAGTTCATAATAAACAGCTGCTTGTTGCCTGCGGCCAAAATAGTTGCTCTGTCATAGCGCCTTAGAAAAACCCTTGACTCTACAAGACCATTTTATATTATCACAGATATTATAATACTATACTAGATATTATGAAAAAATCAACAGCTAAAAGCCTGTGTTTGTGTGTGTACTAAAAGCTATCTCTACATGCCTTAACTCTACAAAAAATCTTGACCAAAAAGCATAGATTGGCCGATTTAACAAGTGGCTTACAATAGAACAAAATACCACCTCATTACAATAATGAGTGCAAACGCGCACCTGCATTCCTCCGACTAAACCAATATTGATGATCCTCTGCGCTACCGGGCGCTCCTCCGGCGAGGGCCCGACTCAGTCAATTTGAACGCCGCAAATTGCCAAGAGTTGCTAATTAACGTGCGCTGTGTCAGATGACGGCTGGGCTGCGAACCTGGCGGAGAGAGGAAAGATAGCGACTTACATGCCTATAACAGGCCTAATTTTTGAAAATACGTACACTAATCCACAGTTGTCTGGTAGAGTTCGCTCTTGGGCGATGAGACCACCACTTGTCACTTTGTTTTTAAGTGGTTTTGTAGCGATTCTATCGATTTAAGAGTGAAATAAAGTTTTTTCTATCTATTACTAATAATGTGCATAATGCCCTGTCACATAGGCATGACCGTCAAGTGCCCCTTTAACGCATTCACTGCCCAGCCTCGGCGGTGCGACCCGCAGGGGCGCCCCGCCCCGCCACACGGGGGTCGAGAGGCTCGTCTGCGTCTTGGGCCATGAAAGTGTTAAACTAGTGTCGCAACCATAAGACAGACATTGCTGCTTATTGCTGACCGACGCTTTTTGGCAGTGCCTCCTTACCTGGCCGAGTTTCTTATGGAACCCTACTCAAAAACCTACCTATGAATAAGTAGATTAACAAAAAAAATTAAAAACTAAACTAAGATAAATATTTCTTTCGGTTTTTCAGCCTGGTCTATTCAGGCGTACTACAACAAACAAACTCACGTCACAGGTCAGGGTAAATAGTATAGGCGAAAAATCATTGAATCACAATTTACTCTCTCATTTAGACCCGAGTTCTCCCACTGCTGGATATGACCTCATTTTGCTTTTGCCAGGCTTTGTTAATGTTTCTGGTATATGCAATTGCCAGGCAATAGTTGCATCATTGTCGTGGCCCCTCAAGATCTGAAGGTGCAACAATAATTGACGGCCCCCGGTGCCTCTAGACTGTTATTTCGTTTGGAAACGTTGACAGCTCAAGAAGGTATCCTAAGGTGATGATTATTATTATTATTGTTAGAGTTCGTTTTAATAAACGAGTTTCGCGACGTAGTAGGCGAAATGAAAGAGAGAGCTGGTTCGATTCCTACCTCAGTTAAAAAATAAGTATTCAAAACTTTTAATATCTGGAGATTTAGCACTATTATCTTCCCTGTTGACTATTACCCTACCTTATTTGTATGGGTATTATGTGGTAGATTCTCTACCTAAGTTATATATCAAAGAAAGGTTAGCGTAATAAAAAATATGTACAATATAAAACCATAGGTATACCAAGTTTTATAGCTTGTTTCAATAGCTTTCAGAAAAAGTAACCTGAATCACCCTTATCAAAAGCATTCATACCGCTATCGCCAAAAACGTGCCGTTTTTAGCGGTTTTCAAAAACAAGGGAGGGGGGGGGATGAACTCAAAAAGTTAAGGACGCGTATGCTCGCGTCTGCTACTGGCGCTAGACTCAAGTTTCTTTTAGTTTTTTTTTGTAATTTCGGCGTTTTACAAGTAATGTAGCTACCAGATAAATACGTAGGTACCTAGTTGCATGCCAAAACTAACTTCGAATCAATTGTCGCTTTGTGGTTGATTGATGTGTACGAGATTGAATAATTAAACGAGAGATGGGAAGAATGCACTTCCAAGGGTTCTGTCCGTTATGATCATCTTTTCTCCAGTAACCACTTGCAAAAGGCTACCTCCATACAATGTTCAACATTGTATGGAGGTAGCCTTTTGCAAGCGGTTGTGCTTGCAAACGGCTACCTCCATACAATGTTTATCCCGGAACAGGTGCACCGTGCACGGAACATCACAACACAATCCGGCGTGGTAATCCGGCTGCCGGTAATCCATTAATTGATGCAAGCGGTCGATTACCGATTCATACAGATTTACTGTTTGCAGCTTCGGTAGATACGAGCTTTTTGGAATAGGTACTTAGTGGGGAACAGTCGACTTTGATCGAGAGTTGTGGGTTTGATTCCAAGTTGCCGTTTTCAGCGTAAACGGAGTTGAGAAATGTCAATTTTACGAAGGAACACGAAGGGGGCTCCTTCTCCTGTCAGAGGCAAAAAAGACACTCATTGGGTCGCTGAGGCCAAATAAAACCTCTCCACACTTGCGTGTGGGTCACGAGCGAAGCCGCTAACCATGTGTGTTGATCCGATTCGCATATAATCTTCGCGTTTGCGCCTCGTTCCCGTATTTTGTCGGTTTTTTGTCTCGTGACGTGACATATTTGCAATTCGCGATTGATTTGCGTGCGAATGTGAAAGGCTTTGGCAGTTTTACTGTGATTCGCACCACGATCCGCTCCGTAATTTCACGCCATGACTCGCCTGCAAGTGTAGAGAGACCTACTCTACTAGGAGCAGGTAGGTAAAAAAGTTAATCAGTAAATCAAGTAAAGACATGGCAGGCAACAGATCGATCAAAGTGATATAGATACCTAGCATTTATAGAAAATTCCAAATTTGAAAACAGAACATAAAAAATCAATTCGTAGAATTGGTACATACATTTCTTTGCACTGGCACATTACAAAATAATCCTACTTGATATCAAACAAACAAAACCTTATTCCTCATCGCAAAAGGTTCAAAGTATTAAATCATATCAATTGGCAACCAGTGCGTTGCCATAGAAACGGCACGGACTTGAAACAATCAACAGAGAAATCTGTTTGAGATGTTATCTCGTTGCGAACAAGGTTGAAAATGAATTGTATAAGTGAAACAGTTATGTTGGTTGACAAATAACAAACTTGAGTGAAATGGACAATAGCATAAAACTGTTTGCTTCATTCAATGGGACTTAAGGGCTATTAGAGATGTCTACGAGTCGTATAAGGGCGCTCAAAGTTCCGATTGTCCGCCATTGTACGGTGGCAGAATGTTTGCAGTCGTTTCGACTATTATTTTCCAGGACCCAGGTTTGAAAATAGAAACGTGCCTCTGGTTGGTTCAATATTTGAATTTGATTTAGGAATTCTTAAGTTCTGTGTAGAGTCCAAGTAGTCTCCGTTTCACATTTCCAAGCAAAAAGGTTTTTATCAATTTCAAAACTTTTAAGAATATGCTGGCACGGAACGTATGTACCTAGGCTACTAAGATCTTTGGTTGACACATTTCGTCCTTGGTTTTTTTTTCTGATGCTTACTCCTTATCAGAAAAAAACTTTAACTTCAGAACATACCTACAGTTAGTTATAGTTACCTACCACAAAAAACAAGCATAACTCGATAAAAATAAAATTCACATGAAAACAGTCCCAAAATTTCTGAAATCTCGGGACGTCTATCACAAAACAGTCCAACCGAATATTTAAATTTTTCAAGCTCTTTAATTAGCGCGAGAAACTCGAGAAAAAAGTTTGGACTCGTCTCAGTTTGGGAATGATACGGATTTAATTAAACTTAATTGTTGAAAAACGACGACGATGAAAAAATACAGGAGTTTTCCACAGTTTTGCGATACTTTTGCAAACTGAGTTTAATATGAAGAAAGTTGTTTTGATTTTTAAAGATTTAAGAAGAAGTCTCACCGAAGAAGATTTCTCATTTTGAAAATTTATTATAAGTAGGTAACCGTATTTTTGTCTTTGTTTTATATCAATTTAGATATAGTTATTAAGACAGTCAAGCTATCAAAATTTGACTTTCCCTTAAAATTTACAACCAAATCACAAGAAATTCCAAACAAAATGACACAATTATTTAAACCGCCAAGAAATAAATTTCCGCCGCAAGATTTACACTGACGCGCACGAAATTGGTTACCATTGAATTACTCTTTAAGACATCCGTATGTAAAAGTGAGTGTTAAATTTAGTTCCATTGCTTTTGTCTGTCTGTCCGATGCAAGTCGCGTACGACCATTAGTCAAACTAAACGTACCGTGCAAGAGTCGTAGTACTTTCAGATGATGAACCTTTTGATCTGATGTTTATTTAGCTAAAGTTGGATTTTGAATATGTTTGAAGTACCTACTTTCCTACTTTGGGAAAAGCTAAACTTTTCAAGTAGGTACCTAATGCTTAATAATTATATGAAACATAGGTGTGTGCTTTACCTAGCCTTTACCTAGTCGAGGTGCAAAACATAATGCTGAAAGTTTCAAAACCACAGAATAGTTTCGCAATTAGAGTTTGAAAATTAATTTAATAATAAAGGTAAGTTTTATTAAAACCACGCTGTAAGGGCACTGACTTGTAGAGATTTCACTTTAGATCTCAGCGCTTTGTGAAACGGCTCTTTATGAAAGTAACTATTAATAATTACATGCCCGAATTACCTGCCAAGCAGCAATGCTATATTTGAATAGTTTCCAGTGAAATCATTATGTAGGTAATTAGGTACTTTACATAGCCAGTTCAACACAAGTTCAGGACATTGTTGTAGATTTATTGGCACGGCTTTTTTATTTCAGTTTTTCCTCACCGGGAACAGGAAACTGGAATTTCGAAATTCGGTATTTTTGCAGTAGTGGAAAAAAACATGTCCAAGGAAATTATATTTTGACCGAATTTGGGTTGAACGGGCTATGTAAACCACCTAAATACTTAATTATTATCATGGGGAATACTTTCTTGGCTTATTTTTTCAACACTATTTTTCCCCCCTAGAAATTTTCAGGAAAGGGGCATAGGAATAACCCAAAAGTTCATGATCCAGAGCTTACGTAGAGAAACGATATACAGCTCAAAATTTAGCTAATACCAAGAACTCCTCCATCCATATTACTGTCACACAGCATATCTCCTTAAATAATAACTGCCACATCGTTTACTTTCGCGTGAGTACCGCTCCGATCTAATTTAGCCCCGTCGTGTGTCATACGCGACAGACGACGCCTCTCTAATTGGCCAGCGCAGCGTGCCGGGACACTCCTGCGCAGTAAAGGTTAAGGGGACTGGGAGTGAAGTGATATTTACAAGTATTGTTTATGGATAGGAATTACATATCCAAGGGTATGTGACTGTTTCGTGATTTTCCTATTTCATTGTCAAACGTCGATTATACTGATTCTCAATTCGTCATAATTTTCAGTCCATACTAGTCCACAGATAGGCCTTCTCTAGTGACCGTTGTGAGCTATGTGCCATGGCCCATAGCATCCTGTCTTCAGCTTTCCACTTCCAGCATCAGCCTGTAGTTTTTCGTGGACCATCCCCAGAGCACCTTAAACTATGTTTGCAGTCGCGCTCTCTATACAAGCACACATTTACGTCATATCATCCATTCCTCTCACTACACCTATCTTCTTTCCCAACAATCTTTTTTCCAATTATTTCCTATGAAAGCGTTAAGTGTTTAGATATTTTACACCTTATTCTCTCACACAATTCTAATGCGGTAGCTTATAAATAGTCACTTGAAACATCGCATCCGCAATCAAAACAGTGCATCCCAAACTTCAATAAAGATAAAATAAACAAAAACCGTCTCCACACTGTCACATCACTTCGCGTGACCGTTACCAACCTACCAAAACCAACTTTCACTTAGCTGACCCTTATGTTATAAAATTTAAGGTTTCTTTTTGCATGAGAAAAATGCTAAGATGTTGGTAGTGTAAACAGACAACTTAATGTCACGCTGTCATTCGTGAATTATGCAAAGTAGCCAACGATAATTTGTTTTTTTATATTACCATAATGTATGGCAGAATGTTTGATGAAATACAAAGCCAACGTGGGAAAGCTAATAATTTTCCAGGCAAAAACACTTCATTTTGAGCTCTATTCTTATTAACGTAGCTATAAATTTGTTGAATATATGCGGGTGGATTGAACAGATTCTCCGATTTCAGGGATATCTGGTTTCACTCGTCAGCGATCGTTTTTGTTCTATTTTAATATAAGGGTTAGGTACGTACATAATTTTATCCTTTCTAAACCAATATGTACTGTACTGATAGATACTGATGACATGGGGTAAACTTGATCTGTGACCGCGACTTAGCAAACGTAGTTTAGGAAGTCATGTGGCCAGGAGAGATGACAACCTTCGATAGACTGTTGGCAAATTTTTGAAAGAATCATTATTTTTCCTCGACTGGATAGAAGCAGTAAGACAGTTTCAAATCGTAAAAACTTTGCAAGTCTTCCATCTCATAAAATAAAACATGCAAAAAATACACCGACTCTGTCAACAATAATGTTTATTCCGAGACATCAAAGTGAAATTTAATAATGCATCGTTTTATTACCGAAACGCTGTTAGAACTGAATCTTGAAGGGGATGATACAAAAATAGATAGCTAGTACCTATGTACAAATTTTACAAGCACAGGGTAAAATGCTTTGTGTTGCAGCTACAGAGCTACTGGGGAAATAATAGGGTACCTAGTTTAAAATTTATTTTCGTACAGCTACTGTCGCAGTGCAATGTGTTAGATTAGATGGTATAGTCTGCGTACTAATAGATTGGCATTGACAATGACATAATCTCTAGTGCTGTACCGATACGAAGAAGGTTTTTGTTTACGATATCGATGGTAGATGAGGAAGCAAAAAAAGTATGAAAATGTTAAGGACCAAACTGTAAGTCGAGAGATTTTAACACCTTAGGCTAGGCGCAAACGGTCCACCGGCCACAGCCACCGGTGGCTGTCGCGCGCTACCGCCACATTTGCAGTAGTCGCGGAAGCGCGCGACAGCCACCGATGTTCGGAAGCGACCACATTACATTGACACGCGCGATGCGAAGGACGCCTAGCGGATAACTGAGTGAGTGTCAGTGTCAGTGACGAGTATCTTGCGTAGCGCGCAGCGGCGTCAAATGGCGAGTCGCGGACACTGCTGTAGCGGCCGCTACCGGCGTCGCGTGTGCGTCGAGATCGTACAAAATGTATGAAAAATCGTGTAACAGCTTGTCGCTCGCCACCGGTGGCTGTGGCCGGTGGTCCGTTTGCGCCTAGCCTTAGCCACGCGAGGTACCTTCGAAGCAACCAGCTAAACTAGTTGCGACCTTTGATTGACCTAAGTCTAACTAGGATACAATATTTATAAAAACGTAGTGTCCACTGGGACATTACGTTTTACATTTCGATTGGTTAAACTATGATACTACATAATATACTGATACGTAGTATCATAGTTTAACTATGATACTACATAATACTGATATGTAGTATCATAGATTAACCAAATAAATCCTACATACCTACCAACTCCAATTTCTCATTTAGGTTAGGGGCCATTCTCGAGTATGTAGTACAAATGGGAGAGAATCAAGACCTTAGGATGAGTTTCAAAGATGATTCGAGATTCGAGAGATGCAAAGTTTACGAAAACTATAAAATTTTTCGTTTTCTTCGATAACTCATGCTAGCCACTCAGAAGAGCGTTTACGAGGGAGAACTACGAGGTAAGTTCCTACTCTGAGTGGTCGAAGCCAAATCGTTCGTCCATTATGGAATACAATAAATTCGTGTAATAAGTAGGTATTACACGGTGAAAACCGTGTTGGTTTGGAAGTTATTGTAAAAATCCCGAAAATATAAAACGTTAATTTCCGGCTTCCGAGTGAGACAAACAACAACAGTTTATATGTTTTTATTACGAAAGCCAATATTAATTTTCGCGTTGAGTTTTATAACGAAAAATGATATTATTTTAATTATTTTGTTCCTGTAAACATGTTTCGGTAACTTATATTATCATGCATAAACCAATATTTATATACAGGGTTATAGGTAAGTTATTAATTTAATTTTTGTTAGAGTACATACAAAATCTGTATTCCCAAAGAAAATTACAATCAAATACTTAATAGAAATAAATTAGAACTAGTATTTACAATTGAAACAATTGCGCTAACTGCAGACTGTTGCAAACAATCTATAGGTAGCTCAACTGATCAAATAATAATTAATTAATTAAAGGTTACAGGTAATTATATACAGGGTTATAGGTGATTAAACGGCTTGAGTATTTATATACAGGGTTATTTTAGTAATTCACTGACACTGAGGGGAAATCATATCAGGATGTTTGCGGTTTGGTGAGCGCATAAATGTGTGTCTGTATAAAATCTATTTAATTATTTTTGTATTATTTAATATTAATTAATTCATCATGATTGTGTATTTGCTTGTCCTTAATTAATGAAAGTAGTGTATGTTACCATGTTAATTAAAGTCAAATAAATAAATAAATTAAACTGCGTGAATTGCAGGTTCTGCCCATCACAACGAACACGTTTATGAACACGCCAGGTTTCAATACTAAAACTTGGTATCCATATCTTATCTTTAAAAAATCGTTATTTGATGCTTTATTTGAAACTTAGCTTAAAAACGGCTCTGCCCTGAATTAACAGTGGTTGTGGGTGTGGGAGATTAGTCTTTCACATCGTGGTAATGGGGAAAAACTGCAGTTCACGTCGCTCGTGTCAAAAATTACCAATAACTTTGTATAAAAGCAGCCTCATCGATTTCGATGGTGAGGATTTCTCTCTCTATCATGAGCCTTTATATGACTCGCTTGACTGAACTTAGTCTAGAATATCCTACTAGATGTATGGCAGTCAGTAGAGTTGGTCCACGGAGTTTTAGGTGTACGTGTAGCTCTAGAATAACCTACTAGATGTATGGTAGTCAGTAGAGTTGGTCCACGGAGTTTTAGGTGTACGTGTAGCTCTAGAATAACCTACTAGATGTATGGCAGTCAGTAGAGTTGGTCCACGGAGTTATAGGTGTACGTGTAGCTCTAGAATAACCTACTAGATGTATGGCAGTCAGTAGAGTTGGTCCACGGAGTTTTAGGTGTACGTGTAGCTCTAGAATAACCTACTAGATGTATGGCAGTCAGTAGAGTTGGTCCACGGAGTTTTAGGTGTACGTGTAGCTCTAGAATAACCTACTAGATGTATGGCAGTCAGTAGAGTTGGTCCACGGAGTCTTAGGTGTACGTGTAGCTCTAGAATAACCTACTAGATGTATGGCAGTCAGTAGAGTTGGTCCACGGAGTTATAGGTGTACGTGTAGCTCTAGAATAACCTACTAGATGTATGGCAGTCAGTAGAGTTGGTCCACGGAGTTTTAGGTGTACGTGTAGCTCTAGAATAACCTACTAGATGTATGGCAGTCAGTAGAGTTGGTCCACGGAGTTTTAGGTGTACGTGTAGCTCTAGAATAACCTACTAGATGTATGGCAGTCAGTAGAGTTGGTCCACGGAGTTATAGGTGTACGTGTAGCTCTAAAATAACCTACTAGATGTATGGTAGTCAGTAGAGTTGGTCCACGGAGTTATAGGTGTACGTGTAGCTCTAGAATAGCCTACAGATGTATGGCAGTCAGTAGAGTTGGTCCACGGAGTTATAGGTGTACGTGTAGCTCTAGAATAACCTACAGATGTATGGCAGTCAGTAGAGTTGGTCCACGGAGTTATAGGTGTACGTGTAGCTGAGCTTAGATCTCTTTTTTCGTATCTGATGATGCCTAAGCAACTAGGTATCAAAACAAGAACAGCGCTCGGAAAACCCAAACCAGGAAAAACTTCTCATAAACAGAACGAAACCAATCGAAGTGCATTATAAATTAATGTTATTTGTTAGCAACCCCTTGTTTTTACTGCGAAATTGCGTAGATCATCCCCTACCGGAAACGCAGTTGCCGTACTACGTAAACTTTACAAGTAAATAGCCTGAAAGGAAATGGATACAGGATGTTGAAAGTAATGGATTTATAAGTTTTACGTTAAATCATGACTGCGAGATGTTGTACACTAAAATATGTAGGTGGGAACCTAGAGTAACTACCATTGAATCGAAGTTCAGTGCAGTTATATAAAAAATGGTATAAATTACTTTATTGCGGAAACTGCATAAAAAATCCCTAGTGAAATGTAAATCGATCCTCTTTAAGATTGTTCAGCCGTGAGACCATTCATACTGCCCAACCTTTTAACCGGTTTCGAAAAAAGGAGGAGGTTCTATGTTCGGCTGTATGTATGTTTTTTTTATGTACGTGCGTCGATTTTTAAAATTATAAAATAAAAATTTTCGAAAATGATCCCTAAGTGGTCTCATAAAATTTTATTCCCGAGGGATTAATTATAGCAAAAAATAATAATAAAAATGTTATTTAATTTTCTTCACAAAGGTGGTTGATTAGTTTGTATTTGTTAATTAGTATTTGTCCAGCAAAACTTAAAAACAGTGTAAATGTAGGAATGTAGGAGTTTAAGTTGGTTTTTAGTTATTTTAAAATAATCCTAATATTTAAATCTACAATGTATCAAATGTTGTGATAGCAAAGTATATATACAGGGTGGAATTTTGTAATGCCACCTGGAGGGAAAGTACTCTTAATACTGTAGATAGAAAATTATACTAAAAGAAAACATTCCTTTATTTTTAAAAAGAAAGAAAACTGCATTCAAAGATTTTCGAAAATTCGCTTGCCACACCCGGGAATCGAACCGACTGAAATCTGTAAAAATTACACCCTGTACTTTTATTGCATAGATCGTTAGGGTCAATAATAAGGATGAAATCTCTCTAACAAACTTAATAAATTAAATGAAAGGAAAACCATGTAATTTGTGTGGGTGTAATTTTTACAGATTTTAGTCGGTTCGATTCCCGGGTGTGACAAGCGAATTTTCGAAAATCTTTGAATGCAGTTTTCTTTCTTTTCAAAATTAAAGGAATGTTTTCTTTGAGTAAAATTTTCTATCTACAGTATTAAGAGTACTTTCCCTCCAGGTGGCATTACAAAATTCCACCCTGTATATAACAGGTTTAAGAGTTCCAAAAAGTTAACCACTTGGTAACTGCGCCATTTTGAAACTTGCAAATCTTTTTTCGGTGAAGCTACAAATACAATAGAGTCATGAAAAAACCCATAACCACTGTCTTCAAAGTTTCGTGCCACTTGTGGACATAACAATGAAATTGCACTGACGTTAAGGTGGAACCGTTTACGACTGCATTACATCCAATCTTTAGTTTACACTCCCATTGTGGCGGCCAAACCATGCGACGACAACATTGTAAGGCGAAGTTGGATTGTTATAAAATTTATAAATATAGCTGAATTCTAAAATTCATTGCTTTATATAAATTACTAGACGATCGCCTCGCGGTTTCACCCGCGTAGTTCCCGTTCCCGTGGGAACTCCGGGATAAAATATAGCCTATGTCACTCTCTGAAAAGTAAGCTTCCTAACGGTGAAAGAATTTTTCAAATCGGTCCAGTAGTTTCGGAGCCTATTCAATACAAACAAACAAACAATCAAACAATCAAATCTTTCCTTTTTATAATATTAGTACTTATAGATTGTTAATGCATAATTGTTGTACATACAGGGTTATTGGTCATTCGGCAGGTTCACGCAATGTCAGTGAATAACCAATAGCCCTGTATAAATTAGAGCACTGAACTAATTTTTTACACTGTTTTGAAGTTTTGCGATATAAATACTTATCCTTCGGGAATTAAATAGTTAGTGGTACTTTTGATTAGCCTTTGTTTTATTTTAGAACCTAAACTATGTACTTACCGAATTTCATCTAAATCGGTTAAGTAGTTACGGAGAGACGTGGTAACAAACATTCACACAAACTTTCGCATTTATAATATTAGTAGAATAGGATTATGAATTTTGTTAATAAGTTACTATCTAGCATCTTCCAAGCATTTAGATTCAGTTGGAATTTCATAGAAATTCACGCAACTGTCAAACCTAGCCCTCAGTAAGTTTACCGCGAATTGGCGTTCTTCCGCGTCATAAATCAGTTTTACGTCCCGTCTGAGGTGCTACGTGGAAAAGGCCTATACACTCTATTCGCACTATCTTTATGATTTTGGCTTAGAATTTGCAGCTTTGTCTGTGACTCCTTTTAAACTTGCGTTAAATTGTTAGAATCGAATAAATTCTTCAAGGAATCTAGGTATCATTGCTCTTTAGTCACCAATGTTGAAACTTTAGGGCCGTTGGTGTTTTGTTGTAAAAGCTTGAGTTGGTTTGGAAGAAAATGCATCTTTAGAAGGTTAGCCGTTTTATAGCTAGCTAAGCTTTTATGATGTCTAACTTATTCATCTATCTATGGACAAAGTAAGTATAGATTAATATCATCAGCTCTGACAGGATCACACAGCTTTCAGGGCCTTACCTACCTTGCCTTGTTTTCTTGTCTTGTTGTTCTTCATTACAGCTATAAATAAATATTAATAACTAGCTACTGCCCGCGGCTTCGCACGCGTTGTTTCTATGGAAATGCTTGGAAGTTATTTCTAACCCATGGGAACGATTTATGGCATAAAAATAGATAAAAAGGGATAAAATCGCTTATGTTTGATTCCAGGGTTAGACTTACCTGTATGCAAAATTTCAGCCTGATCCGTTCAGTAGTTTTAGCGTGAAGAGGTAACAAACATCCATCCATCCATCCATCCATCCAAACTTTCGCATTTATAATATTAGTGTGATGTGATGATAATAAACAACGCTCGACAATCCACAAAGACGACAGAGATACTAGATGACTGATATCTCAATAACTCATTACAATAGTCCCATCAGATTATGAGAGTGAGGGAATAGAGAGTGCACCTGTGTTTGCGCACACACTTGTGCACTATAATATGTCCTGCGCATCTGACTAGTCTCCGATGAGACTGGCCGCCGTGTTCGAAATTCGGCTTGGAGGACATTATTATTAAGTCATTACATAGATAGATATTTTTTTACTTAAAAGGTACATAGAAAATACCCAAACACCCGAAACAAATATTTTCAAATTCGTACATTGGTCCCAAGGCGGGAATCGAACCCGCAACCTCGTCCGTCACAGGCAGACTTCTACCCGTTGCACCACATCGTCGCATTCATAAAGTGTATTCAACTTTACTTTTCTCATACCTTATTCTTACTAAAGTGAATTTAACTAACACGCAAGAAAAACACCCTTGTTAGCAGCGTGTTACCTTTTTACAAACATCCAGCCTTTCACAGTTAATTGTTATTTACGAACTAATCAAATGCAAGGAACAACGGTACCACTCGTAAAACAAAAGGGAAATAAAAGGAATAAGAAGGTATTCTTAATAAAGTTGTCACGCGAGAGGGTGAAAGTTAATTTCCTGTTTCGTCCAGTCTGCGATGGTAAGGAGTCGCTGCAGTGAGAGACGTGCGAAGCTAGGCACAAGTCTTCTTGAGCCTGGCTTCGTTCTTGAGCCTAGCTTCGTTCTTGAGCCTAGCTTCGTTCTTGAGCCTAGCTTCGTTCTTGAGCCTAGCTTCGTTCTTGAGCCTAGCTTCGTTCTTGAGCCTAGCTTCGTTCTTGAGCCTGGCTTCGTTCTTGAGCCTAGCTTCGTTCTGGAGCCTAGCTTCGTTCTTGAGCCTAGCTTCGTTCTTGAGCCTAGCTTCGTTCTTGAGCCTAGCTTCGTTCTTGAGCCTAGCTTCGTTCTGGAGCCTAGCTTCGTTCTTGAGCCTAGCTTCGTTCTTGAGCCTAGCTTCGTTCTTGAGCCTAGCTTCGTTCTTGAGCCTAGCTTCGTTCTGGAGCCTAGCTTCGTTCTTGAGCCTAGCTTCGTTCTTGAGCCTAGCTTCGTTCTTGAGCCTAGCTTCGTTCTTGAGCCTAGCTTCGTTCTTGAGCCTAGCTTCGTTCTTGAGCCTAGCTTCGTTCTTGAGCCTAGCTTCACATGTCACGCGTCATTGATTTCTGATTTCTTCGGTGGATAAAAAAAAATAAAAAAACTAATGCTGGACAATCCACACAGCATCATCTAGCCCCAAGCTAAGCAGAGCTTGTGTTATGGGTACTAGATGACTGATATACATAATATAATACATTACATAGATGGATATTTTTTTATTATACATAGAAACGACCAGAACACCCGGAATAAATATTTGTAGGTTGTACAAATATTTGTCAAAAAGATCTTTCATACAAGCAAGGACACAACCCAAAAACAACTAATTGTTGTTCAGTATGAATGAGATCTTTTACACACTGAAGAAATCTGAATCATTAGTCTTTATTTTTTTGAGGCATACAAAATTAGCTCCTTTATGCTGTGTGTGTAACGAATATGTGTTAAGCAGAATCCTTATTTTATCATCTTTATTCTGCTTATTTTTTCATTCGTCCACTGCTGAACGTGAACGTGCCTCCTCCAAACTTTGACGGACGGATCATAGTTACGTAGATTACGTAGATGAGGAGAGATGCTGTAGAGGTGCTAGGCAGGTTCCAAGTTCCAAAATCGAGGAAAATAGGAGGTATTGTAGTCAGCAATATTTTGATGAAATTGAATAGACAATGTTATAAGATGTTATTGGGACGTGTTCTTGAGTGGAAACCGCGACTCGGCAAACGTAGTGTAGGACACCCTCCGGCCAGGTGGGATGATGACCTACGAAAGACTGCAGGCAGATGCTGGATGCGGCAAGACAGGGCGCTATGGCGCTCATTAGGGGAAGTCTATTTCCAGCTGTGGACTAATATAGGATGATGATGATAAGATGAGATTCAAGGTATGTACCTATTTGAAAATGGTAATAAAATTTCTACAGCTAAAATCTTATTTCCCCGAGCCGAAAACCCTCTTGCTCTAGCTTTCGACTCTAGGTTTCGGCCAGGCCCTAAATAATTTAATTTAAAACCCCTCCGTCGGCGTCGGCTTTCTCGGCCCGCTCGGTGCAGAATTGCGTCTATAGCTTCGCTGTTACTGGGCATCAGCCACAAGAGGGATAAATTAGCGTTATATTGGCGACCACGACTACCCGCCGTATTTACCCCGCTCGGGTAAAAAGCAGCGGTAATTTGATTCCAGCGACGCGAGCCTGGCTGCGATTTCCTGCGCTAAGGCGCAAAATGGCGAAACTCGCGTTAATTTTTGTATTTTTACTTTGCGGCGGAATTTTCGTTAATAATTCATGGACTGCTTGTCTGTTGCAGTGAAATTATTTTATCTACGAAGTTTGGAGTTTTTCATTATTTTTATTCTTGTACCTATATATATCATTAGCTTCTGCCCGCGGCTTTACACACGTATCTTCGGTATAATAAGCTATTATCTAAGTTAGGCTATGTTCTAAATGTACGCCAAACATCTTGATCTGTTCAGTAGTTTTGGAGATCCTAGGTTACAACAATTCCGATTCACAAACTTTCGGCTTTATAATATTCGTAGGAGTTTTAAACCTGTTTTTTTTTTTTTTTTTATGCTGGACATCCACACAACATCATCTAGCCCCAAGCTAGCAGAGCTTGTGTTATGGGTACTAGATGACTGATATACATAATATAATACATTACATAGATAGATATTTTTTATTATACATAGAAACGACCAGATCACCTGAAACAAATATTTGTAGATCTTACAAACATTTGTCCCAAGGCGGGAATCGAACCCGCAACCTCCAGCGTCGCAGGCGGACCTTCGCCCGCCGCGCCACTACTGTAACTGTATCAGTTAGTTATTATATTAGGTTAAGTAAATTATTGTAGACAAACGTGCATACCTGCCTTACCTACCTATACAACCATACTTAGAGTAACTCTGTCTGTCTGTAAGCTTTTAACGCCTAAACGCCTGATCGGATCAGGATGAAAATTGGCAAGAAGGATATTTTTTGACGTGACAACGTCTTATAAATTGGTTTGCCGGGTGACACTTCAAGAAACTGCGTTACGCTCCGCGTTGGTTTGCCGGGTGACACTTCAAGAAACTACGTTAATTAAAATAAAAGAAACTACGTTAAATTACGTTACTGAAGAAACTGCGTTACGCTCCGCGTGAGCGGAGCGTAACGCAGTTTCTTCAGTTACCACTCAAAGTCGTTGTCACGTAAAACTTTCGCCCGTATACCGACTTTACAGGCAACCAATTTTTTTGATAAAATGAATACCTAGGTACTTAATAGTAGTTTAACTCTATACCATCATACATTTTTGCACCGGCGGCTAGCGGCTAGCACGTCAGCTACTTACTGAGTTTTAATCTCGTGGGCTTTACGACATTTTTATCGATATTTTCACTCATGGATTTCAAAACGAAGTGTACAACGTTACGACAAAGGCGTAGGTACTAATTAAAAAAAACCCCAACCACTACGGGCTGCTTGCACCACGCAATTTCCAAAAAAAATGTTCTGTAAGTATTTCAAAATGCAATTCAAATGCAAAGTTTGCTGGAATTTAAAAAACCTAATATGAAATGAAAAATATCATCATCCTTTTCATATTCCCGTGTAGAAATAAACATCTCAATCTCAATCCAACGAAACCAATAAAAAACCACACTATTTTCAAACGACAAGAAATTTACCTCAGACGCTAGACGGTAAAGTAATCGAAAGAAGCCAATCTTCCCTCAAACACAGGGAAGGAAGCGAGTTTCATCCCCCAGGAGAAATACATGCAATTTTCTATGCACAAATCAAAGTAGGATAATTTGCGGTTTCACTTGAGTGGTTTGCAATCAGAAGCATTCAGACCGGCCTGATTGAAGCATTGCCCTTTATTTAGGGATGCATGAATAGAACGTGATTAAAGACGTTAGGGCTCTAAGGGCATAATGATGTGCTTTATGAACTTCGAAACATTGAAAGCCAGTGATTATGTGTTACAGTGATTATGGTTCGCAAGGTTTGGGTTATTTTTTGGTATTACTTTTCGGATACATTTTGCAGGATAAGATAAGAAAAAGTGAGCATGGTCACTTTTCTTGAATGGTTCTGTAAGTACCCACCCAGGTAAGGATCCAAGAAGTTGGTACGAGTTTTGAAAAAGATACACCTATAAATACTTGGAGCATTTCCAGAATATTTAAGAATAGACAGTCATTGGTACTCTGATGAACCGATGTGAATTTTACACTGCCCTCAGATATTTTTTTAATTGAGTAATAAGCTAATAATCTGCCAAAGAGACAGGCCGAGCTACTTCCGCATTTATAAAATAAGTACTACTATCTTCAAATTTAGAAATTCAAGTTAAGTAGTCAAATAATATAAACAAATTAGAACAAGAATTTACAATTGAAACAATTTAGCTAACTGCAGACTGTTGCAAAAAATGTACAGGTAGATCAACTGATCCATAAATCAATACTTGTCGGAAGCGTCTCCAAGACGCTGGCTGCATTGGGGCAATGCAGGTCAGCATTGGCTTATGCGCTCCGCTAGATACTCACCTACAAGCTGCAGCTCTCAGCTCCCGCGTCGCTTCGACCAGAGTTAACCAATAGTTAAGAAGTTATATTTTCGAATCAAACCCGCAACCTCCTGCGTCACAGGTGGACCTTCGTTCGACAGCTATAGAAGCCGTCGAATTCGATCTAGAATTCTAATTACATGCTCATGAGGCATTACTGAGTAGTAAACTACACGCCTGTTTATGACATGAACAGACTGTTACATGACAATAGGCAATAATCAATAGCGACTAATGACTAGTTAATTAGATGGTTCATACGTCAAGCTCATAGCGGCAGTGGTAGCAAACTGGTGGTTGTACAGAGAATATGAATTTCGAGCTTGAATTAGGAGCTCACAAACAAAATATCAACCATTTATTCTGGCAAATCAAACCAATCTCTTTAGATCAAACTATAAGCGGTACAGAAGCAAACATGGCTACTTGAGTAAGTGACGAAGAATTACGTGTAAGAAGCTACTAAGACTGTTTGTATCGGAGATTTCTGAGCAAGAAGAGGGGCAGGAGACTATGTGCGTTACTTAACAATTTAAATATAGACTGTATGAAAAAGAAATAACAGAGTTATTTCTCTGGTGACGGAAGAAATTGAACCTTGGTATTGGCTGTTGCAGGTGACACTACCGTCAAATGTGGACAACAGGTATCTCCTGGATGCGACTAGATGGATGGTTGTTGGGGGTGATAACATGATACACGCCGCCGCCGAAGCTCTACTAGCACATGTAGACTAGACATTATAATGCATATTATCATCATCAATGAGAGTGGTAACTGAGTTCAGATCATACCAACCTCCTATCACTGTCACTCCTCCTGTCTGAGTATCAAACGCGTTATCTGTACGTTCACAGACATGTCTGAAGAGCCCAATAAATATTGTCCGAATGTTCTTCAAACGGAAATGTCCGTATTGACAATGTTCAGAGGCTATTGTTTAAGCCGTGAACATTGTGCGATACCTGTTTAATAATTATCATTTGCTTACCCACTGCTGCACTAAGTATTTAACAATAGATATTTGAGATAAAAAGCACCGTTGTTATGGAACTTTGTATTTAAGTTTAAACATAATAATATTTTTAGGAAAGCGTTTGCGTTGCCCATGTTTTCTAGAATAGAAAGTACCTACCTACCTAATAATTTGTTTCTCCAGGAAACACTGTGTTTATTTAGGAAAAACTATGAGATAGGTACTTCATATCACTTAATTTTTGTACCCATACTCTTAACAAAAGAATCCTGGGATTTTCCAGATTTCGTTGGGCATCTGGGTGGCTAAGTATATGCCTACATTTAAGTTTATTAACTACATCATTAACAATCAACAGAAATCATCATGTCATCATGTAAATTATGCAAGAAAACTGCAGTTAAAAAGATCTTAGAAGATAGTAACACCAGAAAGACAACACAATACAACCAACCCTCGATTTAATATCCAATGTAATCCCGATCCGCCTCAGCCGGTCCGATTGAATCGCTTATTGAATTGTTCGAGAATTTCGAGATACTCTCCGCTTGGATGGAAATTGGGGGTGTAGGCTCTGCTCTAGGTATTCCATATCTGGTTGGCAATTCAGTGCCCATAGTCGGAATGCCACATGAGGTTTCGTGCCAATAATAGATGACCTCGTAACGTGGGTATTGCTGTCCCGTCTAATTTTAATAAACTGTTCTAATATAAATTTCAATCTAGAACTCGATATTGATGGAATTTGTCACTGACAGGGATTTTGAATTTTTAGAATTTTTTAATTATTTAATCCACTGTACACATGTTACACTCGATGTTGAGATTGTATTTGAACTAAACGTAACCCTTTCAAATCGACTTCTTACTTGCTTTCCAAAAAGGGATGAAAATTGGAACCTGAAGAACCACGGTTCAGAATGCTTCTTGAACTTGTCACATAACTCCACACATGTTCCCCCAGGGCGGCGCCACCGGGACAGGTGATTTGACTCAGAATCCAAATCGATATCCTCCCTCACCTCACCTCAACAGCCTCTGTGGTCCACTGCTGGATGTCAGAAATCGTCAGAAATCATCAGCCTCCCCCTGATAAGCGCCTTATTGGCTTTTTTCTCATGGAGGGTAATGCCCATGATTCCCACCCTGGGCATGCGGGTTCGCGATCAAATCCATAACATTGAATCATTATTAGGCCCGAGTCTAGTATATTTAGGTACTTACTTGTTCTTAAATAAGGCACTAGGTTTTCTACTCTTTATTGTAATTGGTACTAAGTACAACTACTTCTCAGCTCGAGCACACTGCTAAACCTGCCTCCACTAAACAAGGGTGGTTTTGTTATAAACGATGGTACTACCACAGTATAAATAAAACATTTAATGAATAGTATGTAGGCTGTGGTACTACTATGGTAGGATATTCACCAAGTCAAGTAAATCTACCTCAGTTTCCCGCAAATGCAGGACCGATTCTAGCATTCCTGTGCCTAGACTCTAGACTGTCTGGGAATCAGACGTGTGTCACGCCAAAATGGCGCATATTGCCTGACGGTGTGCTAATCTGCCGAGCTTTTACACTGTTTGTATTCTTGTGGGGACGCTAAAATGGTGCTGGCAATATTTAAAAGTCGCTAAACCCTTAATGCTAATTCCTGATACGACAGGGATAATGACACTTCGCTTCCCTAAACTGTAGTTTTGATTTGGTCCGTGCATAGCTTTAAACACAGTGTTCAACTATGGAATTATGTAAAATGTATGCCCATTTGCCTCTGTAAAGTGGATTAAAGGATCGTCGATAAGTAGCACCGTGCATGCTGTGATCTTTTTGTCCATCTCAAACGCAGAAACAAATCGGCCATAGACATCTGAGCAAGAGCCTACCAAATCAATTGAATATCATCATGAAGCAAGGCTCACGCTAAAATATAAGTTTTTCCCAGTGCAAGACACGAAAGCGTCATTTTAGGCTCCAACTCAAACCTGGAGTCGGGACGTCGGAACCACTGCTGCAATCGAACATCTCCGCATACTGCAGGTTCCAATTCAGAAACTGAACGCGACATTCAAACTCTCTAATCTCCATGACGTAAGGCATAAATTCGATAGACTTTCATGCTGGAAGTAGGTACCGGTGAACGAATAGCTACCTTCAATCTTCTTCGTAATTTGTAAATAGTGACTCAGTCTGTCAGTTGGTTGGTTGGTAAAGCAAAACCAATTAATAACTGCTCTCTCTCTGATATAGCTGTGGTGGTATACTGAGTTTTCCTAATTAATGTGATGTCCTCCACTCTTCATCGCTCTATCCTCGATCATGTATTCGGAAGCTTCACCCTTTTCTTAAAACCCTCGGTCTGAAGAATTACTTGGAAAAGTAAAAGAGGCTCATGAGGTACCTACAAAAGTCAAACTTTTTCTTCCGGGTTCCATGGCTAGCTGTCGCAAGTTTCATTTTCTTCCGCTCTATGAACGGCGTAATATTATTTTTGATTTAGTGTATCTCCAAATATAGCAAATGGCACAGTTGACTGTTCGGAGTTGTTGGAACTCATAGGACTACGCACCCACAGGGCTGCATAAAGAAGACCTTTGTTGCATATTCCTTTTGTAAAAAGTATATACAGATAGAACGCGTTTTTCATTAGATCAAGTGCCTCTTTCAACACCTTACTAAGTGCAGTTATTGAAATTGATATGTTTCTGTCATCAAACTGAAACAACTGTTATGTGACAAATTCTTTACGGACATTTCTTTAAACTTAGCTTTAGTCTAAGTAGGTACTTACTTACTTTATTTTTTAAGTGTGTGCAAAGTTTCTTTTCGTGCACCAAATAAGTTAAATATTGTTTTTTTTTAGTCGCCCATTACCAGTTTACCACTGAAATAATGTAAAACTTTATTGAATCTTGCTACCAGTGGAATGGCTCTCAGTTAACATGTAATTGTCTTGTATTTAATTATCTAATTATATTTAGTGGTGGGAGTCTGCAAAAGACCGAGAAGTTTGGAAGGGTGCGGGGGAGGCCTTTGCCCAGCAGTGGGACGAAATAGGGTGAATCAAAAAAAATTAGTAATTTTCTAGCTTTAAGTTTTCCTAAGATTCGAAAATAAAATAAAATTGATTCTCAATTATTCCTACCTGTGCGTTTATGCGAGTCTCATAGTGGTGTAGTGCACAGGCAAAAACTACACTTGCGAGCTTTAAACTGGAATCGCTTCAAGGGTTGTTCAAGACTAATTTATACAATTTCTTTGCAGTGAACTATGAGTTAAGTTATGTTTTCCCTTACGCAGGATTTATTGGCGACGATAAATTTTCATTTAATGCACGATAATGTCCGCTGCCACACCGCAGCAGTGACTAGACAGTACCGACAGACGTCTTCCATGTCGGCATTCCCACACTAGACTGGCCAGCCCTTATTCCTGACTTGAACCCAATCTGGCATATGTGGGACGAGCTAAAACAGCGGATACGAGGGAGAAATCCAGCTCATCCAGCTCCGGCGCCGATAGAAGCCGATAGATGCAACTTCGACCTATTGCAATAATTCCCACAATTTAGGTAGCCAATTTAATTAATTTTAAATCTTCTTGATATCACTTGAAAGGTAACAAAATTACCTTTCAAATGATATACCACAATCTATAGTTCATTGTACATAAATTGTTTTGATCAACTCGCGATGAAGCGATTGCATTTTAAAGCTCGCAAGTGTAGTTTCAAAGTCTATATCCGCGTCTCATTATTAGGTACCAACGCTAGCTATGTATGATCCAATGAATTATTTTGTGAATTAGGTAATTGCATTATAGGTATTATTGGTATTCTTGGAATGAAACCTATTTGCGATGTACTCACAGTTATTTTAGGTTTTTCATAATCACAGCCCTGATTCCTGTTGACGATAGTAATGAAACTTGATCGTGACGTCTCCGTTTTCTATTGGATTTGGCAGCGTCTCTGTCGTGTGGACATGGGAACTACAGAAATCACATGCAAAAATGACACGTCACGATCACGTTTCGATACTCGTCAACCGGACTCAAAGCTCAGTTCAGAATCATTATGTATGTATACAATTTCTGTGAACCTAGGTATTATTTGACTACGATATAAATGGAATCTGAGAAACAATAATGTTGAATGGTATGCTTTACGCTTTCGCTGTATAGATGACTGAAAAATTCTCATTTTGGTTTTCATTTTCATCATGGATATTGTTGCCTTTTGTAAAACAATTAATATAGCTAAAATTAATTGTTAAAGTTAGCTATACTTATTTTTTTATTTAAGGACTTAGTACATTTTTTGTATACTTATGGGTTTATTTGAATAAATTAGAATTAAGAGTTTTATTCTGTCTTTTTTGCGACCCATTATAATAAAATCTATGTTAGTACGAGTAATTGAATCTTGCAAGACAAAAAACTACTTGCTAACTATTTACGACTGATTATATTTTCACTAATTCAAAGTTCGTTAGGCTTTACCTACTCTAAGTATTTCCATCCTTATATGTCTTCTATTAACACTTTGAGTGCCTACGATTGATAGATACTTACATCATTCACTATTTCTTAACTTACAATACAATCTATACACTAGCCAAACTCGATGTTTGTTAACAAAACGCCCATAGTAAACCTAAAATGCACTCTGTTGCCGCGTCTTTTTATACGCAATTTACATTACATGTCGATTTGAAATCCATCCTTCAGTAAAAAATTCTTACAATTAAAAATAACTCGACGCCAAGAAAGTGAGTTTTAGATATTCGTGTCGTGGTTTGTTTACAAACATTCTTCATCGAGTTTGGCTAGTGTAAATGTACCTAATACATGCGACCAATCAGCAACACAAACCACATAGGTACATGTTCCACCACTCGCTGCTTTGAGCCGCATATTCATTAAGTTAATTGTTCCGTTAGGCGTAATTCATGAATTTGCAATATCTGTTCTAAGGTATGCAGGGTATGTAGGCAGGCTTTATTGTCGTCTGGGTTGAACTGTGTGTAGCTGTGTTTAGCTTGTTTGTAATAAGTATTTTAATTTGAGCGTTTTCGTTTGCCTCCCAAGCCCCAGAACTTTCCTTCTTCGATTTGTTTAGCTTTTTAAGAGGTCACATTGCGCGTCATTTTGTGAAAAGGATCGGCTTAGGATTTCGCGTTCATAGGAGCGGGACAAAACATACTTTTTTGGAACTGCGTAAGCGCCAAAATGATGTTTTTGTTTATTCACAAGAAAACTACAGAAATTATGAAGAAACTGTAAAAAATAGTAATAACCATCAAAGCAAAAATCTTTTCTTTAGATCGCAGCAGGGTTCCTGAGATCTCGACCGAATTAGGTGCAAAACAGTGCACTTTCATGATTTTTTAATTGTAATTTTTTTTATGTTTTCACAATTAAGGAACCGAAGAAAATAAAACGTTAAGTTACACTAAGGGTTCCGTTTAATTGTAAGACCTCGTTTCTTACCAAATATATTACAATCATAAAATTTTGTAAAAAGCAACGTCTTATAGCACAAATAAAGAGGAAAATCCAGAAATCGTAAGTTTGTAGTTCATTTACAAATAAATAAATGTTTGATTCCCGCCTTGGACCAAAACCTACAGGGTACCTACTTCCTGTAGACCTAGAATCATGATAATTTGGCAAGACACAAGGTCTTACGGAACCCTTAGTGCGCAAGTCCGACTCACACTTGACGTTTTATTAACCACGGGGTCAGTACTCACAAGAATCCCGTGAAAGTGAATCTTTACGTTCGGTACGATGGCTTCTCCCAGGCCGGTTCATAATCAAAATCATTTATTCAATAACAATTTACAATTGTTCATCATGGATGAAATTACAATAGTTCATCATGGCGGGTGAACTACGAACCTTATTTGTGTTGGATCGTTGGTGTTCTTACAATACAGATAAGGTTCGTAGTTAACCCGCTTACATTCGTGATGAATTCGCTTAACTACGATAGTGTTTATAGTAAAATTTACAATTGTGTTTGAAATTGGTACCTACACATAGCATGATATGCAATTTAAGTATTACCGTAATAGATGCACACAGATTATAGGTACCACATGTAGGTATACAATCCTATCCATACTAGATTGTCTGGTAGAGATCGCTCTTGAGCGATAGGACCTCAAAAAATAGACCTGTAAATTGTTTCTTAGTTTCAGGTGTGCAATAAAAGTATTTTCTATCTATCTATGCAATAGAACTGAAATAAAAAATGAAGAGAAGCATGTTAATTATTCGTAAAATACCATTTAAAAGTTGTCTCTCGTAGTTATGTAGTGTTGAGTTCGCAGAGATCCATTTAATCAATCCAGCTATAGCCGCCTGGGGTATTTTCCATTCTTCAGGTATCTGATGCTGATAAAATTTCGACTTGACGCACTCACGAAATTTAAGCTTCGTAAAGCTTACATTTTCAGTTTTTATTTGAAGTAAGATTGACTGTACACATTTTTATAATGAAAATGAAATCATTGATACAGGGAGGATCATTTGACTTGTTTGAACACGAGGAAACTAAATTCCATGTAGTCAAACCAGCCAGTTGGACTAAAAACTTTGACTACGTCTAGTATTATAATACCTATCTGTGACTACGTGGAAGTATCGAAATATCGTGAGTGCTTTGTCCCGTAGGACAATTGTTAATTTTTTCATCATAGCTTACTAGTTCGTTACAGTAATTTGCAGAGCTGTGTGAGGTTTATCCACTTTTGTATTTTCAACGAACGAAACGAAATTATTAAAATACCGATTGGCTTACCTATAATATAATTGAACCGAGAGTGATATGAGTTGTGCATTAGTTTACGATGACGAAAAAAGTGGTCGTCTCATTTCATACATTTGCGCCTTGCAGCCTCTTCTACCGGATAGAGAAACTATTTTCCGTAGTTTGACAGCGGTTGAATAGTTTGATACGAACTAGATTATAGCCATTTTCGAATGGATTTAATAGGTTTGACAGAGGCTATTTTCACGTTGTATTGTATGTACTTGTCTCATTTTTTTCTGTACGTGTAAGCGAGATAGAAGTATAAACAACTTTTTGCGTTATCGTATTTTGCACACTAATTCAAAGTTACAGGTCATTTTTATAAAAAGACATTAAGTACCTACGCACAGTTTGCAAACTGACTCGTTACATATCGAAACTTTCTGCTATTTTTAATAATAGAATAGAACTCCCAGAAGTCAATTCAGTTTAGTACTTAGTCCCAAAATTACCCAGATCTCAAAAGAAACCGCGGGAAACAATTATCAATTAAGCACAGTGATTCTTCAAAGGAAAATAGTCTCAGATCACTGTAACGACGTACAATTACGTCCATATTAGGAGCATCCTATTTAGCGCGATTATGGCCATAACCGGATGTCAGCTAGCTAATCAATTCATTAACCGGCTAATACGGCCCCGACAGGATATTATTGATTGAGCATTCAATTATTCAGTGATGTTGTTCCGAACTGTTGTGATTCGGTCCGATGAATAATTCCAGAGTTTGATTCGGCAGTTTAATAGTAACAGATACTAATATTCTAGCTTTATCGTGGAGCCTGTAGTAAGAACAAAAAAATCGTTCGAAACATATTTCTGTCACAAACATATGGGATAAAAAGTGTTATTCCAGGCGTACTTCTACGTAAAATTTCAGCCCGACCTGTTCAGTAGTTTTGGCGTGAAGAAGTAACAAAATCCATATATCCAACCAAACTTTAGTCCCTAAATATATTTTTGGGTTTCAAAATCTGTACGTACTTTACTTTGACAAATAAATACTAGTTGGCTCTTCATTATTAATGTACAAGTCCGCAGTAGGATGCCTTCATAAGTTATTTTCGGCCGCAAGACCTGAGTCAGCTTATGATCCCATAGCCTCACAATCACCTACTAACCCTGTCATCTCCCTCCATTCCTAGAACCGTGAGTAACACGAAAACAAGGACATTTTACCCGAACAAGTACCGACAAGTATGACTCAGCGACATCATTTTTCGGGAATAGGATGGAACTGTCGTAAATTCAGCTTTATTTTCTTGCAAACAAATTCTTTTTTGGGTAATGGGTTTATGCCTTGTGGGACCTACTATCTAGACTCCATTAAGGTTTCTGACTTTTTATTGGTCTCAGTTTTATGTCCTACGCAGGGATAATGTAGTAGGGACAAAATGTGGTTTGTTATTCTTGTTGCTTTAGTTTATTTTTGTCCTATAACGGACTAAACTAAGAGACATCAATGACTTCTATTGTAAGTTCATATTTAGAGTAAACTGTTAAGGACAAAAAATTGTTAGTGAGTTTATAACAATTTTTAATCTTATGTTACTAAGTGTAATTAGTTAAGTTTAATCGTTCTAGTTTAAATAAATAAATACAAAGACAAAGATTGGTAGGCAAGTACAGATGTAAAAATCGGAAAATAGGCATTGAAAATCACCAAAATGCGATACAAATGAAATAATTATCTGACAGTTAAACGTATTACCAACTAAGAAACACTTAAACTGTCCCAATTACGGTTAAACTGACAAATGCGCAGCTAAGCGGAACTTTGAAGTTTAAACTCTTTTTACTCAGTCGATCTGATTAATGAGGCGACACTAAAATAACTTTGATTTGTTACTTAAGTTTAGACATAATGATTTGCAATGCGACACGAATCTGTCTGGTTTCATGAAGTTCAAGTATCACGAAGTTTCAAGAAAATATCTCATTATACAGGGTGTTTGGTGGAACGATGTAGGGTTTGAAGGTGTCAGCAGTTTAGGTTTTTAGTCTGCGGCCAGATAATAATACTACGATGTATTTATTTAGGAGTAGATAATTACACAAAAAAATATGAAAGTGATTAATGCAATATCTTACTATCATCTAAACGAAAAAAATCTCGTACTAAAAAAACAACTTTTGATACTTACTTGAAAACCATGCCACTTTTCATAATAGCAATATGTGGCTTAAAATGATCAGCTCCTTCAATCCCTACATCTTTCCACCAAACACCCTGTATATAAACAACTTATTTTGATTTCAAAACGTTTCAAGATTGTAACGTATTTTCTTTATTCATAGCATTTTCTGAAAGGTTTCTTGCCTCTTTTAGCATCATAAATATTTTAAGTGGAATTTCATCGGTTTTTCTCCAATGTGTGTGTAGTGTGTGTGGCCTCAGTAGGTTTGAGTCGATGACGCAAACTGAGGGTCCTGCGCTAGCTGCGGTCTAGATTCGTACCAGATTCTAAGAATTTGAATATTATCTCAAAAATTTACGACCCAGAAGGGACTTGATCCCGCAACCCTCAACTCAGTACGGGAACGCGCTACCGATTGCTCCAAAAGGTAAATTAGTTCGAGACCTGTCAAGGAGGTAAATTTCTGGGATTTGAATTCATAGAATTTTCCCTATAAAAACCAAAACCTATCTATTACTAGCTTCTGCCCGCGGCTTTGCGCGTGTATTTTCGCTTTAATAAGTAGCCTATTATCTAAGTTGCGTTGGCTTTGCTCTAAGCGTACGCCAAATTTCATCTTGATCTGTTCAGTAGTTTTGGAGATTTGGTAACAAAAATTAACATTTCACAAACTTTCGGATTTATAATATTAGTAGGATACTATTGTCGACCCACCTTCCAACTAGGGACTCGCTCGACGATTCACAACAAGTACAAAATAATTCTTTTGACAAAAAGCAAGTAGAAGAAATGCAGATAGATAATTTTTAAATTGACGTCCATGTAACGCTGTCCAGACTTTTATCCGGTGGTATAAGAGCTCTACAAAAACATTACTCAGTTCTTATCTAATTCTAAATGGTTTGAAGTTTGGTGCACTCACAATCCGTTGGTGGTCGACACATGAATCACTGTTTTGACCGCTCATTGACGTTAATTACTGAGGGTAAATAATGTTTTAATGTTTTATTGGGTATAAAAGTTCGAGTGGCTTGGTAGTACCGTTCTATCTTTAGAAATTTCAAGTATCTTTGGTTCGTTGTAACATTAAACACTAATTCTCAATGTATTGTATTTTATGTTACTTTGTGTTTTCAAATGTTGGCGCGGAAATTATTATTAAAAAAACACATTTCATTGAATTTATGTATTCATATATCACAGATTACAATACAAAATTTACAATTATACTAATTTACATTCAAAAGTTTAGTATACATTTGACGAAAACAAACTCTTAGAAAAAGTTTAAATGCATAAAAACTGGCAAAATATTTCCTTTGAATTAAATTCAGTCTTCACAACGTAGTCATAAACTTGAATATTGCAGAGCAAAAAAATTACAGAAAAATTTCAGAGCAACTTGCTTTACATGAACAAAATGCAAATAAATAACCTAATTTAATTATTCCTAAAAGCTCTTAACTTATTTTCATACTACAAAATAACTATTTGTAACAGATTCACTACTCAAATAACCCGAATTCAATTTTGGTGTTTGGTTACAAAAACAACATACAATTTACATTTGTAATCCGGCTGCGCCAAAAGGATTTTCGCTTGGCGCAACAAGGTGGATTGATAAAATGTATTCTTTTATCCTATAAACTTAGGTCCGTTTATTTCATAATAGTCAAACATATCCTATCTCTATAGCTAGTGTCCATGTTGCTATGCCCCGTGGGTAGCGTGACTGCGACGTCCACTTTTGATACGGAGGTCGGTGATGCGGTGACGAGCTCCGCCAGTTGGGATGAACACTCACTTGATCTGGATGTCATTGTTCTTGCTGTGGGAGAAAAGGACTTCTTAAAATACGTTCATTAGCAGTATACTCAAAACAACAGCAAGTATTAAAACTTTGTTAATTGTAAATAAAGAGCTGCAACTAAACATTGCATTAAAATTGGAAATAGTTCATAAATCATATATTCTGCGCAAACATAAATATAATCTAGAAACCTTTTTCATTCTAAGTCTTATTTAGAAGAAAATTAAGAATGAATTGATGCTTTGATCATGATCATCCGTAGCTGATTTTACTTTTCGGGGTATAGACCTCGTTTGTCCATCACGGTAACTAGCCGAATAAGTATAGCATTTTCAAACACAAACTATTCAAACCATTCAGTCTTGTGATATAAACAAAAATCTTTGATGACATCCTGAGGATAAAAGCAATCACAGTACAGATACATACAAACAGAAGATATACAGACAAAGATAAAGAAAACTTAACAAACAGTTAGTGTAGCAACTTACAGTTAGTGTAGCAACTTACAGTTATTGTGGCAACTTACAGTTAGTGTAGCAACTTACAGTTAGTGTAGCAACTTACAGTTAGTGTAGCAACTTACAGTTAGTGTAGCAACTTACAGTTATTGTGGCAACTTACAGTTAGTGTAGCAACTTACAGTTAGTGTAGCAACTTACAGTTAGTGTAGCAACTTACAGTTATTGTGGCAACTTACAGTTAGTGTAGCAACTTACAGTTAGTGTAGCAACTTACAGTTAGTGTAGCAACTTACAGTTAGTGTAGCAACTTACAGTTAGTGTAGCAACTTACAGTTAGTGTAGCAACTTACAGTTATTGTGGCAACTTACAGTTAGTGTAGCAACTTACAGTTAGTGTAGCAACTTACAGTTAGTGTAGCAACTTACAGTTATTGTGGCAACTTACAGTTAGTGTAGCAACTTACAGTTAGTGTAGCAACTTACAGTTAGTGTAGCAACTTACAGTTAGTGTAGCAACTTACAGTTAGTGTAGCAACTTACAGTTAGTGTAGCAACTTACAGTTATTGTGGCAACTTACAGTTAGTGTAGCAACTTACAGTTAGTGTAGCAACTTACAGTTAGTGTAGCAACTTACAGTTATTGTGGCAACTTACAGTTAGTGTAGCAACTTACAGTTAGTGTAGCAACTTACAGTTAGTGTAGCAACTGGAGGCAGATTCCCCCGAAGGGCTGTAGGGCTTCATCTCGTAGTGGTTGCTGCCGGCGGAGGACTGCTGCCGGCTGCGGTTGCCGAACGGAGATGAGTAGCTACAGGGAAATTGATGAGTAATGAAGTGCATTCGTACGATAAGGTTATCATACGAACGAATACAACGAGAGTTTTCAGTAAAAACAATATTGACTTTGCGAGACCAATCACAATCAGGCATAACAATGGTGGGACTAATTTTGTAAAATTTCGTCACCATAGGCTAAGGTATAAAGTTAAATAAATAAATAAATAATGCTGGACAATTCACACAGCATCATCTAGTCCTAAGCTAAGCAGAGTTTGTAATACAGGTACTAGAAGACTGATATACATAATACAATACATCACCTAGATAGATATTTTTATTATACATACATAGAAAATACTCAGAACAATATATTAATATATTTGCAGATCGTACAAACATTTGTCCCGAGGCGGGAATCGAACCCGCAACGTCCTGCGTCGCAGGCGGACGTTTAAAGTTGTAGTTATACTTTTTCTAACAATAAGTTCATTTTTGCAACATTTGAATAATGAATTGTCTTTCGTTTTATGCTCCTGCTTTTTTGGATATTTTCATAAAACTTAAATGTTTTGAATTAGATATTTCCCCTAAGTATAATCTTACCTATCTCGAACGTGAGGCATGTCGTAGTGATTGTCTGGTCCTTGCATCCAGTACTCGTTACAGGTCCTCGTAAGATCAGGTCCCGCGGTACCTTTGTCACTTCTGTTTGACTTGGGGAGCCCTAAACAAAAAATTGCAATATAGGTTGTGTACTGTGGATGTGAGCTTCTTAATGATTATAAACGCGAATGTTTGACTGTTTAGATGGATGAATATTTGGATGGGTGGATGTTTGTTAAAAACTACTAACTGGATCGGGATGAAAATTTACTCACATAATAAAATCAAAATCAAAGTCAAGTATGTTAATATAATCATATCAATAATATAATTGTCAGTTTGTCATTTGCAATCATAATAATCGATGAAGAAAGAAAAGTATAGTAGTTTGCTCACCAGTTCTCCCAGGCATGTACCCTGGGCGGGTGGTCCGGTACTTGCACCAGACATACAAGATGGCGAGACCGGCGGACAGCATGGCGACCGTGATGCCAACTCCCACGTAGAGGGTCAGGTTACTGCTGTAGAGCCCTGGAATGGTTGAAGAGCTTAGATGGCAGGCACTAAATTAAGAGCTACTTAGTCATATCTTACGCGCTCCGCTTTGCAAGAACAGGAGAGAGGGTTGTTCAAAAAATACTGACAGCTAACAAAAAATGAAATGAGAGTGCATTTGCTTCCATAGAGCTGCAAAAGCTGCCACCTGTTTATTTATACTCTCGCCGTTCGCATATCTTTAACGCGTAAGAAGCGACTAGTCTTTGTGTATACTTGTAAAAAAAAATTAATAACACTCGACATAGTCATGCAGCATCATCTGGCCCAAAAGTAAGCGAAGGAGGTTGGGTATCACATAACTTTAAAAAAACATTGTAAGAGAAAAGACGCAGAACCAGCTATTTGCAGATCTGACAATCAATTTCCCCCGGTGGGAATCGTACCCGCAAGATTTTACATCTCAGACAAGCCTATCGTTCTCAAAACGAAAGACTGCTTGCTTAGAAACATTTAGGTTGTGCTCTATGTATTCACGTTGATGAATAAATTGGGCGTCTAATTAACCCAAATAGAGAATTGACCTTGTCTGTTTGTTATCCCAAGTCCTCCGTGAGAAAGGATGCGAGGCCAACAGCGGGGCCAGTGGCCTTTGTGAACAACAAACAAAACTTAATATAACAATTAGTATATCCTTTTGAACCGTTAGGTTCTGTGAGAAGTGTTTCGCACCTTGTTATGTTAATTGTATTAAAGGTGCTGTTATAATTTTCTTGAAGTTCAGATCTTTGTTGTAGAAACATCTGCTATAAGGCTGAGTTTACACTGAAGCCGAGTGGATTGCAGACGCTAATTGTCATCATGTTGGCTGTAGTTAATATCTCGTTCCTACAGGCAGACCCAGCTTTCTACTTAAGACATTCAGCGATGGATTCGCTCAAACTTTTAGCCGCTCATTATTCATTTTTAATAGGCACCTATTTATTTATTTATTAACCACGAAACTACACCTACCTGATGGAGTCTACACACCGAACTCGAAGACACAGCCGGGCGGGTTGCTGCGATATTTCAGTGAATGAATATTGGCAGCCGAGAGTATAGAGCCGAGTTTTGGTGTGTAGACCAAACACAAACAATACGCAACAACGCACAAAAAATAACTAAATAGCGGCAGATAAGGTTTGGGCTTGTCTCTTCTGCAGAGTTTTTAAAAAAATAAACAAAATCTCTTTATTGCGGGTATCCATGGATCCATATGAGGTTAGTAAGCACACAAAAATATAAAAACATGAAAAGAGCGTTAGTACAACCTTAAAAATACTCAATACCTAATTGCTTATGCATGCACAAGCATGCCTCGTTCCCAGAGTGACCATCCTAGTAAAGAGACGATTGCCGGGATCTGAGAACCAGGCTTGCCCACAGCGGCGATGAGAACGTATCCGCTGTGGTTTTGAGGATGCTGTTGTGGCTGTCGCGCACTCTGCAGATCAGTGACGCCATTTTTTTGCGGATAATTTTTGGCTAGATTCTCTGGGTTAGTAAAACACTCGGTGAGTCCAGTCCAGAAGAAGTGTTTCCACCGCTTTGTCTCCGGCGGACCGTCACGCAGTCTATACCTATTGTCCAATGATGCGTGTTATTGTAAAACACTCGCCTAGTCTATGGACACAGCTGGCGTGTCCCAACGTAGACATGAAGCATGCACCTCTGATGCCACGCCTGACTCCGGCGGAATCTGCACTGTTTGGATAGTGATGATTGTAAAACACTCACTAAGTCCATTGGCACAGAGTCCATCGACGCAGCTGGCGTGTTCCAGCGTAGACCCGGAGCAGGAGCCTCCGACGCACTGTCTCCGTCGGACCCTGACGCAGTCTCCACTGCAGGTTGACCAGGCAGACCAGGGGGACCAGGAGCCTGCTAGGATTTCATTTGATTATATAGTTCAACTAATTAGGCCAAGAATATTGTAACGTGCCAAAGAGTACAAAATACCTAATAAATACCCTAATGCATAGTCACGTATGGGGCGGAACTATGGGCGCGAGCCGCCGACACTGAGCGCATCTTCGTAATGCAGAAGAAGGCCGTCCGTGCCATTGTGGGTGTCCCGGACGATGTATCCTGCAGGGAATACTTCGCACAACTTAAAATTATGACGCTACCAAGCGAGCTCATTTACCAAGTAGCGCTTTTCACCCATCAAAATCTGGACTTGTTCCAGCGTCGTGGAGTTAACCCGAACCGCGCACTCCGTAGCAACGACTACCACTACAGATTAAGAACACCCACACACAAACTTCGTAAGTCGGAAAGATCCGTGTACATAATGGGCCCCGCGGTCTATAACAGATTACCCGACAAAATAAGAGATGCCGCTTCCTCCAACATATTCAAGCACCGAGTTAAAACATGGCTGCTGGAGAGAGTGTTCTACAGCTTCGGGGAGTTCCTAGAGTTACCGGAACTGTAGAGCACAACCCCCGTGCCTAATGCATATAAAATAGGAAAAAATAAAGCGCGAAGAAATATAAAGGTACCTTAGTCGATAGTGGATAAGATTAATTAATTAGCGAAATAAGTAAAATCAGTGAAATATTATAATCCGAAAATAAATAATATATCTATGTAAATGAAACGAAGACTATGTAATATAATATAATTAAATTTGACGTGTAAATTTATATTTTACCAATAAATTCTTGTATCTTGTATCTTGTACCAAAACGAATGGTTGCTATTAGACTGTCATCATCAATATTGTAAGTTGTTGTCAATTTGCATCTCGGTTGTTCACCGGTAGACGTAAGGCGAAATTGGCTCTAAAAGGACGAGAAAAATTTTCATACCTGGTTATAGTCACCTTCTGCAGTTAACTATTTGTGTTTTCATTTCCAACCTGTCGTTGCTCTTATTGCGTTTACTATTTTTGTGCTGTTAGGGTCTTCATAGAAACTATTTACTCCTTATTGTGACATACCACTCTGACATCTCAAGCAATCGTCGTCGCTCTGCGCACTGACCCCGCGGCACGGCGCGCCACCGTTGGCCGGCGCGGGCGCCGAGCAGGTGCGCGTGCGCCGCCGGCCGCTGACGTCGCCGTTGCACCGGCAGGATGCCCACGGAGACCATTCCGACCAGCCGCCGTTTACTAGACGAAGAAGAGAAGTGATGATAATGATGTTTTAAAGAAAAATAAATCAGGGGCATTATATGCCTGTTTTTAGGCATTCAAACAGACGAAGAAAAGGCTTACATGAACGGAACGAGCCTGCATCGCCCACAGCCAGGACAAAGGTCTTTTTATTCTCCTTCCACACATCGCGGGTTAGTGCTATTGTGGATAAATCCTCTGTGACATCATTATTTCTATGTTATAGGTGTATGGACATGGACCTACCTACCTGTATGGACCATATAGACCTAGAAACGGATCGAAATTGCCTCGCTTCAACGCCCTTCTGTCAAGGCATCGGCATCGGTTGAGAAAAACTTTTAAGTGATTATGATAATCAGTGTCAGCTGTACCTATAAACTTCTGAAGAGAGTTTCGCACAAAAATAATGTACAGGTCGAGTTGAAGCCTTGATGATCAGTTTCAGAGTTGATATTGCAATCCTCTTACACTACAATGAGATCGATGAATGAATCCATAACACCTTCTAGTCATTAGAATCTTCAGAATCCAAATTGAATAGACAGTTTCAGGTCCAACACCTTCTAATGGCTAATTTGCTTAACTAAAGGACGCTCAGAGACAAGAAGCTATTATGGAACACGCCATTGTTTGAAATCCAATTAGTATTATATTATGCAGCACATTACTTAGAGTAGGTACACAGTCCATCCCACAGTCAGTGTGACAAAATTGGTGCACTTACCTACTAAACCTGTTTGAGGTAGTTCTGGACGTTTTATTTAAAATTTTATTTTGAACTAGCTTCTGCCCGCGGCTTCGCACGCGTTGTTTCTATGGAATCGTTTTGAGGTTATTATATCCCATGGAAACTGATTTATGGGATAAAAAGCCTATGTTTGATTCCAGGGTTAGACTTACCTGTATGCAAAATTTCAGCCTGATCCGTTCAGTAGTTTTGGCGTGAAGATGTAATAAACATCCATCCATCCATCCAAACTTTCGCATATATAATATTAGTGAGCGAGTGTGGTGGTTATCTACCAACCTTCTTGGTGTTGGAAGAACACCAAGCAACGTCCGATTATCAAGGTGATTGCGGTTCGTCAGGATTCTAGTCTTGAATATAGATAATATTTTTAAGCAATCAAGACATTTTGCATCTGTTTTTTTGTATCATCTAATTCATCCTACTTGCTCTTACAGTTCAATACTTGTTCTTCGTAATTTATTATTTCAGTAAATTGTAGGTAAACCGATGTATATTTTTAATTGATTTGGCTTGGTCACTAATCAACTCTTTTTCAGTTACGTAGAACATCATACTAAAATTATACATGCAAAAGTTTGGATGTTTGGATGTATGTTACCTCTTCACGCCAAATCTTCAAAACGAATCGGGCTAAAATTTAGCAAAGATTTAAGTCTAGGCCTGTAATAAAATAATACGAGGTTGCTTTTTATCCCGAAAAGACGCGTACGGAAGCTAGCCTTTTATAATAACCCTTTGTTTAACAGAATAGAAGTGGTTAGGTATAGAATTAGGTCAGAGGTGAGTTATGACAACATACCGTAGACTGACAACACCGCGACGTCGGACTCCCGCCGCCCGGCGATGTTCTCAGCGACGCACGTGTAGTTCGCCATATCCTGTAATACAATAGAGTTTACATCTACATCGATAAATGGATACCTACTGAATCACTCTAATATTGTAAATTGGAAAGATGATTCTAAGTGTATATTTATTGTATTTTTAGATTTAAAATTTTCGATTTGATTTGATTGATGTACGTATAAAAGGTACTTCTGCAACTTGATTGGGCTGAAATGTTTCATAGATGTACCTACACACGTATTATGAAAGCTTGCTCTGTTAGAGATCTGTGCTAAGTATAGATCGATGGCTGAGCAAGCAAGCTTTCATTCCGGGCCATAGGCTATTTTATCACACAGGTCGATATAATGTTAAAAGAATATTTCTAAAAATCGCGTGCTCAGCCGCGGGTTCTAACTAATTTACAATACAACTCAATTTGCTTCGAGTTCGAACGCGAATAAGACTTCTTAACTAGACAGTTTGCCGCTGTTTTCCAGGGTAAGCAAACACAAACAGCCGGCACTGACTATGAACTCTCTTTACAGTAGAAACCCCAATAGAACACAGTTTCAATATTACAAAATGAACTAATCTGAAAAAGCGTGTCACATCTTAGGCCACACTTACACTTTCTTAAGTGTGAAGTCAAACACTTTGCCATCCCCAATATTTAAAAAAAACTGCGTCAAGGTCGATAGCAGACAGTTTTTACGAACGCCGATTTGATTTTGTTTCTTAAATGCCATTCAAATTAATCATACAATTAGCGCATGTTTGTGTACGTCCGAATCGCGCACGTGGCATATTCACAGTAGTATCCGGTGAGATGGCCTCCGTGGCCGAAATTCGGCTCCGAGGATATCATCGATCGTACTTTAGCGTAGCATTCAAGAGTGCAAGATACTCACTACAAAACCAAGTTTAGCATTAAAATTGATATTGTAACTGTTTTCTTAGCTATAGATTATCACATTGCTTACACTCCAGTATTTTAAGCGATTTCTCTCTTGGTTAAAATAATAATTAAGAATTTAAGTGATGTATGCGCTTACATTTTTATTTAATTTAAGTAATTATAATTTTTAATTTAATTTTATGGTAGTTTTTAAGTTTCATTGTTTGTTAAGGTCCACCAATTCAAAGTTGCTCAGCGAGCATTAGAAAAGGCTATGCTCGGAGTTTCTCTGAAGGATAGGATTCGTAACGAATACATCCGACAGATAACAGAAAGTTATCGAAATAGCTCAAAGAATTAGCAAACTGAAGTGGCAGTGGGTCGGCCATGTCTTGCGAAGAACCGACAACCGATGGGGTAAACGTGTTCTTGAGTGGAGATTGCGACTAGGCAAAAATAGTGTAGGACGCCCTCCAGCCAGGTGGAATGACGATCTGCGAAGGACTGCAAGCAGATGCTGGATGCGGCAAGCTAAAGACAGGGCGCTATGGCGCTCATTAGGGGAGGCCTATGTCCAGCAGTGGATAATATAGGTTGGTGATGATGATGATGATGATTGTTTCTTTATAATTAATTGCAGTTCAAGTTAATTATTAAATAAATTACTAAATGTAGAGTTAATGACTCACCTGCAACTCCACTTTAGGCAGAACCAGAGCTTCATCCATCGCTTCCAGGTCCTGACCGTTCCTCGTCCAGCGGATGGTCGGAGCCGGGTCAGCCGGCGGCGGCCTGCATCTGAAGGTAACGCCTCCGCCGGACTCCACGGTCGCGGAGACCGGCTGCAGTGCGAATTGCTTCTTGATGTCTGGTAGAGAAATTATTAAGTAAATTGTAAGAAATCTATAAGGTTTTTTTCAGTCTGATTGACGGAATCTGCGGAAATGCAAACCTCCCTTAGGTCTCTTATTGAAATTGGGAGCACACTAGGTGTTTTTACTAAACCGTGCGGATTGTGTTATCCCTGCCTCAACCTTTATTAGCTTGAGGACAAGTTTGAGATTTCAAACATAATTTTGTAGACTTGATCCCTAGGAGGAACAAATTTGACATTTGCTATTTAATAAATAAATAATAAAACAGTAAAATAAATAATAAAACAGTCTCACGATCACGATGGTGATAATAATGAGGCCAGGAAGGTCTAATTTGAAAATCGACCGAATTTAACAGACGACGTCGGATCGCACAAAACGAATGTGTACTTTGAAAATAAATCTGACATTTATTTATCAAAGGTATTGGCGAAGCGCTCGAAACAACTCGTCGTAAGGTTGTTCCTTTCGTGCGATCGACGTCATCCGTCAACTTTGTTCGTTTTTCAAAGTACTTCGTACATTTTACAAAGTAGACCTCCTGGTTAATTCCGCTAAGTATTAACAAAGCAACTGGGGCTAGTACACGTAAATGACAGTCTATGAAGGATGTAACACAGTACCTCCTCGCTTGTAACAATGCATTCTATGAACTCGTAACGTCTCGTCACAGATTAAATCAAGTTTTCCATGTATCGACGGTGAAAGAGCAGACCACCCACGCAAACAATAGGTATTGCCAATTCTTAGAACTTGCAAAGACCCCTTAACACATTCCACTAACGACGTGGTGCAAACAAAAATGTGTGAACGACCGTGTCAAAGTGTTCGTTCAATGGTGAGAGAAAAGCGTGGAAAATTTATAAATTCTCATAGAGCAAATGAAGAAGCTAAATGACAATAAAGGTGTTAATGCGGAGAATATCGACAGATTTCACAAAGAGAAACAAATAAACAGTAACTCGCGATATAGCACAAATACATTTACTGAGATATTAAAAATGTGACCTAGAAACATAACACGAAAACAGACAGAAAATGAGCTAATTTATTATTACGAAATGAAATGATTTATTTTTTATTTTTGTAATAACATCCTCAGAGTAATTTTCCTGCCGTCAGTATACCTACTTATTAATTTTTAAGTTCCTTTTTAGATATAAGTTATGTTTTGGAGTGTATAATGAGTTCAGGCAATAAATTATTATTAATTCATTCAAAATTATACTACCTACGTCTAGGTAAGCCTAAATTGAGGTAAGCCTCGATTAAGATTCTCTATAATCTGTACCAAATTGTAAGAAGAGTACCTGACATAATAGGCGTCCTTGACGTAAATGAATCCGCTATTATTCCCCTACGACTTCAGCAATTATGATTTCAAAACTTAACCAAGCTTGATGAAGAACCGTCTCATCTAGTTAAACCCCAGGATACTTTTAAAAGTCAACTGAGCGTATCGAAAGAGTCAGATATACCACTCGTCTACCATCACCCCAACCTTCTCAGAAATAAAAAGCTAGTGAGCATTTATCAAAGTGCAAAGTACTCAAGTTAACGAGCGGAAATAATGTTTCCTCGACTTAATGGTTCCGTTCTAGGCCACCCCAAAACGAGGGATGATACAAAACACCCGTTAAAAATTATGATTTTCTTCCCTTTAAGTGATGGTGTCGATGCAACGATTGTGTTATTTTTCATTTTATTGTTGTCTTATTCGCAGGGTTTTTTGATTATTGCTTTTAGGATTATCACTTTATTTCGTTAAATTGCTAAGATTTTGTCAAAATACAAGTCTCTTTTACACCAACAAACATGTAATAAAATTATGATAAATAATCATAATCCCTAAAAAAGACGGTGTCGTTGATGCTGATATTGTGTTAGTTTCGATTTTATTGTTGTCTATTTCACAGTGCTTTTTGTTTTGCTTTTAGGAGCATCGTTTTTCGTCATTTATTATTATTACATATATCTTAGTGGCACATGATAACCCATTTTATATTTTTTGTTGACTTGCTAAAATCAATTGAGATAAACGTTACTTTGACACCAAAATCATAATTAAAATAGAAAATGTCAGTAACAAAAGCTTTAGACACATTATTTCTATTTAAAGCACTCTCTTATTCCGCCATATTCAACAAAATTTATGAGATTCTGTAGAACTTTTAATGAAAAGTGAAAACCATCCAATTGTCTTGATTCCTTTCAACGTGGCGTGGCCAGGGGTGATATTTCGAGACAATGGTGGTTCGTTAATTGTGCAGGTTTTTATTTTCGGCCGTGGGGGAGTTTACGATTTCAGTGACAACAGTACGTTTATTTATATGTCGCTTCTCGCTAACTAGATGTAAGTTACATTCTTGAGATTTTGTTGCCATTGATTATATCCATGTGTTGTGTGATTTTTGTTTATTTTCCTTTCTTGTGATATTTATGTCTCTTACAAGTTCAAAATTATTTAGATCGTTTCGTGCAATAATTAAAATGGGCGATAATTAAGAAAGTGTCAGGCCATTACTTGACACGTACACCGTCACCATGTAAAACATTTGCAGTTAATTACAATATTACTTCTAATATTGCTTCTTGACAACCTTATCTATATAGGTATAAAAGCTAAGAGGCCTTGAAAAGGCAGTTCTGTTACACCTGGAGCTGATTAAATTGGAAGAAAAAGTCTTTGTGCCTTCAATTTTAGCGAGTTATCTTGTTACAGAATCTTCTTTTCATCCTATTGTTTGGTAAACGGAAACCGGTAGAGTAACAAGCATTATGAATACAACATTGTAACAGTGTTTTTTCAAGTTATGTGAACTTTAGTATCATCTACGTGAAACTTAATATCTTTGAAGAAAGTAAAGATGCTAGTCCCTTTTTATCGGCGCCAACGGCTATTTACAAAACTTATTCGATAACTTTAATATTTTAAACAAACCTTTAATTAAAATATTTGAATTTTAATCGTTGCATGCGGCAAACTTGAACGCTTAACTGAAATTTAATATTAATGAAGTTGATGTCATAAATAAAAAGTTATAAAACTGTGTCTTAGTTATTAACCAAGTCTCCGTGTAATTATGATGTTTTAATTACTGTGTCTTTATCTTCTCGGTTACGGTTGTTGTGGCGTATTAATTATTAGATACTTATTTGAATTTTTAATTTATGTAAGAGCATTAATCGAAATTTATTTTAATTAAGATTTTTCGTTTACTTTTTTGATATCTTAATTTTATGACTTAATTATCATGTTTCAATTTCATTTGTACATAAATTTCAACGTAGGTATAATTACGTATCCCTATACATTGATTTCCGCCCAATATCCTCGCCTAATAGCATAATTTTCTAAGTGAATATTTATTGTATTTATGGAAATAAAGAGTTTTTGATTTAATATGTATGTACCTATCAATAGTAAATTTCACGTTGGAAGCAATCATACCATTTTTTCACTTTTTACTTAGAAGTGACTTTTTACTTGCCTTCACTGACACCCAAGCCTAAAAGCTTAATACCTAGTACCAGCCACAAAATCCTCAAACCATCTCTAAGCCAACCATTCGAACTGGTATCATTATCATCACGATCAATATTCAAACCCCTTTTGAAACTATATCAAGGGGCTTAGCGCAATCTAGAAAGACAGTAACATCATTATGACCAGCCCCCGCTAATAGAAATGCAATGCGCGTCGCCATCTGGTGTCACGTTTTGCCAAGTGCCTGTGCGAGCCAACTAGGGCTTGTGACGTCAGTTTTTTTAGGAATTACAACCGCTTAGTCGTAATAACGACGTTTTAATGGTGGAGATTATGGACATTGTAAAGTCTTATTGATAAAAAGTGGCTCTGGGCTATTTTTTGACCCTAAAGTACTACTACTACTTACTGCTTGTTTTTTGGATATGGAAGCAGATTTTCAACGGTTTTTAGTAAGTACTTATATTCGCCTCATCCATCATCATAATTAACAGCCCATTCTAGTCCACTGCTGGACAAAGGTCTCCCTTGATGCGCCTTTTTGTCCCAAATCGTGGGTACCATAATTCTTACTACGCTCTGGGTCATATTTGTAAATCCATTTTTGCATACTACACGGGAAATCTTATATAAGAAAGCGGTTGTGTCTGTCTGTCACCGTATCATGCATAAATGGCTGCACGAATCGTAATTAAACTTTGCAGAAATAGACGGTACCCCGAGGACGGACATAGGCATGGCGGGATAGGACGGAACAACGCAAGCGGAGCCGCAGGCAGCAGCTATAAAACAAAAATCTGAAAAATCCCTTCGACTGTCCTCCCAACATGCGATCCTAGGTTAAGAATCATCAAAAATACTTACAAGCAAAGTGTATATATATCGCCTGACTCCTAATCCTCCCCTTGCTGTTCCACGCATAGCACTCACACCCATACTTCCTCCCAAAATATTCATCCAGCTCGTTCCTCGTCACGTTAAGCTCTGCTTCCACCACCCTGACTCCATTCATAGGATCCACATGTTCCAGCTGCTCTGTTTTATCAGTTCTCACATCATTGCATTTGAAGAAGACCTGCAACGCGTTTGCAGCTCGGCAGATCAGTGTGGCTGGTTTGGTTCTTAGTACATAGGAGTCTTTGGGTTCTAGAAGGAAGATTGGGAGTCCGTCGATTGTCTCGTCGTTTTCTGGAATGGGTATGTAGTCGTCTTCTTCTGGTTCTGGCTTGATGTCGGAGAGGTAAGGGTCGAAGGTGAGGAGCCCGTCTGGGTGGATGTATTCAGGGCGAGTTTCTTTGGCTGTGGTTTGTTCTGTGCCTGGAACAAGATTTTTCTGAGTTATTGCCTTGCTTGGGTACGATTGTGTCTCTTATACTTTACCTAGATAGGTAACTAGTAGGTACTAACACCTACAAATGTACACAATGAATGCCATTACCAAATATGAATGTGATTATTGTTACATAAAAGTACCCGTTGGTTAATTAATAATCCTTTCGCTAAATAAATGTTTTATCAATAAGGATTGTTAACTATTCCAGGATCACAATTTTAAGATATGTTTTTACAAAGTATCATTCATAGACTCAAAATTCTAGCTATGTCTGTTAGCTTACAGAGAATAAGCACAGTTGAACAGTATTGACAAATTTAAATTTATTTTTTAGATTAACAATAGCTTAAGTTTAATGTGCGTTTATCCCTTGATAGCTCTGTACTAGATGAGTATAAACTTTTAAACCGTCCGTCTGAGAACGGTAGGACTGGTTACGGGGCTGGTCTGTGGCTAAGCTTCATAACGAGTCCTCGAGAACCGCACCGTTGGAGGTTCTATAAATAAATACAGACTTCCGATCGAATTGATGCCTACTGTATGACTAAGATACGAGTCAATTCATATACATCCTCAGCTTTTATGGCGCCCTGGTAGTTACTCGTATGAAATTGATTTCGTTTTGAAACATGAGGTTAGCTTTAGATGGATAAATACCTATTAATCTGAAAGAAAAGGACAATATAGATGAACTGGTTACAGACAGCTGGTTACAAATAAATTAGTTTAAAGTTTCATTGATAACTGTCAGAAATCCTATTTCGCTCCCACTATTTACCAAATACCGACCCTAAGAACTAGCAGTAGCAGGGAATAAGTCTTTATAAACTTTTTATCAAAACAAAGAGAATTCAAAAATAAGTAGAATTGTAGAGCATTCCTGTACAGTAATAGTGCTGTCAAGCAATAAAACATAACTTTATAGTTTTCCGGCTTAGATACCGAGCACCGGATGAGCGTGTAAATTACAGGCACGAGGCTTAAATATCTACCTGGATATAATATTATTGCCTTTTATAACGCCATGCAAGCTTACGTAACAGTGTAATGTTCAGGAGATAAGATAAATAAGATTCAATGCAATTTTACTATGAAGTGTTTGGTTAATTATAATTACCGACTATATTTTATGTGTCAATCAAGTTTATGTTAAGTAGTTACGAAATGTTTCTTACCTCCATTTCTAACAAATCCGATCAACATTGCAATAACAAACACAATTCCAAAACAATAATTTTGAACGCACATCACTAAATTCTATTTGCAAACTAAACTTTTTAAATCTCTAACACGAACGCTATTTATTAGCCCAAAGAAAATTGAAAAACGAACGGCATTTGTTTATTTTTAAAAGCTTTGATTTATTTTTTATACCGGCCAGTACATTTGAATTCGAAATTTAAAATCGGCGCGAAGTATTTACTCGAGCACGTGTTGTAAGGATGGGCTCGCAGTTGATACGTGCGCCCATTATGGGGTGCCGCGGAACACTGAATGGCTACCCTATAGCTTGAACAATGTGTTTTGATGTCGATCTTGTAACGTTTTTTTGGGAATTTTAAACAGCTTTTGATGGACAGATGTTTAATAGAGTTAACTGTCGTGTTAACAGTTTTTGTGCGCTAACTAGGGAAGATGGTAGTTATTTTTAGGGATAATGCACCTTTTTAAATACCTACCTTATTCAAAAAGCTTTTAATAGTGTAAAAAAAGATTTGAATATCATACAGCGTCTACATGATTTTTGCTAATTTGTCTGAAAAAGCTGCTATAATTGAAAAACCATATGATCTACTCAATTGAAAATATTGACAAGTGGGTACTTAATTACCTAAGTAGGTAGGTATTTTAAACTTTACAAATCAGATCATCATCATCTGATTTAACTAAATAAAACGGTAATTAAAATAAACACGAAACATTCGTTACCTAGAAATGAGTAAGCTGATAAACCCGCACGTAATTGACCCCTAGCGCCATCTATAAATAAAGTCAGCGACTCGAAAAAAAGCTTTCTGATACTTTAATATCCTTGCTATCTCAAAGTTCCACAGCGACATACGAAAGCTCCATTATTATTTTAATAAACCAGCTCGTAATAAAGTTCGCCAATGCTTTCACAGATGGCGCAGCACCCAACAAAAGTTCGGAGCTTTGAAAACTTGCAAAAGTTTCAATTAGTTCTCAGATTTCATGGCAGATGGGGTAAGTCGCATGTGGTGATGTGGTTACGTTGTTTGGTGACGGTTTCCGTATTAGTCACAAAGATGGCGCTTCGTTTTGAGGGTGTATGAATTTGAAGGGTGGAAAGAAATGTGCAATATGTTTAGTAAGATTCTATAAAACAAAGTTCTTGAATTGTTCAATAGATGGCGAAACTAGTTATTCACGGGCCGGCAATTTTCAGTTCAGCGTATGAAAGAAGACCTGCGTTAATTTCGTTTTACAAACTTTATAATTTAAATGTTAGTTGATATGTACTAGGTATGACAAATCTTGCGACTGAATTTCAGACCAACTTTAAGATTGAGCTGAAATTGGGCATACTTATGTAAGTTCGGTGACAATGATTGCATTGTCACCGATCATTGCATAGGGTGCCTATCATCGAGCCTAACAACAGCAAACTTTAGTTTGTTGTTTTGAGTTAGGTAAGTTGTCGATAAATCGGACATTAGCTAAATAATTAAAAGGTATCTTACTCTACCTAACCCCACAGGTTTCCAAATACAATTCCACGATTAGCAAGACGAAAATGGGGAGCCAAATTCGGGGATCTTCTGTACCTTCACCCGACATTTGCACATGGAACGTCTTCGAAATTTGAAATTCAGAATGATTGATTCCAAATTCAAACGTGGCTAGCAGTGTTGCCAACATTGAATATTGATTGTACAAAAGGAGCTTGGCGCCAAAGCGTATTTTCAATTCAAAATTATTCCTCAAACATCGACTTCTTTTGATGGAGTAAAAATATGTAAGTAGCTGAAATTCCCAGTCACATTTTCATGTTCCGAATAACATTATTCATCCCTTTCCCTCGTTCGGAAATTGACTTTTTCTCTCTTTCGTAAATTGCGGTACGGAAATTCAAATTTGGCGGGCGCTCGCCTTTCCGTTGAAGATATTCAAGTCTAATGAGCCGGTGAAGATTGAACAATCAATAAAAATTGCGAAGGTGAGGTTTGTAGGTATTTGACTTTATTAGTTCCGATTTGAAAATTTCCTTAATTTCCAATAAAAGTCTGAGTTAACCGAGAAGATGGCATCTGCGAAATAATGAATTTCTATTTATATACCTTCTTATGCAAGAAGTTAATGGCGCTCAAGTTAGATTATAGTATAAATGATACAGAATTTGACAAAAAAGTTACTTATTGTAGACAACGTAACATTTATTGAAAGAAAAAACACCACCAAAGTTGTTGGAAAAGAAAAACACCCATAATACCCTCTAATACCGAAAAGACTAGCGCGAGACAAAGTGAGAGAAAACGAACAAAGTTAAGTAAATCCGTATTTGTGGGCACTGCGGATTGTGGACACTCCAGTAAGGTAAGTTTGTTCCCGGCTTACTTGAAGTGGGGAAAAGATTTTAGAAGATACGATTTTGTTAGCTGTAGGCAGTCTGTTTGGAAAAAGGACGGAACGTAGTCGGAGGGCGTACTACACTACGTTTGCCGAGTCGCAATCTCTATTTAACTATACGTTTACACCAGCAGTTCCAGATTCTTTGCGAGTTATGGCCGGCCCGCTGCCACTTAAGCTTGCTAATTCTTTGAGCTACATATGTCGATAACTTTAATTCTCGGGTGCCGATGACGTTGGGCTATCGTATTTAGTCGTCTGCTCTATAGTCGTATCTTCTAAAAGTCACTCTTCAAGTACCTCTCAGCAACCCGCTCACGTCCCGCAAACGAGTCGAATCCGCAGCAATTGTTCGAATCTTGGGGACATAACTCGATCAGTCACGTTGCCGGGCGATAAACCGATCACGGGTGATTACCGAGAATTTGGAAGAAATAATTAGCTGGCAACCCTTTCAGAGTTCTCAAGTAGTCAGGTGGCAAGGGCTTAGAATGAGAATTCATCTTCTTCCTTTTATGGGTCATTCATGTCTGAATCATCATAGAAATCATCATCATCATCATCTACTACCTATGCGAGACCACAGCTGGACATGGGCCTCCCCTGATAAGTGCCTAGATATCCATTACCTACCTATGAATAGTTACTCAAACAACCATTAACTCAACACATTGCCACATTTGCCACTATACCTACCAAGTCCAGTGCTCTGAATTCCATAACTCAGTAAGTGATTAATTAATGACAAAGTTATTAATTAATCACTTACTTGTGGGGTGTGTGTGTCACCACACCTACATGCTACAAATAGCCTACAGCACTAGTACTTATTTAAAATGACTGAAAATCAATGAGGATGATAAATTGATAACCTAGGTTCACTTATTCCTGAATAAAATTTGTCATTCTTGTTTTTGTGTTTTATTACACTCTGATGAAAAGGAACAACACATTTCACGATTTTTTGTTTAAAAACTCATTTCACGGTCCCATCAACACAAGTGTTCACTCTCACGTTCTTTATTAATATTTTTATCGGAATTAATACCTTTATCTGATTATCTGTTGGAAAATAAATATTATTTCATTATTTCGCGGCGTAAGCTGATGCGGTTTCACGCTGCAACGCGTCTGAATCAAGATTCATTTTGCGCTTTTTATTGATGAAAATGTTTTTTAAACACGTGGTTAGATTTGGGCTACAGTTACTATAGTTTTTTTTAAATGCAAAGAAAACAAAACTAACGAAACTAAATATGGGTAGGTAATATCCAACCACACCCAAATATGAATAATATCGGAATAACTGAAATCAGCATGGACGATCGCCATCATCATAGTTTTATGGCTTTTATATTTTTTTCAAATTTCGGTCATACTAACCTAGATGAAAATTAGGGTTTTGGAACAATAAAAGTTATAACAAATTTACCGGTCATGTTACACAGCATTACCTAGCTATAGATTGAGCAGAGCTTGTGGTTATAAAGCCAGATGATAGGTGTAGTGTGTAGGCCTAACACGGGGATTGTTCTCTAGGGTAGAGTAGAGAAAAATTACGTCACATCGTCATCGAATGCGTAAAATGTTTGAAACTCATTCCTTCAACATCAATAATTTACGCAATGTATGACAATGCCATGCCATGTCATTCTTTTCTATTCTACCCTCGACAAAAATCCCTTTGCAAGGCCTACAGATGATTGTAGGTACCTTAGAACATTATCACTGAACCTATTAATATGGCTTTACTGTCTTCTCATATAATAAAATAGCTCTCTACTGTTTCAGTTGATAATTTAACCAGAGTATAACCATCTCGTATGATCCGGCTTGCGCTTATAATCCGGGAACGTTCGTCTACCCTTTAACCAATACGTGACCACTTCGGCTCTTGGAATGTATGGATGTGGTGGTAAGTAACCTAATTCGGGTGAATATTCCAGTTTCCACCCAGAGTCTTAAATTTCCCGTTTCTTACCATAGCAATAAAGACGCGCGACTAAGTTAAGTTAGAGAAATAAGATGACCTGCTATTAATATGAAAGTATCCACAACGATCTTGTATGTGCGTGAGAGTGATGAGTTGATAACTGTTTTTGTGTCTATTTTGCATGCCGAAATAACTGGTGAATTATGTAAACTAATTTTAAGCCTAACCTAACCTTTTTAATATCATTTTTCGTGCAAAAAAGTGATTCTGATTAAGACAGCTCAGCAATACTTGTGATTCTACTCGATCCTGCAGACTACAAAGTATTCGGTACAACGCCCAAGTTTGTCATTATGGAAAATGGGGGGTAAGTGGAATCGAGTGCAATAGCTTGGCGGCTTTTTTACCCTGAAAAGCTTCTCGGCTATTTTAAATTTTTCGAGTAATTTCCCAAATTTGAATAGTGCAGTTGAGAGGCTCAATCAATATTAAAAGAGGCACCAAGCTATGACCTTGTTGTTTGCTGCTATGACGATGTGTTGTGCCAAACACTCTGTATAATTAGCGAATGGTTTGAAGCTACTTAATTGCGAGAAGCACAAAAAATATCATGTGGGCAGAAGCCAAAAAAGGTCAAACAGTAGGTAGACATCGATGATGAATGATCTAGATCGTCACCACCTGAATATTGATTTACCACATCCGTCCCCAACAGCTCCTGCACCCGGCTTGTCTTGTGTCGCCCGCAATCGGCTCAGTGGCCAGCGCGGCGTAAAATTGTGTTTGACGCGCGCTCGGACGCTCAGGCACAAGGGGGTACGGGAGGGGGGTAGTTAACACTTTGCTAGTCTCACTCAACAATGCCTCATCATCAAGAATAGCGAATAATGGTAAAGTTGACGCTATGATACGGGTCGCATTGTCAACAAAACTTGCAAAATTGCAATCAAGAATTGATAGGTTGAATTTAGTTTAGGTGCTAGTACTAGAAGAAGCTAGCCGTCAGTGCGGTGTAGCACAAAGTCCGGATATTTATTGCAATTTGGATAGCCTTTATCTAAAGTAGGTACAACAAATATCCGGACTTTGCCCTACATCTCACTGACGGCCAGCTTCTTCTAGTGCACCGAAGTTTCCTAGAAAACTGAACGCATCGTTCGATTAGAGTTCTAATCACCAATTTGAACCATACATACAAGAAAACAAAGTCCATTCCTTTTCGCATTCAACATTCAGTGACAGAATGCAGCAGGGAAAGAGCTAACAGGGGGAAATTATTGCAGCTTAGGAGAAAATCTCCGTGTTATGATTTTGCGGTGCCGCGCTGATCATCGTTTTAAGTAAGTGCCTATGTTGCGGGGTCGTGGACAGGTGCTTTTTTGTTTGGAATTTGTTATGGAGCTTCAAAAATGTTTTGTTTACAGAAAACAGATTAAACATTAGGTTTGAGTGGGGGAACCGTAGTCCTTAGTCAACGAGGTAACTACTGACTCGTAGCAAACAGTTGATATACTAACAACTGTTTGAATTTTTTATTGTAATTGTGGTGGCCTAATCATTTATATTCAAAAGAGTCATGCATGTCGAGTAGTTCATTATGCATCTAAAATACCTCAGTACCATAATATGCTTGACTACATAATTATTTTGCATAGAGTAACCGGTCAAGCATGTTATTTTTCACCGTATTATTTGTTACCTTCCATACAATTTTTTTGGCAAACTAATAAGTTTTTTTATCTTAATCTTGCCTTGGACAAAAATTTGTGTGTCAATCCCAGAGCAACCAGTCCATCAAATATCAGTTTCATTTTAAATTGCACAAAAAAAGAAGTTCAGAACCCTTCCCGCATATTCCCCCGAAGTACAGTCTGCATCAAACCTCTTGGGGCCGTAAAAAGCGTCGCTAAAACGTCGGCTCTCATGCGGCAAAATCATATTCTGTTAAACTCGTTACTGTCCGCGCCTCGTCGCGCTGACCTAGCAAGGGGCGGGATAGAGCGGATACGACTTGCTTATTAGAAAATTTTCTTCATCTGAAATACTTAGATCATGATTTCAACCGACGAAAAACGGAGGAGGTTCTCAAGTCGATGCGTATATTTTTTTGTGTATTACCACGCATAACTTTTTACAAAGTAGTCCGATTTCGATAAAAAAAAAATATTGGAAAGGTATACCCCGGTCCCTTAGAATTTGAAAAAAATCCAACCCTAAGGGTAGGAAAACAGGGGACGATTGGTTGTTCACTCACTGATTGTAATGTTTGACCATGCATAATTTTTTACAGAGTAGTCCGATTTTAATAATTCTTTTAATTGGATATGGTATACCTCGATGTGTCATCACATCAAACTAAATTAGACTCGAATTTTAACTAGACATAGCCACTAGAAGAATTTGAAGTTGGTTTATCGTTTTTTAACACACACCAAATTATGACTGACACTCTTGAGAGTGACTATTAAAGACATGGCCCTTATAAGTCGGGGGTATTATATGTGTTGCCCGACGATATCTTCTCATGTCTATATTTCTGATTATTTTAACTCGAGGGATCCAAATCTGTACCTAAAGGTATTCTGCAAAAGAGCATTCTGTAGTTCTGATCTAGTCTCCATCAGGGGTTTCTCGTGAACCCGGACTACTTTTCTCTTTTTGTTAGTATTCTCGCTCTCACAACACGCTTTTACACATAATTTCTAACTTAACCTGATGATCAAACGTTGTAATGATGTCGGTTGCAGCAGTCAGCTTATCTATTCTCCTGAGTATAAAGTGAGTACCTAGTCTAGTCTTATCCACACTACTCCAAACACAGCCACATCGCTGTGAAAGCAATACTGTATTGGGTTTTTAGCGCAGGACTCAACTGTCGGGTGATAACGTAAAATATTGGCTGAGAGCCTTTTGCCGGGTGATGATTGATTTTAGATTGGACTCTACTTCGCTATCTTGGGGTAATCGGGTTTTACGAGTCGTTTTGAGGGTTAAAAGAAGTGTCTAATTTGAAAAAGGTTTTTGATATAAAATATGATCTAGCACATTTTCTAATCATTTTCGAGATCCCTTGAGAACGAAGTTATTTTTTTCAGAAATTTTGGCTGTACACGAAACTCACAAAATATTTTTTCTGTTTAATCATAATCACGCAATCTGTCCCCATTCTGGTCCCAGGCCACTTCACATACCAAATTGAATATTCTCACAGGAAAGACCACAACGGTCACCATTCCGTGGCCACTTCAATCGACAAAATGGCGGATACCTAAAACAATAAGAACTACAGAACCCAGTGATGCGTTCTTACAATTAAAGTATTTTTTATCCCTTCAAATGAGTCAAGTGCCTATCGCATTGCAGGGCTAGAGTTTACCACGCTTTTTTGATATTCCCATAAATTCTATCAACTCTATTTTTATAGTGATAAAGTTCAAAGTTCAGATTGAGGGGAGAAAGAGAAAGTTGGTCTGGGGGTGTAAGAGGGTATCGGTAAAATGATTTCATACAAAACGGCTTATGAAGAGCCCTCTAAATATTGCTGTAAGAGCTTTGGTGCAAGATACCGCAATTTCAAAACTAATAAAGCTTCTCAGTGCTATTGTTTTGGTGTTTGTGGGAATTGTTGGTTTCGAGCATTACCTTGGAATAAGAAGGGACAGAAATAATTGAAATGTAATTTGAAAATCAGTAGATTGATTAGTTCGTGCGTATCTTAATATGCAATTTTCAAACTTTACATTTTGATATCTACTCATTTTGTGCTATCAACCGGGCATTCAAAATTTAACAATCCTATTACCTACATTGACATATGTACCTACAGTACCTACCTACTTATCTAAAGAGAGATTTGATTGCCATAAAATAAGCCAAAAGACTCGCCATGTCGCGGCCAAAAAGGTAAGAAACCGAACCATTGACTTTGTAGAGTGACAGAAAAAGCCTTTTTGCTTCTTATCAGAAAGGTTTGTTCATTGAAAAGCTAAAATATCGTCGGTTGGTAAGGTACCTATGCATAGTACCTACCAAATAGAAACCTTGAAGAAACCCACGCCCAAGTCCCAAAGCCTCCAAGATATTAATAAGCTACATTTTTTACGAGACAATTTCCCGGTGGTTCGCTATCTCCGCTAGCCACGACTTGACCGACATATTCGCAGCCTTATGATCTTACACTAGCGAATAGAAAATACGTAGAGAGGTCTTCATTGAAATTTGCCCTACTAACTCAGAAAGTGGATACAACCATGTCTTAATCTTTAGAGTTGCCTATGGGTTTATGATTCAGGCCACGATAATAACTCGGAGATATACCTGAAGAAAATTTTGGACGGACTCTCTGCAGACAGGCAGACTACAAACATAAAAGCAGATTTAGAATAGCCACCAACGTTGACAGCAATAAGCAAATTATGTATCTTTATTCTTAAGTCCAATACTGTAGGTACTTTACTGATTTAGCCATTGATTTATTAATAAATAAATATTTTGTTTGATTTATGTAATTTTTCACTTCTTACATTGTCCTTTGCTACCTATAAATACACAGTAACTAAAGAAAACTTTAGATTTAAACAAAATCTTAGAAATTACGTAATTACGTAGTTACGGAATTGGACCACTAAATTTCGTTATCAGTTACGTAATTAACATATCCGTAATTTTGGAAGCCCTATAGGTATATGTACCCAGGGTCAAATCTGTATTACCTACAGCAAAACAATAACACTTACCATTTGTTTCAGAAAAAAAGTAGGAAAAAATGCAATGGAACTTTCATGTGAAATCGTTTGGTTTGACACTGAAAAACCATTTCAATAGAGAACTTAACTTTCATAAACAATGATCTAAGCATCCCTACAACAAAATATTACCCAGGTAGTTATGCCTAATGCTCTGTGCGTTTTCTGTTCTAATAAACGAATATATTTTTACGATTCTCGCGCCATCTCCCACAATCCGATGAGTTACTGCCACAGCCCGCCCGCGACGTATGCTGTTCTATATTCAAATTGAACGGCGCAAGGAACGATCGGCCGCCATTTTGTCGTCGTCAACCGTCTCGAGAAAATGGCGGACTGTAAGCCGCTTAGAGGAAAATGTGCTGGGTATTTTGAATTCGCTGAAATATGGTTGGTAATGTTTTGATAGAGCTTTTGATTGTGTTGCCTGTTTTAGGTTGAAGTTGGAAGTAGCCTAGACCTAGCTGCCAGTCATTACTTCCATAAATTAGATCAATAAATCGAATATCTACGACAGTACAAATAGACATTCGATAAGGACGTATAAAAAGCGGTCTACTACTCAGTAACTACAAATACCCAACATTCTGCAGCGTGATGATACCGGAAGTCACTGAAAGAGACTATTCATTATTTCTGCGGGCTGTTAATGATGATAGTGAAGGGAAATATAAAAATTTAATTTAAAAAACATTGAATCAAAAGCCACAAACGCCATAACCATTTCATAGAGCCATTCATACTGGAACTCGCTCAAGCACCGAACAAATGTCGTATCGATATAAAATCGAATTAAAATTGATATCGAGTTGAATGGAATCTGTGAATTTAGAGTTTGTCCAACCGAGCGTGGGTAATGGTGGTATTATACGAATGTGTTCGACAACTGTTTTGGGGTTTTAAGATTTGTGGTGATTCGTTATGACTTGTAACTTTTTAATAGGGTTTGGAGTGAATATTTTGAAATGCAAAGACATTTTCTAGATTTCTTGACTTTCTTGAAATTCCTTTCTTCTGTTTTTATCCACTTAATCATCTACATCTACAGACTGTAGGTACTAGTCCACTAAAGTACACAGGCGTCTCCCCTGAATAATATTCGTACTTAATCGACATGTTGCACTAACTAACTATAGGTACCATTGAGCTGGGCCTGGGTAGTGTCATAAAGTTCTATGGCAACTTTGGTGACCCTGTGCTCTCTTTGTATGTCTCTAACAATATCATCGCCGCGATACACTACCACAGTTACTATTTACTATTAACGCTCGACCGTGGTGGTGATCCCTAAGGTAGGAAATAATTTGAGCTGTATGCATATAACACGCTTAATATTCAACATGTTAATCCCAGATTGAATTAACACCTTCCTTGTAGAGGGCGCTTAGATCGAGCAATAACTCCTTCGCATACGCGAGGGTCATACAGGGTGACCAAAAGGTGGATTTATTTAGCGCATCTTCCCTTCATGGTCGTCATTATCAGTGGCCCTTTTTACCTTTCTAAAATTTAGGTCAAAGAGACTGCCTTACATTATCTTCTTTATAAGGTTCTTCGTATACGAAGCTACTTACAACGTCTGTTTCACTTTTATAAGAGGTGTGAGCCTTATGAAAATGAAGAAGGCCGATGCAAAAGCAATTTCGTCATAGTTGACAGGTGAAATAAACGTGCTGACGTTGCAGGAAATCCCGCTCTTAGGTTGCGCAGGTCCCGTTTTTAGGACGGTAGGCCAAACCAGGCATTAATTCCGATAAAATTTTCATTCAGAAGTCACGACTGCGACTGCCTGAAGCGTCTATCCAGTGTCCAGTCAAAAGCTCTCTTGTTAGGAAAGTTACTTAACAAACAATTTTTAAGTCCCTGCTCACACCACCTCTTTCTATGACAAATCTTTCACTGTACAAGCTACCCGTCTATGGAATGATCTCCCTCTGGACATCAGACGTGCAAAATCACTTCCTATCTTCAAAAAACTGCTTCATCAGCATTATATATCCTTGTAAAGAGTTAGACAACCTTATTTTATGTTTATGTAAGTTTATTATTAATCTTTGTAGGTATGTAGTGTAAGTATTTGTTTCGTTTTCTTTAAATAGGTACATATCTATATATTTATTCAGTGCCACCGTCTTTTTTGTTCTATAATTTCCAGTCCATCCCAAGGTTGCCTGGAAGAGATCGCTTTCAGCGATAAGGCCGCCCTTTATACTTTCTAAGCTTTTCTCTGTATTGTTTCCTGTATTTGTGTGGTATAATAAAGTGTTTTCTATCTATCTATCTATCTAAATCCAAAGAACCTTGTTACTGAAATAATATACGGCTCAGAAATAAACCTAAATCTGCTGCCATTCGTGGACTAAATTGTATTCCAAAATAGATTCAGAACACCCTATAGAAGCCACATGCAAGAGACGGTCCATCGCAATCCGCTTATGTAAACTGGAAGACGGTGGGAGCCACATGTCCTGCCGCACCTGACAACACCCTGTTTAATCCAGTACACGGATTATTATTAATTCAATCTCTTGGTTGATTCTGTGATAATTATGGACATTGCCATGACATTGCTTTCAATATCTGTATTCAATTGTACCCGTTCAGAAAAAGGAACCTACTTAGTTATTTTTACTACGAAGGTTTCGCAGTTATTGTGAGGAATAACTTCACTGTCACTATTTACTAATACTAGTATTAGTGCCAGCGGTTTCGCACTCGTATTTTCGGTATAATAAGTAGCATATTGATGTCGATTCTGTTGTTTTAGGATTCCTAACATAAATTTTACGATTTCTAAATTTTCTAAGCTAGTTTGACCTAAAATTATGGTATTCTCTGTACAGATCCTAAAAATACCAGAAAGTCCATAATTTCACTTTTTCAAAAGAATCTGCGCGATTTTCACTACAATAAATTTTAATTACGACCAAATTAGGTAGACGTTTCTAATCATGGCTAAAATGCAATGCAAAGAATAGGATTTTAACAGAATCGACACCATTATCTAAGTTAGGCTTTGCTCTAAAAGTACGCCAATTTCATCTTGATCTGTTCAGTAATTTTGGAGATCCTAGGTAACAAAAATTTCACATTTCACCAACTTTCGCATTTTTAATATTAGTAGGATAGGATAGTAGGATATGTAAGGTGAATTCATAATATAAATATTAAGTAGTGATAGTTTAATTATAACATCGTTCTCCTATAAAACTTAGAGCAAAGTAAGTTTTTCCGAAACAAATTGTTTGAAAAACTCGCGCTAAACATTCCTGAAAACTCAGAAATAGCCAAATAACAAAATACGAAATTAATTCGAAAACCAAATGTAATCAATAGCTTATTCCTTATTTTCGTGAATGAGAACAAACACGAGAAAAAGTTAACATCAAAAAGAAGTTCGGTTAGGTGTTCTAAGATTAGCTGCCACGGTCGAAATTCGGCCTCCTAGCCGCCAATCTTATCAGAGACTAGCCCAATGCGTGGGACATATTATAGTGCACAAGTGTGTGCGCAAACACAGGTGCACTCTGTATTCCCTCACTCTCATAATCCGATAGGACGGCAGACGGACACGAGGAAAGGTCAAGCGCAGGATCAACGGCTTTGCGTTGTAACAGTTATTTTTTATTATTTTTTTTTTTTATTTACTTTTGGTGGCTTTCGTATCACTGCGGCCATGATTGGCCTATTGTGATCGCCACTTTGTGTGTTCAGCCTCGAAGCAGCGGCGTTCACAGTTCGCCGCTAACCCTTGCAGCTGCTAGGAACTGTAGGATTTTCTTCGGGGTGGAGTCTTTTAGCTCGTCTGGACTAAGCAGGTGCTTTCCCAGATGGATGCTACGTTTTTGCATCAGTGCTCCTGCTGCATCAGTCCTGTAACAGTTATGATTGGTTTCAATTCATTTACAACAGGATATTTACCATGCAGTTTTGAGCTTTCCAATATTTCGGCACAGTTTCATGCGCCATGATCACGGAATAACTGAAATCAGTCACTGTGAGTGAGTTTTTATATATGCCAATGACAATGACTTTAGTGTTAATACCTAACCATGATAGTCTTAAAAGTTGTATAGTTAGGTGCCGGTATTCACTATCTAATTAAACCAGAAACAACTCCCGAGTTAAAATTTAAAAACAATGGTTTGCTGCAATAAATAATATCCGCCCGTCCGGCACTATCTGTTGAGCGCACGCGACACCTTCCGCGCATCCTCGCGAATACGCGCAAAGTAACGGCAGCAAAACAAGCGCTATGACCAAAGTGGCTCAAGAGAAGCTTTATTAAAATTTGTTTGATTCGCGATTTCTGGAAGAGATTGGGGGAGACATTTGGCCAGCAGTGGGACATAATATGTTAATAAAAAAATTAAAAAAGTCAGCATTTTGTGTATTATCTTCGGCCCATAAATGAGTTTACGATTTTAGATAGTGCTTCAGTATTTTGCGTGCAAAAACTAGTGAAAGCCTATAACCGTATGTTTAGGTACAGTTAAGCGTCGTGCTTAACCATTAATGTGGGGATGATACGAGGATAATACAATTACCTACCTACCAATTGGTTTTCTTTTGTTATGTTCCTCCCTTTGGATGGTAAAGTCTACTTGAGGACCAGGATGATTCGTTTACTATAGTTCGAAACGTACACGATGAGGCAATTTACCAAATCGCATTAAAAACAAGATCGAGCTCTCAATTTTCACTAACCTTCCGCTTCATCCTACAAATGGAATGGACATTACCAAAACTGATAGAATTGTTTCAGGTACCTACTTAATTGAAAATTATGCTTCCTGATTTATTTCTAGAGAGCGTCTCTAAAAAATATATTGAAAAAATCCGACATGAAAATTGCCAACTTGTTTTGCCAGCAGTACAGCGGACCGGCCGACTATTAATCATGGTTTATCGAGTGCTAATCCAGGTTTAAATAGATAACTATTCGAGTCGGCCATTGTCACGAATAGGGTTGTGCCGAGGAAATTAATTATATTCACACATTGTCTGGATTCTGTGTGAGAGAGGTTAACTTTAATCTTTTATTCGTTTCTGCCCGCGGCTGCGCACGCATTTTTTTCATATAAACGATTAAAAGCTATTACTATCCCATGAGATATGATTTATGGGATAAAAAGTTGCCTATGTTAGTTTAGGTCTAGAACTACCTGTATGCAAAATTCCAGCCCGATCCATTCAGTGGTTTTGGCGTGGAGAGGTAACAAACATCCACACATCCAACCATCCAAACTTTCGCATTTATCATATTAGTGTGAAGTAGTTGGTAATTTTAGCAGAGTTTACCAAGTTTTTTATGCAAGTACTTTTTCGTGTTAAAAATGATGAAAAGGGATGAAAATTAAATTTTCGTTATTATTTAAATACTAAAAGAGTCTACAAGATCTCTTAAAACTGCGAAAATCGTTTATAGATTTTTTTTTTCTGTTTATTCACAATGAAAGTTATACAATCAAATAATAGAAAGAAATTAGAACTAGCATTTACAAATTAAACAATGCTCCAGACTGTTTTAAATGGCAAATGCATTGCCGTCATGAATCACCCCCTATGAGGCCTAATTTTAACAGTATCTCATTATTTTATTTAAAAATCAATTTCGTTTTTAAAACTTACATAAATTATTTTATTCTATTTCCTCTATTAATTTTAACTCAACTTGACATTTTAAAACCGAAAGAAATGAATAAATTACAAATCTAAACCAAGGATCACTGAGATGTTAGTTTCATGAGACATCTCCCAACTTCCTCTCATGATGATGCCAACCGTCCGGCATCAGGGACCACCCTCGTGAACTCAATGTTTATTCACACAATAACAGTAGGCATTGTCTTCGCAACCCTATACGCTTTTGTGTTGTGACACCTGCCTTTTTGTAGGATTGTGCAAGAAATAATTCAGGCTGATTCTGTCGAGGAGAGTTTAGAGTAGATTAGGCACCGCTTGCAAGGGTACTGGCTAAAACATGATTAGTGAGTTGTCAAATCATAGTTCAAAAGTTCTTTAATTATAACAATAATGTTACATGTCGTACACATGACGTATACCATACAAATGCGGATTGAAATAATAAAACTGAAAAGGCGTTATGCATGCTGTTTAATTAGGTATGATCATTTGCAGGCATTTGTTTAAATATAGGTTTTACAACACAATACTTAGTTGATTTATTTAGAAGATCCGAAAAACACCAGCTTGAGTGGCCGCGACGCACTGTGAAACCATTGCGGTACGACCAACGAGCAGCGGGGCGCGGCGGCCTCGCGCCCGCCCCGCTGCACTGAAAATACGCTGAATATCAACATGTGCGGCATGGGCACCGAAAGTTTTAAAAATTATCTACAGCATTGAGGGAGCGGCGCAACCTTCCAGTTCCACGAGTCAAAATCACAGGTAAATATGGCAAATGACTTCATGACACCATACTTTTAAATCGTCAACATGCATATAAAGCAGACATAAGCAGCTACTCATGGATAAGAGCTCACCAACAACGCTGATTTGTTCCGATTCAAATTGAAACATTAAAAACCCTTTCAATAAATCACGTTTAGAAAGCCTATCGCTCTAACGCCGCTAAGCACGATCCGATCTTACAATACATAAATTTAAATTTTACAATTGCACACCCTTTATGTTCGCCCTCGCTGTTTCGGAAATCATCGGGGGTAGAGAGGGGACAGAAGGACTTCAGTCTTTTTTTCCTGATCACCTTTCACAGTGGGAATCAAGACTGCTCTTTAGATTAATTAGGTTTCTCATCAAGAAGTAGTCCAGAAATCTTCTAAAATCTCTTGTTTATTTGACACGACACATTACAAAAACTAAACATTTAATTTTATGGAATAAAACTATGTGGGCGAATTTATCAGGAAGATAAGTGAAGTGAAAAACGGTTAGCTACTTAGTGCAAACAAAGATCACAAAATTACTGGAAACCTTAACATTTTAATAGAAAGTACCTACCTAGACAATCGATAAGACTTGGGTATTTCCCTACCGAAGGGGATGGAAAAATCCCCTTCGGCGGGGGGGTTCGGGTAAGTTCACGCTGTCTTATTTCATGCAACATCTCTAACCACAACAATGAATTTTAATATTAAGTTTAGTACCGAATTTCATCTAAAGATAGCTTATTACTTTTTTCTTTTCTTTCTATAATACTTTGTACCTATGTATTATTATTATAGTATATTATTAGTAGTATATTTTTTTGTATGTATTATATGTATGTATTGTATATTTAAGTAATACGCCACCGTCTTTACATGCACAAATGCTTCGTGTCCATCCCAAGGTTGTCTGGAAGAGATCGCTCTTAGCGATAAGGCCGCCCATTATACAACTCTGTATCTCTCTTTTCCTGTATTTTTATTTTTGTATTTTCTTAGTGTACTATAAAGTGTAAATGTATTGTATTGTACTTTTATAAAAGCAAAGTCTCCATCGATCTTGAGATACTTTCATAGTCAAAAAGCTGCTTCGCAAACCACCCACTACTCTACCCATAAACCATAGACCATAGAGGTCCTTAAAACTAAATATGATAATTAAAAGATTCAATCTTGATTATAAGGTACTCTTCCCATCACTAATCTACCTGCACAATTTCATCCAACTATCATATCTACCACTCCAGCTTAAAGTTCAAATTCTCTCGTCCTCCCTAAATCTGGTCCAAGAGCTGTTTTACAAAAAAGAGTTTAATAGAATTTGGCGTATCTTTCTAATGGAGCCGCGGCATAATGAAATAAGGTTTCTACCGTAATGGGAATGCCTGGATTTATTCAAAAATGGCTTTAATTCAATATGCGGAATCGAATCTGTTGATTTATTGCGTACTTTCTGGTTGTAACAGCTTCCAGTCTAAATGTTACTGTAGGAGTTTCAATTATAAGTATTCGCACAGATGACATTATAAGATGTGAGTTCCCAATTGAAGATTGTGTTTTTATTCTTTATCTTTCGTTTTCTTATATAGTGAAGTTCATAAAATTATTGAGAAGATACAATTACCTAGAATTGTATATTTCTCAATAATTTTCTTATCGTTACAAATTGTGAAAATGAAAAACTAAGCACAAAAACACATCATTACATCTGTGATTAGGAACTTATTTATTGCACTGAGTTGCAAGATATAGCCTCTTCTATTGAAATATATTTAACATACAAGTACACTATTAGAATAAATAACTGGTGGTTTCGTAATGTAAGTAGCTGATACCCAACAGAATTTTCATTGTAACATAACACTTAAAACAAATTGCCTGCTGTCCTCCACTAATTAAAGGAAATGGTCTAGAAACAAGATTGCGTTATTGTTCTCTCTACCAACCTCTCTGTCCCTTTCCAACCTTCAAAAGCTTCATAGTTACATCCCTTTCACCCTAAACGTTCCAGAGATGTCACTCATTATGCTAAATATCCCACCCCAGTCCAAAGATTTTAGATAAACGTAGACTTCCGAGCAGGATGGTGAGCGCCGCACAAATAAATGTACTAGTAATGTATTAGTAAAATCTTAAATTCATCTAAGTAGACGTAAACCAGTCGACTGCTCCAAGTATCTCTGAAAGTCGATTTGGGTGAACTTTATTAACAAAGAAAATTACAATCAAATAATAAACAAATTAGAACTAGTATTTACAATTGAAGCAATTGAGCTAACTGCAGACTGTTGCAAAATATCTACAGGTGGCTCAACTAATCCATATCAACACCAGTCGGAAGCGTCCCCAAGACGCTCGCTGCATTGCCCTACTGTATGGCAATGCAGTGCGCCAGATGCTCACCAGCTGTCTCAGTTTACATGAACTTGATGCTACCAGACGTTACGACGTTGAGAACCGAGATGCCTGGAAAAATCTTATGTGCGCCAAGCAAGATCCACTTTTGTTCGATGAGCCAGCTGCAAGAGTGTGTGTAGTGAACACGTAGAAACCTCTACTGGAATTATATAATTACCCGATTATTCATAATTATACTAATTCGATGAAAACAAACACAGTGTTGAAAAGCAAGTAGTTGCCCTAACTAACTATCGCAATGCTCGTAAGTGTACTCGACCGTGGTTTTTCCAAGGGTTTTTTACGTTCTTTCTTCTCTGACAGTTGGTATATGGAACTGAATTAAGATAATCCAGTCGAGGTGTTTTTATAAGATGTTTAATTATTTTGCCTCGAGATATTTCTCGGGAAAATGTGCTGGTTGAATTATTTGAGGTTTTTTGTTATTTTCTGGGAATCGTAAAATTTTGGCTCTGACTCGGAATTGAGTAAAATCCTTGTCCTGTTAAAGTTTTTTTGTTTTCTTGTTCCTTTTATTTCGACTGGACATTTTTTTGTAAGTAGGCACAACATCCGCACGTCTGTGGGCTACCTGACCCAGACTAGCTCAGGACCGAGGCGAATGACATAAACATAGTGAAGCCCAGCTGTGGGTCGACAAGGGCTAATGATGATCATGACGTAAACATTGGCAAAAAGTAAAAAAATAATGCTGGACAATTTACACATCTAGCCCCAACCGCAGATAATATAATACTATACTAGTACCCCAACCAAGCTAAGCAGAGCTTGTGTTATGGGTATTACATGACTGAAGTAGATAATACATAATATAACATAGATCGATATTTTTTAATAATACTTACACTGTTGCTACGAGTTGCTCTACTTACTTATTGTAAAACATCTCACACCACTCTGTTTCTCAATCTCTAGATACATCTTGTCTTGTAAGTTTAAATCCAACTTTTAAACATAAACCCCAATACACACTAACAATACAATACAAATCCACAAACAAAACCACGGCCATAACAAGCCATCTAATATTGCAGGGTTACCGAATCTTTCCATCGAATTAACCCTTCAAAGCGCTCGTAAACTCTCCGCCAGAGGGCGACACGGCCGTTACTGCAATTGAGACATTTTGAACTGTCCAAAACGACATTGCTACCAAAATGACAATGCAAACAGAACTTTACACTTCTGTGCTTAGGGTTCACTGGCGAAATTAAGACAGCTCTTCTATCAAAGACATTTCTGTTTTATAGCTGTTTGAATTTCAGTCCTAACAGTTTAAATTCAAAGCTTTATTTGGTTCGAATGTTGCCGTTTCATGTTAAATATTAAATCGCCTCGTGTTAATGTAGTACATTGTTGTGAATGACAGTGTAGATAATGAATTCAGTTCGGAAGTCATTTGTTGACGCGTGAATGGACGAATCTGGTTAAATGATTTGCTACAAAATGTATTTCGTGTCGTGGTTGGATTAGTGTTTGTAGTTTAACTATAAAAACTATCGTAGTTTGACGAATTCATTAATCATTACGGATGTAAGGGGTTTAACTACGAACCTAATTTTGTTGGAAAGGGACATCACGTTGGTGGTTGGTGGTTGAAACGTTGGTGTTCTACCAACACAAGGTAAGGGTTTATAGTGCTTAATTTATGATCAGTAATGATTATGAATCATTTCTTTTCTGTGACCATAAAGTTAAGCCTTGAAATAGGTTGTCGTTTTGGAATGTAAATAGCTGGTACCCAGTATATCTGAAGAACTTGTTCAAAATGAGAACCCACAAAATTTTAAACAACGTTGAATCATCTTTAGTTTTTTCACAAATCAGCAACCACACAAAATCCACGCCAAAAAATCTCGAATTAATTAACTTATTTTATCAATATGCTTCTTTGAGCAACGCTCTTGGCAAAACGCCTTGGCGCTCGAAATCCATAAAAAATCGCAAAAGATCCACAAAAAATAGTCCATAAATCAAACGGGGCAGACGGACCGACCCAGTGGATTGGGAATACGTAATGAGGGCATTCATTTGGGGGTTAGGTGCTTTTTTATGATTTTGTACGGATTTTCCCTTGTGTAATGTGCAATGGCCGAGAGATCGATTTGCTTGAAGTTTGGTAAAGGACATTGTAATTACGGGAAAGAGGTTTGAGGTAGAATAGATAAGCGTAGTCCATCACCGTATTTGGATTACGAACTGTGTTCTAATCAGTGTTTGTTTTTTGTTTTCATATCTTTAGCATCTCCATCAGGAATTATCTGTAAATATTTTTCTCCACTTTGTCATCTCGAACCGACCATTTCTTTCTCTTTTATTTCAAACTTTTCGTATTACGAAATAATAACAATAATAAAAACGTAATTTATTAAGCAGCAACGTGGAAAACTTATCATTTGAAACAATAAAGTAAATACGAATTCGTCAAGTGAGAGTTTAACCTTTGGGCTTGAGGATTCCAATATTATCTGTAGGTATGTTGTATCTAGATTATAGAACTTGCATTCTTAGTTCACCAAAAGCTTATTTTTTGCAACAGTCGTAATAGAGGCAACATAGTAAATTATGACAATAATGAAATCAAAATGATGGCCGCTACGTTTAATAATTCACCTTCCATCTTGTTTCTTGTAACACAACACAAGCTTTGCTTAGTTTGTAGCTGGATGTGAAAATGCCCTGGTTTTTTTATTATTCAGTAGATCAGTTTACTAGCAGTATTAGCTGTGGTATTAGTGAAGACAAAAGCTATCGACTTAAAGAGAAGCTCTTCATGTTACGGAACCCTAAAAAAGTCCCACTCCGCAAAGAATAGCGAGCACTTATTCACGCGGCGTTTCCTGCCCTGTGTTCCGACGACAATGTACTTTTGTTCACCCTGAACTAACTTTTTCTGTTCATTTGTTCACAATTTTCTTTTTTTGTTCACCTCTGCTCAGGATTTCTTGAACCCATATTTCATCTTCATATTGTCTGAATTTGCATCTAGACTCGGATCTGTGCTGTTTATTGGTATTGTTGTGGAGTATTTTTAAAATAAAGCTTTTGTAAGTTTTCCTTGTTATTATTTTCTTGAGACATTTTGAAACGCGTTATGGAAAAATATTATTTTGCTAGAAAAATTCACGATCTTTAACATTATAACTAGACTAAAACTAGACTTCAGCGCTCTATTATTTACACTTTTTGTAATTAACTAAAATAAATTTTAATACAATATTTTGAATTAGCTACTTATGAACCCGTACCTACGTAAAGGACTTAGAAGAATAAAAAATTGTTAACTTGACAGCACCAGTTTTCGGTGCAGTTCTGTTGAGCGAGTTTAGGTACCGTTACGATAAAGTCACGGACAAGAAACCTAAGAATCCACAAACCATATACAATATTCATTGAAGCCAGCGCTCAGCACCACATATGTCTAAGTGGGCTTCGCAATTAAAAGCCGCCACTCAACTTGGGGTAACTTAATGCAATTACAGTGAATTTTTCGCGACATATGGCGGTCTGAACTAGAAGCAAGGGTGTGCTTCTGCTGATGAGGCGAAAGAAAATAATGTCAATGAAGAAGTATTATTTCGTTTGGTATTGGCGAAGTCAGAAGAACAAGCAGTGCTTATTATGGTGTAACTCTTGGTAACAGCTACTATCTCACATCAGGCCAAAGGTTTGGACGGCAATTACCTACTACAAAAGTTCAGAACAAAAATTGAGGTTAAGTCAAATTTCTACTCAAACAACGATGTAAGGGGAATTGCTTTTCAAAAGTTACAAGACTTATTTTAGTAGTAATAAAAGAACATCTATTAATAATAGAAGAACATATTGTATCTTACTAACCATCATTACTAGTTGAACATGGCCTAAAAACAAATACTCTGATGCATCTTATCAAACTAGTTCATCAAACGGAACCCACTACAGCACTATCCGTTCCTTCGCGATCCGTAAGTACTTTCATTACCGAACCTCCCCTGGGTGCTAAGCCCTAAAGTACATATGGCGTATAAATACCCTTCGTATTGCCCTCGGCCATGACCGTAGTTTTAAAAATACTGCGGTTTTTAAACATGTGGTGGAGCGATAAAGTTGCGTAGGAAGAGTTAATTTGAAACTTTAGATTTTCGCTGTTATTGGTAAAGTTACTCACACATTTTGTAAATAATGCAACTCGTTTGATTGTAACCTACAGGATATTTTATTACTTATATGAATTGTATAGTTTATGGTGAATATGTTCCAATCCTATAAGACAGAAAAATATCCATGTCTCTTGACAGACTTAATATTCATGCATGGTAACAGCTTACAACCAGGGAGGCCGCACGCCAAATAAATGAAAACAGATAATTACTGTCAACCATTGCTTTTAGATACAGCTTGATGTTTTATTTGAGCCTCATGATCATGAAACCAAAATATACCCTATACGTCTCCAAGATCACCATCTGCCATCAACTCATTGATTTAGCGTATTTGCACTTCAAAGTGGAGCTCTGATTACTCGCAGATAAAGGGGATGGTCGGTGGCCATTATGGCATGCGATCAGATGAGCGCATATGTTGTGCGGCGGGTCGATGTATTTGTCGTCTTGATCCTTGATCATGGTAGCTCCATCATGACCATTCTTTGCTTGCACATTAATGCCATTTATGTGATCTTTAGTTTATTTTTTTAACCCCCGACGCAAAAAGAGAGTGGTGTTATAAGTTCCTTTAACGTGTCTATCTGCGTATCTGTCTGTGGTATTGTAGCTCCCAAACGGATGATCCTGATTTTCGTTTAGTTTTTTTTTGTGTCATAGATAATTTTATCCCGAGTCTTCTTAGCCATGTTTCATTAAAATCGGTCGGGGGTTTTTTTAAATTTTTAATTGTGTTCTTGTTTCTAATTCTCTAATCTGATTGCTTAGGTAATTCATAAGCCTTGAATGCATTTCCAGTTTTGTGGGGAACCTCGCGCGCAATTATATTGGTGACTATCAAAAATCCTGTCTCACATCATCCGTTTCAGTTGCCCAAAACGTAACGCAATGCTTGTATAGGGTTCTTATATTTATATAAACTACCTATACCTACATTAAAATTAATTTTTTATAGTAGATGAAAAGATCAAGTACTTATACTTAATCTTCGAAAGTACTACACTAGAAAGCTGTTCTTGCTGTTAGAAAAATAAAAGTATCAAAACTAACCAGGCTGAGTACAACACTATACACCAGCAGCTTTGAGGCCATACAATACAATACGCATTTAGCGAATGACATTGTGCAAATGTTTATTTGCGCACGCGCTCACGGCATTACAACTTGACAAGTACCTTTAAGAGATGTTATTTTACACTTTGTACAAAAATCATCATCATCATCAAAGTCCTTAAGTCGCCCATAGCGCCTGTTTTGATTCTGGCCATCCTCTGTCTTGTAATTTTTTCATCCAGTTCGCCTATGAATTTCACGACATATTTAGGTAGCCACAGCCAGCGATATCCAAATAAAAATAATGCTTTACATCCCTACCAACATCTATGTTAGGTAGCTAATACACACCCAATACCTGTATGAGGAAGAAAGTAGGTATATTTAATTTTATTTAAGTTGGTTTACCAAATCGCCAACATGCTAAGACGAAAATAATATCTGTTCAAACAAATACAACAGATTTTTGTGCACATGACATATCGATCGAAATTTTCGAGGTTATCTAACCCAATACAATTCTTTTGAAAATGCTTTTAACACGTCGCATATGGTAATGGACCATGGGGCGATGGGGGCGCATTGTCCGACCACGGCTTTTACACCATATGTCCCAGAAATTCATAAACAAGTGCTCGCAGAATCCAACTTAATGCTTGCGATTAGTCCTGAGACTTCAAATTGCATTTTAAACCATAACCCTATCCAAGTAAAGTCCAAGTTATCTGATAACGTTAGTAGTTTTATTAAAATTTAAGAACCCTCTAATGCAGACTTTTACGTAAACCAAATACGATTCAAAATCATTGCAACGAGAACGATTATGAACGATAGAGTACCAGCACAAGTTAAAAGCGACAGATCTAACTATAAACGAGCTTGTAAAACAAAATAAAGCTACGATCGAAACTAAAGCTTGCGATATTGGAAATAAAGTAGATATTGAAGTGAGAGTTATTTATGATAAAAGGAATTTTTACAATTAATAGGGTGAGCGATCTAAAAGAGAGGACTATTGAATGCGTATTGGGGATGATGGCAATTGCCAGGGTAGCTTTTGTTGTAAATTGTGTACCATATGGTAGCGCTGTATTAGTCCTCTATTCAGCTAAGGATTAAGTTAAACATATTTTAATAACGTACAGGTGGCATTGTGACGGTTTGATTTATGGGATCAGCTGTTATGAAAATATTTGGACCAGTATTTGCAGGAGGTTACTGTTTTTTGATGAAGATGCTGATCAAAATTTGAAAAAAATTATAAGTAGACAGGTAACCTAATTAAGAGAATAATCATTTAAAGACGCTGGAAAAGCGTGTGGTGTCGAAGTGACAATAAAAATGTTATAGTGTCAATGCAAAGTTAATCCAAATCATTGAAAAATGGCAGAAAAGTGGCAAAACGATCGAGTATAATTATAGACTTGACTTCTTTTATTATAAGTATAAGTACAGTATTGGAAATTATAGTCAGATGTACTTACTAAGCAGATTCATCGATAAACAATACAAGAACTTTCCAAGACAACCCGTACCTTTGCACAATACATCATTGTCACATCCCAATCAAGCGCTGTTCCTTCGGGACCGTCTCGATCAGCAAATAAACATTAACAGGAGCAGTAATCTGTCCAGACTCGCGACAGGAGTCCAGGCTACAATTGATTGTCTGGAGAACCAATCAAAGTTGCAGATGTGACTTCTGATTGGTAAGATTGTCTTTTGAAATAGACTTGAGAAGTTGCTGCTTGCTGCTCTTTCTTCGGATGAACGAGGTGAATTTAAATACCAGCAGTGGTGATCCAAAAAGGTAGAATGAATGTAACAACGATTGCATCGCCCAGCAGGGTTCCTGTCATACAATGAAATCGTAAATGTATGCTTATTCGGAATCAATAAACATTCATCAATCAAGTTTGTTTTTATAAATTAAAATATAATTACCGAATAAATTCGAAAATTTTGAATCTCTCATTCACATCGAAGTGGTGCAAAGTACCAAACTTAGCCTGTATCAAAATGCAGTCAACCAATTTATAAAGTACTAGCTTCTGCCCGCGTCTTTGCACGCGTTTTTCGGGATTAAAAGAAGCCTACGTCCGTCAAAAAAAAGTCTGCCTCCTTGTCAAAGTTCATTATGATCCGTTCAGCCATTTAGGCGTGGAAAGGTAACAAACAGACCGAATTACTTTTGCTTTTTTAATATTAAAGTATGGACGAGTACTAATATGAAGTTAGGTGACGAATCTAAGGGTTGAACTGATCGTTGAAGTCTGATTCAAAACCCATAAATTAGCGTACTGACAAACTGGATCACACCCTATCCCTTGCAGACACGTGTGTTGATCCGGTACACGTGCCTACAATTACTTATCAATGGATTTGGAATCCGCAAATACAATAACTATTATAGACTGATAGATAAGCCACTTTATTTGCAGAATTCAACTTCTCGAAGACTGTTTTGTTAGTAATTTATTCTTTACATCATAAAAAGAAGATCATACGTAAATATGATGTTCTTTAAAAAGATCTCTCTACTTACTTTACTATTAAAATATTAATCTTTTGATAGTAAATTTATGATATAAAAAATTTATTTGTCTGAGTGCGTATTTAGTAGGCCCAAATAAATAAAGCTATTGAAATCAGAAATCATACCGTTGGTACACTTATGCGCTGCATTAGGTATTCTGTTATTTCCTTTCTTTTCATTGAAATGATCGTCTTCCATCGGGTAACATAGAAAATGAAACTTCACCCATAGTACTATAGATTTCACATGAATTTTTATGTAACAAGATTATGTGTGTTTTATGTCGATTACCAATCTTTTATTTCTTTACCGTCATAAATGAGTTCGAATGCTAATATTTTATTTTTCCTGACGGCAATATAAAACGAAATCAGTAGCCTATAAGGTTGCCTTACCCACTGAATAAAAAAGTTAGTGGTAACTAAATCCAATTGACAAAAATAATTAGAGAGTTGTCTCAATATTTGATTCTCTGACGAATAAGTACTTACGCACCGTGCAATTTGTGACGGGTAGGTATAAGGATTGATTGATGGATAACTTTGGGCATTCCAAGAAATCTTGTGAAAAACACGATTGATGTCACGAGACATAAACGTGGTTTGCGGGATCAGCACAAAGCATAAAAAATATAAAAGTATATCGTCACATTTATTTCGGTCGCGAATCACATACATATTTGAAACACCACTCATTATGCAATGATATTTTAAGTAAAGATAAATAAATAAAAATAAATAAATTATGTTGGCCAGTTCACACAGCATTATCTAGCCCCAAGCTAAGCAGAACTTGTGTTAAGGGTACTAGGTAACTGATATACTACTTAATACAATAAGTACTTAAATAAATATTTTTTATTATACATAGATAACATCCAGATCACCCTGAACAAATATCTGCAGATCGTACACACATTTGTCCCGAGGCGGGAATCGAACCCGCAACCTCTTGCGTCGCAGGCAGACCTTCGCCCGCTGCGCCACAGAGGTCGTCCGATGAAATCCTATTTCCTCCAACTGTGTCACCTACTAATCAAACCAACGCTCGATTCCTATCAAAATTCAAATCTTAATGATCCCCGAAAAATATTTCACTAAAACCTCATTAACGCCTCCCGCAAAATAAATGGAACAGATTTTCATTGAACGCGAACGAATGGCGAAAAAAATGGCTAAAATCTGACAAATGGGTTTCCTTTAACGTCTGCACCCATCTTTTTATCGTTACTCGCTACCGAACAGAACTCATTTCGGTCTTCTTTTGGCTTCTCTACAACATAATCATCGATCAAAACTAGGTCTTTTTCTGTTGCATCGAAGTCTATATTCGTCTGAACTGTTTTCTCTATATTAGCTACTTGGGTCAATATAGTATCGTCTGCTTTATTGCTAGGTTATTGAGGTTCAAAGTCGCGTGTACTTTCTGTGAGTAGGATATCAATTTGAGAAGAAGCGTCTGTGTTAATAGCATTATACGCAATCTCATCCATACACTCGGGGGTTAGGCCTTCTATGGTTGGAGTATCATTTTTTATGTGACATATAAAACATATTTATTGCAATCATAATCGTTTGAGTTCCTCCAGAGCCATGTTTGGGCGAGATAAATAGAATATAACGAGTAGGAAAACTTTTTTATCGAACCTTATTTTCATTTTATTTGAGAGCACTTAAAGTTTTTATCTGCTATTAGGTTCCTATAACAATAAACTTTGCTTCAGAAATGAATTTATTTTTTTATTAAAATCAATATCAAGAAGTAAAAATAAGTAAAACCTGCCCAACTTATTCTAAGATCACAAAAACACAAAACCAAAAATCAAAACTACAAATGTATATCGTCAAACGTTACCACATCATTTCTGCTAACCATACACTGAACGTCGAAATGAAGTACAATTTTCAATATCTCGCAGCGATTGCCAAGCTGACCCTACCAAAACTCAATGCGCTCTCAATTCGCGGCAGTTATTATTATCTTGACCTGGTGATTGAGCTCTCCTGCTCTCTATCGAGCCGGAGCTCCGTCATTGGCCGGCCGGTTATCGCACGCCTCCCGCTCGCCGTTGATTGGTCGAGCCTGGCACGCCTTTCAACTTCAAAGCCTCTGCTTCCAGTACTACAGACCCCACTTATATATTTTTCACCCTTATGTTTCCCTCGCATTCGTAGAGCAGCCGTCGCATAGTACGCGCGCGTCTCCACAGTTCACTCGCGAAATAAGTGTGTAAAAGTTTACAAGTTTCGTTCCGTGATCGGTAAATTAAATGTTTGAACAATGACAATGGACGTTCAAAACAACTATCAAAATTATAAAGAGGATTCTCCTGAATCAAAAGAAATCAATTTGATCATCGAAAGTTCAAGGTCGGCTCAGATCAGCAAACCAGACATGCAGTCCACGGTAGTTAGTCCAGGCAAAACTTCCAAGAGGTCCTTCGACGTCGCTTTCCTCATGATGCCTGATGATAAGTCACGCCCGAAACCTCCAGAACGACAGCTCCGAGTTTCGAAGCAGATTTTCCAGCATGAAGAATGGGAACAAGCTCCCAAGAGAATCCCTGATATTTACAAGCACAGTGAATACTCCAGTGATGCTGATCCAGAAATAAAAGACCAAGAAGACGAGCGCATCCGCGTGAATAACAACATATCGCCGACGTTCAGCTCCGATATCAACATCGACGTCGGAACAGACGAGTATCCAGGCAAGTCCATGTACTGCAGTGATTCTGATAATTCCGATAGGTCGCGAAGCCGGCCGAACTCGAACGAAAGTGCTGCAAAGCAACCCAAGTTTTTGCCGGAGTACAAGAATAAAATATTTGATGATCCGACTTTGATAAGTATGCAGTCCCGCGCTAGATATGAAAATCGTTTCCTGGATAAACCACTGGAAATGTCACCAAAAAGTGCTTTTACTAAAGTGTCGAATTTCTCGATGAGATCTCCGAACCCTTCGGTCAGTCCTGACAATCTTCTGTACCAGAACTCAGTGAGTCCTCCGCTGTCCGCTGCCAGCCCGCCAGTTGGAATGTACAATAAATCCCCAGGTTTCAACCATCTCCTAACACCGGCCCATCTCCTGAACAGCACCAACTTTTTCAAGCAAGGTCACGCAAGCAACATTCCCAATTCTTCACCCCACTATCCAGACCCCAACATGCAGCCACGAGCTGGGTTCAACAAAGGAATGGAGTATCAAGAAAAACCAGACCAGAAGACCCCTCAAATATCTCCCAACAAAGTTAATTTTCTACCATTCAGACCTGAGATACCGTATCTGCAAGCTGGATCATCGTATCCCTTCGGAGTGCAGAACTTCCAACAGCCTAATTCAGAGTTTATGAAATTTCCTGGGCCCCCTCGTGAATCCGTCAACCCGCTTATCTCTAACCCGGCCGCTGCTATACTGAGTACTCTCCTGCCGCCTTCTTTGGCTGCATTTTCTCTGCCAGCCCAGAATGTGTGCGCCAAGTGCAGCATCAGTTTCCGTATGACATCAGACCTAGTCTACCACATGCGGACACATCATAAGAGCGAAACCACCAATGACCCACATAGGAGGAAACGGGAAGAAAAACTGAAGTGCCCCGTTTGCAATGAAAGTTTCCGCGAAAGACACCATCTGACCAGACACATGACTGCTCATCAGGACAAAGAGGGTGATTTGGACGATGTGTCTCGACAGGGGTTCAAAAAAAGTAAACAATTTTACCCTCACAATACCGGTCCCCTTGTTCATAAATAAAATGTTTACCTATGCAAATACGTTGAGTCGATTCGGTGAAAGTGCTTAATCGATCAAAGTTGTAATATCCATCAATAGATTTTCAGAAATCTCTAATGTTTTCATTGTTCTTTTAAAGTTCATTGTTGTTGTTAATATTATATCCTCTATGTGCAATATTAGTTGTTAAGTTGATATAAAATTGTAAATATATATTTAATTCTAGTAGTGAAACATTAAATTATTTAAGAATCTCAGCTTGTATTTTTTATTTACGACCTATTTAAATCACCTCTAGCAAGGTGAGCATTTTATTTAGTCTAATACTAATTAGATTTCAGATTTTAATAACTTTATTTCTTTAGACTTTCAAAATAAGCACACACAAATCAATTTTTAAATATGTGTAAATTTTAAACAAGTAAGAAATAAGGTGTTACTGTTTTTTCTATACTTTAAATTTGAGGTCACGTGAACTCTTTTCTTTTACAACATTTTGATAAATCTCTGCTTCCGGGATATTAGTTATTTACAATTGTTAATACTAGTTCTCATTTGGTTCTATTCTTTAATTGTAGTTTTCTTTGTTAATAATACATAAATATAAAAGTTTTTATTATTAAGTATTGTGAAATCACTAATCACAAAATATTTTATAGAGGGATAACAATAAGGTTGGTTTAAACCTAAGACGCTATACTCCAATACATACATAGGACTTAACACTAAAGATACAATAGAAAATACAACAAATAAATAACACGAAACAGTTTGGGTAAATGAGTGTGCCTGAGTAACGTTAACAAATTAAAGGCCACCCATTGTACCTTTCTATTTTATGTTAATGTCTATATTTTTTTATTTAGTTTTATGGTGAACAATAAAAGTTACGTATTATATTGTGTTTTTAGGTAGTTAGGTCATATAAAATTAGGACACATAGGCATCCCACAGTTTTAATATATTTTTTTAATTAGGTAATTGTAATGAATCCAGTAGGCAATTTATTTGGATGCAGGCAATTTCCATATCAACTTCATTGTCTGAAAATTAAGATTTGATTTGATTATTAGTTTGAAAACTATAAAAGGCTTTGCAAAAACTTAAGTCACGTTAACCTTTACTTACCTACCTACCCTACAGGCATCAATCATTTCGCTAAACTAGACACTTACAAAACAGTTTGAATCCCACAGCCCCTGTTGCTAATAGGTTCATGTTTGTAACATTCGATTCCGTGAGTAACCATGGCGTAGCCAATCCTAAAGTGAGGGTGGTAGATAAAGACATCATGTCCTTTGTCCCGAATTATCTCAGCCTCATTATAAATCACATTTGCTTTGAATGTGATATCAATCGTTCACAAAATAACTAGAAAGTTTACGGGTCGATTTAAATAGCTGTATTACGTTATACAGTCTCAGTTATTTTTATTATTATTATTTTTACACGACATGGGCCATCCTTCGTAGATACTACAAGATAATGATGATGATGATTCATTTACTTTGCTAGCATATTTTCGAACTCGACACCCATTTATTTTTATTCTCTTGCTTATACTACATCTAATATTAAACATCCAACAATAATTATTCAACTTTTACATTTACATTTATTATCGGATCCCACTGCTGGGTTAATCAAACATTTATAAATGTAAAAGTGAAGGTAACCTTTGTATCATATTTGGTTGCGAACAAGAAAATATTCAACTTTGCCCTATGACTTAATTAGAAATAACAGTATGAGCATTAATCTGGTTGTGGGTGCACTTTTTATTTCAAGTAGCTTTTGAAAATCCTAATTCCATTAACTTTATCGAAAAACTAAATGATTTACAATATGATTTTTTAAGTAAATCCCACCCCGTCAGCTAATTAGATTACGAATCCAGATCATACCCCAATGCCCCAAACAGTGCGTGACGAAGCACCGTGTCGAAGGCCCTGCGAACTACGCCGTTCCCATGTTGGTGAGGATGGATAGCATAGTGGACCAGTGACTCGGCGGCCGTGGCGAATGGCTATGGGAACGAGAGAGCAGATTGGAGTCTTCTGGGTGAATGAGGGGGAGGAATGAGATGACATTGAAGTGAACGGAAAAAATATTAGGTTGATGAGCCGATGGTGCTTTATGGATAAGTGTTTTGATCAAATAGGATGTGAATTGAGAATGAAAAGTTCAAATTCGTAATAGAGTAGATTTGGTAGTAGGTACCTCGCAAGAACTCGAATAACAAGATTATAAAACGGAACCAAGATTTTTTAAATAAAAATTTGCATACCGAAGACAGTCCGTATGAATCATAAAAACTAAACCTTGGACATATTCCACAAAACTTCGCATGAATGTGTAAACTTAGAGGGTGCTCTCAAACGTGTTAACTTGCCGAGTGTTTGAATGTGCAAACTTACAGGGTGTTCGTAATGCGAGGAGAACAATATTTCCGCCGGACCGCCGAACCGTGAGTAATTCGATAGAAAATATTCATATTGGGGACAGTCTTCGGTATAGGGTGTTTGGGGTGCTTTAGCTAAATTGCTACTTTAACTCTAAATAGGTTTTAAGAACTTTGTATTTAGTAGCTGATCAAATACACTTTTAATTGGCCTTAAAAGACAAACTTTAATAAACCTAGGTTTAAGTTGCCCATAAGTTTCGACCATTGCTGTTAAATAAGCTGTTTGTTTTACAAAATAAATTAAAATACAAAAATGTAGGATCTAATACGAAGCAGCATTATTCCGAAACGCAAAGTCGTTTAGCTCTTAAAAACAGTTTCAGACTGTGTTTTGTTTTATGTGCTGTAAGAATCCTCCAAGTGTTACCAACTATAAAAAGCCGATATTTTCCCGACAGAATATAAAAATTCGACACATATCCACGGAAGCCAAAATATTTCTCCAAAATTGAATTATGAATTGGGAAAGCACCGAGATGATGTACGCAGTGCGAGGAAATTGAAAGAATCATCGAATTATTCAAATGACAGTAAAACAAATGCCGGCCCAAATTAAATAAACGATCCATCAGAATCGAGGCCATAGACAAACGTAAAATCAATAGCAAAATCACAATATTTTCCACTCAAATAGCTCTGCAGAGAAATAATAAATATGTATTTTACTGAACGCATTTACAAGATTACAATATTAGCGAGCGCACGTCCTTCCTCCGCCGCGGCGTCATTACAAATGATAAATAGTCGACACACTTCGATAATCAAATTCAAATTTGGAATCTGTTGTAGCGTAGACTACCCTCGTATTTTTTTGGAAGGGCTCAGTCATGCTGGCAGTATTGTGAGAAGCTTGTGACTTTATTAAGCGTGAACGAATGGTCTCTTTAACCGATTCTCTTCGCTGGCACGTGATCCGGAACCGATTTTGGTTCCGTACCCGATTTGTATGTATTTGTATGTAAATCCCAGCGTGGGGTGAGGAGATAACCGGGCGTGGTTGATAGGGATCTCTGTTATTGAATTAAGTGACGTTTAGTGACTATTTAGCGACACAGTTATGCTTTTGGGAGATAAACTTTTGAATTGAATCTGAGGAAGATTTCATATTGCCGTTTTTATATCTGTTAATTTATTGCTCTATCAAATGTTATGATAAGCTACGTTCATATATTTGAGCTTTTCCCTTCCAAACCGAATTCTCTCTGAATTATGCAAATTATTGTTTCTCGCTACCATCTGTATTATTTAATGTAGTCTAGTAGGTACGACTAAAACAATAAACAAGCGATTACAATAACCAGCCAGCGGGTGTGACCAATGTTTTCCGTCTGTTGTACCCATCCTTATGTCTCGAAAGGAAACTGGTGGAATTCATTCTGCTGCTTTGTCCTACTGTCTCGTTTGTCTAGAAATTGCTGCTCTATATCGTCGCATCTGTCTAAATATATTTGGGTTAATAATGGTTTAGTTATTTAAAAGTATTTCGACTTCTACTGGGGATTGTCCTACTTTGTCTATATATAATTGGAACTGTGTTTAAGCTCCTTCTTTATCAACCCATGGTTCAAAAAAGGACGAGCTAGATTTAGGTAAGTTTAGTTAATTTGTTCGTCTTTCTAAGTCCTGCTTTTCTGTTGGTACCTACATATTTTAGTTATAGAGCCCGAGTGAATCTCCTATTTACATTATCATTGATAGAAAGTACAAAACATTACTCCCATAACAAAATGCTCTGCCCTCGCGTATATTTCACCAAATACTTGCAAATGAGGCCCGAACTTGTGCCAGTACGGTACGTAAGACGCAGTAATGTATTCCGTGAATATTGCGGAAGGCCGCTTATTATTTTCAACTTACTTATGGGAAGGTTCCTCTTGGCTCTAGAATTTACTTCTTCATTCTAGTGTGTGAACAAACTCTTGGTCTGTTTTTATTTAGACGTGTAGTTACTCTGTCTTCTCTAGTTTTTATTGTTCTGTCGCTTATTTATGTTTTTGATGTTTTGTAAATATTATTATCATCTTTATCCCCGTACGTCACACACTGCTGATTCGTAGGTTTTTCTTAATTCTTAGCATACCCAATTTAATTAAATACGTTTATAATTTTCTGTAACTTTCATATTGGTGCGCCTTTTATTTTCAACCGACGAAAAACGGAGGAGGTTCGCATGTCGACGCTTATTTTTTTTATGTATAACTTTTTACAGAGTAGTCCGATTTTGATAATTCTTTTTTATTTGATACCTCGATGTGTCATCAAACTAAATAAGACTCAAATTTTAACTAGATGTCACCACTAGAAGAATTTGAAGTCGGTCTATTGTTTTTTAAAACACGCCAAATTATTTAACACCGTCTCTTTATCATTAGATAGACAAGCGTTTTATTTTCTGAAGTGTATGTCTGAATTAGTTCTTTCTTTAATACTGCAGGTCTTTTTAAGATTTTTATTAACTATATTTTATTTTTAATATGACTGGCTCCAAATGAAACGAACTCTTTCGCGCCGTACTCGACGGCATATATCCATATTAATTTAAACCATATTTCACTGTTTTAATTCATATGCTAAACAGATACGAGCTTTGTCAACCGTGCTCTATTTGGATAAAACTTTATTAGTTTCGGATTGGGGAACAATTAAGTGAATATTATGCAATGGTTAATAGGTAACAACTCAATAAGTACCATTGAGGTCAACGTGTTGGGCTTTCCCTGGTATCATTTTGTTTGTAAAAATAAATAGGGTCAGTTCACTTTTTTTGTACAAACGATGCGTAATAATTTTAGATCTCTCAAATGATTTAGTACTGACCGAGAGTAGAGAAAGACTTTTAGCGAATTCCTCAATGTGTTCGTATAAGATAATATTATAAGTTACATGTAAAGGTAAGGTTTACGAATGAGAAAACATTTTTATGTTTGCCTATCACGTACCTGATCTTTTGTTGTATTATGTTCATTATTTTCTAAACGTAGCTCCATTTTGTAAAGATACCTCTTTCAGGCCAACACCTATTGTTTCAGAACTAATAAAGCTTGTAACAAAACAATGCTGCCAACGGAAGGGCAAGAAATATTTTAGACTATACAGTTGTCAGTTTGTGCGTCACACCGGAAGCGGATGTGCGTTAGTTTTCAATTGTTTGGAGGCTTTTGTTGCTTGTTTAGATATCTGTGAGTTATAGGATCTAGTTTACCTATTCAAAGATATTATAAAAGGTCCCGAATATTTTACATTATATGACATTTTCTAACTAATTAATTGTAGACCGGCTCAGGTTTGTTTAGTGAGTGTAAAGTCTAAATAATCAACAAAAACATCCAAACAATTGAATACTGGCTGAGCCTACGCTCAGTAAAATCGGAAACTCGAGTGGCTCCATGTTGCGTGTGTGAAACTATACTATGTATTTTACATTTCAAGATTCACTTAAAGTTTATTCCACCCCCGATTCTAAGTCAGAACACACAACGTTGGATAATATAAACTTAGAAATCAAAATACACAACGTTGGATAATATAAACTTAGAAATCAAAATGCTCTCTTCAATTTCTAGATACACACATATTATGCCACTATGAGATACAAGCTTCTGGCCGCGGTTTTGCGCGCATTTTTTTAAATAAATTTTGTTCTTATTAAACTAGGCCCAGACCTTTATGTGTGGTTTTCAGCTCGATATTTAATTTTGGCGATGTCTTCGGACAAACATCTTCACAACGGCACGTAGGAGTACCTAGGAGTGAGTATTATAGATGTTTCTATTCAAAGATCTTAATATTTTACCAAAATCGTGAATTATTGAAATAATAAGTATCTTTAAAGTAGCATATATCCATTAGGCTTCGACAGCGCGGCATAAATCTAACTTCACATTAGCTTGATGTATGGAGTGACGTCGCGGGATAGCGTTAGTGCAATCTCTTAAGGCGCTACCCCGACCCAAATCAGCGCCATCACCTATTTTACCTTATTATTCCGTTAAACGAAGGAAATTCAAAAAACCGATTGGCCAGTTTGTGCTTCCTATCATAAGCTTTTTTTTAATGCCTCTATAAATGTTTTTGTTTGTATAGTGTAGGAAGAGATGCGAAGTTGCTCATTTTTCCCACCATATGGTAGGCAAAAAGAGCAATTTCGCATCTCTGCATAAAGTATACAAAATAAAACTTTTCATTGCATTAAAAAAAAGCTTATGATAGGAAGCACAAACTGGCCAATCGATTTTTTAAAATTCCTTCGTTTAACAGAATAATAAGGTAAAATAGGTGGTGGCGCTGATTTGGGTCGGGGTAGCGCCTTAAGGAGATGCCTATCTCTAAGACTTTGGAACAAATTTTTTCTCCTTCTATTATTTGAACATGTAAATAAACAAGTGGGTGGGTCCGTTAGTTAAGTAAATAAATATTTGGTTAAGTATATTTTCTAATTATTTCTTATTATTTATGCTAGACTAGTTTATTTCCGACGCTTCACACGCGGGTACCCCTAGATAAAATAAACGTTATAGTTATTCAAGAATTATAAATGCATTTATAGACATTTCAACACGATTCATTCAAACGGACTTCAGACATAATATGGAGTAAGAAAACAGAGACTATCTTCTACACCTTCGTAATACATCAGCGGCCACATCTTCACTTTCCATCAGGTCAGATTGTGGTCAAACGAATGTCTATTAATTATAAAAAACACATCCAAATGTTCGGCAATATAAAAACTGATCTTAGATGTTTTGTAAAAAAAAACTGTGAAAACAAGACCCTTAAATAAAAATACGATTACTAAAGAGTCGCCTGATCGCTGATTTATAGATAATCGAGAATGCGCTCTAAATGATTGTTTATTTGATGTAGAGCCGCCGACGAGCTTAAAACGTTATTGAACTTCATTGGGATTTATGGGAGCCATCGCTTTCTTTCCTGAATTACTTACGAATTAAGCTTAAGAATCTTTGTTAGAAGTATTAAAATTCCAAGCATCGGTTAAGAATTTTAATACTTCACAAAAGTTTTATATCTTATTTTGAGCATCGGCTTACAGGTATTTCACTTCACATGTATAAAATTACACAGATACTTACAGAGTAGGTATATATCAAATAATGCAGGTCAAATGTGCCTTTCACCTTACATAAAACGAAAGTTTTTGGCTAAAAATTGCGAGTAATTTCAGAAGGTGGTTTCATTATCTTATATCATCTCATTCGTCCATAGAAAATGTGTTATGGTCCCAGGGAATTAAATAAATAAATGATGCTGAACAATCCACACAACATCAACTAGCTTCAAGCTAAGCAGAGCTTGTGTTATGCGTTCTAGATGACTAATATACGTAATACAATACATTTAGAATACATTACATATTGAATAGATAATTATTTTGATTCTTAATCCAAAAAACCAAAGAAGTCGGTAATGACCGAGTTATTTGATTTTTAGGATTCATTAAATCACATCACATAAGGCAGAGCCGGTTACTTCTTGTGTTATATAAAATAGAAGTAATATTAGTTATTAAATGAGCAATGGATTTGGACCTTTTTATAACACAAATAAAATGTCTATTCTATTTAATTACTTGCATTATAGTAACCAGATAAATTGTCTCGATTTAACCAATAGATTAATATTTTGTCAAATTATAATGTTCATATTCTAGTTATTACTCCCAGTCGCTTTGTAACATTCTTTATTACCATCTCCGCCCTCAAAAACCAACAAAAACCTTAATATTTCCGGTACAAGTCGCATATTCAAACAACAAACTGTCCAAATTTATTGGAATATCTTCCGTTTTCGGAACAAAGAGCATTATGTCGTCAATAAAATATTGCCGATTTGTTTACGCAAATATTGCCGATTTGTTTACGCAAATATTGTTTAGATTGTGTGAATTATGTGAAGTGGAATGAGATAAGAGTTGTCTGTGCTGCTTCGACTTCCATCTGTAGATTGGATACATTGGAGAGACACATTCTGTTTCGCGTTCAGGGTTATGTCGTTACTTTTCTAAAGCTTTTCATGGTTTATATATTTTCTGTGATCGATCTGATGGTTTAGTAGTTCAAATTCTCGTAGAGAAATGTAAATAGATATCTTACCGTTTGTTTCACCTGATAAAAGTGACTAAATTAGGGAAAATTTCTAATAGATTCTCTGTTTAGCCACAGTCAGAAAGAGCAAAGTTCATTTCAACAATAATATACGTTTAAAGGGTAGATAAAGCCATTACTGATAGGATCAACAGCGACCATCCACCCACCTATTGGCCGAATGATGACAATAAATAAATACAAATAAATACAAATACTTACATTTTTTTTTCCTATTTATTGTTAAGGACTTTTACTTTGCAAAGTATGTCAGTCCTATTAAAACCTTTTATTAATAACAAACAAAAGAAAACAAACAACAAAATTAAGCATACAAGTCAAGTTGTAGATATATTCAAAGAGAGTGACGTGTGATGGATAAATATTTCAAACAATGAAATGGCCGCTAATGAATTTGGTTCCGCTAAGTGTTCCTAAATCTAATCTAATTATGTTCAGTCATCAGTGTCTCCATTCGATCTTTGCTTGGTGCAGTCTGATGTCGTTCACAAAGCTAGCCGTGACTCAGCCAACATAATAAATGATCATTCGACAACACTTTCAATACGAGCCTGTGTGGCCTACTGATTTCGTTCAAAACACTTAAAAATACAAACGAAAATCCACACACAATCTCGCCATCTCCCGTATCGTATAAAACTCAAACAAAGCGGTCACCAGCTACAAAACCTGTACAAAACCAATACAGTCGCCCGAAAAACCCATCAATCTTACAACAAAAGAACGGACAGTGTTGCGCTGAAATCTTTTTTCAAATTTCACCGGATGCGAACCGCCGGAAGCGGTTTCCATGGCAACCGCTATTTTAATTTTCGGCAGTTTTCGCGGATATGTCCGTCTCTGTTTTTTGTCAGGTGTTGGAAAGAGAGGTTAGATGGTCCCGTTAAATGGTGGGCTACAGGAAACAATACTCGATTCTGTGGAATTAATGACAGCGCGGATAGGAGGCAGGGGTAGCAAACTTGTAGGAATTGTAGGAAAGGTTGGTCAAATATAACAGTTTTTTTGTCCCAGAACAAACTTTGGAATGACGTATTTGTATTTCACGTATTTGTAGGTCTTGGCTAGTTTCATTTACTGCCAATGTCTTCCTATCAAGTTACCTACTTGTAGTATTATACTATATAAGATCTGTTTACTCCCTACAAACAATTTATTTTAAGACATTTGTCGTGCATCTGAAGTACAGCCATAAACTACACAGAAACACTGAAAATCAACCAAAACAATATTAACATTTATCATAGGTACATAATAATAACCTAATTAACTTTCCTGCTAGGCATTATATTCGCCTCTAACCGACATGTTAGACAATAAATGTCGGTAGGACCCACCTACCTACAGATAGTGCTAATAACTAATGAAAAGTCTTTTAAACGGCTCATTGTCATAGGTGTGTGATTTAGCAAGTAATTTAGTGGTATACTTCCTTTTATTCTGATTTATATTAAATTTTACCTGAGTTTTATACACATATGTTTAACACAATGTTTGGTAATTTTTTTTTATTTTTTTTTATTGGGTATTACCAAGGTGTCCGTGACCGAAATGCAGCCGCTAGCATAATACCAGTACTAAAGCATGGCGACATACTGAAGCATTAAGGTGAGCTATGGGCCATTTCTTTGCCACAATAAATATATTACTACGGCACGTAGATTTAAGCAACTTACTCGTATTATAATTTCATTTTTTATTCACAACCTCTTTGTTTTAAGTGGTTTTAATTTTCAATGTTTGGCTTTATTGGGGTTTATGAGAAATAAATAAATTTCATTTCAATAGGGGGAAAATGACACAACATAAAATTCGCAGTCCACCAGTGCGCCACCCCTGCCGTTAGCAATATTTCAGAGGAACAATAGCCTTGTAGCGGCGTTCGTTCAGATTTCACCTGCGGATATTTGTTGATGACCCCTGCCCTGCTCTGTGGCACTTAGGTACGAGGGACGTAGGTTCGATTCTTTGATTTTATTCAGATAAATAGTGCCTGTTTTTAGAAGAAAAAATAATGAAATCGTTGGAAAAAACGGTTGTTTTACTCGAGTTTGGCTTTTGGACTGAAATGGACTACTTTATGCATGACTAGCTTCTGCCCGCGGCTTCGCAAGCGTTGTTTCTATGGAAACGTTCAATGGTAATTTCTATCCCATGGGAACTGATTTATGGGATAAAAAGTCGCCTTTGTTTTATTCCAGGGTTAGACTTACCTGTATGTCAAATTTCAGCCTGATCCGTTCAGTAGTTTTGGCGTGAAGAGGTAACAAACATCCATCCATCTATCCATCCAAACTTTCGCATTTATAATATTAGTGTGATTCATGAGTCAACATTATGTTGATAGACTCCAACACTACAATTGATTTAAAGTTGCTTTGCAAGAAAATGGAAGTGGCTGGATGTGGTAAGCGAATGGCTTACCATATGCGCAAAATTTCTTATCTGCTATCTAAATTACTTGTAGAACCTAGGAAGGTTCTACAGATAAGTATAATAAGATAATAGGAAAAACCCGATATTGTTATCGAGTTTTCTTCTAAGCATTTCTTCGTTTTAAAATGTCTTCGTTTAACCTAATATTATGCTAAAATAGGTGGTGACGCCTACGGTGACGCTGATTTGGGTTGGGAAGGCGCCTTAAAACAAAACGTCATGGGGTGACTGACGTACTGGAGCTGCGGCCTCTGCAAAGCGGAGGAGCATTATTCGACCACGAGGAGGTGTAAACCTGTTGAAACTTCGGAAAAAGTCACACTTATCACAATAATATTATAAATGCAAAAGTTTAGATGTTTAGATGTATGGATGTTTGTTACCTCTTCATGCCAAAACTAAACTACTGAACGGATCGGGCTGAAATTATGCATAAAGGTAATTCTAATCCTGGAATCAAACAGAGGCTACTTTTTATACCATTAATCAGTTCTCATTTGATATAAATAACCTTTACACGTTGCCATAGAAACAACGCGTGCGAAGCCGTGGGAATAAACTAGTTTATAATATTAGTGTGAGCGTGATTTGATCTACCTCATGACTTTTTATACATTGACTAATTCTTATTATTATTTTTTTAATAGGGCAATGGCCTTAATTCACAAAGACAATTATACTGGTGTTTACAATTGAGCTAACTGCAGACTGTTACAAACAGTCTACAGGTAGCTCAACTGATCCATATCAATACCAGTCGGAAGCGTTCCCAAGACGCTGGCTGCATTGCCACGCTGCTGTATGGCAATGCTGATGCGCTGTTATTATTATTGTATGTCCGAAAGGACTAGCTGTTGAAACTATTATACCTGGTTCATGTACACACAAATAATTTTTTATTCTTACTTTGATACTTAATACAATCCACAATACTACATAAGTACTTATCGAACAAAACGCTCCCAAAAACTCAAAAGTGAAGCTCTTCGAACCCGGTAATTACCCCCGCGTCCGGCCCCCGGTCCGGACCGCATCCGGCCCGAATCCGGGCGATCCGATCGCCGCCGATTCTAATTATTGTCGCGAATTGATTTACCGTCATCCTGTTTAGAACCGTTCTAATTATGAGCGGTTTCAGTGGATTTTGTGTTTGAATATTGAATTCTGATGCCTACAATCCAAGTGGATTATATAAAATTAGGTCTTCCTAATGAACTGTATATACGATGACGGTGCAGCCCTCAGGTAAGACATTAAAAAACTACATAACTACATCCTTTTCGTATCAAGTCAGACAATAAATACAAATATAACCGTAGATCCAATAACAAGCCGTCCACCTGAGTTTGGTGATTATCAGAAAATGCGTTTACTATAAAGGAGTACTTAAATGGTAATAAGTAGTCATTAACGCAAAAGTTGGGTGATTCGTTGGACAATTACATTTTATATCGAGCTAAATGGTGGATTTTTGTCTAACTGTTATCGTGACTCCATTTATAACCTTCTTGCTTAAATTTGTTTTCGACTTTTGTTACTTACTGCTGAATATATCACGTCCGAAGCAACGCAAGTTGCTAACGTTACTTCGGACACTTGTTGTTCGGACGTTGCACTAAATGACACCAGACCTTTCGAAATAAAAATGGATCTTTGTAATCTGAAAATAAACAAACATTATAATTATATTACTAGTTTCGTTTTTTTAGGCCTTCCTTATATTATAAAAATGTGTTTATATCGAAATTTGCTCTTTTCATTTGTTCTCCAAGCTAGAGGCTCGGAGAACAATAATGTTTGTGTTGTTTCGCCGTAAAATTATTTCTAAAGGCATAGATAGATAGATAGATAGAATATTCTTTATTGCACACTTATAGATAGAAACAATACAGCAAAACAGCTTAAAAACTAAGTGACAAGTGGCGGTCTTATCGCTCAAGAGCGATCTCTACCAGACAACCGTGGATGGATAGGATCATTGGATAGTATTAGGGGCATACTTTATTCACAAACTAAATTACAATCAAGTTATAGAAATAAATTAGAACTAGTATTTACAATTGAACTAAGACTATAAGGTAATTTTCTAAACCGTCCACTAAATGTTTAACTACAATTTCCCCGCAGTCAGGGCCAAAGCCACAGAACGAAAAGGTGTTGAAACAACTTTACAATCGTTAATTCGGCAGCATCTTATCAGCAGGTCCCGGATCAGTGGGCGCGCGAGTTACGGCTCGAACTCCAACTTTCGGGAATGGTTCAAAAGTAACACTTATTAAGCGGATCGGAAGGGTTCATTCATCATGAGTTTGTTGGTACAGTCGACGAAATTTACTAACTACCTATATCATGCCACACCAAGAATTTAAAAATTTAATAGGACCATTATGATGACTTCCCAAAATGTTCCCAAAATATTTTATTGTCAAGCTATATAATTCCGTTTCTGTTGAATGTTCACAACGTCTAAATTTTGAACCTCATTAAAAACGTCAATTGTGTTGAACTACAATTGTCTCTTGCTTTTGTACCTACAAAGATACTAACCAATTTCTCTGTTACAATACATAAATATTGCTGGACAAATCCAAACAGCATCATCTAGTCCTAAAGAAAGTGATACTTCACTAACAAGATTCTGATTTAATAAAAAATTGATTTCGTTTCCAAAGAACTATATTCTTCTTATTTAAGTTTCATCCTTAACCTTTTCATCATACCACCATAATATCACATAGATACCTACCATAATAATTATAACCTAACTTTGTATTATATTGAGACACGGCCTATTCTATATCTAGTCTTGGTACTTTGTACCTAAGTTCCTAAAAAAGCTACTACCTACTATGTTATGTCTCTATCTTTAATAGTGCCAAAATAAGATTAAAGCCCCATTTATAACATAAATGATTAAAGTATGTTTTGATGAATAAACTCCTTATATTTTTTCTATTCAGGTCATCTGTGGATCGTTTGTCTAAGTAGAATTACATAGACAAATGATATAATGCCCATATTCCTTCTTGCTGCAAAAATTGTTTTGGCCACCGTAGAGGGTCTACGACGACGTAGGTGCTACGACGTAGCACTTGCACCGTAGACTACGTAGTATTCTGCGAAATAAAAATAACGCGCCACCACCGTCGAGCTATTTTAAATTTGCAACTTGAAATTATAATTATTTGGTGTGGTAAGTAGTGTTATAATTATTTGTGGTTTAATTAAGTTGATGTCCGCCGTACTCGATGCCGTTTCAATCAAGGCTGCACGAGATGCTATAAGAGGCTATAAGAGATTGTTTGTGGAAAATCAACATCTAGGTATTAGGTAATTCTTTTTTATTAAATTAAAGCTTTTACGACCTCTGTGGTGCAGCGGCGAAGTTCCGCCGTTGACGTGGAGGTTGCGGGTACGATTCCTACCTTAGAACAAATGTTTGTACGATCTGGAGACAGTTATTTCGGGTGTTCTGAGTGTTTTCCATGCATAATAAAATATATCTATCTGTGTGTGCATTTAACACAAGCCCTGCTTACTTCAGGGCTAGATGATGCTGTGTGTGGAATTTCTTGTAACCACTCATCTACCTACTCATCTACCTACCTATACTCCCAGGTGATTTTCCCACATTCGATAGAGTGTAAGTGCTGACGTGGCGCGCCGATACCTTAATGTCTACATTCGAATGTTCAGCAAATGGCATGGAAGAGTCGCAGATACCATTCGAAGGGGTTCAGCAATTGAAAAGGTATTTAAAAAGGCATTAGGCACATTTTGATAAAAGTAATTTTCGGGGAAACAAATGGAAAAAAAATTGTATTTATTTGTTTATGTGTAAATGCCGTTTCCATTTCAATTCCTTCAAAACGATGATTTAAGAAAGAAACACTTAAAAAGGTCACCTATCGGTGACGATTACAATTACCTAGCCCTGTTGGCCCATTTGGTCTGATCATGGAAATGAGGAAGCATAAAAAATAATTCCTCTCAAAAGTAGGTTCCAATTAGTCAAGAGCCCGTGAAAACATGCGATCAGAATTGAATACAGTAATGTTTTTTGGGCACAGGTAGGTTTTTTGTTGCATATATTTTTTTAAATGATGCGTTTTCTTTAAATCCACCTGTGTCTGGTCAAAAATAGTGCGACCGCATTAAAAAGAGTGTTTTTAAAAAGAGGCTGGGCAGCGTTTGGGAAACTACGTCGAGTCTTCTCGTCATCCATACCGCAATGCTTGAAAACGAAAGTTTTCAAGCATTGCGTCCTACCCGTCATGACCTACGGAGCTGAGACGTGGATACTCACGGTAGGGCTGGTCCACCAGTTCAAAGTCGCTCAGCGAGCTATGGAAAGAGCTATGCTCGGAGTCTCTCTGAAGGATAGAATTCGTAACGAATACATCCGACAGAGAACCAAAGTTATCGACATAGCACAAAGAATTAGCAAGCTGAAGTGGCAGTGGGCCGGCCATATCTCGCGAAGAACCGACAACCGCTGGGGTAAACGAGTTCTTGAGTAGAGACCACGACTCGGCAAACGTAGTGTAGGACGCCCCTCGGCCAGGTGGGATGACGATCTGCGAAAGACTGCAGGCAGATGCTGGATGCGGCAAGCTGAAGAAGACAGGGTGCTATGGCGCTCATTAGGGGAGGCCTATGTCCAGCAGTGGACTAATATAGGCTGATGATGATGATGATGATTAAAAAGAGGGCGCCACGACTTTGGATCTGTCAAATTAAAATGACAAAGGCAATGAACGTGCATCTGTTGGACATGACATCCCAATGACGACCTCTATTTTTCTGCGAAAGATCCGAGACGTCTATTGTGATAGGGGTTTCTTTTTCGGAAAACGCCTCACTAGAAAACATTGTAACGTTTGAAACTGTCTTCAAATGAGCTACAGCGAAAAATACCGTCATTTCAACACAACCATAATTTACAAACCAATAACCCCATCAAATTTCCAAATGGTTTCACCCACAAACCACGAGGTACAACATTCCCTCGGTTCAGTTCAGCGCAGTAGCGCTTGAAGCGATGGCAGCCTGTAAATCAGTTAGCGAAGATTGTTGCGAAGATGACTCCGTAACTCGGTTAGAGTGGATACGCTACTGTTTAACACCCGTTGGTGTTAGGGCTGTCAGGGTTCTGCTGGTGTTCGTTGGCTTATGAGCTTCGAGCTCTAGATTGTCAAGTGTGACGTGCCAACGAAAACAGTACCTACAACATACTTGCTTGTTAAATTTTGGACACAAGACGGTATAAAAATTCCATTATCAAGACACAAAAGCAGAAACCCGACCATATACTCGACACTCTGTGACCACAGGATTCCCCACTCACGACAGGCTGCTCGTCGATTTTACTTGTAATGCAATTGCCTGTGCAGAAATTGTTTTTAAATTTAAATAAAAAAAATTATCACGTTTATTTGCTATGGTGAGCCAAATTCGAACAAGGCCTGATTTTTCTAATGTAAAACCAATTTTATTCAACTGATTAAGAGCGCAGACCTATGCGTTAATCAGATGTGAAATATCACATACGCACGTTTAAGTATTATAGTTTTTTTTTATCAAAGTATAATATCTCCCATTTGTAGAGACAGCCCTAGCTTACAGCGGGTAGCCTAAAGGGTTTCGCTCCCCGTCAAATTGTCGTTTAAAAACAACGCTATTAAACAAACCGCACTCTGATGCGTTTTGCAAACTCATAAATATTAAACAACAGCGTTTTTAGTGATGATAGGGCGGAAAAACTGATAGAATAGATTTTATACCGGTTTTGTCAAGAATTCATAGAACATTTAGAGCAATTCTTTTAGCTCGGTCCGTTCAGCAGTTCTGAGGTATCAGTGGGCCAAGCATAGCGTTCTTGTTAAGGGATAAAATAATTTTAATAAATTTCTTCAACTTCAACAATTTACGCCATTTATTACATGTTCTCTAATTTTAGCCTAAACAAAAATCACCATGCGCCTCCGGCCTCCATGCGTCGTATTTCTTGGCCTGAAATTGTAAGAAACCAAAACGTCCATCCAATCTTATGAGAAAAATTGTTCCTTGAAACGGGGTAAGTATTGTGTTGTAGGTACCTTCTCGTGCTTGTACTCCCAAAACCTTGCATGCCATTATTCCATCATCCATATTTCGTTACATGTTGTATCTTCAATGTACCTACAGGTACGAAAACCTCTCTACATGGAATTACTTCCTGCATCCAGTCCATAGTAACTGGCAGCTAATCTGTGCCCCGCCCGGGGCTGCCCGAGATTGGAATATGCAAATACCAGATCGTGTTTTAACTTCGACAACTGCTGTGATGGTGTTCTAGCGTATTTGTACGCCGGGATTTCGTGGAGGATGAGAAAAATTACTTTGATGTGAGGAGTCCCAGAATAAATTACGAAAGACCTGAAATGGCAAGGAACCAGGATAAATGGCAATCTTCGCCGTTGGATGAAAGTTGAGGCCAAAACTCACTTCGAGTCACTGCGCCACGCCAGTAAGTCCCTAAAGAGATATAGACCTAGAGAGATTCCGTAATATTTCTATGCACTGAGGTGAAAACCTCGAAAATACGACAGATTATATACCAAGGCGATTGGTTTGCCACCAGAAAATTATCCTTTTTATGTTAAAATAGATGAATGAACGCTCGCTCTCTTCATCCAAACATGCCATAGCTAATATTAATTAGTGAGAAATATCACCATTTACTGTGTGGTGCCGGCTTAGAATTTGCACCACCCCAATTCTTCCCGCGGGTGTCGTAAGAGGCGACTAAGGGATATCAACCGGGACCGACCAGCAGCGCCCCCTGCAGAACAATTCTACTACCGAACTGCGATCCCCGACCCGCATACCAGCATGGGGATTATGGGCATTACCCCCATGAGATAAAAGTGAATAAGGCGCTTATTAGGGGGAGGCCTGCGTCCAGCAGTGGACCAATATAGGCCGTTGAGTTGAGGAAGAATCACTATCTGTGGCTACGTTTCATTCTCTTACGTTTTTTAAAGCACTGTGTCAAATGACAAACATTCATTTAACTTTCTCGCCTGTTCCTGTCGACATCCCGCTAAGCGCCGCCCGCCCTCGGGCCGATTGGCCGCCCAAAGGGTAAGCAATTAAGCAGATTTACATCCTTTCCCACCGTTACACGCCGTTATGGTGGTCGCCATTTGCATGAAAATGGCGGAATGGATGGCATTGTTGTATTGACAGTTTGTTTAATGAATATTGTGGGATTTGGAGGGGCGGGTGTGTTTTACTCCTATTTGTTACAACTTTTACCCAACCCTGGAGCCTTGAGGTATTTTTTCGTGATCATAATTTAATTTTATCTAAGCTGCGACACGCGACTGCAAATAGATATGCGGAATATTATCAAATTGAGTAGTTTATGAAATCGAATAATATGTGAAAAATAGTAGTGGTTTTTTATTTAATAGGTAAATAAAAAGTATTGGAAACTCTAAAAATCATAAAACAAAAGAGACCCAGAATCACCCCCTTTCGGCTTAGTACTCGTAGTTTCGTGGCACCCTGTATAATCTTAATTTGGACGTTTGTGCAATGTCATCAGCCTGAATACCTATGAATAAATATTTGTCTTGCGACAGGAGCCGACCTCGCAACCTTTTAAGGCTAAGCGGTCACTGGTCCAGCAAAGTCCAAACAGGAATATCTTCCACCTCGTATTTTCAACGGCATAAAACTACCTCAACCATTTCAAAATTGGAATAGCGTAAAACCTTCATGCTCCGGCTAGAGATATTAAAATTGCTAAAAACTTGGCGGACATAATTAAATTGGACAACGCTATGCAGTCGGACTGTCACGTTGCCCGATGGAAGGAGCTGCGAATAATTGGCAAACATGTTTTGGAGGTGGCAGTATCTATAAATGAATAGATATGTAAGCCGCTTTTTGTAATTGTCAAAGAATAAAAAAGAAAAAAGGTCGTTCCATCGACCTTATTTTGTGAAATTATTCAAAAGAATTCAAATATTTACGTTTGCTCTCCACCAAACTGTATACAAAGAGGAGGAAATTTTATAAGTTATTATATATAACACAAAGTAACCAAGAGAATCTCGAATACAGTCGTGACGCTCACAAAATAACGTTGAGACGACTCTATTGGTGAGAGCTCTCTTCTCCGCGTCCTATGGAGGAAAGTTACGAAGATTTTGGTTTTGCGAGATGTTTTATGTAAAAACCATGTCCAACCCATAATTTCAGTTTCCTAACTCTCCGTACCCATTAAGTGGATTGCACTGACGACACAAACCTGTCACATATGCGAGCGGACACTGTCAGAGTTCACGTTGTTTGCGCCCGTGACGGATGCGCGTGCCAATATTGGTTGTTAGCTTTATTTTCCGCAATCTGTTGGTTGGTTGTTTTGTTAGGAATATGTCCCAAATGTACCTCTTTGACAGAGAGGTGAAGATTCTAAGGTTTATGTTAGAAATTTTCCACATACCTAAATTATTATTTTTCTTTTGTATGCTGCTACTTGGCTGTCAGAGTTTTATATTATTTTACATACATTTATATATTTTATACTGTTTGGTTCTATCTGTTCTGTGTCATTCAGAGAGAGTGTAGTCCAGTGAGTCGACTCTCGGTCTTTGTCTGAGTATTCAGTCGTTTAAATAACTAAATAATTTTGAATTGTTCCCTATTCGTAGCGTCTCATTTCGAAGCGAATTTATTTGACGGCCTCCATTTCAACAGTACAGTCGGCGCGATAAAAGAATTACCTTTTTAAATTCAAATTCATTTATTTCAGATTACTATGATCTATAATTTGTTAGTAGCAGAGCTTTTGTCTAGCAGAGTTTTTTTCTCGGTCAATTACAACCTGGGTGTCAAGACAAGAGTAAAAAGGGTGTCTTCTAAACCTTCGTGACACACCGTCACGTCTTCACTTTCCATCAGGTGAGATTGTGGTCAAACAAAGGTCTATAAAAAAGACTATAAAAGAGGTAGAAGACTAATTCTTCCAACTGATGAATAATCTATCACATGGCTTACGCTTGCAAGCAGATTACCTTACCAGCGCTTGTAGTGTTCAACGCACTGCGTTACAAAACAGACGCGTATAATTTGTTCGTCGATTATCTGCTAAACGTCTTTCCCGCCCCTCCGCCCGCCGCTGAATCATAGTTCGATGTAATGGAATGCGCTGGGCACTGGTAATGATCTACGCACTGGGTTACAGCACAGAGGCGTTATAATTTGTTCGTCGATTATCTGCTAAACGTCTTTCCCGCCTCACCGCCTACCGCTGAATCATAGTTCGATGTAATGAAATGCGCTGGGCGCTGGTATTGTTCGACGCACTGGGTTACAGCACAGAGGCGTTATAATTTGTTCGTCGTTTATCTGCTAAACGCCGTTCCCGCCTGAAGCGTTCAACATGTTATACACACTGGGTTACATAGCAGTGGCGTTGTTTTAAAAAAATCTTAATCATACCCCAAAGATTAATAATCTTGCTCTTGCTTATATGAAACGTTGTAATTGGGCGGATGTCTGTTAGTTTCTAAGATGCATAATGCCGCCGGAGTGAGTGAAATCCGAATGGGAGGTCATCATGCTAGTCATTTATACCTAATCATAACACGTACAGCCAAATCGCTCGACATTCCCACCCAGTGCGTCTACATCGACCATTAGCGAATAACACGCAACCGCATCAATCATAGTCCAGCCAATTCATTACCACCACTCCGCGCAGATTGCGAGCTAAATGGTACGTGGCTTTAAATCATATCCTATTTATTATAGGTTCCAGTTTTGGATGACATATTTCAGCTTTTTGATAAGGTGGTCAAGGTACAGCCTTTCAGAATCAGATTAAAAAGGTTTTGACATTTGAAACTAACCAATAAAGTTGACGCGGAGCTGTTCAAGGTAGAGTAGTTGAGAGAAATGTTTTAAGAAACCTTTCATGTGCCTAGCTATAAGAAAAGTAAATCCCACTAATCCTAAGTTGTGCGTAAGCCTTACACTCTGGCTAATTTCTAATTTACCTAATTTACCTACTAATCCTACGATCCAACTAATAATATATAAAGCCGAAAGTTTGTGAAATCTGACTTTTTGTTACCTAGGATCTCCAAAACTACTGAATAGATCAAGATTGAAATTTGACGTACGTTTAGAGCAAAGCCTAACTTAAATAATAGGCCACGTATTATACCGAAAATACGCGTGCGAAGCCACGGGCAGAAGCTAGTAAATAAATAAAGAATCACCACGCTCAGCAGGTGGATTGGTGGTCACAGTTAGAAGCACAACACAAAAATAAGCACTCAAATATAGGCTTAAACTATATACATTTTATAGATATATTTTACAGTGACAAAATGACTCACCGCAAGTTTCAAGCGAGTGGCCCGCGGGCTGTCTATTAACTGATGCCATCAATAAAAAATGTATAGATACATGATCTGTAATTAGGTGTGCTATGTTATGTATAATATACCTAAATATAGAATGTCATGACATCAAGTGTAACATCAAGTGTAACATCAAGTGTACCTACGATGGAATAAATATATACAAATATGCAAGAGTGGTGCTAGTTAGATCTGCGACCAACTTTATAGTAACATTGGTTGTTCGCTGATCACGACAGCAATCCTTAGTGGATCAAGCTCTGTCCTCCTGCCCTGAGCCCCTGTTTCCTTCATAACTAGTAATATCTCACGTGAACAGAGCGCCACGTCGGCCATTTAATCACCAAAGTGGCTTATTGCAGTAACATTGTTACCCTCTACACAATAAAGCAGTAAATTTCAATCAAAATGATGGAAGCAGCCGGACGGATGGGGAGGCTTACTCTGGAGATGGGCAGCGGTGAACGATTGTCCCTTCTTCTGTAGAATGGCAACATTGAGTGGCAGTTGCAGAAGTGAACTAGTACATACAGTATACTGTGACTTCACCACATTTTGCAACCCATAGAGACGCAACCTGTAAAATTCAAACGTTGAAAATAACTCTTGCTTTATTAAGCGCCTTTGACACGTCCCAGTTGCCGGGTAGCCGGTGTCGGGTACCCGGCGCTTAAAAAAGCCATGTTAAAACAGCTTATTACGACAGCGAAAACTAATTTCAGTGCTTTTCTGAAATAGTTAATTGAACATTAAAAATATATTTCTTCAGGACTTTAATAAGGAGTATAGGAATTTCAAAATCGCTAAAGATATGGTCTTTTGATCGTAGAGCAGTTACAAGTACATCGCAATAGGTCCAGAATAAGGGTGTGCACAGAGTGGCGACGGGCTCATGAAATATGCGACCGGAGCGAACCAGAGACTACACGACACTTTAAAATATTAACCCCCTGCATAGCTCTGTTGTTATTATACTACGCCCTATTTATTTACAGACATAATTCTCTGATTGTCTTTTTAGAAGATGTGGACCTTAAGTGGGACAGTTTTCCTCTCTGCACAGTATGGAAGTTCTTACTGACAGTGCCAGTTCTAATCTCGTAAGTTTAAATCCTGGTCGACCTTTCATCTCTACTCATTTGTGTAAATGTTCATACCAAACTATCTTACAGTGCCTAAATCTGTGTGATTTAGTCACATCAAACAAAATGATAGTGTCCGGTCTGTGCAAGTTACCAGACATCATTGTGTGCATTTTTGGTAAGAAGTGTTTCATCAATCTCAACACCTCTTCATTATTCAGTTCAGTTCTCATCATCAAAGTAATTCGAACAAGTAGAACGAAGAAACGCACTTCACTTCCATTTTAATAACATTTTCCCCAAAAACTTGGATCCGCATAGTTATTGCAAAAATATCTTACGAATTACCATTGGCTCCGTAGAAACCTACCTTTTGTTTCAATTACTTAAAGTGTCACTTAAATACGTTTTCTCGCTTACATCTATGCGCATATTTCTGACCATACGGACAGCCTCTTACGGGGAATTGAATGCGCATATTGTTGCCAAATAATGTCTTGGAGAGAGAAAAGAGTTTTGAAAAATACCTACTACAAGTGAATACAGATTGTAGGTATTTTTGCGAAGTTTTTAGTTTCGATTCCCGCCGCGTGACAAAATTATATATTTGGTTCGGGTCTTAATGTACTTATGCATTTACAGATCCAGATAACCTGGAGAAACTGGTTGTTGTGGGCAAGGTGGACAGTAAAAGACCACAAGGCCGATCACCAAGCCGCACGCTGGTCTGACATGGTGAAAGATTACGGGACTCCCAGTGACAATGGTCACAAAACTTGATTGAGCAATGGCTCAAGCTGTAGATAGAGTGGCGTGGAAGCAGCTGGTCAACTCCTCAACTAAGGCTTTTGAAAGCGGGCTTTTGTAAGCGACCTTCAGTATGAAGAACACGGTGAAGAAGAGAGCATTTACAAAATTTGTTTATATTCAAGCGGTTTATGTCATCATCTATTAAACATGCCCAAAGCTTCCATTCCCAGTTTGGAGTATACTTATTTAATGTTTATAATATTTAATTAATACAATTATTATGAACCAATTACATTCACAAAAAAATTACATCATATATTCCGATCTATACAGAATGCAATACAACAAATGAATTAATACAAAGAAAAGTAATTAAAAAGTACGATTACAAAATAAAATCCATTCTCTTAATAATTTAGTCCAGCCGTCAGCTAACGAGTCAACATCGGGGCTGTCATCCAGGAGAGCGTTGAGAGCGTCGAGTCCACGGTTAGGTTAAAAAGAACCTACGAGTACCTACCACCACCACCTAGTCCGTATTCATATTTATCACACCGACGCACAACAAGCAAATTAACACTTTTAGTTTAAATACTTTCATGCAAGTAGTTTAACTTCTTATAGGAAGTTAAACTACTAATTGATCTACTGCTCATCTGACGACATAATTGATTTCCTTGAGGTAAGAAGGCATACCTTCTTACCTCAAGGAAATCAATTATGCTCTACGTTATTATAACCACGGAACAAAGGTACCCACGTAACCTAGAATACTTTTAAAACATCTAAACTTCGATATGGATAATAAACCGATCGAAAGAACTGTACATTAAGTCACATAAACAAGTTTCACATCGACGCATTTACATACGTGGTGGTACAGGCGGGGACAGAGGACGTTCTGAATATCACAAAATTATTTTATACTAACAACTAACTAATCAGGCGTGTATTCGGACGTGTGCGAAATTAAAGTAAACCTAGCACACCTTTGATGCTATCTGGCGAAAGAAGTCAGCCTCACTACTCAGCAGCATCTTAACCGCGATAGCTGAAAAATTTGACTGTTCAGTAATTTAATAAAACGTCACTAAAGATTCCTTTTAATTGAAAGACCTTGTTTCTTGCCAAATATCATGATTCTAGTTCAACATGAAGTAGGTACAGGTATCCTGTATATTTGACTGTGCAGTGGGATATGATGGTATATCAACTAGGCTACTGAAAATGTCTAGCCCCATTTTAGTACCACTCATCACCCACATTTGCAATATCAGCCTTAACTCTGGTAAGTTCCCAGACGTTTTCAAGACTTCGACAATCACGCCTGTACATAAGGGAGGAAAGGGAGACAGTGTACAAAACTATCGGCCAATCTCAGTCTTGACTACACTATCAAAAATTTTTGAAAAGATCATTAATAAACGTCTTACGGATTATTTAGACAAGTATAACATTTTATCACCTAATCAATTTGGTTTTAGGAAAGCAATATCTACTGAAATTGCAGTAACAGGATTAACTGATCTGATTGTATCTAGAATTGATAGCAAGAAAAAGGTTATTGGCATATTTTTAGACCTCGCGAAGGCATTTGACACTGTCTCCCACTCCATCCTTGTAAAGAAGCTTGAAGCGATTGGCGTTCGTGACAAGGCCCTAAGTCTGATGACTGACTACTTATCTAACAGGACCCAGAGAACTAAAATTAGCGATATTGTGAGCGGCGAAGAGCCTGTAACTTACGGTGTCCCGCAGGGCAGTGTCTTAGGTCCTACCCTCTTCCTGGTTTATGTGAATGACCTGTGTAATCTGCAAATGGAATATGGAAAGATTTTCTCATATGCAGATGACACAGCGATTGTCTTTGAGGGAAATACCTGGGAGGAAGCTAAGGTTCGTGCTGAAGAGGGACTTCGAGTGGTTATCAAATGGCTCCAAACCAATCTGTTGTCGCTTAATGTCGGAAAAACTAAATTTATGACTTTTTCAAACGCTCGTAGTAAAAAACCAGATCTAGCAATCAAGGCGCATGTAAATTGTTTGTCTGCCAACTGTAATTGCCCAGATCTGGATCGGGTAAGTAGCATCAAATATCTTGGCCTGACTATTGATGAGAAAATGACATGGAAACCACATATAGACTTACTATCTAAGCGAGTTCGGAAACTTATTTACGTTTTCAAGAATTTGAGAGAAGTAGCTGACAGAAATTTAATACTTAAAATTTATAACTCTCTTTGTAAATCTTTGCTGACTTACTGTAACACAGTATGGGGAGGTGCCTGTAAAACTTACCTACTTCAAATAGAGCGCGCCCAACGTGCTGTGTTAAAAGTAGCCACCTACAAGCCGTATCGTTTCCCAACCGCAAGTTTATATAACGAATGCGAAATTCTGACCGTACGCCAGCTGTTTCTTTTGAATATTGTCATTTCTTATCATGGAAAAGCTAACGTAAGTGATAATCTTGCGACCGGTAAGAGGCGAAAAGACAAAATTCTATCAGTTCCGACCTGTAGAACTGCGTTTGCGCAACGACAACAATTTTACCTAGGCCCATATTTATACAACAAAGTCAATAGATATATAAATGACCTGGTCCACTTAAACAAAGCTCAATGTAGGGACGCTATGAGAAAATGGTTGTTGACACTGGATTACTGTGCTACTGAAAACTTACTCAAAGTTGTGATATAGTTGTATATGTACCTAAATTGTATTAAGTGTTATTGTAATTTCAATTCGTATAATAATTTTGAATGTAATAATTTTTTAATTCTTGTAACAAGTTTGTAAATAACCTCAATTTCAACTTTTTAATTTAATTTAATTTATTCCATTGTAATAAGTGTTTTTGTAATTTCAACTCTTATATTAATTTTGATTGTAATAATCTTTGAATTCTTATAACAAGTTTGTAAGTAATTTCAATTTTTGATTTTTAATTTAATCTAATTTCATTTATTCCACTGTAGGTACATGTTAATACACTAGATAATAATATCGTTAAATCTAAAATCTATTTTACTCATTTGCTATTGTATTAATAACGTAATTAATGAGGCATCACGTAGTTAATTTGTATATTTTAATTGTACCTACAATTGCTTTGTGGCTAATCTATTGTATACCTTGAAGGAAATGCAGCACCTACGACACAAGTCTCACCACTTAGTGTAGGTGCTGTAATCCAAAATCTAGAAGCCAAGCCAAAACATTTAAAATTAATTAATTATTTGTTACACATAATAAGTTTGCTTGTTCTGAAATAAATTATTATTATTATTATTATTATTATTGATCGAGAGTGAGAAACAAAAATTTGTTTTTGTTATTACTATTCTACAAATTTACTTTTACAGATGTTTCTCGTTATTTGTGACATATTATGACCTTGCTTCTTACTAAATTTTATGATTCTATTTAAGCGGGAAGTAACCTTTAAGGTTTTGGTCTATGGCGAGCATTAAAACTTTTTAAATTTTTTTTTTTTAGTGAATAAATTACAAATTTGCGGTTTTAAGATTTTTCCCTCTACTTGTGCTACAAGACCTTGCTGCTCACCAAATTTCATGATTCTAGGAGCGCGTTGACTTAGAAGTTTTATTTATATCACGGCTTCAAGAGGTTACGGACTTGAGTATTTGACGTTAATTTCAACTCGATACGTCCACGCGTTCCTGAGAAAAGAGGGTTGACAGACGAACAGCAAAGTGATCATATAAGGGTTCCTTTTTTCCTTTTGAGGAACACTAAAACTTGGTCAAAAGGACAAAATCATGCCGAGTTATAAGCCAAGTAACACAATGGATTGAAAAATTATCTGAATAAATATATTGGATTATCGTTATAATAACTGTAGCTACTAGGTAATATGGTTTTCTACATTTTAGCTGTTCTGTTTCTACGGCGTAGCAGTTATGTATGTTGCTACGTCGTTATGTTCTGTTGCTACCCCGTAGATGTTTTGTAGGGACGACCTCTTAGCTTTCTGTTGCTACGCCGTAGCTTCTTAATTGCTAAGTCGTAAAATCATGCTTTCTACAGTGAACATTGTAAAAACTTTACGAAATTACTACCGTACACCGGTATGTAAGACTTAATCATTTCCACTAAGTACGGTATAGTATTATAATATCTGTGGTACGGTGTACTTCAATGAAGTCTTCATCACTTTCGTTCTATTTGTAAATAAAATTTAATAACTGATTTTTATTGTTCCGTTACTATAACAACCTTGTTAGTAAGCGGTTACTGCCCTTTATACATACTTTAGTTTTTATTTCTGTACATATCACGTCATTATGCCATCGCTTGTACCCCTGAAGCGTTTGTGTCGCCGCCCGCCCGGAAGCGAGGGCGGGCGGAAGCGGCCCCGGCACGCTGCGCTTTATAGCCGCCCATCGCGCACTGATCGCTTTTTGAACATCACTGTACGTGGTTCTGATACCTCCGTGTAGGTATGCTCTATGCAGATTGGCTTTTGATGAAGATCTCGGTTGGCCTGATTCGTAGCGGTTTGGCTAAGGTGAAATAACATAAAGTAGCAGTAAGTAGGTAAATATTAATCTCTAACCAAGTGCTAAACAAAAATAGTTAAAAATAGTTATTACTGTAAAGTGTGTAATGGCACAGTGATAGTTTAAAAATACATATTGGAGATAACATTTGGAAAAAATATAGATGATTCCATTTGATTAATTTTACGATATAAGACAAGAATTACAATAGCAATTATGACAGCAACTAATACAGAATGAAGGAATGTCAATAGGAATGATAATCAATTCGTAGTTTTTTCATCTCAATTTTTGAAATATATTTCAAATTAAGCGTTTTTGCTTTGAATTGTTTACCGATTGGCCATTTCCCGTGACCTCGTAAACCCAGGAATATGTTATAACCTCCGTAAGAAATGAGCCGTTCCTGTATAGCTACACTCGGGCACGCCTACCTATTACCTTGCAGCCTCGGGCGGAGTGGAATGACTGCGCTCTACACGGATATTGTATGTGCTAGATTAGACATTAGGTATTTCTGTCCGATCTTTGTAGGTATAAAGGTAGTCTGCACATAATTCTTCTGATCTAGTCCAGTCCAGACACGGCAGAATCTCCAAGGATTCAAACCTCGCGAATCGTGGGGTTCGGTTTGTACCAAAGAATCTTCTTTTTCCTTTTGTGTGCTGCTTCTTGGTTATCAGATTTTTAAATCAATAATCCAATTTGGTGTCCGATTCTATCTGATCTCTTTTCGTTTGGAGAGAGTGAAGTCCAGTGAGTCTGAAAGAAACTAGGCATATAAAAGTACTTGTAACATACCTGGAGATAAAAAAGCTTGAGTCAGCATGAGTTTTCTTTAGTGCCAAACATTATTTCTACTGATAAGCAAAAAGAACCTGCAATCTCGGTCAAAAAGTTGCCAACGGTATAACTCAAATTATCTAGAAAATATACAAAAATAATGTACAGTTTGCAAGCGCATTATTGCAGTGTCATCATCATCATATCAAACCAGCCCACACGCGTTCACTGCTGGGCGTGCGCCTCGCCCATACGACACCACGAATACCGTTCCTGAGCCGCCTCCATCCACCGACTCCCTGCGACCGCTACAATGTGGTCGGTCCATCGAATAGATGATCTCCCAACACTCTGTTTCACGTTGCATCGCGGTCGCCACTCGAGAACGTTTACTCCCCAGCGGTTATCAGTTTTGCAGTGCGTCTTTGTCAATTCCAGCTTTGATACCTCCAGAAGCTTCTCGAAACAAAAAATATGAGGTCCAGTATAAAACCCGCATCTCCATATTGGCAGGTCGGGGCCGTCGGCCATATTGAAGGACGTTCCATCCGCGATAATGGACTTCCAGACTACGGACTTGGGACAAGCTTTATGTTAAAATGCAATTTGAGCGGAAAGTGTTTTCTCCGCAACTCTGCTATCCCTTAGAACAGGGATTTTCAGACGGCTGTAATTGAATCAGCATCTTGAGAATATTATTGTGTTGTAAAAATGGAGGTGCGCTTTTTGACGTTATGCCTACAAGGTAATTCCTGAACAAAACTCGCAAAATTCTAAACCTCAACACATTGAAAAGATTATGTATTCTTTTCAATGTGTAAAAATTTATCTCAGCGTTAATGAAAATTTATGCGAATTTTTACACACACATTGGAGGCACTGTACCAAATCTCATTCGAAAGAAGAACCATCATAATCTTTCATACCCGGTCAATCTTTCAAAATCTTTGAACTAACTACAGACTAAATAACTGACCCTAGAGCTGGTGAATATCTGGCAAAGCGTATCAGCATTGCCATACAGCGTGGCAATGCAGCCAGCGTCTTGGGGACTACATATTTTTGTCGGATTTCTTGTGTAATTATTATTTGGACACAATCACGGACCTCGATGGATGGACGCGGCTCTGGACCGCAATTCATGGTGTTGTTTGGGGGAGGCCAATGTTCACAAGTGGACGTATACGGGCTGATGATGAACACGGACCTAACACGATCTTGTTTTAAGAATGTAGGAAGAGCATGATAAGTAACAATTTTACAAAGTCACGAGCTCCTAAGCCAGATTCTAAATTCGACCGTACCTGACATCTATTTTTCCTTCTACCCAATCTTACTCCAACAACATCAAACCCGAACTAACCATTTCAAGTACCGCTTTCCAGTTGAAGAAGTCCCATCTTCTCATAAACAAGCCACATTACAACTGGGGAATATGCAAAGCGTATTAGGTACTGCCATGTAGGTAGGTACACTCGTATGTATGTACATACGACATATAGACAAACAAGCAGTTGTTGGAGTTACTCAGGAAGGGGGGTCGCGCGCGCTGTCTTATGTTCAACTGGCTGGGTGCACAGGGAGGTAGGAAGGTGTGGAGGTGACGATGAAGAAAGTTTCAGGGGCTCACCTGATTTCCGTTTCGATTGGCTAAAAAACTGAAATCCAAAAGACAATTCAAACAATATCAAAGCTACGACAACAGGCAATCTATCCAGCACCGTCATAGGTATAACAACTTCAATGTAAGAAATATTTAAATTTTTTTGATAAGCTTTGGTCAATAAATACTTATTATGACTTTCTCAGGACCTCAAAAAACATAACGTAAAGTATTACGTTCTAAGGTTTCGTTCTTAGGCTTCTAAGGTCTTACTAGGATGAACGACTGTTCGTCCTAGTTAGACCTTAGAAGCCGAAATTTCGGGAGCCAGAGAAAGCGGACTTTTGACGAAATTTTCAATGGAAATTAAAAGATCCTTTGAATAATTATTGTCAAAAATCCGCTGCTGCTCTCAGTCCCACTGCGCACCTTCGTGGATTCAAGTCTCTGGAGGAACCTACCCAACCAACTGAATGATTCATAGGGATCATTCAAATTGATCCCTATATTTCATTCAAATCGTAGGTAAGGTAAGAAGTTTAATAATATCCCAAAAAAGCACACCACCAGTGGCATGAGCGTGACGTAGTGGATTCCTACGTTACTGCACCTCATGTCGCAATTAGCAGCCCGTCCCGTGCAGAGGGAGGGTGGCGGCTTCAAATCCCGTCGAAGTCGTTTTTAGGGTTTCGAAGATCGGTTTCGAAACCCTTATGGTCTCGCTTTGTCTGTCCTTTTTCCCTCCTTAATAACTCAGCAACTACCGCAGCTATCAACTTGAAATTTAAAATAATAATTTTATTTATTTATTTCTTTATTAAAATACTTACACTATTTTTACAGGGGCCCCTAATGCAATAGTGTAAAAAGTCAACAAAAAACAATCATATTATTATAAATATTTGTCAGACCAATATAAATACACGCCTATGAACTACAAATTAAAATTACTTTAAAAATTAAAATTAGAATAATCAAAAAAATTACATGAACTAAAAACTAAAATTACACAATAATATATAAAATGCGTCAATATACAATGTCAAATTATTTCACTACAGCATATACAATACAATACAAATATTCTTAATTGCACACCAAGATAGAAAAAAACAGAAAAGAAAAAAACAAACACAAAAACAGTTGCACAATGGGCGGCCTTATCGCTAAAAGCGATTTCTTACAGGAAACCTTTGGATGGACATGGACATATAATAATTCTTCACTTAATAAATTCAAATTACATAATGTCAAACCTAATAAAATAATAATAAAAAAAATCTGTAATCAATATACAATGTCAAATAGTTACAAAATGTCAAATCTAATTAAATAGCATAGAATAAATAACAGAGTCCTATGAAATATCTAAAAAATATCTATCTATGTAGTGTATTGTATTATGTATATCAATCATCTAGTACCCATAACACAAGCTCTGCTTAGCTTGGGGCTAGATAATGCTGTGTGAATTGTCCAGCATTATTTATTTATTTTATAAATTCGCTCAGGGAGCAGTTAAAAATATCGACTCTCTCCGCTATTGAGCGTGTGGATGCAACGCTTAATGCTTAATTCGTTTTAGTTGTCATAGCATCGAAAAATTGGGCACGCGCACTATAATAACAAAAATCTTAGGTAAGGTATCTGTACTGCAGCTAAAAGCCTTCTCCATCTCCACGTCTTCCCACTTCAGGGCGTTTCCAGGAGATCGCGCCACTGCCATAACTCGGTTCACATTCCAGTTATGCAGATTTCACGTATTTATCGTCAAACTTCTGATGCGAGACAACAAGAATCTGATTCCGTTTGCTGTCAATTTGAGTTATCTACATATACCTACTTTTTTGGGCTGTAACACTAATAACCTTCATTAGAAGTCTGTCGATGAGATCTAGCTACTGGCTGAATTGAATTGGGTCGTGGCCTTAGTATGGTTTAATCATTTATTGCATTCTATAGAAGTACAGAGGTGTTTATAATCTATTTAATTAAGTATTGCTTTAAACCCTGCTGGGCACACAAGATGTATGGAGAGAAAGGAGGACGTCATTGTTACTATATGTTAGTCTTTTGCATATTTCTTATTTGTCGTTTGAATATTCGTCAATTGTGTAATATGCTTTTGTGATATTTGGCATCCTGGCCCGAAAGATTTTATAGTCACGCTGTCTAATGTCTATACATCATGTGTTTCCTTCTCACAATTAAACAGCTGAACGTATCGAGATGTTTGGCGAGGACAAAAAGTTTCGTAATCGTGCGCATCCCACGGAGGGACATAGGAAAAAAAATTATATCGGAAAAGCGCGTGAGACGCCGCGGGTTAAAACTAGGTTTCCTTTTGCGTGAATCGTTACCTATCTATGTGTAGTTACAGTTTACGATTGCGGGTTGTCGTAAAGGCGTCTATGTACTTTTCCGGAGGAAGAGTTTTCGTGTTCATTTTGTAAGTTATTTACATTCGATTTTTCTGTAAATTATAAACTGAGTTTTTCCAAGGTAGGATACTAGACTTCGGTGATCCAACGGCGCTCAACATCAGGTGACATTTAAATCCTTTGGTAGGTACGTTTAAAAAAATCAAACTGATTGAGTTTCCATTGCCCTTGCTTTGTCATCCGAATACTTTGCCGGTGGGATTTTTAACACATAAGCTATAACCCATAAAATGCCCTCAAAACATGTTCTTTTTAAACCTAAACTTTTTCCCAGCATCTGATATTGAATAGAGTCGTTACCTCTTATCGTAGAAGAGTTACAGCCATAGCGTTTATCTGCAGCTCTGTATTCAGAAGGTGTTCGTCGTCGTTACTTCTGACAAGAGATGCTTAGAGCGGTTCATATTTTATTGGAGCTAGTTCGCGGGCGTAGGGTTACCACAAACAGGTTTATACGTTTAAACTAGCATTTTAGTAGGTAAAAATGGGTTAACAAGACCACTTGGGCTCCTTCAAAAACGGCTTGTGAGGGTTTGTTGAACCCCTGTCACCGTTTTTTTCAATAACATTGCTGAGTTATGAGCCAGGCAGAAATTAAACAGAGTTAGAAGTTCAGAAAGCCTGCCGCTTTATATCTGAACTCTTAGAACCCTCTCGGTATAATGGTTGTTGCATAGCTACATCAACTCTGAAACCAACCATCGCTAGCCTCAACTCAAGCCGTTCAGTTTTCTTTGTAAGAAACTCGCTTGCCGGCTGATAGTGTGCAAGGAACAGCACCCCACGCCTCATGATTTTTTATTCACCGCCGGCTCTGACGGTGAGGCGACGCATGCCGATCGTTCCGATGTCTACGTCTTTGTTGAAACAATTTTCACAGGTAAACTCTATTATACCTAACAGGAATCCCTCAGCGCAGCCCTACACGGCAAGAAGCTCAACCGCGGCGTTATCAAGATCACGTTCGCGCTCGCGACTTGCATATTCCGAGCTCTAAACCTTATCGTTTTATATAAATTAATTGCGCGGAACAGAGATGGCGCTGCCGTCTTATCTCGCGGTTAATTGAAAACGGGGTTCGAGCCGCGTGCGGTTTGGGTCAATGAGCATTCGATGTTGGATTGAAAGAGGTAATGAGCACAGACAGAAGATTTGATATGAAAATGATATCTATAGGTACACTAGCAAAACTCGATGTGGAATGTATGTAAACAAACCGCCCATACTTAACCTAAAATTCACTCTATTGCCGCGTTTTTTTATACGGGATTTAATTACTTGTCGATTTGTGATTCTTCAATAAATATTGCTAAAATTATATCCGAAACTCGACACGTGAGTTTTAGTTTTTGTGTCGTGCTTAGTTTACACTCCACATCGAGTTTGGCTAGTGTATACCCATACACTAGCCAAACTCGATAGGTACTTTCAACGTCCTACTTTGGCCTGTATGACATAGGCCGTACCAAATATGTTATAGAGGCACTTGCAGCTAGAAGAAAATTGATCTAAAAGAAAATCAGAAGGTACCCTATCTGTTTAATTACACTGTGCAAGTACAATCGCGTGGAAAAGGACAGAGCATTTGGCAAGGAGAGATAATCTCCAATAGACTGAAGATGTCACTGACTAGGCGGCTGCTTCGTGGCAGACCATCTACCTGATGACGGTCGGATGAAGTGGTCAGACTCCGTGGAGCCGAACAGCAAAGGTCGCTAGGGGTGGTCAGATATCGAAGAAGTCTTTAATTAGCAGGGAATAAATTCAAAAAGCAATGTGAATTATCCAGCCAGTAAAACTGCTTGGTTAAATAAGAAGGTTTGTAACTACCACCGATATTTTCATTCCAAATCAGGCCACGGCATTTAAAAAGAGAAAGCCCAATTCACACTTCCCCAATCAATTCACGACAAAATCGTGAAAAATTATAAGCAGAAACGGAAAAAGTTTCGGAGGGTAGTATCGGCGGCAATATCTCGTTTATAGTTACGAAACAATCCCCCAGAGGACGTTAGTAGCCAATGATTATTTTGTTCCATTTAGGGGTGAATTCTAGGGTGGAAAATGTCATCAATTTAATATGGATAACGGTTCGAAAAAATGTAAACCTACACTTGATCAGTCTGATTTAAATCCTACTAAAAATTCTACAATAGGCTAAAATCTAATATTGAATGTATAGGATTGTCAAGTTATTATGTAAGTACGTATTTTGGCCAAAACACAAAAGGGCATAAATACTGAAGGATTCCTAAAAAAACGGAAGCTTAATCCAAGATTAGGTATTATGTTAGGTATCTAAAACTCCTCATAAAAGAACGCAAAAATACTTAAAACCTAAGATAAGTCCCAAGAAACTTATAATCCAGAATACGCACCCTGCCGTATTCACCCCTCTTAAGATTCTCATAAACATGTTTTTCTCGCAATAAAAATGATAAATCATCCGTTTTTTATATGGTCAATCAGTAGATAGAGTTCCCTATTGATGGATAAAATCTATGAAGTTATTTGGAGGAAAATACTAGATAATAACAAGTAAGATTTCATTTTGATTGATGATGTTGTGACCCGGGAGTGTGAAGTGAGTTGCTTTTTACGAAGAAGGTTTCTTTCTGTCTCATTTGGTGATTCTAGTCAGAGCTATAGAAAAGATTTTCGTACTGAGAGAAAGTTGCGGGTTCAGTCTCACCGGGGTCGAAAGCATTTGGGATATTATTTAAATGCTTAGAAATGATTCTATTCTGGAAATGTAACATGGTCATCATAGAGTTTTTTAACCCCGACGCAAAAACAGAGGGGTGTTATAAGTTTGATGTGTCTGTCTGTGTATCTGTGTACCTGTGTATCTGTCTGTGGTATCGTAGCTCCCAAACGGATGAACCAATTTTCGTTTAGTTTTTTTTGTGTCATAGATAATTTTAACCCGAGTGTTTTTAGCCATGTTTCATGAAAATCAGTTCAGCAAATAAATGTTCGCGGGTTTTTAAAATTTTTTATTTTTTCTTGTTGTGAAAGTTCTTTTAGTCAAATCGAGAAAGCATTTACTTTGGGTTCTTTTTGACGACCTCTGTGGCGCAGCGGGCGAAGGTCTGCCTGCAACGCACGAGGTTGCGGGTTCGATTCCCACCTTGGGACAAATGTTTGTACGATCTGCAGAAATTTTTCCAGGGCGTTCTGGACCGAGAGGGTTCTATGTATAATAAAAAATATCTATCTATGTAGTGTATTGTATTAAGTATATCAGTTATCTAGTACCCATAACACAAGCTCTGCTTAGCTTGGGGCTAGATAATGCTGTGTGAATTGTCCAGCATTATTTAATTTTTTATTTATTTAATGAACAAGCACTTAAATTCACCAACACTACAGTGCCATGTTCTTTAGGCCCACGCTGTAATAGAAGGAGCTGTAGTACCCAGCAACGTAAGAAAAACGTTGTAGTCACGTTAGAAAATTGGACATGATTAAAACTTACTCTAAGGCCCACATTAATAAATACCTACAATATTATAAGGTATTTACTAAGATATTTATATATAAGGTAGATACTTTTTCGATCACTTCTTGTCCATCCTAAAGTTGCCTGGAAGAGATCGCTCTTAGCGATAAGGCCGCCCATTGTACATTATCTGTATTTGTTTTTGTTCTGTGTTTTTTTTAATTTCTTGGTGTGCAATAAAGAATATTTGTATTGTATTGTATTGTATTTACGAACATACATACAATATCAAACTAAGACCCGAGTTCACCAATAAGCCTAATTGTCCGATTATCTATTGGTGAACACAGACGTTAATATGGTTAATGCCCACACGCTTTTATTTCTATATAATGTGTAGTAGATATTTAGGCAAACAAGCGAGCCCAAGCAGCATCATAGTATCCTCATCCTATCATAATAATAGGTTACGCCCAGTCTCGCTCACATACTCATAACAGAAACGAAAGCTGGTAAAAATTGTGTCAGGCAAATGAGAAAATACCCCAATAATTCTATTATTTCCATAGATAAATAACTTTCTGCTAACAAAGCTTACGTTATGCCTTATTAGGTATGCGACGAAAACATTGTATGAAATATTGCAGCCGCGTTGGCCCTATATCAAGGCTTGCATAAATCTCTAGCATACCCGCACAAATATTTTTGTAACTTTCGGCTGATGTGGTAGATTTAGGTAAAATATGTGAGTACCTATTAATCATTCCTTCTTAGATTCATCAAAAAACCTTTTTATGAAATTTTTTATTAAATAGTTATTTTTCTCTAAAACAATTATTGTCTTTTGTGAAATAAGATTGTAGAAGTAAAGTAAAGTAAGCTGGTTTAACAAAATGGCAGGGAGGGCTTTACCCAGCTGTGGGGCCAGGTAGGCTAATAAAAAAAACCTCTAACCTTTTACTTCACAGGACGAACCTGAATGTGACTAGACTAGACTGAATAAAAATAGTTTTAATGAGTTATTAATTTATAACTGAGTTGATGTGTATTTTTCTTTGATCTGTGTAAAAAACTACATAGGTACCTACCTATGTAGTTTGGAATGATTATGTATCGTCTACGTGTTCATGTAATGATGTTTATTGTTTAATAATAATGTAATGTATTAGGTACTGCGCACTCACTCCGCAAGGTTATGTTTTTGGGTCAAATAAATGAATTTATCTTATCTTGATTTCAATAATAAATAAATAATGCTGAACAATACACACTACATCATCTAGCATCATCAATAGGCGTGCCATAAACATTTCGAATTCTACCAGCAGTGGGTGAAATAAGCATGTATATTGTTTGAAATAATCTTTATGAGTTCTGTATTTTCACTTAACTACACTAAACACTAAAGTATTTTTTTACCACTTTAACAAATAGTGGTACAAGAACTCTATTAAATTCTATCGTCATCCAAAAATGTTTTTTTCTGTTAGTTCAGTTTACAATTTTTTCGAGATTATATACAGGGTAGAGACGTAGGTTGGTGCTTACTCAAGCTATTTTGTCTCTATCTTGAGTATCTGCCTGAGAAGGAAACTACGATTAAACTCCGCGTCTAAAATAATAACCCAAAAAAACAACCCAAGACTTGCCAAGTTCAATCTCAACAAAAACGAAATATTCGCAATCTTCGTTATCCTCAAGACCAAAATCATAAAAATAAATCAGAATTCGACACAGAAAACATTTCGTCAACTAGCAATCATATTCAGCGAGCATAAAACCGCGTCTTCTACGCAAACTTTAATTATTTTACACCCCCGGGGTCGTAAAGGAAACTAGTTAACGCGATACAATAAGCAAATAATAAACTGAAACAACAAAACAGTTATTTGGTTTATTTTTCATTGCTTTACTTGCAAACTTCGGATATTTCGGGGAAAACTGTGTTGAATTTTAGTGGTACCTACGGATAGATACAGAAAAATGATAGGACAAGAAATAAGAAGTCTTGCGTGGATAGTTTATTAATTTTTGTATTATTAAGAAATTGCCTTAAGATCGGAAGGGGATGCCTTTCAGTAGTGCAGATGACTAGAGCTTATAATAATAATAGTAGGCGATTTGACTCATATCAAATTGGGAGCAATAAATTAATATTCTCTGCAGTATTTGACTTAATAAACCATCAATTGTAAATACTAGTATAATTTTCTTTGTGAATAAATGTACTGACAGTAATATTTATAGATTTCTGACATCAAAAGTCCAAGATGAGTCACGTCCAATTGAAAAATTGTTTTTTTTTTTTATTTTTAACTCTAAAAACGCTGTCGGCCATGCTGTGACGTCATAGGCCAATTTTCATGTTAGGTTTTATACGAGTGAAAATTCGCTGTGCAATCTGTCTATATTTTTTTACAATGATGAACGTTTGCCAGTCTCAACTGTTTGTCTTCTAGGCACAGCTAGTATTATGTCTGTGGTTTACTACCCATATGACGTCACAGAATAGATAAATATAGCAGACAGAGTTTTCGCCTGTTTACGAAAAGTAGACTTTTAAAATAAAGATTTGCGGTTTTCTATGTCTTAAAAATATATGGTAATATTTTTTTCCCTCTAACCGGACTATAAAAACTATTTTAAGACCTAATTTAAAAAAGAATCTACTAGCCTATCAAAAATGTATTTTTTTGCAGGTTGGAGCTCTAAAATTTGTCAGCTGGAATTAACGATTGTTCCGATTTTTAAAAATGGAGCGCTATACTTGAATTTTGACCAAATCGACAAAATCGGTGCTTATTATATTTATTAATAATCGGAACTATCGTTAATTCAGCTGTCAAAATTCAGAGCTCAAACCTGCAAAAAAAAAAAACTTGAGAGGTGTCAACGGACACCCGGATGGAATGAAGTTCGTTCGATTAATAGTGGGCGTGGGAGTCACAGCACGACTTGCTTCGCTCGCCGTGCTGTTCCCCTATACTAGACACATGCCCCCCGCCATCAAATAAGTAATCCTCACCCTCTTCTTAGTCGACAACGATACCCATATCAGAGATATTTTGGGGGGGGGGGGAACCCCCCCCCCCCCCCAAAATATCTCTGATATTTCGGGGGGGCCCGCGGGGGCCACGCAATCCGACACACGCCTGCCGTCATCAAATTCGTAATCCTTGCCCCCATGTTAGTCGAAAACGATACCCATATCAGATTTTTTGGTGGGGGGAGGGGGTTCCGGGGGGGAACGCGGGGGTCACGCAATCCGACACACGCCTGCCGTCATCAAATTCGTAATCCTTACCCCCATGTTAGTCGAAAACGTTCGAATCGAAGCGCACCTCGGCTCAACTCGGCTGCGGTCGTCGCTTCGGGTCGCTTCGGTTCTCCTCGGTTCTCTTCGTCAAAATGTGTCGTTACAACTTTTCGTGACAATTTTTTCCGTCTAGCCCCCTTTCACACCGCGCGATAAGGAACTTCGTTCCAAAAATGGCGTCAAATTTAAATCCTGCATTCTTATTGAGATGCCCTTTATATGCCAGCCGGTAGTTCAAAATCAAAATCACATCATACAAAATCTGTACCTAAAGCATCTATTTCAACCATATATGCATAAGTATAGAACCTAGTTATGGCTTCTCTACATAACATAGAGTTGGTAGAGTTGTCTGAAAACTACATTATGGTGGTTCACAACGCCAAGATTTGATTGTTTTATTAACCAATATTGAGTGGTGAAATTTTACAGAGCCAGTTTAACCTTATAAGTTAACCTGTGGTTAAACTAAATCAACCCAGATACCTACTCGTCCGGGAGGTTGTCAAAAATCGATGTTATAACTATTGAATAAGGATATGAAATGAAAAAAGTAGGTGCCTAGGATCCACAACTGAATACGCTTAATCTGGTACTGTCTTAAATTCCATTAATAATCAGAAAAGCTTAGCTCCAGCAGCCAATCTCGTGACCAGTGTAAAGCCTGCTCAAACTTCAGGAAATTGGAAGAAAGGAACGCAATTACCTGTAAATAGTAAAATAATAAATATAATTTTACTATTATAAAATAAGTTCTTGGATTTTAGAATTTTAAAAGATGCTACGTCTTTTAGGTACCTGTTATTAACCGCCAGTTAAAACACTTGGTGCAAGTGGCCCCTACGTCTCCCCGAGGAGCAGCAGTTAGCCGCAGCGTCGCCGGCTGATTGGCCCTCGTAAAACAATCGACAACACTAGCTGCTAGGGGTGGGAAGATGTCGAGCATTTTTGAAAATCAGATCGGGAAGATAGAAATTTGACTAAACTCTCCGTGCGATTAATACAGTAAGTAAAAATTTTGCTTTCTTTCTTTCGTCTTTGCTACGGACTTCCATATGGCCAGGATAGTATTATAATATCTGTGGCCAGGAGATATGAAAGATAGTGCATACTTATTGGTTTCAGCAGCCAAATGTCAAAAAATTTATCCATAATCAAGTTCAATGTACCGATTGAAAAAAAAAATATCATAACACGGGAGGCCGACTGGTGGGTGGACTTATACGCTATTGAATTTTGTTTGGAAGAAAAATCTATTTCCAAATCAGAGACACTAAAATTCTAATCCCACCAGTCCACCAGTCACCGATTTAAATTAGGTATTTAATTTGTCTACGCTTAAATGTTTGTCGACATTTTAGATTATTTTCTAACAATTCCAAATCGCATCGTGTCTCTAAAGTTTTTCTACTTTGAATACGCCATGGTTTGTGCCGAAATGTTCAAACCTATGTGTTTTGTTCGACAACTTATTGAGGCCGAAATGGTTGTTTTATGTTGTTCGTGTTTTCTTTCGTTGTTATATACGTTTATTGGCAAAGAAACAAGGCCATTTTTTTGTTTCGAGAAAAACATTTTAAACAGAAAGCTATTAATTTCACATGGTCCAAAACAACATGGTCTGACACTCCGGGGGTGACACAAATTCTACATCATCGGCGGATATGGCGGTTCTCAAACTTTTTAGTTTGGGGGAAAAAGTAGATCTATTTATTAGCCAAACTTGATGAAGCACGTATGTAACCGAATTACCGTTCACGAAATACAACTAACGCCATCTACAAAATCCTGACGGAACTACCACTAACAAAAGCTCGCTAACTATTCATTGTCTCAGCAAGAGCTTTTCGTACGCATTCTACGAAAGCTCTTACTAGTACCAATGTTTTCCAACAGATGGCTCTTACACCAACTATTCTGAATACAATGCATTTTGCATCTTACATCCTTTTCACCTTTTTTATGTAATTTAAATTAAGTGCCATAAGGCAATTAGTTTAATTAATTTCTACCTTCATATCGAAATATATCTACTAGGTAGTTAAAGTAGTTACCTACACATGCTACTTCAAATCAATGCCCTAAATAAGTGAAAATTAGGTTGATTCAACTGTAATATTATTAAATCCAGATCAAACCGATCCTAAGCAAATCCGATAATGGCCCAATGTTGGGCAACAAATCAACAATAATATTTACACCAATCTGACGGGAAATAAGTCAAGTGTTTGGAATATTCGCTCATGGTTCCGTAGAAGATAATAATAGGTGGATAAGTACTTATGGCACAATAATGGAGATCTGTAGCGCGTATTGATTGCACCTAGGTTAAAAAAAATCTTGTGTTAATATTTTCCAAAGAATTCGACGATACAACGTAAATCACCTTTTCTCGTACAAAAGATATAGACGCGCTCTCTTTGCTACGAGCCTAATGTTAGTTTCACTTACCTAGTTGTTGTTAACTTCCTTATTTTTTTTTAGTAAGTATCCTTATTATAATTTGATTGATTTTCTTACTTAGTTATTAGATACTAGTTTCTGCCCGCGGCTTCGCACGTGTTGTCCTATGAAAACGTTTAAAGTTATTTATATCCCTTATGAACTGATTTGTGACATAAAAAAATTGGTTGCCTGTAAAGTCGGTATACGGGCGAAAGTTTTACGTGACAACGACTTTGAGTGGTAAAATAATTTTAATGTGAATATTCATTCGTATAGTAGGAAGTCACTTTTTATGTCTGTCTCTCTCGCTCTTAGGCGGGCTAACCATGCCCGAGTGGAAGGGACGCGTGCCTCTCACTCGCTCTCATTGTGAGCGCATAACGTGAGCGGAGCGTAACGCAGTTTCTTGAAGTGTCACCCGGCAAACCAATTTATAAGACGTTGTCACGTCAAAAATAGGTAGCATTCTATGTGTTTTGGCGTGAAGAAGCAACAAACATCCATTCATCCATCCAAACTTTAGCGTGTATATTATAATTGTGATTAACGTAATAAAAATTACCATCTCTGTAAAAAAAAGATTTCTTTTGTTTTTTCTAGACAGCGCTGGTGGCGTGAGACGACTTTATATAATCATCCCACGGAACCCTAGCCCCTAATGGGTCGTTACGGTGTCCCGATAAAATATCTATGCAAGTTCCTCCTTCCGCGTGCTCGCTTTGATCGACTATAAATAGCGGCCTAGATCTCAGGAGAATTACGATTCGGTTACAGGTTTCTGGAGAAAACGGAGAGGGGCTTCTAACGAGGTGGCTTGGTAAAAATATAATCAACAGTTATCTGACAAAAGAGATACAACAGCAACCTGGGGCTCGTCAAGCCGAGAGTGGAGGTGTCTTCTAGACCTTCGCGATACACCGTCGACCACATCGTCAGTTACCATCAGCTGAGATTGTGGTCAAACGAAGGTCTGTCCACGATTTAAAAAATGGTAATAGATCGAATCTGGCATAGTAAGTATCAGTGGATGGATTTCTTCATGACCATGCCTCACCAGCCTCAACAGCCTATATTGGTCCACTGCTGGACGCAGGGCTCCCCCTGATTAGCGCCTTATTGACTTTTATCTCATGGGGGTAATGCCCATAATCCCCCCTCTGGGCATGCGAGTTGGGGATCGCAATTCGGTGGTAGAATTGTTCTGCAGGGGGTGCTGTTGCCCGCCCCCGGTGGATATCCCTAAGTCGCCTCTTATGACACCCGCGGGAAGAATTGGGGTGGTTCAAATTCTAAGCCGGCACCACACGGCTAACTTCCTCGTCAGCACACATACCTCTATCCGCTGCTGAACGTCCTCCCACAAGGGGGTTTTACTGACTACGCTTGCAGGTGGAGTGGTGATTGGAGTGCGGCCAGCACGATAGTAGCTTCCTTTCGTGTATTTCTTGTTACAATTTCTGTATTTATTGTATTTCGTGTATGGGCTGCCCTTCCTCTGGTAGGTTCCCTCATTCGACTCATAATTTCTTAGAGTCTAAAGATTCTAAAGTAATTTATATGGGAAGAATCATAATGTCATCAGGTAAAAAGTAAAGCTTAGAGCACACTGCCGCGCGGCGCGCAGGTGAAAGCACAAATATTTGACAGATACCCGATTGGCAATAACGGCCCGCTAAATTACGGAGGCAGATAAAAATTTACGCGAACTTATCAGTGATTCGACGCAGGCGCGGGCTCAGGGCGTCGTTGGCTTTTATTAGATTTTTATTGAAAAAAAAAACTGTTGATCATCTGTTTTTTTTTTTCGAAAAGTTGTGACATTTATGATGATTTCCATGGCGATTGGAGCTACGGCAACTGTGAGTACGCATTTTTGGTCCGTGTAGAGGAAGACGCGATGTGAATTTGGTGCGATCTATGATGGCTTGCACACGCAAGTTTGTTGCTAAATGGGTGTACTTACTTACTTTAGCAATGCAACAACTCTGCAGAAAGGCTTTTCCATATTTCTTCCCTGAAGGTAGTCTTTCGCAAAGGGTGGAACCCTTTGCACAATCATCATCAGAATAGCTTATAATAACATAGCCTACTGCTGGGTTAAGCTTTGATCTGGTAAATTTTATAAATAAAGTAGCTTCGCATGCACTTTTTCGGGATATAAATTATTCTAGATACGTGTAGGTATGTTATTCAAGCTCAAGCAAGAGCTACATTTATACAAAATTTCAGCCCTATCCGTACAGTAGCTTTGACGTTCAGAGGATACAAACATTGTAAAGTAAATTAAAAACGTTACTTATTGACATAATATTTATTCATTATAATAAGTTCACAAAGCAGTTTAAAATCAAGTTTATACACTTATAATATAGTTACAGTAGTGAACCAGATTGTAGACCTAGATGTAAACATAACAATATTAGAAAAGTGTCGCAAACATAGCCAAACAATTTCCCTAAAAATATACCTAAAAATTACTGTTATATTTAAACTAATACATATTATTTAAAATAGAAAATACGGTTATAACTTTATATAATATTACATAATTATTGCTCAGTATGGTCGAAACATCTTTGCGAAATATATTGAGGTTAGAGTTAAATATATCTACATCAATTAATATATCTATATAATAGTAGTGTAACAGACAATATAAGTCCAGGAGTTTATGCTCCTGAACTATTAGTTTAAAAACTGGACCCACTGGTTTATCCAACTAATATTAACAGATAATGATTTCAAAGCAACATAACCACATACCTGTAATTAAACCTCTGCTTATACCTAGACGATGCTGTGTGAATTGTCCAACATTAATCATATTTATAGTTAGTTATATCTGAACATAGTGCGAAAGTGGGACCCTACCCTGTGACTACTCAACCTAAAAGCCAGAAAACTCTTCGTCTTTCTAACCCTTCCGTGCCCTGGCTGGGCCCCTGGCGCGAGGTAGGTGGCACTTGTTCCGCGAACACCCGGGCCCCCCGCGGACCCCCCGCCCTTCGCGGCTATAAATCATTTGCCCGGTTAATTATTTCGATTAAAACACGGCCTGCCCGATAACTGGGGCACATTCCGCAGCTTCATCAAATGGTAGCTGTTGGGAATATTTTGCATTAATTTCTGATTTATTTTTTTCATGTTAATGGGGAGTTTTGGGGCAACCAAGGTTTTGGGAGGGCTCTGTTGTGTTAAATAGTGGGTTTTCTAGGGTAATTGACACAGCTTATCTGTTTAAGATGGGGTTCAAAAACTCTTGTAAGCAAGCCAAGAGTCTTCAAGATTCCCAATAGAAAGTTAACGACTTTTCACTGAGCATCTTCTAGTCGCTACATAGGCAGACCTAGACGTGTTATAGTGATGAAAATAATCGGAAATGAATGATATTCGTAGGTAAACAACGAATATCATTCATAACAACAATTCGTTCTCAGTTTGCACCCACTGTTGAGCATAAGTCCTCTTTATCACACCATGCAACATTGGCATCTATTACACAGTTTATGTCTGTAGATATGGCTTTCATAGAGAGGGTTTTAGTCAGCCAGTGACTGGCCAGTGCATCTCGTCGCGAGCCAGTACCGAAACTCAATAACAACATCATAATAACTCAATACTTCAGTCAGTTAATAAATAAACATACACGTGAGCCCGCCCGCGCCGGGGAGCCGAAAAATAAAAAACTAAAATAAAAAAACCGCGTAAGGCGTACAACTCAATTTTGGAGGCTCAGCTCACCACGATGGAAATAAAACTTGGAAAAAAAATTGCAGGGGCATTTGTTAGTGTGCCGCCCGGTTGACACAGTTTGCAGAGACTGGCAACGCGCAGGTACCTGCCGTATTTGTGGTGATGGTCAATAACTGGTCGTCAACTAACAAACGACGCGGTGGTTACAGCCTATACGTGCTTTTGACTTATTTTGTCAATATGGCAAACTAAGATAAGTTTATTTTCTCTTTATCAATATAGCTCGAAAGATGCTTACTAAAAAATGTTGAAGACAGTGACATCAAACCAAACTTTATTTAAAACGGAGTGAAGACTTGGTGACCTGTAACACAGGTTCTTTGAACCTACTTCAGGCACCAGTCTTCACAAAACAGGTTTTGGCAATATTTACCAGATAAAATCCCATCTATCCTTTGTTATAATTTTGTCAACCACCTTTGTGAAGAAAATAAATAACATTTTTATTATTATTATTATAAACCAGCAGCGGCCCGTCCCGGCTTCGCACAGGTGGACATTTAATTTTAAACATAACAAATAATAGCCTAAAAAAGTTTTAATCGGTCCAGTAGTTTTTGAGTTTATGCGTTACAAACATACAAAAATACAAATCTTTCCTTTTTAAAATATTTAATATTAGTGATGATAAAGCTTAAACTTCCTATTTGTAGTTTTAGTAGTAGAAATTGTAAATCAATGCAAAATAAGCTCTAAACTAAATAATGAATAAAGTGTTTACCTATTGATTGATATATTTTTTTTTCTATTTTTTTTTACCAATGTAATTGTTTCTGCAACGCATATGTTTTGTTGTAAACAATGACTTTTAACAGTAATTTTTCACAACTTCAGGCACACGGTCACACCCTAACAGAAAACAAAGTTACAATCGAAATCACTGTCTCAGCACACGCAGATATTCCCACCTGGCCGGCTGTTGTCTCAGCAACAAAGTCCCTTGCGCGCTCAGATTACAGAGCAGCGGCCGCGCGCGCAGAGGTGGTCCCTCGGCCTCCGCCCTCCAGCGCCGCGGTCCTACGGGGAATCTTGCGAATATCAGACTATTTAACCGACTTCAAAAAAAGGAGGAGGGTCTTAGTTTAGATGTGATCTTTGTTATTCTCCATGCATTCTGCATTCATTTTAAAGTGTTTTATTTATTTTATGGCGGGAAACACTGCGTTCCCCATTCGTAACGATAACCCACTGCAAAATTGACCTCCATCAAGAACGAATGCCTTTTATATTACATTCCTTTGCAATATCGCATCGCCTCGCTTCCCCTCAGGACACCGCCTCCCCTACCAGGCTACACCTAACAAGCCGGGTTACGTCGAGTCCGATTAATTTGCGAAGACCATTATCAAGGTTTAGGGCCCTTATGGTAATCTCTGATCGTAATCATGAGGAACCTAAACAAGAGAAGGTGGCTGCAGTTTTGAGCGTAAATGTTTTGTTGGTGCAAAGTAAAAATATGTAATTTCTGTGTTCAACTGAATGTTTTATGCAACACAAGCTCTGCTTAGTAGGTACTATGCTGCTTGACGATGCCGTGTAAAATGTGTTTTTTTTAGACGAGTGTGAGTGCTACTCTTTATAAAGTGAGATTACCAGTCTATAAGAAATCGTGGATTTTTTGTAGTTTTAAGCAATATTTTGGTAATTCCAGTAGGAAGTACATAAATAGTAATAATTAGTCAATGTTGCACTCATCATGGTATCCAAGGGCAGAATTTTGTAAAAACAATGTAAATCAATGCAATGTTTGGATACTTTTCTCGAATAATTTTTTGGATTGCTGTTTTTACCAAGGTAAAAATAAAATATTGAAACGTAGGGTGCGTTTCAATATTTCCTAGTATAAAATTTGGCTTGTCTCAGTACTAATTTTGTAAGCCTCAAGAAATAACGTTATTGAAATCTGCAAGCAATCTGAAAATCAAGTTTTAAATTGTTGCGGTTGTATGCAATTGATAAGCCATCCAGGCCAACCGACAGGTTAACTTTCAGGTCAGTAGGTACATTTTAGCGAGATGTGACATACACACTAATCAAACCTTATAAACCCACTTCAAAAAATAAAAGATCACAATTAAACAGGTAAGAAATCACCTTCCAGCAATATTTCACAATCCCAAACGTGCGCGGGCAAGGGAACCCGGGATTAAAGGTGAAACTATGCAATACCGGGAACACCCTTTATGATCTACAGAATAATCGATAGTGGCCGCACGGGCGAGGAGAAAGAAGGACTCTGCATTTGATACTTTGAAAGGCAAGCGTAACATATGAAATTGTGTGTCTATTCGGAAGATAAAATAAATTTGAATGGAAATTCCTCTGAAAATCCGAATGGATTGTTCCTTTATTGTATACAAACCTCTAAAAATAATAAGTTAATACAGAAGCATTTTCTTAAATAAATTTGTAACGTAACTAGGTAATGCAAAATTTTAAACACAGCATCTTACCTACTGTTTCGCATTTTTTGATAAAAAAAATTGGTTGTCTGTAAAGTCGGTTTACTGACGATAGTTGAACGTGACAACGCAGACGCATCGCTCACTCAAGTAGGAGAGAGACGGATGTCGAGCGCTCTCGCTTGCACTTCAAGCCTTACATGGAACGCCTCAGAGCGAGGTAACGCCGCATGACGAGGTAACGCCGCATGACGTCATGTTTTTTCGTGCGTGCAGCCGGCTCTATCGAATTATAAGACGTTGTCACGTCAAAAAAATTAATTTTTTGCACATAGGAACTAGTTTGATATCCTAGGTATTTTAGCATTATCAGCAATTCAGATGTACTTACATCAGTCTCAGTCACAGATGATAAATAATCTACCAATTTAAGCAGCGACAACAACACGGACGGCTCACATCCTGCTGCTTTACTTTTGAAAAAAGCTAGCGTGGAGTCCATTTTTTATACAACTTTGTCAATCAATAGTGTCGAAAAAGGGAAAAAGACACGTATTATCGACGTTTTGGGGACTCTTGTGTTTGTCGGTAGTCCTCAGACGCTATCGTGTTTGTCGGTAGTCACGCGTTCACCGCGACTGTGGGAATTTGCGAGGCGGGGCAGGTAGGGTAGGTAGGTACAGGTAAATATTGTAGTTTATTGTAGTGTTCGATAATATTGGTCCTTTGGCCAACCCTGGGGCCAACCTGGGGCTACCACTCATAAAGCAGTTTCAATGTTGATCGCAATTTCAATTTCAATCTCTCCACATTTTTGAAAGTAGGGTTTCCATTTGAGACAAATTCTGTTTTTAAAATAATTTTGAATCGTGTTTATTTTCTTTCATGAAATTGCATCCAGATCCGATTCTGATCATAAGTTTAACCGCTCAAGGAAATAATTGCACAAATTAAATTAAAGTGAAGAGAAAATCAATTAACAATTTATTTATTATTTGATAATCATTTATTTTTATTTATTTATAGTTTCAAAATTTGATTTGTCGAAGAATTCTCTTATATTAGTTACTTTTTCAACGTCGTCGTCTGTTACTAACTAGGAAACCAATGTAACAAACAAATACCTCTGAAAAATATATTTATAAGTTATCAGTGTTACCACAGAGTGCTGGAGCCCACCCAACGCTAAGAGGCGACGTGGAAGGCCCAAGATGAGATGACGTGACAAGCTTGAGGCACATCTTCCATCGTGGCTCGCGCAGCGTCAGATCGCTAGGAGTGGAAAGAGAACCAGGCCTTTTCCCAGCAGTGGGGCAGTAGTAGCTATAATAATAAAAAAAACATGAGTGTTACGGAAAGTTCTAAACCGACATGGCATTTTATTATGTCTACGTTGTTGATATAGATTATTTCAACGATCCAACAATGCGTTGATTGCCTATGAAGGTTCAGAAAACTGTAGAGAATATGAATATTATAAGAAGTGCAGAGATAATCTCTGGATAATGAAACACGCGGCGCTGGCAGCGCGTCTCCATTCGATGCAAATTCTCACATCGGCGGCGCGCGGCGCGGCGCGGCGCGGCGCGAGGGACAAGCGATGTGGGCCAACAAAGTCTCGTTAAACTCAATTGTGAAACGACTACGACTAAGAAACATATCACACTGCGACTTGCGAGCGATTTCAAAGCGAGGTGAGTGTGCAGCGAGCACGCCGCGACGAAGCGACGACGCAACGTTGCTTCGCAGCTCGCTCGCTGGGCACTCGCCTTGAAATCGCTCGCAAATCGCCAGTGTGATAAGGGTCTAACTATCGAATTATTTGTTATTCTAACGTACCTACGTTTGTTAACGTCCAAGAGTCAGACTTTTGGACGTTTTGGTTTTACCTGATAGTCCCCTTGTAAAGAAATGAAATGAATTATTTATAGAAATATTTTTAAGGTAGTTTCCTTACACATGAAGTCCTACTTGCGCAGACACTCAGGTCTGTTAGTGACATTCGAAAAAAATCGGGTTTTTACTTGTTCTTAGGTCTTTAAGCATAATTTGCTAACATTATTCATTCTAGGACCACAGCATAGTTAAGGCGAAGAAATATTTGTGAAACCAGCCCCTAGCACAGCACTTTTTGTCTCGGCTAGAATATAGAAAGCGTAACATATTGCGTAAATGATTGAAGTTGAAGGAATGATTTACAAATATTTTAAGCATTCGATGACGATTGGATGAAATATTCAAGTAATTTTTGTATATTCTACTCAAAACCTAAATCGCTGTGCTTGGCCTACAAAAGCTAAAAATTTTGTAGCACAAAAGTATTTTCAGTACTAGATTTAAAAAAAATATTACGTTATCTGTATGTCTGCCATATTACATGCCTCTTTCTCTGTAACTGTAATAGCAAAATCTACTTATCATATTTACTATTATATTTATATTATAATTACCACAATTATAATATAAACATATAAAATAATTTACACGTAGTCACTAAACAAATTAAACGCACTTTTAATGTAATGTTTGTCTGTTTCTCCATCATTTATGGACCGATTTGGATGGTTCTTTTGCAGTTGTGTACCTAGGCATAGAGGTGATTCCGAGGTGGTCCTATATATTTTTTATTCCCGAGGGATTCGTAATTATCCACTAAAACTTAAAAACAGTTTAAAACTAAGAGATTCGAACTTGTTTTTATTTTCAAAAAAAATTATAACAATTATTTTAAATCGCTATTTCTTTTAACTTGAACTGTTTCCTAGGTATGTGAGGAATGCAATATTCGCTTGTACGGTGTAAGGGCCGACTTTAAATAGCTATGTGAACGAATGAGGGATTGCGACTCATTCGCAATTGTTTTAAACTATGCGACCGGCGGCGTGGCCTAGTGGACGATTAGCTGACTGGAACTGCGGGTTCGATTCTTGGCCCATGATCAAATTTAATAGATAAGAACCACTGAACAAAGAAACTGGTAATAAATAATAACTTGTTATTTTTAAAGGTTCTTAAGTAACAAAGCATGCTATAAAACATAATTATTTAATACTAGACCATCGCCTCGCGGTTTCACCCGCGTAGTTCCCGTTCCCGTGGGAATTCCGTGATAAAATATAGCCTATGTCACTCCCTGAAAAGTAAGCTTCCTAAGGGTGAACGAATTTATCATATCGGTCCAGTAGTTTTGGAGCCTATTTAATACAAACAAACAATCAAATCTTACCTCTTTATAATATCAGTATAGATGTTCTATAATGTGAACGCGTTATATGTCTAACATCCTACTAATATTATCAGGCCGAAAGTTTGTGAAATGTGATTTTTTGTTAGGTACCTAAATCTCTCCAAAACTACTCAAAATCTCCAAACTACTGAACAGATCAAGATGAAATTTGCCGTACGTTTGGAACAAAACCTTACTTAGATAATAGGCTACTTATTATACCGAAAATACGCGTGCGAAGCCGCGGGCAGAAGCTAGTAAGTAATATAACGTGGTATGGTATCTAACATAAGTTATACCTATAACAGTTTACATGTTACTTAATCTGGATGCTTTACGCTACAAATACTTGCGACGGCTGTTGTAGAATAGTGAGTTACTAGTAACTCACTACTCTAATCTTCTTCTATAACTGAAGAGCAGGATCGATTCCCGCCGGGTTGGAAACCCTCGGGTATTTTAAAAATTTTCATGTATGTACCTAGGTAGTGTCGTAAAACCATGATGAGCAAATAAACATTAGAGGACGTAGTATCCTTTTGAGTCTAGTGAATGATATTTAGGTTAGGTGTGTGGGAGTCGATCAGCGAGCTATGGAAAGAGCTATGCTCGGAGTCACTCCGAAGGATAGAATTCGTAACGAATACATCCGACAGAGAACCAAAGCTATCGACATAGCTCAAAGAATTAGCAAGCTGAAGTGTCAGGGGCCGGCCATATCTCGCGAAGAACCGACCACCGCTGGGGTAAACGTGTTGTAGCGTGGAGACCGCGACTAGGCAAACGTAGAGTAGGACGCCCTCCAGCCAGATGGGATGACGATCTCACGAAATTAATAGCGTTTTATATAAATGTTTTTCGAAGCGTATAGATACGATCCAGCCCTTTATTATTTTTCCAAGCAGTTTGATCCTTTTCGGTCGATGATTATAGATCAAGGAATTTGTCTCGTAAAGGCTACTAGATGATAGATTAAGGTCACGAATAAAGTCATTATTTTCATTGTTTACGAGAATGACGTAAGGAATGACTATAGATGACTTCAAGCCGTGAGAGCAGAATTTATTATGATAATAATTTATTACTTGTTGTTGGTACAAATTACATTGTCTTAACTTGGTCATACCTCAACTACACACACAACCCATCATTTACTACCTACTACTACCAATTACTTTATTTCGTACTAGCTGACCCGGCGAACTTCGTACCGCTAATGAAAGATGTCTGAACTTTCTTTATATTTTCTCATCTTTCCATCCTTGGACTTCTACAAATATTTCAAAACCAAAATTAGCCAAATCGGTTCAGCCGTTCTCGAGTTTTTGTGAGACTAACTAACGTGAATTCCTTTATCTATGAATATAGATAGATAGATAAGTCGCGTAGATAAAGGTTGGGACTGAATAAGACCGCCTCTTTCATGCTATCCCGCTTAGATCAACTTTGATCCAACATGCAATAGCACGAGAGAGGCTGTCATTGACATAGCTTCTTTCCAACTACCCTAGTGGTTGGGAATATATCTTTTCTACGCGACTTATAGCTTTTTGTCCCGAGCCTTATTTGTTTGTTTCAAAAAGTCATATATATCTAAATATTACGAGAACCAGAAACCAAAACCGAGTGGCGTGATTTGGTTCTTTACAATTAAAACACCCTGTAAGTAAGCACATTAAAACACCTAGATCTGTAACAAAAGTATGGATATCAGGTCATACATTTGTCGCTCACCGGGAATCTACCCACAACCTTGTGACTTTATACCTTCACCCACTGCACCATAAAGGTAGTTTTAATCAAATAGTAGTTGTTAATTTAAATCCAAACGAAGGAAAGCTTTACAACCCAGAGTTACGTATAATTACTCAACTACAGAAGATGGTATCAAAGCTTCCACAATTACGATAAAAGTCATATTTATTACATAACTACTGTGAACTCCGCAAAACGAAGCCTGCGACCTGAAACAGGGGTGATGACGACCGGCTTTTGAAACTTTATCCGACTATTTAAAAAAAGCCGGAGCAGTCGTTTGGTAGGAAGAATGAAATGTCGAAGGCGTATCAGGGAAAAGTATGGCAACGGAACGTAGGCCTATAGGTCTCTTACGTATCGCTAGATTGTCGAAATGGAAGCCGATCTCCGCGAATTGGACTCTAGTAGCTGGCAAGCTGGCGAAAGACAGCCAACCAGGAGAATTCTTGTGTTGGAGGCCAAGATTCTCTTTGGGTCGCTGAGCCACGGGATTGTCTAAACGAGTATTTACATACTCTTACTAGGTACTCTTTTATTAAATAAATAAATAATGCTGGACAATCCACACAGCATCATCTAGCCCCAAGCTAAGCAGAGCTAGTGTTATGGGTACAAGATGACTGATAAACTTAATACCATACATTACTAAAAAGATTTTTTCTAAACATAGAAAATACCTTGAACTCCCTGGACAAATATTTTTTAATACAAGTACTTATGGAAACTGGTGGAGTCACACGGACCTACAAGGTAAAGTAGAGACAACGGTTCGTTGTGATTCTATCCGGCTATGGTATGTGCAATTTTATCCGGCCAAATGGCGAACCCTATTGCTGGGACATAAATAAAGTATGCAAATGGAGAATTCACCGATGGATTAATACCTCGCAAGCCGCTAGTTCTCACGGTCAGTAGCTGAGCCACACTGTACGAGGAAAATCAGTAGTACAGCTTCAACCTACTTCGAGATAATTTGCAGATGTGACCTTTTCTACTTTGTAGCGTTATTTATGCTTGCACTTGCGCGGAAGCTTACTAAAATATAAATAATATTGTACCAAGTTAATTCATTGCACCAATATAAATGTGAAATGTACTAAAATAAATTTACTATTTATATCATAAGTAGCTACATAATTAAATGTGAAGTAGTCATAAGATCAGGTCAATTGCGGCAGCTATACTTTACCTAGGTATAGTAACTGCATACACTGTTATACCTATTTAATATTTATTTATAAATAATTATGTATATCAGACAATGCCATTTTACAGCAGGACTATGAATTTATAATTATTGTCATTTTGTGTACATGACTGTAACGATGCCCATTTACAGCTGATCTACATATTAATCAATTTACCTATTTTTGTATGTACCTATATTCGTAAGTTCCTTGTTTATTTTCTGTGTCGTCTGCTTTATGGCTTTGAATTATAACTTTAGCACTACATTTTGTAACCTTTTGTATATTTAAACTGACATTTCCAAATGTGCCTTGTGGTCATACGGGGAATAAATGACTATGAGTATTTACATACAACTAATCGTAGTATGAATTATCAAGATATGGGATATATTTTCTAAAAACGGGCAGTAATCAACTCGTAAGTAGAATTTTTTTTTAATATTGAATTAATTAAAATAAATAATATGATCGAAAATGGAAAGAAGAAATCAATATGGAAGGAATCCAAAGTTTAATAGAGTACGTACTAATCTAACTTAATATTTCTTAAATCACGTAGGAGCTTTATTTCTAATATGAATGTTAAAAACACAGGGTGAAAGGCAGATTTGTCCTCTCTACAACAAATAAGAAAACCTATGAAAACACTCTAGAACGCTGAAAAAAGCAAGACCTCGGAGAAAATTGGCACAAAATGTTAGCAGTAAGTTTCTCTAAAACACTTTATGTCTTCTTATATAGAAATATTACGAGGCATGCAAAAGACCGTTAACTTAAGCTGCTGTAGCAAAGAGCAGGCCCAAAACGCAGCAATAGGTGTCAACGGGCTGTGTGATGAATACAATTGCAAACAAATACAAACTAGGTAGGCCCGTGTCGATCTGTACAGATTCATATTCAGCTTAAGGCGGTACCCTACCTCGTTATTGTGTGAAGAGGATAGGCATAGGATTTCGCGTTCACAGGAGCGGGACAGAGCAAAGCGGCGTAAGCCCAAAAATCAAGTTTTTAGTAGTTATTTGCTCCCCACAAACATTAAAATAGTTAATTGAAAAAAAGGCAACATATAAAATGTTCTTTATACTTAGCTCAATTACTATGCTTAATCTCAAAATCGTATCATCTGTATTTATTGAGAAATTAAGGTTTTAGTAAAAAATTAGAGGTAACTTTGCGATTTTTTTCTATCGAGAAAATTTTATGGAATCGTGTTTTCGAAACATATGATCGATAGAATAAGTCCTGAACTTTACCATATATAAATTTCAAAGTTAAATATTCAGTAGTTTGGAAGATATGGAGGTCCGACGGAGCTGAAAATAAGCAATTTGAGGGTAGGTACCCCCTTAAGTACTTATGCATCTTGATCATGACGTCAATAAAGTAATATTCATAATCTACAACACGCACAAGCTTTACTTCTGTATTTCCTTCAGTTTGCTGTAACTGGATAGCGAGTGAGTCAGGCAAGGTGGCTGCGTCTACGCTGTTGTCCGACATAATTATGCAAATCGAGTTATGTGTGCCGCTAATGGTACCTACTGGTAATTGAAATTACTTAGGAAGCTTCTGCTTTTCCTTCTTCATTAGGTAAATTTACGTGAGACTTAGCAAAGATCGCCTTTTTATTGTATCATCGCCTATTACTAGTTCGCCTGTTGTAATCACATCACAATTTTACTAGTAAATGCGAAATTATGATATTTTATTTTTGTTGCCTTTTCACGACAAAACTACTCAACGGATCGGGCTGAAATTTTGCAAAGCTGTTCTTTTAGACCTGGTTTAACGTAAAAGCTTTTCCAGAAAACGCGTTCGATGTCGCTAGCAGAAGCTAGTGGTGAAATAAGCTTCGCGAATTGGCATAGGTGGGCCCTTGAAATTTTGTTGTCGTAGCCATTGGCCTAATATAATAAGTTATCAGGGGGAAAGAAGTGGTAAACGACGCGTTGACACATTTAAGGACATAGCAAATACATCCAACATCGCTTCCGCACATTAAAAGAAAATCATTAAAATATGAGCTTTAATTAAATGGATTTTACAAGGAAGCTGTCTATTATCTGATGCCGTGGATATAAAATGCATTCGTATACCTATTACGACCCATAATTGGAACGCACATTTTTGTGCTGTGCGCCAGTGATACAGTCCAGATCTGCGACAACCTTAATATATCCGTCGACTGATTGTGTCGACTTCAGTAGTGCAAAACCACCATAAGATGATAATCTATGGGTTAGTAGAATAAACACATCAGCAAGTTTACAGGGACCTGTAACTTGATCTTTTATAATAACTATTATTTTGCAGCAAATGTATAGACTCTAAAAAAACAATAGTTACAAATCGACAACAAAAACCTTTTACCTCGTTAGCGTAAATCATAAGAGCTACAAGTAAAGCACCTTCTTCCATTGTGACCTACATGGCCAGAGTTTAAATGGCCGTGGCCAGTAATTGCGATATTAAACGAGCAATTCCCACGGGTTGGCAGTAAAGGCGACCACCGACCACCGCCCGCCGGCTACTGACCACCCAGCGCTATTGTCCAATGTCGTCCGACCACTACTCAACACTACACCTACTCTGTATAACAATAAACGATAATAAGACTTACCTTAGTACCTACTTACGAAGGCACCCTATGCGCCATTTGTGCAACAGGGTAGGCATAGGATATCGCGTTCATAGGAGCGGGATCACACTAATATTATTAATGCGAAAGTTTGGATAGATGGATGGATGGATGTTTGTTACCTCTTCACGCCAAAACTACTGAACGAAACAAGCTAAAATTTTGCATACAGGTAAGTCTAACCCTGGAATCAAACATGCGACTTTTTATCCCAAAAATCAGTTACCATGCGATAGAAATAACCTCGTTCCATAGAAACAACGCGTGCGAAGCCGCGGGCAGACGTTTTTGGAAAGGTGTCAGCGCAAAAATCAAGTTATCTTTACTTTACCAGAAAACTACGCAACTCATTAAAAACCTTGCTGGCCTACACAAACTAAATAATTAGTAAAAACCTACGAATCATAACCAAGTCATTTCAATACACCGCAGTGTTCCTGATATCTCGACCAAATTATGTGTGAGGGAGTGCACTTTCACGATTTTTTTCATGGTATTTTTTACTGGTTCGTGTTTTTACATTAGAGGAATCAAGAATATAATGTTAAATTTCATGTAATTCGAGTTTTTTACCACGTCCACGTCACGTGGATCCCGTGAGCAATGAGAATTAGGCCTAGTTTGACAAAGAATAGTTAGGTTCGCACCTTATCTATATCTATACTAATATTATCCGTTGGTTCCAAAGACACTTTAGCGGTTACAAAGAGGAAAGATTTGTTTGTATTGAATAGGCTCCGAAACTACTGGACGGATAATGATGAACATGAACATCTTCTATGGCGTAGTGGACGAAATCTATAGGGAAGAGCTCAGGCGCAGAAAGTTGCGTAGTCGATTTCCGCCACTGGGCAAAATTTTTGTATGGACTCATAACAGACTGTATACATTTTTTAAGGAGTTTCGGGATTTTCAGAATAATTGTTAGGGCTTGATAACGCTGTGAGTAATGTCTAGTCTGTCCTGTGGACGGAGTCGACATTGTAGCGGTCGCAGGGAGTCGGTGGATGGAGGCGGCTCAGGAGCGCTAGTCGTGTCGTCGTTTGGGGGAGGTATATGTGCAGCAGTGGACGTATACGAACTGATGATGATGATGATGATTGTCTTATGGTGTGATTCTACCTTTATTTACACCGAAAGTGTAAAATCCATCGTCCTTACCAGGGTTGTTGCGAATATCAGCATCAGCATCCACTGATGATCAGCATTAATTTAGACATCAGCATCCGCATTGATCGATGATGATTTTCAATGCCGCAATGTTTGAGTCGCAACATGACCCGAAGGGGCGAGGTTTAAAGCGCATTTTTGTACAAATCTGGTAAACCAGCACCAACCTGTTTATTTGTCGCACTACACATTGCGTCATGGGGGTGAAATACAGGTTTTAGTGCACATTCGTATTTCAAGTACCTACTTAAGTAGTAAGTGCGCGTCTTTTGTTGGTAGGTAGGTGTTGTGTTGTGGTTGTGGTGCGAATGTAAAGCTTTGATAATGTCACCACCTCTAAAAAGTAAAGTACCTGGGTACCTAACCTACCTAATTACCGATCTATTACTACCTTAATGACGTCACATTAACGACCTTGGTGGCGCACTGGGTGAAGGTCCGGCTGCAACGCAGGAGGTTGCGGTTTGCAAGTCAGACACGCAGTTTGCCAAAATCAGCATCAGCAACCACTGATGTGTCTAAAAACTGCATCAGCAACTACCCTGCTCCAAACCATACGTCCTAATCAATCAAACTAATTCAAACTAATTTAATTCAAACATTGAGTTAACCATTGATATTGTGTATTTCTTTTTCAATAAACATTTCCATTTCATTTCATAGATATAAGTAAAATTCTGTAGTTTTGGTACGTCCTCCCAGCGCTGCGGCGCTAACTCAAATAATGGCCTGTGTTGTGTTACAACCAAATGCAAAGACAAGCTCTGCTTAGCTTGGGGCTAGATAATGTTGTGTGAATTGTCCAGCATTCTTTATTTATTACATATTATTTCCAATCTTTTGCAATATACCTAATGAACAACAAACATGGAAAGACGTAAGTAACTAAACCAAAGTGCGACCGAGAAAACGTGCGCGTATTGCACGCGAAACACGAACGCCGGCAGCGCCGCGGCAGTCCTACTATGACTGGGGTGGGTGGTCATAATTGGACCTAATTTGAGCTTTCCACTTTCGAGAAGCTGGTTCCCAATCTACCCAATTTTAGTAACATCGATGGTCCCAACTACGTTATCTCGCTACTTCATGTTGTAGGCAACATCTCATAGTATAAGCCAGTAAAGTTTTACCCGTAATTAATGTTTTCAATAACCAGAGTAACGACGTACATTTCCTATAGCAATAATTCCTATAAGTTCTTAGTTATAGTTTCACATTAAACCACGAGTTAAACTTAAGTTTATGTGGCAAGGATTTAGAGCTTAGGGAATCGCCTTTGATTTTCAATGGAGATTGACGGATAACTGAAAACTCTGCAAAAATATTTTTAGGTGCTTATCTATATACCTAGTTCATCTGATAGAATATTTACATACGTTTAGAAATACATACGAGGACATGCTCTCGAAAAAAAAAATTGGTTGTCTGTAAAGTCGGTTTACTGACGATAGTTGAACGTGACAACGCAGACGCATCGCTCACTCAAGTAGGAGAGAGACGGATGTCGAGCGCTCTCGCTTGCACTTCAAGCCTTACATGGAACGCCTCAGAGCGAGGTAACGCCGCATGACGAGGTAACGCCGCATGACGTCATGTTTTTTCGTGCGTGCAGCCGGCTCTATCGAATTATAAGACGTTGTCACGTCAATAACGCTCCTTCTTGCGCAGTCAGGTAAAAAGGCATCTGTTCCATCTTAGTTGAAAAGGCATCACAAACGCCTCTCAATCGTAAATATCTAGAGGATCTAAAGCTATCAATCGTTATAAGGGATTGTATTGAGGGAAACTTTTATTGTGGAGTTTATTTAGGTCTTACATGCAAAAACGAAAAAGTTCTTTGTGCATCGGCACTGTCGTATTAGGTACCTACTCGCTTTTCTAGCAATAGTTCACTATTAGTATTGACTATTTCGCTTTTCTGACTATGGTAAACAAAACTACAACACGGACATTTGAAAGTTTCACAATAGCTTTTAATACTTTTACGAACTTTAGTTCCTATCTACTTTAGTTCAATCAATTTAAAACAACAAAGCTTAAACAAATACGTGAAGTGGGAATATTTTATATTTTATAATTAGCTGTTTGTTATATTCGTAGTTTATTACCTATTATTTACTATGAATGAACGACTGTTATGTTATAACTAAGTACCTACTTATTAATTTAGTTCTCATGTAAGTGACGTAATTGTCTTTATGAGAATAAAGTTCTTTAAACCTTAAACCTTACTTTTTAGGGTTCCGTACCTCAAAAGGCAAAAAGGACCCCTTATAGGATCACTTTGTTGTCCGTCTCTCCGTCCGTCAACTCCCTTTTCTCAGGAACGCGTGGTGTATCGAGTTGAAATTCACATCAAACACTCAACTTCATAACCTCTTGGAGTCTCGATATAAATAAAACTTCTAAGTCAACGAAATCAAAAGTTACAGCCATTTATGTCCAAATATTTTGAACTTTCTAGGATTTCTTCTTTTTAGGAAATCACATGCACTCAAAACCTATAGGGCACTTCAAGTAGACCTAGAATCATGAAATTTGGCAAGAAGCAAGGTCTTTTAATTATACGGAACCCTCGGTGTGCGAGCAACTCGCACTTGACGTTTTATTTTATTTGTTTATCGTACGAAATTTTTATGAGTTGATGCCGGTTTTATCACTTAGTATTAGTTAACCTAATTAATGATTATTTATCGACAGTGTGTCGTAAACGTTCCTTGGACATTCCTGATTCAGAAGACGAATTGAGGGTATTCGTGGATACTGCCGTCAATTCTCGTCTGTAACTCCGAGTACATCCAGTCGCCCCGTGACCACGATCGCTGTAACACGGTAGAAACGTCGAGGAAATAATAACAAAAGGTACGCGATTATTACCCGATAAATAAATCATTAATAATTAATCCTATAGGGCTCCACTGCAGTACAAACTTAGTATAGTAAAAAACATACATACCGATAAGTAAAAGCATGATGAGTCATCATCGAGCCACATCCAGGCCCTTACATCCGCAAGCGAGTTCGTCTCGCCGGCGCCGCGTTGCCTGGCAACGGCTGGCGCCGCGGAGGCTGCGTCTGCAACCGACAGAATAACTGCTGTTTGTGTAGGTAGTTTGCTGTAGGAGATAAGTGATGCAGACTGATTTGTCATTAGCTCAAACCTGCTTCGTCGTTGATCCTCGCTAGAGTCTCTCATTGAGAACTCTACCGCTCGAGTGCGGTTGTTGCTAAGATCTCTATAACCATAGAGAGTGCTCAGAACTTTACCAAAAAATACCTTACACTGTTTGTAACTGAAATATGAATACATAAACAAGAAATTTACATGTACTTAGCTGGGGGCTATTTATAAAGTTTCCACTGGTAGCGAAACTCATTATAGTTTTACATTATTTCAGTAGTCATTTAGATGTAAAAGTTAGTCTGATTCATAATTCGTTTAGTAAACGTTTTTTTGGATGAGGTGTCATTCCACAAACGTAGGTGGTCGATTCAATTAATAAGCAAATAAACGACAGAAGATAAAAAGTTCATTTTGTTTTGTGAAATACCTCACGAGATTCCTGAATGAAATTTAATGTAAATGTTTAGGTAGTTTAGTTATCTAGAACCTTTGTGCTCGGTTATAAATCTCTGTTTCACTTTTTGTAAGAATGCAGCTTGTTAAGGGACATAACTCCAATGAAAATAACCACTAATTTTGCTATCAAATCTCTAAAAACATTTTCATAGAATTGGGATCAACCTTTACTAAATGAATAATGTTCAAAAATTCAGATTTCACAAACATTCGGCTTTATAATATTAGTAGGATAATATAATATTAGTAGTATTAGTAGGATAGTAGGATTTATTTATCGGGTATTTATCGCGTACCTTTTGTTTTAAGATGGAAGCGTAGGGGAAAAAACAAAAGGCGCGATAAATACCCGATAAATAAATCTTACTAATATTATATTATCCTACTAATATTATAAAGCCGACAGTTTGTGAAATCTGAACTTTTGTTACCTAGGATCTCCAAAATTACTGAACAGATCATAATTAAATTTGCCGTACGTTTAGAGCAAAGCCTGACTTCGATAAATAGGCTACTTGCTATACAGAAAATACGCGTGCGAAGCCGCGGGCAGAAGCTAATCTTTGATATGTTAACAAATCGTGAATGTTTCAAAAACACAACATATTTGGCATCAAAATATTTAGAGTTTTTATCGGTCTATCTAATTCCGACTTGATTAATGCCAAATTAAATATTGCACTAATGTGAATGATCTTCAAAAACTTAAATAAAAAACAAGAACAAAGAGCCTTAATAAATTAGGAATTATTTGTGATGCCAAAGCAAACCTTCCAAAAAATACACAGCAGCTAACGTGGGACCGCGAATAACGTGAATTTCATTTGTTTACCACCCACTTAAAAAATACCAACCTACCTGGTAACATAGAATCACACATTTCGCGGCTTTTCCGGGAATAACGAGTGCATTCCGCGGGGAAAAACTAGTGTTTTTAAAAAGCAAACACTGCAAAATGATTCGATCGGTTCGGACGACATTATTGTCTATTGTCTGGATCAGCTGTAAATCAACGATGCATTCAATGATGAGTTCAATGCGCCGTTTGATTTTGACGTTCCCTTTTTATTTGCGTATTTTTGGACGATAAAAATGACGATGACTATGAGACGATGAAAATGTATAACAGTCTGCAGTGAGCTCAATTGTTTGAATTGTAAATACTAGTTCTAATTTATTTATATTATTTGATTGTAATTTTCTTTGTGAATAACGTAAATAATGACCTTCTGAATCAGAAATGGCAAATTCATAGCTATCGTTTTAAAAAATACACAAGACAGAGATGTTAAAAGATACCATATTTATATTGTTCTCCAAAATAAAAGGAATGGTTCTGGAAAACAGAAGACACAATTTTGAATCAGAATAGTGAGGTACCCACGTAATTGAATAACAAAAAAATCTAAGGAATCAAATAATTCCCAACATTTTTTGACTTCGAATTTTCCCGAGTGTGAGAGCTTACGCACTATAACATTACAAATCATAAGACTCCCGAATGCAAGCCGAACGTTTTCGATTCTGTTTGACAAATATTTTTTATGAAATCCTTTTTTACGCTTGTGTAATTTAATATCAGATTATGCACCAAGTGTGGTTTACGTTACAGGCGTCATTAAATCCCGGGCGCACCTTAGGATTCTAGAATAACTCACAGCGATCCCTCGCTACGCTCGCGCTTACTAAAATCCTGCAAGCGGAATTTAACCACGCCCAAGACGAAAACAGCTTTATATGCTAGGAACCCATGTTGGCAAATAAACTTTAAAAAAATCTTGAACGAGCAAGTGATTTAAAAATTATCTAGCATCATAGTTAATTTGTTCTCTTTTTAATAAATAAGATGGATAGAAAATTCTTTATTGCACACTTATAGATAGAAACAATACAACAAAACAGCTTAAAAACTAAGTGACAAGTGGCGGTCTTATCGCTCAAGAGCGATCTCTACCAGACAACCGTGGTATATATTATAAATATATATTTATCTAACCTATTTTGTCCCACTGCTGGGCAAAGGTCTCCCCCGGGAATCGCGTTCGTTGTTAAATGTGTTAAATAAATATAAGACCCTTTAAAATACCTACTGCCATGACTGAGGTATGAGGTATTATGATCCACCTCTACCATCGGGCGGGCCGACCTGCGGTCACGCACGGCCAGCGCCGGCGCAGACGCACTAATTATAACAGGCGATAGCATCCGAGCGCCACCGACCGGAACCGAGAAAGTAAAGCAAGTGATTGACCTTAGACCTTAACGACTCGCCGAAATGGATTGCTAGCTTTGCCTCTTTGGTTTTTGGTTTTTGGTGAAATAATTGATTACTTACTAGCTGCTGCCAGCTTTTTGCCGGGATATATAGAAGCCTGTGTTTTTCCTGGGATATAAATAAATAAATAATGATGGACAATTCACACAGCTTTATTTAGCCCCAAGCTAAGCAGAGCTTGTGTTATGGGTACTAGATAACTGATATACTTAATACAATACACTACGTAGATATAGATATTTTTTATTAGACATAGAAAACATCCAGAACGCCCTGGACAAATGTCTGCAGATCGTACAAACACTTGTCCCGAGGCGGGAATCGAACCCGCAACCTCCTGCGTCACAGGCAGACGTTCGCCCGCTGCGCCACAGAGGTCGTCAATGATCAAACATGATCTATCTTTTATATCTCCCTGCCAAATTTCATTGACCTACGTTTAACCGTTTTGTCACTTTATATGCTAGAGTTCAGCAAAAAGTACAAGCTTTACTTTTAAGCAATAAGGTAAGAGGCAAAAAGAAGATAATGATAGTAGGTATGTAGTGTAGTAGGTAATCACTTAGCTCATTTATCCAGGATTTACAACATTGAACAACATCCTTGTTGTTAGCGTCCAGTCGTAATAACGACAAAATAAACGACTGTCGTAAATGCTCACCGTTCGAGCGTCGTTAGAGCGTCGTAAGACGTTAGGTTATGGAGATCCTAAATATTGTATTAAAGGTTGTTGTAGAGTAGATGGTAATAAACCGGCCAAGTGCGAGTACACACACACACGAAGGGTTTCGTCCCATCGTTCAAACATATTTCTCAAACGAAACTCTAAAAACACCAACTGCTTGGAGACCCCCATAAATTCTCAACTTTATTAGATTTTTTGTATTTGTTGGTGTTAAAGTTACTTAAAGAAAGTTTCATGAGTCTACCTATTATGGTTCAAAAGATACAGCCTCGACAAACTTAAAACAGTAATAGTCAAAAAATGTTTTTTCTATGGGAGCCCCGTTAAATTTCAATATTTTTTTTATAGCGGCATGAGAAATACACATTCTGTGAAGTTTCAACTGTCTAAGTCTTACGGTTCATGAGATAGAACCCACTAACAGACGGATAGACAGCGGAGACTTAGTAATACTTTTCGTTTGCACCCTTAGGTTACGAAACCCTAAAAAGCGTGCTGTGTTTTAATTTAACTTAAATGTTGTAATTGCAAGCGCTTGAGGCAATACATATTAAATACTTAAATAAATAATTGATGCTGAACAATTCACACGGATCTAGCCAATCTAGCCCCAAGCTAAGCAGATCTTGCCTCTTGATCAAAAATGATGCATTCGGGCTTTTAAATGAGGAAGTGATAAAAATAGGATAATAAGAAAATGTGGTAAATTATAATTTCGCTCACGTTACCTCCGAGTCTGAACACCAACGCCGAAAACTTCACACCATAAAACGTCAAAACATCGCAAAACATGAATTATTTTCCGCCATGAGTTATCAGCGAGATTATAATGGTCGGAAACCATCCGTGGGACACGGTTGGCGCGCGAGGGTAGATGTAGATACCAGGCGCGACCACTCAGAACGAAGCAGAAATTGCCATTGAACCTGCCCTTGGCCATGAAGAGTTCGTTCAGAACCCTTCTACTGACTCTGAATGACGGCTCAACCGCTAATATAAAAAAAACCAGCGACGATTTTTACTTTACTTTTACTAGGAAACTTAGTTACCTACAGAGTTGATAAATACTATCGTCACACGAGAACGGCTCCACTGATTTTCGTCAAACATAGTTAAAAACACTCTCAGAAAAACTAGTTTTCTTCTTATAACATAAATGGGGGAAATTTTTTGCATAAATACACTCACTCGAAAACTAACAATCCTAGTTTTACTTATGTAATTTGAAATTCTAGACGTGTCCAAGAGTCCTGAAATGCCTAAATAAATAAAACACATTAAGTTTTTAGTTTTCTTGAAAGGATCAAACATCCAAAAACGTATATAGCTTTATACGACACCTGCTCAGAAAGTTGCTTATTTCTTTACCAAACATAAGGTAGAAAGTACGTCATTACAAGCGTACTTAAATGCTGGAGGGAAAACTCTATGGCATTCATTTCTCACGCGTTAAACGGGAGAGAAAAATGTATGGAAATCCATTTCTAAAGTGTTGTTTTTTATTAATTTTCTGAAATATCAGCCGGTATCCTCAACAGCCTGTATTGGTCCGCTGCTCGACGCAGGCCTCCCCCTGATAAGCGCCTGTTGGCTTTTATCTCATGGGGGTACTGCCCATAATCCCCACGCTGGGCATGCGGGTTGGGGATCGCAGCCAACATAGCGATGGTTATTTTCATAATAGGTCAAACCACCAAAAGTTTTTACTTCGAATCCGCCATAATTATGATATCGGCCGCATTCGGAACAATTATTCAAAAGAAAGAACCATGTGAAAATCGCACGTACACGTATTTAATGCTTCATTTGAGTTTACAATTTGAATTTACTCGAGTAATTTTGAAGATTCTAAAACGATGATTTTCATCGAAGGTGTAGTATTGAGTACTACGAGTATGTATAACTCGGGAAACAGTGCGATTCCTAGATTCCTACCTCGTGTGTTTAATGCCCTCGCTCGGCTGCTCGATATGAATTGGGCAATTTTTCGCCTAGGTGTACAATGTACTATTTCCGTTCCGGGTTAAAAAGAAGCATGCAGGATCGCGCACTTTGACTTTAGATTCTGGAACACCGCAAGTGAGATCAACAGCAAACTCAATCCATCAGCGGGCGAAAGTCCAAAACCTGAATAATTTCATCGTATGACATTATAAAATGGCAAAGACATAACGGCAAGATACATTCGTTTTCAAAGGTCCCAGACTGCCAGCGGCGGGCCACCCGAAATTTCGACTACATATGCAATGTATGTATAGGTAGTATACGTAGCGATATGAACCTACACAAGACTGAGGTACAGGTGTGTGTCATGTAGCGAATATAGAGGGTGTGGAGAGGACGTAACCTTATTTAGTTAATTCTTTAGTCAAGTACTACGATAAAAATCGATTTATAAACGAAATCAGCTTCGTCTTTCCTGGTAATATTATAAGGGTTTGCTTAAAATTGCCCTGTAACCCAAGCTGGGACGGTGGTGGATAAGGGGGGATAGAGCTGGGAAGTGAAATGTGTGCAAACATCAGTCATAATGTCGGATACGTCATGTGATGCTATATTTACACATGCGCTTTTGGTAATTTTATAAAACATTCATTCAATTTGCTCGCTTTTTCGCTTTAAGACCATTCCCAGCAACCCCTAGCATTATATTATCTTCAAGATCTACTCCACACCTTTCCTGTCCATAACATCCAGTGCGCAGGACACGCGACCCGAAGCGCAGACGCAAGCTGCGCGAGCGCGACGCCCTTCTCGTGTCACTCCTTAATTACTCTGACAATAGGGTAACAACTCAATGTTAGGTCAGGCTTTTCAAATGTATTATTGAGAACCTATTTATGGTTTTTTTTTCCTTGTCGCTTTTAGAGCAGGAACGGAATAAGTAGGTTTAGTGATACAATTGTGCACCGTTCTGTAGGTACAGACAGCGTCAGAATTAAGTAACCATGTAGTATGCAGGGGGCATAACACAATGCGGGTTAGAATCGGATTTTTGTGTTTTTTTGATTCTATTCGTTCTGTTTTTATGTTACCTGAATAAAAATATAAATTATTTTCGAACTTTAAAAATTCCTACGATTTACCGGTTTGGATTTAAACCTGCATGTGTTTGCAGGGAGGTATACTTAATTCTGACGTTGTCTGTACTTCTACCCGTCTTGTAATTCATATAGAATAGAATAGAAAAGCATTTATTTCGACACACATAATATAAAACATACAAAACCAAACAAAGAATAAGGAACTAAATTAAAAACAAAGTTGGACCGTCAAATCCAGCTTTGCCCCCTACTTATAAATGACGACTCTAGTTAGTCAAGAAGGTATGATCTATAATATATAGGTATATCTTATTATGCGTGTTAGTTTTAAGGTATACATAAATTACTATGGACCGTAGGCTAACACTTTCATGGCCCAAGACGCAGACGAGCCTCTCGACCCTCGTGTGCCGGCGGCGCGCCCCTGCGGGTCGCACCGCCGAGTCTGGGCAGTGAATGCGTTAAGTTAAATAAGATCTGTAGCTTTTTAAAATTAATTGACTGTTCAGTGGCATCATCATCATCAGCCTATGTTAGTCAACTGCTAGACATGGGCCTCCATTAATGAGCGCCATAGCGCCATGTTCAATGCGTTGACTTTTCAGTGTATACAGTGTGAAATAGAAAGCTAGTAAGAAAAATGATTATGGTCGTGATATAAAGTCAAAAATCCCTAACTACAATTAATTAGGTTGGTACTATTGGAAATAATGATTATGAGTTAGAAAGCACAAAGATTATTATTATGTCTACTATGTCTACATAATACATGTGCCTAAAAAATTTACCTACTGAATGGTTCATCTGGTGACCAGAAAATAGGTTCAAACGCACAACTAGCGTTTTAAGTAGAAAAAGTTTTTTGTGAAAGACTTTTTTTAGTTTTCAATGCAACTTCAATCGAAAATTTTCCGCTCCAGCTCTTCACCGTGAACGCACCCATAGAGTAGCAATATCTAGTGAGTTTTAGCTGATGTACAATGGCGTTCATTGTCAGCTGACCCCGCTGTTACGTTTGAAGTAAAATTCTATGAATACTACTAATATTTACATAAAAAACTAGAATCTTTCGGTAATATAATCACATCACACTAATATTATAAATGCGAAAGTTTGGATGGATGGATGGATGTTTGATACCTCTCATTACTGAATCTCTCACGCCAAAATTACTGAATGTATCGGCTGAAATTTTGCATACAGGTGATTCTCCTCCTAGAATCAAACACATAAATTTTTATCCCATAAATCAGTTCCCATAGGATAGAAATCACCTTTAAACGTTTCCATAGAAACAACGCGTGCGAAGCCGTGGCTATAAACTAGTTTTATGTAAAAACAACAAATTTGGTACTACAAAAACCAAAACTGTTGTAATAACGAGACTTGGAACCTGCCAGGGGGGTGAGCTAGCGATACACGCCACTGTACATTCGAGTAGTAACCTAGAAGCGGTCAGTTATATTTACTCCGAGGTGTGAGGGACATTAACCACTCCGCTTTGGAAGTAGGTGTTCCGATTACCCGCTCCACCGCTGTTACCAGGGTTTTCTGATTTATAATACTTTTCACCTAATATGATTTTTGCTAAATGTACTGCAGGCATAGGTTCATCTTACATTTGAAGAAACCATTATAATAGGTGTCGATAAAAGGAACTCATAAAATAGGAAATAAAGAAGTAATAAAACTGAAGATTTCACATAGCACCATCTCAAACGCAAAACCTTCATCATATCAGACCACACACGTCCACGACTGCACATGGGCATGGAGGAGCATACGACTCCACAAATAGAGGTTCAGCGCCTCCATCCATCGACTCCCTGCAATGGTTACAATGACGCCAGTCCATCGAGTGGATGGATGTATCGCGATCGCCACTCAAGAACCTTTAAATAATGCTCAACGAGTAATAAGCGATCTAGAAAACGTCTAGACCCGGAATGATATTTGATAAATTTCCATCGAGAGAATCGAACCAACAATATTTTGCGTCGCAAGCAAACCTTTCACACAGGTCGTCAAAATAGCAAAATCCTTCAAAAAAGTTCAACTGAAACTTCGAATGATCTTTCACACTCAGCATACAAGGAAAGCACTTCTACCGTATCCAAATATCTTAAGACTTAAAATTCATTAACCAGTAACTTGGGGTCCTAAGAAGCACTAAATCTTATAAAACGTTTGCAATAATCGTTATCAGGGGACCGATAAATAAATATTTATGGGAACATTATGTCGAGGAATTGTGACGATTTAAACAATTATACCGTAACGAGAAGCGCGGGCGCAGGGGTGGCCGAGGGCTTGCAGGGTGCTCTACTTGAAAATAAAGGCTTAATATTCTGTTTAAACTTAATAGTCAAAAGAAAAAACACGTTTCTGCAAAACGTTGAGTAAACAGTCTATATACGTTATCTAGTGGTAAGTAACTGATCTTAAAAATGCTGATAAATAATATAACTTCACACTTGAATCCACTTTTATAACTGAAGCTAGCGAAATTAAATGATTATCTAGTACCCACTTTTTTGTGAAAAAAAAAAACATTTAATAGTTTTTTGTTAAAATTTATTGAAACATCACTCGCCAGAGTGAACTGTATAATGCTGAACTTTACATTTTAGAACCCATTTTTCGGAATATTGAACTACCATCACGTATCTCTCACATCTCTGTATTACACACACTTAAAAATAAAACTTAGTAAAGCATCTTTTGGACTGCATAAGTTTAGACCATTATAATTTTATGAAGTCATTTCAATTTATTTAGTCATTTAGCATCACGACTCCGCTCGGGGTAATGAAGATATCACGTTTATAAAAACTAAAAAAAAAAACAATAAATTATAAAATTTTGTAAATAAGACATTTTGATTTTTTACACCTCGAGTTTTATGTAGGTCCGTCACTTTAGGTTAGAAGAACCTGTAGCTTTTATTAATTTGCAGTTGTTTGCCTCCTTCTTTTATGGGTTTATTGGTTTAGTAAAATAATTTTAGCTGTAGGTACTCACTTATTTTATACCCTTTATCGACAGGTACTTTAGGCCCTGGATTTTAAAACTTAAGCTTATTCCTTTTGCACACCTTTACTAAGCAAATTAACCTATCAACCCAAAGGTTACCTATAGTTAAATAAGTTGTGAGACTTATTTAAGATTTCAATGAGATAAACATAACAATGAAAAAGTAACACAGGTGTTAAACCAAAGACCTTACCGAAATGAAAAAGTAAATTGCCATATCCGTTTTGTCAAACATCAAAAAAAGATTCCCACACCCCCATTTCCCTAATTGCCACCACGTGTTACCGAACAAAGAGTAAACACCTTTATTTCAAGTCTATTGTGTGCTATTGTTGTATTTACAGGTAAGAAGGTAGAGTCTGAGACAAATAATTTTGCGATTGGCTGGTGGCGCTAGAGGGTAATATGGAAGCTTTTGTCTATCCAAGATTGTATGGAGAAATCAGTTCCGATTTCTAGTATTTACAGATTCTTCAACTGTAGCAGTCGTAAACTAACTAATATGTAACTAACTGTAGGCAGTAATTGCAATAGTATTCGTTTAGTTAAGCCATAACACCTGTTTGTACTGATAAATATGGTTATCAGTTGAGCTGATAAACTTGTAACTTTAGAGTATTGTTCTGATGTTAATCCTTAGCACCTGGATGGTTTGTTTTATTTGTAGGTTGGTTATTTATTAGTCTTTGAGATAGAGTTGCGGTGGTTGTTCAAATGAAACTCTCGGTTAGGATAGTGGTAGGGTGGAAGTTAAGTCTACGGCTTTGAATTTGCAAGTTTGGTTTGTCCGAGCATTTCTATTATTTATCATCAATGGTGCATGAATCATTTGTCAAATAAACCTTGAAGACCTTAACAGACACCTCGGAGGGGTGATATCTTTCGTCTGTGGGGTAAACAGACGTTGAAAGATCGTTGGAAATCTATTTTCTCGCAGTCACATGGAAGAAAGAAGAAAATAAAATTAATGAGAAAGAGAGAGAAAATAGAAGAATGTGTGCTTGTTTGTATGACCGTTCTAAGTAAATTACTGATTGAATTGAATTAAATAAGTCCTCCACGCACAAGGAGCATACAATAAGAAGACATAACGAGATACGCACTTACTCGTGTAAAGTGGAAACATGGATAAAAAGATGTTCATTCATATCTGTAAATTCGTCCTATTATCTTAAAGTTTCATTGAACCTATGATTCATTCTCATTCATAATTTTACCTGGTCAACTGTGGGAAGCGCGTGCGTACGCGTACTATAGTAGAGGAGTACGCGCTGAGACAAGTTCCGGCGGCGAAACCAATGCAACTATTTATTAAGAAATGTGACCCGGAAGTTTAGCTGGTGGAGATTGGGTTCTGTATAAAAATTAAGTATCTCAAGTCAACATGCAAATCATCATCCTGACGCAACAGCCGCGCGTGGGCTTTGGTCTGGTCGAGTAAATTTCTCCATTCGATCCTATTCGCTTCTTCCTGACAGCCAGTCACCCCAATTGCTTTCAGGTATTGTTGAATACAGTGGAGAAGCTTCGGTCTTCCGGGGGTCTACGGCCATCAGTTTTGCCACGCAGAAGACGCTTTGGTGTTCTGTCGTCTCTCATTCTTTTTACGTGACCAGCTCATCGACGAAGGCCTACTTTTATAATTTGAAAAATGTAGATAGGCGTGTAGGGACCCGATAGCGTGCGAGGTGTGTCTTCGCGGATGCGAATGGCGCAAGATCAGGGTGGATGGCACACACTTCGGGAGGCTTGCAGTTGGATTTACCCAGCAATGGGTAAATCCAACTGAATTGATGGTAATATTGATGTTCAAAAAAATTGCTGCATTTTGACTCCTCAGATAAATCAAACTCGTTCCGGTTGATGTCTTAAAACTGTTGATTGGGCCAGTAAAAGAAATAACATTTGCCAGAAATATAAACTGAAGAAGTACTTTAACCTATCTCTAACAAAAGCTTTGGCTTTGTCAAATCCTTTGTCGAAGGTAAAAAAAATTGTAGAAGAAGCAGAATAAAAATATATTAATATCAGACTATCAGGTAATCACAATCCTAGCTTATTTTCCAGAGGAACCCTAAAAACCACCGGTCATTCATACCGGGGGATGAATGGGAAGGGGCAGCTACCTGGGGTGCCGAAATAAGGTTGTAGTTATTTTTTTACCGGATGTGCGGCGAATCGAGCCCGTTATGATGCTTCATTCATACCCCTGAGAACGTGACGAGAGAGGTTTTTAATATCGACGCATATTTTTGTAAAACAAGGTTTTTTGAGAAAATGTTTTGCAGAAGTAAAGCTAGACCCCGCCCGCCATGAGATGGGTCATGAGATGGGAAAGAAGAGAGCGAAATAGATACAAGAAATGTTGATAGTTAACAAGGGGATTTAGAAGATGTGGAGATCGGTAAGCATGTTGGATGAAGACATAATTATGTAGGTAATAAAACATAGAAATAGGTTTACTACCTATCTTTTATATCGTCTACACTTTACTAAATATAGACATAGATCTGGGTTCCTCGATACAGGCGCAGCCTATTTGAGAAGCCGACGAAAATCACAGTTCAAATTCTCTCAACAAATTATGTACAAATTAGGTTACTTACCTAAGTTTTTTTGTTCATATTTGCGTAATTTGCTGCAATATTTCTTTTATTTTACTTTTTTTGCCTCCGTAGTGTAGGTTAACATGGATGAGAATGGCATAGAACTTCCATCGGATGCTGGCTAGAATGAGATAAGGGAAGAGTAGAGTGTTTTGTGAGGTGTCCAAGAGTTCTGTAAGGTCTTGGAAATAAAGCACATCCATATTCGTGGCAACGAGGTAGCAAATGTAGCAATAATTTTTAACCAACTGCGGATTTTTTTGATTTTGTAAAGAGAATGATTCCTCAGTGGTCCCATAAATGTTTTATTTGGGAGGAATTACAATTTGTCTCGCAGAACGTAACATAGAACAGAAAATATAAAGGAATTTGTAGTCAGTTTTAGCTTATGTAAAAAACACCGAATTTTTGTAAGTCAGTTTTCTTTTTAGGAATTTTCTATATTTGATTTCCTTTCGTTCAAAATCACAGCGTGCTTGTTGAACCAGCAGTTGAGAGGTTAAATTAAAACCAGATTTACCGCAGGAATAATCATGAAAGTTGGTACCTATGTAATTAAAATAGACGAAACATTGTACTCGTTGCTACTTACCTACTGCTACGAGAGGTCAGCTACGGCTACGCGCGTAGACGCCTACGAGCGAAAGCCGAGGCTTTGCTACGAAATCACGGCTAGACAGAGTGCTACGAGTTTAAAGGTTAACTTCAATCGGAAAATGGGAGTACGCGGCCATGAAATGTTCTACTTATCTATTTGATGTGTAAACCTGTGGTAATGTAGTGCAATTATTTTATAAATGCCGATGGAATAACATTAAGTTTATTCATACCTGTTTTACAGACGTAGAGCCGTCTATAAAATAAATGATTTATTAGGTATAGAAAATAGTACTGTTGAACAAACTCACCAATAATTTTCTTCCAAAGGACCCGTCCTATCGAAAAAAAAACAATTTAAGTATTACGACCTAAAAGACGCGCTCTGTCGTAAAAATAATCAGATAAACTTCCGTTGGTACCTGAAACTTATACCACTTAATACTCAAACCTGTGACCTAACACTAACACCCAAAAAGGGCCAATCCAGACCCTACCCTAATGAAACCCTCGATCCGTAATTACCCGTAACGAGCTTATTAATCATCTGAGATAAATAAATCAGAGACGCGTGCCGCCGCGCGCGCATGTCGCGGGCGTAAGGGGAAACGGGCAGGTGTGCGAATGGCTGGGCGTGTGTTATGTGTGATGGTGATGACAAATTGGATTATAACTAGCTATTCCTAGTAAAAGTTTTTAAACCATGAAAGTTTAATATTAATTCAAGTAATATTTGGGAATTTTATTGTTTTGGATTTTCTATGAATTTTTGATCAATAAAAAAGCTTGATTTCTGGTCTGACTTTTGCTATTTCGGAACTCGAAAAAAAGCATTGTATCAGATTATATTGCAATGTATGCGTATGCAAGTACTGAGAATTTTAGCGTATTTAGTTTTGCGAATCGGAAGGATATCGTGTACCTATTTATTTTGTTTAATTTCGTTACTTTCGCTCACAGTAGGTCTACTACGTCCTGGTAACTTTAATATGCATAAATAAAAAGAAGAGTTTTGTAAGTATCGTAGGCTAGACGTCTAGGACATTGTCTTATGTAGTATACGGGAGCGAAGTCGGGGCACCGTGCCGGTGTGGCTGGGCCACGGCGCGCGGCGTGGCGCGGCGGCGGTAGAGGCGGCACGGCAGTCGCGCGCGGTCGCCGGCGGCGAGAGCACGAGCACGAGCGCGCGGTGCGATGGAGCGATGAGGGCTTGCGTTGGCGCGGCGTGGTGCAGTGCGTGCTGCGTGCTGGCGCTGTGTCTGGGCGCGCTGGCCGCCCCGCGCCGCTACTGCGAGCGCGCCGACGTGGCCTGGCGCGCCTACCGCGCCCCAATCGCCTTCGAGGCGAGGGTCCTATCCCTCGCCCCCGACGCGGCCACCGTCCAGGTCCGCCGACCCTTACGGCGCCAATCCCACTGGCCGAAGGAAGACGCGATCATACGCCTCAAACTACCGCAGGAGACTCTAGAGTGTTACGGACGTTTCGAAGTGCCTCTGCAGAATCGAAGGAACTATATTGTGTTCGCGGAACGGCGCGAGCACTCGGCGCTGGCGCTGGGGCCGCCGCTGCGGCGCACGCCGGCGCTCATGAAGCGGGTGCGAGCCGTCTACAAGCAGGGCTACAGTGAGTGATAGTGTTATGTGACTTGACTACTGCCTAACGGAGGCCGAACGAACGGAACTGACAGAGTACTGGACAGGTGAGAAAACGCGGTTTAAATACACGACAATAGAAGGAAAACCACAAAACCAGCATGGAAATAGGCATTTCTAGATAATCATTTTTGTACCCAAGAAAATGCTCCAGGGATGGTTCTGAAAGGTTCAGTTGTTCGGTCTCCAAGCGGCGAAGATGCATGCTAGACGATAGAGCGAGTACATAAATAGAATTTAAGACACGATAAATAGTGGCAACAAATACTCGATGGCAGGTGTATCGTCGAGCGAGTGGCCATTATGAGTCCATTTTAGGGCGAGGAGTGAATAGTGGTCAGTACTAACGTGGCCGAGGCAAAACATACTAGCGCGTACCACTTATAGACGGACCTCATTTATGCACCCTTCATGAACGGTCAGTTGGATAAGGAAACAGATAGAAGGCTCTACAAGACGGTACAACAACAAGTAATTTTAAGGTAATTAAATTGCGCTGGGAATCGTTAAAATATTTCGCTCAAAACATTTTTTATTTGCCGGTTATTTTACAATTGCAGATGTCTACGAATTCTAGAATTATCATCGCCATAGTTTTGCTACACGTGGATCTAACAAAAAAAAGTTCTCACATAAAAGATCAGTCACTCCAAGTGTGAGAAAACCACGATAAAATATTAAATCGTCCAAAATGTGTTTAATATTCTAGAAAATATCTACAAAACTACATAACTGTGCTTTTATTATAAAATCAGGTCATAAATCAACATTTTATTTGAATAATTTAGAAACCCGTCATTTTTCTCGTAAAACGCTGGCATGTATCAGTTTTTCTCCAGATTTCAGCACATGTCCCATTTACTGTAACGTTTAGCAGCATGTGTTTTCAGAATATAAAATCCACCAACTACTTGCCACTTATTTCCCAAGAACTTATCCCTCAGACAAATCTCCAGACTTTTATAATCCAGCACGTAAATCTACCACCGGAAGCTGAGGACTTGCCAAAATACAATAAAACTATAACAAATTACAAATTTATACGATGGAAGTCCTATTTTACTGCTTATCCGAGGCGAAAGCATAATTTTAAAGCACAGGGTAATGGTCAATGGCTTACAGACAGAAGACATACGTATATATTTTGGATGAAAATATTATAAAATTAAATGCGAAAGTAACTTTATCGGTCTGTCTTTATGTCACCTTTTCACGATGACTTTTAGTAGAGTATCGTATGCTATGCATTTTGCGAAAGTATTCGATACTTTCGATCTAGTATTCGATAGACCAGATCACATTGTTATTTAATATTTTATTTCGATAGAATTTGTGCATTGGGTGAGGTCCGAATCAGACATGTCTGAACTAGACTCAGTGACGTCATCCATTGACGAATTCTCAATTCGCTGACCCAATTTTTTATCATTACTACGATCTCTTGGGATTATTTATTTCATATATTTACGAGTATCAGTTTTACTTTTATTTGCGTATTTTTATGCAAACATTAGTTTTGAGAAGCTTGGATGTCCTACCTAACTAAAATGTTGGTTGATTTTTGGAATCAATAAGTATCTTGTTGTGAATTGTCCACAATTCCGTACAAAATAAATTGTTTAATATTTAACGTCTAGGTACCGATAACAATGAAGGAAGTTTATCATAACATTTTCAAACTTTTTATGGTCGATACCCCAAAAGCTGTTTCTAAAGATTTTTAGCGTAAAAGTTAGAAAGCTTCATCACTGCAAGTTAGTGAACTTTTAAAAAGTACGACGCTTACTGTTTACTCCAGTCTGTTAGCAAAATGTTTATCTTTCTGTGAAGCATCCTTCGTTTCTTTGTGTGTGCTCGATACCACTACACTGTAAATCTGTCTCGATCGTTTTGATCTGAACAGTCATACGGTAACTTTATTTTATTTATGCTTTCAATATTAGAAAATTCAAATGGGTCATTAAGACTAATTTTGGAGTTAGTAACGCTATAATGGGTAGATTATTGTTTGTGAGTAAGCGAAAATAAAACATTCCATACCAAAAACATGTCGGTAGCTTAACGATTTTATAATAATTATGAGCAATAAAACTTCAAGCAAAAGAATCGCAAATTTCAGAAGACACTATTAAAACATTGCACAGGTTGTGAAATCTTTTTTATAATAATTATGATTCCTTAACGTATTATGATTCTTTGACTATTTGATTTCTTAATTATCATTCCGATACTGAATCAAGTAGGTAAAGACAAAAACATGAGAAAAACATGAGACCATGCGTCACAAGTTCGAAGTTTCAAAGACGTAAACATCTTTAAACACCGAATTACATCTGAACCAGGTCTAGAAAAAAGATTTAGTGATACGCCGGTCGTAAAGTATAATAATTCCTAGTATGTTAATATTTATTAGGACAGTAAAGTCAGCGAACCGGCACTGGACTCGGTACTCGGTACTAATGAAGCCGTGTTAGGTGTGTCTCACAATGCTGAACCAGAAGAAATTAAAAAAATGCTTTACAATTAGTTGTATTGCACAATAGTTGTAGGTTGTGTTGTGGTTGCAGTTACACTTGCTATCAAAGGCAGCTCAAAAGCCAGCTTTAGGTATATGAAAAGGAATAGGTATCTATATACCTATTCCTTTTCATATACCTAAAGCTGCCTAGAGAAGTAGAAGTCGTAAGTTTTATTTTTTAGACATCTAGTTTGATTAGATTGATCAATATACAACCGTATTTTCTTACCAATTTAAATCAAACCGTATATTGGCGTCTATATAAACTTTACCTACCGCACTCTCTTTGACTTTCATAATTTTCATAATAACTTAATTTACTGGTCGTTGTATTCTAGAGCCGCCATTTTCTCAGCAAGCTTGTAGGTCACTTACCATAACAAGCTCATCATTACGGTGCAAAGTTATTAGATAAAAACCAACACTCGAAATAGGCACTAAAATCTACGAACAACACGTGGGAACGTTGTTTTTATGATAAAACAATGGAGGTGGTAACTGGTTATTAGATGATGCCAATGATTCTGAAAGATGAAGATTTTACGTGTGGGATATTTTATGTATGAAAAGAAATTATCCAGACACTAGTCTAATACTAGAACATTGTTGTAGATTTTCCTCTGAGAATTGCTCAGAATTAGTCTTCAAAATAACCAAATATATAAAATACCAGTAGATAAGTGGACGTTAGTTTAAAAACTTCAAAGTAGCCAAAGTAAAACTTGTTTAGCCAAGGCGAAATACTTGTACAAGTTGGATCAAATCATCGTATCCCCAAAATTTTGCCAGATAGGTATTCTGTTCTGTTCCTTCGATCGAATTCACAATCAATAACGACGCTGATCGGAGCAGGGGCACTATCGGGCTGATGTCCGGTGCACACAATGGCCCGGCCTTGCAATTAACGCGTGGTTCCGCCCAGCCGTATCGTTAATTGTATTTGTCAATCGATGCATCAGCTGCCGTCGATTTATTAGGTCATTGCAGATGTGATGGTGACAGATTAGGGGGACGTAATCCTCAAGTAGGTGGAATCGTCACGTTTGGAATAATGGGGCGACAAAGTCAATGTTGCTTTGGATTAATAAGAGTCAGGCCAGACAGTCAGGGATCAAATGAGTGGCAGTTACCATTAACGTTTTTCAATTTTAAGGTAAAGCCCTTTCACGGATTATTTCGGGATCTTCTGCACTGCCATAATTACATTATTCACATCAGGCTTTTTGTTATTCCAAAATATAATTTAACGTCAGCAAAATGTTCAACAAATTAACACACTGGACAAAGTTTTCGCAATATCTCACCCGAATCATTAATCTCCCATTTTTAGTTGTTTTTATCTCTGTTGACAAGATCCCCAAGATCGCAGCTTCGGGAGACATCCCAGACGAGACGTCGTCTAATTGGGAATCGCAAGAATACCTAGACGACGTTATGTGACAAATAAAAATTCCACAATTTGAATATATTGGCGGCGGTCGAGACGGCTAGACTCTGTTAAAAACACGGGAATAGACCAGGTTTGAAATACAAGTTAAATTGGTGAATAGTTTTGCAACAGATTTTGCACTTTATCTACATACCAATAGGAACAACAATCTCATCAGTCAAGATTCATTTTAACGCTCTTTAAAGTTTTAAAGGATATACAGTTCCTAGTTTCCTCATTTCGTCAATTTGTTTTTCTTTACAATTATTCTCTATGTTTACGATCAAATGTCTGAGTAGATACAGGCTGCAAGAGTGCTGTGTAAATTTTCTTGTGTTTACGTTATTTCATACAAACTTGTAAAATCACATCTCAATCATCCATCAGCGATGGTGTTTGAGGCCTCTATTTTTTTTTTTCATCAATATCACTTATAATTTTCCCCTCAACCACGCGACAATCAATACGCATCTCGTGAATGACTTCTGTCTTGCAGTTGTAAACCTAACTGGATAATGACCGTGGGACTCTTTTAAACAATTTACCCATTAGCTCCAATTGACAGTTCTAACAGCAGTATTTATTAACTTAACGCTGCAGCTTGACAAAAATGACTGTGGTATCTTTGCTATTTTATTATCATGCTGCCATGCGCTAGGCTGTAGTTAATTCTATTACAGACTTTACAGTTTGTTTTTCTGTTATTCTACAAAGGAATGTTTCATAGTATAAATTTTAGTTTATGTGACAGGTAAGGTGTACAACTTGAGACCTGAAGATTGATTTCGCTTTCTTACGGCTATGCGGTTTCTACACGATGCTGATTCTATATTCAGATCGTGAGGTATGGAACCTACACACATACGTCCACTGCCGAACAAGCCTCCCCCAAACGAGACGAGTTTTCCCATAATCAACTCGCTTGGCAGGCGGATTGGTGATCGCAGTAGAAGTGCTTAAAATACACAGAAAATAGATGTTGTCTTTCCTAATGGTCGTTTCCCTTAGTTGACTACCACATCCACGGGTTGAATTTGAGGAGTCGATTAGAACGCCGCAACCGCCGGGAATTGTACTACGACTAATTTATTCAGTTTTAACATTTCTTATAAGAGACTTCCAAGATGATTTGACTTTTTTTGAGAAATTGTCATAAGCTTGTCTCAAGGCATGAATATCACTTCCCTTTAAAGAGAAGGCAATAAATGATAACCGCAAACGTTTGTTTAACTCGCTCCTCGTTCTGCAATAATCGTCTCCGCTGATATGGAGACGCCTAGTTTTTGCAAGAGCTTCTGCCATACTTACCCAGCCCGTTACGGTACTACGATTTTATATATATACTAGTGCTGACCGGTGACTTTGTCTGATTTGATGCTATTTCTACTTGTTTAGATCAGTCTGTCGTTTGTTTTTTCAATATTTTTTTATTGGTTGGCCTTATACCTATACTTTTCACAAAAGTGGATTCTGATGTTTTTTTTGTTAGGCTACTTATTTCAAAGTTGAATAAAACCAAAATATTCTTACACTTTTTATTTGAACTACGAGTAAGTTTCTGAATATCAAATATTTGCGGCTATATAAACAGCTAAAAACGGACATACAGGTCAACCACTGTACTCATGTTTTATTGTAATAAGCATTTTATTGGCTTAATTGTGAAATTTTAAGTTTTATTGTAATGTTTATTGCCGAATCCATTTGTCGAGGGATTCTGGCACAAGACATTCTTGCATCTTTCTGGAAAACTGCTCTTTGAGATAAATATTATTTCATCAGATACCTACCACAGTGCGAGTGTCATTCATTACAACGGTAATAGACAATTGCGTCCATGGCCCGTGGTCTACTTGCGCGTTTCACCTGGGTGGAGCATAATAAAATTTCACGTAGTCCACCTGAATCTCCAAATGTTGACACCGTAGTTAAGACTTAAGAGAATTGTACCTATTAGTGCTTAAGGAGGCATGTCGAGGCACGCCGAGAAGACGCTGAAGGCGATATGATCTCGAATCATTTTGAGTCGATTTGTTGGACTTTACAAACGAGGGTCATTCCTGGGAGGTTTGTTAGATTTGTCCAGCAATTGGATAAATTTATAACAAATGGACAATATAACATTTCTGTTACAAAAGTTGTAACACCAAAAGTGATACTTGTACCGACGAAGATTAATGAGGGAATCCAGTCAGAATACCATCACCAGACCAAGATACAAATATGCCAAGTGCCAATACCTCGGGATAAATAAAGTCATTTTCGTCATGCGTTGTAATTGCACTAGTCGTAACAGTAACACCATTAGAGGGCTGGACGAGATTGCGATCCTACGGTGGTTTCTAGGAATCTCTCACCGTCCCGAATTCAAACAACTAAACCGCACTAAGTGTAGAAAGTACACTTAGTGCGCTTTAGTTTATTTTCGCGACATCTAAGTATATAGTAAGTACCTTTTAACTTTCGGGTGTACTGTATAAATAAGTCGACGTCGAGTCGCTGAGCCAGGGTAAGTGACTCTCTAATAATATTCCGTCTATTATTTGTAATAAATTTGAAACTATGTTATACTTATCAATAAATATTCTGAATCTATAGCTGACTAAATGTGAGATCTCTTATTATCATTACACGTAGCTGAATTTCTGATTAGATTCATCTACTACGTGGAAGATTACATTTTAAATTTTCGGGTTATTAGTATCTAAATTCAATAAAGGAGAACAAAACTTTGACGTTATGCAATAGCTTCGGTCACAGTATGGAACACGCTGCTTATAAAAGCTTAACTCTGAAGTAGGAAAGTTTCTTCAGAACACGAAAGAATGTCTCACACCTTTTAATTTCAGCATTCGCCTCGATCCAAAACCACGTTCAGACTTTTTTTTTCTTTATTATTGTCCAAAAGGAAGCAAGTCGCTGAGTGATACGCGACACATGACGCCGCAACGGAAACGAAACGGCGCAAAACCCACATATGGACCCATTGCAAAATAAACTTTAACAGGTAAACGACAAGGTCGATATTTGTTTAGGCGGGCGGCGCGCGCGCACGGTCTCTGAACTCCTAAAATAATATTTCAGTTCGAACCACTTCAGATGTTACGTAACCGGTGGTATAATTATAAAGCTAGGATCAAGTTTTAAGGCAAAGTTAACGCGAATCGTAGACTGGGAGTGTTTGGATTGAAGCCGGATCCCGAAGCGGATGTAGGGATTACAATGATTCATGATGAGTGCCTACTCGCTATATAAAAGCAATCGCAACTGAAAGATCAAGTACTTTGCGCTGAGGGAGATAAGATAAGTACCTAAAGAGATGTATAATGTTAAAGATGACACTGTTGAAAAGACAATCTTCTTTTGGACTCAAGGTAAAGGGAAAAAATATAGAAGAGCTTGTTAAAATGTCTGCATTCCAAAGACTGAAATTGTTCTTCAAGCTGTGGGTGGTACTGATGATTGAATCCAAAAGGAGAGGGAACAATAGAATGCATTTGGATACAAACAAGAACATAAAGATTCTTGCATGAAATAGGAATCTCAAAAAGCAACAAGACTGCAGTCCCGAACCATAAGATACAAAGACGCCCGCCATACGCCAATCTGACCAATTACAAACCGACCTGCATAAGGTAAAGCATGGGATTAATTTTCGAATCGTTAGAAAAACTTCATCATCCTATTATGGACCGGCGCCTGGAGTCTGTCTGTACGTGCACCGCCTTTATATGTAGTTATATTGAATATGGATATTCGGAGATCGATAGATATTAGTGGACAATACATGATTACCATGTTACGCAAAAAACTTGCTCAAAGAGCGGAGAATATAACACAAGGATAATGGTAAAGATTGATATGGGCAATGCATGGTTAGAACGTCACACAAAGGGATTTCCACAAACGATCGAGATAATTTCCCAAATAGGAATAAGGATAACGATGAAGACAAGGCAACGGTTCAACAAGCCAGTTAACTTACCGTGACTATCAACTTTAGGTAAACTATAAATTAGTTTGGTCTGACAAATCACTAGAATATCCAATAGTAGCAAGACTTCTTTTTATTAATAAATGCGGTCGTAAAGCGCGACAGGCGTAATCAAACAATGTCAATCAATGAACTTTAACTGACCCAGTAGGCTTTGCTACATAACCAGTAGGTACTTGCACTTTCTTCCATTCGGTCGACATTTCTACCGCGCCCTCCAATTAATTCTAAATGTCATATGAATCCACATATTTTATTGTTAAAATATACGCTGTGAGCGGGTTGAATCTCTTGTTGAGAGCAAACCCTCAATAACATCTTGTAGCACTCTCGTCTCAAATATTTTATCTTATAAAGGGTCGAAATAGTAATGGAATTTATAAAAAGCTATCAATAGATATCCAAACAAGAAGACAGTTATGTAAGAGTAGTGACCAAATAAAAAATACTTAAGCCTTGAACTGATAATAAAACAGCAGTATTCAATATGAGTTTTCACTTTAGACTACGCGAAGACGGAAGAAGGAAAATTAACTTCCTTTGTAGGTACGTGCTGATTGTTGTCTAAGATACGTGATGAAGGATTTTAAATGAAGATGTTTCTGGCTTTTGACGTCGCTTTTAACTTAGCCCTCCAGCGGGTGCCCTCGACATTTGCTTGCATTTAACCGAAACACCCGGTCGGTTGTTACGTAACATGCGGTCCGCGATCGTTTGCATTTATTAACTCATGTGGGGTGAAATTGTAGTAATTATTGAAATTAATCGGAATGGCAAGTTAAGTTTTTAAATTTATTTGCATAGTTTGTGTAAAAGAGAACACATGCGGTTCTTAATTGTCAAAACAGTTGTTATCAAGTGTTGTCTCCCTATTGATTTGAACATCATCATTCCTCGCCTTGTCTATCTTGTTATGTTCAACCAATACACAATTTGGCTTGGTGTCAAACGACTTTGGTTTTGTAGATCTCTCTCAAGGGTTTATCATTCATTTATTTATATGCAACACTAATAAAAATTATGAATAATAATAATTAGAAATCGTTAATAATAATCATTTTGTTATGTGCATCAACATAGCAAAAATTCGATTTTGGGGTTTACAAAAATATTAAGCAGAGCTTTCAGAAGAAACTTTGAACACCAACAACAACTCGATGGTTTCCTTTATTCAGAGATTGATATTTACGAAGGTTATAGATGCTTATTACCTATTTTACCCACTGCTACAGATACCAAAGAAGGTAGTTCATCTGGCTTACAGAAATCCCTTCATCAGCATGCGGTAGGGCTAATTCGCGCTAGTCAATTTGCACATTACTAGGGGTGTCACCGCTGATGAGGCGCGCGGGTGGCCGCTAATGTCCTCCTGATTGCCAGCCCTACCACATCGATACTAACGGGACCGAGAGGGAAGTTCAACAGGAAATATATTTTAATTAAAATTACAAAAGCTTTGGAGAATTGATTTTAGACCACTAAATAAACTAGAGGACCAAATCCTCCGTGTTTTGGTTTTAGCAGCCACCGTAACTACATCTGATTATGATGATTAGAGTTTTTTTTTGTCCTAATTACATAATGTATGGTACACATGAATGTGTATGACCACTTAGATGAAAGTATAAGTCGAATACAATCAATAATGACGGATGGTACCTACTTCTAAAAAAGTGTGGGTTACTGAAATTTTCCACCGTTAGGTTTGAATTTTTCACAAAATTCTTATTTACTTAGGTACTTGTCGTTTTGATACGCGAGTCGCATAAGTTTAAATCTATGTTCGACAAATTTTAGGGCAAAGTAAAACGTAGTGTTCATGTCAAGTTGATACAAACAACTAACAAACAAGAGATAAATGCCTTTGTTTTATTCATCAATGAACAAAGAATGTAACACCTGTACTATAAACTTAACATTTTCGCCCACAAGCATTGTCTAGAGTTCTAGAGTACGCAGCGGTTTCCCAGTATAGCTTTATTTCTAAGTCTGCCTCAGTTCTGTGGCAATATGTGCTAAAGCAGTAGTAATTCCTGACGCTCGTCACATAGTCTAGTCAGAGCCTAATATGTAGGGTCTGACCTCGGCCGTGGGTGGGTCGAGCCACGAGCGCAAGCGGGTCTTATGTGTTACACAGTTATTATTACGCGTACTACCTACCACGTCTTTGGTCAAGCGGACCGTTTTAAATTCAAATTTCAAATTCAAATTCATTTATTGATTGCAGATATGTAATATGAACATATGTAGGTAGCTTAGGTTCTAATTACAGCCAGAGTTAGTACATGCACCCTGTTGGGTGGTTATAGCAATTTATTATTTGATACTTGATTTTGATACAGATATTTATCATTATAATCAATTCATTTCAATTGTAAATACTTATTCCAATTTGTTTGAGTATGTATTTAAAGTAGTGTCAATGTGTTTATGGACTTTTCTTTATTATTCCATCAAAATCTGTTTGCTGTAACGATAAGTATTTGATGAATCTGTAATGTGATACTTTAAGGCTTCTTTGCCTACCTATTTTATTATCTAGTCTATCTTGATGATATCCCTACCTCCATTATACATTCATCATCATCATCATCATCATTGGCCTATCGACCTCTACGAAGGATGATTAAGGTCGCATCAGTGCCTTTTCATGCCTGGCTTAAGATTTGTATCATTACCCGCATTACTTGGTCTTTGTCCTACACAATAAAAAAAACTTCACATTACATCACCTCACCCCCGTAATCAAGATACGTTTATCACTATTAACCTCCGACAAGCTCATGTTTACTCCTCTAACCGCTTCTTCCTCTCCCTTGCTCCGGCATATCTCGTTCTAATCAATCTAACGCTTATAGAGTTACAAGTTGACATTAACACATTAATCTCGTACGGCTTCGCGTTTATTTGTCTTCGCTAACTGATTAGCGGCACTCTGTCGATTTATGCCATTCGCAGACGCTTCTTGCAAACTCTTAAATAGGCTATTTGAGTTATGACTTATTTTATAGGTGTCGCGATTTTCTTTTGAGTGATTCGCTTGTCATGATTTGGACGGTGAGGGATTATGGAGAATCGAGATGTTTTAGATTGAGAAACGTAAGTTGAACTTAGATAGAAACAAGTTTTGTTTTTGTGCCTATTCTTAGCGGATACTTTCATTCTGTCTTACTGTGTATTTTCCACAGCACAGCATACCAACTCACGTCTTGTCTCTTGTAAACTTTCCTTCTACTATCGGAAAATGTTTGGCACATATTTTCCTGGTTTATACATATAAAGTAATTTCTCTCATCCTTCACACTGTCTACTGCATGTGTTAAAGAGCAAAGCAGACCAACTCTGTATCTCGTAAATTCTCCTTCCACTATCGGAAAATGTTTTGGCACATATTTAGCTCAGCAGATAACAACTCTATGATCTGCAGACTAAACCACTGATGACCGAATAGTTTCTACGATTGACTCACGCAACGAAATAAATTTTAGCAATATCAATATAATACGATGATTTTGAGTGCCCCGCGTAAAGTTTCTCATTAATTACCACGTATTACGACTTCAATGCTAATAAATTGGAGACGAGTGTGTTTGTTAATATATTTGTGTGAAGTGTTGTTTTCTGTTTATATTCTGAATACCTACATGGCCACTACTTTGTAACTACTTGGAAGCTTTGAGCATAAAATTAAAGTGTCTTATACCACACACCTACCAATAAAGTGCTTTAAGATTATCATGTGAACAATGTGCGAATATAATATTACATTGAGTCCATATATTTATTTTCACATTCCTCTTGTCCATATCATACGTAAAAATGGTCACAGGCCTCTTTCTGACTGCATTATCTTCTCTACGAACATAATTGCAAGGTTTAAACTCGTGCACAATCTCTGATAGTATAGTAACGTGATCTTTATTTGTTCCTTCCGGTCGCTCCTGACATCTAGGCTTCAGATCAGAGCCCAGACTAAACAAACCCTGCCATTCGTACGCTGCAATGTATGATAGGCGCATCATCTGTACCGCCAATTTTGATTTTGAACTTTGATGCTGAACGATTAAGGACATATTATATTGTTTTGAGTTAATGTACGACTGTAGGTACTGTACACATCGAGATACCCATTTTGGTAGCTTTCTCCACATTTTTCGTCTAAACAATCTTATTATCTCCTATTAGAGGGCCTTTGAATCAGACGATAAATCCAGTAGCCTAAACATAATGCGCGTAAAACTTTTAAATAACCTGATAAAATTAGGCTGAAGTAAACAGTCAGGTCAACGCATTGTAAGAGAATTCTGCGAATTCTTTATTCGTTCTTAACTATTCTATCATGATCAAGGTTTCATGTAGGTAATGATTTATTGACGACTATAAATTAGTCTAGTTTAAACAAATGTAAACGTTCGTCATCAAGTAAAATCAATATTATGATTCAACTCTCCTTTAACTATTGTTTAAGTTTTCACTCCTTAAACCAAAGATAGTTGTATGTCTATGTCTTAAACATTAGCCCATCGGATATCCATTTGGTTATTTATAGCAAAACTTATCCATGTTTTATTTATCCATAAATTATGTTTTTTTCCTATGTTTTTAGTGCGCTAGATACGCACCAACCTTGATAGGACTTGGTAGAACCTTGCTTGCTGGACTTGCCGAAGCTTTTATAACTCAAATTTTTTGACCGCTAGTCTTTTCACTGTCCAGTTTATGGGTAATTTCACCTTGAGTTCGTGGCAATGATAACTAGGTATTAACAGAAGTGGAAGCTTACAGCTCAACGGTTATAAATACTGCATATAAATTATTAGTAAGAAAATCATTGAGAAAATCATTCATAACAAGAATTATAACCTTCACGTAATTTATCGTTATATTTCATCAAAACGGTGCCTGCATAAAATAGTGACAGAAACTAGCCTTAGTGTGTGTTATTTTGTTTTAAATCATAAAAGTAGGTTCATTGGAACTGAAATTTTCCTTTCAGCATACAGATCCTATTATTAAGTTTCACGGACAAACGAGTTTCAAACTCATTTGTGGCCAGGGCATGGGAAGGACGATTTTCCGGTTACAATACCGAAGGCCTTATATGCCCACATATTTTTTATAATATGTAATATTTTAAAGAGTTATCCTTATTTCCATCTGTACAGACTACCACGTGCAGTACAGGTAAGATCCCCAGCTGTTTGTTTACCCAGCTTCATAGAATGTTGGCGCCGCATGCGCACTTCCCAGAACCGCTCCTGAAATATGCCGCAGATGATAAACTAAGCTTCATCATCTGTATTGTTGCTTCTGTGACGTTTACAGTTTTTTACATCTCTGCGGTCCGATTTAACCGTTGCAATTGAACACATTCAATATAACGTCGGCTTATTGCAAGAAGTCATTAGTCGCAAGAAGTCACTAACTGCGTTAGATATACCATTGAGTTCGTCTCGATGAGCTCTACATTTTGGTAAAACTCACAAATTTGTAGCTCTTCAAACTTAGAAGTTATGGCTTGGTTATAAAGTCAATAACTGCATTTTTGGTATATCTGGTTTCATAAAATTCATTAACTGACATTCATAAATTTTATCAAAAGAAAAAAAACACAATTGCCATTTTTATTTTCATACGTAACTAATTTATGTCACTTAACAACGTTTTGAAAGTGCTTTTACGTTCACAAACGTTTGAATAAGTTTTGCTTTAATTCATTATTTGCACCTTAACCAGTTTTGTCGTATCGTATTTTTTGGAAAAAAAAATACTAACGGTTTTAAATGACTTCTATCAAAACGACTAACGTCTACACTGAGTTTTTTATTTTTTATAGAATTCATTTTTTACACTTAATTACTTTTTTCGAAACATAATTGATGTAAAAATAACAGGTAAATGTAAGGTAATGACTTTTGCACACATACTTTTACGTGTTGCTATGCTACCTATGAGATCGCGTGCCGTGTGACCGGAGTCGCGGAAGTGGGGCAGAGGCGTATTTTGTTCGGGGCCGCTCGCGCCTCTGCCGCGCCGCGTAGTAGTTCGTTCTTTCCGGCCCTTGTGGGGGCACAGAGCGGGGCATCGAGGCTTGGCCTCTTTACCCCGGCATCAACTCGAGGGGTGACGACTCCTCGGTCCTTGGGTTTCGCTAAAAAATGCTTTTATTTAGCTTGTTCATCATTTTATTTTTTATTAAAATATTTGCATGTTTTTTTCTTTTTTTTTGTTTGGTTATGTTAATTTTTTTTTAATTAACCCACGGTCTATCTGGGGGGTTCCGCGGGGGTGAGGTCCCAGGGAAGGGGCCTCCATCTGGGGGCCGGGGTTGGTGAGGCGCTATTTGGTGAAGGTGGGCTTGGTGGCCGTTGTCGTCGCGGTCGTACATTCGACGACTGTACTGTACGACCAACTTGTCTATGGATTGGATCTGCGGGTCGCGGGCGATGACATCGTTCCTGACGTCTTGGCTCGCGCCAGTGCAGATCCTCAGAGCCACGTTTTGCAGCCCCTGGAGCCGGTCTCTATTCGTCTGGGAGACTAGTGAGTACCAGGCCGGCGCTGCATATGTGAGTCGGGATCGGACTTAGCCTTTTTAGACCTACAATTTGCTCCTCAGAGGCAGGCGACATCCCAGGACGGGTCGGAGAACGGTTGGGCGACGCGCGCTTGTTATAGTGCGCTGTCAACCTTCGGCTGCATCCTCAACGACCTGTCGATCCCGAAGCCAAGGTACCGGATGTGCGGGCTCCATGCCACGTTCTGGCCCCGAAGTGTCAGCTGCGGTGGGTGGCCGATGCGGCGGGAAACAAACAGCGCAGCCGTCTTTCACACGTTGACGGCCACGCGCCATTTGTCCAGCCAGGGCGGCAGGATGTTCAGCAGCCGCTGCATCCAGCGAGCTGCGATGGTGGGGCTGGTGGAAGACGCAAAGAAGGCGCTGTCGTCCGCGAACAGCGCTAGCGACACATCCCTCTCCCCGGGGCGTAGGTGGCCCTCCAGGTTGGGGATGTCGTCGGTATAGAACGCGTATAACGCTGGCGACAGGCTTCTACCCTGCGGTACACCAGCAGAGATGGATCGAGTGGAGGATGTGGCACCGTCAACTGCGACGAAGAACCGCCGGTTGTCGAGGAAGAATGCCACAATCCTGATGAGAGCTGGTGGAGTTGGGGTTTGCAGGAGCTTGTACAAAACGCCGGGGTGCCCAATACGGTCGAAGGCCTTTTTTACGTCCAGATAGACCCGGACGGTGCAGCGCCTGGTGTTGTGCTCGACTGCAAGGTGGTGTAGCACCCTGGTGAGCTGCAGCGTAGTAGAGTGGCCACTCCTGAAGCCGAATTGCTTCGGGCGCGGCTCGATAGTTGGAGCCAGGCGCCCCAGGAGCAGGCGTTTCAGGAGCTTGCCCACTATTAGTAGTAGAGTAATGGGGCGGTAGTTGGCCGGGAGGCGGTGATCCTTGCCGGGCTTGGGTAGCACGATGACCCGTCCGGTCTTCCAGGATTCCGGGAAGTGGCCCGTCAAAAGCGCCGGACCCCATCTCGGTTCAGCAGCGGGTAAGTTATTGCCGGCTGCCGCGTGAGCGTCCTATTCAGCGCGTACTGGTTATTGTCCTGTTCGGAGGCCCGGTCGATGATTCGGTCCCAGATCTCACGCCAAACCTGTACTGCGGCCGAGAGCTCGATATCGATAGATATATACTGCGCAGATATCGGGTTGAGTCGCGTCTTCAGTCGCGGGCAGCGGGAGCGCGCCCACTCGCGCTGGAGTTCGCGTTTCCTCTCTATTACCCTCTTAAGGTGTTGGGGGAGGTCGTTGGGCTGGCCTTGGCGCCTGGTGATGGGTATGGAAGCGGCGCCTTAGCCTCGATGATGCGCGCTATCAGCGCTGAGGCCTCGGATTCCACTTCTGCAGGCGTCTGGAGAGGTCCGACGTCCACGGACTCGAGTGCCTTGGCGTACGCGTCCTCACGCCCTGGGACCGGGTCCGCGGCCAGGTCGAGCGTTATGAGGAGGGTAGATAGGATAAGAAGGTTTTCAGGTAAAGCTCAAAGTCTGTTACTTAATATTTTCTAATCTAAATAATAGTTTACTTAATCGTTTCCAACCTATTTATGTGTTTATAACTCTTTGCTGGCTAGCAGAATTATTTTTTAAAAGCTAAGAACGTGTTTTTGACTGATTCATGTGCCATTATTACTAATTTAAGTTATTTTGTTAAGTGTTTTCGACAAACAAGGTAATTTGTTTAGCTTTTAGTGATAAAATATGTTATTTTATGATTATTTTGTCTTTTAATACTCGAAAGAGGCCACTAATAACTTCGTTGCAGAAATACTTAACTCCAGTTTAGTCAAAACTTTTTATCGCAAGAAGTCATTATCTTTGCATTTTTAGCTTTTAAAAAAATGCAGTGGTTGAATTTGTACTGATTTCAGTTAATTATAAAATAATTACATATCTCTATATATTGGCGTTTAAATTATATTGATAACTGTCGTAGTTTTGATGATATAGGCTCTTAAAGTTATAAAAACTTTAAACTGCTTTTGCCAAACTTTTGGATTTGTCGGTTAATGACTTCTTGCAATAAGCCGACGATAAGATAAACTCAGTTCTAAACGCTTTAAACGAGTTCAGCGCATTTTACCGACATAAAGTTGATGCGGTTCAGGCTCTAAACAGAGTTCAAGAGCTGTCATGTCACAAAAAAGGTATTACGATTTTGAACTCGATCAAGCTAAGCTTTTTTATATCTTTGTTTTGGCAGTAAACGAATTTATTTCCATAATCCTTAATTTATTCCGTGTTATTGTTTAGTTTTATATTTTGACCTTTTCTAAGTGTATATTTACTATATTTATGGAAATAAAGAGTTTTTGATTTTGATTTTGAATAGAAAAAAAAAATTACGTGTGATCTCTACATTTTTATAACAAGTGCATCATCCATCTTGATCATCATCAAGTAGTGTATCGATCATCTGGTTAAAACCCATAACCGACGATCTGCTTATTCTTGGGCTAGGTTATGCTACGAGAAATATTTTCTTAAACCAAATCAAAAAAATACCTTTTACACGATTTTAACGTTATATGATAACACAATTTCAAACAATCGACTTAATAATTTAAAGACTTTAGCAATACCTTATATATCAGTCATCTAGTACCTATAACACAAGCTCTGCTTTGCTTGGGGCTAGATGATGCTGTGTGGATTGTCCAGCATTATTTGTTTATTTAATGTTATCGCATTCACTGCCCCAGCCTCAGCGGTGCGACCTGCAGGGGCGCGCCGCGGCCAATACATTGACAGAGAATGACATCTGCGTCTTGGGCCATGAATGTGTTAGTTTAATATATTTGCTACCTACGTACTATATTTTATAAATACCTGCCTACTTATCACTATGTTAACTATGTTATTGAATAATATTCCTCTGCTAAAACCTAACTAGAGAATTTTCTAGAAACACGGTCCCATTCTAAGTGCCTAATTTTGGATAATTTCTAAAGTAAAAGTACCTACTTGGTAGGAATTGGACAAACTGCGTATGGATTCTTCGCGAACCGCTTATTGGAACTGCTAACAAATCATCGCCAGACCCTGCTTGGGTACTATTGTGTCTCTTATAAATTACCTAGATACTAAGACCTACAAATATACACAATTAATGGAATAACATAAATTAATATGAATTATGAATATGCACTTGAAATATCAATGAGCACCCATCCGAATCACGTCAATCCCACTTTCATTACACATTTGTCCAAAGCTTGCCTAAGCTTGATGATCTCTGATATGATATAACATTGTAGTTATTCACGATATGTCATGCATGATTCAAGAGTTCAATATGCAACAACAGCCTGTGACCTTTCGCTCCACCTTCACCCAGATGCAACGATATCCATCATCGAAATTGCCCCCCATCGACACACCGTTTATAAGGATTGCTACCTTACTATTTGCGATACCTTTATTATGATCGTTTTCATCATCATGCTGTTTGTGTTTAGAGATTTGAACAAGGATCGATTTATTACTTGTGATACATTGTATGAGAGTTTTGATGTTCAATTCAAATAGCTTTTCAATACGTCGTTTTGTATTTTAAGTTTTATCTGTAGCTCAAGGTTGAACATTATCATTTCCTAAAAATACCAGCGGCCTTTTTTTGTTTCACTTCATATCTTTTTATTTCATTTCCGTTTGATCATCGATATTTTGTTGCTACCTTTTACAAAAACCTTTTGCAATAAATATAATTTTACAATTTTGCTGACTTAAAACAGTACGTTTGTCTAGAGTCCGGCACCACTTCCGTCCGTTTTCCTTTCCTCATTTTCAATCTTCACCTACTCCTCTACTCATACAAGTAGAAACTAGCGTGCATATTATACGACACTTGCACTAGCATGTTCGTCTGTAGGTCTACCTAGCTACACCGAGCTAAGAATACAGGCAACTCACCGAGTGACTAATGTTCTATTGTTGCACTGTCAATGCGATCACCGAGTACACTCGCGATTTTGTCTCATTGGATATATTCATCTTCGTGATTCTAAGCTTTGGTTATCACTAATGGTTAATCCGATGTTGGAGGACGCGGTTTTTATTCTTAGTTCCATCAAAGTTATTTGAAATATTTTGAAATGGAGTAGTCATTTTCTTTTGACACACAATATTACATATTTTGTTTCTAGCTGAATAAAACTTCATTTATATTTTTAATTTTATTTAATGCTGAAGTAAAGAAAAATAAAAAATTACGCATAGTAAGTTTTACTGAGCTTCGCACATGACACGGGTACACGAGTCGAGTCATTTTTTTTTTAATTTTCCTTTTCATCTTCACTTTCGATCGGGTGAGATTGTAGTCAAAAGAAGGTCTATTGAATACAAAAAAAAATGTAATTCATTCTGTGGCCATTCTGTAATCGGCAACATCAAAATCACCGAGAACAGATATGCAAGAGAATTTAAATTCCACTCATACTGAGTAAAGTAGGTAAAGATCAATGCGCGAGCGCCGCCCGCCCCAGCATCTGTCGACAGAGTAAGTGCCCAAAGCGCCAGAACGACGTGGTAACCACGTGCGTGGACTCGGGGACATATTTTGTTACTTATTTTCGCATCTCATTTACATATTCTTCTATTTTACTCTTAGAGAATGTTTGCAGATTGTTGAATTTTGTTCATGCTTAATTTTATCTTGAGAATAATTTATCAATCGCCCTTGTAAAGGCGCATGGGTCAACTTACAACCATCTTTATATTGAGGACTAGACGATCGCCTCGCGGATCCCGTTCCCGTGGGAATTAAGGGATAAAATATAGCCTATGTCACTCCCTGAAAACTAAGCTTCCTAACGGTGAAAGAATTTTTCAAATCGGTCCAGTAGTTTCGGAGCCTATTCAATACAAACAAACAAACAATTAAATCTTTCCTCTTTATAATATTAGTATAGAAAACGGCAAATTTTGCTGGTGTTTAATTTAGAATATACGTAATTTTATACGTACTCGCTTCTAAGGCTGATTCTGGTCATAGGAGAGAAGAATAATTTTTAAGTTTTTTTTTACAAATGTTTTACGACAAAATAACCCAAAGTTAAAACTAAAATATTTGAAGTGTTTATCAGCAATCACTAGCGCCACCTAGTAATTAGTGCCGAGCGAGCGCGCCGCCCGCGGGAACCCGACACCTGCCCCTTGACGTTTTTGAAGTTCTGCGCCTGATTCTTTTTTTGTGCTGTTATTGTTCAACCTGCCAACATATTTTCATCATTTGAGCAATCATATTTTGCGTGAAAAAATGTAGTTTTTATCGCTTTTTGTTTTAGATCTAAGGCCATTCGACGCGATTCCTTGATTGCAAAGAAGTCTTAATTTTTAATAAGCACTCTTTAGAAATCAAAACAAACGTGTTTGACAGTTTATACCTACAAATGTTTATAAAAAGACCGAATGCTAAATAAACGCGCATTTTTGGCTAACATTTTTAGTCTTGTTGTGATGCTGTTTTGAAATGTTGATAGTACTCGTAAAGTTTTAAAATTAGTAACTGTAAACAATTAGGAAAAAATCACGAGCACGGCTAACACCTAATTGCATTCTAGAGATTCCTTGTGATGAATTTTGTTTATAGGAAAATAAATTTTGGACGAGCAATTAAAACGTGAAACTTTCCATAACCGCAGAAACTATTTACAGAAAGCTTTCAGTGTAGGAAGATGCTTTGAAAGTTCATCATTTGACGATAAAAACACGTCTTAACGAGCTTTACGAATCGAACATTTAAGGAATATGTTCTCTAAACAGATAACCTAACAATTACATTCATGTGAATTGACATTTTACGACAAAGTTAACGGACAAAGCTGCTGATTGGCCGATTAGGTATCACCACCCTAAGAACACCACCTTAAACAGTCCCAATTATCTGAATTCTAAAATAGACGGTTCCATAATAAATAACAAGCATCAAGTCGTACCTACACACCACTACCTATCGATAAATCTCTGGTAATCGCATCTGTCAGTGTATACTCAAGCCACTTGAGATCATCGACATATCGACATTATGTCGATAATCAGCAGTCATCACTAGCACTTACAGTAAATAAAACAGATGCACCGCTAGTTATTTTAACTATACATTTATTAATACTTAAATTTATAATCCGTTTTATAGGTTTTTACTACTTTTAAACTCGGCATTTATAGCACGGTAAGGATATTTTGAATTTCTAGATAGATAAAACATGCCGTTTGGTTTGTTGAAAGCTTTTAGAAATAAATAACAAGTATGGTAAAGAAGAAATGTGGCCCTTTATGTTTATTAAAACCTTTAGTACTGATCTTTCGTAATGGTGACAGTAGTAAAACTATCAGCAACCATACGTCCAGTGCTAAAGCGCCCCCCCTAACGAGACGGGTTGTGCCATCACCACGCTGGCAGGCGGAGTGGTGGCCGCAGCAGTTCACGTGATGGGGCCAGCCGTTTACAACCGCCTTCCGGAGATTTTACCGCTGCCCGATCAACGCAATCCTTTAAAATAAGCTGAAGAACACGCTTATCGAGCAAACCTACACTCGAGAGCAATGAATCCGGGTCACTCAAAGAATCCAAAAAATCTCGGAAAGTAAGAATGCTAGGTTAATGCAATAAATTGTATTTAATAGACAATTTAATACTCCTTAAATGAAAGTATTAAAACTTCTTAGTTATTGTAAAGTTATATCATAAAAAAATCAAATTTGAAAAGGGAACACTGTCGAAGATGGAACTACGAAATTACAGGATTTGTTTTTGCTTTTGTTTGTAATCTGTCATTTATGTTGGTACATAAACCAGGTTGATAGTGCTCAATATTCATTATTCAAGCTGAAATCATGTCGCTTACACTTGAAGAATGCACCAGAATACTTACATTGGTGGAAACCGGCCGGAGTCAGCGCGATACAGCCAGGACTGTCGGTGTGTCGCTGTCAACAGTACAAAGAGTTCTCCGACGTTACGAAGAAACTGGTTCTAACCTACGCAGACCAGGAACGGGCAGAACTAGGTGTACCACAGCATGAGAAGACCGATACTTGGTGAACACCATGCTTCGAAATCGCTTTCTCACAGGAACTGAACTCACAAATCAGTTTCGACGCCTCGGAGGAAGTAACCCAAGTGCATGGACAGTAAGACGTCGGCTTGCTGAATCTAACTTAAAACCCCTTAGACCTGCAAACGGCCCTAAACTGGAGCGTGGCCATCGTATTTCAAGACTAAGATATGCCCAGAACCACGTAAATTGGAGTATTGAAGATTGGTCGAAAGTTATGTTCTCCGACGAATCAAAATTTATGCTCTACAAGCACGATGGAAGACACAGAGTGTATAGAAGACCAGGGGAAAGATTCAAGCAAGCATGCATCGAAGAAAAAGTAGCCTACGGTGGTGGGTCTGTACTTGTGTGGGCCGGAATTTCCTCTGAAAGTCGCACAGAGCTGGTGATCATAGAAAACGGCTCTTTAACTAGCGTAAGATATGTGGAAGAAATCCTCAACGAACACGTTGGTCCATTTATGGTCAATTTGGGTGAGGATGCTATATTTATGCATGACAATGCCCGACCTTGATTGAGATGAACATTACTTGTATGGAGTGGCCAGCGCGCAGCCCGGATATCAACCCGATCGAGCATGCTTGGGACGAGCTAGGGAGATGCGTAAAACAACGAAACCCTCCCCCAATCACGCTTCCTGAGCTCAAAATTGCTCTCACAGAGGAATGGGAGAATATTGCCCAAAATCGTATAAGGAACTTGGTGTACAGCATGCCAAACCGCGTAAACGCAGTAATGGAAGCACGAGGAGGTAATACGAAGTATTGAAATTCAAGAAAATCGTCATAAAGTTCAAAAATTTCATGTTTCCTATTTTTGTTTTAAGGAGAGATCAGCAGTTTTTTTTCTTTATGTCATCATCATCATCATCCGCAACCCGACTTCACCCACTGCTGGGTATAGGTCTCCAAACTTTTGTGCCACTCCACACGGTCCTGCGCCAATCTCATCCAGGTTCGCCCTGCGGTGTTAGAGATGTCATCTGCCCATCTTGCCACTGGACGTCCAACGCTTCTGTACCCAGTTCTTGGGCATTTTCTTTTTAATTTTAATTTTCTTTATGTAATTTTGTGTAAATAAAATGTATGGTGACTCATATTTTTTTAACTTTCTTTTAAGGAGTATTAAATTGTCTATTAAATACAATTTATTGCATTAACCTAGCATTCTTACTTTCCGAGATTTTTTGGATTCTTTGAGTGACCCGGATTCATTGCTCTCGAGTGTATTATCCTCTCAGTTGGCAAGCCCTGCGCGCCGCTACCCCCATTGCATGCCACGGCTTAGGCCATGCTGGCCTGCACGCCAGCGAGGAAATGGGATGTGGTGCATTATTTTGCTGATTTCTTGATGATTATCTAGTGATACCTCGTAACATCTATACTTATATATTTCGATACTCCATAAAATTTCCTACGAAATAGCATGTAAATATTCTGATGTTGTGTAACGTAACAGGTTGAATTAAAATTTAATTATAATTGCGTAAAAATGCAGAAATTCTAATTTTTTTTACCTACTATGCTGGATGTGTGAACTATTTTTTTATTATTTGTACTTTTATGACATGTAACAAGCGTTATCAATAAAGAATGAGTGGAGGTGTTAAGAATACACAGAAAGAAGCTGCTGCACTTCCGCTGGCAGTTTTTTTTTTTTTAATATATAATGCTAGACAATTCATACACAGCATTATCTAGCCCCAAGCTAAGCAGAGCTTGTGTTATGGGTACTAGATAACTGATAGACATAATACAATATACTACATAGATAGATATTATTTATTATACATAGAAAACATCCAGAACACCCTGCAAAAATATCTGTAGATCGTACATATATTTGTCCCGGGGCGGGAATCGAACCCGCAACCTCCTGCGTCGCAGTCGCACCTTCGCCCGCTGCGCCACAGAGGTCGTCAAGGAGATTCCCTTAGTCGGCTCTCCAGACAGCCACGGTCTGAGTTGAACGGGTTGAATCTTGCATCGCAACCGCCACGGCCAAATAGAGTAAATATAACAGCATTGAATTTAATGAATATGATTAGATAATTTATTACATACGCCACTTTAGACATTAGTATATCCCATTTACACGTTGTACATGGCAGTAAGTAAACCATTTGCCATAGATCATTCAGAGATCAGATAGGAAAAACGATTTTATTACCCATAAATACCTCGTGATTTTTCATTGAAATGATTTATTGATATTGTAAAGTTTTATAGGTTTAAGATTTTACTTGCTTACTATAAACAACTTGTGAATGAATTGTTTAAAAGTCAGTGAAGTTTTGAGAACTTTAATGGTAAGTTTCGTAGATAGATTCTGCTAAAATCGAAAACTGTAAATTTAAGTTTTTTTCAAGGAGATTCCTGACCCGATTCTGAAAATTCTTTTAGTTATAAGCTGGTAGTTGCAATATTTCTACAGTACGTTGTATCTTGGTATTTACCACGTCAGCGAAGGCAGAAGGTAGACGTAAAATAACCATCACAACCATACCACCCCGTCTTCGCGCATTTCCTATACCTACTCGTATTGTACCTACTGAAGCATCCCCCAAAATAAGGAATAGTTTTATTGTTTAATTGTTTTTTACTTTATCATCAAAAGAACATGCCATTATCTGAAAGCATCTAAACCAAAACATACTCCCTGCCAAAACAAGTGTAAAGATTTACACGATTGGCGTAAAACAGACACGAAAGTTCGCTAAGAATTAGCAAGCTGAAGTGGCAGTGGGCCGGCCATATCTCGCGAAGAACCGACAAATGCTGGGGTAAACGTGTGTGAGTAGAGACCATGACACGGCAAACGTAGTGTAAAACGCCCTCCGGATAGGTGGGATGATGACCTGCGAAAGACTGCAGGCGGATGCTGTGTGCGGCAAGCTGAAGACAGGGCGCTATGGCACTCATTAGGGGAGGCCTATGTCCAGCAATAGACTAACATAAGCTGATCATGATGATTTTGAAGGACAAAAGAAATCACCGATCCGCTTGCCTAGCGTAGATTATGGGAAATCCCCGCTTGGGAGAGGTACGTCCAGCTGTGGACGTATTATGTGCTGTTTTTAACTCCTCGGTGAGTTCCGGGTAAAAACCACCCCGGTAGTTAAAGCAAATTATTAGCTTATTTAGGGGCTAGATGATGCAGTGTTTAGTGCCCGGCTCCATTTATGTATGTCTTAAATTGCATGGACATTAAATGATGGCACTAAAAAAGCAAGGTCGCTGAACTCACACATTGCCTTATTATTTTTAGTTTGGTTTAGGTGTATGGTTGGACGTTTTCGATGAGATTCTTTCTTTCCGCATTTGAGCGTTATTTTCACAACTACCTTATGACCGCAGGTTCGCACACGTTTTTCTGGAATAAAAAGTTTCACGAGATACCATTTAGTTTCCTATCTAATTTCACTAGGATCCGTTCGGCGATTTAGGCGTGAAGGCAGATAATAAATTAACTTTCCCTTTAATGTTATTAGTACCTATGGATTATACAGGTGCTACCACAGAAATCTAAATAACAAGTCACTTGTTATTTAGATTTCTGTGGGTGCTACGTACTTTACTCGTTTCTCCTCCTGCGAATTCCCTCTTAGGGGGCTAAGAAGAAGGTCCAAATAATCATTATGATTATGGTGATTATGATCGGATTATGGTACGGATTGATAAACGAAAAAATCATGAAAAAATCGAAACGAGCTGAAAGCTTTTGAAATCGACCTAGTTTCTAACGTAAACATTTCAATTGTGAAGAAGGAATAGGAATAGATGATTTAGTCAGTTTTAGAAATAAGCTGTTTCCGAAATAGCGCTATTTCGAGCGATAAGTAAGTAGGTATAATTTCAAGAAGTTGACCATTTCTCTAATCTGCTGGAAAAAAATCATCTTTGACTGCTTCAAGTTGGCTACACCCTTTATGTTAATGTATACCAATAAATATGGTGCCAGAAGAAACAAAGATGTCAATGGAAGGTCCAAGGTTCAGCGTGGTCATGACTGCCACGATCAAACCGCTAAAACTGGATTTAGATCTAGCAGCGATGTCAACTGCATGGAGATTATGGAAGCAGAAGTTCCTCATCTACCTCGAAGCGAACATGATTGACAAAGAATCAGTAAGCCGTCAATATTTTCTCAACATGGAATCCCCTTGCAACTAATCAGTGATGGAGGTCCGCCATTCAATACAATAAATTTCAAAGATTTTTTAAGTGATTGGGACATTGAACATGTTGTCTCAAGTCCACACTTATGCAGGTCAAATGGTTTCGCAGAAGCAACTGTGAAAATAGTCAAAAACATTGTCAGAAAATGTGATGATTCTAACACAGATCATTATCTAGGTCTATTACATTATAGAACCACCCCAAGAGGTAATTTAAATTCACCCTCACAACTACTAATGCCTCGTCAATTAAGAACTAAATTACCAACTCAATTGTCTGATCTAAAACCTAAAGTTCTCAAATTTTGAAAACATATTCAACAGAAACAATCAAACACAAAACACAAAAAAACATTATCACAAGAGTTCAAAAACCTATCCAGAGTTCTATATTAATGATGATGTCTATTTCAAATAAAACGTCAAGTGCGAGTCGGACTCGCGCACTAAGGGTTCCGTTTAATTGTAAGACCTTGTTTCTTGCCAAATATTATGATTAGAGGTCAACATGAATATTTAGGTCGAGGATCAAAACTTTTTTTTTTATCAACTACAAATTTACGGTTTTCAGATTTTTATCGTTATTTGTGCTATATGACCTTCCTAGTTATCAAATTTTATGATTATAGGTAAACGAGAAGTACCCTACATGTTTTGGTCCATGGCGAACATTAAAAGTCTTTTTTTAGTAAATAAAATACAAATTGATGTTTTTCGGATTTTTCCCTTTACTTTTGCTCTACTTGTGCTATAAAACCGTGCTGCTTATCAAATTTCATGATTATAGGTCTACGGGAAGTACCTACCCTATAGGTTTTGTGTGCATGTGATTCCCTTGGAAATTTCAAAATATTCGGACTTGAACGGCTGTAACTTTTGAATGCGTTGACCTAGAAGTTTTATTCATATTGCGGCTTCAAGAGGTTACGGACTTGAGTAGTTATTTGACGTTATATCAACTCGATACGTCCACGCGTTCCTGAGAAAAGAGGGTTGACAGACGGACAGACTGACAGACAGACAGACGGACAGACAGACAGACGGACAGACAGACAGACGGACAACAAAGTGATTTTTCTTTTGAGGTACGGAACCCTAAAAAGATCCAAAAGGAATCCAATGGTCAAAAGGCTTCATAATTTCTAAAACTAAATTCCCACGTACATAGTCTAAGATGAAGTTGCAAATAGTTATCGACGAAGTTCTCAGCATTATTTAGCTGAAACATAAAAATATATCCCAGTCATAGTCGAGTCAGTCATATACATCACAGTCGTTCTAATAACTTACTTCAGTAAAATGAAACTTTTCACTCTAAGCCATGTCAAAAAACAAAGTCTTAAAGTCTAATCGAATATAGTCTAGTCTAACGTATATAAGTACAAAATAATACAAAATATAAATTTTTAACCTATTTAATTCTCAAGTTCAACACCCCGTTTTAAGTATAAAATGACCTGTATTAGGAGTACATAGGTATAGTCCTAGGAAATGTCGGTTTGTCAGTGTTTCCAAATTCAAGCTGAATCAATGCTGGTGTTTCCACAACGCATGTTATTAATCTGTCGGTTTCACGTTACATTGCAGTGTCTGACTGTTGTCTAGACACCGCTCTCGTGTTTATCAATAACCAGGTACTTGTAACTGTATTCTGTGGCGCAGGTCAGGTTTACTTTTATGAGGTGTCCGGTATACGGATGTGAAACCTATATTTTAAATGTTGAGATTTTTTGCTCGTCTTGTCAGTCCTAAATTATAAATAAAATTTAGAAGACGACTTATCGACCTTATTCTAGAGTCGTCAGAAGATGCAAACAGCGATAGAGTATATAAGATCCAAATGCTGTAAGATTCAGGACGTTAAACACAGAAACAAAAACTTAATACAAAAAAATCTTATAATAAAGCTTTCAGAAAGCTTTATTATAAGTTTTTTTGTATTTATTTTTCTATTGTTGTATGTTTTTATTTACTTAGAAATCTGAAATATATAAAAACTCTGTTAATTCAACGACAAGACATCACGTTCTTGTGAAAGTTACAGTTTCAGTTTATTTTATTTGTAAACAAATAAATTTGTGTCGAAATATTTACATATAAAAAATTAATACAAAATCAAATAACTTTAAAACTAGATGAACTACAAACTTCTTTAAGCTTCATCACAAGACTTTATTCTTCAAGCACGTCTAAATACTACTCAAACCAAAAATTATAAAACTTGTAGGTATCAACTTCGCAATTAAATTGAAAAAATCTGTTGTTTCTAATTTGGCAACCACCACTGGCCCTGACCTAACTAGGTACCTACTAATCACCCATCTATTGGCATTGGCGTAGCTATACCGGGTGTGCATCCGAAAACAACGTTATAAATAAAACAAACCTTCTTGCCCTTGTAACAAGAGTTAAATAACTGGGAAAAAAACACCTGTGGTAATGAAAATATGAAATGTTAAGCCAACTTCAAAAGACAAGCACGATAAAAACTATTCAAACCACCAAACCCTGTTAAAACAGTTTATTCGATATCTCTATTAAGCAGAGAGAAACAAAAGGTTTGCTAGTTATTTTTAAAGCTAGAGCTTTATTGAAAATTCTATTGAAAATTAAAGTACTGAACACCTTACCTTTATTATCTATCTTATAGATAAGTCTATAAAGCACAGACAAAAGGTCCCTGCGCCGTGGGAACAGCTGTAGACAAAGACCGCTCCGCACCGGTTAGCAGCAATTACAACTATTATCTTACTTCGCGTTGCGTTCATATAAATGCGCATGACCTGCTGCTGAATGTAAATAATGGTGGGCTGATTGAAACTTCAAGTTTGGGAGGAAGAAAATGGGTTTTATCTGAAAAATGGGCGCAAGACCGCTAGGAATAGAGAAGAGAGGATACTTATGTATATTAGAGACCGGACAACCAGGCCATCATGAATCATCAATAACAAAAGTATCAGATTTGGCTCAAAAATAGGAAACTACTAGGGGTTGTGAGAGTCGGAGAACAGAACCCAGGGTATATTACTCCTCAACTTTAGCTAAAGTATGCGAAAAAGGAACAAGCAACCTGACGGGGGTTGCTTGCCTGCACCTGTAGTCCACCCGGTAGGTAAACTAAACAAGTAGCATTGATGGTGATAACAGCTTCTATAAATTAACATTGTTTACTATAAGTACACGACTTTTTATAATAGAGATGAACTTAAATTTTCTTGACCGTTCAGCAGGTCATATTAACGCTGCCGTAGCCACTGATTGACTGAAATTATAATGAGTTGTTATAGTTTAGGATCGAATAAAATATCTCTCTGTGTTTATTTTTGTTTAAAAATAGCTTTTTGATGATAATAGACAGCGTAGTTAAAATCATTGGTTTTGCATTAAAAATCACGAAAATAACGTTAAAAAGCTACCACTAAACCATGCAGTATCTGCGAATGCAACGGTCAGCGCGCAGCTGCGGCAACATCTGCCGGCGCACGCGCACGGAATTACGCTTTTGAAGCGCATTGTACTACTAGGCACTCGACCTTCTAAATGAGGACGGAATAAGGAACAAACTACCTTTTAAATTTTTGTTACCATTACCTACTCTAAAGAAACATGTTATCTCAGAAATGTTCATGACTGATGATCTGATGGTGGAATCAGAAAAACTCGATACGCGTGCTGACAATACCACACTAATATATATTGCCGTCAATACACGGGGTATAACTTAACAATTTAACCACGAATGAAGGGTGTAAGGAGTTAGAACTGTCAATAAAAATCTTAACCAAATAATCAAAGAACATTCTACAACACCTTTTAAAAGCCCCCAGGATATCCAAGACACTCTAAATACTTGTAACGCACATTACGACAAGACAATATCCTACGAGAAATTATACAAAGTCAACTCGAATTATTAGAATAGGTAATTTGTAACGGAGAACAACGAGGATCTGAACCAAACCGACCATTGGAACTATTGGAAAACGTTCAGACTGTCCAAGACGCGACCAAAAGTCAAAACCCCGAGCTATGTCGAAACACTTAAAGATAGCTAGTATCATCTGTCCGCTGAGCAGTGTCTATCTACTGTAGGTAACAAATGACAACAAATATCTGAACCAAACAGAACATTCTCTATCGGAAAGCCTACAGACTGCCCAAGACGCAAACAGCTGAAATCCCCAGCCATCGAAGCACTGAAAGAACGCCAGTATCGTAGTGTCCGCTGGGCAGTGTCAATAAACTTGGCTGGGCGGGCGCGATGGAAATAGCATGGAGACGGTACTCGCTGCAACGCAGTTGGATTATGGCAAATCTAATGTCCTAGATGGGCTTTTACAGCTGACATCAATAGTAGACGATATGAGGTATATTCACTGGATCGCCAAGTCTGTGCATATAAATTCTATAGGTGGTAAATGATGGAACAGGATCCATTCATGCTCACATCAATATCCTGAATTGGATACTTACACAGGAAGTTTCTAAGGTAACCTGCTATCAAAGCTTTATTAACTTCATCGTTTTCTTGATCTTTTCTTGATCATCAGCCCAGAGGCTGACTAAGTTATAACGGTATAAGCTTTTCTGCGTAGCTTATTTCATGTTACAAATGTTCTGATCATCAGTCTCCAGGTAGAGCAAGATCTCGGTGATTTACTTATACTCTTCCTTACCAACTACTGTTCGAGCTTCACAACCCACGGTTGAAGTCTGTTTTGCGATCAGTACCTCAGTCTTATTAGTTTTTTCCTGTAAGCAAGCATTTCTGATTGAGACGTTACACTCGCGTGGCGAGTGGGTGTCGCTTTACGTTCCATAAATTGCTTATTACGTGTTTGTGACGTCATAACGTGATATGAAATATGTTGGAAATGCGGCTGATATGTTGCAATACAAGGAGATAGAGATGAGACGTAGAGCACAAGACGACCAGTCAGCAAAATAAATTGTTCCAAAACATCGGCATGAAACGAATACCTACCTAAATAGTTAACTTCTGCCAAACGATAGATTTCGAAAGCTTTTTTATTCAGCCTATCTTGTCTTACTGCTGCTGGGTAAAGGCCTCCTCTAAAGAATTGAAAACCTTTAACGCATGTAAATATAAAGTATTCTTATCATCGGTTTTCTCACCTACAAGAATTGCTGATTTTCTTTGTAAAATCTTCGTATAGTATAGCTAGCTTGACTGACAAAACCATTCAATACCTGTGTTGTCGCATTCGTTTCGCATAATTCGACCTATTTAGCAGATTATCTCTGATTGGTTCCAGCTGTAAATAAATAACAGCGACATCACACTTCTGAAAACTCTTATTCTCTTGAAATCTACAAAATCCAGGTCACAAGGTACACTCAACGAAATTAATTAATGTGCGGTGACGAAAAACGAGGTGTCCGATGCATCCGTCGACCCACCTGTCAACACAATTTTAAGGGCTTAAAAATATTTACGCGAAAATACACCGTCGCTGATTAAAATTTACAGCGATATAAATAAACATACCTGATATTAGTCAAATTTATGCTTCCATGTTACATGTCCGAGTTAACCTTCGTCATAATTTTTCAACGAGATGATTTAAAATGTTGATAAAATCTCTGAATTTCAATACGGATGATGAATGAAAATTGCTTTTGCAGCCTAGCCTTTGTAAATTATGGAGCAGCAAAATAAAAGGGACAAAACTTGGTAGAGCTTTAAAATTGATCCCCGCATCGGAAAGCGGTATTAGTTAAAATTGCATTCAAATCCATTCACTAATTCCTGGGATATTTTCGTATGAGACAGACGGCTACCTGCAATGTTAGATCTTCCCTTAGCGAAAGTATTTGTGTTTTAACGTTCGTTTTCGCGTTTTCTCCGTCGATTGCTGAAACGGTATTTTGCAACCAAAATACTTTGACGCGACGTAAAAAAAGGCCGTTCTAAATTTAAACCGTCTGGACTTGTGACCGAGCCGGCATCTCGGGAAATGCAAGTGGCAATAGACGCGCGTAAATGAGTTATTGTTTTTGTTGCATAAGGTTTTTGGGGGGAGTGTACTTGCCAAGATAATTCATCGACCTTTCAGCCAAAATCGTATGATTTATTTGATACGTTTATACGCTTTTCTATTCTATTAGGTACTTTTGTCTTGATTATCCTCAATAGTGGTCGTTGGCCTGGTTTTCTAGTCAACAAACGAAAACAAAACTGAATCATTGTAAAATCATTAGTTTTTCCGGAATAAATCATGACTTTTCAAGCTTTTCGCCGTAGATTTACAGACACTCATTTAGATGGCAGTCATAGAAATTACTTATTCACACAGATGAGTCACTCTCCGTTTCGGTTTCAGTGATCACTCGTTACTCATTGAGTGAGATACGAGATCTTAAGAGCCGATTTAGTTATCGATATGTTTGTATTACTGTTCCGTTGAGTATTGAAAAGCTTTGAAGGATGATTAGGTAAATAAATAATGCTGGACTATTCACGCAGCATCATCTAGCCCCAAACCCACATAATGAAATACACGATGTATTTCATTCAGTGGGCCTACATAATGTTAGGTTTTGGAGACAGTAAAAAAAATTTAGAGCAGCATAAGTAGTAGCCTGTTAGATTTAAGATTGATGATGTTTATTGTCGAAAAGATTACATGCTTTCTGATTAAGTGTCTTAAATCCTCAGTTACGATAACTTAGACACCAGGTACAACAATTTGAGATAAAACTACATAACAATATCGTAACCATTCCTGGTCGTGAGGTCGACAGTAGGTAAGCAACCACTGCTGAATTAACGGAAATATCGTGCATTATTCCTAAATCCAACAGGTGTAAACAAAATATAGAGCCAGAGCCTTGACAATCTCATAATTTCAGTCTTTAAAACTGAAATAATGTGCCATGCGCAATCCACAATAATTTACTGCTCATACAAAATGCACATTTCATAATTTTTTTCATGTTTCACGCAATACGCGCGGAAGACACTTAAAGTGGGTAATTTGTATGAGAGCGGTTGCCAAAGGTAATGTTTTATATTTAGTGGCGATGCTGGTGTTTTATGTGACGTGTCGTACCTACTGTACGTGAATGCTGCTATTTGTTCTATGCCTACTATGACTCATTGGCGTAGCGCGGGAAGAACCGCTGGGTCAGTGCCACGCTCGGTACATTTAGACAACTCTACGATATTCAGGCTCGTATTATGCAAGCTCGGTCAGTCGCTTTTCTATAATAATAAATAAATAATAAATAATGCTGGACAATCCACACAACATCATCTAGCCCCAAGCTAAGCAGAGCTTGTGTTATGGGTACTAGATGACTGATATACATAATATAATACATTACATAGATAGATATTTTTTATTATACATAGAAACGACCAGAACACCTAGAACAAATATTTGTAAATCGTACAAACATTTGTCCCAAGGCGGGAATCGAACCCGCAACCTTCTGCGCCGCAGGCGGACCTTCGCCCACCGCACCACATCGGTCGTCGGTCGTCTATGGCTTAAGGGGGTACCTACCCTCAAATTGCTTATTTTCAACTCCGTCGGACCTCCATATCTTCCAAACTACTGAATATTAACTTTGAAATTTATATATGGTAAAGTTCAGGACTTATTCTATCGATCATATGTTTCGAAAACACGATTCCATAAGATTTTCTCGATAGAAAAAAATCGCAAAGTTACCTCTAATTTTTTACTAAAACCCTAATTTCTCAATAAATACAGATGATACGATCTTGAGATTAAGCACAGTAATTGAGCTAAGTATAAAGAACATTTTATATGTTGCCTTTTTTTCAATTAACTATTCTAATGTTTGTGGGGAGCAAATAACTACTAAAAACTTGATTTTTGGGCTTACGCCGCTTTGCTCTGTCCCGCTCCTGTGAACGCGAAATCCTATGCCTATCCTCTTCACACAATAACGAGGTAGGGTACCGCCTTAAGCATTACTAAAGCAAAGATCGATGGATGAGCAAACTTTCATAATACGGGCCTTAGAATGATAAGGGTAGGTAGACTAGGAAGGGAGAGGATACGCTAGCTAGAATCAAATGAGTCAGCTATCGTCAACACCCTGTTACTTTTCTATAAAGCTCCAAGCTTAGCCACAGAGAGCAAAATTGGATAACCCTTTGAATTCGTATAATCCGCGACTCGCCAAACGCGGCTAACTCACAAATCGTAAATTTAAAGCTCTCGATGTTTTATTTACCGCACGTTGATTCTGGCGCCGGCTTTTTGACAGTCGGTCTCTTTGCCGATTTCAAACTGTCAGAATCTAATTATCAAACTGTAGACCAAAATATCCTATCAACAACACCTTATATTTCAAAGTATACGGTTTAAAGTTGCTTGGAAAATTTTTGTATGGAATATTAAAGTTTTTGCCGGCCATTCTTTATAGTAGCGGTCGCGTTTTTATTTTTTTACCGAAATAGGGTGTTGGGGTCAGCGAGGAGACGGCGCCACGGCTGGGAGATTGATGGCCCACGCCGCGACTCCCGGTCGAGCTTCAGCACTAAATTATATATTGAAAACTAATTAAGCACGTATTAAAAACGTTTCTATTCCCAGCCATAACACTTAGCTGCTTCTGTATCTTAAATGACATCCTATGGAGTATATTGAAAAGGCTAAAATTATCGTTTTTTGACGACCCAATGAATATTGAAAACCAATTACGATCGATTATAACATAAAATACTGGCAAAACATTAACAAACTAGCAATTTATTAACATACAAATGTCGCAACTTTTGAAACTTTGAGTGGCAAAAACAGAAAACAAATACGAGATGCGGGTTTACCATTTACGATGCGCATCGAGTACGCAACTCGGATCGAGGCTCGACAACTCCACAGCGGCGCCTTTAAGGCTGAACAAAGACTGCAAGGCATTTATGTAAATGGCTGAATTCCGAAAATGCCAGCAACCATCGGGCAAAAACAATGAGAAGTAAAAAACGTGGGAGGCGAAAGTTCGCTTTTTCGGGTTGTGTCGTTTTGCCGCTTATCGTAATGTATGACTTTATTGGGCAATCGTGGAAATTCGGACGTTGTACTTAGCCCAGATGTTAATGGTTCTGTATTCGGATTTTACTGACGTTAAAAACGAATTCCGAAAACATTGAAATAAAATAGTCACGTGTGCTTTGCCACGGCCGAGCTGATAGGTAGTTGGAAAAGTACAAATAAACTAATACTCATAGGGATATACTATACCAGTAAGTATAGATGAGTTTCAAGATAGTTTCTTCCATCACATAACCCTCAAGTACGAGAGTATCCCTCTACTCCTTCCATTGGTTGAAATTTGCTGACACTTTAAATCAGCGTTTACGTTCTTTTCGTGTCAATCAGTTTTTTACGCATTCTTCAAGCCAAAGGGTCATTTAATGTAGTGTCAAGGCTACCACCCACCAGAAGTTTCGCAGCTGTATGTAGGCCAGCACTATTTCCAATGGGATATATATAAAATTGTGTCGGTCCAACCACTTCTTTCACAACTTTAGTTTACAGTTTGAGTTGAATGGATTCATGTAATTTCACTTTATGGTTATGGTTTCCCTTTGGTTTTCTGTTTTGGGACGTCGTTTATTCTGTTGATGTACTATTTCATTCTTTCAACGATTTAACTTTCTCTAACATCTGATTTGAAATTTTCGTTTACAGTAGCTTTTTATACCACTTACTATTCGACTCTTCCCTAAAAAACAGTTGTACACGTCATCTTAATAAGGCGTGCAAACATAACATTATATTAAAAGTAACCTTTACACGTACCGTTTTTTCCAACTTGGTTAAACCCCAAAAACCGAAACCCAGCCCCGTGTTTGATCAGCCAAACGCTGCAATTAGCTGATTGTTATCGGCTCACTCGGGATGCCGACACGACTTAGTTTTAATACTTTTTGTGCGATTTACCTTAAATGTCAGTAATTAGAGAAAAAGTTAACGATTAACATGTGTGTGGTTCCCTGAGTATGTTTATTGTGTCTGCTGCTTCAAAGGCGTTATCATCATCATTATTTTTTTGCATTTATCCAGAAATGGCTGCTTCATTTTCGATTTTCCCTCACGATTAACTAAGCAACAGTGTATGTCCTTAGCGTACAAGATAATTTCGTAAACCATTTTATGTTTCTAAAACTAATTCAAGGCTGCATTGACAAATTGCACCTAAGACCACATTTTACCAAGAAACAGTAATGTCTTAATCTATTCCTTCATTTGCCTACCATTCAACTATGTTCAACATTAACCGCATTCAGATCTAAAGATCTGTCATCTAGCACTTGAAAGTATGCATGCAAATGCGAAGCTCATTCGCTTAACTCTTGCGAATGTCTGTAATCACTGTCGTGTCGATTAGCCGTTGAGATTCTTGTACTAGACTTTAATTGTTGTACTTTTTGGTTGTTTTTCTTCGATTTGTCAAATACATATAAATTGAATTATTAATTCTGATCTCGTATCTCGACTCTGCCATCTCTAAGAACTTCGAGCCATCAACTGGACTGAAAGACCAAATGATCAAGATAATTGGCGCTTTTGGTGACGGAAGCCAAGATCCACTGCCAATTCTCGTAATAGTTTAGTTATACTTTAAGTAGGTTTAATTTCTGTGCTCATAATAATTTGTTTAGCTTGGTTCATGTGCTAGGTTACTAGGAAGGTTACTCCACGGAGTACAATGGTCTGGATTATAAATTGCCATCATTTGAATTGCAATGCCAACACAACACCTTTAAATTACGGTATCAGCTTAAGGTTCACCTTTTAACCCACTTGGACTCCTCTGGATTCCATAGCATTATCTCACCTCATTGCTATTCTGCTCATACTTTTGTACACACCCTGTATTAACTACCTATCTCTCTCTAGCTGCCTTAGTTTGTATATTGTCATCTCGTTTCATTTCATCGACAGTAGCTTCAGCTTTATCAATTTGTTTATTCAGTTTTAGTGGTGATATATTTGTTTAACAAATGTTTCGGCATTTTTGATTTGTCGGCATTGGTCGGGATATGTTTGGTATTTCGTTATTGGTTCAATTGGTGCATTATACGTTTGTTGACTAATAATAATATTAGATTCAGCTGTGTATTTGCGAATGTTTTCAACTATTCTTTTGATGTTTCCCTGTGGTATGAGAATGGGGGCGCATGATTTCGTTACTTTATGCTGATGACCTAATTGAATTATCAGAAGCAGCTTCTTCGACTTAATTTCACGGATCTCGTGTCCGACCAATCTCGGCAATGTGAAATATCCTAAATATTCCTGAAATTAGGTGCATGTAGCTTTCACTTTTTAAAAATTAGCATAATTGTCTGTCTGTTGCTATGGAATTCAGTTTATCAGGTGACTTGGAATCCAATTAGAATCCATCCGTTTGCGTGACAGACAGTCAAGCTTCGCGACCTCTAGGACGAGTCATCGAACCTTTGAATATTTCCTTAATCGGTTATTGTCCTAATAGGGTAACCAATATTATAGGGTGACCGGAACTTTATCTTCTTATTTCGTCTAACTATTCGAATAAGTTTAATTCGCAGTTTCTTATTCAATATTTTCAGTCATAGTCAGTAAATTCAAAATGTATTTAAATTGCAATAATGGTAGGTAGTTTCTGTAATAATGTAATTTCCAAATAATTTTTCAGAAATATTATGAAAATGATATTTAGGCCCTTGGGCTTTCAAAGAGTTATTAATTTAAACTGTTGCTATGTAAGCCATAAATCGCACAAATTATGGACACTTCAAAGTTATACACGCGATGACCATCTAGACCCAATAAAATTACAGGAATCCGACGAAATTATGCCAAAATTTGCTACCACGCATACCCTATAAATATTTAAATTGTTGTGAGCCGCAAGCCTAACTTAACAAATTTATAAATATTTGAGGATTGCAGAAAATATAAATTAATCATACGAAATGCGAACTTCATAATTTTATTAAGTAGCCGGGAGCATGGGAGTAAATTAGAATAACCGAAATAAGACTCATCGTGTTGCGCTTTTAGAGTGCCGATAATGACGAATTATTGTTAATGGATACATGATGATTTTATTGGAATTAAAATACAGCCCATTGCGTTGTTAGAAAAGTTCTTGTATTGCGCTCATAAATAATAAAACCATGGCTCACGGATATATAAAGCTCGTCTTCTAGTACTCTTGAGACCAAATTGATGAAAAGCATTCGTGCAAAAAAGTAGTCCGATACTTTTACTGTCTTTAGCCGATGAATACTTATCGGTTCGCCATGTGTGGATGAACAAAGGTCTCTGATCATCCGGAGCCTTCGCATAAATAACACCCAGAGCAAAAACTTTAAATACAATTCAGGGCAGTTTCTGCGTAAGCTGCTAAATAAAGACACTGAATTGGCAAGCTGGAAAAATGTGACAAATCTGATTATTAAGTTTGGGATTTTGGTATCTCAGTTCCAGTTTGACCATCACCGAGCAATTTAACAAAACCGTATATAAGTACCTTTTTTTTTTTTTTTTTTTTTTTTTTTATCCTGAGGGAAATGCGCACGCATATCGTACTGCCACGGGGAGACAGTACGATGATGTGGGACTCTAACACCACTAAAACCCTCAGGGTGTTTCCGCCTCTGCCGCTTGTGGTAGGAACGTGGGAACGCTTACTCATCCACGAACCCACCGCGGCTGCCCGATATCGGGCCCCTCACTGGGGGTGTGCAGCACCCCCTCTTCGCGACGCGCCAGAAACACATGACGCGCCACGACCACCTTGGGGACCTTAACCGCCAATTGGGCACCGGACGACCCCGTGTCTGAACACCCAAGGTCCCCCTGCGACGGGTCAGTCGAGTGGCCCCGCCGCCTGCCACACGGTCGCAGAGGATAGGGAGAGCGGCCATCGCCTTACCGACAGACCTCCTCCCCTGCGACCCCACCGCGTCCGCCATCATACGGTGGCGACCCCGCCAAGGCCGCGGAAGGCAGGGAGAGCGGCGTACCTCAATACCGGCACTCCTCTCCCGCCGCGGCCTCCACCTCACTGCGGCCATGCTGCCCATACAGCACAGCCGCCCGCCTCAGTTGCGGTGCCTCCCATACGACACCGCAATCTACTACCGCTCCAACTGGGCTTAGAGCGCAAAACCCAGAGGAGCGGTCCGTCCAGGGGCCAGCCGTGTCGCCGTCTGCGTTGGCACGGGCCCATGGGTTCCTCTTAGCTTCATCGCGGGTGACTAGGCCGCGATTACTAAGCCGCCCCGCCTCGACAAGGCGGGAACCCTTCGGGGGGGTAAATAAGTACCTACCTGTGGCGATGAGTCTACTCGGAAATTTAATTTAATAAAAATTTTACGACCCTTGCAAAAAATCCTGCGATATAATAAACATAAATATATTATAAATAAATAAAATAAAATCTCTTTATTTCGGATATCCATGGATCCATATGGGTAACCCCATGTAAGCTTACAAAAATAAAAATAAAAATGGAAAGAGCGGTAATACAACCTCAAAAATACAGAATACCTAATTACATAAGCATGCATAAGCATGCCCCGTTCCCAGCTTCCCGTGTACATATTTTGGCAGTAGGCTTTTAAAAGAGTTATCTTTACTTGCTCTGTACACCGGGAAAACCTGCGGGCCAGTATATTACCTCTAACAGCCATCTTTGAGGCTGTCGGCAATGATATGTCCAAGATATCTAAATTTATTCACTCTTTTATATAAAATTTATAATACCTGATAATATAATATATCGCAAAATTATGGGCAAAAGTTTGTGACCGCCAACATCCCCTAAACGGGTGAACAGAAATTTCTCATAATTAGATGATTTTAATGTAGATCGTACCTTGGTATTTATTAACTCTACCTCTTCTGACCATTCAAAACTGCGAGCAAATCCGCGTGCAGCTACTATCAATCATAAACAAACTCTTTCTAAGAAAATGGTAATAATTAAAGTGAACTACAATAAATACGCTCGTCGTCCCGTCTGCGCGTGATCCTAAAACAATTTGCGGGGTTGCCTGCACGTATAACTGTATAAGGAGTTGCCGCGCCAAAACGGGCGCCAGCGAAAAAACCCGACGAGAGACGAAGGAAACCCGATCGCGGCAAAAAAGCTTAGGGATGTGCTAAGGATGCGTAATTAACTTATCGAAGTTTAGGATCCTGGTTATACCTACACACACTACTCATTATAATTTTCTTGACCTTTTTCGACATATGAAGGTAGAACATGTTTTTTTTCTTCACTTTTATCAGCCGTCATCTCAACACTCCTTTCATATACTTTATGTATTATGTATTTTTTCACACAATCCACCTATATTTTCTCTCTTCTATCGTGAAGATAGGAATATTGTAAACGTAAACTATAGACGTTCAATTCAATGCTTAGTTCTACTTCAAGTCAGTCGTTTATGTGTATTAAGGTAAAGTAAAGTATTTTATTATTTATTTAGGGGAAAACCAAAGGCTTAAAAATTAACAGAATTACAATGCAAATACCCTAAAGTAACATTTCTCAAATATAATAGGTTTTGCTTGCTTTATGAGTTATGAGGACCAATCCCATCATGCATTACATCTTGTTTTAGATGTAGAGTTAATAAGTTTGGTAGAGGTGTAGCATTTAATGTAAAAGTTTTGACTCTGCCTATCTATTCATCGATATCAGAGAAGCTCCACTCTAGGACATCCCTATCATCGGCTGCTGTAGCGTAGTAACCCTGCGCGCGCGCAGCTCCCCCGATGCGTACTACGTACTTTTTTCGCAGGCATCGTACGTAAACAAAGATTGCAGCTTCGCTCACGACTCGTGACTGTCAAATGCTCTTTTTGCTTTTATGGGATGGGTAACAATGATATCCACATTGCTTATGATAATTATAGTGGTTTTTGCAAGACTGCTGCGAAAATTGAGCGCGCGAGGGCTATCTGATGGGAATAACAATTATCTAAGGTCTCAAATACGGAATATTTATGTCTTTTCTTCTGTTAAGTAGACGTTTCTATAGAAAGCTGTATCATGGTCATGAAAACACCTATTTCCTCATCTGATACAAAATGAAGATAGCTATCCAGTGAGGTTAGATCAGGTGTGATGAAGATCAGTTTAAAACCTATACCACAATTAGAATCTGATGCTGACAGACAGTGTGTTGTCAATATCGACTTCATAAATAAATAAAACCACCACTTTATCCTGTTCCCTCTTATTGTATAACAAGAACTAGCTCAGAGATAATGTGATTCTAGAATTTTCACTATAGCATTCTATCGTAGATGATCTCGATCAGCATCTTATTCACGCCACCTTTAGGGGTGAAATCGTTTGCCATGTCACCAATTAATATCTGTCGCAAATAAAATAATTGTTTTAGTGCATCATTAGAGTTTTTGTAAACATTACACCTGTGTGGGCGGGGTGCTTTGGCCAAAGATACTTTTATTCAGAAACAGATGTTAATCCTTAAAGCGACACTGATGAATATTGGCATAAAGATCGGTGCCAATTCCTTTTCGCCAGAGGTGACAATGATGACGCTGAAATAAGGAAAAGTAGGCGAGATAAAAAGCAGAAGAAAGAACAGAGAAATAAATACAACAAAGGTTATTTGCAACCATTTTGCAAATTAACAAAAGAAAGGTGAAACATTTTTGAAATTAATTAGGGATATAATCGCTAAAATTTCAAGGGAAAATTAAAGATGTATAGACACGCCTTAAGCTCAGACAATGAGGAAATGAAGAAACCTTTTCAACTGCGCTAGAGCTACAACAGCTCCTGCAAGCTTAAGGTAAATACCCCCAACAACACACTCAAAAAACCGACTTAAATGGTAAAGTAAATAAACACTTCTGTGCTCTCAACAACTTCACGAAAATTCGAGTCGAGAAACTCTTCCAATCAGCCGAAGAATTATTACGCTTGCATTGGTGCTGCTTCCAAGAAAACGCATGAGTCACGGAAGCGTTATTTTATTGTTACAGTCGTTACGTTTATTTACGTGTACGGAGCACGTAAAAAGTGTGTCAGGTCGGAGGACTGGGAACATCGTAGAGAACAGACGGCACTTTACGAATCTCTAAAAGCAAATAGACATGACAACATACTAGTTTCATATTTAGTTGCTGAGCATAAGCTCAGCAACTACATAATAATTATTATTTTAACAAACATAGAAAACAATATTTGAAGATGACCGCAATAATATTCGCACAACAAATTATCGGACAGACGACGGAACGTTGCATACGATAGAGAGATTTGTTAGCTACGAACTAAACAACTCGAATTTACGATTATATCAATTTGTGATTTCCGGGAGCTACTTTGCTATGCGATCAATCAATTAAATATAGATACAGCTGTCAAGCCATTATTTTAATTTATTCTGGAATCGCCTGCATGTGTAACCTTTAATACTTGAAAGTAAAACATACATAAACAGCTTATAAAAATGAACTGTTAATAGCCCGCCGATAAAATGCACTCACAGAGAGACGAATAAAACTATCATGAGCAGAACTCATTCAAAACCCTTAGTTTACTACCTATCCTATAGCTCCCATTTATAACTAAATAATAAAAAAACCACATATTATTATGATTGAAAGATACCATATTACGGGATTACATATGGGCACTTAAATTTTAACGACTGATCTTGCAGACCACCAGCGATTTTAAATGAAGAGTTTTATAACTCTATCGACAGCTCGACAGGTAATCTTCAATATTATAGAGAATAAATAAAATATTATGATGATTTGAACGCGGATACAAAATACTGCGGTAGATATCAGATAGATCAACTATCTTGACTCAAAGGGACACAGAAAGTTCAACGAGATTATTGAGCAAAATTATCTAGAAATGAAATATTTAAGCACCAAGGAACTCTTTCAGTAAACGCAATAACTATTGATTTTACTACAGTATTAATAGAAGTAATTGTGGAGTAGTTAAGTAAAGATGGAATTTTCAATGACGGCAGACTGCCTTTGACCAATTCCCTATTGCATTTTATTACACTTCCATTACATTCCTCATCTTACACAACACCATGCGTAGTTACGACAATGCCTACTTACGGTCCTAAGGCAGGAATAACTCTTGTCAAAATTGTTTATTCTTGAACACACGGCAGTTAATAATGTAATTGTAACTAAATATTTTTATCCTAATATTTTGCAATAGATTTCCGCAAAATAACGCCTGAATCTATTTTTTTTAATAAATATATTTTTATACTCAGTCAAGAATTACTAAAAAAAACATTTAAGTAACTGAAGATAAGAGGTGACCCACAGGAGTCAACTAGTAAATTCACGCTGCCCTACCACCGCATGAAGACATAAACGTTTTTATAGCTGCACTAATGCGAACTGGTGATAGGAACCCACACGATGGCGAAGGGCAGATTGCAGGGCTTGCCGTATAAACTGGCGAAATGAAGGGAAATGTTTATCAAGAATTGAGTAGATCGCCTCTAGATAAACAATCCAGACTGATCCACAGCTATACTTTTGTTATGTTAGCGAAAGTATTTGATTATATCGACCTCTGTGGCGCAGCGGGTGAAGGTTCGCCTGCAACGCAGGAGGTTGCGGGTTCGGTTCCCGCCGCGGGAAAAATGTTTGTACGATCTGCAGATTGTTCAGGGTGTTTTGCGTGTTTTCAGTGTATAATAAAAAATCTGTGTAGGTTATACAATGTATTAGGTAAGTATATCAGATATCTAGTACCCTACCCATAACACAAGCTCTGCTTAGCTTAGGGCTAGCTACTGCTGTGTGAATTGTCCAGCGTTATTTATTTTTTCTTATTTAAGTCGCGGAAAATCCATAATGGTGTAGGTAAGGTAAAAAATGGTCTGGAATCGAGAACAGAGTCTATCGTTTTGGTAAATGTTAATAATAACCAATACGAATTCCAAAAATAGTAGCTGCGTTTAACCCAAAAATAATAGAAGCAACCCCAAAACGTAATCGGCTATTAGTAGAATCCTAATCTTCGACTGAAACGATGTCGTGTCGATCAGTTGCATCTATTGTGGTGCAGCATTAAAATAAAAGTAGTTTATTTTGAATACGGTCGGTCCGACTGTCTGTGAGTTTAATTACCGATGGTTATTTATATCGGTAGTTAACCGCCACTAGCGCCCTCTACTTTTGTTGGACAAACAAATTGTTTTATGGGCACTTTTCATTGTTTGATGTTGTTTATTTTTGTAATTTTATGTTTCAATTCTGATGAAAATTATTTAGGCAGTGGTCGGGTTTTTAATTTGAGACGTGCCGCGCCATCTACTTTCGGGTGGCGCAAGCTGGTGTAGAGCCTTTACGTTTCCTCCGTATCTTCTGACTTATCCATGATATTAGTTATGTTCTATCTTAGTGAAATTTTTCTTTACATAATCTCCCCTCCCTTCATTTTCGACAACCCTGATATTCTCGCGTCAGAAAAATGATCACAGCTACACCTGAGTATTGCACACTATATTTTCTCACATTTTCCTTTAGGACCGGATGATAGAAGATTACGATTCATCAACACCCTCTATTGCTCATACCAGATTATCACCTGGCCGAAAAACGGCAGATTACCAGGAAAATCCCTCTCATATTTAGCTTTCGATTTGGTAAACACGTTAGAATATCGGTGCCGTGTCTGAGTCATTGGCCCTTTGCCAGGCCTCACCTGAACTGCATCTTCCGTTCAGGATGTCGCTAGGCCTATTCATACCGGCTGATTAGTGACGGTTTGATAACTGCCCGGACTGTCTAGACGATTGTTGGTTTTTCCATGGCGATAGAAGTTTTGATCTAGCGAGGTGACAACTATGCGACTGTTGTTTGACTCCTACGGTTTTTACCTTGAAGCGTTCAGCAGGGTTCACTGCTTCTTGACTGTTCACATAGGATAGGTAATATTGTGGACATGTCTGCGCACGATCATGCTAAATAGATTTTCATTTCTGGGCTCATATTCGCAATGCCTCTCGTGATTAGCTGTACTAAATAATTTTGACTGGTCGCGTTATATTATAACTCATCTGTGACCAAAGGCCCTCGTATAAAAAAATAAAAATATAGAATAATTTCAGGTGTTATTCTATCATATCAGTTCTCGCTAGTACATCTCTTAGTTTATTGACGTAAGTAACTGCAGACAGACGTCTAGCCCAAAGCCAGTAAGGAAATCGCATCGTTCATTGCTCTTCTCGGCCATTAGCGCCTATCCCATTCATGAAGTCCATATTTCGGTTGTGACGTCACGCGTGGGATGGGATTGGCAAGGACGGATCGCATCGACGCCTCCATTCATGTGACTATGTTGGCATGCCATTGAGGAATACTCCATGCCATTGACGGCTATTGGTAATTGAATACTAGTCCACTGACTGGTCACAAGGTCAATGGAAAATAGCCCACAATTTTCGGTGTCAAGAGATGTAGAGCGAGACGGATCGTCTGACTTTTAGTATCGTACAGATATCAGGAGAATTCAACCAAATATCCACATAGAACTAAATGCCGGATTGCATATGGATAACGACATGCCTCCAATTACCACACCCGCAAATACTCCACCCACCCCTTCATGAACGGGGTAGTAGGCGTGTAAGCCTCAATGAACACCCACGAGCTACTAGGGTGCCATAAAACCAAGGATATTGGGTTCAACACACTGCAAAGCGCTCTTTATTAGATCCGTCGTGGGCGGGACTTCAGTTCCAAGTTGCGTAAGAGGAATCGTCTGGGCAGAGGTGAGCGTGCAAACAAGAGTTTTTCGTTTCGTTATATTTCCGTCACTACACAGATTGTGGGCTAGATAAGAATTTTATAGTTTTCCGGTGGTTTTGGCAGTGAGATTATAATTAGTCCCATTCAGAAGTGAAAGCGAGAACTATTTCGATCCCACATTAAAGTTCTCGGTTCTTAGTTCCAGAGATTAATGATCCCAACTTCTTCAGACGGTGCACATACTCTGAGCTGTCATTCGGAAGCTCTTGGACAAAATTGGCACTTTCGCCATTTACCTAGAGGCTGCTTGCCAAGTTTCATCATTCCAATAAGTCTACCTTTACGACCCTAATAATTGAGTCCTCAACGATACGCTATAAAAATCTCGTCACTGGAATGGAAATCGAGTGAAAAAAACAGAGAAGAAGATATGTTTGATGTTACGCAACGCGCTCGATATATCCAACCAGACATTAAGAATGACACATCCTAAAGACATAGTAAATGATTTACTACAAGCATCTCTTTTTTTCGTTACACACTGAATCGTAGCCAATTTTTTTTCAGCGTCGCCCGAGGATGGGATGTTGTCCAACGAATGAGTCCCGTTTAGATAATACGCGTTATTTCGGTTCTTACATATGTTACTCGTCACACAAAATAATAAGGCCATTGGCCTAATGACAGGGGTTTATTTTTAGCTCGGACTTTTGAAGGCGACGCGTTTTAAGTGTAACCAAAGTGGATTCTGAAACTGTCCTGAATTTTCCCCTTTTCCACTCGCATCTGATTCGAAAGATCGCACCTCCGGAGCGGATATTTTAGGTTACGATTTATGGTTATTAAGAGTTTGACACTAAAAGTCTGAAAAATGTCTTGGTTATCGCAATTTGATGTCACTCGATTTCAACACGATTTAAAACTCACCTACGAGCTTTTATCTTGCTTTACCACGCTTATCAGACCTTGGCATAACTTTAGACATAAAACCGAGTGCCACACATTATATAGCCACTCTGTCTCACGTGTCTGTAACGAATATATGATCCGTAATTCAGACATACGGACGCCGGCTAATGCGAAATTAGAGCATGTTTTTGTGCTTGGTTTTGTGTTCAGATCATTTGTAATTCTCTTATGGTAGCTGATATGTCTTGTACATAGGTACATCTGATAAACATATTCAATTAGAATAATAAACGTCAGAATCAGTGTCAGGTACCTATTATTATAAGTAGCTGTTTTATTTTTATTTTAAGGGATATTATTTAGTATTTATTTCGTTTCAATAAGTGTTATGTGATATACTTGTTTTGACATTTCCTACAAATCCACCATATAGTGCAGTCAATGAGTACTCAAAAGAGGGGTTGGGTGGAAAAAGTCCAAAGCAGAAAGTAGACTTCGGAACTTTGTTTGCACTAGTTACTAGATTTGCTTGCAACCTTTCCATCAACAATCCTTCGTCGGCTCGACTAAAATAAAAAAAAATATCTCTACTACAAACTCTCCACTATTAATAAGTACATCTTACTGCTTTTGTGCTGTCGGTTTACGCCCCCTTACCTAATTAATTCCTTAGTGTCCAGTGCTAGTGCTAAACGCTTAAAAATCATTGCGATCATGATGCAACCACCAACTAAGTAAGATTTTAACACATGATTTGTATACAAGCATCTAGACCCATAAGGTCTAGATGCTTGTGACAATGCCAAGAATTATTAAAATACTCATCTTCCATGCAGTAACAACAATCCCCTGTACCCAGGTAGCCCAGCACGAGTGGAGCCGATGCAGTCGGTGCGGACGACCCGGGGTAGTCGGGTGCGGCTCGAGTGTAAGGCCAGCGCTAGGCCTCCGCCACGGATCTCGTGGTACAAGGACGGGAAGCCCGTCGCCGATATTGCGCTTAGGAGATTCCGGGTGCAGAATTTTAGGTGAGTACACCTCCAGTATCAACCTCCGGCCAGGTGGGATGACGATCTGCGAAAGACTGCAGGCAGATGCTGGAAGCGGCAGCAAGACAGGGCGCTATGGCGCTTGTTAGGGGAGGCGTATGTCCAGCAGTGGACTAAATATAGGCTGAGGATGACACCTTCAGTTGCTTTGTATCACTTATGGAAATAAAGAATAGGAAAGGGCCTTAAGTCCTTGAAGGACGCCCCGAAGTTTTACATGCGAAGGCACTTCTTTACATGTTTGTGTTAAGTGAAAATACTGTGCTTTTAAACATGCGCAAAATTGTCTGAGCGCTATTGATCATTGAAATTTTCGAATAAAAGTGAACCAACCCACAAAACCTAGCTTGGTCCCAAACCGCATCTCTATTTTCAGACATTTAAATAGTGCAGAAGCAATCAAGTCTAACTATTAACCTAAAGCTTTACTATTAACCTACTGGTAACCAAGCCAATCAAAACAGCACAATAAACATTGAAACAAAGTAATTAGGCACAGGGAGACTTGAAGGACAACCCATCCTCATCGACTAATGTCCAATCAACGACCCAATCGACTGATCTTGCTCAAGATCATCTACAGAATCTAGTTCAAGCCTGTTACAAACAAATGGTTCTTACATCAGCAATTGCAAGCTCAATTAGTGCAAACAGCGCTAATCGCAACACCAGACTAACGTGAATGACCGACCTGACAGTTCTAACAACTCCCTTTGTCTTGGTTTCAATTGACAGATATATCTAGAAATACTTCATTTCATCAGCTGGACAAATAGTTGGAGACGATCTCACCATGCTATGTACCTACCAGTTAATAGACGTTCGCTAAATTCTTGACGGCAGACTGTCTGTTGTCAATTCAGAACGCAATAAAATTAAAGTTTAACCTACAACGCCAGATGTCTTGAAGATTTAGGATCCTCCCATGAAATTAACATCACCACCGACACAACTATAGCACTATGAGACATCAGTATCCACAGCGTTCCACCTGATATTTTTAGAGATTTACTAATATAGGGGACATCAGATAAACCACTTATATCTAAGCATTCTATCAGTTTCTCATTTAAGAATTCGAACTTTTAATATATTATTAAAGAATTATGATGACTAAGCATGACATTGTGTTGATTCCAGAAGGCGCTCGGTGTTAGTGATAAGGCATGCAAAATATGAAGACTCTGCGCGGTACGAGTGCAGAGCGCAAGGTGCGGTGGGCCCGCCTGCGATCGCGACGGCTAACGTCAGCGTGTTGCCACCTAGTTCGGCGGCACCAGATACATGTATGTATTTTTAAAATCCATGACTATGCTTAGTTTCAACACCATGATAAAACCATGCATAGTAAGCATGAAGCATTGACCAATTACATAGATTCGCCGATTGTGAAGGTTTTTGGAAAGCTGTTGTAGTTTCCATGTGTAGAAAGTTTGAACTACATACAAAATACAAATACAAAAATCTTTATTAGGAACAGAATAAAATAGTATAGAGTATATTTTTGGGCTAACAACCACAAAAGTTAAAAACTGTGTAGCAGAGTCAGCGCCCTCCTCCGTTAACAAAATAATTATGTGCCATCTTAACTAATCTATTAATATAGGTAAATTGATTAACATTTTACGCATTCCAATGATGATCCATGCTGGTAGCATTAGCTTATTGGAAATGCAACCTAAGGAAGACATCCATCACTAAGCACTGTTCAGTGAACTTTTCAATCCTAATGTATTTTGTATTGCATATTTTTCCAATGTTTATAGGTAGGTAACAGCTCATTTGCCTCTAACTGGAGCATAAGCAAGTCAGACTTGTAAACAGACGTATCAATTGATGTCATATCATTGTTTGCAGTACCGTTGTACTGGGAACGGTCTTGGGAATTAACTTCGAAGAACCGAACGTAAACATTGTAAACAATACTGTGATGGGGGGCAATGGAGTGATCTACACTTAAGGTGTTCTCGACTCATTTTGTTTAAAGGGATGTGTCGCTTGCTGTACATTTTCTTTTCTCAATTTCTCTCTGTGCCTGTCTTCAGGTTACCTATTTTAGTTCAGTTTAAGTTTTAAAAACTTTTCATTTCTTTTTATCTGGCTGTAAAGCCCTACTACCCACTGTTAGGTGCAAGCCTTCTCGTAGATATGCTATTGTCTCTTATTTTTCTCTGATTCGTTTGTTTATTTTTTAGGTCCTTAATAGTAGTAAGTTTGATTTGCTTTGTCAACTCAATCTATTTTTAACCCCCGACGCAAAAAGAGAGGGGTGTTATAAGTTTAACGTGTCTGTCTGTGTATCTGTCGGTGGTATCGTAGCTCCCAAACGGAATTACCGATTTTCGTTTAATTTTTTTGTGTCATAGATAATTTTATCCCGAGTGTTCTTAGCCATGTTTCATGAAAATGTGTTTAGCCAATAAACGTCAGCGGGTTTTCAAAATTTTTAATTTTGCTTTGCTATGTTGTATTGTAACTTAACTGTAACTACCTATAATTGGGGGGTCACAACTTATGTGTTCTTTTTGTGTTTTTAAGTGTAACCTCTGTTGGTATAATGCTCAATATATAAATAATAATTAAATTTGTTTTTATCAATAACCTAACAAAAATATACAAATAAATAAATTATTGTCGGTCTTGGGTGGGTCTTACATCCATCCATCCTAAATAACACTGGCTAGCACTCATTTTGTATATTTATCTTTTATTCTTTTGTCAATGAATTACTCATGTTTTATTTCTCTTTTTCCAGCGACAATGGGATCGCCCTGTCCAAAACCTGCAGTGTCAGATCCTTCAATGGAGTACTGCCTCAACGGAGGCACCTGTATATACTTCGAGCTTGTACAGGAACAGGCTTGCAAGTGAGTTTACCTTTAGCTACCTACCTGTACGATGATGAGTTTGGAGGGTTTTGAAAATTGGAAATTGGTGTAGCTTTTTTGACAGCAGAAATTTTGGAAACTACTATATTGATCATTTTGTCTCTTCTGTTGCGTCACGTGCAGTGTCACGTAACGTAGGAAGCTTTGACTGACAGCTTCCAGCTTTGAATCTATTTTAAAGTTTCTTTTCTTCTCCCCAGATGTCCAGAAGGCTTCGCAGGACAACGGTGCGAGAACAAGGACGTTTCGCACAGAAGCAGTATGTCTCATTCCTACACGTGCAAACTGGGCCTCTCGGTCACTTACTACTGTTAGCAGGCGATGCGCCGGCGCATAACCCCACCTCGTTCCAATTTTAAATTTAAAATTTCAGCTCGCGAACGCAAGCCGGCGGTGTGTGAAAACTTTTTCGTTACACGAGACGCGATGAGTTTTTATGATCTTCTCATTATTAATTGCCTATTTCGTTGAAAAAACACATCTTTTAAAATAGCTCTCTAATGATGGCGTGGCGATGCATACGTGAATAGTTAATTTTAGAATGGTTTTCACACAACGCCGGGCCAGTGGCGCAAACGCAGCTGTTTTAGACAAAGCTGTTTTCGAAAAACAGTGCATTTTGTGTGAATATAGGAGTATCGACGTCCGTATCGCGGTAGATAAGGTTAGGCCAGTTTTCGGCTAGTGTAAATAATATAAAAATATTTTTTAAACTTTGAAACTCGTTTATCTCTCGAGACTGAGCAGAAAAATTGAGATTCTTATTTATTACATACGCGTTAATTATTCTTTTTTATAGACTTCTGTCTGATACCTACATTAGATACGTTTTCTTCGAATCATTGGGCCCAGTGTGACCGTCCCCGATTTATCTAACTTTTAGCTATAATATAGTTTTTCCTTATAACATTCAACGATTGAACATTTAACTTACAAAAAAAGCTCGAAAATTTTGACAGAAGACGGTCGATCAACTACTGAGTATAGTTTTATCATTTCAAAATTCTTTAGTAAATTGAAGTTGTAAATATTTTAAAATATTATGTATTATTTCGATATTAATGATGTTAAATATAAGGTTTGATTAGTATGTTATATTCTGATAAAGAGACTTACAATTTATGTACATATCTATTAGGGTAAGGGTGTTTTACATAATGAGACATAAAGGGTCCATTTCACAAGGGTCGGTTATGAGGCTAACTTTCTGACAGATATTTTATTTTACATACTTACCCATATTATCTGTCAATTGGTGACGATACTTGTAAGCGACCTATTGTGAGAAGATCCTTGAATATTTCTTGGCAGGATTTAGTACCATTATCTAACGTAGCGTTTTTAGCGAAATTGTTCCAACTCGTTTTCATTTATGATGTTTTTCGACGCACAAAATTGGCAAAATGTAAGGCGCTATAAAAATTATCGATCCGATTTTCCACCTAGTCATATTAGCAGTTTTAAATAATACATTAGCTAGGTAAACAATAATTTATACGATTTATGAGTGGTGCCTATTTGGAGGAATGGTTGTGGATATTTTAATTTAACCAACTTTACAGAAGTTTCTTGATTTGATCCTTCTTAATTTTCCTTTTTACGAGACCGAAGTGTCTTCTCTTAATAAATTTTCAGTTTCCTTTGTATAAAGTCCTGTCTTTTGAAGATCATTATTTATATAACATATTGTAGAAAGGGACTATTTATTGTATTTTAGTAAATAAACGCCTGTAGATGTAAATGACAGTCATTGGCAACGCGCTCAAAAACCCTTTATTTTCTAGAGTTTTACGTTGTTTTATTTGCTTCAACTTTATTTGCATATGCCTATTACTTCGTCACTTATATCTGTAACTGTAACCTGAGTTTTGTAGTCTCACAACAAATATTAGGCGAATCACGTAATAAAATGTAAATCAAATCCGCAATAAAAGAATGAGTGTTGGAATTAACAGAAAGGCGACTATTTGTTTTTGTTTCTTACACTTCCCGGTCATTTTCACAAAGTCCTGTCCAGCTCACATAATTTGACAGATTATTTTCTGTCACTCGACAAGACTCAGTGAAAAAGGCCCTTAAAACATTGACGAACGAACATGGAATTGTAAAACGGTATGTATCATCAAAATTATTATTATGTCGTGCACTCTAACACTCAGCACTCATTTAAAATGGAAAAATATTTGACATATTTCTATTTATTTATCTACTTATGTAATAAAGCTTCCTATGCACTGGTACTAACTGCATGCTGATGCATGTTCTCCTTTCTTCTTCTATTTGTTGTGAGATAACATTACTAGGCACAACGTAACAAATGCATGGTGAAACAAAAGACAAATGACCTGTTCTACAGCCGTGTTTTTTTCAACAGATGAAGGCATTCCCCTGTGGTGATACGAACGACTCGAAGAACAAGATTTGAATCGAATTTGTAGAATAATTTGAAACATTCCTACTTCACCGTGTCGACAGAAGTGGCCTTTGTTAGTTACCTAGTCCTATTGGTAGCCCCTTCCAGGTTAAAACGTCAATGTTATTATGTTTAAGTTTGTTTTGTCCTCTCTGATCAAAAAGAAAAGCTTCGGAAGCCCTGTAGCAAGGCCTACAGGGCTTCCGAAGCTTTTTTTTTGCTCAAATTATCATGGAATATCGTTTCCAACTCGATACCTGTCAAAGGCATTCGGTCAATCCTTACATATGGCTCTTCAAGCAAGACTTTTCAGCCAATCGAACTCAATTCTCACCTTCGTCTCATTCGTAAAATATAGTGGCGTTAAGTGGAGCCAATCAGAAGCGATCATTTAGCAAACAGATGATGATTTTGGCATTGCAAGTACCAAAGTCGAATTTTTGTTGAATGCTTCGTTTAATAGAGGAAAAATAGACTTTGTTAGTTCCTAAAATACCGCATAAAATAGATAATAGTAAACTCAAGACTTAACGAATACTCTACAGACCATCACTTAGTTATTAAGCTTATACAATTTTGTACGATATTTTTAATGCGATCGATTATGAATTCGATTGGTAATGATTGGGATTGAAAATGAATGCTGTCCCGCGTAAATCATACTGCTTAGATCATAAACATGATCTAAGCGGTACAGCAAAAGAGAGGCGGTCATATTCAATTGCAATTTTTATTTACGCGACTTATAATATAATATCTGCGATTTGCCCTTTAGGCAATAAGTAGGTATTTATTTACCCACCAATAATCAATGAGTACCTACAGTACAGTAATTATAATAATCATTCAACGAACATAGAGCCCACGACCACTACCTTCGATTCACTTGAATTTTGTTCATACTGCAGCTAATTCAAATTCTAGTAACGCCATCTGTGTGATGGGAACGAAACTTACCCTAATGTTATATTTTGCTATTATATTTTGAACCTTATCTTGGAATCCTGAAGGTTTTTGGTGGTAATTATGAGGTTAGTATGTGAGCCGAGAAGAAATGAGCATTATTGATTTCTGATTTCTTTAAATTTAAAATAAAAATAAGTTACTCACATCATTTATCCAGCTGGATTTGCCTGTTTTATCCATGTTATCTGCCCTGAGCAGTAGATAATCAATTGGCTACTGCTTTCTACCGGAATCTGATAAGCTGCATAGGATCCTGCAAAAAACAATCAAACGTATGAATATCTCGAATAATCAAATGTTAAGTTGTATTAACGGTTGTACAGTATTATTTGCTGATTAGATGTTATTTATTGTAGCTTTTAATGCTATTTTTAAGTGCTTTGTTATAAATATACTAATTGAAAATAATATTTGTTTTTCTTCGTCAATGCAGCAATGATAACAATGTCCTGTACATATTTTGAGTGACAGAGCACAGAAGGCGACGCACGGTACAAATGAAGGTAGAAACACGTTATTTCAATTTTATACATTTTGCCGGTTAGTCCCCCTATGCTCTAGTCCCGATATGCTCGACTCGTAAAATAGGTCGATTCTACGTAAACAATGGAAGGTAGGTACTACAGTTGGAAAGAAAAGTATTTGACTAACCGTATTTTGCGAGCTATGGAGTTCCTTTGAAGGATAGGATTCGTAACGAATTCACCCGACAGAGATAAAAAGTTATCGACATAGCTGCAAGAATTAGCAAGCTGAAGCTGAAGTGGGTCGGCCATATCTCACGAGAGAACCGACAACCGCTCTGGGGTAAACGTGTTTTTAAGTGGAAACCGGGACTTGGCAAACGTAGGGTAGGACGCCCTCCGCAGATGGGATGATGACCTGCGAAAGACTGCAGGCTGATTGGGGGAGGCAGTGGCAGTGGTCCAGCTAACATAGTATGATGATGATGACTTTTTATATTGTTAGAAACAGATTATTACAGCGACACACACAACACACCTTTAATGTAGGTATGAAACGGCTTCTGACGCGTCACAACACTACACAATATTGCGTTTCTGACAGTGAGCGGAAAAGGCATGGAAAAGGACGCTTTCTCGTTTCGCCAATCCGCTTGCGCGATGCGCCGGCACTCGGGTATCGCACTCGAGGTTTATAAACCCGAATCAATTGTTGATTGGTTGTTTGTTAAGATACAATCCTTGTCCACCCCATCAGCACACATATGCCCATGTCATACAGGAACAATCTTTCAAACTATTTTAAGAATAACTAGCTGCGCCCCGCGGCTTCGCCCCCGTGGGAATTTATGTTTCCAACTTTCTTAATTTTTTCTTTCATAAGAACCTTCTCCTGACAATAACAAACACAACAAAGAAAGAATTAGCGAAATCGGTCCAGCCGTTCACGCGTGATGCCGTGACAACGCGAAACGGGTTTCATTTTTATATATAAGACTAGCTGCGCCCCGCGGCTTCGCCCCCGTGGAAATTTATGTTTCCAACTTTCTTAATTTTTTCTTTCATAAGAACCTTCTCCTGACAATAACAAACACAACAAAGAAAGAATCAGCGAAATCGGTCCAGCCGTTCACGCGTGATGCCGTGACAACGCGAAACGGGTTTCATTTTTATATATAAGATACTAGATTCTGCCCGCGGCTTCGCACGCGTTCATTAAACAAAATTGTGAATCTAAACCATTCCCAGATCCCCTTGAACACACACAAAAAATTTCATCAAAATCAGTCCAGTCGTTAAACTTGTGAATCTAAACCATTCCCAGATCCCCTTGAACTCACACAAAAAATTTCACCAAAATCGGTCCAGTCGTTTGAGAGAAGTTCAGTGACATACACACTCACAGAAGAATTATATATAGTAAGATAGACTAACTATAATAAAATCTAAGACAACCAGGTGAATATCGGGTGCCTATTGCTCATAGGCGTAATCGCCACGCTTGGCAGGCGGATTGAGGCTAGGCGCAAACGGACCTCCGCTGTCACAGCGAAGAATCGACCTTTACTGCGACCGCCACGGCCAACATCATCTTAATCAAAAGCAGTCCACTGCAGCTAGTCATTATGCAACAAAACGACGGTGATAATAATAATAAATAATATTATTAATACATAATGCTGGACAATTCATACAGCATTATCTAGCCCCAAGGTAAGCAGAGCTTGTGTTATGGGTACTAGATAACCGATTGTACTTAATATAATACATAGATAGATTTTTTTTTATACATAGAAAACATCCAGAACGCCCTGGACATGTCTGCAGATCGTACAAACATTTGTCCCGAGGCGATAATGGTAACAATCTTTATCTATTGAGTCATTGTTCAACATTTAGCTTGCGTCGGAGCTTTTACTTGAACTTGGATCTACCTGTGCTATGCAAATAATAATTATAAATTATTATTGATTTATAGAAGAGCAGCTGAGAGTTGATGTCTTTAACATTATTACAGTGCTGTTAAAGTTTTTCGCTACACTAGTTTGTCTCATATAGTGGTCAGATAAATAAGTTTCAAGCAAGGTTCCTCTTATTAAACAAAATGCAAACTAATTTATGTACCATAACAATTACAGATGACATAATGTTACAGATATGATGATATGTGTAATTAAGTGAAAACATTGTCACCTATGGTCCCCGCAATAGGCTAGGCCTGTTTCGCGTGACACTTGACACTTATTTTCATAGCATCATTCTAAATTAGTCAGATATCAAATAATACACACCTTTTTCAGTTACCAATAGTACAGGGGTAACAAGGGCCACACTACATTTTATTTGTAGGCTGGTATATTGACATGGCAATGTGGTTGCAGCATCAATATCCTGAAAATAGAAATAAACTTGTAAAATGAAGTACATACCTACTGACCAATCAGACTAAGTAAAAATAGTTATGTGAGTAAAACGATACTTACACAATAACAGCAGATTTAGCTAAGCTTGGCTAGGTAAAGAATTTATAAATAAATAGTGCTAGATGTAAAAACTATTCCACTTTAATTATGCCGGTTTCATAAAATAATTATAAAGTGAAAACAGCATTTAAAATATAAAAAAAGCATGCAAAATGAGTTGGACTATTCTAGAATTATTTACAAAATACTGACACGTCCCTTGCAAATTATGCCATACACGCCTACCTATATCTAAAGTCTTATGGCAAATGGCCATACTTAAGAGCCTAATCTATATTACTCTATATTTATGGTTAACAAAAAGGATGGATAAGTTATATTAGAAAGAGAGTGAGAGATTGAGTTTTTCGGTGAGCCTTCTAGATGGCGTAAATAAAAACTAGCATAACAAGACAATGAACACTACATCCTATCTAAAATCAGAGAAGATACAAGTCTACTAGAACCACACAATATTCAAACTCACTGGTTGAACAGACTTAAGACATAAAAAAATTGTTTCAACAAAGCAGCCAAAATACATGATAACACAAATTACATACATCAAAATACACTTAATAATTCTACTAGATTCCTAGATCCTAATCAACAAGCTTATAACTAACCACCGTCTCCATCTTATGTAGATTTGTGGAGAACGACTTCAACTGAACATTTTGTGGATTATCAATTGCTATTGGTTCAGCTTCAGACCATAGTTCTGGCACGTCACAGTCCGTTTTAGCATGAACTAACACATCAAAAGAACATCTAATATCCAATAACGGTAGGTAGGATATTGTAGCCGCTACTTGTAGCATAACATCTCGAATTTCTTGCTGGATTTTTTTGAGATCTTTACTGCTGACAGGTTCATTCTTTTCCTTGGATAGGGCAATGTCACCATCTTCATATTGGACATTGAAGTCCCAACATTCAATTATTTCTTGGTTGGCCACATTTATTATCACTAGGGACAGCTTACTGACTTTCTTGTTCACTATCCATTCTGAAAAATAGGATTCATGTATTACTACCTGCGCCCCGCGGCTTCGCCCCCGTGGAAATTTATGTTTCCAACTTTCTTAATTTTTTCTTTCATAAGAACCTTCTCCTGACAATAACAAACACAACAAAGAAAGAATTAGCGAAATCGGTCCAGGCGTTGTTGAGTTATGCGCTTACCAACACATTTTGCGATTCATTTTTATATTATAGATATATATTATGATATGCAGGGAAGAACTAACATTAGTCCTCTAAGAAGGCCAAGAGCTACTTGGATCGCATTATGCAGCTGTGCAGTGTTTAAATGTTGTAAATGTTGCAGTGCATTTTAATGTACTAGTGACTGAGTAGGTACCTACTTTGCCTTGTCTAAGGTTTCTAATGGATATTGGCGATAGGTCTAATGTGCCCAAAACCATACAAATCAAAACTCCCAATGGGAACTATTTGAAACCTACCTACCTCAGATCTTTAGTAATAATACAAATAAATACTTTGAAACTTTGATAGAATGAAAACTTGATCTTACCTTCACTTTGTAGCAGCAGATTAGTAAGAAACGATTTGATTTTAGGATCTTGAGAGAGGAACAAGGTAATGCCATATTCCTGCTCGGCTTTGAATGACTCGAACGGATAAAGCCCTCGTTGGAATAGCACAGAATTGATGGCATATTCTGGAATGAGCAGAATGTAGTCAGTAATCTTTAAAACATTGAACACAAAGGCATTCGTAAATCAGTTTGCTTACTTAAATACTCGCAAAGGATTTGGGCCGAGCCCCGCAGAGTTATGCAGTTCTTCGTTTGTTGCATTTTCAGATTTCAGACAGAAGTCACTGGTTGATAATATGAAAGTAACAAAACTATAATAGTTTAAGCCTCGCAGTTGATTTTCTTTCGCCAATCTTAGCGTAATGTTTTTCGTTTCTTGTCCGTTGACGGTTTTATTTGAATGGAAACAACAAACAAAAGTATTTTTTGTTAGAACAGACAGCTGTTGCTTGAATTATTTTTGAACGAAAACGGCTAAGATAAGAGCCGCACCAAACCACAACCACAGATTTGAACTCTTTCTACGAGCCGAACGAACAGTCTAATCCATAGATAAATAAAAAAAATCTCTCGGCCACTGGTTAATTAAGATCTCTGATTAAGATGTATGCACGGAATTAAAGTAAGGATGTATGATACTCAAAGCTGATCGCAAAAAAAAATTGTTTCCTTGCTTGACAGTTCAAAGACCACATACGATCATGTCTTCCCCTCTGAGTACTGAAACCAAGTTGGTTTCAGTACTCAGAGTGTCTTCCCCTCAGATTAAATATAGGTAGATCTTCAGCGAGCATGCCAGAGAGCAAGACAAAGTATACGAGGTGGTGGGGGAAAAGTGTTGCCATGCAATTTTCTTACCCCGATTTTAGGTTCCTTATTTCATGTCTTAGTTGGTAGATCGGATTTGCGATTTTCCAGTTAATAAATTTAAAAATTAAATTATCTGAGCGTCTGGTCGAAGCGAAGCGTGACCCGAGAGCTAGTGAGTATCGGGCACAGCGCATCAGCATTGCCATACAGCGTGGCAATGCAGCCAGCGTCTTGGGGACGCTTCCGACTGGTATTGATATTGATCAGTTGAGCTACCTGCAATAGTCTGAAAATAGCTCAATTGTTTCAATTGTAAATACTAGTATAATTTTCTATTTTGTGAATAAAGGCTATTGCTAGGTGCAGGCGCGGTCCCAGGGGGGGGGTCACGGGGGTCATGACCCCCCCCAAAATCTTAGTTTAGGTACTTAAAAAATTGCAACCCACAGCTTGATGATTATATTATCCTGTTTACTTCCGTTACATTGATTATGGTTACCAACTGCAGCAATAAAAAAAATCGCGGCTCGCTCCGCTCGCCGATATTACTGTTATTTGGGCTCTGTGTTTTGATTAGCACAGAGGCAACGTTCCCAATTTTATTGGTCTGGCTGGTCCGCTATTGTCAGTTTGTATCAATCCAACCACCACAATAAAAAGCACAAAATATAACAAATAATCTGCGAGGTCACTGTCAACCAGTACAAGAAATTAGTAGACAACAAAATTTTCGCGTTTTGGTCTGGTTGCTGATAACATTTGTTCCTTCTGACTATAATCCAAAGCTCAAAACCCGGCCCGCTTTAGGTCACTTTGCCAAATTTTCTAAAAAGTTGCCCAAAATCTAACATAAACCAAAAATTATCGCAGCTCGCTCAACTTGCCGGCAACTTTACACTGTCTGCCTCTTGTCATGGGCACAGTAGATAAAATTTATGTATTGTGTCATGGGCTCATCCCTCGTTTGAGGTCAGTTTTCCAAACACTCCAAAAATATAACGAAACCACTAAATTATCGCAGCACGCTCTGCTTGCCTCTGATAACATTCTGCTGTTTTGATAAGGTTCTGACTTGCTTTAGTTCAGGACTCCTTCTCCGTTTCAGGCGAGCTTGCAACTGCAAAATATCTAATACCAAACAACTCACACGTACAGCCAGATCATAAAAATTTTCGCGGCTCGCTTCGCTCGCCGTTGATTCTATATGGTGTCTAGTCTGTTGTCCGCATATTTGGTTGTTATTCGTGAAACTTTAAAATTGTTCTTCACACTAATATTATAAATGCGAAAGTTTGTATGGATAGATAGATGGATGGATGGGTGTTTGTTACGTCTTCACACCAAAACTACTGAACAGATTGAGCTAAAATTTTGCATCGGTGTAGCTCTAAGCCTGGAATCAAACATAGGCTACTATTTATCCCATAAATCAGTTCCCATGGGAAAGAAATTACCTTTGAACGTTTCCATAGAAAAACCGCGTGCGAAGCCGCGGGCAGAAGCTCATAATTTAGCTTCCTTGTCTTGCATGGACGCTACCTCACCAATTTCAAAAAAGGGTTCGGCTCATTCAGAGCTCGCTCCACTCGCTGTTATTTATTTTCTGAACCAGTTTGTGACAACCCGAAAAAGGGAACAAAAATTTCGGCGGCTCGCTCCGCTCGCCGTTACATCCTTTTCGATGTCTTTTTAGTATTTCTAATTTTTTGATAATCTCCTTTGCTCCGCTCGCCCCGATTTATATTCATAGCTTTATATCTACCACCGCAAACTTTTTAAAATTTTCGGGGCAGGTTTCTCTCACTTTATTTTGTCATAGGCTCTAACTTACTTTTCCCCGAACATCAGACAAAATCTCCAACAGTTTTGAGGCTCGTTTCGCTCGCCATTACTTATACTTCCTATTGTTGGGTTGGAAGTTTGGGGAAGGGATGTTTGCGGCCAATATGCAAAACACTGCAATTTGCGGCTCGCTCCGCTCGCCGATAGTATTTTGTCCTTCTCTGTATTTGGTCCAGTGCTTGACACTTGTTTAACATCATTTTGCTCGGGTAGTTACCCGAAAAAGTAACAAAAATTTCGGCGGCTCCTTCCGCTCGCCGTTACATTTTTTCCATGTCTTTTTTGTATTTCCAATTTTTTGTTGATGCCTTGCTCCGCTCGCCCCTATTTATATTCATAGCTTTATATCATCTACCGCAATTCTCTAAGATTTTCGGGGCTTGCTACGCTCGCTATCATTTATTTTTTATAGATACCTATCAACAACAAAATAAATGATGCGGGCGAGAGTAAGCAAGTGGACCTACTCTTGCTTACTTTTGCCCAAACTTCAGAAAACATTTCAAAAATTTCGAGGCTCGCTTCGCTCGCTATAACTTATACCTACTATTGTTGGGAGTTGAGTATTCATTTTCCGCAGCTCGCTCCGCTCGCCGATAAAGTTTAGTGGTTTTCAGTGGGGTCTGCAACCGCCTACAAGTACATTTTGGTGCTACGGCCCGCACCAAGTGTGACCCCCCCCAAACTCTTGGGCTGCGACCGCGCCTGGCTAGGTGATTATAATTATACAAGTAAGTATCACAATGTGAACCCTGTATGGCGTTACAAGTGGAAGGCAGGCAGACCGAGGTTGTTTTTGGTAGGTAAATATAATTATGAAGGTATTAAGGTGAGTAGTACAGATAGAGAAACAAGTGTTTTTGATATAATCAATATTTATTACAATAATTAACGTTTATAAATTTTACCGTTTAAATCAGTCTTCAATATTTCGTTTTATTACTACTTAATCATAAAATCACAGTTTAATTATAAATGTCTTAGTTATATTACCTATACAATAACATTTACATAAATTAATAAAACTTAAAAAAAAAATGGTTACTTACGAACGTAACATCGTATATTTGCTAAAAAATAGTAATGTTGCTATCTAAAAAGTACTTAACTTTCTTTGTACTTGCGTATAGGTACTTATACCTAGTTAGTCACAGCATTTTTTTTAATTTAAAAATACACACGCATTTACACAGAAGCATTTAAAATATCGCAGAATCATTATAAAAATCACAGAATCATTTTAAAATTAGCATACCAATTTCTACAAGAACCTACTTACGATAATTTTTTTCTTATTTATATGGGACAGTTAGATTAGATTTGGACAGTTGAATTAGATTAAGTACAAAAATCACAGAATCATTTAAAATATCACAGAATCATTACAATTTTTTTTATTACGAAGATTTTTTAGGTTCCCATACTTTGCAACCCGTTGCTTTGATCCAATGCAAACGTAATTCTTTATCTTCGGGAAATCTGTAACAAATAAAAACACTAATGTTATAAATGCGAAAGTGTGGATGAATGGATGGATGTTTGTTATAGTTGTTCTATCTCACGAAGTCCGATGGGCTATGTGTGTCATAGCAACAACTTACATATGGTAATATGTAAGTTGTTGCTATCTTCAAGCCAAAACTACTGAACGGATCGGGATGAAATTTTGTATACAGGTAAGTAATTCTAATCCTGGAATCTAACATCTATGTTAGATTCCAGGATTTATATAAAAAGCTTTTTATCCCACAAATCAGTTGCTATGGGATAGAAATGGCTTTTAAACGTTTCCATAGAAACAACGCGTGCGAAGCCGCGGGCATAAACTATTTTGCTATGCATAGCGAGCTACATTATCTATAAACTAGCTATGTAGGTACCTATTAAAAAATATTTCAATGCGCCATTCGGGGAATTTTATCATCGGGTGCAGGCAACCCTAAATTTTCACAATTACAAGTTAGATGAACTAAAAATAGCATAAAACATAATGTTTGAGCCTTGTGTGTATGTAAATCTATGAAACTGTAAATTTTGAACCTTTTTGTAGTCAAAAGAACTTGTACTTACGAGTGGAATGATATATTCGGCACTTTTTCTTCACTATCACTTCTACATGCAAAAACGCTGCACCGCACCATATTTGTCTCTCTATTTTATTGTTTTTAGCTGCGGGAATGTCCACATAAACACATTGATCACGTTCAAACATAAAAACAAAAGTTTAGAACTTTTAAAACTTTTTTCACCAGTCTCGTGTCGAGCTCCGTCGATGGATAAGGAAATTTGTTTAGCACATGGAGGTGCTAAACAATGCAAAAACCGGCACGCTGGATGAGATAGAGAGCTAATCGTCCTATTTCATTTCTTCTTAGGCTTTAGGCATAAGTCGTTCTCTCTTTAGTGTGAATGCGATGGCAATTGCGCGAGTTCTATAGGTTTCTCTTTCTACGGTCTTCCCACAAGTCTGAGTGTGTGAATAAAAGCCGCCACACACAGAAACCGTGGCTGGAGGCGAAGGCGTGGAGTTGTATCATACGAATTTATGGGCGGCCGCATTCACTCGGTTTCCTGATCCGGAATTCAGATTCGGAAACCTAAATGCTTAATTTACATACAAAATATACTATTTCCGAAAGGAAAAATACTCGACGTTCGTTTCGGAATTCATTCCGTGCTTTCGGGTAGACAGAACGGAATAAAACCTAATGACATCACCCCGAACGCAGTGCTCACATACATTTAGTATCGTTCGCCGCACATGAACGAAAATTTCCATTCAGAACTGCGCCAGCATTGTGTCGAATAGACGTGTTCTTACGATTTTGCGAACAAAATGTGCGAGGCCCAAAATTTAACTACCCATATCTGTGGAACAATATCCCTGTATATGGGATATTCATTCATTCATTCATTATACTGTATACGTTTTTTCATCTTCTTGTTCAGCGCCAGTAAAAGTGCAATAGCAATCAATTCAACGTCGTCGTCCATTACGTGCTTTCACAGAAGCGTCTCTATTCGAACTGACCGTGTAAATTCCTGATACAGAATAACGAATGGTTTGCGCTAGTCACGCGGAATTCCGGATCTGAATTCCGGGTCAGGAAACCTAATCAGGAAACCGAGTGTATGCGGCCGCCCTAAATGAAAGACACCGCAGCCGGTGGCAACGCGGTGCACGGCCGTGGCGGGCCGGCGGCGGCAGCTGAACGACACAAACAGTCGGCATGGGTGTGCGATTCGGAGCGAAGCCATGGCGGCGCGGTGGAGAGGGGGAGGCGTTGTATTGCAGTTAAAGCGCGTCCGCTGTGGCATGTTTTGGACAAACATAGTTTTTGAACATTGTTTGTTTAAAACTTTTCCCGTCCGCGGCGACTTTAGCAAATGTTCAGTAAACAAAGTTCAAAACTTCACAAGAAAAAATGAGCAGAGACGAGGAGGACGTGAACGTTGTTTTAGCTGTGGTGGATTTAGTTCTTGGAAGAAGAAAAAGAAATAGATTTGATGGCAGACCTTACTTACAACAACGCACTTTCAACATAGGTATATCAAAAACTACAAATTGAAGACAGATTTGGAATAAAAAATTGGTTGTCTGTAAAGTCGGTTTACTGACGATAGTTGAACGTGACAACGTGTTAAGAAAATACTGATGGAATGGTAGCATTTGATACTCGATCTAAACATGTAAATGTACTATAGTATAGCAGCTGTCCACGCAGACGCATCGCTCACTCAAGTAGGAGAGAGACGGATGTCGAGCGCTCTCGCTTGCACTTCAAGCCTTACATGGAACGCCTCAGAGCGAGGTAACGCCACATGACGTCATGTTTTTTTCGTGCGTGCAGCCGGCTCTATCGAATTATAAGACGTTGTCACGTCAAAAATTATTTTCGTTGTACAAAGAGTGATTTTGAAGAGCTTGTAGCATTAATATCGTCTGACATACAGAAAGCAACCACATGGCCACGGTAATTTATCCTATATAATATTACCGTGACATGGCGGCGTGATGTAATTCCACCTGATATGAGATTAGGTGTAACTTTACGATTTATAGCAACGGGGGATAGTTACACAAGTTTAATGTACAACTTGAGAATTTCTAAACAACAATTATTAATATTATAATATTCTGAGCTTTCATTAATATTCTGAGCGAAACGTCTGCCTGCGTCAAAATCTAACATAAAATAAACAATTCCCCCCGCCCGCAGACGAAAGCGGGGGATGTTTTCCGCTAACTCCGGCAAACATGTTCAAGTGTATAATATGCTCGACAAAACATTTAGGCCACGCCCCTTTCTTATGTTTTTGAACAATGTTCTGTTCAAAACACGGAGCAGCGGACGCGGCTTTAGGTATACACATACAAGTTCAAATTGCTTGACACACCGTACCATAATTCCAAAGAACGTGTGGGGTAGGTACGGCCTCTGGCCATGTAGGTTGTTAGCACGTCCCCTGTATCATTCCGGATTATCTGGATAATTTGCCAATTTTATTTATCCGGTTCATTCGGATTGAGATCCAGATAATTTGGATAGCTGTGATAATAATCAATATTATTTTTTAGTCAAAAATAATTTGGCTCATGATCATACATAAATCACATAATTTTGAATTTAATAATATTTTGGGCTTTTCTCTTCGTGTTCAGTATGCTCCCTGCGCACTTATCTGTTCATTTAGTCGTTCAATGAGTTTTCGGTGGGTTCACAACGACACGACACGGTTCAAACGGTACTTCGTGGAACTGCCTTCTGCCAGAGAAGACTGGTAGAACAGCCAGATACTCTGTATTGCTGGGTGCCTGAACTGGTACACTCAAAAGCGCTACTAGTTCAACGTCGGTCAGCATGCTAGCTATGGAAACTAACACGAATATGAAAAAAAGCTACAGTTTTATACAAAAAAAATAATTTTTGTTCTAAACAAAAAAAGTCTCAACTATAATCTTACCTTATAAAAACTTTGCTTTTTTGTAGTTAAAACCTGGAATAACCAGACAGCACATTTTTATCCTGGAAAATTGCATGCGAAACCGCAAACAAATGCTTGTTAAATATTGTTATTTTAAATTATTCATTTTATTCGAATTATCCAGATTATCCGGATATATGAATGATGAAATCTGTATTATCCTGATAAGAAAATTATCCGGATTTTGCAGTCCCTAGTCGTCACACACAGAAGCCGTGGCCGGGCCGAAGGCGAAGGCGTGCGAGTTGTATCGAGTTTATGACTACACACACACCGCAAGTGGTGGCTAAGCGGTGCACGACCGTATCGGGCCAGCTCAGCGACTCAAACCGTGCCGTGGCGGCGCGGTGGAGAGGCGGAGGCGTGGCGAGTGAGCGTTGTATTTCAGCTCGTATTAGGAGTGTCTTCACAAAAATTTTAGCTTATGGAATGCCTATATTATGAATAAGGCGCTAAATAAAATGGACTATATCGAAAAAATTTAATTTACTAGTCCAACCACATCGTTGTTTATACTATTGCCGTATAAGAGATTATAAAAATTATTTAAAAAAGGACATCTTTACAATAATACGACGCCATAACCTACACACACAAGGCTCCAAAACGCCTCCGCGACGCCACGGCTCTCGCACGCCTGCAATGTGAAGACATCCACACCGCGGACGCCACGCCTGGCTCGACTACCGTGCGTCTCCGCTCCGCCTCCGGCTTCAGTGTGTGGCGGTTTTTAACCATAATTACCGAAAGAACAATTAAAAAAAATTATGAAGTGGAACGTCACTATCATGTCACTGTAACGTCAATTCGCTGAAGAATTCATTCATTCATTCACTCAATCAATAATCAATCATGTTGTGTTGTGATAGGAGTTATTTTGTTGTTTTTAATTGTATTTTTGATAAATTCAGGCCGATTGAGCGTTAATGTATCATACAAAACCCTTGCCAAAAGGTTTACGAGTGTTGACTGCAATATTTGAACAAAATGGGACGAGCTCGGAGACAGAGACGACAAAAGAAACCTCGAAAGTTTTGTGCGTGTGAAAGCGGCCCAGAAATCATATCACTGAATAGCTGGCTATCTCGAAATGGTTTGAGGAAGAACGAAAAGCTAGGTCTGGCTGTGTTTAATAACACTGGCCGAGGAGTGCTCACGAAAAAGAAGATTAAACCAGGAGAAGAACTCCTAAACCTACCCCTGAATCTAACTATCAATGTTACTACAATTTTGACGGATTTACCATTTTGTAATATATTTTCTGAGAACCAGAAGCAATGTTTAATCGAGTTCAAGCATTCTATTTCATTCCAATCATTGATGGCATTTTATCTGAGCTATCTCAAAGCACAGAACGAAAATTCCAAGTGGGCAGTTTATATGCAAAGTTTGCCTAGCGAATACTATGTGCCATATTTTCTACCTGATGAAACTAAATGTTTTATAGATGCCGATATTTTATCTGTGATCTCAAAACAAAAAGATGTAATTGATTTATCATTTCATATTTTTGAGACTATTTTGAATAATAATTTTAGTGTGGATAGCAGTGTACAAAATCTCAAGAAGTGTTTTGTAAAATCTGACTATGAATGGGCTTATTTTACAGTCAATACAAGGTGTGTTTACATGGATTTATCTAAAATAATAGATCTGAGAAACGTTGAAAACTCAATATTGAATCTGATATCGGATAATACTAAAATATCACTTTGTCCATATCTGGATATGATTAACCACAGTCCGGGTGCTAGAAACGAAGCCCAGTTGATTGTCAGCAAAGATATAGAAAACATCAAAGTGAGAGATATAAACAGAGACATGTTTACAGATATACGATTTTCAATTTATACAAAAAACCACTTTGATCCATTTACAGAAGTATTTATATGTTATGGCGATAGTCACAACCTGAAACTTATTACTGAGTATGGCTTCTGCTTACCCAACAATGATTTAGATTCTGTTTCATTTACTTTTGAGAAAGTTAAAACATTTTTGAGTGCTGGGAAATTGAAATTATCCCAAGAACAGCTTTCCTTCATCAACAGCCATGGGCTGAACAAAGAGTTGTACATTGATTTAAAAGGACTCAGTTATAATTTCTATGGATTATTAATGGTTGTTAAGTATTACTATAATCATGGCAAAGATGTTAGTAAACTATTGTATTCTGCTGCAATATGCTCAACTGATAACAGTTTAAATGACATTATTGCACCAATTGTAACAGAAAAACTAGTCAGAATCAAGGAGTCGATAAGTAAATTGAGTATGTGTAAGAGTAAATGTGTTATTTTAGATAATTGTGTAGAATTGATGTGTCAATATGTTAGAATATTAGAGGACTTTATTAAATGTTAGAAAAAACTTTGTTTTTAATTTATTCAATGATTGATCATAGTAGGTAGGTACCTATATTTCTCCATATGGGTTTTTAATTGTCTTCACTTCTAATTCTACGAAACGGCTGAACCAATTTTGACAGGACTTTCACTGGCAGATGGCTGATATTCAGTGGAATCAGTAAGTTTTTATTAAACACAAGCTCAGCTTAGCTTGGGGCTGGGTGATACTGTGTGGATTCTCCAGCATTATTTGTTATACCTGTTACGCCGACACGGCTCCTTGCCTGTAGATGTACCAAGACAAGACTGGTTAAGTTAAATCATAGCTTACAGAATTTCATGGAAAACTGGTAAGAAATTACAACTTGAGATGTGCTTAAATCTGAGTTGCGTTTGATTGAATATTCGAGGGTAGGTAAATGTTCCCTGATTCCTGAATTTTAAATTCTCTACCTCTACGAACCCAAAAAGGTATTTTTAGCATTCACTTTCACTCATTCATTTTTGACACTTGCTTGGCTTTATTTGTCAAATTACCACCATGGCGGCCGCATTGCTGTCAAATAAGAAATTCCAGAAAATTATTAGAAATAATATCAAATTCGGTAGATCTTTCGCCACTAGTCGATCAGTACTCTTAAATAAACCTCATCTTAATTTACTATGCAATCAATGGGCGGCCACAAGCAATTACAGGGTAAGAATTCGGCTCGTTGGCTACTAACATATTTCTATGTAGTTTTTCTACTGTAAATCCCGAAATTCATGCCTTCTGATTGATTCTATGCGTTGCAGTTTTACTCATCAACCCCTCCAGCAAATACATCAAATGGAGATACTGCCAAAAATGTTTTAGCAGCCGTTTTGGCAAACAAATCAAAGACTGGAAAAATACCATATCTTGGTAAGTGAATAACCTGATACTGATGAGAGCTGGTCATTTTAAGGTTTCTAGACATCATAACCAATCATAATAACGCTAGCTTTATTGTTTGTTTTGTATTACATAATAACTTGACCTTGTTGGCAGAAGTGCTAGTTCCTCTATTGGAATTGTTTACAGTTCATTTCCTAATAATATAGTGTCATATTTCTTATGAATAGGGACTAAGACAGCCTGCTATCAAATCTCAGGAATATGGGAGTAAATTCTGACCCATTTTATAGTTCAAATACAAGTGTATCTATAATAATGTTAAAAAGAGGAAAGATTTGTATTTTTGTATGTTTGTAACAAATAAACTCAAAATCTACTGGGCCGATTTCCAAAATTCTTTCACCGTTAGAAAGCTACACTATCCCTGTGTAACATAGGCTTTATTTATTACTTGCAAAAATTAGGAATCCTTACTAAAACTTCAATAATGTAACCCAAGGTGTAAAAAAAATTGCCATAAATTGTCTATCATCGCATGCACTGCGGAAACTATTGATGATAGAACAAAAAAAATTTCTACAATATTAAAGAACATATCAATATCTACAAAAACCTAAAATTTTATGACCCATTTAAATAATTTTTACTGAGACTGGCCGTGTCGTAGAATAGTTACGCACATTTAATAAAATTTATGAAAGTATATTTTGCAATGTTATTTAACTTCATGTTTTCTACTGTAGATCTTGCTTCCTAGTCATCTGGTTCATAAAATATGGAGATTTTTTAAAAGCTGGCACAATGCCCTTTTGTTTTTCGTATACTGCAGGCCTAGATTTCTGATGTTAGTGTGGACAATTGTATGAGAAAACAATAGATAATCATGCCAGCTTTTAAAAATTTATCCATGATAAATATCACTTTTAATATGTTTTGTCTATGCAAATGCTAAGTGAAACTCATTGTACAAACTACCTATGTACTCATAATTTTATAGTAGTAGGTATAAAGATTGACAAAATTTGGGAAATTCAACAAGTTTCAACATTTCAGAACTATAAAAAATTGGTTTATTCCTAGTTTAAACCTTAATTTTTGGTTGGGTTAGCTTAAAATTATTTAATAAATTCGTAGTTCAGCAATTTTTGTTAATGACATCATTATTTAATTTTTTATTGACCTCTATGTTTTGTATTTAATACTTGGTTGGAATGCAGCTCTGTACTCCCTGTATTTGTTCCGCTTCACCATTCCTTTCCTAATACCTATACCCAATCCTGTGTGACACTTACCTTAATACTTACACTGATTCTATAAACTTTCTTATCAATCTTATTCAATGTTTGAACATATTGCAAGTTTTGTCTTTAGTTATAAAGATAGAGCCCTGTTGGCTTAGTAAAAGCTTTTTTAATCAAAGAAATACATTTATTTATATAAGTCTCTGTGCATTAAAAGATAAAGTAGTTTTGGTTGTGTTTCCCCACCTGTACTTGTGTACTATACATACATACATACATCCTTCCTTCTCCAAAATAAATCCATATTCTCCCCTCCCCTAGGGATCCTCAAAAGAGACTGCTTTCACCCAGGTGCCTCTGTTTTGTCCCGTGAAGATATAAACCTGGGCAATGCGAAGCCGGTTTCCGGTATGGACATGATCAGAGGGATGCTGGAGTATATTTGGCCAAAGGTAAGAATACTTTACATTTTTGGGCACCTTCTGACACCATCAGAAACACTATGTTGAATAGAGATGGTTGATAGGCAGATTCTCCTAGAGGAGAGAGAAATCAAATCTTTCTGTGTATTGTCTACTAGGTAGGTACCTTAAGGCGCGTAGCTCACTGGGCATAATCGAGGCGCTGCATGGAGGGGCGGGCGCTCAAGCAACAGCGACGCGCCAAATCAATGTTCTTATGAATAAATGACAGTGCACTCATAATAGGGTTGCAACACGGGCGAGGTGAAGGCGAAGTGGGGTCGAGGCGGGGGTGTTTTCCCAAACCGTGTCGTGACTCCCCCGCTACTTGAAATCGGAATAAGCATACGTCGCACTCGCCTAGACACTGCATAGGGATCACGCCTCGATCGTGCCGCGACGCTGTTGCCTCGACTTACCAGTAAACCACGCCTAAGTGTGCTTGGTCTTCAGTAATAAACTTGGTTATGCAAGCCATCAGGGGCCATAGGGTGGTTAACTAACACCTTAATGACAGTATTCTATTGTTTAATGTGAGTCGAAACGCCTTACCAGTTACACAGTCGCCATAGCCGAAATCGGATTAGTCGACATCATCATAATCTTGTCATCCGAGCCCCAATGCACCTACTGCTTAGTATAGGTTTTCTCTCAATTGCGCCATTCAGTTCATCCATCACTCTAAATGATTTACAATGTAAGTTTATTCTTAACCCTACCAACCTTTCAGGACAACAAAATGATCAGAGACCGAGTAGTGCTATCCCTCGCACTGCTGATGAGTGCCAAGATAATGAACGTGACTGTTCCCTTCCTGTTCAAACTCGCAGTGGACTCTGTTAATACGGGACAAGACGCTCTGCTGGGGATGAGTACTGTGCCTCAGGCGTTGGGGACTATGTCCTTCAGCTTGTTAATTGGATGTGAGTATCCATAATCTATTGTTATTTATTTTTGTGAATGGCGTTCCACACAGGATAGACTTTAACCATGAAGGACGAGCTTTGGAGTCCAATTAAATAGATTGCCGTGCCATCAGTGTGCCTGACATCTGATTGTTGGACAAGGTTTTATTTTTTCATATAGCTGATTTCTATTGTGAGGAACTGCCCACTTGAGACCCACAAAGTTGCCGCTACCGCAATTTTATGATTTGCCAATTAATAAATGCGAATTTTTACTAGCTTTGCCACCAGCCTCCCAGTAGTCCTAGTCATTTACGGAGATAAACGGTAGCCTCTAATGTTATTTAGGTCAAGAACTACATCAATTCAAATTTCAGTCCGCTCCACTCCATTGCTTTGCCGTAAAATAATATCATCCATCCATTCAAACTTTTTTCTTGATTAAAGTGTGATATCCTTTCAGACGGCCTAGCCCGCGCCACCGCGGCCGGTTTCAACGAGCTCCGCAACGCAGTGTTCGCGAAGGTGGCGCAGCACTCCATCCGCAAGCTGGCCTGCAACGTGTTCACGCATCTCCACCGGCTGGACCTCAGCTTCCATCTCGGACGGCAGACTGGGGCCTTGTCCAAGGTAACATGGAGGATAAAGTAAACAAACCCCGCAGGAACGTCATTTACACTTTTGTTGGACAGATGTCACAATTTGATCCAATTAGCAGAGAATTTACATAAAAATCTGAAATTTTTTGCCACATTACGGGCTCAAATGTAAGAGCGATTCAAATATCGAGCGGTCATTCGAGTGACTCAGATTTTAGGTGGAAAGATGAAGTGAAGAAGGAATCGTTTACTTTAAGGCACAGGACCAGAAGCGGCGTAAGACAAGAAAAAGACAAGAAAAAAGTCGAGAAAATGACCCAGATCAAGGTTGATGCGTCAGACAGAGTAGTCTGTCAGGACGTGTTTTTTCACTGGATCAGTCGACTACGTTGAGAGTTAAAATCAATCAATCTTTGTCCTAACTAAACCTTAAATTAAATAATGCTGAAGTTTCACACATCCATCACCGACTAGAGCCAAACTCTATGTAGAATGTTTGTAAACAACTCACTTGCCTTGGCGTCGAGTTTCAGATATAATTGTAAGTTATACAAGAAAGGATCTCAAATCGACAAGTAATGTATATTCCGTATTAAAAGACGCGGCAACAGAGTGATTTTTAGGTTAAGTACAGGCGGTTTTGTTTACAAATCGGAGTTGGCTAGTAACAGGGGAATGATAATTTGTTATATTGTTCACAGACGATAGACCGTGGCTCCCGCGCCATCAACTTCGTGCTATCCGCCATGTTGTTCAACATAGTGCCGACCGCGTTCGAGCTGGCGCTCGTCTCGAGCATACTCGGACTGAAGGGAGGGATTGCTTTCACAGGTATCTTATATGTTTTAAGTAGACCAGCGAACGCGGCGTAAGAAATCGACTCAACCCGTGGAGGTCGTAAGAGGCAATTAAGGCGGTTGTATGCCGCACACTACCGCCGCCGCCACCTATTTTTACTTATAATTACGTTGAACACAAGAATTTTGAAATATCCAATGTCCAGTTTGTGATAAGTACCTATCTTAAGGCGCTACCCCGACCGAAATCAGCGCCACGACCTATTTTACCTTATTATTCCGTTAAACGAAGGAAATTCAAAAAACCGATTGGCCAGTTTGTGCTTCCTATCATAAGCTTTTTTTTAATGCTTCTATAAATGTTTTTGTTTGTATAGTGTAGGAAGAGATGCGAAGCTGCTCATTTTTCCCACCATGGTGGGCAAAAAGAGCAACTTCGCATCTCTGCATAAAGTATACAAAATAAAACTTTTACAGGGGCATTAAAAAAAAGCTTATGATAGGAAGCACAAACTGGGCAATCGATTTTTTAAAATTCCTTCATTTAACAGAATAATAAGGTAAAATAGGTGGTGGCGCTGATTTGGGTCGGGGTAGCGCCTTAAGCTTTTTTTTAATCCCTCTGAAATAGTTAAGTTTCGTTTAATTTAGACACAGAAGCGAAAACAGAGTTCGGTTGCCACCAAGAGCCATTTCGCTATTCTGCATAATAGAAATAAAATAATCGTTATATTTACCTTATGTATTAATGAAATTTCAAATCTGTTATTTTACTACATTAATTTTAATTAGTACTACATGCGTATTAAGTACCTAAGAATTTATGCACCACGACAAGACCTCTATATCACCCTAATCGCACTAATATTATAAATGCGAAAGTTTGATGTTTAGATGTATGGATGAATGTTTGTTACCTCTTCACGCCAAAACAACTGAACCGTTCGGACCGAAATTATGCATAGATGCAGCTCTAAGCCTGAAATCAAACACAAGAAACTTTTTATCCCACTAAACAGTTTCCATGGGATAGAAATAACCTATAAACGTCTCCATAAAATCAACGCGTGCGAAGCCGCGGGCAGAAACTAGTTACAAATAAGGCAGTAATGAATCTACACTCCACACATCAAGATGAACACAAACTACAAAACAATTAAACTCAGCGTCCCGAAGTTTGTGTTGGCCTCTGCTAATAGAAGTCTCCATTTATCGAGTACAAAGTATACCACAGATTTTCAACAATTCAAACTAACTACATTATGTTGCAGGTCTGGCTTTAAGTTGCGTCGGCGTATACGCCGTGTTTACGCTCGCCATCACACAATGGCGGACCAAGTTCAGAGTGTACATGAATAAGGCTGAGAACGACGCGGGGAATAAAGCGATAGACTCCTTGATCAACTATGAGACTGTTAAAGTAAGTTGATTTATTATCCTTAACCAGCCTTTAATAGTCCACTGCTGGGCATTCTATTGAGTCGCTACAGAACAACACGTAAAGCTGGTACTGACTGCTTTGTAGGTTGGATTTTTTGGCAGTATGATTAAGTACCTAAAACGACTTTAGAAGACTATTGGACATAATTTTTATTTTTTAACCGACTTCTAAAATTCACTAAAGGAGGAGTTTCTATATTCGGCTGTATGTATTTTTTTTATATAGATAGATAGATAAATGGTTTATTTGGATCACAAATGGACAGCACAAATACAATCAAACATAAACAAGTAGGTAGGTATATAAAAACTAGATTACAACTTATGAGTAGGTACAAGTAATTGCTTATATATTCTTAGAGTTATGTAAGCTTACATTCTAAAAAGTCATACCCAGAAACTAATCCTGTGCTGCTACTGCCGAAGTGAGCCAAAACGGATCAGTCTCTGCTTTATGCTGTTTTGCACCGGGGTACAAAACAGCGCTGGTTTTCAGACTGACCCGGTATATTATGTATGTTCGTCGATTTCTCGGTCAATTATGGACCAACTATGAAAATGATTTCGGTATTGTATAGATAATGATCCCGAATTGGTCTCATAAAAATGTTAAAATGTTATCCCCGAGGGATTCCTTTTTGTACCGCAAAACTAAAACAAGATTCGTCAAGTGCGAGTGTAACTCGCGCGCCGAGGGTTTCGAACGTTTGTCAACAAGTAAGTATGTACTTAAGGTACCGGTTAGAGACTTAGTAATTTAATGAATACCTAAAACTAGTAGGTACCTACCTACATTTCAGATGGATCTCTCTGCATCCTTAAAAACAGTGTGAATAATAAAGAATTTGAAGTCGGTATTGAATATTTTTAAAAACAATCAAATTATAATTTAATCTGTTAAGATTTCATTGTAGTCCTTGGAAAATGGGCGTTATTCACAAAGACGTTTCTACTTATTCACTACGGTTAATCTCGTACTGCGAAGCAAGAAACAAGCAATTTACACATACACTTATGATGCTAAATCCAGAGCTGGTGAGTATCTGGCGCAGCGCATCAGCATTGCCATACAGCGGGGCAATGCAGCCAGCGTCGTGGGGACGCGACGACTGGTATTGACATGGAACAGTCTGCAGTTAGCTCATATGTTTTAATTGTAAATACTAGTGTAATTTTTTTAAAATTGTGTACGTAATCAGTCATCTCGTACCCATAAGACAAGCTCTGCTTAGCTCGGGGCTAAATGATGCTGTGTGGATTGTTCATAAGTATTTATTTATATCATGTATTTTCCAGTACTTCAACAACGAAAAGTACGAGCTTCAGAAGTACGACGCCAGCCTGAAGAACTACGAGTCAGCCTCACTGAAGACCGCCACCAGCCTAGCGCTGCTCAACTTCGGCCAGCACGCCATCTTCAGCGGCGGGCTCAGCATCATCATGGTGATGGCGGCCAACCAGATTGCACAGGGTAAGGTTTACTACTACTATTATCTGCCTACATCCACTGTCAGCAGCGCTATCTATCGTCTTGTCTTTTGAACGAATGTCTGAAACCAACATCATATCAAGAACACTCCGAGACAGTATCAATAGTGTAATAGTCTAGTTAAAGTCAGTAGGCTGAGCATACACGAAGTCATGTCTAGGCTGTGCAGGCTACGAAGGGACAAGGGGAACCTTGCCCACGGCGCCGCCACAGAGGTCGTACTGGTATATCTGTCATCATCAACAGCCTTTTACCGTTCCACTGCTGGATGTAGGCCCCCCTAAAGAGCACCCTATTCGCACGCTGGAAATGCGGGTGGGGACTGCAGTTCAGTGGTGGATCTATTGTGCAGGAGGCGCTGTTGCCCTCCCCTGCTTAATTTCCCTTAGTCACCTCAGAATAAATAATTTTATTGTTATTGGCCAATTTACACACTGGAAATCCATCTGGAAAAGCTGGGGTGGTGCAAATAGGAGACCTGCACAGAACGGCCATCCGTATTGACCGGTCGTGTTCTAATACTCGTCCATTCTAGGTGTAACATCCAAGTCCCCTCCCCAGGTAACATGTCGGTGGGCGACCTCGTGATGGTGAACGCGCTGCTGTTCCAGCTGTCCATCCCGCTCGGGTTCCTGGGCTCCGTGTACCGCGAGGTGCGGCAGGCGCTCATAGACATGCAGACCATGTTCACACTCATGACTGTCAAGTCCAGAGTCAAGGTACTTACCTATTTTCACACTAATAAAAACTAGTTTTTCGGTGCGCGACCTGCTAGACTTAAAGTCTATGTCCCTTGGTTCAGTCGAAAACGTGACCTTAAGAGTAGTTATGTAAAATTTCTTGCATTGCGGCTCGCCGCGCTGGTTTATCCAATCTTGTTTACACATCGAATCTTGATACTTGTAATCTTGATACGCCATCGAAGCGCTGCGGTCGGGCTGAGAGCATTATATTGCTAAGAAAATGAATATTGAAATAGAAACATGCATTGTGGATACATAAATTCGTTTATTTGTTATAATATACTATACTCGTACCTAAAATATGAAACACCGTCCATTTTACGCACGTAATGCGGGTGGGGACTGCAGTTCAGTGGTGGATCTACTGTGCAGGAGGCGCTGTTGTCCTCCCCTGGTTAGGCCGTTAATTGCGCAAGATATCACCGAGCACTTTGGCTTCGCGGACGTTGTAGGGGTATTGCGATTGCCGTATAACAACAAAAAAAATCACCGTCGTGTGCGCCGAGTATTGGCCCGGACATTTTTTTGTCTGTTTGTGACTCTATAGATTGTAGCTCTGTGGATTGTAGATTACCCCCACGATTCAATGATTAATAAATTATATAATTGTATGTAATGAAAGCGCTCTCGTTCCAGGAAGTCGACAAGGCGCCCCCTCTTAAAGTGGACGTCCAGACAGCCACCATCGAGTTCAAGGACGTGAACTTCAAGTACATCAACGGCAAGCCCATCCTCAACAACCTCAATCTGACGATACCCGCGGGCAAGAAGATCGGGATCGTCGGCGGGAGCGGCAGTGGGTATGTCTTATAAATATATGTAAATACTATAAAGAACAATTGAAACCCTCGGCGACTTCAATATTAAAACTTTATTTAAAGCATATTACAATCAAATAATAGAATTAAATTAGAACTAGTATTTACATTTCAAAAATTTAACTAACTGCAGACTGTTGCAGCCAATCTACAGGTAGGTCAACTGATCCATATCAATACTAGTTGGAAGCGTCCCCAAGTCGCTGCCTGCATTGACCCGCTGTATGGCAATGCTGAATAATATTCAATGTTATCAATTAATAAAAACAATAAAACTAAAATACAACGGAACCCTGGAAAGCACATAAGTTTAGAACGGTGTTGCACCTCCCAGCGCACAAACTCAGGAAGTCTAAGGCTGATGTTAACAAACAGAAAGCACAGTTTATTATTTATTTATTAAAAATATTGTAACGACAACGCAATGTACACCAAAACATGGATTGTGGGACGAGAATAATGATGTTACCGAATTTATATTTATCTATAAGATTTTCAATCTTGAAGTGGATGTATGTGTGCTGATGAAGAAGAAATCCGGAATGACACCATAATCAGAAAAACTACAAATATTAACTTTCGTAGGAACAAAACTTCATCAAAATAGGTTGATACGTATCGAAGCTACAACGCCACAGGCAGATTTAAAGTTATAAACTCTCTGATTCCTTCGGAAAGATGGCGCTGATATTAAGTTCTATAAATTCATTTATATCTCCTTATGAGATTTGGTACACCGCCACAATTCTGCGTGTGTCTATATCCCTGGCGAATTTACATGGCACCTGGCTCGGAACTCGATACTCCCCCGCTGCCCAGCGCGGCGCCCGCCGCCGCCGCGGAGGGCTGTAGCGAGAGCATCACAATTACCCTTGCCGTGTAAAATTTTCGAGTTATTCTCTTGCTGTTATTCGTTATTCTTATTGGATTTTGTTGAGTTTAGTTCGAACCAACACCTGGTTCCAACAAAACTAAACATGTTAATTCGCCCGGGCTATTGTCATTCTGTGACACAGTGTTACACTTCTGCAGATGACATTGTTTCCCAAAACTATTTCTATTCCCTTGTTTCTATGCCAGTAAACGATTTTTTTACTTTACTTTTACTATTTAGATTTGCATCCAAAAATGGCTAGACTCAGGACTCTGTACTGTACTATTGGAATTCCTACTAATTTACAACTGTTTTGTTACAGGAAATCGACACTAGTGCGACTGCTGTTCAGATTCTTCGAGCCACAGTCCGGGCAGATTCTGATAGCGGGACAGAACATCAAAGATTTGGATATGATTAGCGTGCGGAAATCTATCGCTATTGTGCCCCAGGTACGGTTCAAATTGGAATGACAATGAATTTAGACTTACGGTCCTTATTACACTGACGAATTGCGAGAGAGCGAGTTCAAAGCGAGGCTATTGCAAATGCGCAACGAGCGCTCGACGAACTCGCCGCGAAGACGCCGCGGGCGTGCAGCTCGCTCGCCCTGTCGCTCTAAGACATCGTTGCAGTAAAACTTTTAAATCCATCATGGTTATTAACAGTAAAGTCGTTTACAACGGTATGTCTGCTAATAAAAACTAACACTGCGAGTTAGTTTTTATTAGCAGACAGCCTTCAGTTAGTCCGTGGTCATGGCGCATGAACTGTGCCGAAATATTGGAATGCTCAAAACTCAAATCATGGTAAATATCCCGTTGTGAATGACTTTATCGTTGCAGTAAAGTTACGAGCAGTGACATGCGTTTCGATTCTATCTAAAATGTTTGAAAAAGTAGTTTCTAACATAATCTGCCCGAAAATATCCCAGAACATACAATGAGGGTTCATTAAATGCAAATATAAATCCCTAGAACACACCACTTCCCACGTGCGCTCCATAATCACACTAATTTTATAAATGCGAAACTTGGGTGTGTGGATGGATCTTTGTTACCTCTTTATGCCATAACGACTGAACCGGCTGAAATTTGCATAAATGTAAGCCTGGAATCAAACATAGGCTAAAACGTAAGATAAGATCTCTCTCTCTCAAGTCTCGTTCTCGCTAAAGTTAGGTACTCTTTGTAGACCATCATTTGGCAACTTTTAACTACTTACCACGGGCTACACCCACGTTTGCACCCACTTGCAAATATTGCTCCAAAATTGTAACTTTATGGTTTTCACCTTTTAAAACATGATGATAAGATCACCCTACCCTACCCGTCATGACCTACGGAGCTGAGACGTGGACACTCACGGTAGGGCTGGTCCACCAGTTCAAAGTCGCTCAGCGAGCTCTGGAAAGAGCTATGCTCGGGAGTCTCTCTCAAGGATAGAATTCGTAACGAATACATCCGACAGAGAACCAAAGTTATCGACATAGCACAAAGAATTAGCAAGCTGAAGTGGCAGTAGGCCGGCCATATCTCGCGAAGAACCGACAACCGCTGGGGTAAACGTGTTCTTGAGTGGAGACCACGACTCGGCAAACGTAGTGTAGGATCGTCATCCCACCTGGCCCTCCGGCCAGGTGGGATGACGATCTGCGAAAGACTGCAGGCAGATGCTGGATGCAGCAAGCTGAAGACAGGGCGCTATGGTGCTCATTAGGGGAGGCCTAGGTCCAGCTGTGGATTAATATAGGCTGATGATGATGATGAAGATCACACTCATTCTGTTACAGGACTGCGTATTATTCCACGATACGATTCTCCACAACCTACACTACGGCGACCTCAGCAAAACTGTGGAGGAGGTGTTCAAAGCCTCCAAGATGGCGGAGCTGCATTCCGCCGTGGTGACCTGGCCCAAGGTAACATACATCACATAGTGGACTAATGTGTACATGCATGGGAGAAAAAAAAGATGATGATTTGACAAATATTATTGGCAAACGTAGTGGAGGACGCCCTCCGGCCAGGTGCACTCATTAAGTGCGGCCTATGCCCTTTGTGCGTATTATTGAAGAGTGAACTAGCATAGGCATATAGCTCGGAAAAAAATATATAAATTAATAGAGGCGCCACTATCAAGTTATAAGGCCACTCTTAATTTTATGATTAAAATGTTCTTGATACTTTCACTAAACACATTAACTAGGCGTTTTCGTAATGTCAAAAATAGTTCGACCAGACTGAAAAGATGGCGCTTTTAGTTTGAAGTTATATACAAAACCTTGCTGTGCAAAAAGGCTTACGATTATCTAGAGGATAAAAAAGCTTGAAGCGGGTTTTGCTCCAACTCAAAAAATAACAACTATCAGGCTAAAGGTTTCTTCGTCGCTTCTTCTCTTTAGTCTACATACCGAAGCAACAGAAATAAAAAATATCACTTTATTTCCGTGTAAGTGTTTAGTTTTATAGTTTGACTTTTCTATGTGTACATTTATTGTTTATAGGGAAATAAAGAGATTTTGATTTTTATGGTATCTATACCATACAGGGTCTACCCTGTATAGGTTGACGTAACACACTACCACAACTTTTATTCTTCAGCTTCTTTTCCCACATTTGTTTGATATCTAAGACAAGTTGGTGCGTTTTAAGCAGTGTTTGAATATTCCAGGGCTACGAGACCCAAGTAGGCGAGCGCGGGCTGAAGCTGTCGGGCGGAGAGAAACAGCGCGTCGCCATCGCGCGCGCCATCCTCAAGAACGCTCCTATCATCGTGTTCGACGAGGCCACCTCCAGTCTGGACTCGCTCACTGAACATGTTAGTACTAACCGAACAGAATACTCGAACGCAACTCCGGTCACAGGCATCACGCGATACCTGGGATCGACTGGTCAACGCATACACTACACAAACTCCATGTAGAATGTTCGTAAACAAACCGCAACACAAATAACTAAAACTCCCTCGCCTTGTCGAGTTTCAAATATATAAGCAATTTATTGAAGGAAATATCTCAGATCGACAAGTAATACAAAATACAAAATAAGACGCGGCAACAGAGTGAATTTTAGCTTAAGTATGGGCGGTTTGTTAACAAACATTCTACACTGAGTGTCTAGTGTATAGATTAGAGCTGCGTGTGTATTAAACAAGTGAATAGATTCGGTTTCAATATCACACATTCGAATGATCTAATACTAGCATTCTCTGTTCTGTTCCAGGCGATCCTGCAAGCGCTAAAAGCAGCGACCGTGGGGCGTACCTCCATCTGCATAGCGCACCGGCTCTCCACCGTGGCCGACGCGGACGAGATCCTGGTGCTGGAGAAGGGAACCGTTTCGGAGCGCGGCACGCACCAGCAGCTGATCGCGAACAAAGACTCCTTGTACGCGAGACTCTGGGAGAAGCAGAAACACGATGTGGTCGATGCTACGAAATGATACGAGAGGAGATTACTTGATGCTAAGTCAAAGATTTTGTTCGCTGGAGTGTCGGACTCAATCGTCTATTGTAAGATCGATCACAAATCGCATAAGTGTTTTTATCGCAATCGTTTAAATTCCCGCTCCGCTGTGTAAGCCGTCACAGCTTATTCTTGAATCAAATGTTCAGATTAATTTTATTGAAAGTTATCGTCCGAAATCCAACAGAAACTCGGTGTGAAATCAGGGATTTTTACCAAGTATTCTGATTTCGTACGAATAAGTGATTTCTTAGGTATGTCGTAAAAAAAAAAAATAGTTTGATCCACTGCTGGGCAAAGATCGTTTCTTGCCTCTTCATGTATTCCGATCCAGTGTCAATATTGTTTATTTTAATTTTAAACTTATCCACACATAAGGATTCTCCATACCTTTGAGTTTAGTTGTGTAAAGAGTCAGGTAGATTATGCTGCGCGTTTAGTTAGATTTCAATTTATTTGAATCGGAACACTCCAGTAGTCCGTATGGAATAAACTCAAGCTAGCAAGCTGAATATTACTATTCTGACCTACTCGGAATAAGAAAATCGGGTGTCGTGTTCGTTGTCGTGCAAAAAAACTCTTATGTCGCTTGTATAAGATTAGCGTTTGCATGAAAACGAATCAGAAACTTCGATTTCGTTTTTAAGAGTACGGTCCAGGCTCATAAAATACGTTTTGTTTGAAATGGACAAAAATATCTTGCAAAGTTTTGAAAGCAAAATATGGCTGGATTCTAAAATAAAAATAAACCTTTCTGATAGTTGATTTGGACGAGAAGGCAGAGATTTAATTAGATGAATTTTAGAGAAACTTCGCTAACTTGTGGACACCTAACACTTTAATTGCCCGTGTGGTTCTAGCACTGCTTGTAACCGCGGCGCGCCCCTGCGGGTCGCACAGATGCTGGGCAGTGAAAGCGTTAACCCCTCATTCATAAACCCTTCTTTACGAAATAGCTAAAAGTCATTTGTTTTCTTCTTTATGTCAGAGTGAGGAAAAACACTGCTTAGCAACTGTTTTAACAGATTGTCAATAAGGGATTGCCTTATTTTATAAATCGACATGTTCCTACGAATCGCCCCGCCTTCGGTCAGTGAATAGATCAACACTAGCGATTCGTTCGAACCATTTATTTTTTATGGTACTTATCCATATATTTTAGGCTGCTTCTACCTCATCTAAAACGTGTGTAATTTGCGTTCTATACCCACTGTACCACAATGGACGTAATATGTGTGCTAATGATGATGGTTTAGTGAACGCCCTGGGGATGATAAATTTACACTGAATGTGCTGCCCTTAATCTTGTAGATTCCCTTACTCATTGTCCTAGGTGAACAAAAAACGCGGCAACGCCACGCGGCGCGACGCGAAAATATCAAGTAGCCGTTGTATGAATGTGTGGCCTACGTAGTCGCGTTAGTCAGTCTCCGACGAGCCGCGACGATGACTTGAAGAGGTGTATTGACAACACAGATTACAGAATTTAGATTGCATAAAGTGCTCGGCAATAAGCCACAACACTATTTAAACAAATATGGATTATTTCTTAGTTACGGATACAAATGATGAAACTCTCCAAATTTATTTGCTCTAAATATATGATATTTGTTGTCATCCTTCTTTGTTTACGAAGTGTTTGTAGGGCTAGTATCTAAAATGTTTGTAGGGCTAGTATCTAAAATATGAATTTTCTATTAACAACACTGTATACTTGCCCATAGTTAAAACGGTAGTGAACTGAGATCGCCGCGTTCGTCTCTCATAGACTACAAAATAGGACGCACGTCGCGTGAAGGTCGCATTATGTCGCATAGCGTCGCATCCCTACAAGTCGCGTCCCGGCGCTCACTTACGACAACGGGTTAGTCGGCTCTAATGATATCCAGGGGCTGAGTTGTAGGGGTCTATTCTTACGCCGCGAAAACTGAACTGAAACTGCTTAATTGCTTAAAAACTAACAAGGCCTCTGGAAGACCAGACTAGGTAAAATAAAAATAATATATTTTTGATACATTATAGATTTTTAATTGTAAAATGGAGTACCCTTGGTATAGATCGCAGATTACACGCCTTTATTTTACTTTATATAATGCTTGAACATTGTCAATGCGGCTGCTCACAAAATCATTAAGTTTAACAATTTGTGAGATAAAACTTAGACAATAAAACCTTGAACAGTAACTGATTATGATAACTGTCCATTAAAGTAAAGACAAATTTTAACCATAGCGAGACGTAGTTAGACATAATTATGTTAAGTTCACATAAGCTAAATGTTATTTTCGTTGAACTTCGCGTGTACGTATCGCTACGGTTGACTGCAGCCTTTAATATTAATTGAATCATTTATTTTATTTTGTACCAAATTGTGATGTCGAGCTAGACTTTAAAATGTTACGAAATGTAAAGTTCTTTTTGTAAATAATATACTGAACTTGTATATTGAATTGTTGTATAGTACATTATTTTGTTTTAAAAATTGGCTTTTTATTTTGTAGATATTAGCTTTTCAACCTTGTGTGGCAAAATATAATCTCACGAGTTGTCTTTTTGGGGAAATGGGCACAAAGCTCATTAAATAAAAACTATCACATATGAAAACCATTACGGAGTTGACCGGTACTCCGGCGGAGTTGGACCATGACCCATATTGACCGGTACAGTTCTGTCAGTCCTGCTGACTGACTGGACCATCTACCCCTAACCAAAATCAATGCCGTCACCAAAAGGCAGAGTGCCCAGAATGCTGCAGCATGGCCACGTTGAATGGTAATTCTATATAATTGCTTTACTGTTTGATGGTAAGTACATAATTCATTTCAATACAAGTAGGTACCTACCTACCTAATGTATATGTTTATTTATTCATGTATTTGTTTATGTTTATTTCAGCTTAATATCGCATCACACTAATATTATATACCTATGCGGAAGTTAGGATGTTTATGTAGATATATGGATGGATGTTTGTTGTTGCCTCTTCACGCCATAACTACTGAACGGATAGAGCTGAAATTTTGCATACAGGTAATTCTATGATCCTGGAATCAAACATAGGCTTTTTATTCCAAAAATCAGTTCCCGTACGACAGATATCACCTTAAAATGTTTCCATAGAAACAACGAGTGCGAAGCCGCGGGCAATAGAAACTAATAGGTACAGTCAGCTGCACAGACATGTATACACTTCCAAAGTTTAACATTTATTTTACTCGGAACTTTTCAAATAAAAGGACATGCACACGTTTTTCGTACAAAGTAGTCATCGTACTTCGTCAGAATACGGTACATAAATTATCACAATTACTATACACTTACTATTTAGTCAAATTGAAAACTTGGAAGTGTATACATATTTTTGCAGCCGACTGTACCTACCTACATTATGCTAATGCCGTTGACCGAAATAAAAGCCAGCCTTTGGAGCCAGACCCGACTAAAACGGAGGCGTGTGTTTGAAAAACCAATAAGTAGAACGTCGTTTTTTACACTTCTAGTCTCCGCTCAGCTTCAGTGGAGACCACCGAGGGGAGATGTATCGTACCTATTTGTATGCGAAGAAACAAAAATCGTCGTCACACAGCGGAGATGAGAAGAGATGGGATCGGCGGCGTGCAGTGAGCGGGGCGCCGCGCGTGCATAATAGGTACTCATCAGAACAAACATCCGACGCACGCCACACGCAGCTCAGCCGCTCTAGCCAGCACACAAATCTCCGCTCCAGTCTAGCCAGTACACATCTCTGCACAGCTTCGGTGGAGACACCCTTCCTGAAAAACGTCTATTCTCGTCTCCGCTTCAGACATTACGCACACCTCCGCTTTGGTGGAGCCTGGGTCTTATGATATGAATTAACGACTGTTTACTAAACAGCGTTAGTGTTTTGTTTGTTTTAAGCCGTAGGTAGGTACTATCGAGTATAAGCCCCACTTGCACAACCATTTTAAACTAAAATACACTAAACTAAACTAACCCGTTCATGGCCCAAGACGCAGACGAGACTCTCGATCATGGTGTGGAGGCGGCGCGCCCCTGCGGGTCGCACCGCCGAGGCTGGGCAGTGAATGCGATACTTACATGTCTAATTTTTATTAATTTTGACGTTTTTGTATGAGACGAGTTAGGGAGACTGACTAGATGCGGGAAGTGGCGTGTTAGAGTGGGAGACGAAATAGCGAAAGTGACGAGTGATCAACGCAACCGTTTTACGCGTTTAATAAACCCTTTTTCTATCCCCAAACCACTTGTAAAACCTCTTTCAACCTATCAAATGTCAATTCAAAATCGATATGACGTGACATTGTTATCCGTTGTCATGGAAACGCGGCCACAACAGCAAGCACTCAAAATATTAAATTTTTTCTACTCATTTTAATTTTCTGTTGGATTAGAAAATAAAATGGAGTACTGATGATGTCAGTACTGAGTTTAGTAGTGCCAGAGGATAAGCGGAAGGACAAGTGAGTTTTTAAAATGCTTAAGTACCTACCTATTTATCATTTGGTAGTGACCACCATACCCCGTGGTTTCCAATTCGTTGGGGTAAGTAGGTATCTTGTTTACAATTCCTTGATTTCGAGTTTTCAGAATATTCTAGTGTTCTCTATGTAGATTTCTTGAGTCTGCTTTCCAATAAAGTTTGTTGAATAAATACCACATTACTTAACTCTACATCTCCAGTACATTTCGGTGGCAGCTTGCCTGAAGAAAGTTCATTAGCTAGGTACCTTGTCTATATTTTATTTTATTGTAGAGACACAATAGATAAATATATGTATATACTGTAGTAGAGATATTAATATTATTTGTACTTAAGGTACCTAATACGAAAGCTCAAGATTCTATTATCGACAGGGGCTGTTATTACAACACCTGTCGATAATAGAATCTTGAGCCATGATAGTAATACCTACCTACTTAGTAATGCTAGTCTACCAACGTGGTAGAGTAGACCACGTTATAGATCTAGCAGGTTAGAGGTTAGAGGTAGGTAAGTAATTAATAATATAGGTAGCATATGAGGGGTGTAGTATCATAACCCGCTATAATGCTTTTTGACCAAAATCGTGTTAGTACCATCAATCAAAAGTTCTTAAAAATTGCTTTGAAATGGTTGGCTGCTTTTCTATTAAAACCCATTAAAACACAGAGAAATCCGCTGGTAAAGAACGATGTAAGGATCAAAAGCCACTATAATAGCGTAGGTCAGTTTCAAAATCCTCTATAACACAATCGACCAATCACAGCACCGGATTTGCGTCGCCTCATCGAGAAAATAGTATGGCGGTTGTGACTTTCTGTGTACAACAAGTGTTCGGATTTTTAATAAATTTAATGCAAAAACATGGAAGAATTAGCCCAGTTTGTGCAAAAATCAGATCTGAAGCATTTGAGGAAGAGGCCACGCGTTCCGTCATCATGGAAACGTGAAGTGGAGCGCAAGAAATGGTGAGTGAAAATGGAACAAAAATCTCCTGGAAAGTTAGCAAGAAAAGTTTTATGCAAGATGTACCTAGTTAAGTTTTCAGCCAGTTATGTACGTAGATACCATTTTATACCTAAGAGAAACTCGTGTTTAATACATTTTGAATAAAAACTATAATAATACTTCATATCTTTTTATTTTATGTATGTACGCAGGTAAATAATACATTTTAGGTAAAATATCTTTGCTATGTCAACAGTAGGTACCTACCTATTTTTCTTCCTTCACGTGTCAATGACACAACAATTAAAAATATTATTATTTATTATTATTATTGAAAACATAGTAATCAAATACAATACACCTAGTAATAAAATAATATCCTACCTCCGACCCCTATTTTAAAAATTATGTCGTATAACGCCATCCATCCACCATCTTATTGTTGGTTTTGGTTGGTTGCAAAACCCGCCAAAATATGACTGTTCATTTTCAAAACCCGCCATTATGTAAGATTAGTTTCAAAATCCTCTAAAACGAATTTTAATTTGCTTATAATTCAGTATTTTCTCTATGATTTCTGTTGGTAAAGCTAAGATTAGTGGCGCCATGCCCAGGACTAATCATCAAGACCAAAAACTATGAATTACGATTCATTGGTCAAGATTTAACAGTTATTTCTAATCTGTGAAAATTTTGAGAAAGCTATTATAGTGGTTTTTGATAATACACCCCTCATATATTAAACTATAGATTGAAGAGTTGGAGGACTTTCCTTGCATACGATTGCAGGTAGGAACTCACTTCCCGACTTATCTAAAAAGTTATCGGCACCATTTGTAGAGCTCTCACCAAATGGCTATAGAGACGTGCCGAATCTCTTTTTTTTTTTCCATAGTTTCATCTGCGATCAGTCTCTTTGGGTTTTGAACTATGAGCAGATTTTTTGTGTGGTTTATGTCGGGTAGAGTACATCTCTTTAAATCTCATGATAAATGTGATCGCGTCTGCGAAACTTGTTTGTGTTGGAAGAACACCAACGCTTCATCCCTTAGGTGATTAAAGGTCTCTTGATGACTACGCAGGACGCTGCGTTATGTATGCGCTATGCGGTTCTGGACACAATCGTATGAAACACGTCTAGAGTGGTCTTTTGTTCCGACGAAGTCTGCGTCAACGGTAAGAGGCAGTAGGTGAATCAATCAATCAAGACTTTATTTGCTGAAATAAAGGTAGGTACAGTAAGTCGTAAAAAGCGTGTAAATTTAACAAAGGTGTGATGTATACAATATAAAATAGGTGAAAATTTAACACACAGACTTACTCACATTAGGAATCAGATACTCTTTGGAAAAAAACAGCTTACCAACAACAAAAAGGTAGGTACCTACCTGAAATGTTTGCCCAGTGCGCAGCGTACTGCGTGGTGATCAAGAGCCCAAAGCTTAACGAGGGACTTCTTCAGGGTGATGCGGTTTTGTCTCTTTAAATCTATTGAAAGAAGCTTCAAAACGGCTTGGAGGAGTCGTTTTGAAATCGATAAGTCTGTCTCTTTATAACTTTTATCAGCTACAATCTCCGAGACTTTTTAAATGTGCAATTAATTTCAAGTTTTATGAATTTTATGTTTCATCGGCTTACGAATAAGTCTACAATTTTATGCTTTCTTTCAATATCGATTGGAAAAGTCACCTTAGTTTTAGCAGAACTAGCGACCGAACCAGACCATGTTTTAAGTTAGGTTAGATACTTATAGGATAGGATATAGGATCAGATAGTTAGGCATAGAAGACCAAAATACCTTTCCTGTGCAGTGAGACGATGATGCAGGCTGATGAGAATAATAGGTATGAGACAGACTTGGTATAATAATCGTCAAACTTCTTGTCCTTTGGCTTGCCTCTGGCGAACCAAGCGACAAAGATGCACAGAACGCAATTCTTAGGCCAAATTGATAGACGGTTACCTTCTGGACAGTAGCGTCGATTATTAACTGTGAGTTTTTGTTTCAAACAATAAAAGAGCGAGACGAAGCTGTACCTATCTCTTTCGCCTGTTGCGTTGTAGGTGGCTTAAGAATTATAATGCGTCAGTGTATCTGGGCAAACTTCACTCGCTAATTCACTGTGACTAGTTGGCGGCTACTATAAGAATAAAATTTGTTGGTACCATCGATGTAAAATTCTACATCAATGGTTGGTACCTACATATTTTACATATTATGTATTGCCGTTTTTTCAAATCTATCGAAGCGCAAATAATAATATTATTAATTTAAAGGGAGGCCCTATTCGTCGTCCTAGAACGCGATTGTGCAATTTATGCATTTCGCATTAGCAATGCAAACTAGTGATCAATTTTTATTTGGTAGATGGTACATCGATGGTAGGTACCTACGTATTTTGCCCATCGCGTGATTAAATCGCACAGCTTAGGACGTGATTGTCAAACAAATGGTCCGAACATTTTAAGGAAAATCATTCCGTTCATTGAAATGTAAAAACAGGCGGTTTTCCCGTTTCTAGGCCTGACTTTTTCCGAAATTACCCGACTCACTGTTCCATTGTGTGACATAAAATCTAAGCAAGAAGGTCCATAATCACCGCTGTAAAAGTTTACTGCACCGTGGGGCAACATTACCTATTACGTTACGTTGCCTTTTTTGTAGACTCCAAGGGAGAGCCAGAACTTTCAGGAATGTGTTATTGACTCTGTTCTTAGAAAGAATACCAACAAACAAGATCCGTCAAGAGCGAGTGTAACTCGCCACCGAGGGTTTCGAACCTTTTTCAATTATAGGCACAAATATGTAGCATAGGCACCAGAGAGACTTTGCCACCTGATGAATATCTTAAAACACCATCTGCCATCTGATGACAATTATTGTCAAAATTTGTTTGTTTTTTTATTCTCAAAATTTCGAACTATCGGCGTGCGAGTCACTTTCGCACTTGACGGATCTTGTTTGCCTTCAATTCGGTTGAGAAAGGAACTCTAGGTAGAGTCATAAAAGTAGGTACATGATAACTTTGGCAAGAAAGCTTTAAGTCGAACTTTTATACTGTTTTGAACCTTCCAGAAAAGATTCCCTCGAGTCGGTATACAGCAGCAACTCTCGACTGAACCTGCTGAACAAGCGCAAGCGCCTGACCCCGCTCGCGGACATGTCGCAGTCCGCGCGCAGCAAGAGCGGCGACCGGTTCGTGGCGCAGCGCGTGCTGTCCGCCAAGGCGCATCGCGTCAAGCAGCTGCAGAACCAGCTGTCGGATGCACATTATCATCTACAGGTGAGTTGGGAATAGATTAGAATGTATTGTGCGTTGGGTCAGAGAATATACAGGGTGCCACGGAAAGGGTGTACCGAATGGGGTGATTCTGAGCATCAAGGGGGTCAACGTTTGTTCTACGATATTTTTAATTTCGAATTTTGTTGTCTTTATTTTAAATAAATTAGAGACGATATTTAAGAAGAAAAAAGCCGTAATTTTTGCAAGAAAGTAAAAAGTATTTATACAAGTAGGCAGGTATTTAAAAATATTCGAAATTGAAATAATCGTTATTCACAAGTTGACCCCCTCGGGGTCCAGGGGCATCACCCCCTTTCGGCTCAGTACACCCTTTCTGTGGCACCCTGTATATATGTGTAAATAATTTAGAATGGCCCTCTTTCAAAATTTTGATTTCAAAATGTTGCATGTACCTCTAAGCACAGATATTATAATACTTAAGCCTGGAATCAAACATTGGCTACTTTTTATCTTACAGAACAGTTCCCATGGGATAGAAATACCTAGAACCTAGAAACGTTCACGTTTCCATAGAAACGACGCGTGCGAAGCCGTAGGCAGAAACTAGCGAGTTATATTCCGCTACAGCCACCATCGATTATTTATTACAAATTCCTCACAAATTTCGTAACTAATACAAGAGAAACCAAGCTAATTTGTTACGGTTTGGAGTTTGCCCCGTACATAACGCGTGACAAAACATTTGTCATATTTCCAGGAGCTGAGCAATGAGAACCGTGTTCTTCGAGCAATCCAGAAAAAGCATGAAATTGTTCTACATAGGTACGCGTGTGTTTCTTGTTCTTGTTTTGTTACCCTTGTGTCGTAACCGAAACAATTTTCCCTCGGAAATTTACCCGATTTTCAACTGTATTCGTATGCGGATACTGTTGACTTCGACTGAAGTTATATGAAGGTAAAGAATGGCAAAACATTCATGTAAAGGTTATCTACGACTTTGCCTACTACGGCGTAGCAGCTACGACAGTTTACGAGCTACGGGACCACGGTGCTACGAAATACAGTAGCTATTTAGGCTCGCTTGATTACCACCTATTTTTAGGGTTTCATACATAAAGGGTACCAATATTTATTTATTTATTAAAGGAAAACCAGCAGCACATTAAGAAGGCAACTAAGAAGAATAGTAGATACATAAAAAGTGTGAACAAGCGAAGTAAACAGATAACTTACAAGATCACAACCAAATTATTATATAAACAGCAGAACAATATAATAAATGAGAGATAAAATAACTAGCAATGATATTACTTTTATGAACAAAAATATTGTCCGCAATACAATCTGCATTATACATACACTCCCATGCCAAGATCGAGTCATCCTCAGACCCTATTACTGAGTTTCCGCTACCTCTCTCTCTCTGTAATTTTTTAATATTATGGTAAATATCCCGTTGTAAATGACTCTCTGTGTCTGTCTGTTTGTCTGTCTATACGTCCGTCTGTTAGCGGGCTGTATCTCATGAACCGTAACAAGACAATTGAATTTGTAACTGAAATAAATAATGATATTAAGATTACAACAATGAAGCATTTCAAAAGTGTTATGTTGGTGCCGTTTCTAGGTACGAGAACTCAACCTCCGAACTGCCCCAAGTCCTCAACCAGCACACGGAAGAGATCCGCATCCAGCAGTCCAAGTACAAAACACTGAAAGTACAGCTGAAGGAAGTCATGCAGAAACTGAAGGAAAGGGATATACAGCTGCAGAACCTGAGGGACGAGCATAATCATCTACAGGAGCTGTGCAAAGATAAGTGAGTAGGAGACGGAGAACTCATAGATATTACTGACTGACCCTATCATCAGTCACAGTCAGTAATACCTAAGAAGTGGACTCATCGGAGCAAACAAAAGTATAAGTATAGAAGAAACTTTAGGGTAAAACGGAAGTATTTGAGTTGCCTCAAAATAAGAAAAACAATAGTAGACGGACAGAATCCAGACCCAGCCATAACTGACGGTGAGTTAGCAACCATTAAGCAGTAGACACGGAAGACAACATCGCAGGGGTTTTTAATATTATACTGTACACCTAGGCGAGAAAGTGCCCAAATCCACCGAGGGCCTTAAACACACAAGGTAGGAATCGCACTTTCTCCCGAGAGGTACATAGTGTCTTATAATACACCTACGAGGAAAATCATCGTTTAAAAATCTTCAAATCACTTGAGTAAATTCAAATGTAGCAATAAACTGCAATTTTCTCATAGTTCTTTTAATAATTTTTTTATTATTATTCCGAACACGGAAGAAGCCGATTTTATTTGGCGGATTTGGAGAAAAAACTTTTTGTCGTTTGACCTATTATGAAAATAACAATAGCTACCGGCTATTTAAGAAGGATATTTAAGAAAGAAAAATAACACGTTACGTTAGAAATGGATTTCCAAACAGTTTTCTCTCCCGCTATACGCGTGAGAAATGAAACTCCATAGAGATTTCCCTCCCGCATTTCAGTACCTGCAATGACGTACTTTCTACCTTAAGTTTGGAAAAGGAATAAGCAACTTTCTGAGCAGGTGTAGTATAAAGTGGATTTATGAAGTCGGCGGCGTAGCGGCAGCTTTTTGATGGGACTTTATAAGTCCCATCAAAAAGTAGTCTTCGTACCTGTCTTCAAAAGTATTAGATCCCTACTAATTCTACTTCTTTTCGTTTTGTTATTTTTCTTGTTTCATGATATTCATCATTATCATTAGACCGCTGACGCCCACTGCTGGGTATAGGCGTCTGTTTGTGTATGCTGATGTTTTGGTTTTATTTGAAACAGTGTACTGTCTCCCCTAGGAATCTCCTAGAACGCGAGAAGCTTCAAGCTCAGAACGCTGAATTAGCCCTGAAGGTGCAACACCAAAGCGACACCATCTCGATGCTCCAACGCCGCCTGGCGCTGGAAGCCAAGAACTACAAGCACCAGCTGCAGAGCGAGATCAGCAAACACAAGGACACGCGGGCGGACCTCGACCTGGCCATCAATAATGCTGATAAGCTGTCTACTATTATTGAGGTGAGGAATACGCACAATACTTTCAGCAACAATAGTCTATTAACAGCTAATTGAATCCGTATCGAATGCTAAAGTTATTATTTGGGTTCGCTCTAATTATGAATGCATGCGCAATATAGGCTAAAATGTAAAGAGCATGTATGATTGTACTTTAATTTCTATTATAATTCCGCTTTTTTTTTAAATTTCACATTGAAATGGGCGACTTTTGTAGGTAGGTACGTAGGAACTTCGAATTGTTTAACATCACGCACTAACGTAATAAATGCGAAAGTTTGGATGGATATAGATATAGATGTTTCGTGTCCATCCCAAGGTTGTCTGGAAGAGATCGCTCTTAGCGATAAGGCCGCCCATTGTACAACTCTGTATCTCTCTTTTCCTATATTTTTATTTTTGTATTTTCTTGGTGTGCAATAAAGTGTATTTGTATTGTATTGTATTGTATAGATAGAGCAATTTTGGTACGTCAAAACTACTGAACTGATCAGGCTGAAATTGTACATATATGTAGATGCAAACCTGGAATAACATTGACTGTTTTTTTTTAAGAAAGCGTGCGAGGCCCCGGGCGATAGCTTAAATTCTAAGTTAACCGTTATTCAATCCCACGGCTATCTGAGCCATTTAATTTTGTTTTAAATTAGATTTACCTTCCTATACAGTAGCCAAACTCGATGTAGAATATTTGTAAACTAATAAAAGATTTACTCGACACTGCACACACAATACACTGCGGCACAAAATACAAAGCCAACCAAGTAATGTAAGCTTTACACAAAATTCACTCTGTAACCGCGTTTTTTAGGGTTCCGTACCTCGAAAGGAAAAAAGGAACCCTTATAGGATCACTTTGTTGTCCGTCTGTCTGTCTGTCTGTCTAAGGTTTTTTGTTATTATAGTGCGTAACCCCACACTAAGGGTAATTTCTAAGAAATCAAATAATATCGCAAAAATTTTCGACTTCGACGGGACTTGAACCCGCGTCCTCCCCTCAGTACGGTCTGTCTGTCTGTCCGTCCGTCTGTCAACCCTCTTTTCTCGGGAACGCGTGGACGTATCGAGTTGAAATTAACGTCAAATACTCAATTCCGTAACCTCTTGAAGCCGTGATATAAATTAAACTTCTAAGTCAACGCACTCAAAAGTTACAGCCGTTTATGTCCGAAAATTTTTAAATTTCCAAGGGAATCACATGCACCCAAAACCTATAGGGTACTTCCCGTAGACCTAGAATCATGAAATTTGGTGAGCAGCAAGGTCTTATAGCACAAGTAAAGGGAAAAATCCGAAAATAGTAAATTTGTAGTTTATTCACAAAAAAAAACTTTTGATTCTCGCCATGGACCAAAACCTATAGGGTACTTCCCGTTGACGTAGAATCATAAAATTTGGCAAGAAGCAAGGCCATATAGCACAAATAACGATAAAAATCTGAAACCGTAAATTTGTAGATTATTAACTAAAAAAAATAAGTTTTGATTCTCTCCCTCGACCAAATTAAACAGGGTACCTACTTCACGTTGACCTAGAATCATAATATTTGGCAAGAAACAAGGTCTTACAACTAAACGGAACCCTTAGTGCGCGAGTCTGACTCGCATGACGTTTTATTTATACACAATTTACACAACTTGTCTGCCTTTGTACACAGAGTGGTGTTGCAGTGCCAAAAATCTTTTATTAATCTATCTTTCTATTTGTAAATTTGAGATCCTTTCGTCAATAAATATTGCCTACAATTATATCTGAAACTATCGAGTTTCAGTTGGCATCGGCAAAGCAAGGGAGTTTTCGTTATATGTGTCGTAGTTTGTTTACAAACATTCAACATCGAGTATGGCTAGTGTATAGTTTCTGGCGTCTCTGAAATATTCATCAAAGTACGTCAAGTGAGTTAGTTTAGTTGGTCGCTAAAATTGCCATCAGCTGAGCAGAGGTCATATCCCATCGGAAGAGTAACTTTTGATGAGTGTTCATGTAGGTTGTTCCACAAGCGAGGTTTTATTCAAAAATAACAAATCAACATTTTTTCTTCAACGTTCATTTTTTTGGGCTTACAATCAAGTTCAGACAAAATTAGAATAATATATTTATTTTGATTGTTTTGAAAAAGAGTGTATGTATCATATGTATGTATATTTTTATGTATATTCGTCGATTTATCTGTCAATAATGGACCGATTTTATTTATTTGTTTCAAATGAAGGGATTCCAAGTCGGTTCGCATCCTTTGTAACAATAATTTGACACTGTTTTTAAGTTATTCGGGACACATTTACATTCCAAAGAAATACATTTTTATGGCACTATCTCGAGATTTCTTCGTTTTCTATCGCGTTGTATAAAAAATGAAGAAATCTCGAGATTAAATAAAAAGATTATAAAATTTTTTTTATAAAAAAAATGAAATCGGTCCATAATTGGCGGAGAAATCGACGAATATAAATAAAAAAAAAATGGTTGTCTGTAAAGTCGGTTTACTGACGATAGTTGAACGTGACAACTCAGAGCGAGGTAACGCCGCATGACGAGGTAACGCCGCATGACGTCATGTTTTTTCGTGCGTGCAGCCGGCTCTATCGAATTATAAGACGTTGTCACGTCAAAAAATAATCATACAGCCGAGCATAGAACATCCTCCTTTTTTTGAATTCGGTTAAAAATGCAAAGATTTGTAAGTAGGTAGGTACCAACGATTCTGCCAGAAAACAAGCGCTGCTCCAAATGTTTTGTGTAACATTTATGCTGAGGAGCCGTTGGCGTTGGCCCGCAACACTTGGTCATGGTGTAGAGTTGGTAGATGGGAGATTATGTTCATTTTAATATTTTATTTTTATTTTAGTTGGGAAACAGGCAATACATAGATAATTAATGAAATACATTAAGATAAGTAGTAGATTTGGCGTTACTTTGCGGCAATCCATTCCAATCATCTTAATATTAGGTTAAAAAAAAATTGGTTGTCTGTAAAGTCGGTTTACTGACGATAGTTGAACGTGACAACGTCTTAAGAAAAAACTGTTGGAATGGTAGCATTTGATACTCGATCAAAACATGTAAATGTACTATAGTATAGCAGCTGTCCACGCAGACGCATCGCTCACTCAAGTAGGAGAGAGACGGATGTCGAGCGCTCTCGCTTGCACTTCAAGCCTTACATGGAACGCTTCAGAGCGAGGTAACGCCGCATGACGTCATGTTTTTTCGTGTTTCAATTCCGCGCAAAACCTTCTCTGATAAGATCCAATAAAATGCAATTCGCGTGCACCGTCCGCCCTCCCACAAATTGGCATGCCATGCAATCAGAGAAGGTAAAAAACGGACTTACGCAATATAAAATTGCCAAGTAACTAACCCTCGGACTTTAAGCACGCACACAACTTAATTTGTTAAAGAAAACACATTAAGATAATACTGACAACAACAAGTCTCTATTATAAAAATGTAACACATACAAATTAGTGAACAAACATAATACTTTTAACATAATCATAATACTTCTTCCACTTGTAGTGTAGACAACAAATTGAATTGAAGAGTAAATTGTACACCTAGGCGTGAAAGTGCCCAATTCCTATCGAGTGTGTCATTTGAGGCCCGACGCCGGGAGAAGGTGCGATTCTTACCTCGTGTGTTTGAAGACACGAGGTAAGAATCGCACCTTCTCCCGATACATAGTGCTTTATACTACACCTTCGAGGAAAATCATCGTTTTAGAATTTTCAAAATCAGTCGAGCGACTTCAATTTGTAAACTCAAATGTAGCATTAAATACGCGCATGTGCGATTTTCACATGGTTCCTTTTTTTGAATTATTGTTCCGAACACGGAAGGGGCCGATATCATAAATGGCCGATTCGGAGTAAAACCTTTTGTTTTTTTCGTTTGAACTATTATTAAAATAACCATAGCTACCGGATGAAACTTATGATAATTAAAAAAAAAACACGTTGGAAATGGATTGCCATACACTTTTCTCTTAACGCGTGAAATAAAATTCCATAGAGTTTTTTAGAAAAGGAATAAGCAGTTTTCTGACCAGGTGTAGTATAAAATCAAATAACATTTATTTCCTATTGATAACTATTGTAAAAAGTAACTTATTACCTTATTAGTTAGGCCTTGCTCTAAATGTTAGCCAAATTTCATCTTGATCTGATCAATAGTTTTGGAAATCCCAGATTATAAAAATTCTCATTCCACAAACTTTCGGCTTCATAATATTAGTAGGATAATTCATAGCTTATAATTTGACTCGTATAAGAGGTTATTTTGTAGCCTTAAGAAATAAACGTTATTGTTTTCTGATTTCTAATATACTGGAGGATAAACTGGTTCAAATAAATGATATATTTCTTTAAATATTTATCCTTGTGTTCGCAGATGAAAGAGAAGCTGATAAGCACGGTAGCGAGCCGACCCGGCCGCTCTCCCATCAAGCCCGGCAAGAGCAAGTCCTCTCTCGACACCAGCGGCCGGAGCAGCGACGAGAGGCACAATGTAAGTCACAGCTCATTGGGTAGCTCTACAGAACTAAAGAGGTTATTGTTAGAATCATTTGATTTGAAAGCTCTGTGATCCCATTTTGAGAAATCGTTTTTAAACGGAGGTTACCTATATTTTCAATATCGACGGCAATTGATGATTCTTACCTCCTCTTATCTACGCCAAAATTACAGAACAAATTGACCGATGTCGATCTGACTTGCAATCACATAAAAAAAGAAAACTTTTGTCCGAATAAAATGTAGTAAATGCCACGAAGTAAGCTAGTTAATCATAATTCTTTTACAGGCGGACCAAAGTTTAATAGCCAAAATGTGCGAAAGCTCGCGAAACCTCAACAGCGCACTCTCTTACGAGGAAGAGATGGCTATAGAACCTCGCTCCAAGTACGCCACCAAGCTCAGAACCAACTCTACTTCCTCCAGGACTACCCCCAACAGGAAAAACTCCAAGGAATCGGACGATATGATAGAACTTGCCAAATCCGTCCAAGATGGAATGGCAGAACTCGCCATATCAGACGACGCGCTCGCCATAACTGTCGACTCTGCAACACAAAGGGACGCGAAGAAGAAAATGGACGCCTTGAAATCGGATCTCATGAACAAAATCAGAACGCATGAAATCGAAAAGCCGAGGGTAACAAGCGCTTTAAATCGGAAAATGTCAGCGGAGGAGTCTACCGAAGAACAAGCCGTTGAAAAAGAAGAGCTGGAACGCCCGAAGTCTCGGGGACGGAGGAACTCAAGTGTCACCTTCTACGATAACGTTGAAATAGAAGAATCAACTACAACTGTCGCCATAAACGACACGCCCAGCCACTCGAAACCACACAGAGAGAATAGCTTCGTAACGAAACTTCAAAGAGAGAACAGTGTCATTAACATGGCGGAAAGACGGCTCAGCTCAACCGAGAAAAAGATGGCAGGGAAGCCGATAATAGAGAAATACTGTCAGGAGATCATCCATGAGATCGATAAGAGCAGTAAAGTTATCGACAGTCACGTGAAGCAGTTTCAAACCTCTCGATTCCAGAACGAGCAGATCGTCCAACAGCTACAAGCGGTTGACAAGATCCACTCTCTAGTCGGCAGTTCCGGAGAAATCCCCAGTGCGGCACTTACAGAACTAAACAACAACTTCAAGGTTCTCACAAATCAGATGTTCAGTGATGCTCCATCGGCCAGAAAGCGATCCATTTCTAGTAGACGAGGCTCGAAGGATTCTAGGACCTTGATGGGCGATGTCGGGATGAGCAACCAGGATTTACTGGATGATCTGCTAGGGAAGAAATGATATAGGGCGTTGTTACAACCTTCATAGACATGGGGTTATTGCGTTTGTGCACGATTGAGACAAAAATGTGATTTTACGGCGTGATAGCTGAGACATGATCAGTGTAGAGACATTCTGTTAGGACCGAACGCTCTTACGGCATATTTATAGTTTAATAGATTCGACAAGTATAATATATTTTTCGTGGATCCTTAAAATTTTAAACAAAAGGAGAGTTCTAATTGTAGCAAAGAAAATTCTAACAGAGACCCTGAAGACTCTAACAGAGACCCTGAAGTTCCCTCAGATCTCTGAGGTAAAATTAGATTAGAATAAAATAAAACACAAAAGATCTAAAACGCTTGATGACCCCCTAAATGCGCCAGGGTGCGTACACTTACTGGCCTGTACTAAACATTATGTGTCGCCGAGTTATCGGGTTCACTGAATGTTAATTGAGTTCCATTTTGTACACTGCAGTGCATTTACATTCAAGTAGTAGCTGATACTTTCTGCATTGCAGACATTCCAGTATTTTTAATGTGAGAAGTTTTTAGTAGGAATTAGATACTTACCTACTTCATTATAAAGAGATCTATAAAAATTAAAGTAGGTATGAAAACTTTCAAAACTTGCTCAAAATACGCTGCGTTAATTTACTAGAAATTCATTTGATGAAGATGTGTTGTGTCAAAATAATGGATTCAGCCTCTAATAAGTCTTAGATAATCACGTATTCTTGTTTATAACTTGTTAATTATTTAAAACCATCAAACAAACTTTTGAAGCAATATGAAACAAGTGACTTTGGAGTAATGAATTAGATTTCTATTAATTATTGACTAAAAGATGATTATAATTAGAACATTGAACTCTTAAGAAATCATGATAATTATATCTCTCGTGCTAGGTCTCTTTAATCTGTAAATACTTTTTGAAAGTATAATTACTTAGGTGGGTTTTATGTAAAAGCGTTTTAATATGTATTTATTTATAGTTTATTTTCTAAGGGGTGCACGATTTTGGGTGCCGAGTGGTGTTTTAGCAGCTAATGTATATTAGAAACTTTTTATTGATTGTTATCGAATTGTGGCGTATGGTAAATTAATGAAATAAATATTTTATTTTTGGTACTTTGTTAAGTTTTAATTTCTGTTTGGTTTGAGGTAAGTAGGTCATTATTATCATAATGGAAAAGAGCATAATTTTTAACCTAGATACCTCTGTACCATCTACGTTTAATGACTACAATCTTCATTATGCCTCATTTTTCATCAATGCAAGGAACGGCCCACTGATGTTGAATAGGCTGTCTTACATGTAATGAAGAAAACCGAGGGCAACTGCTAGTTGGCATGGCTTACCCTGAAGCGAGGATTTAGAATAGTTTTTGTTTCACTCTGCTCATAATGAAGATGCTCTGATGCGCGCACTTACCCTGATGAATATTTTCTAGAATAAGCCAAAAGGTCTGTATGGTGCTACATCACTGACCTCATACGCGAGAGAAAACTCGCGTTATAAAACTCTCGCGGACATTTTCGTGAATTTTAATCATGTTTTTAAACTGTGCTCGCTGGCGCTGTGGTTTTTGTATAAATTAAGCTTCAGGTTAATATACACTGCGTGAATTCTGCTTGAAGTATTATGGCCTGAACTGGCGTACGTTGTGGCTTCCTGAATAATGGTAGAACCACACTATTCGTAAGCACAGGTGGTGAACGCCACATGTTTGTATTTAGGAGATTGTGTGACCACAGTAGATATGTCTCGCTAGCGAGATGCGACGAATTGTACCTTACAAAAATGAAGGTGTAGAATAGTCTGTTGATGAATTTGTTATTGACTGATAGTTAATAATTTATTTATGAAATAAGTGTTAAGGCGAATAGTAGGGTTGATAGTGGCGCCACTACATATTTAATTTTATAATTACGTTATACAAAGGAATTATCAAAAAATCGGACCGCGCGTAGACGATATCTATCATAAGCTTTTTTTAAATGTATCTTTAATAGTTTTGTACTGTATTATTTAGGCAGATACTTGTTTCAAGAGTTTAGTTCCTATTGGTAGCCACCAAGCTCTCCAAACAAGGTTTTTGATTGAATAACACAAAACAAAACTATTACAGATACATTTCAAAAAAGCTTATGATAGATATCGTCTACGCGCGGTCCAATTTCTTGATAATTCCTATGTATAACGTAATTATAAAATTAAATATGTAGTGGCGCCACTATCCACCCTACTATTCGCCTTAAATAACCAGTTAGACCGAGAAGCGCTCGTTCTATGATCTATGAGATATAAATTAGAAATAATAATATGATTATTTAAAAAAATCTTCAGATTTAAAAACCCTTGTTATTATATTTGTATTTTAACAACCTTTGTCTCTCTATTTTGAGCAATTTCGTTCCAATTGACTCTAATTTGTCAAACAACGAACAAAACAAAATTTCTTTGATTCAGAAGCCTCATTACCATAATAAGGAAGGAAGGCCCTGGTTCCTTCACTTCACCGGCGATGACTCCTCTAACTTTCGGCGTTTTAAGGAAAAATAAAAATAACATTTTGATCTACACAAAGCGGCGTATTCTGCACTATAAACACAGCTTTTGGACCTGAAAATACCCAACAAAGGTCGACAATCTGTTACGTGTGGAGTTTGTTATATGGTAACAAAGGTTGGCTTGCCAAGCTTGGACGTGCAAAAATAACTTGGTTAAAATTCAGTCTTCCAGCTGCTCCAATATTCGTGATGTTCATTTTTGTTTTCGTCGCTTTTGGTATGCTTTTCCTAAAACTTGTAAAAACTACGTACCTACTTAGTAGTGTTATAGAATTAGCTTCTACCTCAGTTCGTTCATGCGGTACTGTAAACCGGTAAACCTCATGCTGTGGCAGTATTGTGGCAGGCTTACAAAAAACATACCAACATAGTCTTGACTATCTATTGACTAGAATTTCAAACCAGTAGAAATTCTTTACCTACCTACTTACTTGTCTGAAACACAAGTGATCAAAGCCAAAGTTCAGCTGAAAGCTTAGTACTATTACTTAGGCGTTATCTCATTAACTAAATTTAAACTTAATTTTCTTGTAGGTATCAAAGTTGATTTGAACGACGTTATTTGTAAAAATAAGATAGATCGCGCAAGCTTATCTCAAATAAATCAAAGTTCTATGATTTAAAAGCTGTTTTCATGTTCTTGTTAGTCCAGCTTTTTATCAAGCTTATATTATCAAAACTTAGGAAGTTAAGCAAAAGTTTTAGAATAATAGGAGGAGCCTCACATGAATGGGAGCTCTTTAACTTCTCTGCAAGTCAAAGTGGGTTTATCTGAGCCAATCTTACACCTAATAGGTACTTAACTTACAATATACTTATTCTACCAAACTCATTTTGAGAGCTCTCTTAATACCAACTCGCTTTTCCACCATATAGGTAGCAAGAAGTAGGCATATGACTTTATTGTATTATACATAACGTACCTTATTGCGTAATACGCCATAATAATTAATTACGCCGTATTCCGCGTAACTTAACTCACGTAACGTACCTAGGTACGTTTTATAGCTATGATGTAGGGCGATTATTAATAGGGCTTGAATGGTTTGCTTACATTGCCTATATTCAGTCTACCTTTCTGGCTACACCTACGGGCTTCTCAATATTAAATAACACCCACGTAAAACGATAATCATAAGTTTCATGATTGTTGACACTACCTACTTAGGTCACACTACCTACTTGTTGACACTACCTACTTAGGTCACACTACCTAGGTACTTGTTGACACTACCTACCTGGTGACACTACCTACTTAGATGACTCTACCTACTTGTTGACACTATCTACTTGTTGCCACTACCTACTTGTTGCCACTACCTACTTGTTGACACTACCTACCTACTTGTCGTAGCGGAGTGCTCGCTGCGCTCTCGCCTCGCTTTGAAATCGCTCGCAAATCGCCATTGTAATTAGGCTTAGATAACGATTGAATAACCTGCAATCAATTCCCCATCGGTTAACTATAATATGCATTATTTTAAAAACCACGTCAATAAAAGTTACTAACCGAATATCCTTCGAATGAACACCACTCACATTATTTCGGTCGGATTATTTCACCTACATAGTTATTCCGTGGTAGGTACATTAGGTAGGTATACAAGTACAATTAAATTTTTTACATGTAGAATTTAATAAATAGCAAAATGGTAACTACCTACTTATTAAGAAAGAAGACGTGTTTTATTTTAGTGTTTTTATTTAGAATTTTTTAACCCACTTCAACAAAAGGGAGAGGCTATGTACGGCTGTATACATACAGCCACATGCATACATATAGGTACATGTACCTATGTTTTTAAACTTTTTAATGTATTTTCGTCGATTTTTCCGTGAATTATGGACCAATTTTTAAAATTATTTCGTTAATGTATGGAGAACGAAGTGGTCCTAAAAATTGTATCCTCGAGGCAGTGGTGGATTTACCAGCAGGCTGAGTAGGCTGGAGCCTAGGGCAGCAGGTTTTCCGGGGCGGCAAATTTGGCCTAAAATGGATTTTTTGTCATACAAAAAAATATAATAACAAATTTGAACTAATAAGTGCTGTAACTTTATTTGTACGAAATAACATTGCTTCAACTTTTTTATACATCTGGCATGTTGACCCTTACAAATATAAACAATATTTACGTGAGATCTGAGTAAATAAAGCAGCTATGCGAATGCAAAGTTTTGAAAAGTGAAATTTAAAACTGAGAGTTCAACTTTGGATTAAATAAAAAAAACTTAGTGAACCCAGAAAGTTTACACTGTGCGTGGTCCAACACGCACTTTGCCGTTTTTCCGTTAATTTATGGGGCGGCAAAACTTAGAGGCCTAGGGCGGCCAAGACTGCAAATCCGCCACTGCCTCGAGGGATTAGTATTTGTCCCGGAAAACTTAAAAACAGTGTAAAACAAACAGTAAAAAACACAGAACAGTTAAACAGTAAAGAACAGTGAAAAACAAACAGTAAAAAAAACAGAGAACAGTTAAACAGTGAAAAACACAGAACAGTTAAACAGTAAAAAACAGTGAAAAATAAACAGTAAAAAACAGTGAAAAGAAGCAGTAACACAGAACAGTTAAACAGTAAAAAACAGTGTAAAATTAAGCTAAGGAATTTGAAGTCGGTCTTTAGTAATCATCAAATAATAATCCCAAAAGGTTTTGACTCCTACGTCACTAGACCTCGTGGTGCAATCGGTTAACGCATTCTAGTACTGAGGGAAGGATGCGGGTTCAACTCGCATCGAACTCAAGTTTTTTTAGGGATATTATTTGATTTCTTAGAAATGAGCCCGAGTGCGTAAGCCCTCCCAGGCTTACGCACTTTAATAAACAAAAACTTTTTTGAAAACAATCAAACTATTTTCTTTAAAAAGCTCTACGGTGTGTGTGCAAATCAACTTTTTACGCTATACCTGATTGACTTACGACTACATTATAAACAAAACATAGACCTACTTGTGTATGTTACTCATCAACAAAACTCATTATGTACCTAAATATGAAATAAGTACATGTAGAATCGAGATACCTATGCAGTGTTTGTTTAGTAAATTACGTTAACAAGGCATGCCCTCATCACGTTGTACAAACAACATCGGAGATGATTGTCTATTTCGGAAAAGTAAGACTCAATCCACACCGTTGCTGAGAAAAATCTCCAGCACTTTTACCTTCATACTATTCAAATACTTACTGACCGTGGCGGTGACGTAAGAATCGAGCTCAAACTTAGCTCGCGGATGTCGAAAAAGGGGCGACTAAAGGTACCAACTTAGCAGTGGAAGGGCATCAGCTCTATTCTGGGGGGTGAGTCTATTTGACGTTGGTAGACGTGATCGTTACGTTTCCGTTGGTAGTCGAGTAAAAAGTATGTTGATATCACAGATATCACAGAAGATTTCGTGCACATTCATTTTTTACTGAACAACTATATCGTACCTACAACAATGATTTTGGAGGATTGGTTGCTAAGCATTTAATCTATATTTTAGTGGAACCTCGCGCATGCGTTGGTTTTTGAAGTAGGTACTTACTTGTGTACAAATACCAACTTTTAAGTTATATTTGGTTTACTATACGAAATTAATAAAGTTTTAACAATTTCGGCAAACCACAATAGAGAAAAGTTCTTTAGTATACAGAAACTCCTAAAAATTTGATTATAATCTTTACTAATCTTTGAAAATTAATAGACTTAGGTATAGTAAGCTTATAAAGAAAATTGTAAATTGAGCCATCCATCATTCATAGTTAAAAAATATAGTAGTTAGCCCTAACAATAACGTCGTGAGAGGTTTTTATTAATCCATGTGGTAGAGCTCATTCTACTGATTTTTATTAATCCATGTGGTAGAGCTCATTCTACTGATTTTTATTAATCCATGTGGTAGAGCTCATTCTACTGATTTTTATTAATCCATGTGGTAGAGCTTATTCTACTGATTTTTATTAATCCATGTGGTAGAGCTCATTCTACTGATTTTTATTAATCCATGTGGTAGAGCTCATTCTACTGATTTTTATTAATCCATGTGGTAGAGCTCATTCTACTGATTTTTATTAATCCATGTGGTAGAGCTCATTCTACTGATTTTTATTAATCTATGTGGTAGAGCTCATTCTACTGATTTTTATTAATCCATGTGGTAGAGCTCATTCTACTGATTTTTTAGAGATCCGACGACGGGATCTGTCTTGCGTGGTTCCGGGGAGTCATGACGGTTTTGAAATTCGCTTGGAGCCCCTGGTGATCACGTAGAAACCCCACACGATGGGTCTATTTTTCCTTGGATTCGGAGACATTGCATGAGGGGTTTATTTTCTGGCTTGTACAGGGTTATTACCTTGGGGCTAGATAATGCTGTGTGAATTGTCCAGCATTATTTATTTATTGGTAATTCACTGACACTATGTGAACTGCAGGTTTTGCCCACCATTATAAACACGTCCGTGAAGACGCCCGGTATTCTTAAAATTGGTGGAAAGGGAATGATATTAGTATGTACCCCCTCCATTCAAAATCGTTCATTATACTACATAGGGGTTTTATTTCAAACTAAACCTAAAAACGGCTCTGCCCTGAATTATCAGTGCTTCTGTTTGTGTTGTGTTGACTTCCAGCCAGGCTGATGCCACTTGAATCATTTTTCGTAGATGAAAAATAAGTTAATGATGATGATGTGGATATAAATATGAGTGGAAGATCAGTAATTAGTAATTAATTGGGTTTCGAACATTATTTTGTATGGGTGGCTATTTACAAAAAGTTAAGAATTAATACCCGACGTCTTCACTAGCCGTGTGGTGCCGGCTTAGAGTTAGCACCACCCCAACTCTTCCCGCGGGTGTCTTAAGAGGCGACTAAGGGATATCCACCGGGGGGCGGGCAGCAGCGCCCCTTGCAGAACAATTCTACCACCGAACTGCGATCCCCAACCCGCATGCCCAGCGTGGGGATAACGGGCATAAACCCCCAAGAGATAACAGCTAATAAGGCGCTTATCAGGGGGAGGCCTGCGTTCAGCAGTGGACCAATATAGGCTGTTGAGGTGAGGAGGAGGTCTTCACTAACGTGTTCGTGATGATGGGTACAACCTACAGGTTACGCAGTGTCAGTGAATAACCAATAACCCTGTATAATTTTTGCAAGGGGCCCTCCCCTTGCAAAAAAAATTATGGTGTCCTATTCCCGGAAAAAGTATGAGGGGAAGTATTTTCACAATACACAATTAACTCTTTTTTTGGTGTCTAAATAATACAGATTAAAAAAAAATTGGTATATACATATTAGTAACGGCATAGTAGAGGAGCCGGATCAATTATTTAAATTAAATTTATAAACAAGAATCTCATTAATTCATTTGTATTTTATTTTAATATTAGGTATAGATATACTAGCTGACCTGACAAATTTCGTACCGCTCTCACCTTTTAAACCTTTCCTGAACTTAATAAAAAACGTTTCTAGACCAAAATTAGCCAAATCGGTCCAGCCGTTCTCGAGTTTTAGCGAGACAAATAAAAAAGAAAATTCATTTTATATACGAGTATAAGAAGATAACTTATTATATATTATAATGTTGATTAGATATTATAATCAAAATCAATAACTTAGAAAATCGGAATTATTTTTTGGGGGAACAGCACCGAGTACGACCGTGTTTTCAAAACGCAAAAACGTTGCCTGAGAGCTATGTTTAACTTGGGTACCCTTGATAGTTGTAAGCCATACTTTGTTAAGTACAAAATTCTTACTCTACCAGCTCTATATATTCTAAATGTAGCAATGTTCGTGAAAAATAACTTACATTTATTTAAAAGTTTCTCTGACTTTGTGGTACGTAACCGACGTAACAATAATAGACTTTGTACGCACCCATCGCAAACTGCCCTAATACGAAAAAGTATCTTGGGTATGCCACCCAAAATATATAATCAAGCTGTTAAATGCTTATACAACTGCAACTCTGGTACCTCGACTGTATTTAAAAATAGACTTAAGAATGTACTCGTAGACAAATGTTATTATAGCGTTAATGATTTTCTTCTTGACAAATTTTGATTAGACTTATTAGAATATATGATTAATTTTAAGTTTATCTGATAATTTTTTTTATGTAATGTGATTGATTAGGTATACTTTATAAGACATATCACATTAGTGACAAATCTGCAGCGTACCCTCTCCAATTTGCACGCCAGTAATGGCAAAACATGTAGGTCATCCATTTATAGTTCAACACAATTGCATGCTCGCAGCATGTTAATACTCATGTTTTATGCAAATAAATGATTCTTATTCTTATTCTCATTCTCATTCTCATTCTCATTCTCATTCTCATTCTCATTCTCATTCTCATTCTCATTCTCATTCTCATTCTCATTCTCATTCTCATTCTCATTCTCATTCTCATTCTCATTCTCATTCTCATTCTCATTCTCATTCTCATTCTCATTCTCATTCTCATTCTCATTCTCATTCTCATTCTCATTCTCATTCTCATTCTCATTCTCATTCTCATTCTCATTCTCATTCTCATTCTCATTCTCATTCTCATTCTCATTCTCATTCTCATTCTCATTCTCATCCTCATCCTCATCCTCATCCTCATCCTCATCCTCATTCTCATTCTCATTCTCATTCTCATTCTCATTCTCATTCTCATTCTCATTCTCATTCTCATTCTCATTCTCATTCTCATTCTCATTCTCATTCTCATTCTCATTCTCATTCTCATTCTCATTCTCATTCTCATTCTCATTCTCATTCTCATTCTCATTCTCATTCTCATTCTCATCCTCATCCTCATCCTCATTCTCATTCTCATTCTCATTCTCATTCTCATTCTCATTCTCATTCTCATTCTCATTCTCATTCTCATTCTCATTCTCATTCTCATTCTCATTCTCATTCTCATTCTCATTCTCATTCTCATTCTCATTCTCATTCTCATTCTCATTCTCATTCTCATTCTTATTCTTATTCTTATTCTTATTCTTATTCTAATCGTCGAAAAGTCGAAAACTGTCAAAAATTGGTTGGAATTTGTTTTTTCTCGTTATTCTGGAACGGACAAAGAGGTTAGCGTAATTGTTGTAGGAGTCTTATTTCGAAACAAAACGAAATATGGGAGCTCACGGATACTTCAGTGCAAATTCGGTGCATTCATTTTAGAAGACCTCAGATGTCATAGAATCTCTACCAAATGAGAGGTCTTTAAAATGTTTAATAATTGGAGAAAATATTAAAAAAAACACGCTAGAAAAAAAAACACTATCAAATGAACTCAGGTATACTTTTCATAATGAGACCTTATTGATGATGATTTTATCTCCCTTTGGACTCTTGACCTTGTCTCACAAACCCCTCGATGGATTTGGTCCCACTAAGCCAGCATATTTCGCATGTCTCATCTATCGACCTATCAAATTTCACGAATATCTGATCAACGGTTGGACATATTCGAAGTGACTATTTTACCATGCAGCCCAATCACCCAAGCGGCTACTGAGAACTTCCTTCGCTTCGCACACTCCGGTCAATTATAAAATAATTATAATACTAGACAATCCATACAGCAGCATCTAGCCCCAAACGTGCCCAAACCAGATAATATAATGTATAATAATACCAACCCTAAACTAAGCCGATGTTATGTGTACGAGATAAATAATACATAACAAGTATTATGATTTCAAAACTTTGAATAAATACATTAAATCACATAGATAGATATTTTAAATTAAACATAAAAAACAAATGACCCGGAATAAGTATCTGATAATCGTACAAACATTTGTCCCGCGGCCAGAATCTAACCCGCAACCAATTTTGGTAAAAAAACGTACCCAAGTTAATATTACATTTTTCTTGTCGGAGCAAAAACTGAAATAACTTTCGAAAAAGAGAAGAAAAACTCTGAGAGGCGGAAAACTAAGTCACCGTTAATAATGATAATGAATTAATGGTGTAACTTGTGACGCTGAAAACCTCGCTTCAGTCACGTTAAAAACAGATGACAATTTTCTCTACTTTATATCTACCAATAACATAAATATAAAAGCTTTATAACCTAAGCAGGACTTGTGTTATGTTATTGGTTATTGATACTAGATAACTAATTTACAATACATGGCAGATCGATATTTTTTTGACGTGACAACGTCTTATAATTCGATAGAGCCGGCTGCACGCACGAAAAAACATGACGTCATGTGGCGTTACCTCGCTCTGAGGCGTTACCTCGATCTGAGGCGTTACCTCGCTCTGAGGCGTTCCATGTAAGGCTTGAAATGCAAGCGAGAGCGCTCGACATCCGTCTCTCTCCTACTTGAGTGAGTGATGGGTCTGCGTGGACAGCTGCTATACTATAGTACATTTACATGTTTTGATCGAGTATCAAATGCTACCATTCCATCAGTATTTTCTTAAGACGTTGTCACGTTCAACTATCGTCAGTAAACCGACTTTACAGACAACCAATTTTTTTTTTTACATAAAAAACACCCAGAGCAAGTATCGAAAGTACAAACGTTTGTTCCGAGGCGGGAATCGAAATCGTAACCTCCTCCGTCGCAGGCGGACCTTTGCCCGCCGCGCCACAAAAGTCGTCACCCACTACCAATTTTAAGTTTAGTGGGAGATTAATAAAAAATGCTTTGATACCTAATAACTTTATTAATTATTATTATTGCTCGTCATTGAACTCACTGATTTTTAGGGTTCCGTACCTCAAAAGGAAAAAAGGAACCCGTATAGAATCACTTTGTTGTCCGTCTGTCTGTCTGCTTGTCTGTCAACCCTCGTTTATCTGGAACGGGTGGAGGAGGTATGGAATTCAAATTCACATTTAACTTCTCTTCTCAGTCCGTAACTTCTTGGAACCGTAAATAAATCAATTTTCTTTATCAACGCAATCAAAAGTTATAGCCGCATAAACTGCCCGAATATTTCAAAATTCGCAAGGGAATGACCCACACACAAAACCTATAGAGTACTTCCCGTTGACCTAAAATCAGGGGCCAAAACCTATAGGTCCCGTTGACCTAGAACCATACAATTTGGCAAGAAGCAAGGTCTTATAGCACAAGAAAAGGGAAAAATCCTAAAACCGTAAATTTGTAGATTATTCACAAAAAAAACTATTCTCGCCATCGAACAAAACCTATAGGGTACTTCCGTTGACCTAGGATCATAAAAATTGGCAAGAAGCAAGGTCTTATAATTATACGGAACCCTCGGTGCGCGAGTCGGACTCGCACTTGACGTTTTATTCATACTTTCAGCTTCTAGACTCGTTGCACTGTTTAGGGCATCACGCTAAACCACCTGATTATCAAGCAGAAAACAAAAAAGGTGGGGTAACCACCTATTTTATGGTAAAATTGAGTTAGTAGTGTTTATAAATTTCAGGCTCCATTAATATTTTACTCACAATAGGAAAAGTTCAGTGCGCTGAGAAACAGAGTCTGAATTTCAGTTGCTCCGAAGCGGTGAGACGGGCTTGACGTGCGCGACACGCCCTTGGCCAAAACTCCGAAATACTTACTTTACCTAAAAAATTAAAGTTTACAACTTTTTAATAATGAGTAAACGTAATTAGAAAGCATGAAAAGTAATTGTGAGTTTCTAAAAATTGTTTAAAAAAGGTTTGAGGTCCAAGAGTATTTAAACTAAGACAATAATTAAGAAACCAATAGGTATTGCAGATTATTTTCACACAAATTCACCGACGGAAAAAATTGCAGTACGAGAGATCAAATGCGAATTTGTTTGTAAATCATAATTATCTAAACAAATAAAACTTTGAAACTTCAGTCTCAGAATAGACATATTTTATCTGGCGCAGCGCGCCAACATTGCCATACAGCGGGGCTATGCAGCCCCAGAGTCTTGGATAATAATTTTATTGCTAAAGCTCAGATAGAGCCTGTAGTGTTCCCAGTCCAGGCACATTTTTATAAGTTTTCTCATCTACCACCCAAGCCAATAGCCGTGAGCTATCGGTATATTTTACACACTCCCGCTATTTCGCGCGTTGGTGTAAACCGACCCTTACTTGAAGAAACAAACCTACCTAACATCAAGTTTTCTTTGTAATAGGTATATTGAGACTACGCACAGCCTAAAACGCCTAAAATGTAGGGATTTTTATAATTTTGTAGATTAATTCCCAGTGGATAACATTACCGAAGTCCCGTATTTTCTTAAGTTCTAGTTTGATAGACCTATCAAACTAGATAGATAGATAGAAAATTCTTTATCTAAGAATCAATTTAAAATGAAATAATTATAATCTAAGTGACAATTGGCGGTCTTATCTCAAGAGCAATCTCTGCCAGACCATCTGGACTAACTAAACTAAACTGTTCTAGTTTAGTTTCTCCAGGTTGTCTGGCTTAAGAAAATACGGTATTCTCTAGCTAAAGTGAAAAAAGAGTACCTACTTACACCTACTTAGATCAGTAAGAATGCGTTTTGTCGACAGCGACTGCGATCGCGGATTTTTATGATGCACTCATATACAACCCAATGAGCCTATCTATTCAAGGTTATCTGTGAGAGATTTCCCTTGAGCGATAAGACCGCCAATTGTCGCTTGTTCTCTAATTATTCTTTTGTAAATTATTTCAAAGCTAAGTGTTCGATAAGGTAATATCTATGGTTTTGTTACTACACTGCGTAAGCCTCACACTCGGGACTTTTGGGATATTATTACATTTCTTAAAGATTTTGCCAGTTCTGAATGAAATATTTCCTCATTGCCTTTTACTCACGCGATAATATTACCTTTGAAAGTTGTTTCAAATCGTTGTTCATGGAAAATGAAGCCAAGGAGGGAAATAAAGTGAAAATACTTTATTTGCGAAAGTGTGGTAGTTATGTGGCTTATATGAAGGAAGTTGGAAGTTAGGGTAGACTATTACGCAGCAGATGGTATTTATAGAGAATAATTGAATTACAATTTTGCATGAAGTAATGAAACAAGGTAATTTTGCAGGAGAATTGCCGTAATTAAGGATGCCTTCAGACGGATTGCGAAGCTTTGTCTGCAGGATGTAGGATGTCAAATGCGGGTTCGATTCTTGTGGAACAATTTATTCATGATCAGTTGATATTTGTTATGGCTATAAAAGCCTACGAAAAAAAGTTTAGAATACTTTGATTGGGGAAAATATTTTTATTGACTTTATAGGGTGAAAACAACCCTTAAAAATTGTACTTACATTGTTTGAAAATGTAGCCAAACAAATTTCTACCAGTAAATTCCTTAACGAATCTTCCAAAACAAGGTAGCTGGGCCGAATCGGTAACCCGCCTACAACCCGATCTTTTGTCCTTAGGGTGAAAGACGGAAGGATAACATCCGGTCGGTTCATCCAATTACCAATAACCTATCCCAATAACTCACCATGTTCCAAAGAAACAATATCTAAAACCGGAAATTGGCCACTAACCTTAATACGAAGAGAAATATTGCAATAATTCAGCAAAGTAGCCCATTTAGGTACAGCAGGTGCTACAGGGGAGCCAGCTTTTCTGTGCATTATCATCAGTACTTAACTCAATTTTCACTGTCTTCACTCTCATTTTGCCTTGGGGCCTCCTTATGTCTTTTCACGAAGAACTTGTAAGAATCCTGAAATTTTAACAAATTGTTCGTGAAAGACTTGGACATAAGAAGCTCTTTTCTGTCGATACGCAAAGGTACTATGAACATTACCTACGACCCGGTGAAGTGAAGCTGTAATTCGAATGAACATTACCTACGACCCGGTGAAGTGAAGCTGTAATTCGAATGAACATTACCTACGACCCGGTGAAGTGAAGCTGTAATTCGAATGAACATTACCTACGACCCGGTGAAGTGAAGCTGTAATTCGAATGAACATTACCTACGACCGGGTGAAGTGAAGCTGTAATTTGAATGAACATTACCTACGACCCGGTGAAGTGAAGCTGTAATTCGAATGAACATTACCTACGACCCGGTGAAGTGAAGCTGTAATTCGAATGAACATTACCTACGACCCGGTGAAGTGAAGCTGTAATTCGTTCATCTGTTTCACGTTGATCTGAATCAACATCAATGTTGCCAAAATGACTCTAAGATTCTATCAAACTAATCTTACACAAACTTCAAAAACCTCTCGACACATTTTCCTGCACCTGGGGTACTTAGACAGAAGAATAGTAGTCGAAGTATTAGAATTTCTGCACTCATTTTCATTAATTCAAGGGCACCACCACAGGCAAAAACATTGTCGTTGAAATACCCATTCCCACAAAAAAATCCATTAACACGTTCAGGAGCTATGAAAGAAAATACAGACACAAGCAAACACCTCTCTGCTTTCGTCGGGGGTTTGTAAAACCCTTGCTGCAGTCACAGAAAGGTTTCCGGTACTGTATCAAAGAACAATGAAGAATTACATCCGCCCCTTTGACGTGAAACAGATGAACGAATTACAGCTACACTTCACCGGCTCGTAATGTCCATTGTCCCCATGCGTATCGGCAGAAAGAGCTTGTTATGTCCATTGGGTTTTTTCGTGTTGGTATTGAGGGACAGACGTTTTGTTTCTCTCCCGTGGAAAGTGAAAAAATGTGTTGGACAAAATATTAAACGAGAAAATTGATGTTGCAATATTGAAGAGACACTTGAGTGGGAGGTAGCAAATAAATTAATTGAATACTACTGTATGTTTTCTTAGTAGAAGGGCACCCTTTTTCAATCTTGGTTGAATGATTCCAAACCCTAGTTTAATTGAAAAGAATTTATCTATCATTATCATTATTAATGATTTCTCTATCTCGGCAATTCAGAAAATTCAGGTTACTGAAGATAAAATCACTCTTGCTTTCGCTTCTCCCTATAGACGCACCCAGATAAACATACAGGCAAATGAAAACCCTTCTATAAAGAAGTCTTAATTCATACTTTCGGAAAATCCAGCCGGAAGGCAATTTAAATAACAGCAAATCTACGAGATACAATTTTTTAAAATACTAATAAAATCTGCTTTATTTATATTTTTCCTCCTTCCCAGTGGAACCACGTCTTTCCATTGTAACGTGGGCTTTATACGGACTCTTTGTATGGACTCCGGCCTCTCATAACAATGAACTTCTGAGGCAGTTATTGTACAGTATGTTTTCTGGACTTCCTTCCTTTTCCGTATACATTTAAAATTAATTTGTATACATACTTAGGTACTTACTTACCTACTATTACAGTAAAAATTGCGATGGATAGGTACTTTTCGTCCTAAGTCGTCATCGGCCACTACTCATCGTTGTAATCGTCACTTAGCATCAATGAGTGCCTCGAATTAATTTTTTCTAAGAATTAGATAGGTATGTGAGATTGATCGCTAAAACGAGAAGGTTTTGAAATCTGGTTAAGTGCGAGTGGACTCGCACACTAAGAGCTTTGTACTACCTACATCATAAACATCAATCTATTTTATTACGGTCGCTTAATTGGGTATAATTAAGAGCTATCGTGGGCTGGGCACCCTTTGCATACGGAACCCCAATAAAAGAAACCCTTGATAAAAAAAAATAAGTCAAGAAACAACAAGCTTTATGAAATCCTCAACGAAAACTTTCCTTTGAACCCTAAAATGGATTTGAGACCCATTTGAACGTTTCTACAGATTTTCTTCCGACATTACTAAAGCACACTGTCGATCTAGTCACCACACACAAGAATCTAAATCCAAATTGGTGGATATCGTTAAAGCTTTACCGCGTAGCACAAATATGTGCACTAAAATATGGGCTTAAAGTTGTAACGAGTTGAAGACCTTATTTTAGTGCTTACTTTTGGTTTTAATTTAGATACATATTACAGTGACAAAATGGCTTTCCACAAGCTTTAAACGAGTGGCCCGCGAGCTGTCTGTAATCTAATGCCGTCAATATGAAATGCATCTAAATGTTACGAGTTAAAGCCCATATTTCTCTGCGGTAGAAGTGAGCTACTGATCTATGACAACCTTAAGAACTTCAATGACACAGACAAACACACGTCAAATTTATAAAACCCTCTTTTCGGCGGTAACATTCTAAAGACGATAGGATGGAATACGTTACAAATTCTTATTTATTTGATAAAATCACGTCACGTCTACCCCTTTTTATGAAGAGGTCATGGAATCAATGTTGTCTAGGTACTAGGCCAATATGGTCCCAAAACGAATTACCTACTCCGTACCTAGCTAAAAATTTAAAATATTGTCACGTAGTCAATTTCTTTCATATTCGTGCGAAGACATAATAAATGCAAATAAGTCTAGCTGGATAGAAACGTAAGGAAAATCGGAGAGCGAACAAAATCCTGATAGAGAATATCATTTCAAAGATGCACAGTGAATAATTTATTGATTAAGTTAAAATATCAGGAAACTTGACAGTAAAAAACAAACACTAGGTTTTTTAATGTCAATCATATAAGTTTCAAACAGTGTTTCTAACTTTATTTGGTATCTACAATTGACCTTGAATTGAGAAATTCCAATCCTCTGTAAGTACAGAGGATTGGAATAGTTGAATATGCTGTGTTGCAGTTTTAAGTAAGTACTTAAAACTGCATCACAGCATATTCACTGCCCCACCAAAAATCCTTGGAAAGTCTCCTTGAACTTGAAAAGTTTTGATAACATTCTATGGAACCCTGAAACCCCATAAAGAAGCGAGTTTACTGCATAGACGGGCAATAAAAACTCACGAGTTATCGCCCAGAAACGAATATCAACGATTTATTCCTCAACGAACAGACAAACAAAACCAACGTTTGGAATATTATACACGAGTAAAATATTAACGACCTCTGTGGCCCAGTGGAAGGACGCAAAAGATCGAGTCCTCGTAATGCTTGAACATCTTTTTATAACCTCTATATTTAAAAATTGTTCTAAGGATGCTGCTCAGCTTCTTTCTACTTCGTCTCTTTAGAAGAAAATTGCTTTAATTTTCTTGGAAACCCATAATACCATAGATATAAATAGAGAGGCAAATTGCGCCTTTTATTACGGATCGATTACTCTACTTCTCATTCAAAAGGTTTCAGGTAGAGAAAATAAAAATCAAATACCGAGGAAAAGGTTTCCGAACGGAGCACACATTTATTCGAATTTCACTTGGTATTTCTCGTACTTTTTGGTATTTTTCAAGACCTCGAACGAACAGATTTTGCTATAAAACTCATTTCAGTTTATAAAACCCGCAATATGAAAGCAGTTAAATCTTATAACATCCATCAGTACCCAAAAACATCTGACCAAGCGTTTAACGGGCGCGTAAACATCAAAGATTAGTTTTTATGGCTTTCAAAGTTATTAATGTTTTGGTACCTATACATTATAATATTTATCATGTGTGCTGCTTTCGTTGATTTGCAAAATAATTCATTTTCATCATGTTATGACACGATGACAGGCTGGCTAAAACTTCTCATATTTCTGAGACTGAAATTTATTATTTTTGGTTTTTCTTCAAATTCTATTTAATCAGAGACTAATGCTCGTTACTGATCAGAAGAAAGTTTAGACCACTGAAAAGAAGTCGGTGAAAATAGCATAACATCGCTCAATTGGTTTAGTTATTTAAGGAGGTACTTACATAATGTTAGGTTTCGTTTGATAAGATAAGCTCGAATACAAAAAAAAATTTATCTTATCAATCACCTAAATCATATCCCATTTTTAACCGCGTTTGCTCATTACCGTGATCTTGAATGAACTGCTAAAAATCTCTCCTAAATCAAAATAACATTCCAGCACTAGAAATAGATTTGAGCGAACTCTTTCAGCGGATGCGGGTGACCTCGCCTTTGAACACGTTTGATTGATATTATTCAGTCCGATTTGATTGACCATCATTTACGCGTAAGAAGAGCTAATTTAGGAACTCGGCTTTCACTCATGGCCGTGGCTTCTCTTGTAGTTGATTTGCAAGGGGCTTTTGTCTAGCTATGTCATGTTCAGTGAATATTGATGTGTAATACTTACACTCACAATCATGATGATAGGCGTTTAATACCGCGGCTGCCGCGATCGAAGGGGTCATTTGAGCCACACACGATAGGGAAGGCACAATCAGACAGCGAAAAATTTAGCTTGGTTTCGCACGTCATCCCACCACACATTTTGTAAGCGTGTACCTCAGATCCACACGCATTTTATTTAATGCCACTCTGGGTATCGAATATCGCGTAGGTCTGTACATGCCTTAACTCGGAACCAGACGAATGCCACAGATAGATAGATTATTTCTTTATTGCACCATCAATACATAAAACAATTAAATAAGAACTTAATACTAACTATATCTAGTGTGGCACAATCGGCGGCCAATCTGGCGGATGTCAACAGGTTGGTGATGATGATAGATGGACTACTCACGGCCGACGCGACGTGGTAATGGGATTCCTTATCAACGACAGATGTTTTTTCAGCAAAATAATTGTACCGGTATTGGAGAGCTTTACCGTTATATCAGAACCCGGTGAATCCGGTGATCCATGATAATCCGCTTATCCTTAAGCCACCGTTGGATTGTTGTGATAATTGTGATGGCGTAATATTCCTATATGTTTCGCTCTGGTCTCTAGTACGAGTACGGCTTTAGAATTAATCATAATTAAATATAATAAAAAAAAAAACAAACACCTACCCAACATAAAATTCTTGTAGAAGATTTTTTTTACTGCTAATTGACGGAACTAGCCTTCCCACCTGAAGTTTAGAAGCATAATTGCATATCAGAGCAATATTGTACTTCGCAGGATGCACACGTTGCCCGTGCCCGTCGAGCTGCCTAGAGCTCTGCGCTCATTATTCTTGTACCACGCAGCACAAAAAAGTGCATTAAAAGATAGGCTCGAACTTGTTATCTTTAAATACATTTTACAGTGACAAAATGACTTCCTACAAGCTTCAAACGAGTGGTGCGCGAGCTGTCTGTCGTCTGAGGTGGTCAATATTATATTCATCTAATTAAATGATACGAGTTTAAGCACATATTTGATTGCACATTTTTGTGCTGTGCTGCATCGTTCCTTTCCAGGTGTGCGACAACCTTTATAAGGAAATTGATGAAACAATTAGTGAAATAGTATGACAGAATTATAATGACGTAAGAAGCTTTTTTGAACAAAGCTCCCTACAACCTCACTAAAACGTTAATAAAATATGAAAAAATCGTTTTGGAAATTCAAATATCATGATAAAACTCTAACACCCAGTGCAAAGTTCATACAACCGTGAAGCAGTGTAAAAGGCGGTTGGATAAAACAGTGCGGGGATAATATTATGTACACGGATAATAAGGAAAATATTCTGAAATTTAACTGCGAACAAAAATAAAATAAACATTAAACTTAATGCCTCGTTCATGATTCATGCAAAAGTGCATAAAAACACAGTGTGTCGATAAAAACAAAACATAATCACAAACTGTAAACAAAAATAAGCAACAATGTCGCTGAACGGGACGGCAAACCAGAGCCTGGTCTCCAGGAACCTGTCCCGATGGAACGAGAGCGACCTCTGGATGCCGCCGCTGGACCTGGCAGTGTTCTACCATCCCGATGTGCTGATCATAGTGCTGTATGTGTGCGTGCTGACGGCCTCGCTGGCCGCGAACACGCTGCTCATCTTCATCGTCATCAAGTTCCAGTATATGAGGAGGTGAGTTGTGTGTGTAGCAGTTTATTTATTATTAAAAGTAATGTACTTACCTAGTTTTACGAATTCAAGAAAGTTGGGAAAACTACAATCCTCGTTTGTTTTGGAAGAACTCTAACGTTTCATCCCTTAGAGAACTACTAGCTATCGAAGATGGTAGGGACATCTTCGATAGCTAGTAGTTCTTGGTTAGTTATTATTTTTTTATCAAAATATTTAGTGGCGGAAGGCGACTTTACGTGTAATCTGTCGTTGAAACTTGAGCTCTGTGGAAATAAATAAAAGTTAAATTAACCTTTGGTTCTTATACCAGGCCAGTGTAGTTAACTCACATGGAGGTATAATAACTCCCTTACCCGATTATGGAATGCCAGTAATTACAGAACACCAGGCGTGTATAAAACTGAAATCGTTTCTACGCTGTGAAGTAACTCTTTATTATACTCACTGTTACATACAATGTTTTTGATCTCTAGTAGTAGGACACGTCGTAGTAGGACGTCTAGTAGGACAATAATTATGTCCTTATAATGTCCTTATAATGTAGGTACCGTCGTTTGAGATGAAGACAAGAATACAAGATATATATAATTTTTATGCTCTATCTACCTACTTTTTAGCTATGCTTTAAGGAAATCGGCGTAGTGTTCGAATGCTATAATGGTATCGCTGTACCTGAATTCAAAGTAATACCGTCTGGAGTTTTTAGATATTGGTTTGCAAAAATATGTAAGTATGTCCTTAAAAAGAGCATCTAGCTGGGTTCTGAAATAAACGTGATGTTCATTTATTTATTAAAAAGGGCATTTAACGTGGAAATCACTTAGGGACTTATACATTGCAAAATCTTAAGAACTAGAAACCACTTTTTTAATTACTGCGCTAACCTATGTTTCAACAGCATGCCTGATACTGTTTAACATTGCAGTTGTGTTTTGTTTGATTTACTGCAAGTACTTACCTACGCAGAGTGCACTTTACGTGCCTGCAAACATTTGTACAGAGTGAACAAACTCCTTGCTAGCAAGTTTGCCCTGTGCCTGTGGGCTGTTTGTTGGATAAATATAGAACTTTGTATGAATAAATGAGTCTATAAATCCTCATTGTTATGGAATAGATACCGGTTACAGACGAACATCTGCACTGATAATCGTAACATTCCTATGCGGCTAGTTAAAAATACTTATTTATACCAATGTGAAAATGTAACACTATGGATATTTCACTATCCCACTGCAGGTCACGATTCTCTCCTTTTTTCAAAAATCAAAATCAAAAACTCTTTATTTCCATAAATACAATAAATGTACACTTAGAAAAGGAAAAACTTTCCTTTCGTCCCTTGACGTTACGAGCTAGTCTGGTACATGCACATCTACAAAAGTACTTTACATAATTTAGGTAATGCTTTGGTATTGTATCTCTCTTTCATCTCTCTGCGTGTCCATCGTGAGAAAAAGAAGAGAAATGGACACGCAGGACCACGATCTGGAGAGAGGAGGAAAGGAAGATCACAAGAAAGATGGCAAAACGAGATAGTAGAAAATGGGAGAAAATCATGGAGAGAAAGCAGAGGACAGAAACAAATTGCTGCAACTGGAGGAGGCCTATAGAGGGGTCCTTAACAAATAACATTTATATATTTTTTAAGTGAACATTTTTTCAATTATAAATAACTTGTTATAAGAACAATAAAAGCTTTATTATTTTTATTATTTATTTTATTATTGGTATTGTATCGCAAGTGATAAAAGATTTTCAGTAATCGGAAACAATAGTCAGATAATAAAGCCAATGCTCTATCGGAAAGGTGATTAAACGTGATCGAGCGATTTACTGTAAGCTGTAATATCGACGTTCACAGCAGGGGTCTATTTTTTATCATACGACACTTTCATGTAGGTTATTTCGTAACACAATAAGTTTTTGGTTGATATTGTGGACTAAATATGCAAAAAAATACTTCGATTAAATTGATGCGATCTCGATTTCTACTTCTTCAGACATGAAAACAGAAAAAAAACCAATCGCATATTTACAAAGATGTGAGCTGTCTCAAGAGACCAACATTATCTCCGTCTAATTTCTTTCAATGTGGGTCTTGTCTGCTAACATGAGTACCCCAGACCCCGAGACCCAAAGCTAATAAAGAACGGTTTATTTCATTGCCACTCGAGCGAACCCGCCGGCAAACATTAGCTTGGTAAATAAGATAACATGGCAATCACAATTCAGGTCGTTCATAATAGGTTATCCCGAGGGGTAGATGGACCTTCGATGAATAGAAGATATTTTTTATATTGCTTTTGATATTAGCATCTGGCGAGAGACGCCTCAGACCTGACATGCCAGGAGGGAAGTACATATTGTGCTGTGTCCGAAGGCAAAATCATATCGCCGAGCCCTACGTAAGCCTATAGACCCGCAATTTTACGATTCCGATCAAAAGGCTCAATATTATTTTATTCGAAATAACATAGCATTACACTATCACACTAATATTATAAATGTGAAAGTTTGGATGGATGGATAGATGGATGGATGTTCGTTACGTTTTCACAACAAAACTACTGAACAGATTGAGCTAAAATTTTGCATCGGTGTAACTCTAAGCCTGGAATCACACATAGGCTTTTTATCCCATAAATTAGTTCCCATGGGATAGAAGTAACCTCGAAACATTTCCATAGAAACAACGCGTGCGAAGCAGCGGCAGAAGCCAGTAACATTATAAATGCGAAAGTTTGGATGGATGGATGTTGGTTACCTCTTCACAGCAAAACTACACTGAACGAATCGGGCTGAAATTTTGCATTCAGGTAATTCTAATCCTAGAATCAAACATTTTACTTTTTACCCCATAAATCATTTATGGGATACCTACTATTTATGGGATATATACCCATGGGATAGGAATCACCTTTAAAAGTTTACATAGAAACATCGCTTGCGAAGCCACGGGCATAAACTAATTACTAATAAGTACCCAATTGAGCCTCATTTGTAAAACAACGGTCACCATAGATTCCCCTTTTACATGTGTAGAAAGCTAGAAAGCATCTGTGGCGACCGTCACGCGACGGTCTAGTTCTACCTCTATTTGTAGACCAACCCAACGCGGCCAGCTCGTCCCACCATTCAGCCTGGTCCTCATTAGCCAGCCGCGACGCCGACGCCGGTCCTTTGTTTGGGGTCCGCTTTGTATTTGGGCTCACCAGGAGGTGGTTACCTAAAAACTCAGTCTAGAGGTCGTCAGGCACGCGACAGGCGTAGACCAATCAAACAATCCAGTCTCATTTTAGTACAATCGTTTTGAGTGAGTTCAGAACAAGAACATCAGCAGCATATAACAGTCTACTGCTGGACCTAGGCCTTTTTCTGGAAATGGTCGAGAGGGTGCATGGCGTAGGTGCTAGATGGATAGATCCATTATGACTATTCATTGAAGTTTTTATCATAAGTTTGATTGCTGTCTGATAACCGAGCAAACCTCTTGTCAAAGCTGGTAATGATGATTTATTACTTGCCCACACGAGTAATAAATTATGTAGGTTTCCTACCATTACATGTATGTTGCTACCCTACTGCTGTATCCAGGGCAAAGCTAAAAGGGAAGATTGTAATATTACAAGTCTACTTTGCACGTACAGTGGCGGTCAGAAGTGGTGACCTAGATTCTAAAGACATTACCTTGCAGCCGTTCGTGGTGCTTACGATCTTTTTAAATTTATTATTATTTGGGTCCTAGGTTCAAAATCCATTTACACTTAACATTTACCCTAATTTTGAGGCTTAATATATATTATCTATTTCATTAGGAAATAGAACAGCAAAAATAAATAACATAATTTATTTTAACACCAACATAAAATTATAAATACTTACTAAAACAATTTTTCATAGGTATTCTATAATATTTCGCTTATGCATGCCGTGTAGCATACAGATTTAATGTTGGGCTGAAATTTGGAATGAGATGAAATTTACTATTTAAAATTATTCCTGTTTTCCCCCTTGACAAATCCCCCTTAAGGGGGAAAACTGGAATTCATTTTTTTGGAGTACAGTTTTCCCCCTTGAGAAAAATTTTTCAAGGGGGAAAAGTGGTTTTTTTTTTCAAAATCCAGTTTTCCCCCTCGACGATTTTTCGCGTTCCAGTTTTCCCCCTATCGTAGTAAGCGAGTATGATCTTTAAGGTATGTCTCCAATTATGACCGCAACTGTACATACGTATATTCCATCAATCGTAGCGCCTTACCTACAAATTTCCGATCGTGATGAATGAGGTGTCAATTTGATTCGGTGAAATAAATTAATATGATTGATTGTGTTATCCTTTGATAAAGTAGTTACTTCGAAAGCGGTTGCTTTTAGTTTACACTTAACCGTTACAGAACATTTCCGACCCTGATTGTAGTTAGCTAGAGGCAAGGTGTAGGGAAAACCCAACCCGCTGCTCTGATAAATTGCTTAAGCAATAACGAGACCTTACTCACGACTAGCCGGAGATAGAGTGGTGTGGAAGCAGTTTGTCAAGCACTACAGTAATTAATAATGGGATTATTTACCATGTTTGTTCTTGTTTTGCGTTTCCCAATCTTACAGCACAGTTGCATGCGCCATGATCACGAAATAACTATAAAGTTATTCCCCTTAACTGTGGCGAAATATTACGAATCCCAAACAACAGAAGTCACGATAAAATATTTTACTATAAAAACTTTCGTAGTTTGACGAATTCATTATGAATGTAAGCGGGTTAACTACGAACCTATTTTCACGATAAAATATTCCGTTATCCATCCATATTTATACTAATATTATAAATTTGAAAGTAACTCTTGTCTGTGTGTCTGTTTGTTATCTTTTCACGTCTAAACAGCTGATCGGATCTGAATGAAATTTCACAGGCGAGGGACATAGTATCCCGGGGGTGGAAATAGGCTACTTGAAATACGCCTGCGAAGGCGCGGGCAGCAGCTAGTATCAAATAACATCATTGATATCCTAGTTAATGAGGTATTTATCGCGTACCTTTTGTTTTATTTCCCCTACGTTTCTACCGCGTTACAGCGATCGTATCGCCCCGTGACCACGATCGCTGTAACGCGGTAGAAACGTAGGGGAAATAAAACAAAAGGTACGCGATAAATACCCGATATAATCATTAACTATGATAACAAATCGCGAAAGTTTAAAAAGTTTTATCATTGATATCCGTTAAATTATTTCAAGACGGACTCTGAAGCTATGTGTTAAGGTAATTCAGCAGCAGTCCGAATGGAGGAAATCCGCAGAGGTGGGAGGTGGGCATTTTGTATTTCTTTCATCAAGCACGAATGTGCAAGTGCCTGAGTAACCTCACCGAGTCACTCATCCCGCAGCCGCGTTGTTAATCCATGAATGAATTCTCGTTATAAATATTTACGGGCGCGTGGGTGTGCCATTCCTGCCATTCCTACATCGATTACTGCTCCACTTTTAAATGAATAGAAGAGTTCGATGGCATGGCGATATTTCGTTTTTACTTTGTTTACATTAAGGTAGCTGTAGCCCGCGACTTTGTTCGGGTGTCAGACTGAATTTGATGACGAAAATTATTGTTTTTAATTATTGTTCCCTATTATGTTGATTAAGCTAAATTATTACCTAAGGTCCGTCCTTTTTTCCACTTTAATAGTCTTAAATATCTCAGCAACTACCGAAACAACTTACACGTAATTTGAAATTATAATAAATTTCGTGCGCCATGAAATACAAAAAAAAAAAATCGTTGCAGCTTCTGTTTTTGCTGTACACCGAAAAAGAACTCATTCTGATATAATACCTTCTTTGTAGCCATTATCACTAAATAAACCGGCCAAGTGCGAGTATGCTCGCACACGGAGGGTTTCGTCCTATCGTTCACACCTATTTCTCAAACAAAATTCTAAATACACCAACTGTTTGGAAACCCCCTTAAATTTTCCACTTTATTTTATTTTTAGTATTAGCTGGTATTAAATTTGAACTGTTACTTATAGAAAATTTCATGTGTCTACCTAATAGGGTTCAAGCGATACAGCCTCGACAACCTTGGAGCAAAAATAGCCAAAATTGTATACTTTGTATGGGAGCCCCCTTTAATTTTAATATTTATTTTATTTTAGTATAATTGTGGTTATAGCGGCTGTTATAGCGGAGAAATACACGTTCTATAAAATCTTCAACTGTCTAGCTCTTACGGTTCATGCGATAGAGCCCTCTGACAGACGGACGAACCGACCGACAGAGAGCGGAGGCTTAGTGTTAGGGTTTCATTTGCACCCTTCGGGTACGAAACCCTAACAAAGACAATTTGCCAGGCAGGTAGAGAGCTCAAGAACAAGGCGGTGTGTTCCTGACAGGCAGACAACAGGAGACGTGTAGAGCCGGGAGCCCACACAGCCGACTGTTTACAAAAATAGAAAGTAAATATAGCTATTCATCCTGAACCAGCGCTGTTTATCCACGAATGAAGTAATCGAAGAACTTATCAGATACATTTTGCGAAAAAAATCCAATAAAAGTGAAAAAGCGACGGTTTCAAACTATAAAAATCTTAGTCGGGTTGGTCAGGTTTTTATAGTATTAAAATAATAATGCGCGTCCCACTGTTGACTACGTTTGTAAGTGAAGCCACGCGCTAGTGCCGAGTCGATGAACTCTACCAGAGCACAAGTCGAGGTCTCTGGGTACTGTCTCTGTGTGATCCGCGGTTCATAGTAATATCCTGTCAATTTATTGAGCTTGAAATTTGAGATTGAACCTGAATAAATTTTATTTCTGATAAAAATATTTCAAGTTTATGGACATACATTTTTACGTTGACAATGTATAAAGATAAAATTAAAATACTTAAATATGAAAATCGAGAAATTTTGATTGGTCCATTAGCCCATTAAATCTGAGTCATTCACCTCAAAAATGTAAGTGACAGAAAATGAAAATAGACACAATTTAACAATTTCGTGCCCTTGTGGCAGTCTTTCGAAGGACAGTGTAATTTGCGGGAGACAGCCTGACATCTCGTGATATCTACGTCGAGACCACAATTCGTTATTGTATTTACCCGTACTTCATAAAACGATAAATGATAGTCACTATAAAAGATAGTGACTAAACAAAAGTAAGAAATAAATATATTTTTATATTACTATCAGGACTAATTCTAGTTTTGTTAAAATCGCCTCTGCCTGTGGCTGTAGGTAAGTACCACAGCCACAGGCAGAGGCGATTTTAATGCAGTACCTATCCGTGAGATACTTTGTTCACGACTATTAAATTAATATAAATTGCATTGCAGCAACTGCACCAGGACAGACAAAAATGGAGACTTCTCCTATAGGAGGCGACAACGTAGAAGTATGTATATCGCAAAGATTTGTATTTCTACTAGGATTTTTTTTTCTAGTAAGTTGGTACTTTGGCCAAAAATCTAGAAAGAGATCAAACAATTGGATCATGTACTTAAATTCATCCCATGGCGAAGGCCTCGTTCCCGAAATCCTGCGAGCCTAAAACAATAGCCTTTGTGATATTATAAAGTGGTATAGTCAGTACTATATCAATATTAGTTTAGCAATTTCAAATGTTTAAGTCAAGCTATCTATAGTGTCATGTATGTCGTCCGATGACGACGAGCGCTGCACAGCGATGGATAAGAATAAAAATAACTTCAACTTCTTGTCTGATTACTTCTGTACCTGGAATGAGAATAATAACACAATTCGTCGGACGACTTTGATGTACCTCGGTAAGTTTTCAATACCTTCATACCGATTTCTATTTCTTCTAGTGCGACATCTAGTTAAAATTCGAGTCTTATTTAGTTTGATGACACATGGATGAAACGACGAATGAAAGAAAGCCTACTTTAAAACAAGAAATACAAAGTTTCGGTAGACGGGTCTCACGAAGCAAACAACTGTGCCTTCTTTATGAATGTAAGCGGGTTAACTACGAACCTAGTTTGTGTTGGAAAAACACCAACGTTGCATCCCTTAACGAGGGACTTCTTATAGTAAAACCTTACCTTCTGCTGAACGAGCAAATGTGCAACACTTTTGGTTACAGATCTCTAAGAAATAAAGGTCAAAATCATCTTCATAGAAGGGTCATCGAAAGAACATATCGGTCATCTTTCGTTTTAAGCGATCCGCCATCCGTCAACTTAGCAGTTTGTAATCTAGTAGACATCTTGTTCTCACCAGTTGCCTTGGAAACCATCAGTTACTCCCAGTGATTTTGAAAATTATAATGTGATGAGATTTTATATACGTTTTACGGTGCACATCATCAGTTCCTCGAGAGACAATTTTTATAAAACCAGCTTAAAATCAACCTTTATACAATAACGACACAATCATCAAAATCTATAATGAATTGGTGGAGATAACACAAAAATTGTTGTAACTTGTTGTCGTGAGAAACTCCTCCTATTTTTGAAGTTGGTTAAAAAAAATGAATTTAGGTACTATATCGTTATGACAAAGGATAACGATTTTGGCGTGGATTGTTTGTAAGACTTTATTGTGATAATGCGACAAGGATCTTACCATAAAATATATAAAAGGCATCCCTAAAATTAAGAAAAATCTTAAAAAAAAATAGAGACTACAAATAAGAAGATAAATTTACTAAATAATTATGTTTAAAATTATATAAAATGTAGTAACATAAAAAGATTCTTAAAAAATACTTGTACATTATAACACTTACTTATAGAAAGTACTTTAATAAGTGAAAGAATGAAAATAGAATTGCGCTTGCTGCGTGCCACTTCCAGTTCCGCTCGCTCTGTGTTGTTGACCGGCCATTGTTTCGTTTACGCCATCGAGTAAGTGCTTGATAGTTTACGCACAGTGTCATTCGAATCGTAAATCGTTTCGTCACTTAATTATTGTTTTAAGATATTATTTAGTACCTACGAGTTAGCACTAATTAATTAATACTTGGATTAATTTTGTTTTCTCATGTAAGTGAGTTGTATTCTCTATGAGAAATTCAGTATCTTTAACCTGATAATGTTCGTTTTGCTATTTGGTAATAAATTGTTTATTTCCCAATAATCCTAGTATCAGGTGGTGATGAAACTAGGGAAGGTTTTAGTAATACAACGGTATAACGCACTAGGTACTAAATAAAAACTCTGCCTCAACAAGAACAAGAGTCGAACTGCCTCTACTAGAACAAGAGGCGATTAATACCTTGAAGGTCACAATTAAGAACAATAAAAAAGTAATTAATTTCAAAGCACCTATTGAGACCAAAAACTAAAAACCGAAATACGAGAAAATCGCTTTTGTACGAAAAAATTGTCCCACCTTTTATATTTCTAGCGAAATACTTACTCCTAAATAAGTCCCTACTGACGTAAATGCTGATGTAACTACGAACGTAAATGTACGTGAAGATATTTGGCTCATTCTCGTGTACCTGTATTACTTAAAGTTACGGGTCTACGAAGCAGTTATAGTCCTATTACACGTGCAGTCTTATGTTTCAGAATATTATTAAAGTTACCTACTTCAAACTTACAGGGTCAATGAGGCACTTGATGTCCTCACGTGTAGGCAGGCCTTAGAAATAATGGTCTTCTATAAAACCCTTCTATTTGCTAAAGGAGACATTAAGTACCTGAGGGATAAGATTCCAAGAGGTTCGAGTGTACTCGTAGAACGGCTTTTTTGTTATTAGCTGGATCATGGATGACAGGTTCGGGTATTATGCTTTTGGTGAAATCAACAAATACTAAAAGGAATTTTTATCTCTGAATGCAATACACTAACGTAGCAATGGTAGCGCTAGTTTTGGGTAGACACAGGGAAAAAATTAATATGAGTAACATAATTGCTAGAAAATTCAGGCTGAAGTCAGCACGGACTCGGAAAAAAATGCGCGAAGACCGTGTGGATAGCCCAGTTTGAAATGAACAGATGAACTGACAAACGCTTTTAAATAGATACAGACGTTACCTATAAGAGTGGCTGCTTCCTATTACTAGCCACAACTAGCCAGTTGACACAATTGGAGACCTAAAGATCTAAAGAAAATGTTATAGTAATAAGAAGAAATCAAATGAAATAGTTTATATCTGACACAATACTCATAAAATGTTTACAATAGGTATAATATTGAGTCTATATCTTTGTTAAAAAACTACAAAACTGTTTTCGGACTTTTTTCTTTACTTGTGCTATATGGCCCTGCTTCTTGCCAAATTTCATAATTCTAGGTCTACGGGAAGTACCTACTCTATAGGTGTTGGTCCATGGCGAGCATCAAGTAATTTTTTTAATTGAATAAATTATTAATGTCTGGTTTTCGGATTTCTCCTTTACTTCCCCTTTACTATCACCAAATTTCATGTTTCTAGGTTAAGGCGAATAGTAGGGTGGATAGTGGCGCCACTACATATTTAATTTTATAATTTCGTTATACAAAGGAATTATCAAAAAATCGGACCGCGCGTAGACGATATCTATCATAAGCTTTTTTTAAATGTATCTGTAACAAGGTTTTTTGTTATTATAGTGCGTAACCCCACACTAAGGGTAATTTCTAAGAAATCAAATAACATCGCAAAAATTTTCGACTTCGACGGGACTTGAACCCGCGTCCTCCCCTAAGTACGGGGATGTGATAACCACTACACCACGAAGTCAAGTGACGTGGGAGTCGAAAATCTCTGCGACATCCTACGGTCTTCTCGCGCCGTTAGCTCCACCTACAGGGGAAACATTGAAGTTTATCCAATCCTGTTCAAAGACTAAAGTTACATTTAGTTCGTTTGACGAGAGGTGTCAGTACGTAGCTTAATTCTAAGGTTTTTTGTTATTATAGTGCGTAACCCCACACTAAGGGTAATTTCTAAGAAATCAAATAACATCGCAAAAATTTTCGACTTCGACGGGACTTGAACCCGCGTCCTCCCCTAATCTGTAATAGTTTTGTTTTGTGTTATTCAATCAAAAACCTTGTTTGGAGAGCTTGGTGGCCACCAATAGGAACTAAACTCTTGAAACAAGTATCTGCCTAAATAATACAGTGACTTGAGTATTTGACGTTAATTTCAACTTGATACGTGGACGTATACGCGTTTCTGAGAAAAGGGGGTTGACAGACGGACAACAGACAGAAAGACAACAAAGTGATCCTATTAGGGTTCTTTTTTTCCTTTTGTGGTACGAAACCCTAAAACAACAGAATCTTAAATTACACAAAGAAAAACATACAGTACATTGAACAAACGATGTTAGCAGTATGTAGGAATGCGTGGGTAGGTAACTAATGTGTGCGGAAGTAGCAAATGGGCCTAGCTCAGCATAATGCCAACCATGCAAAGAATTATGACTTTGTAACTCGTGGAAAATATTAATCTTTTCGATTTCATAAAACCTTGACAAACACGAACTTTCATCCAAGATAAATAGGGTCTATTTCAAAAAACAAAGTAAACCTAAATTATCAGAAAATGAAAGAAAACTCCCAAAGGGCCGGATTAGGGCTTGGCTTGTTGCTTCCCGTAATGAGGAGGGAATTTGCAAATGATTTTATCAGGCGCTTTTGATGAATTTCAACTTTAGGGAAAACTCATTTTCAAAGGGTTGTCTTTATATCATAGTTAAGTTTAGATCGTAATAGACGGTGGAGATAAAACTTTTGAAACTTTCATGATTTATAATATGCATAATTGACCTCTCCAGTCTCCACTATTCTAAAGCCTGGCACGTTTATTACGTCTATTACTTCTCCGGCTCATTGATGTAAGGCCTCATCACCATCAGGCACGCGCGGAATCTACGTGGAAATATTGTAAGAAAGCTGACATGTATTGTCTAAAATAAGTAGGTATTTCTTGGTACAGATTGTAAGTAAACTCTGCAAATATTTGGGATAAATACAAGTAAACGATGTTGAGAACAATAAAAGAAGATAGGATTGCGTTGGACAACAAAGCCATTGAGAAAACCGAATCTGTCCTTCTCGTTACATTTAACTAAGCGGTGCGGTAAACCTAGGACCAAATACCCTTTGTTTATAGACCCATAAAATCTCTACCTAAATCGTTTCGGTTTAAAAATAATACTTTGAAGGAAAATTGGTAATTAATTACTCGACTTTGAGCTCAGCGCTATTATCTTTAGGCGTAATTTTAATTAATGGGCCCGGGAGTATTTTACAAACTTGTTCACGTATTTTTTTTGCATTTTGAGTTCTCGTTTGAGAATGAGGTTGTGGTGCTGGTGGGTTGACTGTTTCTGGTTCCGGTGCAGGTACTACGGAATGTGGAACAGTTAACCGGATCGAAACTAGGCAAATAAGTATGCACTAAAATAATAACCGGCCCCCTAGCCTACAAACCAGGGCTGAGTCCATGCCTAAAGCAATAAAGATTGTCTTCTTTTATTAAGTAAGCGCAGACTAATAAGAGCCATTGTTTATTATTGTAACCATAATGTGACCATTTTAAGTTTGCCAAACACCCAAATGGATTCTTTTTTCGTTTTGGTCTTGTATTGTTTAAGTGACTAACTTGTCAAAGATGCTGCTAAAATAAATAATTCGATTGTTTTAAAATACTTAACTCAAACCGGACTGTGAATCTCTTTCCACTGTTTTAAGTTGGGACAAATAAGGTAAATACAAATCCTTCGAGGTAAACTCATCCAAAAGCCTAGCTCTTGATCTCTCGAGTTTTAATTTGAAATCGTATTATAGATTAAGGATACCTAACGGTAAATTACTCTAGTTTTAACAACGCATATTTATGTAGCTTCTTCTAGTGAAAGCCACGAACATTCAAAGCTAGTTTTGAAATAAGATAGTTATTAAAATAACTAACTGGATGTTATAATAATCCGTTGGAGTCCCTGATAACCATGGCCTCGGGTAGTCATTATGCAAAGTACCCGCGGATCACATTTCCGAGCGCTCTTGCGAATAATAAAACTGATGACTGCATCTGATTTGGCTCAGCATCTCGTGAGAATATCGTTGGAATATTTATTTGCAAAGTATTTTTAGATAGCGTCTATTTACCAACCTAATTCGTTTGTAAGTTTTTCAAGTCTATTTTTAATTAGCTTTGTAATAGACTCGTTGCTGAGTACGTCAAAACTTTGCTGGTCCTGCACCAGACCTCTCCCCGGTCGTGTCGGTCTGTCACGATATTCAAAATATTCAAAAATCATTAAATATAATTATTCAAAAATATTTAAGAACAAAGAAGTAATAGGTAATAACTTTTATTCTTTGCATGAACTAGGAATTTACTACTGAGAGTTAGTACTTATTGCTGAGCTGGTCTGAAATTCGTCCTAAGAACAACCAATCAAAAGGTGTCGAGATAGTCCCATTCTAAAAACTAGTAATAGGCTCTAAAACCCGCATTCGCATGACCTTGGTGATTTTTGGCGGGAATATCAAATATGTGCCAAAAGCACCCAAACTACAATTTGAGGCGGGAACCGTCCAGTTTTAGGTAAATATTTTTTGAAAGTTGATGTACGGTATCATCTTCACAAATCTAAATTAAGGGTTAAGTGGCAGAACATGATTTGTAGTTACCGAGCACGATATACCGAAGCGACAACCAACGCCGGAAACAATCTGCAAGGTTAGTCAGCTCCAACCCTTGAAGCTGTATTTTATAAAAAATTATACAACGCCACAAAAACTGGAGGGCTCGGCCATAATTAAAACAACGCTGTTAATCATTTTGTTAAAGGTCATGTTTTTTATCCAACGTTTTGATGAATTTTGTCAAAATTTATCTTTGGCGGAAACATGCCCGAGACATTTCATATAGAGAGTCTCTTTTTAATTCCCATTTGTGGTGGACTTTTCTTTCTTTCTCGCCTTCTCTCTCCACTTTTCTCGACGAGGATACAGAAGGTACAGTTTGGTTCTTTTTAACATTCGATGAACGATATAAAGCAATATTGTGAGCTTAACACTTTCATTGACCATGGCGTACATGGACGTTTTCTAGCGCCTGGATTTGCGGCGCACGGCTTCGTGTCGCACCGCGGCTGGGCAGCAAATAGGTTAACAATGTTTAGCCTCAATAAGCCCTCTTGATTTTCCTTTCACATCTCGCGATACAACGAAGTTACGGGCGTCCTCCAATTCGAGTAATGGTTACCAAATAACATTGGCTTACCATTCGATTGTGCCGTCTATAAACGAGTCCCCAATTTTTCCCGTACAAAGCCACCGAACAATCTCGTAAGTCCGAAAAGCCGGGGCACTTTTGATCTCGCTAACGGAAGGCGTCTGTCAATAAGGCTTTAGTGAACATTTATCACGCGAGCACACGGGGAAGGAAAACATTGAAGGATCAACAAGCCAGCCGTGGGGAACTACTGCTGACGCTCGAACGTGCGCCGCCGCGCCGATTCGATACAAAAGTTTACTTTCGACGCCAAATTTGACGTTTAGACCGCAGGATTTACGTGGAACGTGGAACTAAATCAAATCGACTATGTCGGTACATTTTTGATATTATTTCGTCAAATTATGCCAGGATCAAACAACAGATAAAATGACTTAGAATTTAAACAAAATCGTGATTGGAGCTGTATATGAATTGTTTTTCAGAGTAACCCCCAGAAGTAATGTGGTGATCAGTTCACCGGGTTCCGTCAGAGCACAGTGACAACCCATTATTTATCGCGATCCAATTTGCTATGGCATTGGTAAAAGCTCCATAAGTTCACCAAATAAAAGCTTTTATCGCTTACAAATAAAGCTTTTTGTACCGTTTCGTGCCAATGGGTAAAGATTTTAACAGTTGAATCGGCCTTCGGGAAGTGCTCAAGATAATCCCCTGCCATAGCCTTGACCTCTACATTATCCATGCAAATGAAGGTAGAAGAAACAGACCGGGCCCACGCCACGCAACGTAGTTGACGCGACGCATTATATGAGTTCTGAATGTTTGAATTTGTATGAAACAGATGGCCCAGAGACGCACGTATCTTACGCCACGCCATCAGACGTTTCCTACATGTCGTCGCGCATGTTGTTGTGTGGCGTGAACCTAGTATGTTTCTACCTTCATGGTAAAACAAACGTGCAAACATCATAATCATCAACCCGTAGGAATTAACTGTCAGATCAGATGATTAAATAAAACGTCAAGTGCGAGTCAGACTTGCGCACTAAAGGTTCCATAAGACCTTGTGCCTTGCCAGATTATCATGATTCTAGGTCAACGGGAAGATAGTTTTTGTGTGCATGTGATTCCCTTGAAAATTTCAAAATATTCGGATATAAACGGCTGTAACTTTTGAGTGCGTTGACTTAGAAGTTTTATTTATATCACAGCTTTGAGAGGTTACGGATTTGAATATTTAATGTTAATTTCAACCCGATACCTCCATGCGTTCCTGAGAAAAGATGGTTGACAGACGGACAGACAGACGGACAACAATGTGATCCTATAAGGGTTCCTTTTTTCCTTTTGAGGTAAGGAACCCTAAAAATAACTAAATCTGTCTTGAGCTTTAACGCTTTAACATGATTTAGTACCCACAGATTTGTGAATTACCCTCCACTTTGAAGAAACTGGCCTTGAAGATAGAAATGGTAACCATTTGCTTCATCTGTCAGCTGAAGACGTGAACAAAGCACAAAAACACAGGTCCGTTAGCAACGACCTCGAAAATACGTGATGCTGCCTCTTAGTGATAAGTTTTCCAAACATGACGTGTCATGCAAAACATGTCAGCCAAACTTTAGTTTTTTGTGAAAGTTTTCAAAAGAATGCCATTTTCCGGCAGGATGTTGTGTTGTGATAAACACAACGCGAGGCCGGTTAACTACATTTTTACGACTTCATTATACGCTTTATTTATACGTACGTTCAGGTTAGAGTACTTCCAATCTAAACTTGCGCGCGGCTTCTCGGCATCAACGCACCCATATCATATTTAGACGAAATTAAAATAAAACTGTTGGATGGAGTTGGATACGCAATTGAATTCTAGAAGGTGATCTACTGTAGTTAAATACGTTTTTGAAACGCCTTTTAGTTTTTAGTTTAATTAAGGCTGGCAAAATGTGGCATAGCCGCGTGCAAGTTTAGATTAAGAGATCTCTTGTTGCCCCAGATGTTGCTACCGAGAAAAAATATTTTTAAACTAAAATTTATGGTCCACGTGACCTTTAATTTTAATTAGAAGCTTAGGGTGGCAAGTGGTAACCAGGTGTTTTAAGATTTGAAGGAAAAGGGTACCAACGCTTGGGGTCATTTTCCCCACCTCCCCACCTCTGGCCCCGCTCCACTGCAGCACTGTGGCGCAGTCAAGGTCTTGTGATGCAGTGGGTTCGATTCTTACAGCGGGACAAAATATGTTGGCTCTGTTCAATTCTTTTTTCACTCATTCAAAAGCGGCGGCGACCTTTCGGGTACGGAACCCTAAAAATGACAACACATCGTGTGGCACAGGGGTGCGATTCTCCTTTTTTTTACTTTTATACTTGTGTGGTTAGAAGGTCTAACTAAGGTATGAAGCGACTCATTTCATGCAACTCAACACAAAATTATGCTCGTTTGGCCTGCTCCGCTCTAGAAGTACGTTTGTCTACCAGCGCGTAAAATCGTGACTGACGATGATGATAATGACGTAGCTTAGATATTAAACTGTACGTAAATACCATTCCCACTGGTATATTTACACGATACCCATTGCTAAAAGTATGAAAGTATGATTAATGCTGTTTTCTGAAGAATGTAGGTTGTCTAAACTTTTGAGATCGCGTAATAAATCGTAAACTTTTCGCTAGTGACTTATTAGGGACATAAGAATGGTTGTTTGGCAGTTATGGGTCCTTGGTATATGTGAAGTAATATCTACCTAGGTTACGTTACGATACGTTACGTTACGTACGTTACGTATTGTTACGTTCGCTGCGTTACCCCTTCGCGTTTATAAACCTATTTATTTCTTAAAACTTATACTTAAAAAGTAGCATTTGTGAATATATAGTCAAAACATGATTTTGAAATCCTGTCCGTTGGATTTCTTCCTTCCTAAAATAACATTAGGAATCTCAAGCTATGGTTTAAGAAAATGAAGAGCCTCTTAACAAAGGGTTCTGTAGATTGCTTTCCATTTTTAATTAAAATTTAAACCGGAAGCCGTGAATATAAACAACTTTGCAACGGAAGCCAAACTTTCATTCCGAAATTTCTCTTTTAGCATCTAAAAATAAATTATTTAAGGTTATCCGAAATCTTTGCTAATTAATAGCAGTTGATATGCTTTAACTTGCAATATAGTTTGTAACAAAGAAAAACACCTGAGAAAAAGCCTCTGATAATAGACTTAATGAGACGGATATCCGGGCTAACATTACAATGTTACCTTTATGGATTCAAATGTCTCACTTATGCCATAATAAACCCTAATAAAATAAAGCAATTAAGTAATTTTGTACCTACTTTCAGTACTAACCTATTAATTTATTTCCACCGTAGTTATTACATATTAATTATACACCTGATGTCTTTATTTTCTTAATTTAACTAGGACTATTACATTTTAATATATAAGTGAATGGAAAAAAGAAGCACTTGTACGCAAAAAAAAAAACAGACAGACAATAAAATTATTAATAAGAAGTCAAGAAATTTCTTATGAGCTGCGAGAGGCATTGTCAAAATAAACTAATATATTTTAAGATAAGTTTAATAAGCCGGCAAAGTATCATCAACACTGACGTTACAGTTGCAAAAAAAGTCTTATAAGTCCGGTTAAATTAGGCAACCGGACTACTAAGTCGTCGAGCGACTCAAGAAGTCCGGTCCACTTAATTCTAACCGGACTACTGAGACTACACCAAATAAAGCTTGGTACAAATTGATATAAACAAAACAAAACTATAATCTGTTAGTTAACGTCAGCCGGAGGAAGAAGTTCTACAAAGATGTCGGAAACCTTTAAGAAGTTCTGTCTTGGTGCATTTATACTGTCATAGACTTTTTTGAAACATAAAATAACTTTTTCAGTCCCTTTTCTTGAGTTATTTATTGAATGACAAATTTTCAATCTCTTAATTTAGATTGCTAAAATAATTTATACTGAATAACAATTTTGTAGGTAGGTATTTTTAATGCGGGAAGAGCTTATGAGCTTGAGCATATGTACTGGAAGATTATGAATAACAAACATCTAGTACCTATCTACATATTCAAGGGTGCATTCAATTTTTCGTAAGCCTCTGTCGTATGGTGCCAGCTTTCAATTTGCACCACACATAATCCTACCACAGGTGTCGTGAGAGGCGACTAAGGGATATGCACATGTGCGGGGAGTAGCGCCCCCCTGCGGAACAGACTCGATCGCCGAACTGCGGTCCCCAACCAGGACGCCCAGCGTGGGGATTATGGCATTAAGGACTAATGATAAGAGCCGATAAGGTGCTCATCAGCCTTTGTCTACCATTGGACTGGTGTGTTGCTGGCTGGTGCAGGCTGGTGATGTGCAGTTGCTCCTCTCTCGCGACTCGCAAACTGTTTACGCAAAGGGGTGACTAGCCCTTGCACTTCGCAGGTTCGGTTGAGGGAGAGGATGGAACACCGTCGAATCGAGTTCTCTTAGCAGTCACGTGAATGTTGTTGTCTTCGATGCCTCTCTTTAGGGGTACTCCAGAATGTTTATGGAGTGAACTATAAAGGAAAAAATGAACTATAAACTATAAACGATTAGCCCACTTTTTCTATGAATTAAAAAAATAAATTTTGGCGGGACTTGAACCCACTACTTAGCTAGCTAGCGATTAGATATTCATTTTGGAACAATATAATGGGATACTTAGTGAATTATAAATAAATAAATAAATAATGCTGGGCAATTCACACTGCATTATCTAGCCCCAAACCTAGTATAGTATTATAACATCTGTGCCCAAACTAAGCAGAGCTTCTGTCATGGGTACTAGATAACTGATATACCTACTTAATAAAATACACTACATAGATAATAAATAATAATAAATAAATAATGCTGGACAATTCACACAGCATTATCTAGCCCCAAGCTAAGCTGGTAGGTACTAGATAACTGATATACATAATACAATCCACTACATAGATAGATATTTTTTTATTATACATAGAAAAACATCCAGAACCCCTGAACAAATATCTGCAGATCGTACAAACATTTGTCCCAAGGCAGGAATCGAACCCGCAACCTCCTGCGTCGCAGGCGGACCTTCGCCCGCTGCGTCACAGAGGTCGTCTTGGATAGATAGATATGCAATTATGCCAAGACAACGACAAAACTAGGTACCTACCTACTAATAGAATCGGTATTTTTCTTTGCTCTCGACCTGGGGCTGGTCAGATTGGTGAGTGTATCACTCATACTATATTTCCCATAATTTTCTTTTGTGTCTTAATCGTAATGAAAATGCAGCCCGTGAGTGGCGAAAATAGTATCAGTGGTACACTCGCGAATACTTCTTATTCGGAACATATGAAATTTCAGTAACTAAGCTAAATTTTTATCATGAAAAAATGCGAGAGCAAAGTAAAATAGTCATAAGGTTTTGTTATTATAGTGCGTAATCCTCGCACTCTGGATAATTTCTAATTTCTAAGAAATTAAAATAGTCATAACTAGCTTCTGCCCGCGGCTTCGCACGCGTTGTATCTATAAACGTTTAAAGGTGATTTTTATCCCATGGGAACTGATTTATGGGATATAAAGTATCCCATGTTTGATTCCAGGATTAGAATTACCTGTTTGCAAAATTTCAGCCCGATCCGTTCAGTAGTTTTGGCGTGAAGAGGTAACAAACATCCATCCATCTATGCATCCATCCAAACTTTCACATTTATAATATTAGTGTGATGTGATTACTTACCAGAACTCCTTTTCGGCTTGTACACAGATATCACAGAGATCCGCGTCATACTTGGTATCGTAAAAAATATCCATTTGTTCACAAATTTTGTAAAGACCAGCGTCGTAATCGTCATCAAAAATGTTTCCTGTAGTGCTGCCAGAGAAACGAATACAAACTTCACTATCTTTTTTGATTATTTTAGAGTCCATGTTTTTGAGGAGCTCACAATCATACTGATGCTCAAAGTTTTTTACTTAGGGTATATAATTATATTAGAGAAGACAATGCTATTGGGGTAGGATATTTAGCTAATGAGTGTCATTAGTGTAATTAATCTAATCAACTAATGAGTTCGATCTGAATTCTTATCATTTTAAAAATAATATCCTTTATAAGCTTAAAAATTTCCCATCCTTGGTGGCTTTTCTTTCGATTGGCTTAAAATAAAATTACCTCGTTATGTTTTTAGCAAAAATCGAATTGCTACCTCTTACGTCAAACCAATACGCCGCTAACAGACGCAAAGCTAGCAGATCTTGTAACTGTCACTGCCAGGTAGTAAATTTGTATAAAGTTGTTTAAACTTGGCACAAAACACAATTATATTCCATAGTATTGCCAAAACAACGTTGCAATTGGTGCGCAATAACAACACACAGATGACGTCCACACGTGGTCTGTGTCAAGCGGTTTATTTGTGCTGTATGTATGTTTGTTTGTTTGAAACCTGACTTGTCTTAATCCCCTACTCTGAAGAAATTTACGTTACAGGAAGTTTCTGCCCGCGAATTCACTGAACTGGATGAAAGGTTAGTGGAACTCATGTGTAATTTAATAATTAAGAGCGAGGTATCGTCGGCCCATTGAGTGGCCTCTGGACCGGCGGCGGCGGCGGTGGCGTTCGCAGGGAGTCGATGGATGAAGGAGATTCAGGACCGCTACTTGTGGTGTCGTGTCGGGGGAGGCCTATGTCCAGCAGTGGACGTGCGTAGGCTGATAAGATGATTATGATGTGTGGAAGGATTTTCAGACAAACATATCTTATCCTAGATTATCTTCATCATGATCATTATTGATAAGATTGTATAATCCACGTGATGAGAATGGGATGTAACCATTTCGAAGTGAAACAAATCGGTTACATATTTATTTTTACATGGTTCCACAATTTTGAAAAGGTGCAGACTGTACGAGAAATATGCCGTAAAATATTTATCACAACTAAATATTGACATAATCTGATCGCTCGCAGATTTTAGCAACTTACTGTTTTTGATGGTGATATGAAAAGCATTCATTATCTATCCATTGTCGTGTACAGTGAACGACTACTACTTTTACTCTTGGGTAATATAATAATGAGCTTATTTGTCTAATGTTATAAAAATCTATAGGTACCTACTTATAATTATCCTAGACAAGCGCGTTGCTGCCGTATGGTATCAGCTCTCGGAGTCGGGGCCATGGCTCGTTTCCCTCAGGTGGTCAAGGTAGATATGTGGATCGTAGGAAATTAATTGGAATCGTGGTCCATTTCCAGTGAATAAATGGAATTCTATTTCGAGGAGGCCAAAGCAAAGAGATCGTTCTAGTTAAGTATCTATGTTGCTTTACATTGTCCTATGTTGCATTGCATTGGGAAGTTGTATCTTGGTTATCTTTTGTTTGTAATTTCCTACAGTAAACGAAAAAAGTTATTAAACGGAGTAGAATTTAAGCACGACTTTTTTAGGGTTTCGAGATCGGTTTCGAAACCTCTAGGGTCTCGCTTTGTCTGTCCTTTTTTCCATCTTTAATACCTCAGCCATTAGCAACTATCGCAGCTATCAACTTAAAATGTAAAATAAGAATACTTTTCGTGTGTAACTTACATTTCCTGAAGAGATTTAAAGACAGATAAATGATTAATTAAAATTTTTCATACAAATTGTGATGTCGAAATCTGGAAAGAGAAAGAGACAAGATCAAGTGGGGTATCAAATTAAAGGTATCAGTTTGTACCTACATTTAAATTTTTTGTAGGTTTACTTTTCGAAATATTTTGAAAAAAGTCTACGAAGTTTGCAGGGCGATCCATCTTAAGTGTATTGTTTGTAGCTCTATGTTTAACAGGAAAAATGTAGAGAATTAAAAAAAAGGACTTTGAAAAATGATCAACAAGAAGCGGAATCATTTTCAAAAGGGAGGGCTACTCATCTTAAATGAAAGATATCGGTTTGTACATTTCGACATTTCTGTAGGTGTCATACTTTTTTAAGTATTTTGAAAAGCTATGTCCCCGAATGGGGTAGGTATCAAATGAGAGGTATCTGTTTGATCCTACATCTCGAAACAGTTTCAAAAAATTCTGTAAGTAACATACATTTTGAAATAAGTCGAAAAGTGGACCATAACCCCCTAATCTTCGAAGTCGTAGACCTTTGTCGCTTAACGTAAAACAGAGTTAGAAGTCCATATTAACGAAGTTTAAAACAAAATGAAACTAATATTTGATACGAATGTTAACACTTAGAAAACATATATTTACTAGAGATGAGCCGAATGTGGTTTGAACCGAATACGAAATTCGGTCGAACATTTCGGAATTTCGGTTGAATTTCGCCGCGCTTTCTTGTGAGCGACACGCCATGACTTGTTTACGCACTTACATGAACTGTTGCTAGATGCTCCCCGCCCGCACTCCGCGCTCCCCCGCGTGGCCCAGAGCCGGCCGTCATTAGCAAATACATCTTAAGTGTATCGCGTGCTTTTCTTTATATTTAACGAATTAATTGTTTTAAGTTAGTGGATTAGCGAGGATTAAATTAATAAATTTTGTTATTTGCTTGTTGCAATGATCAATCTAATTTTTTATCACACCGCAAGTTAAGGTTTATATCTTCCTAACTAAATAAATGAGTGAGTATTAAAAAGGCCTAATTTTATTTTACGGTTATTATGATACATAATGATTTCTATTAATTTCAGTCAAAATTGTGTATGTAGGTATTTTACTTTTTTTCTTGCACCGAATGTTCGGCATTTAAACCGAATTTTGGCCAAATGCCGAAGTTCGGCTCAAGCTGCCGACATTCGGTCTAACCGAATGTAAAACGAATTTCGGCCCATCCCTAATATTTACCTTCAAATACAAGAGAGGATTCAAGATGGGACTTCAAGGGGTCGGAATCTCATCTCACGAATTTTAAGGAAAAATGTACCAATTATAAGCAGACGGTGCTGACGCCCTTTGTCCTAAGTCTTACAAAGCTTGAATCAAGTTGAGATAAAAACACTTACAATAGAGGGTTTGCTAGAGAGGTAAAGTCGGACTGTGGTGCAAGAAAATCGTTTCGATAGACTTTTCAACTTGAGTATAGACAGTTGAGTTTAATTGCTCGAAATACTACTAATAATGGTAGTAAAAAAGACGAAAGGTTGTGAAATTACGAGTAAGTAGATAGTTATTACCTACGACCTAAGATCTCAGCTAAAACTACTGAACAGATAAATATTGCGTAAATATAATTATGATTTAAAAAATAAACTTTTTATCTAAGAATAGAATCTGAGAATATGATCCGTTTTGAAAATCATAGCTTAGCTTATAAGCGTATATGATGAAAAATTTTACTTCCAAGTAGGTACTTTCTAACCTGTTAGGAAATCCCATTTTCAACAGAACTACGAGTAACTAATTCCGTTGAAGTAACAGTTTCACCAAACCCATTGTAATGTCCGTTGGACAGGTTTTCCCTACGGGCAGGTTATTATTTCAAAGTTAGATTGCTGAGCCATTTGAATCGCAACTACAAAGGCTCGAATTTTGAAAGGTTTACTCTAAAAATAAAAGTTGATTTGTAAAATAAAACTATTCCGGCTATAGAATCGGAGCATCATTCAAACTTGTCAAGTGAAATATTTATGTCTAATATTTATCCCTTATTTACATGTACCTGACATGTGAAGGGGAGGTTTTAATGGTAGGTATGCTTAACATCAAATATATTTCATGCTTTTATTTTGAACAACATACTTTTATGGATCGCTCAGATTTGCAACTTGTTGGCTTATTTGTATTTATTTGTAATTTTTATTGAGGTCTCCTTTACTAAATTGCGACAGCATAGTCAATTGGCTTTCAAATATTCCCTCGCAGTTTTTGTAACAGCTCCCTTGAGAAGCCCTCATTACGACCTCGTTACTTAACTTTTAAAATGCAATCTACTTGCAGCTAAGTACTGTTGTTGGGTGTTCTATTTAATTAATTGTGATAACTTTTAATTAATAGTGCATTTTTGTTCGTCTATTCTGTTGTCACATCTTCAGTCAGAAGTTTTACAGACAATTTGATTGCTTTGCTTTTAGAAATTTCAATTCTTTATCTTCTTTCTATCTATATCTTTATTATATAATATATCTATAATAAATCAATAGTACGGAAGTTAATTTTAGCTGAGATAAAGAGGCGAGGGGACCAATATATACTAACAAAATACAAAAAACCAAATTTTTGTCTTGACTGTTCGGGGTAATTACCAAAAGTACTGTACAGATTTTCATGGGATTTTGAAAAATAGGTCTGGTCAAATCCAGCGCAACTTTAACAACAACAAAATTGTTGTTTTATTCAAATCATGCGTGTAAAAAAACTTATGATTAATTAATCGTAAATTTACTTGTCTACCTATATAAATATTTCACAGGAAACTGTTACTCTAAAGGTCGAAAATATATTTGGTAAAACCCGAAACAATATTACTTATTTGTTTTTTTTTTTTATTGAAATCGGACAAGAAAAATCATATTATCATTTTAATTCTGTAGACATCTTCGGCTTACGATGATGATGAAGGTCGAAACATCCAACCTAAAAGTGCCGCGAAAATACGACCAACTACTATTTATAAGAGCGTGTCAAATCAGATCGAGACTTATTACTTCTGTCAGCTGGTCATGTCAACGATGTCAAATTATTTCAAGAAAGAAGCTAGAATACACAACAGTAATTCTACAAAGAAGCACGAAATTAAGAAAGAATCATTACATGGACATGGTAGCATAGCAGGTACCCCGGACTCCTACCCAACAACGTTTGTGCATGAGTCCTGCGCACCAAAAGCCGTTATAACATTGACTTGGAACAGACAGCCACAGACAGTAGCCTATGTCGCGGCTGCTTCCAGGAAGAAGAGACTGTGGAACGTGTAGTGGTTCACTGCACGGCTACAGACGAGGCCAGACGGGTAACGGGATTGAAGACTCTCATAGAGGGATCTAACCCGTCCTCGCCCACAGAAAAGCTGAAACGAATCTGTCAATCGCCAAAAGTCCTGCTCCGGTACTTCAAGGAGCTGGGCTGGTTAGGGCCTGGTTAGGCAGGGGGACAATGCACAATACACTCCTAAGCGAGATGTCAGTGCAGATCCCAGATCCCCCACTCTGAATTAGAATTAGAATTAGATTGACTTGGAATTCTCGGGGAGCTTTATAGTCGCCAGCACTATCATAAAGTGCCCGGAGTATACAATTATCAAGCACGAGTTTTTAATCTATGGCCCGGAGGCTGTCTTCTCTCTCACCTCAAGACTCTCTCGCTCGACAACGATGGATGTGCAAATCATGTATTATGGAATGCTTATTTTGCACTTCTCCAGTGCCACCAAGTGGCACCAAAAGTCAAATTGCGCCATATCGTTACTGTTGTGCCATAATTTTAGCTTATTATTCAACGTGTCCAACCATCATCGTATAATTACAGTGTATTGTGAATAAGTCATGAAACAACCAATAAAAGATTCTGTTATAAAAATAAGTTGTTTTGGTATTATCATCACGACATACCATACGTTCAGTGAATATAGTTTAGTAAGGGTTGCTATAGAAAATAATTGTGTATTTGTTAAATGTGTATGCAATTAAAAGAAACAAAAGAAGATAATGTAAACTGCAAAACTTTATTTAGAAAGCAACTTACGGACCAGGTAAGGGATTTAAGCAAACAGATGGGGGGTTGAGGGGGCGAAACCCCCCCTCTAAATAGAACCAAATCTAGACATGGTGGCAACACAACTAGAACTAACAAGTCTGGTCATAGAAACTTAAAAAAGAGATGACCATTACGGTTCAGGTAAGGGACTTAAACAACAGTCGGATTGTCGTCGGAGAAAAAACATAAATTTCAAACAGTTCAATTAATTGAATAAAGCACTCAGGCACCAAATGTATTTTCCGCGAAATGTCGTAAAGTGAAAGTAATTTGTGAAACCTTTACCACAAAGGCTTATACTTGACGTGGGGATTGAGTTGACACGGAACATATTACTTCTATTATACCTGTATGTAAACATATTATGTAGGCGTCAAATTACGCGTACGTAATTTACTTTGTTCGCTCGTTATGCTTGCCACCAGTCGTTTTTAGGGTTCCGTACCCGAATCAGGTGAAAACGGGATCCTATTACAAAGTATCCGCTGTCTGTCCGTCCGTCTGTCAGTCGGCTGTATCTCAAGTTCAAATTTTGATGTGTATTACATCAAAATTGAAGTATATTTTAGTTAAAATAAAATAAATTTATTAATCAAGAGGGCCAACGTTGAGTACCGATCACCGGGGCTAAGCAACGTTGGATGCGGTCAGTACTTGGATGGTTGACCGCGTTATGCTGGCTTTTGGTTTTTTTTCGATGCATTAAAAATCCGTTTCCAAGGGTTTCTTTTGCGGAATAGTTTTGTTCGATGGTACGCAACCCTCCGTATGTAAGTCGACTTACACTTGGTCGATTTCATTTAGCTTCTTCTTCCTGAATTTCATATTATAATGGTTAATTATTGGCTGTACCTATACCTATCCGTACATTCATTTCATTTCCAAGGGTTGAATTTATCAAAGTTCAAAGTTCCCATACCATTGACCTTTTTTAAAAAGTTTAGGTAGAACGGGGTGAAACACCGTTTTGACGTCACAGGGACAATACGCAACTGGCAGTCCGTTCTTGAATTTTTGCTATAAAATGTAAGAAGCTACGTTTATTTTCATTGATTGGCTGAATCAACCTCTTTGATTTAAGTTTTTTGTAATATTAGATAACGCTGCTAGCTACCGCATCCGAATTTGAATAATATTGTGATTTTTTTTATAAATTGCATATAATTGCATATCAAGAGCAGATATTCTAATATTTCCGACGTGTTTGAAATTTGTAACGAGCACATAATCGTACTTTTGAATTTGGAAATTTAATAATATTTAGTTCGTGTCTTCGTTCGAGTTGGTAATTTCGGCCTTTAAGTCCATAAAGATCACTTCCTATAATGTCAGCTAACGATATACGCACATCCCTTCCTTTTTTGTCCGTTTCCTAGGACGACGGACGAGTGCATCTGGCTAAAAAACGTATGGAGTGTAAAATTTAATGTGGATCTTGAGTGAGTAGATTATTTTAGATCCCTTAAACTTTCGCCGAATTTTATGAACCTAAATCCAAGTGCGAAACATCGTGTGATCTGTTTGAAGGCATAATGAGATTGAGTCACCCGCTTTGTGGCGCTGATTAAAGAAACCAGGGATCTGCCGCGGGCAGAATTGTAAAATCTTCTTTGAGGAAGGGTTCATAGACCCTCTAGTCTTGCTTTTGATAGCTAGGTACTGATTTAGAGATATTTTCGCGGTCTGAAGAGAGCTTTATATGTACTTTTAAGTTGAGTTTTAGTACAGCTATGAAAACCTTACCGGGATGGTTATGGTCATCAAATACCTATCTGAAAACTTTGATTGTCCCATATTGCATTATTGAGTGAAATGAGTTCTATAGCCTTCTAAAAATGTTATACTTCTAATCGTTATGTTGCTTTGTCTTTTCTATGGACCATTGCTGTCTGGAACTTTACAATTATAGAACTAGGTACTTATCTAAACTGAAATTATTTGTGGTGGTCTTATGAGATTGCCTGGTCACGGAGGAGATAGCTATCACCATCTCTATTCTTAAGGTTAAACGAGTCGCTCATCTTTCCATACAAACGTGGAAGGGTGTTGTTTGATGTTGACCATCCAAAACTAAGGATAATATCAATTTATCTCGTCATTATTTATGTTTGTATACACTTTAAATCGTAAGAAAGTATATATTTGAAAAATACAAGCTTCCAAACTTTCGTATGTCCACACTGAATTTAGCCCAACTTTGGGCGAAAATGAATAATGTACGGTTCTCTGTACAAAAACTCTAAAATTAAGCCCGATCCGACATAAGTAGTTTAAAAAAACGTCAAGTGCGAGTCGGACTCGTGCAATAAGGGTTCCGTTTAACTGTAAAACCTTGTTTATTGCCAAATTTCATAATTCTAGGTCTACGGGAAGTACCCTATAGGTTTTGGTCCATGGCGAGCATTAAGAGTAATTTTTTAGTGAATAACTTACAAATTTATGTTTTTCGGATTTTCCCTTTACTTCTCCTATAAGACCTTGCTACTCACCAAATTTCATGATTCTAGGTCTACGGGAAGTACCCTATAAGTTTTGTGTGCATGTGATTCCCTTGAAAATTTCGTAACTTTTGAGTGCGTTGACTTAGAAGTTTTAATTATATCGCGGCTTCAAGAGGTTACGGACTTGAGTATTTGACGTTAATTTCAACTCGATACATCCACGTGTTCCTGAGAAAAGAGGGTTGACAGACGGACAGACAGACAGACAGACAGACAGACAGATAGATGGACAACAAAGTGATCCTACAAGGGTTCCTTTTTTCCTTTTTAGGTACGGAACCCTAAAAAGAGATAGTAGTTTAGTTATTCATATGTTGAAATACGAATTTTGAAAACATACACTTAATAGTTGTTCTTTATCAACCCTTGTGCTAAAAGTTTGTTCCCATTTTTTAACGCGGCCCTTTTACAAATAAATCATTGTGCAGTTTATCCTAGCGCACCCTTTCGCCGATGACTCGTGTAACCTTAAGGAAATGGATCGTAACATTACAAAGCCTGCAGTAGCAGCTAGAGTAGAAAAGACAAAGGCAGGTGGTAACCTTTATATGATTCGTCTGCTCCTTTCCTAATAAAACAAAAAGTGCTGAGTAACAGAGCAACGTAGAACCAGGCAGGCGGTACTCTAACAGACGTATTAGACAAATAACGACGTATAATTAATCATTTTTAATTAGTATTCAGAAGGTTTGGTGAAATTGAGGAACATTTTAAACGTATTAATTTACCTGTAGTCTTAGGATGAGTTTTGCATAGTTTACGAAAACCATAAACGTTTTCTATTTCTTCCATGCATTTAGCGCCTTGCAGCGCCCCTGCCGGATACTGAGAAAAACTACTTTTCGTAGTATGACCCAATCTTTGGTATGACGCCGATCCAATAGTTACTTTTTGACAAATACCTATGCAGTATTATAATTTCTGCCCATTTTGATATATTGGAAACGCATACCTTTGTCCCAAAAAGGACCTAAAACTTCATCCTCGCATCGACGAGAAACATAAATAACTTCTATTGACTGAATACTGAGTTTACTTAGATTCAAGTTCATTTGGCTCAATTGAAGTCAGCCAAAGCTTGGCAACCTTCATTTAACTAATTCAATGGATGTTATCTCTTCTATCTACTGATTAGAGACACATCTGCCGTCTGTATGGTCTACTGATCTGGTAGATTGATTGTGTCTGGGCTGTATCCACGTTTTATCTTTCGATATTGTGTCTTCCATGATTGTTGTATGTACCTACTTGCACGCGAAGATTGTCCAATTTTTTTGCCAAAGTGTGTTTTGTATTCTCAAATAACCTCGCGTCTTAGTATCATCATCAGACCAATAAAAAATAAAATGAGAAGTGAAGTCATATTTAATAATTCTACTTACCTACAACAGTAAAACTAAATACCTCACCTTTGTTTGTCTCACGTGAGAACTGTCCCAAAGTAAGCGCTCTGATGCTATCGGGGAGCTAAAAAACGGATGTGCCGGCCCAAAAACAAGTATAAATAAATAACTAAGCCTGGGTACTATATATGGTATAGTATTATAATATCTGTGGCTGGGTTAGCGTTTTATAATTTGACAGGGACAAATGCTTGGGACTGAGAGGCATAATACGAGTACATGTTTCTACCAAAGTTTTTATCCTATGTTTTTATTTATCCCACTCTGTACCGAGGTTTGGAAGACTTACTGTTATTATGTTAGGGGACTTGGAGGTTTGCTGAACTTGTGTTTGTGATTGTTTTTGTGAGTTGTGTTTTGAGCCTATGTTGCATTTTTTGTGAGAGTTTTATTACGCTTTTCGGGACTAAGGGACAAAATAAGGATATTCAAATAAAGAAAATTACTATAAAGAAAAAATTATTCGGTTCACAAAAATGATAAGTTTGTTCTAAGCAACTTGTGACCATGGGTCACGTAAGATGCTATAACTAGCTTCTTACTATACACACAAAGATAATTCTAAGAATGATCATTAAATTCTAGATCATAAGCTTTTCTTATTCTGGGTTCTAGATGTGTGAAAATGTCAAAGCTATTTAAAAAAAAAATTATACGAAAGTAAAGTAAGTAAAGTAAAAAGTATTTATTCTGTGTCACAAAAATGACATGTAAAGTTGGTACAAATAAATAAAAGTTACAACAGTGACATCAAAAAGTAAGTGAAACTGTAAAGTAACTGAAACGGTGTGAAAACGTAAGTGAAACTATACAGGAAAAATTCCCTGCTGCTGCTCTTCTAAGAGTGAAACATTTTCGGTTCTGCGCTGCCTTCACCCCAGTCCGGTCGGAATGATATGAGATAGTGTGAAGGTCCTATCAACGTATATCTCTGGATGATGATGGGTTCATACCTAGTGACCGCGACCGACCTTTCAGCGTGAATTCATTCAATAATCCCGGGAAACAACGGGGGTAATGGCTATTTGTTCAGGATCTGTTTGCGCGGCGACAGCCGTGGGCGAGGGCGATTGTAGGTTTTACAGGTCTTTCACTGAAAGTTTATCGGAGCTCTTCGGAAAATGGATCATTAGAGAGGATTCTATAGTTCTTTTTGTAGATTTTTATTGCTGATTTTGGAGACATTTAAAGGTAGTCTCATCTACCTACCACGTTGGTACGTTTGCAGGAGAACATCGAGTAAATACGAGTAAAAATATACAGCCGTTTTTGAAAGTGTTCGCTTATAACTTAGATAATATTTTTATTTTATCTTGTTAGGTCTGATCCTTAGATAGAAGCGGAGAAAATCATTTATTTCCACTTTTGTTCGACTTCTCTAAAAGCCCTTAGTGTAAAAAAACGTTATAGATTCTGATGAATTCTGATTCATGTAAAATGAACAACTGGTCTCGGAAATAAGCGGAAATCAAAGTATTTTAGAATGGACCTACTATAAATTTAAAACTATATTACCTGAAGCCCTTCCGTTAGCTTAAATCAAACGGTTGCTGTGAGTGCAATGCAGGGAGCTACCTGGCCGCTTGCCACATGCACTCGGCCAGGTGGCTGCGTTTGTTTATAGAGTCTGCAGCTGTTTGCTGCAGTGGGCGACTACCACAAACGGAACGTTGACAACGAAACCAGCACTCACACGAGTATCCTGTTTACGGTATCCTGCAAAAAACCGATCCGTTCGAAATTTGTCATTCGGTTATGCCACTAAAAACTGTATCCAGCCAGTCGTCCAGTAAAAAACGGGTTCCAGTTTCATTACACATGTAGTTTATAGAAGTGTTTCCACTTCCTGCCAAAAAACGGTACTTTTGCAGGACGGTGTGCAGGGCGCGTCGAGAGGTGGAATTTTCATAGAATATCTAATAATCGCTCGTTGCTCTTCCGCAAAAAACAGGATGCAAACTACTGTGTGTGAACACACCAATGATTGTTGTGGGATCCAGTAAAAATCCGTTCCCACAGAGCTGGACGGCCGTGGGTAAAGCGCCGTAACCATAACAAGCAAGTTGCCGTTTGGATTGGTGACGAGACATTATTTTAGTCTTCTTTTAATAGATGAAAAAAAGAGAATCAATTAGGTATAATCCGCGTACTTAGAGAATGGGATTGAGAATGACGCCGTCTATCAGTCTCGCTCAGTTCAAGTTTGATCTGAGTGGGACAACATGAGAGCATAATCAAACTTTTAAAACCATCATGGTTATTGACACTAAAGTCATTGACGATGGGATATTAACCATGATTTCAGTTTTGTGCTTTCCGATAATTCGGCACAGTTTCATGCGCCATGATCACGGAATAACTGAAGTCACTGCGAGTTAGTTTTTATTGGCATTACATAGCAAGAATGGTACCTACAGAAAGCCATTGAGGTTACCAAAAATCTTCAACAACTTCAACCGAAAAGAAGGTTTCCAATTATCCAGAACCTGGACCTGACTCCAGTTATTCCGTGATCATGGCGCATGAAAGTGTGCCGAAATATTGGAAAGCTCGAAACTCAAATCATGGTAAATATCCCTTTGTAAATGACTTTAGCTCATCGATCAAAAATTTCCGGCCGGCCCCCCTTAGATGCACAATGCGCGCCCTGAAAACGTCAGTATCAAAAGGTATCCCATTTGACATTTTGGGATACCTTTTCAACTAGTGTCATTTTAGCTCTCGGACCGAAAGCATGGTCAAGTGCTCGTATAAAAAATGCAATAATCGACCGATCAAGCAACAGAAAAAGGATGGAATTTCTTATTTTCAGTAAGTTTAAATGTAATTTTTACCTGTGTATTGTGATATGAGCCAATTGAGCCTACCACAATATTTAATGCTGATTTCTCAAGTATATATACTTGAGAAATCAGCATTAAATATTGTTGTTGGGTTTGCCTATGTAAAAAGATTTATTTTGTTCTAAGTTGATGAATGGAGCGGCTATTGTTCCTAATTTTTTATTTATTTATTTGTGGTAAGTTGTAAGTGTAGATTTTTTTTTTCATGAAAAGACATTTAAAATAACTGGTTGAGGTTTATAAAATAACTAGCTGACCCGCCCTCAATTTTATTTGCGTGGACTCTCTAATAAAAGAAAGTCTACCAAAAGTATTAGATTTAATCAACTTAGTATTTAATTTTTAGTTACCCTCGAGACAGTGTATAAATTATTTTTAGGTAACTTCCTACCTACTTATAAAATGAAATAAAATAAATTCGACTCCACTAATCTCTTGTTCCGCATGCAAAAAACTTGACAGGCTCTGCGCAAGCTGTCTGCGTCAAAACAAAACGTGGACACTTTTGAGTGTCATTCTTGTAAGGTTCTAGGTATCTACGGGGGAGGCCGCATACTTGATCGATGCTTTAGCTTGAGAGATGACGTCATTCTCAATCCCGTTTTTAAGGATACGCGGTTATACCATTTTATTTCATACTAGCTTCCATCCGCGGTTTTGCATGCGTTTTTCCAGGATAAAAATCTTGCTATAATACAATCATATCTGAAACTTGACGTCTCGACTCGACAAAGCAGGAAATCGGTCTTTAGTTATTCATTTGGTTTCGGACAAACGTGTTTCTTCAATTTGTATCAGCGTTAAATTAAATACAAACTTAAGAATTAAGACCTGGCGTCTTCACGAACTGTTCATGATGATGGGCAGAATCTGCAGATCATGCAGTTTACGAGAATTCCCAATAACCCTGTATATTGAAGGAACTGATGCCCTTCCTCTGGTAGGTTCCGAATGCCTTAGCAGACTAACCTCGAACCTTGTGTTTGTTGCAGCGTGACGAACATCTTCCTGGTGAACCTGTCGGTAGCTGATCTCCTGGTGACTCTGTTCTGCATGCCCGTGCAGATCGCCAAGTCCGTGACGCTGCTGTGGTACTTCGGGGAGGTCATGTGCAAGACTGTTAACTTTCTGCAAGGTATGTTACCTTAACCAGCTTCACATGTGTGGGTTTCACCTCTCCGACCGATTTAGAATTTACTATTTTGCCTGTGTTGGTTTTGTTTCTTGATTTTAAATTTCGGTTCTATCCTGTGGTCGCATAAATAAGCATTTGACCTTAGATTTTAATTATTTGCTTACTGTTGAATTCAAAACTGTTTGACAAAAATCTATTGGTATAGATACCTGCATGTACTGTTACACCAACCTAACTGTTTGCAACAGTCTATAGTTAGCTCAATTGTTTCAATTGTAATTACTAGTATAATTTTCTTTGTAAATAAAGGCTGTTAATAATTTCACAATAACATAAAAAAAATTAAATTCAAAGTACATAATGTCACAACCTAATAAAATATAAAAATTCGTCAATCATAAATGTCAATTAATAACACAATGTCAATCTAATTAGAATAGCATAGAATAAAATAACAGAGTCCTATGACATTCACTCAGGGAGCAGTAGAAAAGATCGACTCTCTCCGGATTGAATGTGTGGATGTAACGCGTTAGAGGTGCCTTATTCAGGAGGTTGGTCCTTCCTCTTAGTACAGCCAATAGAGCGGGTCGCCTCTATCGGTGCACGAACTCATTAGGCACATTTAGTCGCATTTCCTCTAAAATGCCTGGGTTGGCGATCATCCCACGAAATATCCAAACCAAATATAGAGACATACAGACAGACATACAGACGGACAACAAGGTGATCCTATAAAGGTTCCTTTTTCCGTTTGAGGTACGGAAACCTGAAAAACATTTCATAATTACATAGGTACCGTACTTTTTATATAATATACTAGCGGCCTGTCCCGGCTTCGCACGGGTGGATATTAATTTTTAAAAAATTTGGGATAAACGTAGGTTTCTAATATTTCTGTAGCTGGACATTTTATACTTTTATACAACTGCCCCGTTGTTATAGTGGTCGCGTGTTCAACCGCTGATAATGTGGTCCCGGGTTCAAATCCCGGGTCGGCCCAAGATTTGTGTTATTGGGTATTTTCTAGCAAGAAATATTCACTGTAGCAGCCCGGAGTAAGGAAATTGGCGGTGTTAGATGGCTTAACGTGCTCTCCGAGGCACGGGGGCGTGCCTCAGAAAGCACATTAAGACGTTGGTCCTGCGTTTGACCTCTCCCCGGTCGTGCCGCCGCCCCCAGTGGATATCCCTTAGTCGCCTCTTACGACACCCGCGGGAAGAGTTGGGGTTGTGCAAATTCTAAGCCGGCACCACACAGCAGCGCACACACTTGTGCACTATAATATGTCCTGGGCATCTAGCTAGTTTCCGATGAGATTGGCTGCCGTGGTCGAAATTCGGCTAGGAGGACATTAATTATTATTATTTTTACCTCGCTGCGTTGCTCGGGTGCGGCGTCATTTATTTTTCTAATAGTATTTTGTTTAGAGCGACATTTTTAATATCTTTTGAATGGAATGTCCGATTTGAATAATTCAAAAAGTAATCTACAGGTATTGAAACAGTCTTAATTATGTAATGATTTATTTGGATAAGGATGTAGCATTCTAATGGTGAAAGAATTTTTGAAATCGGTCAGTAGTTTTTGAGTTTATTCGTAACAAACATACAAAAATACATGAATACAAAAATACAAATCTTTCCTCTTTATAATATTAGTATAGTAGTATTATATTTATTCTGAATACAAACTTCCATCAGAACAAAAACCCAATCTAGAACTTATTGGTAACTTGAAAGAATTGCTTCCCACTGTGACAAGTTCTGAAAGGTACACGTGTTCATGATAATATAATAGGTTTTTCCCGTAAAGGTGATAAGTCAATGCGAAGTGATTGCTTCTCACTTGCCTACGCATCGGAGGCTGTGAGTTATCATCACCCTATTCGATTCTATTTCCTACTAATATTTTAGGGCGAAAGCATGTGAAGATGGATGGATGTTTTGTCACCGGAACGCCAAAACTACGGAATAGATCTTGCAAAAAACTTATCTGGATAATTTTACCTATCAAAAAGGGTATTGGTATGCGGGACTAGATAATGTGTGAAATATCCAGGATTTTTCGCGAGTTCCCAGTTGCTCAACTGCGATTGCTCAACTGCAAATACATAGTTGAGCAATAGGGCTTCCCATTTTCTCCATTATAGGTACCTATTTACCTACCAATGTGATATTTTATAGATAAGGTATTAAACTCATTAGTACCAACTTACCTTATTATTTTTACTGTAAATTGTAGTACGAGATATTCCGTTGTTAGGTTGGTATTATTCTGTTGGTAGGTGTTCTTTGAGAGAATCTAGGATGGTTTATACTGATTTTTGTCAATGTTATCCGGTGACGACTGTTTTGATAGGTATAATCGGACACCTATCTTGACTACCCTCACTATTCAAATTATTTCAGCTCACTGGACTTTTGGCCATCGATGCCAAGAACATCAAAACGATAAGTTTTCTCATGACTGTTTAGTGACAGGCTTTTAGCGACTGCACTAAAATACATAGTGGCACTAAAACTGCGTGCAATACTTTCTGGTAGTAAAAGCAGAGCCGTAAATGCATAAATTGCACACACCCTTTACGGATTTCTTCGCCGTCGATTCACTAGAGCCACAGAAAAGATAGCAGTAGTTAATACGGTGGTGATACGGTTTTATGGAATATTTACTTCACATGTGACTAAATTCGCGTAAAACTATTGGCTTTATTCTATTACTTGTCTGTGCTCGCGAAATTATGCATTATGCAAAATTTCAGCCCGTTCCGTTCAGTAGTTTAGGAGTGAAGAAGTAACAAACACCCACCCAAACTTTCGTATTTAAAATATTATTGTGATTTTCTTATTGAATTTGTGTGTATTTATTTGAAAAGAATCGAACTAGGACTTCAATTTAAAACACTGTAAGCCCGTAGGGGTCAATCTAGAAGATACAGCGTCCGTAACTGATAGTTTCGATACCCGAATACCTACGTCAACTAGATAAATGTTACCGAACTGAACGTTTTACGAATTAGGTGAAGTACATAGTCACGAAGATTTGCTGCAGAGTCGTCTGGCTTTCTTTTACAATCAATCCCCTTTGAACTCTTATAGGATTATTGCTTCGGTGAATTGGCAGGTTTAAGGCTAGGCGCAAACGGACCACGGGCCACAGCCACCAGTGGCTGTCGCACGCTACCGTCACATTTGCACCGGTCTTCGGAAGCGAACACATTACGAATGAAGTGGCCAAAGGCGGCGACTTGCGTAGCGCAGCAGCGTCAAGTGGCGAGTCGCGGACATTGCTGTAGCGAGTGGCCGCCACCGCCGGCGACGCGTGTGCGGCGAGCTCGTACAAAATGTATGAAAAAGCGTGTAAACAGCTTGTCGCTCGCCATCGGTGGCTGTGGCCGGTGATCCGTTTGCGCCTAGCGTAAGAGCGCAAAGCATTTACGAATTGGGTTTTACCTGTCTAGACAATGTAACCTAGGTTGGAGATTGTTGAAGGTGGTTCAAATAATAGAAATATCTTTTTCTTAGTTTAGTCATCTGATATCACTTTATTGCCCTTTATCGCTAAATTCTCAGATAGGTTTCTCACTCAAGCTTTATTGGAACATCAGCAACACTAGTCCACTTTTGACGTAGCCTTCACCTTATAAACGCCGCGCCGCGCCGCCGTATAGGCTATTTATTATTAGAGGGTAATACCATAATCTACGCTGCATGCAGGTTGGTTACGGTATCGGGGCAACTGATTCTTTTTTGCATTCTTTGGTCTGGTGTTCGCCAAAGTTGCTCGCACCGGCAAACATTAAACTTTCCTTACAAGGTCCGGTACCGGGGCCATGCCACCGAATACCAACCTCTGTGGCCACCAGAAACTAGGCAGCCGCTTTTAGATGTGTCCGACGCACATGCCAATATGATTGGTTTCCACCACAGATCTCAAAGCGCCATGAAATTGGTTCGTCTATACCGAGCCTGAAGTTTTCTGTAGATTTGAGGTAAAGTTCAAGGATTACGCGCATGATTCGCTCAATCCTTGAAAGGCTATTTGGTGCCGTAATAAAACCGGGAAAGATTTTACTTTCAGCAATAATTCTGATGAGTAATGGTGACAAAGGGGAATTGGAAATAAATCGATGAAACTGAAACCGACTCAAGTCTTATCGGGCAGATTTCAATGGAACATATCTAAGAAAAAATCGTAGCATTTCCTAAAGTTCATTTCATTGACACGAGAACACGCACTGTGTGATTTATTTCTTATTTATTAGTTTAAAAGGTAATGGGCAAGTGTTGCCACAAGCAAATTTATCCGTAAAACTACTTTTAGTTTTATTGTTTCCCTAATAATGAGTTATCGTGGGCCGTGTGGGCCGTAAACCGGCGTCAAGTGCGAGAGATCTCGTACTCTGTTAGTTCGGAATTCGTTCCGAGATAAACAAAATAAATAACGCTTGGTTTAACCTTTCTGAAACCACGGAGATTCAGAGGAGTTGGGGTTCCTTTTCCTTCCTTCTGGGTTTAGATGGTTGGTATAATGGTAGGCACGGATTTGTTTTTGGCTTCGAAAATTTATCAAATTTTGTTGAATACTTATCCCTCGATATTTTCTCTATGATGGTGATATTATTTCGATTTTGGCACGAATATTGTCGAGAGATTGGGGTAATATCGTTTAAGTGGTGATAGCGGCGGCCTCGTCACTTTCAAGATTATTGGCAATTTTGACAGTTGAATTATTTAAAACTGGCTGACGCCGCTCACCACGCGGAAATGGGATATGATATGAAGCATTCTTTTGCAGATTTCTTGATTATTATCTAGTAATCTATATATATTTGGATTCTCTATAAATTCAAATTGCATAAAATTTCCTACGAGCATGTAAATATTCTGAAGTTCTATAAAATACTTAATGAGATCCATTTTAATGTAGGTTTGTAGGTGCATAATTGTGGTGAAAGATTAAAAAAAATATTAAAAACAATAACAATATTTTGATGTACAGTTTGAGTTTTATTTTAAAGTTATTTAAAGTTTTATTTTAAGATAGCCTATCGTTACAACAGAAATAAAAAAAACATATTTCCAAACAAATTTTACACAATAAGTTCTTACAAAGAAAAAAGGATGACGCACGCGTCAAAGACCAATCATTTGATTTTTTTTTTATTTCTTCAAAACTTGGTTTGGTTATTGGCCGTCGTCGTCGGCTGGAATGTGTAATGGCTCCAGGGAACGATCCACTTGGCTTATAGGTTGACCCTCCGAACCCTAACATTAACGAAAAAAAATTGTCTAATAAATTAATAATATTTACCTTAGCCATTTCAGAACCACCAGAGACCTTAATAATTTATATCATCGTTTTTATTTCGTTCAAGGTAGCTGCTGTAGATTCACTGACCTTTTGGTTAAAGTATTTTTGTAAACACATAACTTTCACTTAGTTAAATGATTTCCTTTGTTCCTTACGTTTCGGTACCTACTCAACTCAATCAAAGTGAGTATACTATTTACTTTAGAATTCCAAAGGTTTCACAAACCTTTTATTGGACCTTCTTCTCATTTTTATTTGATCTTACTTTGCAGAGCTGAAATAAACGGAAAGGATTTTAAGGAGGAAAATAGCCTTCCATCTACCATAGATATTAATTTGTAGAAAAAAAAAAATACTGACGTTTTTTGCCCGACTGCGCAAAGAGGGTTTTTTTTATGTAAAGCTGCGATTTTGAGAGTGTCGTCTTAACCATTTCATAGCTTTCGGGCATTACTTTTATTACTCTAGTTCCAAACGTAATCAGGATCATTAAATGATAATCAAATTTTGTTCTACGTCTGCTCTTGCCATGTCCAAAAACAAATATAAATCAGTTGAGAATTGACCCATTTGTTAGTTCCCTCTACAAGTTGTGTTCCGGCCATTTGTGTTCTGTGCATCGGGGACATACAGACAACACTACACCGTGTAGGCTAGTCGCGATCAGAAGTTGGCTTATCTACCAGTTATGGCAGTTCGTTATCTTGGCTCGCTGCCAGAGAGCTGGGGCTAGCTGACACTGAAGGCTATAAAAAATAAGGGACAACAGACTGCTTTTAATAACGATTTTTTTTGTTGAGAACTTGGTTGTTGTGAAATGATACCTGTAGATTGTTTGTAACAGTCTGCAGTTAACTCAATTGTTTCATTTGTAAATACTAGTTGTAATTTATTTCTGTAATTTGATTGTAATTATCTTTGTGAAGGTAGGGTTTAAATTTCCAAACCATGGTACCTATTATAATTTTAAGGATTTTACAAAAAAGATCGTCAGTGTAACCTTCAACGCATAATCATCAATGCGTCCGTTGCTTATTTATGAATGTGTGTATGTGAAAATTTGCTAGGCACACACTATACAATATTGCATACTCGCGCATCTACTCGGGTTGGAATTTAAACAGTGTTATTAACAAATTTTACTGCATACTTTGTTCCAAGGTAACTGTATCGTCATAAAAACTCACCTTCTTTGACGTAAGTTACGAGACGAGACCGTGACGTCTTCATTTTGTATGGGATTTGCGTAGTTATGGTGCGTAGTGCGCCCTGTCCGGCTGTCCGCACGGTAGAGGCGCTGTACCGAATTGTATGGAAAAAGGGGACGTCACAACGTCTCGTTCACGTCAAATAGACTCGCTCCTCGGTTCATCTTAACTCAAGCTGTATTTTGGCGGCCACTTATTATGGATACACTTTTTGTGGAGATTAAGTACCTACTCGTACCTAACCTTTGTGAATAAAGTAGGTATACCTACCTAACTAGTAGTACCTAACTAATCTCATCGTCCTGTTCTGTGCTTTTCAAACAAGATATTACAATCTGGCTGCAAACTAACGTCATCCATCTGAAAGCCCCTGGGGCTCGACCGAGTTACTTTCTAATACTTTGAAAAACTTTAAAGCCGGCGGCGCGGGCGGCGTAATGCGTGTAAAGAGAACTATAAACCGGCTACTAGGAAATAATGTCGTTCAAGCAATTTCCAGCTTTTCACACGTTCTTGGAAAGTTTTATACAAGCTTATTTATGATCGCTGAAAACTAGGTTAAAACGACAACCAATCTACAGGATGGATGTTTTTTGCGAGAACGGGGGCAAGGAGAGGTACTTTAACCGGTGTATCTACTGGAAAATGGCATTTTACACAAAAACTTTTTTGATGCCAATTGATCCTGTTTCTTATACTTACTGATCAAAAATTTCTATCTTAAAATGTATGGGAAACGATTTTTGTGATTTCTAACTTTTTTATTAGGTACTCCAACCTCAGTTGGTCTACAACTGAGGTTGGAGTAATGAAAAAGTAAGAAATCGCAAAAATAGTTTCCCATACACTTTAAGAGGAGTCCAAGAGTAATTTTATTTTTTTACTCTATAAATATTTCCTTAAACATCGGACAACATGGATAGGTTGGCCGATACAAAGGTTTGGTGGAAAAATATATCTAATTTCGAACGGATTTTTTTTATTTAAATAAACTTTTTATAATAGGTATTTAAAATTTCACACGATACCTAGACATTTTTGATTTGTTAATTTATTTCTCAAACCTCATGTGGTCTGATAGAAGTTTTTGATCAGTATAATAAACGGGATCGATTGGTATCAAAAAAGTTTTTGTGCAAAATGCACATTTTCTTACTTACTGGAAAATTATTTGAAAATTGAGAAAAGGTATGGTTATTTTCTTTAAAAAAATATGGATAAGTCCATTTTCCGGTAGCTACACCAGATTAGGAACCTCCCCTTACTGACCCGTCTAAAAGATCTACCCTGAATACCCAGTATACGCACGCGAGCAGAATCGGATGGAACCATTTCGAGCTGACACAAGAGCTGTCGGTTACTTTGACAAGGCTTCATCCCGTTTAGACAACACGCTGATTGTGTGAGAAATTTGACGTAAAATATTAACATTTAAAAGGTTGTGTTTTTATTACATTCCCTCGGGCTAAAAAAGTAATGAATGAACGAAATGTACAGCGTTATTTCTTTCATTTTGTCTACTTAAAGCTATACACATCTATACAAGGAAACACATAGATAATACTATTGTTTTTAATTTCAAGGTTAATGTTTTCGTTACAAAAAACATTTTTGTATTATTGTATTTCATCATCATCATCATCAGCTTATGTTAGTCCACCGCTGGAGATATGCCTCCCTTAATAAGCGCCATAGCCTGTATTCGGCAGTTTTTTACAGGTCGTATTCCCGCCTGGCTGGAGAACATCCTATACTACGTTTGCCGAGTCGTAGCCTCGACTGAAGAACTCCTTTTTTTCCTATTTAATGATTACACTCTACACAATTTATATCGAAACAATTACGTCAGACAAAAACCTGGATCCTTTCCCAGCCTCGTTAACCGACTCGTTAATTGCATCGGGTAAGATTTCACCCCACAATATACGTACTACTTAAAGGGTTACATCATCCAGTGGATTGAAAACCTTATTTATTGCGCTCTCGATCTGAGGGGTAAAAAACTGAATCTGGCTTTACCATGAGTTTTTACTCAATTTATTCGCTATCGACTGCTTCAGTGTGTTTTTTAAACTCAAGCCATTTTCAAGAAACACTGTTTCATAAAAAGTCAAGAATCAAAAATTGAAAATTCAAAGTCAAGTTTGAGAAATAATTGTTAGCATTATGCATTGTAGGGAATGCATGTAGGGAAGCTCATCGTGAATTACACCATTGGTGCTAATTCGGGCAAAAGCAACAACAGGGGGCCATATTTACAATCTTGAGTTTTGCTAAGCATAGAACGAGGTAGGTATACTTTACCAAACTAAAATAAAAATAAAATATGCTGATCACTCCACACAGCAACATCCAGCCCCAAGCTAAGCAGAGCTTTTGTAATGGGTACATTACATAGATAGATACTTTTTATTATACATAGAAAATAACCAGAACACCAGGAACAAATATTTGTAAATCGTTCAAGCATTTGTCCCAAGGCGGGAATCAAACCCTCCTGCGTCGCAGGCGGACCTGCGCCCGCCGCACCACGCGTCAGTCGTCCAAACTAACTGTAGTCTAGAGGTAAATTATCGTCTAGTCTTCAATTAATCCTACACCTCACTGTTGGTAGCTACCTTACGTTCAGTTCAGTATGTTACAAAGATACTACCTACTGTGTGTAACAAAGACAGATGATGCTATTCCGTTTTATCCATGACTATCTGCGGTTTCACAAAGTTGGCACAACATATTATGTAGCTTATGGTACGTTCTGATATGGTACAACAGCGTTCTGGCTTTCAATACACAAGTTGCGATGGTAACAAACAACAAAAACAATAAGCGATCGTTGCTTACTGATGGTTGACGTTCTCCTTACTTCACGCTCTAAGTAAGTCGTAAGCACTCCTTACTGACACTGGAGTCATAGCGAAAAGCAAACGGCACCATCAAGAAAGAATTTGAAGTGGTAAGTAAATCAACAGCAACTGCCGCTGACTGGCTGCTAGTTGTCAGCACATGGTCAGCAAGTGGTCACTCCAACTGGAGAGCAGCGTTGCGATAGCGTTGTTGTCTGAATGTGTTAATACCTTTACCCCGTTTTTATGTATCGACGCATAGTAGAGGCATCGGCCCGTTAGATGGTTAAATGGCGAGTGTACTATTACTGATTGCTTTACCGCGCTTTATCTGCCCGCGCTCAGTTCACTTCGTTATTTTAAATTGAACGAGCTAGTAAGTAGAGGTACCTAAAGCTAAAAAGCAACACCGCACAAAAATGCAAAAATGTGCGTTGAAATATAGGCTTAACTTTGTAAAATTAGGATACATTTTGCAATGGCAACGTAAAATAGGAAGCAGTGCGTGCGCCACTTGTTTAAAGCTTGTAATAGGTAATTATGTCAATTTAAAATGTATGTAAATGTGATAAGTTTAAGTACTTGTACATAGTTTAATGTTTATTTTTGTGCCGTACGGTAGCAGTGCTGGCTGTCGGCACATCCCGACACTACCTACCGCTCCTTAGCTGGGCATAGGCCTAAGCACATAGAGGTACAGATGCGATGCCAAGCGGCGGGTACAGGACAAATCCTTTAGCCGATACTTGGCATTGCTTTACATGACATTTATTTAACATGACAAAAATAAAAATTTAAAAATCCGCCGACGTTTATTGTCTGAACAGATTTTCATAAAACATGGCTAAGAACACTCGGGATAAAATTATCTATGACACAAAAAAAAAAACTAAACGAAAATCGGTTCATCCGTTTGGGAGCTACGATACCACACACAGACAGATACAGTGAAACTTATAACACTCTCTTTTTGCTTCGGGGGTTAAAATAATAGTTTGCGAGCCAATTTAGCACCATAAGTATGTAGGTGATTTGATATTCACAAGCCAGTAATGTTGTGGGACATGATGATTAACTTATTTATAAAACCATCAGTGTAGTGATAGTACCATAAAAATTGCCCATAATGACACGAACGAATTGAATTGAATTATATATAGTACCATTGAAAACATACAAAAATCCACTCCCTCGGTTCATTAGAAGTGCACTTTTATTCTACTCATTCAGTGCTACGTAAGACGTTAAAAAAATTAATAGAAGTTCTCGGGTCACGAGAAGTTTTTCAATTTCGTTAAAACCTCGCTGAATTCTTTACAAGTCAGTCGGGAATTTGTCCTTGCTGCTTTGCCCTGCGCTTTTAACGTGGAAGTATTTATTTTACGAGATTTTCGTGTTATTCGTAAGGTCAGGGCTTCAAACCTCTACTTCGGTACTACGAGTACCCGTGACGATTTTTACATTTAGGTTCCGTAATTCAATAGCAAAGAAGGAATCGACCGATATGGCGCGGTGGGCGAAGGTCCACCTGCGACGCAGAAGGTTGCGGGTTCTATTCCCGTCTTGGGATAAATGTTTATACGATCTTTAAATATTTTTTCCGGGTGTTATGGGTATTTTATATGTATACTAAAAATATATATGTAAGAAAAGTATTGTATTCACGTTCAAAGGTAATTTCTATGCCATAATAACTGATTTATGGGATAGAAAGTATGTTGATGAAGCCTATGTTTGATTCCAGGCATAGAGCAATACCGGTGTGAAATTTCAGCTCAATCTGTTCAGTAGTTTTGGCGTGAAGAAGTAACAAACATCCATCCATCTATCCATCCATCCAAACTTTCGCATTTATAATATTAGTGTGATGTGATGTGATGTGTATTGTATACCTTCAACTTTGTTATCTGAGTATCAGTCCGGATGGGATGATATTAGTCAGGTAGGTATCTATTAAAACGGGTTATTTAGGTTTCGGAATTAAAGTTATAAACTTAAAATTTAACTTTTATCAAATAATGGCGATGGTTATCAATCAATCCAAGTTTAAGAATCAACAAAATACGTTGCCTTCCCGTCGGCAACGTGCAGTCCGTGTACATCGCAACGTGCACTCCGTGTACATCGCAACGTGCAGTCCGTGTACATCGCAACGTGCAGTCCGTGTACATCGCAACGTGCAGTCCGTGTACATCAGCCCTAAGGGTTTATTGCGTATTTTTCTGTGCAGATATTAAAATACCTGAAAGTTATGTCTAAGTAAGTACCAATTTGAAATTATACGATCACAGCCATAGATATAGGTCAATTCTGTAGATCGTACCATACGTTCTCCCAGCACTAACTCAACTAATGGCTTGTGTTATGTTCCAACTAAACGCAAAGACACGCTTTTTCCAATTTTTCCAATATACCAACCTAATGAATAACAAAGATGGAAAGATGTACCGAGACCGAAGTACGAACGAGAGAAAAATACACTCGCGAAACACGAGCGCCGGCTGCGTCGCCGGTCCGACTATGACTGAGGTGGGGGGACCTAATCGGACCTAATTTGAGCATTCCACTTTAGAGAAGCCAATCTCCCAGATTTTACTTACATCTGTGATCACAGCTATAATAATTCGTCGTGTAATAAACCAGGCAATAACATTAAAACACAGACTTCGACAATAAAGTGTATTTATCTACTCTATTCCTATTAGGTTACAGTTGCTTTTGGCTGAAGCGAGTAATTTCGACTCCGAGCGCCCTAAATACACTTTGCACAACCTAATAAGGCTTTTCGAAGTGAAAGGTCTGCAAGTTTTCGTTATCTCGGACTGTAACTTGCTAAACCAGTACAATATCATTAACATCCAAAACAAGAAATATATTACGAAACCTAATTCACCCATCGTATAGTTACATTTGCGGTTAGGATGTTAATTTGGTTATAGGTATTTGTATCATCATCATCATCATTATCATCAGCCTATATTAGTCCACTACTGGACAGAGGCCTCCCTTAATGAGCGCCATAGCGCCCTGTCTTCAGCTCGCCGCATCCAGCATCTGCCTGCAGTCTTTCGGCGGTATTTGTATGCGGTCTTTGTATTAGTGTAATAAATAGATTTTGTAGACTGAACTTCTGTTATGATTGTAAGCAGTCGGTAGGTACATTTACTGACAGACGGACAGACGTGTGTCGCTGGGCCCGCCTTGTCTCGTCACCCTGAAGGTGGTAGCTGATAATCAGTGTTTGCTAATAGAGCAATATTATTACTGAGCTAATCTATTTGCCACTGCTACACACACGAATCTTTGTTTAAAATAACCAACAGTGCTTTGTACTGTAGGCAGGTACTTAGTGTTTAAGCCCGGTTCCTTTAATTAAACTATCATTATAATTTCGAAAACTGTTAGTTGTTTTGATGTAATTAAAGGAAACCTAGCAGTGCGGCGCGGGGCTAGCACTGGAATGAGAGGTGCCTCTACGTTTTGTTTTTACTTTCAATTTTTATAAATTTTATTATTTTTAACTATGTTTAAATTTTGCTACTTTGTAATAAGTAAACCAATTATATGTGTGTGTTTTAGGGGACAAATAAATGATTTACTTAGTCATTTACTTGCTTAGTAATAACAGAGATAATATATATACTTACGAGTCTGTATCCAAGTAAACGAGATTTATAAAGTAACTAGCTGCGCCCCGCGGCTTCGCCCCCGTGGAAATTTATGTTTCCAACTTTCTTATTTTTTTCTTTCATGAAATCCTTCTCCTGACAATAACACAACAAAGAAAGAATTACCGAAATCGGTCCAGCCGTTCACGCGTGATGCCGTGACCAAGGAAAACGGGTTTCATTTTTATATTATACTAGCTGTACCCGCGACTTCGTTCGCGATTGCCATTCCTGCCGACTAATTAAGTTCACATTTAACCACAGTTTCTCTCAAAATATGAAACGCCGCCGTGCAAAAAAACTTCGATGCGCAGAATTGGACCTATTACACTTTTAATAAAAGCATCTATATTTGGATCCTTGATAAATTGTGTATAAATCGGGTAGGGTCTACGGGGGATATTAAATCATCTTCAATCGCATTCTTTATCAACACGACTTTTAGCTACGACTCGGCCAGCGTCAGTGTTAAGAAGTGTCATATTCGTTTCACTTCTTACTCATGGATCCGATCAGCTGGGGCCCTGTTCTGCTAAACTAATCGCTTCACTATGATAGGGGTATCGTCACAGAATGACACGTTTTGGTATTCTACCTTAGATGACAGAAATTATGATGAATCAGATGGAGAGACGCGCGACAGGTTTGCAACCATTAATTTATCTCGCACGTACTATCTGGAGTTTTATTAATCTAGAAATTCTACGTCATAATTCTGCTACGATTCCATTGTCATAGTGAAGCAATTGTATTGTAGAATTGGGCTCTTGATCCATTTGACTTAATTTTTTTTCGATAGTAGGTAGGTACAGTTGATTGAGTATCAAAGTAAAAAAAAATGTCCTGTGGTCCAGTTAGTTTAATTAGAGCACTTACTCCAACCAAACTTCGGTGGTACAGTTAACTGGACCAGCTAAACCACCAAATATCATGTTCATGAAGATTGCATGGACCATTTGTACATTTTACTTTGCCTGAAATAGGCATTGACGCACCCATTAGTTAGGTTCTACCTAACTAATGGGTGGCGTCTTCAAAAAATAAATAGATAGAAACTTACCTACCCTTTATCTACAGATTTTTTCTTCAATCTACAGATTATTTCATCAATCTACCTATTTTACTCGATTTTCTACTGATTTAGTCAAATTCGATATTGCAACACTGTTTCTAACAAAAAAAACTTGAGAGGTGTCAAGGGACACCCGGATGGAACGAAGTTCCTTTCGATTAATCGCGCGTCCTCGCGTCATCTTCAGTGAGGCCGCAGAAAACTGATATATCCCGCTCACTCCAATGACACGTTGCGCGAGCGAGCGGAACACACGATTGTTCGAATCGAAGCACTCCTCGGCTCAACTCGGCTGCGGTCGTCGCTTCGGTTCTCCTCGGTTCTCTTCGTCAAAATATGTCGTTACAACTACTATCCTATTCTACTATCATTTCTTACTATCCTATCCTACTATCCTTTCCTACTATCATTTCTTACTATCCTATCCTACTATCCTTTCCTACTATCCTATCCTACTATCCTATCCAACTATCCTATCCTACTATCCTATCCTACTATCCTATCCTACTATCCTATCCTACTGTCCTATCCTACTGTCCTATCCTACTGTCCTATCCTACTGCCCTATCCTACTATCCTATCCTACTATCCTATCCTACTATCCTGTCCCACTATCCTATCCTACTATCCTATCCTACTATCCTAACACACGATTGTTCGAATCGAAGCCCACCTCGGCTCAACTCGGCTGCGGTCGTCGCTTTGGTTCTCCTCGGTTGTCTTCGTCAAAATGTGTCGGCTCAACTCGGCTGCGGTCGTCGCATATAATATATCCCGCTCACGGGATATATTACGGGATATATTATATCCCGCTCACTCCAATGACACGTTGCGCGAGAGAGCGGAACACACGATTGTTCGGGGAGCGATTCTAATTTTTGTGCAAACCTAATGTCATTCGCGATGACAGCTGCCTATCATAAACGCTACAGTGACAGTTCTACACTTTCACACTGACTTAATATTGTGTTTACTTTCCATCAAATGTTAGGATATATTTGTTCTGTGGCAAAAAGTGTCGCTCCAATTTTCGTTACAATTTTTTCCGTCTAGCCCCCTTTCACAACGCGCGATAAGGAACTTCGTTCCAAAAGAATGCATGAAATCGGACGACGCGTTAATGAATTACAACTAAGTGCTTAGGTACACATTTTGACTTTTATCCCCTCTCCCGAGAGAACCGTGCCTACTGTCCCAGATAAAATGTATCATATGTTTTTCTTCGTAGTATGAGATCAAATCATGCATAGTTTCATTTGAATTCATTTAGTAGCATATTTTTACTTTCATCCACTCTCCTAACCTAAGGGAACCGTAGGTACTGATTGCGGGATAAAAAATATTGTTCATTTGAATTCATACTGTACTTTTGGCGTGATGCGCGGCCCAGGAATATGACTTTTATCCTCTCTCCACGGAGAAGCTTACTAAATTCCGGCATAAAATGTACCTATCTTTCCCCGTAGTAGGAACTCAAATTATGCCGAGTTCCGTTCGAATTCATTCAGTAGTTCCATCGTGATGCGCGATTAAAGGATTTTACTTTCATCCTCTCTCCCGGGGGAACCTCACTCAATTCCAGGATAAAATGTATCCCATGTCCTTCCTTGTAGTATGAATGAACTCAAATCGTACCATTTCAGTCCAACTCATTCAGCAGTTTCGGCGTGATGTGAGGTGAAGGAGTTTGACTTTAATCCCTTCTCCCAGAGAAACCTTACTGAATTCCAGGATAAAATATATCTCTCCTCGTAGTATGAACTTCTATCGTGCCGACTTCCATTCGAATTCATTCAGTAGTTCCGTCGTGATGAGCGGTTAAAGAATTTTACTTTCATCCTCTCTCCCAGGGGAACCTTACCGAATTCCGGGATAAAATGTATCCCATGTCCTTCCTTGTAGTATGAACTCAAATCGTACCAAGTTTCAGTCCAACTCATTCAGCAGTTCCGTCGTGATGAGCTATTAAAGATTTTTACTTTCATCCTCTCTCCCAGGGGAACCTGACTGAATTCCGGGATAAAAAGTATCCTATGTCCTTCCTCGTAGTATGACCTAAAATCATGCCGAGTTTCATGTCAATACCTTCAGTAGTTTCGGCGTGATGCGCGTTTAAGAAACAGACAGACAGACAGACAGACAGACAGACATGAATGAAAAAAATTACAGTTTTGGCTTCAGTATCTATAATAGAGTGCCCTCCAAAAAAAAATTTAAAATATCTTCAATGTACAGAATTGGACCTGTTTCAGTTTTATTATAAGTATAGATAGATACACTTGCGAGCTTTAAACTGGAATCGTCTCTCCAACTCTTGATAAAAGTGATGACGCTAAGGACAGGATTTACGAGGAACTATCTAATACTTTGGCTAAAGTACCACCTTACGAAAAAATCCTGCTTTTGGGTGATTTAAATGCCCACGTCGGACGTGACGTTGAAGCTTGGCCTGGTGTATTGGGGCGTCATGGTATTGGAAATATGAACAGCAACGGGCAATTGCGCTTAGGCCTCTGTTCCCAATTTCATCTAGCTATTAGCGCTAAATATAAAACAACTTGGATGCACCAAAGGTCCAAACACCTTATCGACTATGCCATAGTTCGACAGCATAATCATACGTATCATCTTGTCACGAGAGAATTGGAAAAACTTGGTAAGCGGAAACGCGGTGGCCAGTTCTTACGTTTTAAGGATGTTCAAAGAAGACACATGAAAAAATGCAGTATAGAACCCTCTCGTTGGGAGTCCTATGCTGGTAAATGGACAGAATGGAGACGAGACGACATGTGCAGGAGAAAGTATATGCTTTCGAGGAGGAAAGAAGGCGAGAACTAGATCTCAAGCGAGACCAACTAAAAACAAGACCGCCCTCGAACATTATATTACAATTATGTGAACGGTACCTGTGACCGCATTTTTATGGCAAAAATTGGATACGTCAGTCACATAAGGGCTAAACATCAAAGTCCCTAAACTTGATAAATATTGAGTCCGAAGTCCAAGTCAATGAAGCCGAAAACGGCTAGGTGGATATATATATACTTAATACATTACATAGGTGTAAACATCTTCGTGAAGCTGACTGTACTTCCCTTGTCGGCAAATATTAATACTCTTCGATACGTCTTATTGATACCTACTCCTTACAGTTTAGGCTTTGATTACAGCTGAAGCTCATTTTCCAATAATATTTGATGGAAATATTTCATAAACGAGCTTTGCAGAGCTGACTTCATAGGAGGAAGATATAATAAAGTGTAGGAGAAGTGTGTAAAGACGGGCCAATAAATGAAAAAATGGGTTCAAATTCTCAAATATTCACTTTATGCAATTAATTGGCAACGTGATGTTATTGGAATATAAAGACTCGCAAATTCAATTTAAGGTTTGGTTTATAACTTGAGGTAGATTGGAATCTTATCCATCATGAGCAACCTTGCCCAAGATCCACACTAATATTATAAATTGGAAGTAACTCTGTTTGTTACCTTTTCACGCCTTCCGAACGGATCGTAATGCAAGGCAGGAGGTAAATCGTATAGTATCCCGGAGACGGACTTAGGCTTGAAAAGTGCGTGCGAAGCCGCAGGCAGCAGCTAGTAGATAATTTTAAATTAGAGGTACTTGAAGAAGTAAGTATGTAGGTACTATTACCATAAAAGAAGGTGCATAATACGCTTGGCTTTCTACCGGTTCGTTTTCGGTAAAGTCAGGCCGTTTGTCCACCGCAGCCACCGGGACGTTAACGAGAACGAGATGACGGCGTCGATACTGATACATAGACTACTATAGCCGCGTGTCCACCGCAAGTCCGTCACGTCATCTTAAACTCGGCCTCGTTCTCGTTGACGGTCCGGTGACGGCGGCGGTGGACAAACAGCCTCAGGGTGAGAGCGGTTACGGATTTGAATACCTTGTTCCGGTTTTTCCCCTCGCAAATTCCCTATAAGGTGGAAAGCTTGACTCTAATGTAAAAGGTTCACTCTAATGTCAGAAGTGCAGAATTCTCCCTCAACATTTTTTTTTATTCCACTTTTCCCCTTTGAGAAATTTCTTCACGGGGGAAAACTAGAAATTTAATTAAAAATAATAGTGAAATCCGGATTCGAGGTCCTTGCAAGCAGACTCCTTGCAAGCAAAGGTAGACGTCTAATAAAAACTGTAATGAAGTCTACACACCAGAGTTAGCGGTGGTCACAGATATGTTGACAATACAAATGTCCCTCCAACCCACCGGGCAATGGAACGTAGTCATAGGATCTTTCATCAGAAATCTATTACGCGCCCGGTTCCGCATGCATACTGAAAGTCCGCATACTTTTCCAGGTGGAGCGATCCGACTTAGACAAAATATATTCGTATAACAGAATTCGTTGTATGAAATCGTACGATACCTTCCTCGCTGACCGCGTCGGACAAATCCTCAGAACTCATTCCTATTTTTTGTTCCCAGGAGTGGCAGTAGCATCCAGCGTGTTCACCATTACAGCCATGTCTGTGGACCGGTACCTGGCCATTACGCAGTCGCTGAGACAGCCCTGGATGCCGTCGCGGCGTGGAGCCTGCAGTCTCCTGGCCGCTCTGTGGCTGGTATCTCTGGCCATCTTCGCTCCACTGCTGGCGGTGGCAGCGGTTGAGAGGGAGGTCGTGCCACTGCTGTCTAGATCGAGGAATAGCTCGGTAAGTTACTGGTAATTGTGACAGCTATAGCTATTGTTTTGGGTTGAAACCCTTGGTCCTTGGGATCCTGGGGCACACGCAACTCATACAGATCCTACCAACTTCTTAGAGTCCACAGGTGATTGGAATGCTGGCTCCCGTTTAGGTCAACGAATTAGCATTGCCATTCAACGTGGCAATGCTGCCAGCATTCTGGGCACTCTGCCTTCTGGTGACGGCTTAGATTCACCATTAAGATTAAGATATAGATTTAAGTGTAAATACTAGTTGTAATTTGTTTTATTCTCTTATTGTATTTTCTTACACAAATTAAAAAAATAGTTTCAACATGCATTTGCGCATGTTAGTTTGCGCGTGGTAAATAGCAGTTCACCATAACCATTCATTGTATGTTTGTCGGCATCTTGTTTACTTCGATGGTGTACCATTGTAACTTGACACCGTCTGTAATTTTATATGTAGGCCACCTATTTTTAAGGTTTTCCAAGTCTCCCAGTGTCAGTTCCATTACTTCCAGTGCTTAAAATGGATGAATTGAGTTGGAAAGACAATTATCCCTGAACAATTCGTTTCGGCTTGTTAAATCTCAATCAAAGCGTCCATTTTATTTAGCAAATAGAAAATTATACAATTATAACAAAGTTTAATTCAACCCGATCGCCCGAGAACTAATTAATTTCGACATTCAATATCAAAAGCAACTCTCGATAGCTGACTATGAGAATATTGATTTCGTTTGTTCTTTTACTCAGTCATTCAGTGAATTGGATATAGTCGTTAAAACAAAGGACCAAGGAAAATACCATTTTGAACATTAAGTACCGTTTCTAAATCTTGACAATGAAGATTTAGATACAATCCCATCTTGTGAAAGTGCATCTTTAATGTTGAATGGGTCGTTTAAACACACGGTTCTGACTGTAACGACACCTTGACGACAATTTGATGTCGCGTAGTGAAATTACATTTCGTAAGCCACTGTCGCTGTATCTCAATTTAAAAATACCAATTGAATGTTTGATACTTAACAAAGCTAGAAGGTAATTTGAATTTTGCAATAAACAACGCGGATTTTGCGAAATTCGACGAAAAGCTTGTTAACTGGATTAGCATTTCATACTCGGATGCTTCTATGTATTTCTAGGGTGATGAGCTTGTAAGAATTCTTTGGAAAAACCTGAAAAGGGTTGCTAGGTCAGGTCCACATTATTTTAATTCTTTACGACTCTGTGGGTAACAAAACTTTCGGTAGAGTTTTGAACGAAAGCCCCGAAAACAAAGGGCTACTTACAGCATAGACTTAAAAAGTATTAAAGAAACGTAATTCCATGGGCTACAGATACCTTTTGTTCAGACCTTGTTGTCTGATGGAGGTTGGTTAAAACGATTAGGCACAAATACCGACAGAATATGTCTCAGAGACGAGGGTTGGATTTCACCCGCAAATAGCCATACGGATTGTATATAGATCTACCGACACCCAACCAAACCCTAGCCGAAGTGTAAACCGTTTGATTTACGATGATTACATCACAGATCGCTCCTTTATTCATAATTAGTGTACGATCCCACTCTGAAAGCCTTGCTGATATGTATCAGCAAACATATTACCAGGGCTTTTCAGAGTGGTGTTGGATGTAAGATCGAAAGAGAATTTTATCTTATGGTATTTAATGTTTAGTCGTTCGTGTTGAATATTGAAAATAGATTGTATCTTTTCTACAACTGTTATTACCAGTAGTGCAATAGCAAAATAGTAAATAACGCACCGAGGGCACAAAGCAGTGTCTTACGTCATGGGCGTCATTGAATCCCGAGCGCAACTCAGGTTAGTAGAATAACCTATGAGCGAAGCCAGAGAGTTACTAAAATCCTGAGTGCGAGAAGGATCAAGCCCGAGACGAAGACAGCTTTATACACGAGGAGAGTACTCTACTATTCACACTTTCTGTGAGTAAATAGTAAAAGTTTTATAGCTTATTTTGGGACATTCGTTTTTATTCTGACTTCTGAAATGAGGTTCTTTAATTTTCGAAGTTCTCATTGTACGGATCGGATCTCCTTAGTAAGAATTTTCACCCATATATTATTTTAATGTTCGGAATTCAATCTTATTATTTCCTTGGGGGTAATGTGCATTATTTTCAAGGGAGTGTAGTGTAGTAGTGAGATTGGATTCGGAACTATGTCAAACTACTATATCAAAATATGTACCTTTGGAAAAAAAATTAGACTGGAATTAAGAGATCTCATTCAATTTTTTTGAATTTGTTTACACCTTTACCTTTTTCAGCTGACAGGCTTATAATCACATGCTCTCGAGAAATACATGACGTATAAAGCGTGTTTTACGAGCCCAGAGTGTGAAAAAAAAATAGGCAAGTATGTACTCGTAGTTATCGATAACTTGTCTATCAAACTTAACAGGCAACATAAACTTCTAAATTGCCTTCGTGTAAAACAAAAGAAAACTGTTTACACAGAATACAAAGTATATAAAGAATATAAAGTACCCAGGAGGTGTCGTGGCGGCCGGGAAAATTTCAGTACCTACAATATTGTGGACCTTATAGCCCAAAGCGGTCTAAAATGAACTTTACAGCAATTTTAATTAGCACAATCAGGTAAAGCGGGAAAGTTTGCAGTTAATTGGCCATTTACGAATGGATGGGGTTGTTTTACCCGCCTCTACTCGAACAGTAAGTAATCAATCTCACCTGGGATAAGTGATTGCATTTAGTGCCAAGTTTTGGTATTGGTTTTCAATTAATTGAACATTAGCGTTACCTCATCAGAAACCCGAGGCCTCGATCAAAAAGTTATTGAATTTTACGATATTTTCTACGGTTTTTAGCGATTTTCTAAAGGCCCGCAATGTAAGCTTAATGCAATTCAGAACCCCGATATGCATTTCGTACCTGCGAAAAGTCAACGCAAGACCAATATGCGTTTCACTCATCATGCCGGTAGACATTAAATACCCGACTTTTAGCGTGTCCCTGTCACATCGTACCTATGTAGAGTATGGTCACGTCCCTAACTGACGAGAGAACATCCAGAAACTGGATGACTGATGGATGATGAGGAGGCTAAGATCCACTTTAGTTTCCGAGCCATTATATTTTATTATCTAGAATACCTTCTAGGTAATAAAATACAATGGCTACCGTATAGTAGTAGCATCTACCAGATACGACTACTATACGGTAGTCTAAAAGACCATCCACTACCGTACCAGACCAGTATTTCAGTGTTGCTCGGCAATACCTATAGCTGACCAAATTTCACGTGCTGGCAGCGCATAGATTCGTATTTCCTAAGCTCTGGGGAAATTCTGGCGAGTGCCGACGCAATGCGATTAGAAGCGATGCCTACTTTCATGTGGTTTGTACTGTGCATACTGTGGATTGATGTGGGCAAGTCCACTCAACTGACATGAACGTTTGAGGGGTGCACGCCACAAGCAAACAGTCTGGCAAGAACGAAGCTTTGATTTGTCATCTGTCTGAGCAAATTCCGTTTTCAACAGAGAATATGAGGTCCTCTTTTATTTGATCGTAGTTATATTTTGCGTGCCCTTTGTTCAGAATCAGCAGTAAATCTTCAATTAGATTTTCCTCGATTAAAAATGAAATGCAATATCTATAGCCAATTTTATAGCAATAGCTTCGAGTTCGCAGCAGGTGTGCTTACACTTTGTGTTTGTGGATACACATTGTAAGATGATGAACTTCCGAAGATGTCCCGCTGTTTGTTGTTCGGTTTAGTTCTGAACATCTTTGACAGCAAGTAAGGTAAACTTTGCTCCACGGAAGCCGGAGAAACTTGAATATGTAACGTACAGGCTTACGACGTCTTGCAAGATATTGCAAGGTATTGAATCAGGACTGCAATATGCTGTCCATTTACGGTGTAGTCTACTTAGTAGTCCGGTTACAATTAAGTGGACCGGACTTCTCAGTTGCTCAACGTCTCAGGATTTCGAACCAGTAGTGTGAATTGAACCGGACTTTTGAGCCTGAAGTGCGGTCCAATTAATTGTAACCGGACTACTGAGACTACACCTCACTTACGCGATTGTGTATTTTAGTTCATTATTTTTTTCAGTTTAGTTACTATGCAACTAAGCTAATACAGACATTTTTTTAAAAGCTGATGTAATATTCTTTTGTTTTTCCTTTACCAGAAGCGTGAATTTGTGACGGCAGCGTGGATAGTTGTATAAAAAAGAATGTTATAAAAAGTTATCATATTATGCATCTAACCTCTACTATCTAGAAAACAGAACAGTGTTACAGCACCTAAGATTTTCAGTAACGCCAACTTTGCTCGCTCTATTAACCTTTTTTCAAGCCAACAAAGTTAAAATAGCCAGTAAATAAAATCAATCGTGACCACAGATTTTCCAAGACATCTAGAATGTCTAGAAAACCGAGAAGTGTTGCCTGAGGCTTCCCGCCTTGGAATGTGTGGTGACACTGATAAATCGAGTCAGCTTCGTAAAAGGGTCGGTTTATCCTTGGAAATTGATTTCAGAGGAAATCTATTGTCTTTGCTGCTTATTTACTGGACTGTGAAATTGTCAGATGCTCGTGTATTTGCCGAGAACAAGTGAAAAGTGGGCAAATAACAGATGTTTCTTAGTTGACTGCTTTGTGGTGCAGGTTGGCACAGTTTTGGTGACTCGCTTAAGCTTGTAAGAATAAGAATAAGTATTTATTCATAGCCACACACAACTTATACTAAAAACGGAAAATACAAAAAAAAATACGTGATAATAAAAAACATAAACCTTTGTATTTAAGTTTAAAACATATTGTAAGTACCGTGTATTACAGTCCCAAGGGTAAAAGTAATTGGTCTTTCCCTATCTATGTGCGGCTAATCAGGTCTAGCCTCGGCTTGTTGTCGTTATTTACCGAGGTCGATAACGTCGCTGGTTTTCAGTCTGGACCTAAACTGGGAGACGTCGCGTCACGAGTAACGGTCCACGGATGAAACGTAGGTAACAAAGCCTAACAAAATATAGGGGTAGAAGTAAGTAAAGATAAAAACAAAGAGGTGGACAAAAATCAATGTAAATAGTCAGCTAGGCAAACGTACAATGGTGCTAATATAAATAAAAATTGTCATAGCAAAATAGAGTAAAATATACAGGCTGACAATTCAGTACTGACGATAATTTTATAAAAGCTGGCGCGATCCCCTTTTGTGTTTTCGTATACTATCGGCCTGGATTTGTGACGTCAGCGTGGCTAATTCTATGAAAAAACAAAAGATAATCGCGCATGCATGTGTCTGTAAAGGTACCTTTACTAACCCTAAGCGTGTGCATTTCATTTAGTGACAAAATACTATCCAGACAAAATACGACTGGGACATGAGAACATCTGATGAACAATGCGTCACAGACACCCTACTAACAAACAAACCGAGTAGTTATTTCTCTTGAACTAACGTTGACAAGAGATTTGATCATTGATAAGATAGTAAACAAAGATTACAATCAAATGATAGAAATAAATAAGAACTAGTATTTACAATTGAAAATTGAGCTGACTTCAGACTGTTGCAAACAATCTACAGGTAGCTCAACTGATCCATATCAATACCAGTCGAAAGCGTCCCAAAGACGCTGGTTGCATTGCCCCGCTGCATGGTAATGCTGATGCGCTGCGTCAGATACTCACCAGCTCTGGGCGCAGAAGCTAAGATAATTTTTTTAAAACCCTTAGAGCCTCAGTACTCCACGGACCTAGGGGTCATCTTGTCGAATAGTTCTTTCTCTTGCCGAATTAACGTTGACAAAAGATTTGATCATTGATTAGTTAATTATATATTTATGACCTGTACGCTGGTCAGTGCTTGAAAATACCTCCCGTTGGGAATCAGTTCTATTGGTCCCAGAATCCGTTCAAGTACCTATTGTATGAACAACACCCGCCCATATTGCTTTTACTGAGCTATTGAAACTTTTCCGTTAATTAATCGACGCCAAATTGGTATTCGTCAGTAATAGAGACGTTTAAAGCTCTTTCGAAACTAATTACAAACAAGAGTTTAAAACCTATAAAAGGGCTTTGAAAAGAGCTGACCTGACTGACATTATATTATTTCAGAGCTTACAGTTTTCTGGCGCTTTAATATTGACTGTCTTTTGGAGCTGTCTGTCTTTTGAAATTATATTGGAGCAGGGCTTTTAAAAATTGCAAGGGACATCTGTGTTCTTTGATGGTTTCCACTTCGATAGGTAACCTCGGTCATTATTAGCGTATTTTGCCGTTTGATTGAGGGACTCCGCTAATGTTGCTACCCTTAATTAACTGCAAAAAAAAGTCACTATTTCTATATTATGTAAAATCGTGTCAACGTCCATCTAAATTAGTATTAAGTAGGCTTTTATTTTCTGCAGCTAATTCACGATCCTACTTTCTTAAAATTACAACCGCAACTGAATGTGAATAAGCACACGGAACCATCTATTGGTCATCCTACGAAAGCTAAGAGATGAAAGCCAACCTTGTTCCGGTGATTATTATTCAACGAAATATCGCAGACGCCCGACGATTTTCCCGAACACTCTCGATCGAGCCAGTTTATATTAGTTTTTCCGTTTCGAAGCTTAGGTAGGTATGTTATAAAAAACACATTTAACTTTTAAAACCCAACTGTTTGCGTCGAGAGCTTAATTAGAATCTCTTCTTAACTTTACTGTCACTTTTTAGAAGGTTAAAGACTGCAACATTATAACAACGTATTTAATGTTTCTTTAGTAAAGGTTGTTAGACGTCTTTTACGACAAAAAGCTACGTTGGGGATATTGTAGCTTCTATTCTTAGACTAAAGTAAGAGGGCTGCTTATTTATTATTCACTTGCCGTGTCCTGCGGTTCGACCCGCATAGGTAGATTATTGAGGTTGGTTCCTGCAAAGCCTATTTCTCAGTTACCTGGACCAATAAGGCTTAGTTTACCTTTATTACATCTTGAATGTGATATGTTAAAAGGCAAGAAATAGCTTTTCCCGCTTTTCCATTCATAGCCCAATCTCTGCACCGATGTTCTCGGGCATTCAAAATGTTAAGTCCTCATCGGTCTAGCGACATTAACAATTCACGTTAACTTATTGTGCAAACTTATTTAATTAAGTACGATTCTAACCATAATTAAATAAATTATCTAATAGTAAAAAAACTTAAGAGAAATCGACATATAAGCCTGCCCGCGTCTCGCGATAGGTTGCAGCGGAAAGTTGTGTGACAGAGTTGCCATTTTGAGAGAAATGACTACAGTCGACTATAATCTTAGCCACTTCACACTGCTTTCGTAGCCATGACTACTTACCCTTTGTAAAATCCGTTGGAAATATCTGCGGACCTGTCTGCTTAGTGCGCACATACATTCGAGACCCGCAGATATTTATAGGTTATCCCTACATGTTTCGTAACTTACTCGTAACCAGAAGCGCACACAAATGCACATATTAATCAACACCGTAATGAAATGGTATCGGCTTTTCCTTTGTTTTTCATATGTATGAAGCCGTGCCGTTGCCAGCGCCGGTGTCGTGCCGGTGAATGGAAAAACGCAGCGAGGCAAAGAGGTAAGGTGTAATGCCGATCCGTTTCTGAGTTTAATTAGGCACGTACTCGTATGTGCGCGATGAATTTATTACAGCATTCCGGTACAAATCGTTAGGAAGGTATTGAATCGCCCTCCGGCAAGGTGGGATGACGATCTGCGAAAATCTGCAGGCAGATGCTGGATGCAGCAAGCTGAAGGCGGCGTATAACCGGCAATGGACTTTTAAGGCTCATGATGATGATGATGAGGTACTGAAGGTTTTCTCCCCTTCAACCAAATCCCAGAATTGAATCAGAACTTAATCTGCCTATTAACTTTATTTCCCTTGAAATCGGCAACGTAGGACCGAAACTTTACAGTAAACTCTGAGGTCCCATCCAAGTCCAATGTCCCGGAAGGGAAAGCCGAGTCCGAGTCACGATTTTAATTAAACCTTTGAAATATGCAGCGTCATCCGAAAACTTTTTAATACTAAACCGTTCATAAATTTTCAATGGCACGACCGGTCCGTGTAGCCGGGGTTATGCGCTGTTGTCGTAATTGCTTGCGTTGAACGGCGTATAATTTAACACCAAAAATGCATAAAATACAGGGTTTAGGTACCTATTATAGACTGTTCAAGGTCAGATGGGCTCACTCTACTAGGTATAAAATCTTGGACAAAGGTTTGAGCATTGCAACTAGGGAACCCAATCCCGCATCAATATGTCATTGCCACAAGTGTGCAGCATCAAAGTCATCGTACGGGTCTGTGAATTTACGATACTGCAAAGAAATTGTACTTTTGCTGATTTATTTACTTATTTTACCTTGAAAGTTTACATTCGTCCACGCATGTCGAACCTACGTCTCATCATCGTCATCATCAGCCCGTATACGTCCACTACTGAGCACAGGCCTCCACGACGCCACGAATACCGCTCCTGAGCCGCCTCCATCCCGACTCCCTGCGACCGCTGCACTGTCGTCGGTCCATCGAGTAGGAGGTCTTCCCACACTTCGTTTCGCGTTGCATCGCGGTCGTCATTCGAGAACTTTACTCCCCAACGGCTATCGGTTCTACGAGGTATATGGCCCACCCATCGCCACTTAAGGCGCTACCCCGACCCAAATCAGCGGCACCACCTATTTTATCTTATCATTATAATAAACGAAGGAATTTTCCAAAATTTATTTGTCAATTTGTGAATCCTATCAAAAGCTTTTTTTTAATGCCTCTATAAAAGTTTTATTTTGTATACTATAAGCAAAGATGCGAAGTTGCTCTTTTTGCCCACCATGGTGGCAAAAAAGAGCAACTTCGCATCTTTGCCTAGACTATGCAAACTAGGGTAGCGCCTTAAGCCTGCGAACTCTGAGAGCTAGGTCGGTTGCTTTGATTCTTCTACGGATTTCCGTATTCCGGATCCTATCGCGTAGATAAACTTCGAGCATAACTCTCTGCATACCATCATCAAAACTTACGTCCATAACCTTTTTTAAATCAATTGTTTATTGCATTATTTTTGTCTAACACATCATACTTCGAATGTCTATGGGACTTTTTGTTCAGATATCCTGTTTTCATTTACTAGTTTTGTCAAAATGTTATGACTTTTTGTTCCCAAATCCTGTATGAGTTCGGTAAATTACCCACATAACTAGATATCAGTTCCTAAATTATCTGGAAGTGGTTTCTAAATAATTAACTAAAAGGAAAAAATTAAGGAAAAAGAAAACAGGCCTTCTGGTCTGTTTGTTTGAAAAAGTTTTTCACACAGAGATAAGAATATCTCTGTGAGGAAAATAATTTTAATTGAAAAGCGGTGATTGTGTGTTACTACTTAAAACATACATAGATGAGATAGATAGCTATTTATTACATTTGAAAGCATTATTCAAATGCGAATGAATGAGTGAGTTCGCAAACGCCTTTCATGTTCCTCTGAATTAGCATATTTACAGTCAATTTAGTTTGTCACAATATATTGAGGGTATTGTATGAGGATATTTTGAATTGGCGAATTTAAATTTTGCGATCGTGTTTCATGAATAATGTGGGTTTAATTACGATGCCAAATATCTACGTAGGTGGATAATTTGCATGCGGCATCGGTCGCCATGCCGTACCGCCGCGCGTTGTGCCGGTCGCAGCGTAGGACCCCTGCAACTAAGCCCGTGCATGTTGTGCAATCCGACTGAGTTATTTTACAGACTAAATGGCACCAGCTTCCTTCTGTGTATAATTAACAACTTCACTAGGATCCCCAACCCGCATGCCCGCGTGGGAATTATGGCGTTGGTGATAAGAACCATTAAGGCGCTTGTCAGGGGAGGCCTATGTCCAGCAGTGGACAAGTATAGGCTGTAACTAACAACTAACTTAACCTGCGGACACCAACGCGCGACGGTCCTCAATGCTTTGATGTCTGCTATTACATAGAGATATAAGATACTAGACGATCGCCTCGCGGTTTCACGCGCGTAGTTCACGTTCCCGTGGGTATTCCGGGATAATATAGCCTATGTCACTCCCTGAAAAGTAAGCTTCCTAACGGTGAAAGAATTTTTCAAATCAGTCCAGTAGTTTTGGAGCCTATTCATTACAAACAAACAAACAATCAAATCTTTCCTCTTTATAATATTAGTATAGATTTCTATCATACGTCATCATTCATTATTAATAAACCACAAGCTATTTCTTGGAGTACTCTGTTCTTGGAATAATGTCACATCTTATTATCTATCTAAACGATTGATCTACTTCTTTGGAGACAATTTTGATATATCGTAGGTATACGAGATAAAAACAAAAATTAATTAAGTAATAAAAGAAGTCTGAAATATTTTCTTATCCTCGCATTTGCAGATAAAACTACATAATTCAGTTTTATGACGCTGAGAAAGCTTACAAAAGTGTTAAAATTATTAGAAATCAAGCTTATTCTTAAACTTTATTTTGCTTGTAAAATGACAAAATTATTTATTATTTTATCCCAAAGAAAATTATTGAGATCATACGGTAGATAGATACGTCAACAATATTAACCTCATCAGAATAGGACTCCAGGGGTCATACACCTCTTAAGACATCCAGAATTCAAATGCGAAACTTTCAGATGAATTTCAAGACATATTTTGTATATTCGTTCAAAGAGAGCAATATACCGAATTAAACTCATGTCTCCACTCCTGTGATCTTCAATTTGAGAGTAGATGGTTTCATCGAATACTTTCAGTAAGTATAATTTTTTTCATTAGAGTTTTTATTAATATTAATACCATATTCAATCTTTAATAACAAAGAAAATTAATAATAGAAACAAATTAGTACTAGTATAGTATACAATTAAAACAATGAGCTAGCTGGCCCATATTTAATACCAATAGGAAGTGGCCCAAGGCGCTGGCTGCATTGTCTCGCTGTATGGCAGTAACCACATTATCTTTGTAAGAAATAAAAACTCAATATTGACGACCTCTGTAGCGCAGCGGGCGAAGGTCCGCCTGTGAGGAGGTTGCAGGTTCGATTCCCGCAACTGTGGCATAATAAAAATATCTATCTATTTACAGTAGCGGTCAGAAGTGTTGACCTAGATTCTGCAGACATTGCCTTGTAGATTGATTGATTCGTGGTGCTTACGACCTTTTTAAATTGTATTATTATTTGGGTCCTAGGTTCAAATCCACGAAGTCATTTACATTTAATAATTACCCTTATTTTGGAGCTTCAAATATAGGTTGGGGAAAAAGTCTTTTCGCATTATTGCATGTATGAACTTGTAATAAAATATGTTTGGCTGTACTATTTGTATCTGGTTTTGGTATCATTAAAAGTTAAAATTTTAAAGAAGATAATTCCAAATTCAAATAAGGAAAATGTGTGATTTTTATTTGTTTTTCGTACTGTCAAGATGAGTGAATCTAATGAAGAAATTCGATATATTTTAAACTTTTACTACAAAAAAGGTAAAAATGCAACGCAAGCCGCGAAAAAAAATTGCGATATTTAAGGACCTAGTGCAGTGTCTGTGAGAGTAGCACAAATTTGGTTTAAGCGTTTTCAATCCGGAAATTTTGATGTCAAAGATGCACGTCGCTCTGGTCGCCTTATTGCGGATAAAATGGATCCCATTTTTGAAAAAGTGGAGCAAGATCGGCATATCAGTAGTTACGACGTAGCTGAAGAACTGGGAATTGACCACAAAACAGTTTTGGCGCATTTGAAACAAACTGGGTACACAAAAAGCTCGATATTTGGGTACCTCACGAGCTCACTGAAAGAAACCTAATGAACTTTGTACTCATTTGTGATTCTTTATTACGACGTAATGAAACCGAACAATTTTTGAAGAAGCTGATAACTGGTGATAAAAAGTGGATCACGTACGACAAGAACGTGCGAAAAAGGTCGTGGTCAAAGGCCGGTCAGGCTTCACAGACTGTGGCGAAACCCGGGTTAGCTCGCAACAAGGTGATGCGTGTGTGTGGTGGGATTGGAAGTGCATTATTCATTATGAGCTGTTACCACCAGGCAGGACCACCGATTCTGAACTCTACTGCGAACAACTGATGAGACTAAAGCAAGAAGTTGAGAGAAAGCGGCCGGAATTAATCAACGCAAGGGGTGTGGTTTTTCATCATGATAACGCTACACCTCACACATCTTTAGCCACTCAGTAAAAATTAGGAGAGTTTGGCTGGGAGGTGTTAATGCATCCGCCGTATAGTTCTGACCTTGCACCTTTAGATTTCCACCTGTTTCGGTCTCTTCAGCATTATTTAGGCACTGTCAGGTTAACATCACGAGAGGACTGCCAAAACCATTTGTCGCGTTATTTTGATCAGTTATTTATAAACTAGACGATTGCCTCGCGGTTTCACCCGCGTAGTTCCCGTTCCCGTGGGAATTCCGAGATAAAATATAGCCTATGCCACTCCCTGAAAAGTAAGCTTCCTAACGGTGAAAGAATTTTTCAAATCGGCCCATTAGTTTCGGATCCTATTCAATACAAACAAACAATCAAATCTTTTCTCTGTATAATATTAGTATAGATAACAAGAGAAAAGATGAAACAAAGTATTTATCCACAGTCAGACAGACAGCCAGTATCGTCAAGTGATTGACATAAGAGTAATGAATATTCTGCCAAATGAAGGCAATCCTAGTGAAAGCAAATCAAATAACGCGAAGTGAAGATCGCGTGCTTCAGCTTTGTTAGGACAAAGTACAGTCAGCCGCGAAAATATGTATGAATTATTGAGAGGCGTGCTAGAGCGTCCAGGCAAGTTCGGAAAGAAACGACGGCGACGCAATACCAGTGAGTATCTTTAAACGAACCAATGGGCACGCTTTTGGTCCCATTTGTATTTTGGACATTACCATACCTTCAGGCTTGCAATTTTGCATGTTGAGTAAGTAGTCAATGAATAGAGAAGGAATGTCAAAGTTTATAAATAAATTATGTTAGGTAATTGTGTTCCGAAAAGTGCCATTTTTAACAACTGACCCATCAAAAACCTAAACCACTTCTAGATAACCTAGGAAGTTCAATTTCAGCTATGAATAATAGAATCATTAATAATTTCAGCTATTGAAACCGGTAGTAAGGGTAATTTACGTAGCCAAAGACAAAAGATGAGGATAGATCAGTATACCTGCCAAAAAAAAAAACTCACTCAAAGTGACTTCAGTTATTCTGTGATTGCGTGATCATGGCGCATGCAAGTGTTCCAAAGTATTGAAAAACTATAAATAACACAAATCGTGGTCTTTAAGTATATAGAAGAAACTTAAAATTAACCGATTTCGAACTTCCTAATATTAATGCTGTTTTTAAGTTTTAGGGACAAATTTTTTTTTTTTTTTTGACCTCACGGGAAAATGATTTTTTATGGACCAATTCGGCATCTGCAAATACAAAAGTTTAAAAAATCATCGTATTTGGTCCAAAATTAACAGAGAAATCGGTTAACATAAAAGAAAATGTACATACAGCCAAACTTATACCCTCCGTCTCTTTTTGAAATCGGTATTAAAGTGAAAAACTTGCAGCTGACTGTACCTTATGTACCTACTGAAACAACAGTACGAGTATCTACTTATTTTGTAATCTTACCTAATGTAGTCTGATTCAAACATTAGCTTGGAACCGACGCGTATGACGTGACGGTAATTAATTGAAACGGCTTACTTGTGTTTTGTTTGGATTCATTAATATACTCCGTGAGAATACACACGGGAAAAGCTTTCATTTGGCACTTGCTGTGCTGATTTGCCATTATAGTTCAGTAAATAAGTTTAAAGCGGTGTTAATTCTTGATTAAGCTCCTAAAAATATGTGCGATAGCTTATTCGATTCGGAATGACGTATAGAAAAATGTATCTCGAGGATTTATTAGCACACAAAATTAGATGAACAAAAAAGATGCTCAGTTCTTTGTTAATAACTCATAAACTATTATTACTTACTTAAAACTTTTGAAAAAAGATCGTCTAAAAAAAGGAAGTTTACTGAAAAAAAGTAAAAAAAAAAATTATTTAACTTCTATATTTTGTTTGTTATAATGGTTATAAATGAATAAAAATTGCAATATTCAAAAAAAAATTTAAAATATTAATTATTGTCAAATGTTATATTAAACAGCTGTTTTTGCATCTAACAATAGATTTAATTAATGCAAGAATTTTTTTATTTGCATAGTATTTTGTGTTAGGATTTTTAATATAAATATGTAATAGAAAAGTTTTATATTTTTTAACTTGTTATTGTCAAGGCAAAACAAAAAGTCTTCACGCCAAAATTAGTAAACGGATTGGGCTGAAATTTTTGCGTAGATATCTATACTTGGGATAACCTAAAGGCTTCTTTTTATTCCGGGAAAACGTGTGCGAAGCTGGGGAACCTACTTCCCGTTGACCTAGAGTCATGATAATTTGGTAAGCGCAAGGTCGTAACCTTAGTGCGCGAGGCCGACTCGCACTTAACGTTTTATTTTAAAGTTCGAAGCTTATTCGCGCCATGGATAAGCTGAGCATATGACTTTCAATAGCTTAAGTTATGATTGAACATTTTGAAATGTTTGTACTCCGGTAAACCCTTGGTTACCAGAGTTAAGTGTATTTTGTGGGTTCAAATTCAATGAATTCTGTATCTTCCAGGTTTGGGTGGAGCAGAGCATAGAGTTTTGTACGGAGAAGTGGCCGGATTCCATCAAGAAGGAGCTGTTCGGGGCCTTCAGCTTCGTGCTAGTCTATGCAGTACCAGGTAAGACTTGTTCTTTGTGCTACTCTACGCAGTACCAGGTAAGACGTGTCACCATGCTCAACGCAGTAGGTACTACCAGGTAAAAATTGTTACTATGCTTTAAGCATTACCAAGTAAGACTTTTAACCATGCTGTACTAGGTAAAAAAAATTACCTACCATGCTCTACGCAGTACCAGGTAAGATTTGTGTCCATGCTCTAAAAAAGTTAACATAACCGTCGGCTTTTATTTGAAGTCAAACCAAGGAAACTCATTTTTTTGTATATCTGAACTTAGCTAAATTTCCTCAATAGGGCTGTAATTTTACTTTTAAAATGAATGAGGGGCCAGCTTGTGACTTAATGAGCACATTTATCTTTTAAATTGGACAGAGCGAGAAAGAAATAATGATTTGGCAAAATTTAGCACTACAACTGAAATGTAACAATGATCTCTCTTACTCCCTCCTTTCTTTGACAAAGCAAAAACAAGATACGTACGACTATTATCAGGAAATTCACGTTTTACGTTAAACAGTCTTTTGAAAGTCTAATGTGTATTCAAGTTGTAAAAACAAGTCTATTCCATTAAATGCAAAGGATTACCTTGAGACCCTTAAGTTAAGGTTCCCACGGGATTTGAACCCTTCCTCTATCAACGTATCTAAGCTATATTTAGCAGGAACCTATACCTACTTGAAAGTATTAAGGATTAGATAGTTAGGTACCAGAAATTTCGTTATTAAATTAATTTGTAAGCTATCATTAATCAGATTTCTTACACGACTCCCACAAACACTTTTTTTCAGCTTCAAGCAGAGCTTGTTGTATGGGTACTAGGTAACCTACTTAATACCTTCACACAATATCACAAGCGACTTCAACTTAAGTCATATTTTTTTACGTATTTTTGTATCTCTATTTGTGTGATCATGTGACACCGAGGCCGGAGACTTAGCTAATGAAAACAAATATTGAAATGTATACCTACCACTACTGACTGGACATAGGCTTCCCTTTCTGAAGGCCTACTCGGAAAAGGTAAATCGAAGTTTAGTTTTTGTTGTCGTGCAAAACTAACTCTTATATCGCTTGCCTATGATTAGCGTTTGCACGAAAACGAATCAGAAACATCGATTTCGTTTTTAAGAGTACGGGCCCTGGACCGGTCACTGTTGCGATCTTTGGATACCATGAGCGGTCTGGAAAATTATTCCTGGTGGATTTACAAGTTTTTGTTAACTTATACTTATACATCCCAGTCATGTAGACACACATTTATCAGTAAATAAAGAGACATCCATACCCCAAAGCAATCTCCGGTAAATGGTGATTGACATGTTTGTCGCCCGACTTTGATTGTTTTGGTCAGCGTGCGTAGGCGTCGTGACGTCATCCTCATCTGAGGGGTGCTTTATGTGCTAAACAGATAGCCTGCGACACCATTCAATGCCAAAAAGGTTTATAGCAATCTAATTGCTACGCCACGTTAGTTAGATCTCAATGGTCATTCAAGAACTGACTGCGATTGTAGTTTCAAGTAACTCATTCATTTATTTTGTGAAGAGAACATCTTTATGTACTTACTCTACACAAAATAAATGAATTACTTGAGCTTGGTAAGCAGTATTACCACCCGTCTAGAGAGAACACTTACCATATGATAAAATAATAAACCACGCCAGGTATGGTATTGTTCCTCCGGAAGCAGAGCCCGGCATAACCCACAGGGCATTAAATCATCTACGATGGTCATAAGTTGATACCTCGAAACTATTTTAAGTCAAATTTGCCGGTAGATAAAAAAAACTTTCTAAAATCTGCCAGAGATGATTGTAAAATAAAACAAAAATATAGTTCGTAGATAATTCGATTATTTTTATAAGGAATTCAAAAAGTAAAGGGTCTTTTTAAGTTTTTTTCTAGAAAATGAATTTATAATTAGTAACGAGTAGACAATTTCAAAAAAAATCTTACCATTACTGAGTTACGAGCAGTCAGCAGTGACGTAAATAACGTGTTGAAGATTTTCTTATTTAGTTGTGTAGTAAGTTTTCGTAAAAGGAGTGATAATCTGCAGGGATTACACTCTTATGAGCTTGCAAATCGGCATACTTGGTGGATGTAAGTTTCAGTGGCTCTTTGAAGAGATATTCATAAATTCTCACTGGAAAATCTATGTTCTTTGGTCTGTTTGGCAACACGTAGGTACAGTAAATTTGATCTTCAAAACTAGTAAATTTTTAAAGTACATATATTTTACCAAAAGGCCTTTGACTCCGTCAAAACCTGGGCTGTTCTGGAATCCTTACAGCGAGCGATGCCAAGTAGACTATGGTTATATCGAGGTGCTGAGATGTCTGTACGAGGCCGCCACCATGAGTGTCCAAGTACAAAGCCAGCAGTCTAAACCCATCCAATTGCGCAAATGAATGAGGCAGGGATGTCATATACCACCCGAAACTGTTCACAAGCGCATTGGAAGATATGTTTAAGATGCTGGACTGGAAAGCAGGAGGATTAACATAAACGGTAACTACATCTCACATCTACGATTCGCTGATGACATCATGATGAACCAGATGCTGGACGGCCTAGCTTCAGCCTCCCGATGTATGGGACTTGGCATGAATTTGGTTACACCAAAGTCATGATCAATGGCCACATTGATCCAAGACCGGTGGTCGTACATAGCCACCTTCTCGAAACTGTTTCCGAGTACACTTACCTTGGGCAGATTCTGCAGTTGGGTAAAAACAATTTCGAGAAGGAAGCCAAGCGGAGGATCCAGCTAGGCTGGGCAGCGTTTGGAAAATTACGTCGAGCGTTTTCGTCATCCATACCGCAATGCTTAAAAACGAAAGTTTTCAATTAGTGCGTCCTACCCGTCATGACCTACGGAGCTGAGACGTGGACACTCACGGTAGGGCTGGTCCACCTGTTCAAAGTCGCTCATCGAGCTATGGAAAGAGCTATGCTCGGAGTCTCTCTGAAGGATAGGATTCGTAACGAATACATCCGACAGAGAACCAAAGTTATCGACATAGCCCAAAAAATTAGCAAGCTGAAATGGCAGTGGGCCGGCCATATATCGCGAAGAACCGATAATTGCTGGGGTGCACGTGTTCTTGAGTGGAGACCGCGACTAGGCAAACGTAGTGTAGGACGCCCTACAGCCAGGTGGGATGACGATCTGCGAAAGATTGCAGGCAGATGCTGGATGCGGCAAGCAAGACAGGGCGCTATGGCGCTCATTAGGGGAGGCCTATGTCCAGCAGTGGACTTATATAGGTTGATGATGATGAAGCCTTAATTTAATGTAAAACTAATTTTAAAATAATTAAAACGCTCAGCGTACTCTTTCAATAACAAATAATAAGGACTAAGTGCTACAAAAGTGGGTGCCTATACGTTCATCGTTAGTATTGACAACTCGTATTCAGCTTGTAAGTGAGAGCAGGTTGATACATGAACCTATGGGGTGTCAACTCTGGAAAAAAATGTTCGAGTGATATTTTCAGCGGATTACGAGCTAGCAATTCTAAGTCGCGCCGCTTAAATTCGAATTTTTTCATGTGAGCAACTTGATTTCGTAAAAAATTTAAGTTACGAGGTGTCAACATATGACCATCGCTATGTAGCCGATGTATGTACTCATACCTTTCTAGGAAGTCGAGTACCAATAAGACGTAGTCTGAGTAAAACTCATCCAGTAGGCCATGACAGAAAACTGTAACATTATATTCTCAATAGTCTTATTTTAGTTGCGGTGCATACCGACCGCAAGCTTTACGAGTTTCGGTATTTCACGTCGTCCTGGATTTTATTAGCTTTTTTCTGACTTATATTTATACCAGCGGTTGGCTTATGGTTTTTGTTATCTTCTTCGCTGTCTTTTTGTTGGAACAAAGAAAAATAATTTTGCTTTGTAAAATGTGATGCTTATAGAAACCGACTTTATTATCAAAGATTATTACAATCAAAGAATATCAAACTAGAACTAGTATTTAGAATTGGAACAGTTTAGTTGACTGCAGACTGTTGTAAACAATCTAGCTAATGGTAGCTCTACTGATCCATATCAAACCAGTCGGAAGCGCCCCAAGACGCTGGCTGCGACCAGACGCTCTGGTAAACATTCGAAAGCCCGAAGAGCTTCACCCACCCCACGGACCAATGGTCTCAACTCCAACGGGAGCCAATGCGTAGACTCTATCGATACCTGCATTGTTGCGCCTCTTGAGTTTTTCAGCCAAATCTGCCGCCACACCAGCCCTCATATAAGAGATTGTATTTACACAATGAGTAACGGAGACTTCCCTTAGGTGGTCTCCCGAAGGACAATTGGTTACCTGTGTTATTATGATGGATGGACACGATGAATATTTTACTTTCCCCTTTGTATTGTATTGTATTGTTATTTTATAAACCCCCGGCCTCGAACTACCTATAATGGTGTTAAAAATTTGAAGATAGTGTGTGTATATGTGTCTGTGGCAATTAAGGATTTTTATGAGAGTACGTGAATATCCCTCAACGAGCGAGCCCCCCCCCCCTCCCCCCCTCCCCCCCGGGTTCACGCGCACGCTTTTTTTTTCATTCATCTAGAGTCTAGATGAATGAAAAAAAAAGTCTAGATTCTAGACCGAGGACAAGTATTTTAGAATACGTTCTAGTTCACTCACATTCAAGTACAATGCCAATGTTATTGAGTCAATGAGTCTAATTTATATATTAATACGGTTTAAATTCGCCCTTTGTCCGCGGTCCATCCGCTTGAAGCTTGAAGGCTGGAAAAACATGGAGGACCAATAAAACCACCTGATTTTCTAAGGGTTACGATCACAAATGCATGATCCGATTTGAAGAAATATTGTTTTCGAAAGGTGACTAGGTCAAAAGAGAACGTGAGTTTTGGGTTTGAAGAAAATCGGTTCAGTGATGACTCAAATACAGAATGTAACAAAATTATAGTATTCAAGTGATATTATTTTTTAATAGCATGTGATTGTCGTAGTCTTCTGTTTTTGAAAACAATAAATTATTTGCGTCTTGGTGACTCTTCCGACTGGTATTGATACGGTACAGTCGGCAGTTAGCTCAATTGTTTCTAAATACTACTTCTGTGTTGTAAATACTACTTCTAATTTATTTATATTATTTCATTGTAATTTTCTTTGTGAATAAAAATTATAAATTATTAGTCCAAAAATATCTACTCATTATCTTGCTCAAGGAGTCAAGAAACATATTAACAAATCATACCAAAAAAGTTTATTAACCTTTCGAACACAGTAAAAAATTGAGTCCAAAGACTCCCAGTACGTCGTCGTAAGAAGAGCCTCGTTCGACGCCTTCGCAATAATTAATCTAATGCTGACTTCAAAAATTAATGGATTTACGTTTCAGTCCCTCTGGCTTTGAACTAGCGTATCTTATTTTTTCAATCTTTATAAGAGAACAGTACTTGTAGAACGTCGTTTTGAACTTGCGGCAATGTATCAGACTAGAAATCAATGTCAAGGGCACTAAGAAACTAAATAGATAAGATTTTATTCGATTATCCTCACATAACTTATTACAATACCTACCTTTTTTGTACCTTCATAAGTAAAAAAGTTTAAATAACTCAACCTGTTACCAGCATCGCTTCAATGTGTATTTAGGCGAGTTGGTTCAGCGGATCACGTGTTATCAATTAAATCGGGCAGGTAATGGATCAGGCTATCAAGGGTTCACAAAGCTATCGGAGTTATCAAGCCGTCGGAATTTATTCGTTGACCTTTCAAAATGCTAAGTACCGATTATATTGATCAGCGATGGATATTGAGTCTTGTCGACTGATTTGTTTATATACGGTTGACAAAAATAGAAAGTAAAAATCATTTACCATTAGACATGACCGGTAGATACTTGCTTTTCGTACAAAGTTTTCTTTGCTCAAAGAAATAAATTTGTTTGTTTTCTTTTAATGACATTAAGTTGATATGAAAATAAACATTGCTAGATAAGCTACTAAAGGTACTACGTTAACAGATTTTTATAAATAAGGTATATTTGTAAATTTTTAAGAATCACTTCTTTCTTTTAGAAGAGATTTCGCCATGAGAACTCACGTTACATTCTAATTAGTTACAATAAGTAGGACATCAAAAGCATTCCTGCACGTGCCTTCCGCTTACCTGTACGACACAGGAAAGCGACGCGTGATGGTAGGTTCGAGTACAAAGGTGCGCATAGGAGTTCGAGGCAAACCTATTGTTGCAAATGTATCCATTCCCTTATAGAAACATTTCAAGACTTCATAGCAAAAGGTTTTAAAGTTAATTACAAAGTATTTACGTACTTAACGTATTTTTGTACGCGATCAACGAAGTATTAGAATTATTCAAAATAATTTATATTTCAAATCACACTAATCACTTACAGGTTCTACTAAAAGAGACTTATTAAGTAGCATAAACACCCAGACTTCGACCTTTTTAAGTCTTCTTAGAGCTTGGTACGCTATGTTCTGGAATTTTTAATGACCACTAGAGAAATGGGTCTGTAGTAGGTATCATCTCTCTAAAGAATTTGCTTTTTTATTTTGATAAATATACATTTTTCAAGATGTTAATGTTACACAATTTCGTATGAAATGGTTTTGATAAAATAATTCAAGTGATAAAAATAAAAGTGAATGTGCGAACAATCTTGTACCTTCAACAATTGCTTGAGGAAATTAAATTGTTCATACGCTTTGGCTTTATTGGATGGTCCACGGTAAACAAAATCTGAAATGACTTGACGAAAACGCGGTTTTATGAGGGTTGCGGACCGAAAGATAGGTCAACTTAGTTTTAGCATAGCTGGCGAAATTTTTCGTACATGTGCAGACTGCAAACTGTGCAAACTAAGCTATGTGGTGTAAATTGCAACTAAGTTTTCTATGTTTTCTGTTTGTAACTCGCATTACATCACGAACACGACACGAAATCCTCGACCACCCGAGGTCACTCCGCGAAGCCTGTGAAGATCCCAGGAAGATTCTGCGCTTCTGGACGGAGTTAGGCTGGTTATACTAGCTAAACAATACACGCACAAGGGACCAATCCGAGTCGAAGTGCGGATACAAGAGTACACACAACATAACATAACATCGCATTACAACTTCACGCGGATATTAGACAAATATAATTCAAAGATTTTTGGTTATTTTTCAGGCTGTATCGTGGTGGTATCGTACTTCCTCATGGGTCGAAGGTTGTGCTCAGTACTGCCGCCATTCGACCAGACGGAAGGCAGCGCTAACAGTCAACAGGTAAGTTCACGAAATAACATAGAGAAGAACTAAATATTCACCTATGTGATATCTTCGTAGATATAATCCGAGCACGATCAGAAGGACATGAAATCATTTCGAACGTAAACAAAAGCGATCTCTTTTTAATATTCACGGGTATTTATCGCGTACCTTGTGTTACGTGCCTTTTATTTCCCCCTCTTTTTTCAAGGTTGCCTGGGAGAAATCGCTCTCAGCGATAAGGCCGCCTTTTGTACTAAGTATGCTTATTTGTAATTTAGATATTATAAGACTTTTATTAACTTCATTTACCAGTACAATAAATTGTTCATTCATTCATCCATTCATTTTGGGAATATTTATTTTGACAGGGTTCTATCGCATTTTGATCAACCTACAAACGTAGTAAAGTAGTACGACCTCAACGCTAATAGAGATCTCTCTGGTATGTACAAATTGAGCTCGTAGCAAACCGTAGAGCTTCGTAGCACTTCGTAGCATGTCGTAGCACAAAATGCGTAGCAACAACAAAATTGTACAAAAAACTGTTACCTATTTTATGTTTTTCGTTACTCTTGCCACGATACGATATTATCATGGCAAAACTAACGAAAAACATACAAGACGGTTTATAGGTACTGTTTATATTATGAACCGTTTTGTCTTTTACGTTATACTTGATACGATGTACCCTAAGCAACAAATGGTATATGGAATCATAAATAAACAGCTGTCGGCCTTCAGCAGTTAAAAAAATATGCCGCAATACTGCAATATGCAATACTTTATCTGGTACCAAATCTGAATTATTACTAATCATCACAAAATTTTAGTGATAAAGGCATTCGTTTTACAGAGTGGCTTTTTGAGATGAGAAAAGCCACTTGTCTACTTTATTCGTTTTGTACTATATTGAATAATGGCATGAAATCTGTTGTTCGTAAACGAAAACCTCTAAAAATGTATGAAACTGATACGAATTTATTATTTTCTGTAGCGTAAAAATCTGGGATATAGTCAGGTACACGGTCTGTTTCAGATGAGCGCTTGTCGAGGACAGACACAAACAGGTGTTTTTAACCATTCAATCGACGTGGGTAGTATTTCTTAGAAAATTATCCTAGCAATACGTAGGTAACAGTTGTCACAGCATTATAGAAGTTTGTAGACAATTTGTAATAGAGACACGCAGAGTTTCAAGATAAAATGTTAGTACAATCAAAAATATCAGTGATATTAGATGTTTTTGTACGAAAAACAGTAAATCGTCCGAACCATCTATACTATAACATCTGGTTCGAAGAATAGCCGTGCTTATGCATTATTCATGTGTCCCTAAATCCTTGAAAATGTTCGATTTGTATTTGTTTAGTTCTATTTGGAGACGAAGTGTGATGTCCTACTTTAGAAATGTTGGCTACACATGCGAAAGTGGGTTTGTCCTTCGAAAGCGATGGATCGTCGTGATTTTTGCATAGAGATAGATCCATACTAATATTATAAATTCGAAAGTAACTCTGTCTGTCTGTCTGTCACCATTCCACGTCTAAACGGTTGAACGGATCTTAATGAAATTGGACAGGGAGGTAAATGATATCCCGAGGACGGACTTCGGCTACTTGAAAAGAGCATGTGAAGCCACGAGCAGCAGTTAGTATAATATAACACTTTGCCGTGCCGATTGCGGCGTAAGAATGGAACCAACGCTCTAACTAGACGACCTCTGTGGCGCAGCGGGCGAAGGTCTGCCTGCGACGCAGGAGGTTGCGGGTTCGATTCCCGCCTCGGGACAAATGTTTGTACGATCTGCAGACATTTGTCCAGGGCGTTCTGGATGTTTTCTATGTACGAGTATAATAAAAAATATCTATCTATGTTGTGTATTGCATTAAGTATATCAGTTATCTAGTACCCATAACACAAGCTCTGCTTAGCTTGGGGCTAGACAATGCTGTGTGAATTGTCCAGCATTATTTATTTATTATTTCACTCAGCCAGTTGATGTCGTTGTAGTCGACCGAGCGAGACCTACCAGAGGATGGGCTTTAGCTTCCTTCTGTGTATTTTTATTACCAGTCCACCTGCAAAGTGAGATGATAATGGCAAAATTTCCTTGTTTGGGGAGGCCTCTTCAGCTGTGAACGTATAATGTTCTGAGGTAGGTACTTTCCCTCATATCTATCTGATATGAGGGAAAGTATCTTAAATATTGTAGATAGAAAATTTTACTGAGAGGAGACTTCATTTTAAGGAACAGAAACTGAATTGAAACTGAAAATGCATTCAAAGTTTTTTGAATAAACATCTGTCTGACTGAACAGGGTATCGAACTCACCAATATGTAAAAAAAAAGGCTCAATCATAAGGATTATTTTATTCCAAATGACATAGCATCTTTAATAAAAGGAAGACCAGGTTCAGACAAGCAGTTACTAATAAGTCTTTGAATTCAGGTTAAATTGTTTTTAAAATCAAAATGAAGTCTTCTTTCAGTAAAATTTTCTATCTACAATATTTAAGATACATTCCCTCCATGTGGCATGGCCGTGGGACGCCCTGTATATAGACAATTATCTAGTTTTGTAACCATCTTCGTAGTAAGCAGAGAGGAGTACGCTTTTAGTTACAAACGCAGGCTTTATTGGAAGTAATTATCCACTCAAACGCCCGGCCAAATCGACTACCATAGCCCCAAACGTCCGAGCTTCGCAGACAAAAATCACGGCGCTGCGAGCGCATCTCGCTATCTACTACACCTATGCCCTAAAAAAATATACCATAAAAAAGCTAAAACTATACGGAATCTATAAAGATATAGACCAAGTATTACAAAGAATGAAGTGCTCTCAAATAAATGCAAGTAGGTTGAAATTCACAAAATAAAAATTGTTGGCCGTCAAATTACGATCAACTTTGAGGTCAATTGGTCGTCGCATCGAACTAAGTTTCCATGATATTCGGGTATAATCGGAAAGTATTATTTCTAAGGATTAATTTGATATACAACACTAATATTAAAACACTAAAATACTTACATTTTCCAAAAGATATCCACGGATAAACACACTTGATGTTTTAGAAAAACGCACAGTACTGATTTTTGTTTTTTAAAAATTCGTCTTTGAAATTTTTTGTATTGGCAGCTTGCCTTTTTGTCATTCTACCAGTGAAACAGGTATTACACCGTCAATTCATGACCATAGACTCAAGCTATTAGGGTTAAGTTAGCCACAAAACGAGTTTTACTCCGGCCGCCGGAGAAATAAGCCACAAATGTGGCTGGGGCCTTCAACCGGAAAAAATTTCTAGCAACATTTGTGGCTCGGACGTGTGAGTCAAAACCTTTTGCTGCTTCTTACCTAGAAAAAACTAAGCTTATTCCATTTGACCTGGCTACCACGTATTATAGGAACTATAACAAAATAAATTAGAAGAAAACCCAAGGAGCCTTGATTTTCAATCAATTTAGTTACGAAAGTTTAAATGTTTCTTCCTAGTAGATAGTTGAACTTAATTTCAAGTTAATCCAAAAAAAAAAAATGGTTATTTGTCACGTAATGTATTTTTCGTTCATTTAAATAGTCCAATAATTTTCTGAAACTAATTACTAACTAAATTAGTCAGTGTTGTCCGTTGCAGACTAAAGTTCAAAGTTTTGAAGAATGTTAATTTTTCTTTCAAGATACTCTTAACAATTTGACTGATTATTCTTTTAGCGCCACGTTTCCATAGCTACAAGTTGTTTTAATGTTTAAACGATGTAAAATTTACTGAATATTTCGCTGATAATTTTTCGAAACATCATCGTTTTTTCCCAACTTTTTGCCATGATTATGATTTATCCATCCAAGGCTGTCCGGTAAAGACTGCTCTTTAGCCAAATGTCGCTTAGTATTTTTTTTTACATCAGCCTACAGCGGAGCAATGCAGCGTCTTGGGGACGCTTCCTACTGGTATTGATATAGATCAATTGAGCTACCTGTAGATTGTAACAGTCTGCAGTTAGCTCAACTGTTTCAATTGTAAGTACTAGTTCTAATTTATTTTTATTATTTGACCGTAATTTTCTTTGTTTTTAGTAACAAGTAAAAGTTTAAATCAAAGGTTAAAGATTTAATTAAAGATTGAAAAGTCTTTATTGCACACCTACATAACAATGTATGTAGGTGTGCAAAAAAGACTTTTCTATCTATCTATTCTTAGGAAATGAATGACGAGTCATCCCTTATCCCTCGCGCCTCGGGGTGTCAGCAATTAAAGGTCCGAGAGCCCTGAGACCGCTGTTTGGGGCCTGGGGCCGTGTGGACCCTTTTTAATGTAGCGCACATTATTCACTGCTGCCATAAAACAGCTATGAATTATTTTATAGAACACATATTTTTAGCCCTTTGTTATTTACAGCTTGGATTGAGAGCAAATTGCTTGGAATTTATTGTTATTGTTACGAACTCTGCTTGCCTGTAAATTGGAAACACTGTTCTCTGTATGAGAAAAAGTAAAACGCGTTGTAACCTAAGTTTTGAAATAAATTGAAAAAACTTTGCGCTTTAGTGCAATTGCTTTAAAAATGAGTTACAAAGCTGAATCTTTTTTACATTGAACATTGTAACACTGTTGATGTGGACAGTTTGTACCTATTTAGTTAGCGAGGTTTTTGTAATTTCAGCGAAATGCTAATGAATTGTGTACATTGCTGACGATTTTGTATTACATTGTAAGTTTAGTATTCTCGTTGGTCTAGCGGTCAGCTGGTTCAACGCTGATTATGAGGTCCTTTGTTCAAATCCCGTTTTTGAGTCAATGGTTGTTATTTTTGAGTTAATGGTGGTTTTTCTAGCAAGAAAAATTCACTCTCCAAAAATAGCTCGGTGATTGCAGTAAATCTGTTAACAAACGTAGGAAGCACTTCCTCTGTTACTTGTTAGGTTCTCTTTGTCGTCTCTTACTAAATCATGGGCTCATTTGGAGGTCGATTCTTAGGCCGCGACCGCTACGGCTTTGACTTTATTGCAGTTGAATAAAGGAATATATGTTTTGCTACTTTCTCACCTCGAGACTTTCGTGAAATGTTTAAATGACGTTCATTAGTTTAATGTATAATCACAGATATTATAATACTATACCTACTTGGTATAATTAAATTATAACTAATTATTAGTAGACACTTGAATCAAATCGTCCTAAATTTTTCTGAAAATTCGTAGTCTAAAGACTTAAGAAAACTTTAGTGAAATAGAGAAAGATCCTATATCTATCTACACTCGAGAGCAATGAATCCGGGTCACTCAAAGAATCCAAAAAATCTCGGAAAGTAAGAATGCTAGGTTAATGCAATAAATTGTATTTAATAGACAATTTAATACTCCTTAAATGAAAGTATTAAAACTTCTTAGTTATTGTAAAGTTATATCATAAAAAAATCAAATTTGAAAAGGGAACACTGTCGAAGATGGAACTACGAAATTACAGGATTTGTTTTTGCTTTTGTTTGTAATCTGTCATTTATGTTGGTACATAAACCAGGTTGATAGTGCTCAATATTCATTATTCAAGCTGAAATCATGTCGCTTACACTTGAAGAATGCACCAGAATACTTACATTGGTGGAAACCGGCCGGAGTCAGCGCGATACAGCCAGGACTGTCGGTGTGTCGCTGTCAACAGTACAAAGAGTTCTCCGACGTTACGAAGAAACTGGTTCTAACCTACGCAGACCAGGAACGGGCAGAACTAGGTGTACCACAGCACGAGAAGACCGATACTTGGTGAACACCATGCTTCGAAATCGCTTTCTCACAGGAACTGAACTCACAAATCAGTTTCGACGCCTCGGAGGAAGTAACCCAAGTGCATGGACAGACGTCGGCTTGCTGAATCTAACTTAAAACCCCTTAGACCTGCAAACGGCCCTAAACTGGAGCGTGGCCATCGTATTTCAAGACTAAGATATGCCCAGAACCATGTAAATTGGAGTATTGAAGATTGGTCGAAAGTTATGTTCTCCGACGAATCAAAATTTATGCTCTACAAGCACGATGGAAGACACAGAGTGTATAGAAGACCAGGGGAAAGATTCAAGCAAGCATGCATCAAAGAAAAAGTAACCTACGGTGGTGGGTCTGTACTTGTGTGGGCCGGAATTTCCTCTGAAAGTCGCACAGAGCTGGTGATCATAGAAAACGGCTCTTTAACTAGCGTAAGATATGTGGAAGAAATCCTCAACGAACACGTTGGTCCATTTATGGTCAATTTGGGTGAGGATGCTATATTTATGCATGACAATGCCCGACCTCATACAGGTAGGATTGTGAATGACTACCTTCAAGAGATGAACATTACTTGTATGGAGTGGCCAGCGCGCAGCCCGGATATCAACCCGATCGAGCATGCTTGGGACGAGCTAGGGAGATGCGTAAAACAACGAAACCCTCCCCCAATCACGCTTCCTGAGCTCAAAATTGCTCTCACAGAGGAATGGGAGAATATTGCCCAAAATCGTATAAGGAACTTGGTGTACAGCATGCCAAACCGCGTAAACGCAGTAATGGAAGCACGAGGAGGTAATACGAAGTATTGAAATTCAAGAAAATCGTCATAAAGTTCAAAAATTTCATGTTTCCTATTTTTGTTTTAAGGAGAGATCAGCAGTTTTTTTTCTTTATGTAATTTTGTGTAAATAAAATGTATGGTGACTCATATTTTTTTAACTTTCATTTAAGGAGTATTAAATTGTCTATTAAATACAATTTATTGCATTAACCTAGCATTCTTACTTTCCGAGATTTTTTGGATTCTTTGAGTGACCCGGATTCATTGCTCTCGAGTGTATTTTGAGAGTCAGAAATCTCTATTGTTAGGTATCCAAAAAATGCGATATAAAAGTGTAGTAAAGTGCAGAAGAATCCTTAGAATTGCGGTGTTTCGTAAAACTACCCAAGTGATTAAATAATACGTGTTTTACTTCGTCTATTACCTATTACTCTTGTGGCTATTTACGTAACAAAGTTACCTAAAAAGCCCCTGCCATCAAACATGCAAGCCTTGATATCTGTATTTTGTTGCCAAATGTTTTTACAGTAGTAAGCCTAAGAATCGAATAAAATCCACGCTACCGTGGATTCTAACCGCTACACCTGAAATAAGAATAACCAGTTTGTAACTAATAATGCATTCCTTTTTATTTACCTATCAAGTTTGTTTTTGTAAGATAAGAAGCATGCTGCGGCGGAAGCACTTGTCTCGCACTGCACTACATGGGTCACTAAATTCACCACAGTGACTGTTGCTCGGTCATTGTGGTGATTTTTAAGGAAGGCCTACGACCAGGAGTTGACGTACTACTCTGTCAAGAAAGTACCGGGAAAAGATCAATAATACACAAAATGTTTGTTATTCATCTATATTTATTTTATCACCTTCAAAGTAAGCTCCTTCAGAAACGATACACTTACGCCAACGAATAATACAATCATTAAAACATTTTTTAAACGCTGTTTCCGGAATTGAGTTCAGTTCTCGCCGCGAATTTTCCTTTTTTTCGGTTTTTTCGGTCCGGTTCAGTTGGAAGGCGCCACTCCGAAGCTTGTTGACTAGTTTGCATGTCAAACTCATAAACGCACGTCTCGTCACCAGTAACAATGCGTTTCATGAATGTTGGGTCGGAATTGACTCGTTCTAGCATGTCCTCAGCGACTCTCATGCGATTGAGTTTTTGGAGAAAATTCAGGTCTTTTGGGACTAGTCGAGCGGCAATATCTTTCATACCCAATTGATTATTTAAAAAGGTACGGATCGACTCGTGATATACAGAAAGTTCGGCGGCTATCTCTCTTAAAGTTGAATGAGGATTTACAGTCACTTTTTCCTTCACTTTTGCGATGTTAACTTCAGTTGCAGACGTTGATGGCCTACCAGAGCGAGGAAAATCTTCCATCACATCTCGACCGCTATTGAACGCTTTGTACCACTCATAAGCACGTGATTTTGATAAAGTCCATTCACTGTAAGCTTTCCATAACATTTTTAGTGACCGAACACGAAATTTCATTGGCGATGCAAAATTTAAGACAAACTATTTTTTCGATGTTTTTCTCCATTATGAAATTCGCAATACACACTAGATATGATATAAGTAAAATCAGCACTGTATTTAATATAATTAATAACAGATGCAACTCAAACTCCGTGCCAAAATAGATCTAACCTATATGTGCCAATCTAACCGCAATAAATAAAACGAAAATTTGAATTTGTAACCACAAACTAATCATCCATTCCCGATACTTTCTTGACAGAATGTTGTGTCAAGAAAGTATCTTGGATATCTTAGATATATGTATACTGGATAATGACGTTTACTATCTAACTACCCGCTTTGCCTTCCTTCCAGCGCCTCCGCCTGGTCCGCGAGAGGAAGCGAGTAGCGTGGATCCTACTCCTCCTAGCTGTACTCTTCGCTCTCTGCTGGCTGCCGTACAACATCCTCCAGCTGCTGATTGATGTGAACGCCGTGCAGGTGGACTCCGTGTCTTTGCTGTTGCCTTATACCCTGCTACTAGGTAATGATCGAACACATTAAGAGACACAGATTATGACAAGTTAAGGCAAGCTGGATATTATCTCTGGATGAACTCTTGTTTTCACGGTAAAAGTTCAAGGCACACTTAGATACATCAATATACAATCAAAACATCAACGTGTTCGTAAGTGTAAAACTCGACTCAACATTCGTGGCAGAGGACGTCCTCCGACCATTAGGAATATCCGACGTATCAAAAAATTTTAATAGAGGTATACTTCGTCTAATTTAAATTTGGAAAATTAAGCACAGTGATGTATATGAAATTCAAACACGTGATATCTACATCCGCCCTTGTGATATTTCGTGATTGTTTCCGAGCCTCAGCCCGGTTTCGAGCCTCACGTGATTAATGAACGATCCTTAACAGAGTTTTTGTAGCACTGCCAAATCGTCACAAAATTCACTAGCTAAGGTTATATCTAAAATTTGGCTAAAGAACAGGAAAATGATTGGTCCTGGCTATGTGAGATGCAGTTCCAACCATCTCTACCTACCTTTAGGGCTTCCCTTTGGATAACGCACACTCGCGTCAGACTAACAACACGTGGCGGGATCAATTTACAATTCGCAGTGAGTTTCTCATTGAAACCGACACTTCTAATCATCTCGTTTGAAAGGGAGGCTGGGAATTGGACCGGCTAGAGGTTTCCTCAATTTGGATAACGTGTCTAGTTTTAGATTGAATTACAATGTTAGTTTATGTACGTTCCGTATCGAATGTTAGTGAACTTAACGTAATACTCGTTGATTGGGTTATAACACACCTTGTAAGGTGAGGCACCTGTCTAAATAGTTAAAATCAACAGCAAAAATCCCTCTAAAATAGTAATAATCTCAAAGGCATAAGACATAAGACATTTATTATGTTGTTATACCACAGAGTTGGTTACACCAGTCAATTTTCACAAATCGGTGTATCGTCATTTAAACAAAAAAAAAAACCACTTCATTGAACCGACACAAAAAATCTGACCGAAAATGCTCGGTCAGTTTTTCTGTTATCGTTTAAAAATATCATGGTTAAACTAACACAAAAAGCTTTCAAAGTGTGCATAACAATTTTTGGTTTTTCTGTATTCTGTTATATCCGTTTGTATTATGTGTACACACATAATACAGGCTTTACCATTCAATAATTTACCCAAGTTAGACAGTTTACTGAACGGTTTCCCTCGGTAGTCAGGTGTAGGGAAATGAGCATAGTTTCAGTACAACGTGACACATCTATCAGCGGCTGTGTTAATTGCTGTTAGAAACAGTCTGTCAATAACAAAGTGGTATGGATGCGTAAGCCTATTAGAACTTAGGGTTATAAGAGTCGTTGGTTCAAGTGAGCTATTGATTCTTGGAAGGATGAGATGGAACGACGTGTGTTAAAATCGAAATACAAATATTTAGTTTAACAAAGTAACTGGATTCAGGTCGATTACCCGTGTTATTAAATCTTAATTTGCCTATGATGTACAGTGGGCGTCTCAAATAAGTACCCCGTAGACTCGTGCGACTCGTGCAATAGTAACAAGCAGTGAAGAAAACATAATGTACATACAGCCAAACATAGAAGTTCCTCCTTTTTCGAAGCCGATTAAAATGCAAAACAAAACCTTAATACTCGTAGAATGAACTAAATTAAAATAGTTTTGCTGCATCTCTTCCAGGGCACACAAACTCCGCCATCAATCCCATTGTGTACTGCCTGATGACGCGCAACTTCCGCCGCTCGCTGCGCAAGCTCGTCTGCCAAGACCCCGGTAACATACACTCTAGTACTCATTTCCATGTAAGTTACTGCCCGACACACTTCCCTGTCAACAACTTATATGAACCAAATAACAATTGTACCTTCGTCCTTGAGTATTCAAGGTTCACAATTATGACGGTCTTATAAAAGATCTTGGGGAGCATGGGACAAGTTAATTTTTGACTAATTGTAATTGTAATTTAAGGTCCTGAACTTTGCTTGTTAAACAAGATAATCAGCTGAAAACAGATGTTGTTAAAAGAAAAAAATATATCAATAATACACTTATTAGAAAAAAGCTATTATTCATAAATTCAGTTGTAGTCATCATCCAGGACCAAAGTGCTTGGGAAGACAAATCCAACGAACGCAAACTCGACGGAGTTTCGTGGTTTCGTTTAGGAGTTCCTATGGCCAACTTCTGTCTCCATCATCAGACCAGCTCTATAGTACGATAACATTGCATTGTCACCAAACTTACATAAGTATGGAAAATTATCAGCTAAATCGGTTGAGGATAAGTGGTCAGTGCTAAGATTTGTCTCACACTTACTAACTAACGGGGAAAGCTAAATAAAAGTTTGTAAAACTGGACAATAATGTTATTGGTTCATAAAAGTAAAAAGCAGGGAAGCTTTTTAAGTGTACTTTAGTTATTCATTCCTATTTATTTTATCAATTAGTATTTCAGTTAGGTACCTACTTCCGGAATTATTTTTGTGCAAAGAAATCATTATTTCGCTTACTTAAATCATGCTACACATAAATGCTTGACTGCATGCTATGAATAAAATTATTATTTTACCTTATGTATGTATGACTAGTTGCTGCCCGCGGCTTCCCGCGCGTTTTTATGGAAACGGTTTCAGTTTATTTCTATCCTTTGGGAGATTCTTGGGATAAAAAGTAGCTTTGTTTTATTCCAGACCTAGAACTAATTGTACGCAAAATTTCAGCCCGATCAGATCTTTAATTTTGGCGCGACGAGGTAACAAACATCCAAACTTTCGTAATATTAATGTGGTATCCTACTTCGTATTCGGAGATAAAAACAAATCTGTCATTATTGGTAAAGAAATAATTATAAAACTTTCAAGAAAAATTTGCTGCTACTCTTTATTTGTGGTTAAAATTACGAGTGGTCCCACTCGCCCAACGAAATAAACAAGAAAAAACTAATCAGGTAACTGGGACCGCGATCCCAGTTTTGTAGTGGGCCCAGTCGCCTGTATCCTCATACTTGTACCTTACTACTACTACTACCTATTATAACAGATGAAACTCGTGTCGTATGTCATTTGTTTATTATATTTAAATGGTGTTTGTCATCTGAATTCAGGGAAACAAATGGCAGTTACGTGTGCAAGACAGACACGATAGAAATGACAGACGACAGACGATACACTCCGAGAAAATTTCTCGTTTGACCGACTGTTAAGTTTTTTCTTCAATGCTCGCTGTAAAATATTTTCTGTGTTTCCAGATGCAAGGGTTACGTCAAAAGTGCAACACGTCTAGCGCGCGCACTTGCACGACCGTGACGTTCCGCAGCAGCAACAACCAGATGTCGCGGGCGTCGCTGCAGAGTCGGGGCCGCGGCTCCGTCAGGGACCACCAGTCCACTCGCCAGCAGAAGACACCGCAGTTTATATAAACTATTAGCTTCTGCCTGCTTTGCATGTGATTTTCCTTGATATAAAGATGACTATGTTCTTCCCCTGATTAGAATCTGCCTCCCGGCCCAAGTTCATTAGACACTGTAGCGGTTATGATATGCAAAATTGTGTCCAATTGAGATTTTTATGCAGATTATTTCAGCTTGACATATTTCTACTGCATTTAGTTGTTTCGAAAAATAATCGGAACAACAGAATTTGGTCAAATATTTATATGAACATAGTAAAAATAAATTGGGTATATTATTGTAAGTAATCTGGTGCCTACGTTTTAACTAGAGCAGTCTTACGAATGTCATCTACTCAACTAAAATGATAATTGTGATTGTACAGAAACGTAATTCTTAAGCTTCTTGATTCTAGTCATAATAAAGTAAGAATAAACTTATCTGCTAACTTCTACAGATACGTAAGATTCATTAGGTATGCTAAAAGAGACCGACCATTCGAAATCATTAGCCTACATTATTTACGAGTACGAGAGGTACTAAAAATCATTTCGTATAAATAGGTACCCAGGTAATTTTCAAATGATTTGTCGCGAAAGCTCAATTTTTGTATCGAAACCGGTGAACAAGCTTTCTAGTAATAAATTGTGTAAATTTGTACAAATAGATATGAAAATGTAAATAAAGGAACTTACCTAAATGCTCTTTGAAATTTTATTATGACATATCAGACCACGTATCGATCGAAACAAATGTTAATACGAGGGATTTGTTTTTATTTAGCATTCTTCGGAAAAACTGCTTTACTTATGGTTACCCTGAATGCTACAACCACCTGTATTTTTTTTATACGTGCCTACAGATAAAGGTGAATAACGCGTGATTCTGGTACCAACTATACCTGAATACAATTTTGAAATGTTTTCCACTAATGCCATCTATTTCACCTGGAACCTAAGTAAAGAATTAAGCAGAGTAACAAAGTGAACTTTTACTGAACCAGCTCATAGTAAGGGAGGTTACGGGAGACAGTTCTGCTCGCTGAAAACAGATGGCGCGTTCTGAACTGCCATTTCCACAGTAGCCGCGTTGAACGGGCCAGGCGGTAAGGACAAAAGTAATGTGCCTAACTATTCTATTTAGAGTTACTTTTGTGGGCAGGTCGGTACCAATATTCCATTGTTACACGGGGATTCCGCTGGATTATACCACATCGAGGTTCACTGTTCAATGGAATTTTGTTCATGATAAAACGAGCTCCGATATTTGAATAACAAAAAAGGTATTGCTATTATACATACTCGGGTAGGTTTCTTACTTTGATTTATTATCAACCGATATTATACAATAGAGGGCGAATTTGTAAGGTAGCTGGCCAGTCAATCACCATTTGTTTGTGTCGATATTGGTACTTAAACTTGGTCGGGTGGTACCTACTGGCCGGTGTAATGGGGCGAAATGTACCATTCGCAGCGAGGATGGAACGTAAAGCTAGGTTCACATTCACACACAGAGCTCAGCAGTTGGGGTGCCCCAACACAACCTACTAATGTGAATCTAGTCATAGGTAATGCACGTAACCGATTGCGCTCTGGCGCGACACACCCCGACACAGCAATGTGAACCTAGCTTAACGCCGCCGCCGCCGTGTGCCCGTCGTTGCATGCATCCGAGTCGTTGCTCGTTGCGTGCGCCTCGTCTCCATAAACTGACGGAACGAACGCTCGCTGTGTGGCACGTTACATGACGCCCGGTAACACCGGTCAGTAGCCAACTAAGTAAGGATTGCTAACGCAACTGGTTATTTTGACATGTTTTATTTTAAAGTAAATTTATAAAAAGCTGAATAATCTACACAGCATCATCTGGCCCCAGTCTGACTGTGTCTGTAATAGGTACTGAAAGGGGGGAGGGGGATCTCAAACATGGTCAAGGATAGCCCAGTGTTAACACAAATAACTGGCCACACGTGTTGCTTAGCTAAATTCGAAACTGAAACTACGAGCTACGTGACATTTACGAAAACAGAGCCCTGACTCCGGTTGACGATAGTATCGAGTCGTTTCATTTTTGTATGGGATTTGCGTAGTTCCCTGTCCGCACGATAGAGGCGCTGTACCAAATCCTATGGAAAAATGAGACGTCACGATCATATCTCGATACCATCAGCAACCGGACTCCGGGCTCTAGTGAAGCTTATTTCCTTTTGTAACAATTTTAACACTTGCATTTTTGGATTTGCTTTATAAGAAATAGTGAATGGAACTCTTAAAATAGGCAATTTTTGGATTAATAGGTATCCAAGCGTAGTTCAAAATCCTTGTTATTTATTTCTGTTTTTATCCTTATTTCTTTGTTTATTAAGCGTACCGTAACGACGTTTGATAAGGAAACTGCCTGTGAAATCATTCGTGAAATGTCTATTCAGTTAGACATAAAATACTCCTGTTTACTTTGACGCTTCAGTAGCTGTGCCATGACATCTGAGGATCAAGTACCTTTTGCCAGCTACGACGAATACAGGGAAATTATCAAAGGTTCATCTTAGTTTTGTTAACATGAGACGAGATATTCTCAGTTTGAGCATGATTAATGTATAGATGTTCATTCATAGGAGCTACTCAGAATAATTGGCCGTTTGCGTCTTTGATATTTGTCTGATGGCAATATAAATTTAGTAAAATAAAATAAAAATAGCTTTATTTTCCAATACAAGAATTTTTGAACTTATAAAGGGGAATATAAAATGATCTTACTCCTAGTTGTTAGTGTATGGACCGCCTGTGGTGGTGAGAGCCTCCTCCAAACGTTTCCAATCAATTCTATTTCTAGCTATCCTAGACCAGAGTTTTCCTGCAGTCTTTGCCAGATCATCAATCCAACGGGTTAGTGGCCTCCTTCTCTTCCGTTTTGAGTCGCGGGGACACCAATTCGTGGCGATTTGACTCCATCTGTTTGCGTGTAGCCGTTGAAGATGACTGGCCCAGCTTCACATAAGGCTATAATATACTACTAGCTGACCCGGCGAACTCTGTTCCGCCTTAAAGGCAATATATAAGCAGATTTTCATGGGATATAAATAACTTTGAAACGTTTCCATAGAAACAACGCGTGCGAAGCCACGGGCAGAAACTAGTTAGATACACCTAAGTATGATAATATGTAACCGTAGCGCCAGCAAGCAGTTACGAGAAAATCACATGCTATTGAGTTGTAGCGAAATTCTTCTTTATTGTAATTAGGGAGCAATTCATTATCCTATTTATGGAAATTTATCTGTTCAACAATAAAACATATTAAATGGTGAAACGGTCTCCGCAGGAATGTCACGGCGTAGTGCGATTGGATTTGCATTTTATCTTGTTCCCTGGATAATATGAATTCCGCTGAGGACCTTTTTCAACCGTCTTCAAAAAGGAGGAGGTTTCTCAATTCAATATATTTTCCAATTGATGAACATTTTTGGTTCGATATCTTCCGCTCTTGCTTACCTACTGGCGAGGAATTGCTGTTAAAAACCATGTAAATAATTAGAAATTTGAAGTAAATTTTTAGTTTTTGTAAAAATAATTATTACTGTCTAGAAACATTATGTTGTTGATTTAATTACTTAGCCGTGAGGAGAGCAAGATGTCATTGTTTTGCCAGAACTTAATGATTACTTAAAGAACTTAGAAGATTGTCACAATCTTACTTATACATCACTACAATTTTGTTTGGACTTCGGTGCCAACATAGAAAAACACTGTCAAAATTGGCCATCCTTCAGCATAAAGACGCTCGCTAGCACGCTGTGCTCGGCCGCGCGGTGCATTTTAGCTGCCTGGGATCATTTGTTTGACAACGTGGGTCTACGTTTCCATTGCAGATTTGCAGCATACACAATATTATTTAAATTAGCCCACGAGTATGTACGAGTACAACTGTACGTTTGTACCGCAGTACAGTCTTGAATCGTACGAAAGTGAGTCGAGCTGCGCACGCGTTACCGCGTACTTGTTGAGTTGACGGCGTAGAGCTGCGCGGGCGCCATATTCGAGCAAGCCGCGTGTAGCAATGACGTCATTAATCTCGAATTCATGCGTAGCGTGTTCGTGGGTTGCAGTGAACGTTATCACATAATATGTAAAAATATAATATATTTTCTTGCAAAGCAGAAAAGCAAAGCAGTATCTACCTGTGTTTATTTTTATTTTTATTATAAAATTTATGTATTTTGTTTTGTTTATATGGCCTACTAAGATATTTCCAGTTGCTCTGTGGAATATTCGTATCGCGCTTTAAATATATAGATACTCACAACAAAGAAAAACCGTTTTTCAATAAACTCTGTCGTTTTTCCTCGGGTTTATAGATAATGATGGATATTTATAGCTTGTACAGCTTGGAAGTAAAGTCTTCTCGGAGCAAAAATAAGACAAAGGAACTCAATGCTATTTTTATAAATCATTACAAAATCTAAATTATCACTGTGTACTTGAATATGAAGAAAATAATTTCCCGGAATACATGATTAACAGAAAATAGGTTCCTATGAGAATAGCTTCGAAAGTTGTAACTAAGTAGGTATCAACTTCATTTACAGCCTATTCAGGTCCACTGATGGATGCAGGCCTCCCCCCGATAAGAGCCTTATTGGCTTGCATCATGGATATCCCTTGGATATCCCATAGTCACCCGCAGGAAGCGTTGGGGTTCCAACTTGCTTTGCCTTTTTCTATTAACAGCCATTTTTTAGTGGGGGAATCCCCTTGGATCCCGTTCTTTCGAAAGAGGTGAAAGAACGGTTATGCCGAACTCCTACCGTCTAAACCCACCACTGCGTTTTCCTTTCTGCACATGTTTGCCGGCCTACGAGTACACTTGCGAATTTTCCGATGGTTTATACTTACAACCCTAGCAACAATCAAATTTATAAAGAAACATACAGAACAAATAAAAGTACTCGGCTATTTATTCCCTTTAACGCTAGTTTTAAAAATCGTTCATGGTTGGAAAGTTTGTGCCAGTTTTACCCACCAAATTTGTTGATCAAAATGAGTTTCTGACACTCGACCTCATTCATTAATTACAAAATATTTTCTCGCTTAACTTGAGGGCAAATATTTTTGGTTTCGTGCCATTTAAATCTGCTACCTCAGCATTCTACTTTAGAGCGACTCGCTACGCTCGTGACACTATTCTAGACTGCTTCGCTAGCTTGGGATTTAATATCGGCACGTCCAACAAAAAATTGTTATGCCCACTTGTTGAAGAAATAACTATTTACACTTTTTCTCTGATAGGTAAACCGCTTTAAAGTTTGAGAAACTTTTTTGGGCATCAAATGATGCCCCCCATGACCTTCTGTAAAACGAACTGCTGTATAAACGTACCCTTAGTTTTATGTAATGCTTAGTCTCTCGCTAATGTCTAACTAGTAGCTGCGCCACTCTACGAAGGTGAAATCGGCACTTACGTCGTCGACCTGAGGACCGTTGCTCTATTCATGAAATTCTAATAGAATGCATTGCTTTAAGCAGTTGATTTCAATTCAGTCGGCATTGGCGTAGGCGATGACTTTATTGCATTTCTAACAGCCAAAACAGACAGATCACCTACCTATTACTATTCGTTTTATATGTAGAGTTCTGCACATTCCAAGGAAAAATCTAATCTCGCGCAACTTTGATCTCACGACTGTCTTTAACCTTAGTCAAGGGATGCGGCAATAGAAAAGCATTAATAAATAATTTATTTTAAATTATATTTCGAAGTTTTTTAACAAAATCGAATCTACTTTACCAAACTGGGCTGTAGCGCTTAAGGGATAGCCAAGAGAAAAACATACCAATGTTATAAATGCGAATGTTTTGATAGATGGATGTTTGTTACCTCTTCACGCCTAGACCTCTGATCGGATTGAGCGGAAATTTTGCTCAGATGTAGTTGTAGACCTGGACTAATTAAATATAAATTTTGTTACGAAAAACCGCGTGATCTTCCGTAATAAAAGGCCTGTTGCGGGCAGAAGTTAGTTCATTATGAAGGAGAATCTAGAAGATTATTAAATCACTTTTTATAAGTAGACGGTGAACGTTTGATCACCATTTCACTTTCGTCCCTACCTAAAGTCTCAAAATATTGCTGGAAATAACTAATTAGGGTTATGCTCGCCTTTGCCATTGTTTTTCCTGGAAAATGATATACTTGTACCAATTTTGCGCAATAAAGAATTATTATGAATTATGCACGAAAATGGAACCAAACGACGACAACTATTACATGGCCGATTTCCTTCTCAATGTTCAAGTTAGGTCTACGTTAGTACATAGTAGTTTTTATTATTTTTAATCTTAATTCTATTTCCAACATGAAAATAATATTTGAACACCTACTCAAGACCTTTCAATCTCAATTTATCATCATCACGTCTACATGTAAGGTTGATGATCCCTTTCAAAGCGCCTACCCTATCGTTAGGGTTGTACGGTAACGACAAACAAACTGCTCCACACTTTAGAGATATTAATTGACACCACACTGAAATCTTGCAGTACAAAACAAAAAATATAATAACAAAAACTGTTAGTGAAGAATAATCCAGTGTACAGGAATAATAATAATAATGCTGAATGATGAATAAATGAATGAACACATTATTGTACTAGTAAATAAAGTTAATAAAAGTCTTATTTCTAAATGAGAAATAAACATACTTAATACAAAGGGCAGCCTTATCGCTGAGAGCGATTTCTCCCAGGCAACCTTGTAAGTTAGCCATGTCAAAGTTTCTACTAACCAAACATAATTCGACGTAGTCCGATGGTTGCGGTTGTTGTAAAGCGTTATGTTACATAACAACGCCTGTACAACAACCGCATCCATGTGAACGGGTCATACTTAACATAACTTATGTTAAGTATGACCCGTTCACATGCAGGCAGGCCGAGTCATTCAAAAGTTGTCTATTTTGTTTAATTTGACAGTCTCTAAAATCCTAACCGAGTCTAGGCTTACCAATTGCGCTACCTAGAAGAACAGGCAACGCAAAAACCGTTGTTTATTTAAAGTTACCGATCCTCTTACAAACAATAATATCTACCGACAACTCAATAGAAGGATTTTTATTCCCTTAACAAACAAAGCAAAGCGTTCAATTCAATTCATTGTTATTTGTCTTACAATAACCGCCCGCCATATTGACTTTGCGATCGCAGTGCAGAATATAATGCCCAGCTCAAACAGCGTCAGGATCGATGCACCGAAGAACAGGGATAGGACTCCGCCGTACGTCGCTGGAAACAAACAAATCTGAATTTTATCAACTCGTGAACACTCGTTTCTTTCTATTTAGTAATTATAATGACGAAATATTGAATTGACATGGTACTTAATGTAAATGAAATGGTGTAAAAGTAAAAATGTAATTGAAATTCTAAGTAAATTTGTAAATAAGTTATCAGGAAGCTATAAGTCAGATAAAAAAAACACTAGAATAAAGATGGTCCATGTTACTGCCCATCCCCATGCAGAGATCCAGTCGCCATTAATTATTCTAAATTGAACCATTTTTAATAAGCTGACTAAGCCATGCCTGATATCTTAAGATAGGGTATTTTGGGATCAAGATGACTCGTGTATTAAGAGCCTTATCACACACTGGCGATTTGCGAGCGATTTACTGGCGGTGGCGAGTGCGCGGCCAGCACGCCGCGGGCATGCAGCCAGCACGCCGCGGACACGCAGCCAGCACGCCGCGGGCACGCAGCGAGCTCGCCGCGATTAGCAATTGCTGCGAGCACGCTGTACACTCGCCTTGAAATCGCTCGAAAATTGCCAGTGTTATTGCACTTATGAACGAAAAAATCCTCCAACAATTTTTGTCGACTATACTCCAATACAGTTCAACTTTTCATTCGGTTAAAATACAATACAAGAGTCCATTCGGAACACTGCCTACGCATCATTATCATAGCTAATGAGACGTGAGAGCCAACGGCACGAGGTCTCGTGACGCAGAATGATGTCGGATAAAGATTCACATCGTCTAGAACTTTTATAGGACTACATTTACAAAGTTATCTTATATGAGCATACGTGCACTGAAAAAGTGTAAAAACGCGTGATAGAATTTTGGGAACAATCTCTTATTGGTAAGTAAAAGCGATTCTTATAAACTACGAAACCATTATTGTTAGGAACAAAAACTATTTCGAAGCTAATTTTAGCTCGAATTTTATACGACAATGCATGATACAAAAGGGACCGTAATAAAGATCCGGGAAAGTAATTTGATCAAACCACGTTCCATTATAGGACACTTAACTCATACAATATAATATTCTATTACTGGATTATAGACCCTCGAATCGAACTGCTCAAAACAAACGGTAAGCGAAGGGTTTTGCCGAGACGTTTTGGACAATAATAGCACAAAAGTTTTACTGAGAGGTTTTGCGTTACTTCTTCACTACTACTTCTCGTAGATACGAGTAATTCAAAATTCCACTCTTGTTTATCATACATAATCCAGCAAATGGATCCTTATTATTTTATTGACTAGATATTGCCTTATTTACAGTTTAATGTAATTAATAAGTAATTAACACTTCAGAAGTTTTGTTTTCTAATTTTGAATACATTGTACGTATTTGCAATGAATGAGTGATAGTAATTTTAATTACTATCACTCATATAATATTTTTATTATATATAATATTTTTTATTTATAATATTTATTATTATAGATTTTTTTTTATCAAACTGTAAACATTATCATAATGTTTCCTTTTTCATTTTCTTCTACATTTTTAGTCAAGAGGCTGCGGTACCACTTAAGTTTAGCTGGTTAAAGATAAACACTAACCTCTCCTCGAAGATAAAGCTAAGTTTAGCCGTAACATTATGTAACGTATAAGTATCGCAGAATTAATGTCTTTTTAGACGCGATTAAGTATAATGGTAATAACAATATGGGACGAAACATAGTCTTTTTACAGTTGTGAAATGAGTAACCTGTAAAGGTTTGAAAAAGAAATCAAAATCGTAACATGTGCATGGAGAGGAGGTGGTCAATAGAAATAAAACTACAAATATAGAATAAACTACAAATTTACGGTTTTCGGATTTTTTCCTTTACTTCTGCTAAAAAACCTTGCTTCTTGCCAACTTTCATGATTTTAGTTCTACGGGAGTAGAACTAAAATCATGAAAGAAACCTACCCTATAGGTTTTATAAGCATGTGATTCCCTTGGAAATTTCAATATATTCGGACAAAAGCGGCTGTAAGTTGACTGCGTTGACCTAGAAGTTTTTTTATATCGTGGCTCCAAGAGGTTACGGACTTGAGTATCTGATGTTAATTTCAACTCGATACCTCCTCGCGTTCCTGAGCAAAGGTGATTGAAAGACGGACAGACAGACAGACAGACGAACAACAAAGTGATAATATAAGAGTTCCTTTTTTCTTTTCAGATACGGAACTCTAAAAATATACATATTATTAAGTAAAGAAAGTAATTCTTATGCTTACCAATAAAATAGCTGAGATCTATCAGAAGATACATTTTGTAGCAGTTGCAGTTTGATTTCGCAAAGTAAACTTGTAAAGTGGCCAGCTCGCTCGTGTTGCTGATTTCTCTGGAAAAATTATCGGTAATAGTTTGATAAGATGGGGCCTTCTGTAAGAGTCTCCAAGGGATTAATAAACGTAGGTTTATCTCCTCTGTACTGCCCAGGAGTATACTTCGCCTTATGATTGTAATAATATCTGATACAATAGCACCATGGTTATAGTTAGTAATAAAAAACGTAAAACAGTGGCTTGTCGGCGCTTTTTGGCAGACTGAACTTGGACGTTGATTATGACAACTTTATGGAATCTACGAAAACCCGGCAATACAAGACAATAAGGCGGCTTCGGTGTACTTACTTCTAGATGTAACACCGCCAACCCGCCGGATTGTATCAGTAGTGCAATGGCGTCGTCCGCTACTCTGGTGTGGAGCGACTTGCAAGGTTGTAGAAGTGAAGCGAAATCTCTTCTACAGGTAGCATTCCGTTCTTAGCGACCGCGACGCGTGAACGCGACGCGCGTCCTCGACTGTGTCGCGAGACCTACTGCTTAGTATGAATTTATATGGAGCACTAAACGAATGCCGCGACCGCGTCGCGCGACCGGTGGGCGTGGCCAGAGAACCGCGTGGCGTCGGAGGCAGTGCCGTCAAGCGACGCAGGCGAGAAGCACCTCAAAATGGCACATCATCTTCTTCATCCTCCAATAGCTGCTGAATAACTCTCTTTTTAGCTGCGGATATATTGTCCGACATAACGTACTGCAATAGAACACAACCGTCACCTATAAAACCTGTGGGAAGAGTGGCGGGACTAGCGGGTGACATCGCGGTCGCTGACATCGGAAAGCTAGTGGTTGCCCCGCGATATGCGACCATGGTCGCGTGGTCGTCTGGCCGCATGTTGCGGGTCGCGGTCGCTAAGAACGGAATGCTACCTTACGCTGGACAGGAGCAACTGACACTCGATTCCAATCGCAATTTTTAATTAAAGTTCACGTCATTTGTTTCATTGCATTCAAATTATGAACATCAAACACATTTGCTCCCCTTGGAGTCGAGACCCTAGGTCCGTGGGGTACCGAGGCTCTTCGGGTTTTTAAAAACTTATCTGAGCGTTTGATCGAAGCGACGCGTGACCCGAGAGCTGGTGAGTATCTGGCACCACAGCGTATCAGCATTGCCATACAGCGTGGCAATGCAGCCAGCGTCTTGGGGACGCTTCCGACTGGTATTGATACGGATCAGTTGAGCTACCTGTAGACTATTTGCAATAGTCTGCAGTTAGCTCAATTGTAAATACTAGTATAATTTTCTTTGTGAATCAAACAAATAACATCAGAACTAAAAATACAGAAAAGAGATTGGATAAAGTGGGGTATTTAGTCCACTAAGGCTAAGCGTATCTGCTTAGGAGGACAACGTTGGAAGTTGGAACATTCTATAAGTTGTGGTACAAGACCCATTTCGCATCTTGATATATTGTGTTGAATTATTATAAAATAGTTTCTATTATGTGAATGTCAACATCGATTTCCTTTGTTATAATTCGTTTATTTTCTTCGTTCAAAAGGTTGTCACAAGGATGTTCCTTGATTGTTTCGCGAGATGATAAAGGAACGCTCTCAATAAAGGCATTCACTCTCCCTGATGAAGATTCTTTGAAATCCTGTCAACGTTGGTGCTATCATCAATATCGTTCACGTGATTTGTAATGAAACTAGTCTATTGTGTGTTGGGTTGGCGACACCTACAGCTTATAATTACTTTTTTGAGACTCTGTTATAGAAATATAACATTAGGCTCTCAAACAGGGACGCAATTAAAATGATAATAAGTAATTTGTATGAACATAAGTAACTAATACGGTAAAAACTAATAAAGACCTGTAAAGGCTTGTTATACATAATTCATTTCAATGTAAGTTGAAAGAGAGAACATAAATTATTTGCGAAAGTGTCCCTAAAAACGACATCACCTAAAATAGAAGGGTCCTTTATTGCCTAGATAAACAAGCCGAAATCTCAGATTATAAGGGTACAGATAAAGGTTATTTTATGATATTATTTGTTTAAGTTGCGTGGAAAGGTTTACCTAAGGCGTGTCTACTTTGGTTTGGGAAAACTATTTTCTGGATGACGGCCTTCCGTTTGGTAAACAAGCTTTAACGTTTTAGGCAGCAGGTAGCAACATAAATTCTTATCAGTGTAAAATTGAACATCGAGTTATATTTTAGGAGGTGGCAGGAGAATGTCATAACATATATTATCGTTCTATAATTTTCCTTTTATCATTTAATCTAGTTAACCTGCGAAACTTGATTCTCGATTTTTATGAAACAAAGTACATAATTGAATTTTGCATGAAAATTTAATTCCAATTCTAATCACAGAACTAAGGCAATAATTATTACGTAAAGGTTTTCTTGAGTTTCCAAATGAATTGATTTACAAGCCTATTGTTGAAGTTTCCACTGTGCTTTTCAAGGTGCCCATAAGTGGCTTTAAAGGCTTTTGGAGCATCTCGGAATCAACCTATATTTTATTACTTGTTTTTGCCCGCGGCTTCGCACGCGTTGTTTATAATGTATACTTTCTATCCCATGGAAAATCATCTATGGGATACAAGTTTGTGTTATTTCTAGACACACAACTATACAAAATTGTTGCCTGTACCGGTCTAAACTTTCGCATTTATAATATTAGTCTGAAGCTACCTACGATTACATGCAAGGACAACGAAGGAAATTGGGCTGCCAAGAAAGTGTATGTAAGGTAAAACCTCCCGGGCGAGCGTACACCAGTCGCCGCCGCCGACTTCGTTGTATAGCGAAGTAGATGATCTCTCTAGCTCGACTAGCGAGAGACAGCTCGGAGTCGAGATGCCTGGACCGGTTATAAGCAGAGACCATAACTCTCTACCTTAACTAACTCTTGGCTCCTTGAGACACCCTTTCATTTTAAACCAACACTTTCCAAGCACGTGGTCTATCTAAGGCGGCGGCGGCGGTGGCGCACGCGCCGGTCGCATCGCCAAGGCTGAGCAGTAAATGTGTTATATGTGAAACTATGAAGGGACGGCTAAAAATTTGAATATTTCTCTTTATCTTTACGACAAAGCTATTGAAACAACCACTAGCGAAACAAGGTAATAATTTTGCATACATGTAATTCTGACCCGTAATAACAGCAACAGGCTTCTTTTTCACCTTGAACAACAGGTGCGAAGCTGCGGGCAGAAGCTAGTAGGTAAGTTAATAAATTCCTTTAATGGTTGGTAAGTAGGTATTGGTAGATTAAATCCTAAGTAAGGGTTCCTTACGTGGTGTTCCCGGGCAGCCAATCCCTAACGAAGGGCCCGACGTCCGAAGTGATAGAGTATTTCTTGTCCCGACACTCCATGTAACACGGAGACGGACAGTTCATCTCGGTTCTCGATATGTGGACTGGAACAAAAGGACACGTAACGCGGAGACGAAAATTTCATCTCGGTTCTCGATATGTGCGATGGACTGGAACATAAGGACATGTAACACGGAGACGAACATTTCATCTCGATTCTCGATATGTGGACTGGAACAAAAGGACATGTAACACGGAGACGAACATTTCATCTCGATTCTCGATATGTGGACTGGGACAAAAGGACATGTAACACGGAGACGAACATTTCATCTCGATTCTCGATATGTGGACTGGGACAAAAGGACCATAAATCTATAAAATTACAATTCAATTCATTTGAGTGCAGCCTTCTGTAAATGTTTTTGGAAATGAACTGCGTAAATCTTTTTTTTTAGGAGCCGAAGCGAAGTGATACATTATCATAAGAGATTGAATTTAGTGTCATACCGAATCTTATAAAAATCATTTATTGGATCTTGAACACTTTTTGATATTATAGAGATCTCAAAATCAGATGGCTCTTGAATTATAAAGGCTGTGTGCGAAAAATGGCTGTTGTATTTGCACGCCTTGTAAACAACTTTAGGCAAGTCAACATTGGATGCGAGTGTACAATATTCAAAAGCTAACTAATGCATCTAAAATAAGTATTTGCAAATGGTGTGGATTTCTTAACTTTTTAGAACGCTTTTCAATAATGAAAATTTTACATTTAATTCAAACAAAAGAGTTTTTGTAACAAAAAGGTCGGTAAATATTACTGTAGGACCTTGAGTCATTGAGATAAAAGGAAAACTTGAGCTCAAAGAGAACAATTTAACAAGGTAAAATTTTTAATTACACTGAAACGCGTTTTTAAGTTTATTTTATAGTAGAATGCATTGCGATGCAAAACACCGATGCATCTGCAGTATTATTTGTAATTGAAATCGGTTGGCTGAGACAACAATCAAGATGCGGTTATCTGAATTTGATGTTTTTTACAAAAACTAAAAACTCATTTCGAATTCATTTAAGTACATTAATTTATTTGCACTGATTTTCAAGTTTGGCGGACAAACAGTGATCCTTCGGTAATTTTTTATATGGGATCACCCTGGGATCCCTATACGAAACAAAAAATTACCGAAAGCGGTTCACAATGGAAAAAAAATTGGAAAGAACTATATAGGTAGGCACAGTTTTCCTGACTAGTTCGCCCTTTTAACTGACGGGGAAATCAGTGAACAGACGTAAAAAACAAAACACACAGCCGAACACAGAACTTCATTCTTTTTCAAAGTCAGTTAAAAAGTCCTGAAGGTCAATGACTCGTAGGTACATTCAGCAAATACGATAGGAGTTCATCGTCAGTTCAACGGTTGAACTGAGTTATGGAACTCGGGCCCATCCAATTTCCACTTACCCGTCACGTTATTCAAACACTTCAAATCTTCGAACTCACAAATACGGTTCTGTTTTGCTGAAAATAAGAAGTCTCAATTACTTATCAAAATAGAAAAGTAAAATAAATTTGTTCATTTACTCAAATACTTCAAAATCTTTTGCTGTAAAAGCACCCCCCTTCCCATAACTTGTACCTCCTTCATGTCATGTTGGATGCGGCAAGCTGAAGACACTTGCTGATGATGATGATGAAGATGATGAAATAGGCTGTAGATAATTGTATGAAGCGGGAAAGTGGCCGATTCCTACGGAGTGTATCATTTTAGGCCTTAAAAACACGAGTAAGAAATCGCACTTTCTCGAGAGTAACATCTACGAGGAAAATCATTGCTTTAGGATAGCTTTAGGATCATCAGAATCACTCGGCATTGCTATGAGTACATTCAAATTGTTAACTTAAGTAATACCCGCTAGCGCGTTCTTCTCTTGGTTATTTTTTATTGTTGTTTCGAAATCCAAAGAGGAACCGGCGGACATTTCACAAAAAAATAACATGTTATAAATTGATTTCCATACACTTTTCTATTCCGTTGAACGCGTGAAAAATGAAAGTCCATATAGTTTTTCCTCCTGAAAAGCACGTCAGCAGTGACAAACTTTCTACCTCTTGTTTGGAAAAGGAATACCTAATCCCCGAATACTCACGCAACTCATTTTAATGCACGTCTCAAAAGACGATTTTTTGACAGATTGTCTAATAAAAGTGTCAAAATATTGCGACTTGAGACGCGCTTAAATCTGAGTTGCGTTTGAGTATTCGGGGCTAAAGCGCTTTCTGAGCAAACGTAGTATCAAACAAAATATTTGACTTACAATCATCGATCAAAAATTTCCGGCCGGCCCCCCTTAGATGCACAATGCGCGCCCTGAAAACGTCAGTATCAAAAGGTATCCCGTTTGGCATTTTGGGATACCTTTTCAACTAGTGTCATTTTAGCTCTCGGACCGAAAGCATGGTCAAGTGCTCGTATGAAAAGTGCAATAATCGACCGACCAAGCAACAGAAAAAGGATGGAATTTCTTATTTTCAGTAAGTTTTAATGTAATTTTTACCTGTGTATTGTGATATGAGCCAATTGAGCCTTATATACTTGACAAATCAGCATTATATATTGTTGTTGGGTTTGCCTATGTAAAAATATTTATTTTGTTCTAAGTTGATGAATGGAGCGGCTATTGTTTCTAATTTTTTTTTATTTATTTGTGGTAAGTTGTAAGTGATAAACTTTTTTTCATGAAAAGACATTTAAAATAACTGGTTGAGGTTTATAAAATAACTAGCTGACCCGCCCTCAATTTTATTTGCGTGGACTCTCTAATAAAAGAAAGACTACCAAAGGTATTAGATTTAATCAACTTAGTATTTAATTTTTATCCTTAAAAAAATAAACAGTGTATAAATTATTTTTAGGTACCTTCCGACCTACTTACAAAATAAAATAAAATAAATTCGACTCCACTATCTCTTGTTCCGCATGCAAAAAACTTGACAGGCTCTGCGCAAACTGTCTGCGTCAAAACAAAACGTGGACACTTTTGAGTGTCATTCTTGTAAGGTTCTAGGTATCTACGGGGGAGGCCGCATACTTGATCGATGCTTACAATAAACTCTAGTTCGATTTAATTAAGGTTATGTTCTTTTAATTTCTGACGGTCAGGAGTCAACTCGTAAATAGCTTAGGTATCTTGACTTAGAAGGAGGCTTACATCTGGGATACTTGTAGGGGATGCAAGCACAGTGATCCACGTACATCTTCATCCTGCATTCCGTGTTGCATGTCTCAAAACTGTACCTGTCATACAGAGAAGTTCAGAAATACAGCATACATTTTCACATTCAATGATCACCTGTCTAAAGCTCTATGTAATAAGGCGTTATGAAGCGGGCGCTTTGGTAACGCTCGTTTTAAAAACCATCTTTATACTCGGGGCTCAGATGGTTTTTAAAACGTCGTCGTAAACGTTTGAATCGTGACGTCACCCTTTTCTATGGGATCAGCACAGAACGCCTCAATTGTGGGGACAGGAAACTACGAAATTTCACACAGAAATGAGACGTCACGATCACGTCTGTCGTACTATCGTCAACCAATCTCGGGCCTCTGCCTGGTCCACGTTTACCGCACACACACAAACGCACGCTTTATTTACGCTTGTGGTGCGTAATGTGACCGTACGTGCGTAATCGCATGCTTCAAAAATCAGATGTGTATTCGCTCTTTTTGTGGGAAACTAACCAAGTCAAAATGAACTGGCTACTTCGTAAATCGAAGTTTCAAAGGTCAATTCCCTTCAGGGCGCCGAGTTAAAATACGACATACCTGTCAGTATGCTCAAGAAGCACTTCATCATAGAACCAGCAGCCTCTCTCCTCGGGCGCCACTCGCCGCAGATCAGAACTGCTCTGGAACACCATGGCTTCCACCTTCATGTCCAAGGACTCTCCCGGCTCAATGTAGCGGTACAGGATCGTCGTCTCTGGGTAGTCGTTTGGATCTGAGACCATTATCTAGGCGGGATTATTATTATTGACTGTGCAAGACTGGTTACTAGGCTGGACCACCAACTGAAGGTGGTCGAGTTTCAACCTTCTTTCCAGCGGAAAGAATGTTGAAAGATGGGTTGACTACTTATTACAATAAAAGGAAGAATAAATTTGAAAACAGATTACTAAGAAACCAGGCTAGGTCGATAAACGCTGGCAAAATAAATAAAACCAAACGACCACAACCTCGAGTCTGTCCCTATTCTAAACTAATGCGATTAATTGAATGCCGGAGCCTGTCAATTAGCTACGAGTAGGTACCTTATTTCGGTTAAAGCCATCAACAGTTTATACAATTATAAGACCCTGGGAATAGAGAATTGACGGAATGACCTAGTTCGTTAAAAATCATGGTCAGAAGAACTCTGATTTGGAACCATCCAGTTGCTTGATTTCATAAATCTAGTCAACCCTTCACTATTTAACTTTTCGTAAGCCTGACTTCTTTTGCAAAAATTCAATTGATACTGCTAGCTTTTGACTTTCGACTTTGTTCGCGTAGAATCATGTTTCCAACCATACTTATTTTGACATTTTATTTTCATTGACAAGGTTTCAGTAAGGAGCAGGCATTGGCTACGTAGGACGTTGGCACATTATGATGCTTTTATCTTACTGTTTCTTGTTGAGGAGTTTCATTGATTGACCGCAGCATCATTAGTCATTGATCGACGTGGGTCAGATCGAACAGATTCTATAACATGAAGAGACCACAGAAGTTGCGTCATCAAGCGGATTTTCCGGATCGTTTTCTGTCAGTCAATCAGACAGGGAAAGCATTTTTTGTATTCGATTGGAGGCGTGAATTCCAAATCCGTGTTTTGGTATTCCATAAAACGGAGCAAAATTTAGAGAATTGGAAATTTCATCGATTTCGTTGAAATTTGTGAGCCCTAGAGCTTTATTTATAGTGAAAATAGAATTTAATAAATAGCACCTCCCTATATCAATTATACCAGGTTCTACCGAAAGGTTTTGCTTTGTAATTTTAGATTTCTATCCATAGCCTCTGGATATAAAATATCGCGCACGTTTTATATGTAGAACAAAGCTAAGAAAAGCATTCTCAGCCTTAATTGGAAACTAAGTCATCATAATCATCAAGTTATATCAGTCCACTGCTGGACATAGGCCTCCCCTAATGAGCGCCATAGCGCCCTGTCTTCAGCTTGCCGCATCCGGCATCCGCCTGCAGTCATTCGCAGGTCATCATCCCACCTGGCTGGAGGGCGTCCTATACTACGTTTGCCTAGTCGCGGTCTCCACTCAAGAACACGTTTACCCCATCGGCTTTCGATACTTCGCAATACATGGCCGGCCCACTGCCACTTCAGCTTGCTAATTCATTGGGCTATGTCAATAACTTTGGTTCTCAGTCAGATGTATACAACTAAGTAGACTCTGTCGGATGTAACAATTCAGTTGTTACATCCGACAGAGTCTACTTAGTTGTAGTGTTGTTAGTTGTTGTTACTAACAACTAAGTAGAAACTAAGTAGGAGACTTTAAAATAATATCGACTTCTGTGTCATCTATATTAAGCTTCACCTTAGCCCCAATGCGAGGTATGGAGCTTCTATAATCGTTTGGTTCGACGTTGAAGATTACACTGAGCCCTGAAGAGCTGAAACAAATAATAAAGTCACTGTTCTCTTCAAAAGCGGAGGTGTCTACATAGTTGTGGTGTTTGTTTAATCTAGCCGTGGTCCTGAGCTAGAACCCGTCGAAGGTCACTTTGCGCACTACCGCAAACAAATAACATAACGTCCAAATAACTGAAAAAATATAGTTTCCTAGACTGCAGCCTTATTGTCTTGTACTTGAAACCGATTACCAGTAAACTTCAAGTGGATTACCAGTTGTCAATACAATACGAAAGTGACAATCGAAGTCCAGGCTAGGTTTCAAATGTCAAAAATGAAGTCGATGCCGATTACCAGTTCACTTAGAAGGCTGCAAGTCTGTTTGTAGGCAAACATAAATGTTTGGACTTGCTAGGGCCCACACATTTTCTACAGGAGCACAATTTTTTGCTCGTTGCATTAGCAACGAGCACATGGGCATATTATAGGTCAGGATATTTCTGTAGAAATCAGGATTTTTGTCAGGATTTTCCCGTGGGTCATCTGGTAACCGTACATTTACAAAACTTCATTTGAGACATTGTTTGAACTTTGAAAAAGTTTGGGGGATAAAGAAGTCATAATAAATCATTTTACATCATCACCTTCCGGATTCTGAAGTCATGATGATTCGTCCGGTTGAAGAATCCTCGTTTTGGTCATCATAGTACTCCATATCATCGTCTGCAGGCAGAAGAGAGCTGAGAAAAATGAGTTTCCAAATTCTTACCTCCGTAAAAGTAATTCAGACAGACAGATAAACAACCAAAAACTAACTCTTGATAGTGATTGTGAACAATGTGGGCAATAAATTGGATAATCCACACAGCATCATCTAGCCCCAAGCTAAGCAGAGCTTGTGTTATGTTATGGGTACTAGATGACTGATATACTTAATACAATACATTACATAATATATATTATACTATATACATATAATATTTACTTACATAGATATTGTATTTACATAGAAAACACCCAGAATACCCGGAACAAATAGATTGATAAATGCGACATTTAATGTAATTACTCTTAACCTACCTAAGGTAGGTATGCTTGTGTGGGTACAATAAGGATATTATTTTTATTACGTTTCAATTATCTCTTTCTTTGCATAATAATAACATGTAAAAGTGGGATCTTACTTATTTTCTGTTTTTTGTATATTAGCTAGGTTTAATTTATTGCTATCTTTGGAACAAGTATTTGTTACAGTCTCTTTTCATATAAGTATCCTAAATTATACTGCGGAGAAAGGCCCTGGTGACCCGTACCACAGGTTTTATAAACCTCTCTCGGGCACCAGTCTCTTGCAAAACAAGATAACTAGATATAAATTAAGCATAAGCCAAAAATTGTAAACAATTATCTTTTGTAAGAGAAAATAAATACATTATTCAATTCAATTCAATATTCAATTTTGGGATAGCAGGAGCGCAGCAGCCAAATCACCTCTATCGCTCAATAGGTTCGTTGCTAGATATCGTTCATTATAGTTATAGTTCATTCCACCAGCTATTTGTTTCGAAAATGGAACTCAGTTCAATGGACATTATTTTTTATTACTTTTACTGTGTCGTGCTTTATGTGTTTCGAGTGTTTCTATGTGGTTGGTGGCCACTCTTTATTACTTGGAAGCATCGAAACCGCTAAAACGATTTTGTTAAATGAGACCTATAAAACTATCGTAAAAAATTCTGGAGTATTTTTAGCTACACCTTGAAGGCCTTTCCCCCTTCACTTTGCGAAAAAGTTAAAAACCGATGACTGAGTGAAGTTTTTTTATAAGAAATCAAATAATATCGCAAAAGTTTTTTTATATTTTAAATTAATTACTAGATTGTTTAGAGACTCAATTAAGTATCAAATACGCAGGGAACCATATTCATAACATTTCTTCAATTATTTAGTTTCTGGCCACTTTTCCAAAAGAGTGAAATCCACAGGGATTTAAATAAAGTATTCTTAGACCTTCCAACCTAAAAGGTTACATCAAAAGACCTTCTAGTAGCTAAACACCAAATATTTTAAAGATAGAATTGCTACTTTTAAAGTTTCTGAAATGATTACACTTCGCTGTTGTCGTTGAGAGCAGCGTAGTTGAAGGCGCAGCAGTACCCCTCAAACGTTTTGATGAGCCGGAATATATCGGAGCATTTCTTAGGTTTCCGATTGAAAGTGCAGTGCAGGAGTAGGTTTTCACATTTTTGATGAACCTGAAAATTATTTTGAAAGTGATCAAAATTTTCTTCGAATCTCGAAGATTTTTTTACTATTTTTGAAACAAATTAGAGACGCTTTTGTTTCATATTCGTGTGCTTTTACGTGTATTCATTCTTACAACATTTTTGCAATGATTTCATGACAAAATACTGGTAAACAAACAAGCAAAAAAACATTTGTGTAATTAATATTTTGTAATGCAAGAGTGCAAGAGTGCATGTACCTAGAACACGAACAGGAAGAAAAATAAACTTTTTTTTGTAAAATAAATAAAATCTCAAGTGCGAGTCGGACTCGAGCACCAAGGGTTCCGTCTATTTATAAGACTTTGTTTCTTGCCACATATCATGATTCTAGGTCAACGGGAAGTAGTTACCCTATAGGTTTGGTAGCGAGAATCAAAAGTATTTTTTTTTTGTGAACTAACTATAAATGTACTCGATGTCCAAATCACCCCCACTCGGCTTAGTGCACCCTTTCTGTGGCATCCTGTATAAACGTAAGTTTACCAAAACTTCCCGCCATTTCCGCTGTGCGATTACTCTAAAATCTCCCATCCAATGGGCGATCCATCCGTGGAGACTGGGTATAAGCGATTTCAGTTTCCATCACGTGGTACAAAAATAAATACTTACATACAATATTCTGGCCGAATGGAGCCGACGAAGCTGTCAACGTCAAAATATCAAAAATATCAAACTCAAATAACGTTTTTCTTGATTTATTTGTTAGTACGTATGTATGTTACTCCTTATACCTCATACTTATGTTACTCTCGCCATTATAAAAGAAGTTGAAGTAATGTTACTGAATGAATGAATGAACACTTTATTGTCTATATATATAAAAATGAAACCCGTTTTCCTTGGTCACGGCATCACGCGTGAACGGCTGGACCGATTTCGCTAATTCTTTCTTTGTTGTGTTTGTTATTGTCAGGAGAAGGTTATTATGTAAGAAAAAATTAAGAAAGTTGAATACATAAATTTCCACGGGGGCGAAGCTAGTATAAAATAAATAAAATAAAAACATACAATAGGTGGCCTTATTGCTTGAAACAATTTCTTCCAGACAACCTTATTACTACCAAAAGATTTATGTCAATAAACAGTTGGTAGTGCACATAATAAACATAATACAGCAATGTACTTAATACATACAATACAAATACAAACAATATACAGATAATTTTACATACATTTAGCGGAATATCACCAAGAATAACAAGCGGCAATGGAAAGTTCCTGCCCGAAGCGACCCGAACCGAGCCGATGATTTCCGAGGCGAGTATGCGAGCGGGGTGGTGCGCCCGGTCGGAGCCCACTATTACGCCAACCACTGAGCTAGACGAACGTTGCTACTTTCGTTGGCCTAAGCCATTTTATTTAGTGCTTTTAAAATTCCCTTTGTTAAAAATAAATAGTAAAGAAGTTCTTTTGTTTTATAATTGGTTTTAATGTGAATTCGTTTGTAGTTGATATAATTATACATAATATACCAATTAACTAAGCTACATTGTCATCAAAAATGACAGGTTAAGGCGAATCAGGAAGAAAGAAAGCACAGTTTAAAAAGCTGATGATAGGAAATGGGAGTTTGAACTCATTTTGAGGTATTTTAGCTCTATTTTTGAAATTGGATAAAAGAGAATAGAATAGAGAAGAGAAAGTACATGCATGTCCCGGCGAAGTCCAGATATGGTCATACTTGCGCTATCCAAATATGAACGTATTGCAAAAATTTTGGAGACGCTCAAGTTTACCCAATTGCTCCTCAGCGAGATCTAAATAGCAGTCGATAAAAAGTACAGCAACCTTCTCAGAGAACCCGCGGAAGCATAGAGCTTTTTACAGGTAAACCCTAAGTTCTTCACAGTAACGCTGTAAGGAATAGGTATCCCATCAAAGATAACTTGGGGTACAGACTGCCGGTCTAATCTGTCTATCAATCTCGAGCTCCCAATGATAATTGTCTGGGTCTTAGCGGGATGGATTTTTCGACTTCACTCAGCGATTCGACGTAAATCCGAGTTCGTTATATCAACTGCGTCGCCAATACAATCCAGCTGAGTTTGAGTATAAATCTGCAGGTCATCAGCATAAAGGTGATAGGATGAGGTTCAATTTAGAGAGATAGAATTAATGAATATAGTAAATAGAAGAGGAGAGGGGACACCGCCTTCCGGAACACCGACAGAAATGTCGCACCATGACGAGACAGACTCACCGAGGCAGACTCTCTGCCAGCGGCCATGCAAGTTGGTCATTATTAAACATTATACGTCATTATTAATCATTCTTCTTTGTATTAATTCATTTATTGTATTGACATTATGTATGTATGTGTACTATGTTTATGTATTTTTTTCTTTTATTTAATGTAATTGCTTCATAATAACCGTATTAATTAAATAAATCAAAAAAGTTATTGAAGAACTAGTCAACTACACCCTGGAAGATGTTAAGAGAACGAAGGAAGGAGGATTTGAAAATGTTATGGAGAACATTTTATTTAAATTATCAAAATCAAATAAAACTATAATGGTATGCGGGGACTTTAATGTTGACCTTTTAGAAGTTTTCTCCCTCAGTACTAGATTGACTAATGTATTTAATTCTTATAATCTAAGGCCATTATTTATGGAACCTACTAGAATAACTGAAACCTCAGCAAAATGTATAGATAATGTATTTATTTGCCAAAGTGGAAAAGTTGTAACCAAAAAAATAATAAGCAATTTAAAATCAGACCACTTAGGTCAACTAATAAAACTAGAAATTCAAGTAAAAAATAATAATTGTAAAAAGAAAATAACATACATACCTGTAACCACAAATCGATTTGAACGGTTGAAGTTGGATTGGGATTGTAAAACATCACCTTATTCACTTAACAACCCAAATGAGTCATATTGTAATTTTTTTAACACATTTACCAATGCATTCAATTCAATATTCACACCCAAATCGATTATGGTCTCAGAAAAACTTACCTTTAATTATCGGCAACAGTGGGTATACATAAAAGTAGACAAAAATTGTATGAACTGTATAGTGAAAAACAATACAATTGTAGCCAGGAGTTTAAAGAAAAAGTAAAAAATTACTCAAAATATTTAGAAAAGTTTGTCAAATAGCAAAATCAAATTATATTAGCTCGAAAATTAGAAATAGTGATAATGTAATAAAATCAACTTGGAATATAATAAAAAGTGAAACTGGAAAGGTCAGTACATACGTTAATGATTACAACTTAAAGATCAATGATTGCTCAGTTAAAAATGATGTCGAAGTGGCCCAAGCATTTGAAAACTTTTTTACTGAAATTCCAACCTCAACTACAAAGTGTTTAAACTCTTCTCAGGTAATTGCTGAGTCATTGCTAATAGAAAATGTATCTAAATGCAAAAATAAATTTAATTTCACCCATGTTGATGAAAAAGATATTAAAAAAGCCTTTAAACTTTTAAATATAAAGAAAACTGCAGATCTTTGGGGCATTTCCGTTACAATATTATTAAACCATTGATTGATACCATTGCAACAGATGACAGAGAACTTTTATATTTAATGAATCTATTGATTGTGGCGTATTTCCTGATCTAATGAAATGTAGTAAAATAATTCCACTGTTTATATCGGGTAGTAGGTCTGACCCCACTAACTTTAGACCAATATCAGTACTGCCAACATTCAGCAAAGTTTTAGAAAAACTTATTCTACATCAATTGCTAAGGCATTTCAATGGCAATGACCTGCTGCATTGTAAGCAATTTGGGTTTACTCGCGACAGGTCAACTACTGATGCTGGTGTAGAGTTAGTATCGCATATTTTTGATGCTTGGGAGAAGTCGCAAGACGCTTTAGGTGTTTTTTGCGACTTGTCAAAAGCGTTCGATTGCGTACACCATGAAACATTAATCAGGAAACTACATCACTATGGAATAAGAAACACCTCTTTGGATCTTCTTACATCTTATTTGAGTGATAGGATACAAAGAGTTGACATTAATGGGAAACGGTCTTCGGGGTCTGTAGTTACAATGGGTTTACCGCAGGGTTCTATCCTTGGTCCTTTCCTATTCTTAGTTTATATTAACGACCTGCCTCATCTTGTCAAGAATAATCACGAGATTGTATCGTTTGCTGATGATACTTCATTAATTTTTAAAATGAAACGACACACAAATTTCGAGGATGTGAATAATGCAATCTCAAAAGTAGTTCATTGGTTTAGTGTCAATAATCTTTTGTTAAACGGCACCAAAACAAAATGTATTAGATTTATTCGACCTAATGTTAAACAAGTGAAGGCTGATGTAAACGTTAAAGGAGAAACTTTAGAAATAGTAGAAAGTACCGTATTCTTAGGTATCACCTTAGATAATAAACTTCAATGGGGCCCACACATAGATAAGCTATCGAAGAGACTTAGTTCTGCAGCGTATGCAGTCAAAAAATCCGTCATCTTACAGACGTGGATACTTCTAGACTAGTCTATTTCAGCTACTTCCATAGTATTATGTCTTATGGTATACTGCTGTGGGGGAACGCTGCAGACATTAACACCGTATTTGTGCTGCAGAAGAGGGCTGTTCGTGCAATCTATAATATGGGTCCCAGAGAATCCCTGCGTGATAAATTCAAAGAAATCAACATAATGACAGTACTATGTCAATATATTTATGAAAACTTATTGTACACTCATAAAAATATAAATCGGTTCCCTAATAATAGCGATAAACATAATTTGAATACCAGAAACAAACATAAGATCGCTGTGCCCACAACTAGGCTACACAAAATTAATGTATCTTTTAAAGGGCAATGTATACGCTTCTACAACAAAACTCCTAGTGAGTTGCAAAAATTATCAGTAAATAAATTCAAACAAATTGTCAAAACCTTGCTGTGCAAAAAGGCTTACTATAAAATATCAGATTATCTAGAGGATAAAAAAGCTTGGGACGGGTTTTGCTCCAACTCGAAAAATAACAACTAACAGGCTAAAGGTTTCTATGTCGCTTCTTTACTTTAGTCTACATGCCGAAACGACAGAAATCAAAAAATATCACTTTATTTCCGTGTCAGTGTTTAGTTTTATAATTTGACCTTTTCTAAGTGTACATTTATTGTATTTATGGAAATAAAGAGTTATTGATTTGATTTGATTTAAGGAGAATGTGGAAATCTACTGTATTAAGCCAGCTAAAATCCAGCAAGGTCGAAATCGTTAGGTTTCTTTGTCGCTTCTTTACTTTAGTCTACATACCGAAGCGACAGAAATAAAAAAATATCACTTTATTTCCGTGTCAGTGTTTAGTTTTATAATTTGACCTTTTCTAAGTGTACATTTATTGTATTTATGGAAATAAAGAGTTATTGATTTGATTTGATTTGAGGAGGATGTGGAAGTCCACTGTATTAAACCAGCTAAAATCCAGCAAGGTCGAAATCGTTAGTTGTAGACTATCCATGCCCAGGCGTATGTCGTCCGTTATGTTTACTAGGGCAGTCACCGTGCTTTTCATTACTGCAATGTATCGAGCAAAAAAAGGTCAAGTGCGAGTAATATGTCAATTTATTTTTGGTTATTATCTTGTCGATGAGGTTAAAATTTATGTCTTTGATCGGCTTAATCTCGCTAGAAAGTTGTTTGTAATTTTTTGGAACCATTATTGGAAACTTTCCTCGGACTGGGCACTCAGAGGGCATGGGAGATTTTAGCGTAATAACACAGCCGTATTTGTTTTTTTATTTTACATATCAATTCGTTTAATATAATAAATAAATAAATAAATAATGCTGGACAATTCACACAGCATTATCTAGCCCCAAGCTAAGCAGAGCTTGTGTTATGGGTGCTAGATAACTGATATACATAATACAATAGGTACACTACATAGATAGATATTTTTTATTATACATAGAAAAACATCCAGAACCCCTGAACAAATATCTGCAGATCGTACAAACATTTGTTCCGAGGCGAACCCGCAACCTCCTGCGTCGCAGGCGGACCTTCGCCCGCTGCGCCACAGAGGTCGTCAAAGAATACAATTTATTATATTAACAAAATATAATTTATTATTATTAATTTTTTGACAACTCCAGGATGCAATTTAGCTTTCTGCCAAATTTAATTAAGTTCCGTTCAGCTGTGATCAAATAACAGTAGATACCTAACAGACTTTCGCATTTTTTTAAATATTAGTGTGAAAGTTATGTAAACATTTTGTTACCTACCTCTTCCATTATGGTGTCCATGGTAAAGAAGTGTTTTTTCAGTATGTTCATAATTCCCGTAAAATTTGACAAATTTCGACTATCCTTGTTGTAGTCCTTGAGATGTGGAAGAGAGACGAAAAACTCCTCTATCTCCCTCTCTGATTTATTGTTTTTCTTCCTGTAAATAATGATCTGTTTAGTTTTCCCAAAAGGTGAGCGAGGCGTTTCGAGAAACCTTTAAAATAGCAGTCCTTAAGATATTTTCTTACTTCACATAGTAAAACAAGCTCACGACAGACAGTGGGCAGGTATTTTACGTTCTTGATTAAATAGATAATCGGTAAAGAAAGAAATACATTTTTATATAACAACAACGTTGAGAAACAAAAACTCATTTGTGGGATAGGTTAAATATAATATATAATAGGATATAATATAAAGTTGTAATAAAAAGGCCCTAACTCAGCATAATGCCGGCTAAGCTTCCGTAAGAGGCCTAGCCAGCGCTGGTCTTCCGTTAGGACCCGTACAGATGACATCACGAACGGACCAAACTAAATAGTATAAAATGAACTATGCAAGTTAAAACACATTGAGATACAGTTTACAAGAGGAACATAATAGGTAGGTATTATTTACTTTACAAAAAGAACATAAGTTCATAATTTGATGATTGAGTTGAAGGGATCAACTCTCACACCGTGACAACCATGGCAACAAAAATTAAATAAGTATTTGAGTTCCCGTCAGTACCGGCCGCGGCGTAAGAATGGACTCGTCCAACTCGCCCCGGGGATGTCGTAAGAGCCGAATAAGGGAACCTACCAACGGAAGGGCAACAACAGCCTTCTGTGTATATAACGTTCAACAGTGGACGTACAAATGCTGACAGGGTAGTTTGACTTACAGTATAGCTTCGATGTTAGCTGACTCCTTGATGGAGACCATGTTGAAGTTGCAGATGCTGACCGCCGGGAACGGAACTTGGCTCACTTTGCAGTTTGCGTCTATCTGATTTACAATCAACGAATTAATAAAGTTGCTGTTCATAGAATACAGTCATAAAACACTGTTTCTTGTGTATTTCTATAAATACGTTACAGGAAGATTTGAGGTGGTGTAAATTCTAAGCCGGCACGTGGGCGGCACCACACGACATGAAATATAATCAGCTAGTTCCTGCCCGCAGTTTCGCACGCGTTGTTTCTATTGTTATTATAGGGTTCCGTACTTCAAAAGGAAAAAAGGAACCCTTATAGGATCACTTTGTTGTCCGTCTGTCAACCCTCTTTTATCAGGAACGCGTGGACGTATCGAGTTGATAATAGGATAAAACAATAATTAGTAACAATTCCGCGCGAAACCTTTTCTGATAAGATTCAACAAAATGTAATTCATGTGTACCGCCCGCCCTCTCACAAATTGCTCCTACTTACAATCAGAGAAGGTAAACAACACACTTACGCAATATAAAATTGCCAAATTAATTACCTTCCTACTTTAAGCACGAATACAACTTAATTTGTAAAATAAAAGACCACACCAATTACAAAATGAAAAACTCATCAAAAAATAAGTCGTCGACTAGTTTCGTCTCTCCACGAGACATCATCAAGACGCTATAACAATACTCGACTTTGACACTGAGACCGATAAGCAACAACGACAGAGTCCTGCCAGTGATGTTGCCACTCTGAGCTCGAAAAAAGATTACGCACTTTACGACTTTGCGACGGTGTGGTCTTTTCTTTTACAAATTAAGTAAGTTGTATTCGTGCATATAGTAGGAAGATAATTAACTTTGCAATTTTATATTGCGTAAGTCTGTTGTTTACCTTCTGATTGTAAGAAAGAGCAATTTGTGGGAGGGCAGGCGGTACACACGAATTACATTTTGTTGAAATTTATCAGAAAAGGTTTTGCGCGAAATTGTTACTAAATATTTTTTTATCCTAATATTATACAATGGATTTCCGTAAAGTAACAGCTGAATCTATAATTTATGTATCGAGTTGAAATTAACGTCAAATACTCAATTCAGTAACCTCTTGAAGCCGCGATATAAATAAAACATCTAAGTCAACGCACTCAAAAGTTACAGCCGTTTAAGTCCGAATATTTTGAAATTTCCAAGGGAACAATATGCACACAAAACCTATAGGGTACTTCCCGTAGACCTAGAATCATGAAATTTGGTGAGCAGCGAGGTCTTAGCGAGCAGATGTTTCCCTTTATTTGTGCTACAAATAAAGGGAAACATCTAAAAACCATAAATTTGTAACTTGTTCACTAAAAAAATTACTTTTAATGCTCGTTATGGACCAAAACCTATAGGGTACTTCCCATAGACCTAGAATTATAAAATTTGGCTTTATAGCACAAGTAAAGGAAAAAGTCAGAGAGAACAAGATTTAAGGCCTTACGGAACCCTTAGTGCGCGAGTCCGATTCGCACTTGACGTTCTATTTTTAAGATTATTTCTATCCTTGGGGAACTGATTTATGGGTTAAAAAGTACAGGTCTCGACCAACATCTATTCAAAATTTCAACCCGATCCGATTTAGTAGGTAGTTGAGCCGTGAAGAAGTAAGAAACAAACATCCACCCATACAAACTTCCGTATTTCTAATATTAGTGTAAAAAGGAAAGCAAACAACATGTTGTGTTTTCCCAAGGCTTTGTCAGTATTCGTTCCTTCTACCGTCTAATTCCCCGCCCCACCCGCCAGCGCCAGCCGTCAGGAAGATATTTTAACGTCCATTTATTTTATTTCAACGAATAATTCACCAAAAAGCTGTCGCTACTTCACCAGCTTTGTACCTAACCAAAAATGAACCGGTGAAGGGCAAGTCGGTCTCCGTAATTTCCCTACCGCTTCAAAAAAAAAATTTCACACCGTATATTTGTCCTTGCAGCAGGACATTAGACACCAAAATAATTTCATTTTGGCCATTGTAACAATATTCTCTGAAATTTTTCAATTACAGAGTTAGAGGCCTGTGATAGGACAAACAGACAGGCGGCGGCGGCACCGGCGGCGGTTCAAACGTTGTAATAGGATCCTATTTGCACACTTTCAGTACGGATCCCTAAACAAGTCATTCAATAGGACGTGTTCACCGAGTTTTGAGGAAGGATTCGCAGAAATTCAATATTTCTATGGACTTACTTCGTACCTATCTAATAATTTATGCGTCTCGAATTTTGAATCCAAATGTGGTTCGGAAGTCTTCTACAAGGAAAATGGGAAATAACGTAAAACAGCGCTACACAAAGCTAAAAACAAGCGAGATAAATAGGATGCGAGTCGTTTCTAAGCGTCGTTTTGAAAATATCAAAATCGCTTCATATTCCTTAGTATGTAGGAATTACACACCTATTAACACAGTTTTTGTCTTATCTCTCCAGAATAGAGAAAAATTATCTATACTAATATTGTAAAGAAAAAAGATTTGATTGTTTGTTTGTATTGAATAGGCTCCGAAACTACTGGACCGATTTGAAAAATTCTTTCACCGTTAGAAAGCTTACTTTTCAGGGAGTGACATAGGCTATATTTTATCCGCAATTTCTCACGGGAACGGGAATGACGCGGGTGAAACCGCGAGGCGATCGTCTAGACATACATAAAAACATATGTACATACAGGCGAACACAGAAGGAACCTCCTCCTTGGTTTGAAGCCAGTTTAAAACGCAGAGCGGTGCAAGCCGACTCACCTGCGTGACGATCTGGTTCTCATTGAACTTGTGCTTGACGACGACCAGGTAGCCCGCCGTCAGCGCCACGTTGCCGATGATGATGAGGCTCCAGGCGGTCAGCTGACGGCCGCGCGATGACCCGAAGTGGCTGGTGCCGTGCACGGTGGTCACTTTCTGCACGCTCTGGAGGATTGCTTTTGGTTTTCCACGTCTTCTCATGTTTTAGCTACGAAAAAAAATAAGGTAGGTTTCTGGTACGGTCATCTACAGAAGCCCCTGAAAAAAAAACAACTGTTCATTGGCTTTTGCTGCTTATTTCGCTAGATGATGTAGTGTGGATTGTCTATTTTATATTTATTTATTTTCTGTAGTTGTGAGGATTTGATGAGGTTTTCAAAATTGTCAATTTTCAGCAATGATCATCCTTGACTACGCTAGATTAGACTTAATACTATTCTACAACATTAATCTAAAAGAATTATAATGGAAACATAATTACGATACAAATTAGTTTTATTGAAAACAAAATTAATTATGGACAATTTCCTTTTAACCTAATCATACTATGTACCTGCTAACACACTCACTCAAATGTTGTCGTTGGGTTAATAATTTACACTTCAATTATATTTGTTTCTTTTTCAAAGTTTTCTCTTCGGCTCTACACGTAAAACTTTATAAAGTTTAGTTAAGTGACGAAACCAAGCGCCTGGAGAATCATACAAACATTCAAATGAATGTTAACAAGACTCTCGCTTGCAAGAAGGAAATTTCATGACAATAATGTGAAGGTAATTTACGAAATTTCTCTTCTTGGGAATGTTTTCAATCTAGCATACATTTTATCTTAATCAAAAGCTGTTGAAAGCTTTTAAAGTACCCCATCCCATACTTATTAATCTGAGAGTGCTCTTGGCATAAGTGTCTCCTAATTGATTTTTGGCCTTACATGGTTGTACCTTTAGGGTTATGACTTTTAAGCTCTGCTTTGCTTGGGGCTACATAATGCTGTGTGAATCATCCAGCATAATTATCATTATTTTTATTTATAAATAACTTGAAAAGGCTAGGCGTAGGATTTCCCGTTCATAAGAACGAAACAGAGCATACGTATTTGGAACAGCGTAAGCGCAAAAATCAAGTTATGCTTATTTATATAGAAAATTACACAACTTATGAAAAAACTGTTTCAAGGAACCAAATAATGTAGTACCGACACATAAATCATTTCCATATACCGCAGGGTTCCTGAGATCTCGACCAATATATGTGCGAAACTATGCACTCTCATGTTTTTTGTAACAGAATTATTTTTCGCAACCGTGTTTTCACTTTCAAGGAACCAAAGAAAAACTGTAGAATTTTACGTAATTCGTGTTTTGACCACGGGGATCCCGTGAGTACCTACTGAGATTTAGGCCTAGTTACAACCAAAATCGTTTGGTTCGCCCCTTAAATAATGCTGGGCAATCCACACAGCATTATCGGATCTTGTACACTTGGGCGAAAGACACTTTCGCGAGGGACACTCGCGCAAAGGACATTTTGCGCGAATGGAGACTTGCACGAGTGGAGATTTACGGGAATGACACTTGTGCGAAGGACATTTGCGCGATTGGACATTTACGATATATCTTACTTTCTTGTGATATATCTTACCTTTAAAAAATACTGGAACTATTTTTGAAAACAATCAGGAACTGTTTATATCATGCAAAGGCTTATAAATACACTAATTTTCTTCGATTTCTAAAAAAAATGTTCTGCTACGCGAAATTTTCAGAGCATGTTCTGTTCTGTGCACAAACTAACAACAACAACTACTGGGAAAACTTTTGTCTCATTAGTTCTGTAGCTTTAAAGAATAAGTGAATTCGTAATCTACACCCTAGAGTTAGTCAAAAGCGACTAAGTACATAAACCCTGTTTTCAACTGAGCCGAAAACGATTGTGATCGCAAAAAAATCACCTAAAATTTCATAGATTGTTTTTTTGTTTTTCAAAGTTCTTTATTCAACATATTTCATTATAAACAAGCACAATTTCCAAACACAGTTCAGATTTACTTATAAAACTAAGGAATTCGATAACTAAACAGGTTACGCACACCTTTTACAGTTTTTTGTTAAAATAGAAATCTATTTATGGACATTTTAAATACTTATTAGATCGGTCATAATTTGTAGTTTAACTACGGCAATTAACGACTATGAATCATTTCATATTATTACAAACACTTTGTTCAGTGTACGCTTTTAACAATGCGTATACAATAACATAATCACGGGTACCTAAATCCTCATCATGCAATACAAGAAATAGACGAAACTTGTTATTCTTATAAGTAGGTAGTTTAAATTGAATGCGAACAGCAAACGCACCGGGGCGGGGCGGGGCCTACCCTCTACTTTCTGCAGAATTCCCTGGAATGGAAGGCCGGCGCGCGGCGCGAGCGGTACATTACACTATCTGCAGAACTAGGTAGTTAACCCTTTGCGCAAGCTCACAAAGCATGATACAGTTTGATGCCAGTCGAAGTTAGAGGTAATGCAATGTAGGTACCAATTAACATTTTTGAGTAATGTAAATAACATAATTTTACATAAATAATATAATTATTAATTTATAAGAATTGGATTTAACTTTAAAAAAAAAATTATAAAATTGGATTTAAACAGAGAGATAAAATTAATTCTAACATAATAAATATTAAATAATTTGGACATAAGTTTATGTAATTTCATTCGTAAATTAAAATATAATAAATTCATTCTACAAAAAAATGAGTGAAAAAGAATAGTATAATAAATAATAATGTAATATGGAAAATTTATAGGGATTATGACCTAAAATTTCATAGATTGGGAGTAAACAAGAAGACCGTGTCACCACTTTACTGTGTACTACTGAGAGCTCTGAATGTCTCACCGCTTTACACAGACATGAAACCTAGTTCGTCAGCTATACCGCCAATTCACCCGTAGCTACAATGCTACGCTGGTCTACGATCGCTCATAGCATCATGCATGTTTCTCATTAGGAGTGGGAGAAGTAGAGAGAAGTTAGATGTATCACAAGAGAGAAACCCTACACAGTGATGAAACTTGCAACTTTCTGCGACGTCTATTTCGAGAGTTATTGTGTTTTACGATTTTCCTTCGTAGCATTGTAGCACGTGCTACGAAGGTCTACGTTGAAGTATATTTTTCGTTATTGGGAAAGAAGTGGGAGGTGAAATTAGTGGTGAAATCCGCAACTCTCTGCGACGTCTATTTCAAGGATATTAGGAGTTTTGTTTGTTGTTTTTTCGCAAGTGTCTTTCGCGCAAGTGTCCTGATACCAGCATGATCTAGCCCCAAGCTAAGCAGAGCTTGTGTTAAAAGTAGGTACTAAATGACTGATATAAATAATACAATACATTACATAGATAGAAATTTTATATTATAGGTACATAGAAATACCCAGAGCACCCGGAAGAAATATTAGCAGATCGTACAAACATTGTCTCAACTAGGCCCGGGGCGGGAATCGAACGTAACCTCCTGCGTTGCAGGCGCCCGCCGCATCACAGAGGTCATCAAATTCGGTCTCTTCGGTCGTCAAATACATTATTTATCTAATAACATAATCTAAATTGTTTGAATATTCCCCAAAAGAAGAGAAAAAGAAATGCACAAGACTTCTAAACGTGGGTAGCATCAGCTTATCTATAATATGGAATTAACTATTAAATAATTTTAGCTTGCTATCTGTGATTCCCTTGTGTTCCTAGTTAATAACGTTTGTGCGGTGACAACAACGGAATATTCTGCAGCATCCAATTTATATGTATTGGTACATTATCTACGTACCCTTGATGTCATGTTCTCGTTATTCAACCTGGTTCTACAAATAGGATTATTAAATATTCAGAATACTCTGCGAAGGTTATATTCTGAGCAGCAGGCACCATGATTTCAGGATTTTTTTTTAAATTAGGCCATGGTTGGTTTTGTATGCCAAAATTAGATTTGTTCTGGACATAGTTTTTAAAATTTGCAGAAGAGAAGAAATCTACCAAATAACTTACAAACATTTATATCAATAGTTTATTAATTGTCAAACAGAGTGTAAGTATGCGGGTCCAAGTCCCGTGTGAGTCGTTAATTTTTGGAGTACTTAAATTCATCATAACAATTTATTTCGGCATAGTTCAACTTAGTCAAACTACACATAGGTCCATACTAGTATTAAATTTGTTTCTATTAATTTGATCGTAATTTTCTTTGTCATAGGTTTAAAAATAAAAATATACATTCATACTTGTCGTGGATTAAACTAAAAGCAATTTGTCATTTGTTTCAGTTAAGCTATGTAATTACACCTTCAAGTTTAAAAGCAAAGCCTTTTAACGAATTGTGCTTAAAATAAAAAGCCTTGTTGCTTATACTTATGGTTACAATTAAAACTTGAATAGTTTTAAACTGAATTTTACCTTATTAAGAATAAAAACTCGAATAGGTACTCTAGAGACAAATTCAGTTTTTTATCCAGAGATACGAAAAAATAAAAAAAATCTTACAGAATTTGTTCGTGTTGACCTAAATAAACACAATGATTACCTACATACGACCATGCTAATTAGCATTAAAGTAACAGAACATGTTTCACGTTCAAGAATAAATCAGAAACTTTCTAACGACCAAAAGCTCATAATTAAAGAAGTTCCCTCAATCATGGTCATTATTGTTTGATGACCTGTTTCAATTCAACCTTCGTACAACACGGACAAACTTTCTGGTTCCCCTTTAAAACGGTAATTAACTGTCACGAGACAGGCTCGTGTCCCTTCAAGAGAACGTCGTGATTTAATGGATAATTAATTTTATTATTTTAAGGTGGTTAATCACAGGGGATATTCGCATTTAAGGCACTATTGTAACGTACTGCTCAAGTCAAATCTGCATGTCATCATCATCATCATCATCAGCCTATATTAGTCCACAGCTGGACATAGCCTCCCCTAATGAGCGCCATAGCGCCCTGTCTTCAGCTTGCCGCATCCAGCATCTCGCCTGCAGTCTTTCGCAGATCGTCATCCCACCTGGCCTGAGGGCGTCCTACACTACGTTTTGAGTCGTGGTCTCCACTCAAGCGCTTACCAACATGTGCTACATAAAAGTTTATAACTAAATGCGAATATTCGTTAAATAGTTACATTATACTAGCTTCTGCCCGCGGCTTCGTATGCGTATTTTCGGTATAATAAGTAGCCTATTATCTAAGTTTGACTTTACTATAAGCGTACACCAAATTTCATCTTGATCTGTTCAGTAGTTTTGGAGATTTTGGTAACAAAAATTCAGATTTCACAAACTTTCGGCTTTATAATATTACTAGGATTGTGCTACAAATTTTAACCACGCATGTTAGCAATTTTCAAAAAAGGAACTAATAAAATATTCTTTGTTAATTGATTTAACAAAGAATATTTTATTCGATCCAAATCATTGAAATCAAAACCCAAATAACAATGGAATATTTATTTATTTTATAGTCTTTACACCTCAAAGGAAAATCAAGTCGGTAGGAAAAATGACCGCCAAAACCACTCAGAAGACGATATCCCAGAAGTTCAAGAAGTTCTGTCAGCACAGCACACTCCACGGAGTCTTCTACCTCCAGGACGACAGCAGGTGGTGGGCCCTCGGGGTGTGGCTGCTCATCCTCACCTCCAGTCTCTGTCTGTGCTGCTACCTCAGCCATATGATATGGAACAAGTTTGTTCTGGACCCAACACTCACTGTGGTAAGTCTCGTAAATCTATTTCTATCTCACGAAGTCCGTTTAGCTCTGGTTGTATTAGTGACTTTGCGCTTAGTTGTCATGCTGACGGTACTCGCTACCAAAATCTGACGTGAATACAATGAGCACTAGTGACCCGGACCGCGTCTCGGGCGAGACTGATTGCTTCTGAGCTTACGCACACTAAAACAATGTGTACATGCATTCACTATGACATACATAGCCCAACGGACTTCGTGAGATAGATTAACTGTAACGAATAAAATTATGCCTGTTGGTAGTGAAAAAGTAACCGCTTTTTCTAAATACATATGCAATTGTTCACGGTACTAAGTAACAGCTTTTTACTAAATGCATAAGAAAACATGTCTGAAACTGTCTGTTTGCCTGTCTGTCTGTCAGTAATTTTTGAGCTAATCTCCGAAAATGCTGGATCGATTTTGACGGCACTTTAATTCACTTGCAAATAAATGATGTGAGAGTGACTGATTTACATAATACCTAAATGCCTAAACATCCAGACATGGATCAAATACCTGCAGATCATACAAACACTAATTTGACCCACGGTGAGGATCGAACTTGCAACCCTATGTCGCAGGCGGACATTTAACCACTGCACCACTGAGGTCGTAATTTTTCTTCACCAGAGCAAGACAAAAGTCAGGCTGTTAAGGGACTAGTTAATGTCTACTCTGTGCTCTTTATCATATCATCATCATCATAAGCTTATAATAGCTCTATAATATCTCTCTATACAGCTAAATATAAGACTCATTTTTTGAGTCTTCACATTTTTGGCAGACAATTTGTACTCTGATTAACTCGACAAGGGTGTGGTGCGTACAAAAAGTTTGAGCTGGGTCATTACGATTACGACCTTTAGTTAGGAAAAATAGTTAATCAGCTAATTCTGTATGTTCAGGCAAAAACTTGAAGGATAACCTACAGACAAGGTGATAATTAAAGAGCATGGTAGGGCTTCTTCAAGTGAAAAAATAAGATGTAAAAATATAACGTAGGTACTTATCTAAGTAATTTAACGATGTACTCACCTACTTATTAGCAGAGTATAAAAAATAATACTAACCTAAGCAAGCAATAGGTATTTTTTAACTTTTTGGGACGACTTCTCCCCAAATGATACGCTACAATACCGGGGAGAGATTAACTCTTTCAGAGCCATTTTTGATTTATGTTATAAAAGTAAAATACTCTTTCATGTTTAATACCTACAGGTAAAAACTCTGTCGACATTGCAAAGGTTCCCTGGAGGTCATGAAACTCATGATTTAATTTTGGCGAGAAAGGCTTTAATTCAATAGGTACCGGGTTTTATGTGCAGGAAAGCTTTTGCAGTTATTTTAATTTTTGGTTTTAAATTGTAGGACGTGCTCACTTGGTACGAGAGTGTATTTTGCATCATGCATTGGACAGCAGGAATTCCAATTTCAAAAACAGAGAAACATCTAGGAAAGCTATTATTCTGTACCTACTATATTTAAGAATTAATTTATTTAAAGAGTTAGCAAGCTGAAGTGGTAGTGGGTCGGCCATATCTCGCGAAGAACCAACAACCGCTGGGGTAAACGTGTTCTTGAGTGGAGATCATGACTCGGCAAACGTAATATGAATGTGAATTCATAATATGAATGTGATTGTGATGTGTTTTGTACGATAAATAAATAAACGTAGTGTAGGATGCCCTCTGGCCAGGTGGTATGACGATCTGCGAAAGACTGCGGGCAGATCCTGGATGCGGCAAGCTGAAGACAGGGCGCTATGGCACTCATTAGGGGAGGCCTATGTCCAGCTGTGGACTAATATAGGCTGATGATGATAACTATATTTAGAACTTCTTTGAACAAACACGTACCAACTCAGAATAGATGAAATCGAATTGAATCCAAAAGAGAAATAAAGGTGCTGGCTATTGATTACTGAGTGCCGGTGATGAAGGTGTTTCTGACAGCCATAACTGGCTTTTTTGTATGCCAAACAGCGTTTGAACACAAAAGGTTAACTGTCCGGCATTGCTTACTACAAAGGTTATTTATGCTGATTGCGGGCAACGGAGGCCCAACTAAATGAGGTTACCAGTTCTTGCAAAGTTTGTTTATGGAAATCGGCCACCTATCGCCTCCCTCGCCAGTAGGTCGAGGTGTGTTGTGGAATTCGGCAAAGATCAACTGAAAGTAACTAAAATAGACTCTCAAAAACCTTTTGTTTTTTTGTCATGTAATTTTATGCGTTTTATGTGTGTCATGTGTCCCTAACTCTTCCCGCGGGTGTCGTAAGAAGCGACTAAGGGATATCCACCGGGGGCGGGCAGCAGCACCCCCGGCAGAACAATACCACCGAACGCGATCCCCAACCCGCATGCCCAGCGTGAGGATAATGGGCATTACCCCCATGACATAAAAGTCAACAAGGCGCATATCAGGGGGAGGCCTGCGCCCAGCAGTGGACCAATACAGGCTGTTGAGCATGTGTGTCATGTGTGGGTGTTGGTGATTAGATAAATAAACAAAACACTTGGAAACAGTAACGACAATTTTTTTTAGTTATCTTGTTAATGCATCTTGGGTCATAAAAGTGTCAGTTTATGAAATTCTTGTAAGTATAAAGTGGATAATTATGACCTACTGAAATTATTCTTCCGATTCTTCCACAATTATTATTATATAAACAAAGAACAATTATATTGCTTCGCTCATGAGATGATAGGTGCAGTAGTGTTACGTTTGTAGACATGACGCTCATACTGCCTATGTTTAGAGATCCGTACTCAAACGGTCTGCCGGAAGCACACATTCGATTGTGAAATGTACGAAATAGAACTCAGAGCATTCCTATTCCAAACAGTTGGTTTTTCCACAGCGCGTTTCAAACGAATTTCGGTGAAATAGTTCGCAGGATTTTGGGTTTTGTGATTGTTGGGAACAGCGAGCGATTCTGAATAGTTTCATTGATTTGCTGAAGTTTCAACAGTGTTTGAGCATTTGTTCATGTTGTACTTACTTAGATAGATTGTGACTATGCTCATACATAAAAAAATAAAAAATAAATTAAATTATCTGAGCCTCGCTTGCAGACACATCAACAGCCATTACCAGTCCACTGCTGGATATAGGCCTTTCTAAATCAGCACCTTGTTGGCTCTTATCATAAGGGCGAATGCTTTAATCCCCACGTTGGACATGTGGTTTGAGGATTGCCAATCAGTGGTATATCTGTCTGTTTTGAAGAATTACTAAATTGCTAGTTAAATCATGTAAAAATTTAACGTTTTTGTAGGGTTTGACAATTCACTAATAATATTAAAGCCAGTCAAATATTCTTGTGCAAGCGGTGCTAATTGTCTCAAGTTATTTGTATTGTGACAAAATCTTGTGACAGGTGGAGACCACGCAGTACTCGACAGCAGAAATTCCGTTTCCCTCGGTGACGGTGTGTGACGCAGACGAGGTCTACGGGCCCAACACGGAAAACATCAGCCAGTTGCTGTGAGTTGTCAGTCCAACCCTTGAACATCGCGTCACATGAGGCTACCTACCCTACCTTTATACGTCTAAAAATCGTACATTTTCGTTTGATCACCAAGACGATCAAACAAAAGACTTACCTAAAACTTGAACCTGAGATTATAGTCAACAAATGCTTGTTAAAGTTTTCTAATCAATAACTCGTCCTGCAGTTCTCTCCGGGGGTACAATAGAACTCAAATAGTCGAGTTCTTCCAAAGTTTCTCGGAGTTAAAGCTCAAGGATTACCAGCCGAAGTCCTACGTGAAGAGAATGCATTATCTGCTGGACGATCTCGGGTATCCGCTCAGTAAACTCTTGTTGTTGGTAAGTGCAATAACAGTTAGTACCTACACGCGACGCTCTGGGTGAGTTTGTGATTGAAAAATGGAGTGCCGTGTCAGCAGTTTTAAAGGGGTTTTGCTCTAACGTTCCACTGGAAACTCATAAAACCATTCGCTCTCTGTGATTTTACGACTTATTTATGAAGGTAATCTTAACTTTAAGTTTAGGTTACGACTAGGTAATAAAGGTGTTGTTCCACGTGTTGAAAAATGCTATTTGAATTTTGAATTCTGTACTACATTTCGATGCTGTATTAGGTTAATGATACTCTACGATCGCCAATGAAAATGTACTTGAGTTTAAATCATTTTCGACCCTATCGAAGGAGCCTACGTTCCAGCTTCTCAAAAAGTCTAATTTTATTTTGTTCGTTCATGACTTGAAAAAGGTTTTGTACCTCAAACTCGCAGTCGTTACCTCCTTGGTTTATGTCCAAAATGAGTTTCTTACTATTTAACCTCATTATTATGTCTAAAATTCATCAATACAGAAAATTAAAAAGGTTTATTTTCGTCACAATAACAAACACACAGAAAAACAAAAGAAATAGAAATCAGTAATAAAATCTAACAAGCTTACTGGCGCTTATCGAGTAAGCCAGAAAGGTCGACTTTGCTTTCTGTCAAAGAAGGTCGTCAAAATAATGCCAACCATTTTTGAGTAGGTAGCATCGATCAACAATTTCCGGCCGGCCCCCCTTAGATGCACAATGCGCGCCCTGAAAACGTCGGTATCAAAAGGCCATTTGGCATTTTGGGATACCTTTTCAACTAGTGTCATTTTAGCTCTCGGACCGAAAGCATGGTCAAGTGCTCGTATAAAAAATGCAATAATCGACCGACCAAGCAACTGAAAGAGGATGGAATTTCTTATTTTCAGTAAGTTTAAATGTAATTTTTACCTGTCTATTGTGATATGAGCCAATTGAGCCATATATACTTGAGAAATCAGCATTAAATATTGTTGTTGGGTTTGCCTATGTAAAAATATTTATTTTGTTCTAAGTTGATGAATGGAGCGGCTATTGTTTCTAATTTTTTTTTAAATTTATTTGTGGTAAGTTGTAAGTGATAATTTATTTTTCATGAAAAGACATTTAAAATAACTGGTTGAGGTTTCTATAATAACTAGCTGACCCGCCCTCAATTTTATTTGCGTGGACTCTCTAATAATAGAAAGACTACCAAAAGTATTAGATTTAATCAACTTAGTACCTATTTAATTTTTAGTTACCCTCGAGATCCTGTGCGTTGGGAAAATGGAGGTCCATTTTAGCACAACAGCGATGTGAACCATATTTTAAACCTGGCCGTGAAAGCCTCATTTGTTCCAAGCATAATATAGAATGCGATGGCTACAACACCAAAACAGGCATAAGAAGACTACGTAAAACAGCTGTTCCTCAAACAGTATGTCTATTTTATTTATCGCAATTGTTTTTATTTATTTTACAAAAACTCTTACGAAGCCGTAGCCGACACTAGTTCTTTTAAATTTAAAGTAGGTACCTGCCTGAAATTGTATTTTAGGTTTATTTCACTAGCTTTTGTTAACTTATTTATATTATTGTATGTCCGAAATGACCCTTTTGTTTGTTGACTGTTGCGTCGCTAAATTATAGTGGTATCAATAAATGATTCGTTATCTTTACCTGAATTCTGTTGATTTTATATTCCTTATAAAAATAAACAGTGTATAAATTATTTTTAGGTACCTTCCTACCTACTTACAAAATAAAATAAAATAAATTCGACTCCACTAATCTCTTGTTGCGCATGCAAAAAACTTGACAGTATCTGCGCAAACTGTCTGCGTCAAAACAAAACGTGGACACTTTTGAGTGTCATTCTTGTAAGGTTCTAGGTATCTACGGGGGAGGCCGCATACTTGATCGATGGTAGGTAGTGATAATTTGGTGTTAATTGATTTTCAACAAATCAATATTTTGTTTACTGGCGCAAGAAGATCGAATGGACTTTCTAGTAAAATGTATGAAATGATATTGCTTGCAGTTGAGGAAGCCGTGTGAACGACTGCTGGTGGAATGCAACTGGCGGTCGCGTCCGTACAACTGCTCGGAGATGTTCAGACCCCTCCTCACCATGATGGGGCATTGCTGCCAGTTCGACATACCCTATTTCAAGTATGATGGGGTTCCTAACACTTTTGTTATTCCTCGCTTTGTTGTTTTTTTTTTAACAGGAGTTGATTTAACAGGGCCACTCACGCTTTATACTTACGGTTGACTCTGATTTGTAGGTACACTTCTACTACATGGAACTGAACTCTAGAACACAATTATTATTGTAAATTATATCTGAATGAAGTATTATAAATAAATAATGCTGAAGAATCCACAGCTCCAAGCAGAGCTTAGCACACCTAGCTCCAAGCTAAGTAGAACTTGTGTTATGTACTTGACTGATATAGTATAGATACTTAACACAATACATAGTAGGAAAAAAATTTAACTGTACATAGAAAATACCCAGCACACGCGGAACAAATATTTGCAGATCGTACATCGATCAAAGATTTGTACCGAGACGGGAATGGAACCCGCAACCTCCTGCGTTGCAAGCGGACCTTCGCCCGCCGTGCCACATCAATCGTATTTATCATATTTTAAACTTATTTTTAAAATTATTTTTTATTTCTGTCCGCGGTTTTGGGCGCGTATTTTTGGAATAAAATGTAGCCTATACCTTATTCCAAGTAGAGACCATTCGATGTGCAAAGTTTCGGCTGGATCCATTCAGTAGTTTTGGCGTCGTCTTCGGGCAAACATTTTTATAACGCTGCAACGGCACTAGCTTTCACCCCTTTAATACAAGTAGGAATATCGTTGCTTTTAGATTGGAAGGGCCAATCTTTCTTGAATTTCCAACCACCATCAACTAAGACACACTGTTATCTGCATTTCCATGTATGTTTCAGGAGCCAGGTTCGAGATGACACCAACTTCGTGTCAGGGATACAAGCGACCGAAGCTTTGGATATCGTGGTGGACGGCCGGAAGGTCACTCCAGATGGAGAGCAGAGCGATGGACGAGCTTATGTTAGTATTGTGTATGTAATAAATGATCTTAGTATATTTTACACATGAAAGTTAGAAACAGAGCCCGGCGGGTTTTTGCGACATTTCAGTCTATGAATTTTGATAGGCGGCAGTGTTTAGTCAACTTGTCTGCGGCCCGCCGACTTTGGTGTATAGGAAGTCTTTGTTGTGTGTGTAGCAGGATAAAACCATCATGACCAATGTATGTGAGAGTGAATCGAGTGTAGAATTATAACTCAATTCACCTCCAAGTCGTTTGTCGATTTACCAATGTAAGGCATAATGCTCTAAAATTGGAAACTCAAGAACTTAGAACTTATGGAAACTCTCTCTCTTATCTAGTTAGGATTCAGAATAGAAAAGCTATGGGTTGGCCTCAGCGTGGGTGTGTCGATTCTGTGTGATCTGTTAGTATTCACAGCCCCGACAAATCGAACCGAAAGTAATATACAAAACTTCATCAGCTGTACGTGATAGACCCCGATGACCAGATCACGTTCATAAACAACGCGGTGGCGCTGATACCGACTGCCTTCTTCGACGTGAGCGTGAGCCTCTGGACCATCGATACTTCCAGCTACGTGAAGGCTTTGGCCTTGTACAGCAGGAGGTGTATTGTGGACTCGGTGAGGACAAGTGTTTGATACCGCTATACAGGGTGGGCTTTTGAGAAGGAGTGCATGGACCGTGATAGTTTGAGAAAAGTAGTGAAAGGATCCTTCCTTTCACGACTTTTCTCATCAGTCCTGAGTTCAATTTATGTGAAAATAAAAATTGCACACAGATTTTTCTTACTTTTCTAAAATCTTCTACATCTGGCCGTCCACTCCCATCTCAATTAGCCACCCCGTATAGACGAGGACAAGTCATCTCTTGTCGCGGAGGTTATGGTTCCACTTCGGATGGTATCAACACGACAGTAAGTACTATTTCCAACTTTAACTTTTCAACTGAATTTAGCAATTTCGGTTTGCAGCGTCCTTCACGCCCTTTCGGAGGAAATGAAACAAGTTGACATACGTTTAGTTACCGAAATAAGATTAAGAATAAGAAATCTTTATTTGTAGCATTACAATTTAAACTTATTTAAACTATAGGTACCTACAGACTACATTAAGATTATATTAAATTAAGGATAAGCCTACAGTGAAAAAGAGACATTACTTATGACATTAATACAATGGGCGGCCTTATCCCCTAAGAAACAGTTTTTTTACAACAACGGGAAAATAGCTGACAGAATAGATAAGATTTAACGGGAAATTGTGTGGAACCAATGGGTGATGTGGGATATCTATTATCATCCATAAAGATTAAGATTTTTTATTTACCAAAACATATGACAAGTAAGGTAACAGGTAAATACATTTTGTGAATCAACATGCTTGACTCGTAGTCGGTATGCAAAAATATTTGAGAGAGTGCAATAACTTCCAATTTACTAAAGTTTATCATTTAAAAAATCCTTAATATTATAATAACACTAAATAACTGCCTGTTATGACGACTATTATTCTAAAATAAATAGATAGTAATTTTCTAAAACTAACAACTGGTGTGAACATAGAAAATTCCGCTTATTGGCCGTGGTCCCATTCAGCTTGTTCAGGCTGTACTATTGAACATTCTTTTACTTATAGGTAGTTTCACATTATCCCAGAGTGGTATAGTCTACGTTTCATGCAAGTAAGCCGTGGGTAGAAGCTAGACTTCTGGTAAATGAAATAGAATGTAAATAGCGCATGAACTGCGGTATTAAATTTTACCTAAAGCTTAAAATAGAATTTAATTTGAATGCCATTTCTGTTGGACTCGCCTGAGTCTGTAATTAGGGAGAGTGCGTATTATTTGCACTTGCATTGCGACTGTTTCATAAATACATATTTGAACTGCTCCAGATTTGAAACGCTTTGAGCAATTTGTAACCATCTCAAATGTTGGTTCTAGCTACAGTCTACGACAAAAAATTGTGAACATCGTCGATTTTCAATTATTTGAATTAACTAAAAACTGACTCAAAATTCCTTAATATATACATACCTACACAGTTTTTTTAAGTTTAACGGAACAAACACTGATTCATTGTGAATTAAAATTTTATGAATCTATTTCGGGATCATTTTCTATACAATAGCAAAAGAATCAATCAAATTGGTTCACTATTGACGGAGTAATCGACAAATACACTTATAAACATACATACTCATACAACCAAACATGCTACTTTTTTGAAGTTGCTTAAAACAATGCGAGAAACGCTTTAGGAAGATCGACTTTGACCAGTGATTTATGTTATAAGCCCCGCAAGTTGATATTGCGATGGAACCTTCCACGTCATCCGTCGCAAAAAAGTACAGATAGCAAAAAATGTAATAAAAAGTAAATAAGCTAGGGTTCTGGGATATTTGTATTTAAACCAAGCCACACGTTCCGTGACTTTGGTAGAATTTTGCAAAATATTCAAAATGTCTATTACTAGTTGGTTCGACATTAAAATGTCCTCTGTAGTGTTCGAAGCACTTTTTAAGGCACAGTTTATATTTTGGATAACTAACTTAGAGTATTCTTTCTCTTTTAAAAAATAATTGTCCACTTTAATTATCATTTCACGAGCACGACTGTTAATTAATTTCTTACTCATTTTAACGGGTAACAGGTAACAAAACTAAACAACAAAACTCAAAAATAACAATAAAACAGAATAACAAAAACAAAAGGCTATAACAAGTACTCGATGCGCGTAAGCACGTAAGCGCGGGCTGACCTTTCGAACGGTACTGACGGTGCGACGTCGACTACGTCACCAACATGGCCGCCAATCGCAATATCAACTTGCGGGGCTTATATCTGCGCATTGATTTTGATGGGTGACTGTACGTACTAGGGGTGCCTAGGTCTAAAGGTTAGTTATATAAGTCTACGGATTAGACTCTAATCCTGCAGGTATTTATAATAATCAGAATGCTGGACAATCCACACAGCATCATCTAGCCCCAAGCTAAGCAGAGCTTTGTTATGGGTACTAGATGACTGATGTAGGTACTTAATACAATACATTACACGGATAGATATTTTTTATCATCACCATCATCATCATCATCATCATCAGCCTATATTAGTCCACTGCTGGACATAGGCCTCCCCTAATGAGCGCCATAGCGCCCTGTCTTCAGCTTGCCGCATCCAGCATCTGCCTGCCTTTATGATACATATAAATACCCAGAACACCCGGAACAAACCCGTCTTCTAGTAAGGTAACCGTCATTCCACTACAACTACTTGTATTTTTTTTTGTATATTTTTTTTCTTTGTACTTAAACTAAAAATTTTGATTTAGATAAGTATCTAACTATTTAATGTTTTGTACTTCACAGTTGATATTTAATAAATTGTTTTTTTTTTCTGTTGTGTCGACTTAATTTTTTATCGTAACTAAGTTTAATCACGCCTTTTTGTCGTTGTTGGCCTTCTGCGGTTGGCAGGCAGAAAATGCCATCGGCATTATGTCCACCATTTGTATACTTTTTACAATTGTGTGCAATAAATATTAAAATAAATAAATAAACAAATATTTACAGATCGTACAAACATCTGTCCCCAGGCGGGAATCGAACCCGCAAACTGCTGCGTCGCAGGCGGACCTTCGCCCGCCGCGCGCCACATCGGTCGTCAACATTACCTACTTCGTAACATTTGAAAATCTTTGCATATATTTTGTTTGAGTTATTTCAGGATCCCCGCGCAACGTCGTACCAAGGCTGCATGGTGCGGCACATTCTAAACAAGGTGGTGGAGAAATGCAAATGTCTGCCTTTTGGCCTCACTGGTAAAAATGCTTGATTTCAAATATGCATCACTCGATGGTATCTTTTTATTATACTACAAAATGTGTTGTAAAACTTTGTAATGGGGGGCTTTAGAGACGCACCAAAGTCAGCGGGCCGGCGACAAGTTGACAAAACTCTATCGGCTTCCAACATTATTCATACACTATCTCATCAACCCGCCGCCGCCCCTGCCGGTCTGTGTCGCCGACTTTGGTGTGTAGCAGTGTACTGTACACTCCATTTCATGAACACTACTTGCGCTGCTTTACAGAAGTCAGTGTGTTCTTGTTAAAAGGAAACAGTTTTAAAATAAAGTCTGATTGGTAGGTAATAAACGTATAAAACCAGAGCTGCTTAGAACTACCCAAGAGTCTCATTAATTTGTTACTCTATTTTATTTCCATGAATGCAGAGTAGAGTACCAAACAGATATTTAAATAATATCTCTCGTTCTTTAAATAAGTAGGAATATTATAATTAAGTCCTTAGAGACTTTCCCTTGAGGTGGCATTAAAGTAAGCCTGCTTAGGTTTTCATTTAGGGGCCCTGGGGCTTACTGAGAAACCAATAAACGATGTAGCTGGCAATATTTGTTAAAAACAAGGGCTCGTACGCCCTCGCGATTCAAAATTCTTACTACTTTTCAAACTACAATAATAAGCTACGCTTATTATTGTAGTTTGAAACCAAATAAGTTTCATAAGGAGGTTCCCTGATTTATATATTTATATGTCAAGTAAACTTTTTGTAACCCGATTCTGATGTATTCGTGAGTCTATCACTGCACGAGTGTATTTTCACCGTTTATTCATATTCTTTTGTTTTTTATTCGTATTAAAATTTAGGCAATGAGTGAGGAAAATAATATTATGTGATAGGCGCTCACGAATACCTCTGAATCGACCAGTAGGTCACTCCAACGAAGCAATCATGAGAGGAGATGACAAATTACCAAGGCTATTTATTTGAGAGTCCCACTATTGGTTGTTCATCACATCTCTCGGGTTCGGAAATTGCACGTTATTTATGAAATTTCTTTGTTTATTTCAGCCCGAGACTTGAATGTTGAGAGTTACTCCATCTGCACATGGGACAGACTCATTTGTGTTTACGAAAATATAGGTAAGAATAATTATGAATATGAATATTCAGAGTTACGCTTCGAACATAAAGGACCGCTCTAAAAAATTTGCCTGAACACCCCCTCAGATTTTCTAACGGGGAGGTGAGGTAAACACATATAGCATACAGACTCGGTGCTCAGAGATTCTTAGGTCAAGCTAAATTTAGTTTTTTCATTTGCTGAAAATGTTTTTGTATTTGCTGTAACTTACTTGAGTACCCCTGACTTCCAGAGCGGGTGCAAGCTGATATTCGCGTGGAGTTGTCCCAGAAGGAATGCTTCCAGAAGTGCGACTACGTGCAGTACGAGACAGAGGTGGAGTTCGTGAAGAACAAGAGAAGCTTGCAGTTAGTATTCCTTCATCTTCATCATCTCAGCCTGAAGACACTATACAAAAGCACTATTCAAGATACAAAGCACTTTTCAAGATCTAAGCCCGCGCTTAATCTAAAAGTTACGTCAATTCAATTCTCAAACCTGCCGGAAAGATGATTTTAGATTTTGTGTGATGTACCTATGTTAATGTATACAATGTATTTTTATGCGGCTTATACTCTAAGCCCCTAGGGAATATCTAGTAACTAGAAAACGTGTAAGTTTTTTGTAAACTGTATCGATCTATTTACTAAAATAGAGCTTTTAGATTTGCTTGACAACCATACCATCGTATTTGTTCATGACCTGTTTACTATGATGTAAATTCTATGTCTAAACTTACATTTGCTTCCACCCGTGCACTCAAGTGGAACCTTTTTTTTTGTCTCGTCGAGGAAATTCATTCACGAATAAACTGGTCTGGGGGGGACCAGAATTATGTGGGACTCGACGCCCTGAAAAGGACGTAATACCCACTAAAACCTCTCCGGTGTCCCTCTCTCGCCATTTTCGCCGAACCACGGGAACAGTTAATCATCCGCGGCCCGACTGGCGTCCCCTCTTCCTCCTATACATGGCTGGCGAGCCCACCGATCCACACACTCGCCGACCCCATTCTTCCGTCACCTTTCCTCCCCCCGATTAGGACACAGATAGGACAGACACAGTTGGAACCGCGAATGTCCACCTCTGTGCCCAGATGGGCATTGTCGCCCCATACTACTACCAGGTGTGGGTCTCACATTTACACACACAAACACTCACACTCTCACTCAAACCATTTGTTCTAGTCACGCGGGCACAGTGCCGCGCACACTCAGCTAAAGCAAGCGCGCGCATCACTGCGCCGCGTGTCCCACACCTGTGCACGAGTATCGCAGGTTACGTCCCGCGAGTCTCGTGCCATCCGTCACCTTTCACTATCACACAACCTTATGGCTACATGGCCCTCTCATACGTCATCACATCTATCCCTCCTCATGGCGCCGCCGTGCCGGGACACTGATACGGCGACGACCCCTCTCCTCTTCGAGCGGCAGAGGCCTTTCCCCAGGCCTCGCGCCCGAAGATCTCTCCAAATTCGGGTGCTACCAATTAGCACCCAAATCCATCAGGCTCCCGAGGTGGACTCGGGAGTGTTAAAATAAAATAAAATCCGTACTTCACGCGCAGATGCGTACTCAAGTGGAACCTAGATAAACCAATATAAATTCAATCAATATACAATAGCCAATGTCATTCAAGAATATTGCTACTTCATATTGAAGTACTGTTCAAATCTGACAAATAATAAATTCTTTGAAATAATCATAAGAAGCAAGTTCTACGAAATATTCAGATAAAACTGCTCTCAGAAAGTCTCATGACCTTGACATTTTATTACGACAACTCTTATCAAAGGCAAATCAGTTTTCATCCCAGACAACCATAATTGGAAATAACTATAAGCTTAAAGGGGAAATAATAAGCTAGATTTACGTTTATTCATCACCATTCTAGACCCCATTAGCGACAAGAAATTATAAGCAAACAACTTATTATAAAAAGCTCTGGGGATCTAAAATTACATTGCTAAGGCACTGGTGCCATTGATAAGTTGTAAAACCTAAACTTATTTAGGTTTTAATACTTATCAATGGCACCAGTCTCTCAAAAACAGGTATCTGGATGTTCTACACTACACCTAGCTGTAACAATTTACTGTAAGAAGACCTTCTGTGAGGAGAAAATAAATGAATTATTATTAGGTTAATATTAGGTTCAATGTGGAGGTTCAAAGTGAAAATAATTGTTTTCACATTAGGTCTGAAGAAGTTTACTATAAGTAGCCCAAATGCTAGCCACCTCCGATGCGGTAAAGGCATGCGAGCCACGAAAATAATTCATACTGAAAGCTCTTCCTGCTTCCGAAATATATCTACATACACGCTCGAAGACAAAGGAAGATTTTGCAATGAGGTTGTTTTTATAATAACAATCATCGAGATTTTGCAACTAGCTCTCGCACGAAATACTATCAGTACCTTAAATTGAACGTAGGTACTACCAGCAGCCATTTTTCTCAGGCCCATCCTTTACAAAATTAATCATTAGTGATCAAAAGAATTATCTTAGTAGGTAGGTACTATAAAACCCAGAAAACAGAACGATAACAATCGAGCCGAAAATCGTTTTTCAGTTTGATGGTGGCGCTGTGAGCCTTAATGACTTCGGAAGTGATGTGTTCGCTCCTTTTGTCAAAGCTATAAAACCCTTATATTTCACGTTCCAGAAGGCTTTCTGTTTGATTGTTTTACATTGAATACCTTTTATGGCAATTTTTCTTTTAGAGGTTGGCAAATGATATGGAGATTTGCTCAACATTTCGTGACTTTAGTTATCCGAATCCGAGTTCAGTAATAGTTATTGAAAGGAACGATTTTTTTTACATTTACATTCGTGAGGTCATAATATTACACCCAAGTGTTTGGCCGGGGGTGCGTTTTCAGTTGTGATGATGGTGATGATGTCCTCCTAGCTTTATTTAGCAAAACAATAAATATTTTAATGGTATCACACACGCAAAACGGGTTATTCCAGTTTTCCCCCTTGACAAGTTCCCCTCACAGAGGGTAATCAAATAACAAAATGAAAAAATAATCCATACACCAGATAATTATGTAGGTTAAACCTACCTAAAAAATACAGTCGCCGCCTTTGTACTCTCTACTACGAGATTTGAGATAGACGTTCTCAAAATCGGTCTAGCTACTTATAAATTATGCTCTACCACGCTTGTCCATTCCGAATATGTTAGTCCAGCATTATTTATTTACAATAAACTTTGATCACACCTAACATCTTTCTTGTTTTTCTGTACTCCAGAGGCGTGAGCAGCAGAAGCAGCGTGGTCGTCCACTTCAGCGACACAACCTGCATGAAGTACCGAAGGGAGGTCCTCTACACGTGGGACCAGATGTTGGGTATGACTCCACCATTTATTTATTTACTAGTTTCTGCCCGCTTCTATGGAAACGCATAGAAAAATACCATAGGAACTTTACGGGATTTATGGGATTATAATATAAACTTTCGCATTGTAATATTAGTGTGATAGCTCCGGCCTGCTGATTACTTCACGTGGTATCCTAGCACTCCGAAGAAGAAAATTAACAAACAGAGAAGAAATGACAGTTCTAACACAGCCCGTGGGTGTCGACAGAGCCGCCTGAGGAAACCTACCGGGGGTAGGGCAGAAGCTTCCTTCAGTGTATCGAGAACAACTCCATTGCAACAACAAGTCCACCAACCAAGCGTGGTTAATAATGCTAAACTCCCTTAGTTTGGGGGTTCGTTCAGGCTTGTTCAGCCCAAAGTCAAAGTCAAATGCCATATCACACTTGACCTAATTTTGCTCGTTTACAGCAATTCTACTCAAAGTTACAAACAGTAAATACATAGTCAAGCAAAACAAGATCAAGTGTGAGTAACATAGGTATGAGGTTAAACCTTAATAGCCTGTATAAATAAATACAAATAAAACATGACAATTGAGTTTGATATTTTGACAGTTGCCGGTCGGCTCCATCCAGCCAGAAAATTGTAGGTATTAGTTTTTGTACCATGTGATGGAAACTGAAATCGTTTATACCCAATGTCTCCCCGGCTTCATTCCATTGAATAGGATATTTTAACGTAATCGCACAGCAGTTGTTCCGGGGATAATCCAATAAAACCCAACCAAGTTACTTTTACCCCATAACAGCTAAAAGTTTTTGTAATACCTCAAAACAGACGGTACTATTATGATCGAGAATTCTACAAAAATATTATTCCATATCTTGTTCGGCCCTTAACTGTGATAAATAAAGCAAGGCGGCTCTCTTGGTGAAACGGTGTTAACAATACAATAAGTTCTTACCTAATAAGATTGTGTACACAACGTTAGATAAGATAAGATAAGATAAACTTTATTTGTAGCTGTAAAATATAACATTAATATGTACTAAAACTAATTAAATTACTAACACCACTTAAACTACATATACATATGATAATACTCGCATATAAAATACCTTAAAGCTACAAAATGGCATTCGACTCAGCATAAGTTGTGATAGCTATAGGTTATAGCTACTACAACGCTGATCTTCCGTCGAAGCCATTACGTTGCGTCACGCACGCGACTCTATAAAGAAAAAATAGCTAAAATAAAAGAAAAAAAACCAGTAGAGGCTATATATAAATAACTAGACCTACAAAGTAATTAGTTATCCTACTATAGATAACGTAAAACAACTACTTATCTTCATTTCAACAGCGAGAAATACATTTTTATGTAATATTGGAGAATATCTATATCACAACAAGAAAAAAGAAAGAAAAACAAAAAAATACAAACATGTACCAGGCAGACTAAGCCTAAGTTAATAAATAATACCTAGGTTCTCAAAATATTAGCCTACAGGTGACCCGAGCAAAAAGGCAAGGAGAGAGGAGTGCCGGTAGAGCACCTAATACAATAATTGGCATACCGCAATACACATACTACAAAATTGAAATTTCGTTTCTGAGATCTTACGTTTACCACATGAACTTAGATATTATATGATATACAACGATAATATTATTTACTCTCGTACCGCTCTCACCTTTTAAACCTTTCCTCCAAAATGATCCGCCATTTATTGAATTCATTTGTTACAAAAAATGTGATAGATGAAGAACCGCTCGACCGATTTTGTTCAAACTTCACATAAACCATCTACTAAATAGTTCAAACAAAGCCTAAACATTTGGTTTGGATAGGTGAGCCCGTTCTTGAGTTATAAAATTACAACGAAAAGTGGCATTGATTTTTATATACATGTATATTGATTAATAATATGTTTTTTAGGAAGTAAAACACATTCATGATGGCCGCCTTAGCAGTGCTTTATTCACACACACACACAAACACACACACACATACATATATATATATATAAGCAAGTCTTAGTACAGTTACTCTATGGTTACCATGCAGCTACTGCCCATGGCTTTGCTTGTGATGAACTAAACAAGGGGTGTTCTGCCATAACCACATCACTTGCCAGGCGGTTTGTCGATCGCAGTCGAAGTGTCAAAAATACATAGAAGGAAGCTGCAGCAGCCTTTACTCTTGTTGGTTATCTTAATCGACTCTTACGACATCCGCGGATTGAGTTTGAGAGAGAGATTGATTTATACACAGGGACCGCCATGGCTAATCCTATTTCTATGCCTTATTATCCATTCAGCTGTCACCTACCTATGTCATTGAATTTTTTTTTGAAATTGTTTTGCATGTTTATGTAATATTTTCATTGTCATTGTATTTTTTCTCAAAATGTTTGTCTTTGTTTGTACATTTGTTTAAACTCCGTGATGTCACGAAACGGCTCAGTCGGAAGACCAGCGTTGGTTGTACGCAAATACAACCAACTCATGCTGAGACAGGGACCGTTTTGTAACTCTAACAAACTGTCTCTGTTCTTTTGTTTTAAATTGTATATCTGTGTTTAAGTACTTTGAGTTACAAATAAATGTTTCTATTTCTATTTCTAATTCTATGAAAGGTAGATAACAGACAGACAGACACTCACGTTGACATTTATCATTTAGTATCAATAATTCATAGTATTCTTTAAAATTTAAATTCTATGTTTGCAGAACAAAATGTCTCATTAATAACGAAATAATTCTCCAACCACACACTCTATTTGATTTCTCTATTAATTGTTCTCAAGTAAGTCAATCTCTGTCTACTGTCTGTACCAAAATGTAGGATAACTTTGTTCCAGTAGAGAGATTTAAGGTCAGTTCACATTATTCCAGTCCAGTAATCCAGCGAATCAACATATACAGTAAAATATATTCAGTCACTGACACAGAATAGGTACATTCCAGTGACGGATCACAGTATTCCAGTGGCATTTCAGCGCTGGTTTCGATCGCTGGAATACTACTGGAACAATGTGACCGGCCTTTATCCAACGAGAGTGAAAGTGCTTTTCGTACATTATTATTGAACTGATTACGCTATCACTGTGGTATTTTGGGAGCTATGACGTCATCACGATGAGTGTGATTTATTACGCAAAACTCTTCACAATCGTTCACAATTATTCGATTCTGAGAACACGCGGAACGAAAAATAAGTACCTATTTGGTACTTTTTAATAAAGTTATAATTCTAAAGGTACCATGAAAATAACTTTCCAAAATACGGATCTAATGCACAAGGAAAAGCTTTAGTAACTGAGATTTTGATAATTGACTAGATAAACGAGTTTTTTCCTCTCTTATAAGTACCTACTCCTTACCCTCCAAAGATAACGGTGAAGATAATCAAGTACTTAACAATTTATTTCTTGAACTAAGTAATAATAATTTAGTTTTAAAATATTTACTATCGTAAATGTCCATAAGTTTTATTGAAATAAACGTTATATGTAGTCATCCCGTGATCACGGCATAGTGTAAACCTGCTGAAATGTCTGGACAAATGTGTAAATAAACGCGATAAATACCCAGTGATTAAATAGTTATATTATAAAACGTTATTGATTCTGGTTATAAGTACAAATTGTTTTCTTATTTTTCAGCAAATCTCGGAGGTATCTTCGGACTGTGTCTGGGTGGCTCCATCATCAGTGTCATCGAAATAATCTGGTTCATGGGGGATATCCTCTTTGCTCTCATAGGTGGAATCTTCCAAAGAAACGTTCACAAGAAAAATAAAACTGGATGGAAGAAATCAAACAACCAAATCTTTACGTTGACCCATAACGATTGGTCTACCAAGAACGATAAAAATACTTATATGTTAGATATAAATTTACGAACTAGAAACAATGTTGTCAATTCTTGTGTCGCCAAAACTAAATTAAGCAAAGACATCAAATAATATCCCAAAAATTTTGACTTCGACGGGACTTGAAACCGCATTCTTAGTGGGGTACGGGAATGTGCTAACCAACTACCTACACCACGAGGTCAAGTGTGGGCGAGGTCAAATTACCCTCAGTGTGAGGGCTTACGCACTATCCTACCAGTGTGATTAGATTCCTACTAAACAGTCCCTCTAAAGTGGCTTAAAACTTTAGCAAGGCGTGTGGGGTAACATGGGGATAGCCACCTCGGTGGTGATACGTGCCACGCTGCCGAAAACCATAACTTCTGAATTCAGAAATCATTTTTTTTTCTATGATTTTATCATGCTCTTATTTAACGGTAAACAAATGAGGTCCTTTAAATCAACAAGGTAAAACAGGAATAAATTTGGTTAAGTGATGGGTAATTTTATTAACATTTCATAAATTTCAAACAGGCTCAGAATTTTTTTTATACAACTGCATCACGAATTTAGGAAGATGAGGCGGGAAACTAAATTCATAGAAAATCTGTAGATTCAATTTGTTAATTTTTTTGAGTACCTCTGTAAATTAAGTTAGGTACTCGAGGTGGATTTGTATGCCTCCAGTTTTTATGAATTAATTATAACCCTCGGCACGCGCCCGCTGAAATGTTACTTAGTGATCAAAGAAACAACTTCGTTACCTTCCGGTTTGATTAGTAAATTTCCTTTCAGGAAGATTTTTTATATTTATTATTAATATTTAAATCAATCAATGGTGCGCCTGAAAAAATGTTATTCAATAAGTCATTTTCTGTACCTACCTTCTTTAGCTGTTGCCCGCGACTTCTGTTTTTGAGATTGTCTAGGTTATGAGAAACCAGAAAGATTTTAATTTTCTAGACCGAATGGTTTCAAAATAAATATGGAATCAAACTTGTTTATTTCCATACACACATAATTATGTACACTTGACACACACGTACCAACATGCCTAGCTGTTTCCCGCAACTTGACGAAGTCGCTAAGCCAAAAAAGTTCAGTCATTGAGCCCTTCCCAACTCCCGTCTACGTTTCGCTTCGTTCGGGTTCTATCCGGGCTCCAGCCACCTCTTTTTGGATTTTATGACCTGACCTAAAGGTTACTTTTGAGGGGCTGCGCCCCCTCAACCCCCCGTCTTAAATTGAACTCTGACCTGACTTGTTGGTACTTTTCTAACTCCAGTTGTGTAGCCACCATGTCTAGATTTGTCAGATTAAGCTTTTTGAATAGGTACCTAGATAAAGTACCTTTGTGAAACATTTTTAAATGAAACGAATAGATATTATAGTTTGTACAGTGGGTTCTATTTATTAAAGCATTTTTGTTAACAGTTTTTCATTTGATGTCAATTTATTAATAATTGACACTTAATTTTGCAAACCATTCTTTATTTTTATTTTTAATAAGGAAAGGTAAGAGTTAAGTTCAAAAAGTGCCTTACTTTACTCCGAGATGCTTCCTTGTTTTTCTGAGGGTACGTGATTGATGATTACGGCATTTATTATTTATTCATTTGAAATACTCTCACATTACATTTATTTATCCGTGTGACGTGCGTTGACATGTTTGATTTATTAAAGAAGTCTTACGTTAGGACGGTACGGAAATATTATGGAAAAATATTCGGGGAAACGTGTTTCCTATCAAACAATTTGTAGTAAACATAAAAAGTATTGGTTCTTTGAATTCTGAACAAGCTAAAATAATAATAAGGTTTCACACATTCGGCTGAAAGGCTTCTCGATACTTATATCATCCAAAATCAAATAAGGAGTAAGATGAGCAATGTATAGCAAATGGAAGATAGATAATAAAGAGAAATATATTTTAAGCAGGGTGGGGTGCTATACGGGTACATAACGACCTTCAAGGTTTTTTTTTAACCATTTGTTTTTATAAGTCAGAAGGTTTTGTTCGGAATAATTAAAACAAATAATATAATTTAATTGAAATAATTTTGACGGAATAAGAATTTCATCAAACCTGTATGGAAAATGTTTTCAGTCTGGCATTTTTATTGTGTTATTACAATAAAAATGCCAGAATCTCATAAAAGAAAATAATTTAAGTCACAATAAAGTTGTTCATATTTAATTTTATTATGTTTATTTACTTACACAATAAAACAAAAAAAAAATCGATTAATGTCAAGGTGCACAATAAACAGGGTTATTTGACTCGTGATATTTTACCGCCTAAAGTCAATATGGCCGTGCCTCTGCAGCATGTCGGCCGAGAGCGCGTGCGCGGGCGCCGTGCGGCGCGAGCTGCGCGTCACCTGGCTCAGCTGCGTCGTCTGCCGCAGCTCGACCCCGCGCGGCAAGGCGTGCGCGTTGCCGTTGTACCGCATTGTGCTCATCTGGTGGGAAATATAATTACAACTTGTACGTAGATATAAAACAACAATCACAAAGGGCACAGCCACTGCACACTGCGGGCGCCTAGGTAAACTGGCTGTCGGCGGGCTGTTTTGATTACCATCGAAACCACGCGCCTAGCCCCCAGCGGTAGCTCAGAGTTCAAAATACAAATCTGCCATCGCCTCGCTTAACATTAGAGCTTTATGGTTTAAGAAACTTTATTCTCATAAGAATTACAAAATTTCAAGAGCTTATACTTATTATTACTATTAGCTAAAGTCTATACAGCCGCTGTCTGTCAAACCCTGTATATTGATCCAGCTAAGTTTGCAGTGTGATATCTGTCAGATGTCTGTTTTTGGATTTTAAACTCGAAATACTTACGCGCCTACCTATCGAAATCACATTCGACCGAAGCAACCCGCTGACCTAGCCGCGCCTATCTGATACCGCTGATATTAGGCGCTTGCAGAGCGGCCGTGGCCTAAGTACTATGGGACATTGCCTGCCTCGTTGGTCTAGCGGTCAGCTTGTTCAACCGCTGATTTTACGGTCCTGGGTTCGAATCCCGGGTCGGGCCAATAGTTGTCACTGGGGTTTTTCTAGCAAGAAAAATTTACACTTGCAGCCCGGAGTCAGGAATTTGACGGTGTTACACCCCCATCCCTCGGAAAGGACGCTAAGCCGTTGGTCCTGCGCCTGACCTCTCCCCGGTCGTGTATCCCGGTCTGTCGTCCGATCAGATTATGAGAGTGAGGGAATACAGAGTGTACCTGTGTTTGCGCACACACTTGTGCACTATAATATGCCCTGCGCATCGGGGTAGTCTCCGATGATATACTGGCCGCCGCGCCGCGGTCGGAATTAGGAGGACATTACTATGGGACAAGTAGGCATGAATCACAGTTGAAGAGAAGAGTCTCTGTGCCCAAAACTATGCAATAGCGCACTTGGACTGCATGTCGTTGCTATCTAGTTAGTAGATAAACTATTTAAAATATTTTTATATTTGTAAATTTAATTTAAAAGTGTAGTTTTAATTTGAATCTATATTATTTCTCTTCTCTTGGCTATAATTGAATGGGTTAGGGTACATTGGATTAGTTTATAGTAGGTACTTACCTACAATACGTATTTACATTATGTAAACATTCTGATATGTTAGTAAAACAAATGTGACGTGTAATTCTTGAAATGAACGAAATAAATGATTATTGATTATTACTATCGTAATTTTAACGTTTTACGACTCCTTGTCCGTTCGGGCTAGGCATCTAGATTCAATCTTGCTTCCCCCTTTACTCCGTGCAATGAAATGGAAGACCCTTGAATTTATTTATCCGTAGTATTATGACTTGATTCCAATATTTCCAATAACTAATCTCGAACATTTCAATTCGAAGTTATTTGATTCCAAATTAAGTTTTTCCTTATTATATCAATGAAAATCGGATAGCCAAGACAGTTGAGTTGTTATCGGTCTAAGTTAAGAGATATCTACTTAAATTGACTTCAAAGGCTTAAGTTCGTGCTTAGACCAAACTTCGAGGATGCTTTCGGAAGATTCGGTGAGTCAAAGTAATCGTCATAATTAAGAAGGCTTCTACACTTATTATAGCAGAGATTCAAAGCTACTCATCCTTATAACAATGGCGATAAGATTCAGTTCACTTCGCACAGTCCATAACCACGTACCAATTTCCGTGCCGATGTTTGTCCTAGCAGTTAATCCGAGGAAGCAGGGCGCACATCAATCATAGGTTAATCTCATTAGCATGTAAACAATAAAGATTGATTACCTGCAAATAGCACCTCTTGTGCGGTTCGTGGTAGAGCTCATAATCGCTTGAAGACCCTTCAGGCTTTTGTGTGCATCGCCACTGGAAAATAAATCATATTTATTTTGAGTTACTCGCCGAAATGTAATATTGGGTTAATAATCAAACCACAATGATTGATAGTTTTCTACTCAAAGATTTATTATTTATGTGAACTTCAAACTGCGATCCCCAACCCGCATGTCCAGATTATGGGCTAGTGCCCATAATCCCCACGCTGGGCATGCGGGTTTTGTGGGTCTTTTTTCTCATGGGGGTAGTCCCCCCATGAGAAAAAGACCAATAAAAAGGAAATAAATCAGGGGGAGGCCTGCGCCCAGCAGTAGACCAATTTAGGCTGTTCATGTGAGGTGAACTTGAAAATTAATATTGGCTCGTTATAATCTAATCAACATTAAATACACACTTTCAAGAATTCAAGAAATTTTATGTCTACAAAGACATTGTTAAGTATAAACTAAATATACTTACTTATACTAAATAATATAAAAGGTAATTAAAATAATTATAGAAAAACACAAAATTTAACGAAACATAATTAGCAAACACGATCTAAACTCGAGTTTGAAAAGGAGTTAGAAATGATGAATAAACATTTGAAAAACCAAAAACCGTTTCAAGCTTCTGAGATTTACTCCGGTGCTGATATCAGTGCGTAAAATATTTTTCACTAATTTGTTTGGTTTAGAAACGTTTTTTGTTTACAAAAAATATCTTAGATTCTAGAATTGAGTACAAAAGACTCTGGTCTAAAACAAATTACGGTCACGTTTAGGAGAAGCTTGTGTGACAACTTTAGGAAGTTGTTCCGTTTTAAGGTTGTCGCACATCAGGAGCGCCCTGCTACCGCACCTACAGCGCAAAAATATGCATTCAAATATGGGCAATGTATGTAACTCGTTACATGCATGCATTTCGTTCCGTTAAGCGAGGCCATGGCATTAGGCGACAGACAGCTGCGACCCGTTCCATGCTTGTAGGGTGCCGTTTTGTCACTAGGTAATCACACTATCACATCACATTAATACTAAAAATGCGAAAGTTTGGATGGATGGATGTTTGTTACCTCTTCACGCCAAAACTACTGAACGAAATTTTGCATACAGATAATTCTAATCCTGGAATCAAACATAAGCTACTTTTAATCCCATAAATCAGTTCCCATGGAATAGAAATCACTTTTAAACTGTTATAAAACAACGCGTGCAAAGCCGCGGGCAAAAACTAGTAAATAAAATAAAATGTTTATTTCGTCTTATCCAACACATCAACATTTCTTAATTACAGATCTAGCCTTAAGATAATTTGTACCACAAATTGGATGTGTGGAAAAGACCCATTTTAAGGCCTCACTTGAGTTCCTGGCTGGGGCTCCAGCTCTGGCGTACTTAGGTTTTTTATTCATCTTATGATAACGAGTTTAAGTCCATATTTGAATGCACATTTTTGCGTTGCACGGTAGCGGCGGCGTTGGCATCCCACCGATGTTATCCAACGTGCCAGATCTTTAGTCCTTGTGAACTCTTAAGAAGGTTCTAGAATAACTCACAGTGAAGGTCTGTTTGCAGACAGGTTTAGCTGTGCAGAGCAGTTTCCTTGCTGACCGCTGGAAGTTCCTCGTCATGAGGCAGTACACTATGGGGTTGATGGCAGAGTTGGCGTGCCCTGCAAAGCATTTGGTGTTCGTTTACGATGACCATTATTTTCCCGTACCTTAGTTCACACAAAAAACAATGATCATAAAAAAGTGAACTCTACGTGGTTGGTACTCAGCCACGGAAGTAAGCAAAAAAAGATTACCTACACCTGTGCCTACACCAAGCAATTGATTCGTGTCCCCGCGGTGTGTCAATTACGTAGAGACTTCCAATACTGAATATGAGAAGACATTTCATTACTTCAATGGAATTTTGATGGATGGGAAAGTAAAAGGAAACATCAGATATAATAATAATCAAAACAATTAAATTTTCCGGTTCCATTTTCAAGAACTTCGCAGTAAATAAGTTTTTTATTTCATTTCTAAAAATAATTCAAATATTTCCTTTTATAGGATGGGCTTAAACGTTTAAAAATACAAGCTAATTTCACAAAAAAACCTCTCAATCAATTAACCTTTTAAGAATAATATCAATAGAACGGCCACGCTTACTTTCTTTGAACTTCGAACAACTTCGACAAAGCAATATTTCAAATAAAAAATCTAAAAGGTTCGTTTTTGTCGTAGTAAAAGCGAATACAAAACAAGCACTGCGCCGTAGCGCCTTCGTAGCGATACAAACTTTTACGAACTACGTAGAGGCAAAATGGTCTTTGTTTTGGATGTGGACGTATATTCCCAGATTTAATTTGAATCCTAAATAAAATTTAAAACCTATCTCAAACCACTCCCTCACAACATTAATCCATAAAAACTTTCCATAGAACTTTGACAAAAATATGGACACAGTGTCACATTTTCGAACTAAGTTTAAGTCAACGATGACTTAAACTTAGTGCGTGCGTATGCGTCGACAGATTAAACCGTGTTTTGTTAGTGTTTACCTTTAACTCCGTTTAATCTCCATTCCAGCATGCGGCCCTGAGTACGATAAACTAATTTCTACGAAACTACGAACTTTCAGCCTTTGACAAGATTGAAGTTCTGGAAGCTCATCCGCGGATCGCTGGAAACTTGCATTTCCCGTTAATTACTTATCTATTTTCTTCGTATTACGGTGCTGGACTCACACCAGCGCCACTACATATTTTATGATGTGAAATTGGTCTTGGTAGCCACCGAACTCTGTTTTCGCATGTCTGCCTTTACTTCAAAACTTCGCAAAATATAACTAAAAAACCAACTTCGAATCCTTTCATTTTACACTGTTTTAGACTTTAAGGGTACAAATACTAATCCCACGGGAGTAACATTGACGGAACCAGCTCATTTGTATACAGTGGCGAAAGGATTTTCAGAATCGGTCCATATTTGACGGAGAACATAATTAACATTTAATTTATCGAAAGCTGTTTGACTTTATCTCACAACGATTCTTAACTAATAATGAAAATCGTAATTTGTTCAACAGGAGAGAATAACGATTGTTAGTTTAACGCGCCTTTATTTCTGCCTGGTATATTGCTTCTAAGCAATGAGGCCGCCCATTGTACTGTACGTGTCTCATGTAATGTCTCTTTGTAATGTTGTCTTTTTGTTGCTTATAGCGTAATTTGATTTAACCCGCACGCTTACTCTGTGTCGAAGTTTGTTAATGATTTCATGGTTCTTGTGGAAGTGATGGAAATTCAGAGGAAATTGGATGCCTGAGCACATTTGACTGGATGTCACATGTTCACTCCTCGTCGTTATAAAAACATGACGTACAAAGCCCTCTTCTATCCAAAAGAGCCCGTTCTGTATAACTTGGGTACTCAATGAATGAGATTGAGAATGACGTTATCTGTCATGCGGTTCTGCTCAGATCTTATAAGCGATGGGTGGAGAATAAAGAAGGTTTAGTTCTCAATTCACAGCGTGTGCTTAGGCCAGTTAAAGTTGGTAATATCTAAGATAAAGTACTGATTATAAGCCTGATTCAGATCCCGCGGAAGGCGAAGATGAATACACTATAGAACCTAAAATTTTGCGCTGTTTTCTGGAAGGCAAGTCACATATAAAATGTCTTTAAGTAAGGACCTATCTCAAATCCCAATTCGTCTCGGTCGTCGTTCCATGCGGTATGTCTCCTGGAGCCAACGGGAACCGGGGCGACGTCACAGGCGAGTCGTCACAGTCCAGATAATTTAATTAATCACAGTGCGGGAAGTGCTAGCGAAGGGGTCGCGGCACGCGGTTTTGTAAAATTCCAAACTTGGTTTTAGCGGAGGCGACACGCGTCTGTCTTTAACATGTGTGCATCGTAGACTCATTGACGGTGGCGGTGGAGGGTGGCGTCGCGTTGTTGTATATCCCAAGGGTGGGGATGCGATCGACCTTCGACTCGTTGATCATTTCAATAGGCCAATACAGTAAGACATCCTTGGCTATGTGAAAGACCAACCAAAAAACAGCGTTTTCTACATAAATTTTGGTATCTAAAAAACGAGCGTAACCAATGGGACTGCATAAGACATGACATGATTCTTAATTCTATTCTATAAGTACGCTTTCACGACTCATTGGCTGCATTTTGATTAAGATTAGTAAATGAAAGTAAATGAACCAATAAACGGCGGAACTACTAGTAGTACGAGTAGAGAGACTGATGTAGGTACTCACGGATAAATCAAAATCAACCTGTTGTTCAAAAACACATCTGCACAAACTCTCTCATAGATATGAGAGAGAGTTTGTGTAGTATCAAATACTTAGTGAAAGTTAGTGGAGTAGCTTACAAATATTCAGATGGGTATTTAATGACGAATTTTTGGTAGATATCTATTGAAAACTTCTCTCTGTTTTATCATATGCATTTAGTATGCCTCTCGATCGACTGCATGGTTGTTCCATTGTAGTATTCTATGTAGATTTTTCTATCGAATATCCTGAGAACGTGACTCGTCTAGCCCTCGTTTCATTTGCTTGCTTAGTTAACAATACCTCAAACTTACCTATAAACAAAGCATATGGCAACACAGCACTCAGATGCTTGGCGTTGACAGCACTGACGTCCAGCAGCAGCTGCATGATGTTGTACGGCAGCCAGCACAGCGCAAAGAGCACCGCTAGGAGTAGGAGGATCCACGCTACTCGCTTCCTCTCCTTCATCAGTCGTAGACCCTGGGACACCAGAAGTTATACTTTGACAACAAAGAACTTATATCAAAAACTCAACGTCTTCTTGCTTGTTTGTTTATTTTAGTAGCAATGAATATCAACTTGCCTACAATATATTTTGTAACAGATAGATCCGGTTACCAAAAGCTGGCATGAACAACACTTGCAAACATTGCACATTATACTGCCTGTACCATCTTCGCAGCATCTTCATCAGCGTCATCGTGCTCGTCAGCGTATTTGTTAGCCGTTTTATTATTAGTGTATTTGAATTCTGTAGAAAGGTTCTTTAAAAAGTTTGTGTGTAAATAATTCATGCCAGCTTTTGTTGCGCGACTTATTTATTTATTTTATTCCAACCACAGGGTCCTCACGCAACAAATGCAAAAACAATGCTAAAAATCCGTGCCGTAAACAACACAAATTCTTACATCTTCTAAACCACCACCCCCGCCCCCCGCACTCAAGTCGTAGGTTCATCAAACGTTGCGTGTTCTTCCAACACAAATAAAGTTCTTGTTTATACCGCTTACATTCGAATCTTCTAAAGCATTTCAAACAAACTTTTCCTCTAGCTGACTAGCAATTTTGCTGTTTTCTACTGCGTATGGATTCTTGACGAACCGCTTATTGGACGAACCGCTTATTGGACGAACCGCTTATTGGACGAACCGCTTTTTGCATGAACTGCTAACAAATCTTTTTTTGTTCACAAAGTAGACGTTACCAGTTGAATTAATTGGTAAAGTGTAAGTAAATTGTTTTGAACTAAATACTGAAATTCCTAGGTATTTTTCAATTAAGTCGTTAATTTACTGTTGAACTAAAAGCCATTTTCTAAGTCAAGACGAACTAATGAAATACTCGCTTTATCTACTTTAATATCTAGGTTCAAAACCTTTAAAGTTCTAAGAATGTGGGTTGCGACGATCTTTAGATTTATAAGTCAGACTATATATACCTATATATTAATTTAAGCATTCCAAGAAACATTATTTGTTAGTGTGGTTAGTACTTATGAGTAGATATTTAATTTGAAAAAAAGAAACTGATTTTTTTTTAAATTTAAAACGTTATTGCACTGATGGATGGGAAAGGATGGTTTTAATGCCGAGGCATTTTCTACCTGCCGACCAAAAACACATGTTACACACACACAGGGGGGCTGGCTGAAAAGATGGCGATTTTAGTTTGAAATTATATGGCATAGACTGCATAGGCCGACATGAAGTAAAAGTAAAAGTAAAAATGCGTTTATTTTGTGACCAATACATACATAGCACATACAAAAGTTAAACGTTAATACAAAAGTAAGATAAAGGTCACAAAAATGGCCAACACTCAGCAGATGCTACGGTAGGATGGATCCTGCCATAGCGCTGGGCTTCCGTGTATGACACACTACCACAACCTTTATTCTTGCGCGAAAGATCACTGCCATCTATCGAGTTAGGTATATGTAAACAGGGTTTTGTTCTTTTTTGGAAAACGCCTCATTAGGTAATCCTAATGAGGCGTTTTTCGAAAAAGAAAACCCATTCGGCCATCGGGCCAAAAGCTACAAAAGCGATATTTTACTTACATATTTTGTATTTCAATAAAGGCTAGGTTTCCTGCAAATGTTTTTTATTTTGAAAATCCATTTATTACCTGATGATTTTTTTCGGTGAACTTATGGCCCTTGACGCACTGAAGCACACACAGGCATTTTACTTTGATTTGCATTGTATTGTTTGATTTTAATAGTCAATAAGGTTACATTTTTGTATTTTGTACGTGTCTGAATAGGCAAATAAATCATTTATCTATCTATCCCTAGGGGAGGCCTCTGTCTAGCAGTGGATTGGGTATAGGTACTCTGATGATGGTGATTTATTTCCCAGTGTAGTGTACGACTGGTGCTCGTATACCACTCACCTGCTGCATGCTGACGTTTCCCTCGTCGACGTCGAACGGCGGCCGCACGGAGCACAGCGTCCGGCCCATGCACGCATACGACATAATCGTTATCGAGCCTGCACACGACAACATCAAATAAATAAATAACAGATTCAGCCAACAGCCAACTCAGAGACGGTTTTTGCGCGGGACTGGTACTTAATATTTTCATGCTTAAATTAACTAGCTAGTCCGAGCGCGCCGACGGGAGACGACAAAACAAATTAATTCAGATGATTTGATCTTTAAATCGGGTTTTCACTGCGAAAGAGTAATGAGCGGGAAATGAGAGATGAGTGAGTGGGCGGAGTTAATTTCAACGCTTTGTGCTCTCTCACTCCTTTCCGCTCGACTCTCTCTGTGCTCGATTAGTCCTTTCCGTTCAACTATTTCTTGGTGGAAACAGAATGGCTCGCTCCGCTCGCAGTGGAAATTCGGCTTTGGATTTGAAATGGTACACTGGCGTTGCTAGTCCAGGATCGCGGTAGGTACTGATTATGAAGCTCCATCATTCCGGCGACTAAGAATGTGCGAGGCGTAAAAAATTGGCCTTTATCGGTCTTTTGGCAGTCTTCTCTATCCTATGCTTGTCACATTCGGAAATCCCATTTCCGCAATCAAGCAACTTTTTACCCGACTGTGGGACGCAAAGGAGGCTAATGTGTGAATCAACCTTTTCATATAAGTAAACAACAAAATAAATTAATATCCGGTCCACTTTAATTGTAATCTGAGTACTGACTACACCGCATTCTCGTGAGGTTGTGGGTTCAATCCCCGTCGAAGTCGAAACATTTTTGAGATTTTATTTCATTTCTAAGAAATTACCCATAGTGTGAGAGTTAACATTATTTTAGTCATAAACCAAAGGGACTTCCACACTTCTAAAATTCGATTCCTCTTGCACTCTAGTGTGCCTGCAGCCTAACACAACAGGACGGTACATTACGTCACGAGGCTAGTTCTTCTCACATCGTGCGACCCAAAGCTAATGTATTGTCATCCTTGTGAATGTAGTCATCAGCATCATCATCATCAGCCTATATTAGTCCACTGCTGGACATAGGCCTCCCCTAATGAGCGCCATAGCATAGCAAAGTGAATGTAGTAGTACAATTAAATAGCGCCGCTTTTTAAAATATATACGAGGACCATCTCAAAACGCGGATGAGACGAGAACAACACGGACGAAGTCGCGAGCAACAGCTAGTTTTAAATAAAATTAAAACTTTTGTAGCATTATGAAATTTATCCACCGTCGACCTTTTGCACGTGTAATAATGCCACATAGCTAAAGGCCAACACGGATTTTCTTAATTAAAATAAACGGACAGATTATTATCATGTACGTACCCATATTTTTATGCCAAACAGAGTTTCGGCGGATTCGCTTAATTGCAAACGGTTCAAATTTATTAGCTAAATTTTGGTAAGCATTAATTTATAATTAGGATCCATTATTGTGAATCTGTGCGTAGAAAATCTAACGTTTGGGATTTTCCAGGAAGTTATTATGTATCTATATAAAATGTAGCAATTTGCTAATGTTGGATCACTCAAAAACCCTCGAGGCGATAAGCTCGGCACGATAACTATAATCAACCAAAACGAATTTTTGGAATCAATTTCATTAATGTACACATACAATATATATTATTATCTCGACATAATTACTTGTTGTGTGCAAACGAGCCACTTGTGGCCTGAATCGGTGAATAAATAGTGGACACTCCGAATTTTCCATATCCTTAAACTAAGTACACATTGGCAAAGCGCGAGCTTCAGAGCGCCTAATGTGTATGTACGTACACATTAGGCCAATAAAGTCATTATTGTTAGGGATAATTAACAGGATATTTGGAAAAATTAACACGTTTTGAGGCGTGTATGTTACGTACCATACATAGTGTAAAATAAACCCCAATTTTGTTTCAACTCAGTATTATAGAAATAGTTTTTATCATTTTATGCACTAGAGTAAAATTCTGGCATTGATAGATCATGTGGTTATTTATTAAAAATTATCAAAGTTGCCCTATTTCCGGATCATGAAATATACAAAAAAAAAGAAAAAAAACTGGGCTACTTATTTAAGTTTTATCTGTATACAATCGTTGTACATACATATAATAACAGACCATCAAGCAAGTTTTTGACTCGGCGACGAAACGGTCGTCGCCGACCGACTAGAGTCGAGCTTACCCGATTTAACATCACTGACTCGACTCGTAACGGCTTAGGACAGCTCATTCATTATTCAGAATACCTAACCGAAACATGCCGTTTGCTTACTTTTCTTTTGGAACTTTACTGTAAAAAGATCGAAATTAAATAAAATAAAATTCAAACCTTCACCCCTCCACCACCTTTCGGAATCAAAAGAGCCACATTTGGTTGCATCTGGTGGGCGCTACCAACCGCTACGCGCTTGGCAAAGTTCCCGCGTCGAAATTCGACCGCAACTCGTTTCCCTCCCTTTGGGATCTCACCGAATACTGTCCATAGCGCGTTTATTTATACCAACTTTTATTTGATAAGCCCTAGAGGCAGTTCGAGGTTAGAGAAAATAATAGAAGTAATGTGGCCCCCATTTTGTTTACAGCCTATAAAGTTTGAAATAATAGGTCTTTCAATGAATATTATACGTCAAAAGATCTAACAATTATTAGTGTATTCGTGTCTGAGTCTCTTTTCAATGAAATCCAAGTATAGCCTACCACCAGAGGGATTCACCAGGTGCAGAGTGTAAAGTATACATGGTGTCCATTTTATTGTGTCAATTTCTAGGTTTGATCATTGTTTAATTTTGAGTCTCGAGAGCAATGAATCCGGGTCACTCAAAGAATCCAAAAAATCTCGGAAAGTAAGAATGCTAGGTTAATGCAATAAATTGTATTTAATAGACAATTTAATACTCCTTAAATGAAAGTATTAAAACTTCTTAGTTATTGTAAAGTTATATCATAAAAAAATCAAATTTGAAAAGGGAACACTGTCGAAGATGGAACTACGAAATTACAGGATTTGTTTTTGCTTTTGTTTGTAATCTGTCATTTATGTTGGTACATAAACCAGGTTGATAGTGCTCAATATTCATTATTCAAGCTGAAATCATGTCGCTTACACTTGAAGAATGCACCAGAATACTTACATTGTTGGAAACCGGCCGGAGTCAGCGCGATACAGCCAGGACTGTCGGTGTGTCGCTGTCAACAGTACAAAGAGTTCTCCGACGTTACGAAGAAACTGGTTCTAACCTACGCAGACCAGCAACGGGCAGAACTAGGTGTACCACAGCACGAGAAGACCGATACTTGGTGAACACCATGCTTCGAAATCGCTTTCTCACAGGAACTGAACTCACAAATCAGTTTCGACGCCTCGGAGGAAGTAACCCAAGTGCATGGACAGTAAGACGTCGGCTTGCTGAAAACCCCTTAGACCTGCAAACGGCCCTAAACTGGAGCGTGGCCATCGTATTTCAAGACTAAGATATGCCCAGAACCACGTCAATTGGAGTATTGAAGATTGGTCGAAAGTTATGTTCTCCGACGAATCAAAATTTATGCTCTACAAGCACGATGGAAGACACAGAGTGTATAGAAGACCAGGGGAAAGATTCAAGCAAGCATGCATCGAAGAAAAAGTAGCCTACGGTGGTGGGTCTGTACTTGTGTGGGCCGGAATTTCCTCTGAAAGTCGCACAGAGCTGGTGATCATAGAAAACGGCTCTTTAACTAGCGTAAGATATGTGGAAGAAATCCTCAACGAACACGTTGGTCCATTTATGGTCAATTTGGGTGAGGATGCTATATTTATGCATGACAATGCCCGACCTCATACAGGTAGGATTGTGAATGACTACCTTCAAGAGATGAACATTACTTGTATGGAGTGGCCAGCGCGCAGCCCGGATATCAACCCAATCGAGCATGCTTGGGACGAGCTAGGGAGATGCGTAAAACAACGAAACCCTCCCCCAATCACGCTTCCTGAGCTCAAAATTGCTCTCACAGAGGAATGGGAGAATATTGCCCAAAATCGTATAAGGAACTTGGTGTACAGCATGCCAAACCGCGTAAACGCAGTAATGGGAAGCACGAGGAGGTAATACGAAGTATTGAAATTCAAGAAAATCGTCATAAAGTTCAAAAATTTCATGTTTCCTATTTTTGTTTTAAGGAGAGATCAGCAGTTTTTTTTCTTTATGTAATTTTGTGTAAATAAAATGTATGGTGACTCATATTTTTTTAACTTTCATTTAAGGAGTATTAAATTGTCTATTAAATACAATTTATTGCATTAACCTAGCATTCTTACTTTCCGAGATTTTTTGGATTCTTTGAGTGACCCGGATTCATTGCTCTCGAGTGTATTTTATCATGAAAATCGTTTAAAAAGGAGATATTTGAGTAATTGGTATCTGAGGTTTATGGGTTATTCCAGTTTTCCCCCTTGACAAATCTGGGAATTCACACTTACTACGTCATAAATGTTTACATTAAATAAATTATTGAACGATAAACTGCTAAAATCCAATCCAAGAAATTACGGTCTAGAATTAATGCAACTAGTACATCCCGATTAACGTTTTGGCACAAATGTGGAATACAAAACAACAACGCGCGCGCAAAACCTTTCGCCGGTTCTCGTTACGACTTGCTTGAATAACAAAAATATGGAAGGCTTTCTAGCGGCGGTTTCGGGTATTAGTGACCTAAGCCAAGTTACCTACTATTTCAGGTACTTTCTAAGACTTAGAGCTGTTTCAATAAGGAAACATTGAAGGGGGCCAAAATATCTGCCGGGTTTTTGTTATTATAGTGCACTCTGGGTAATTTCTAAGAACCTGCAGGGGCCATATAACCACCTTCTCCCGAAACTAAATATACCTATACCTACTTGTTTGGCGGAGGTCAGTTCACGTTCAGTATCGTATGCCGAAGAGGAAGATTTTTTTTAAATCATACCTATTGTTGAGGACATTTACTTTGTAAAGTATGGCAGTCCTATCTTAACCTAAACTTATTAATCTAAACAAGAAACCAACAGAATTATGCAAAGCAGTTAAGTTGTAGGTTTATTCAAAGGGATGATTATGCATAATGATGAGGAAGTTACAAAAGTGATAATTCAGATTCTGTTCAAATTAATATTTAAAGGAGAAGAGCGTAGATTTAAGCAACTCGTAGATTAAAGAAGTGATAGATAGATATAAAAATAAATTGGTACTACATAACAGACACAATTAACAAAGATAATAATACAATTTTAAACACAAGTACAATTAGTTTAATTATCCAACGAGCACTTTATAAACTAAGTAGTTAGGCCATGGCTCAGTAAACATTTTTGCTTAAAAGCAAAAACACTAATTTTCAGCCAAAACCTGATCGAGAGCGAGCAGAACGAGTACAAACGGACCATGGTACAAAGTTTCAACAGCCAATGTTACAAATATGTGAAACATATTGAGCATTTTTTTTTTCAGTGTGCGATTTTAAAGGTGTTACTAATCTTCAGGTACTTTAATGCTGTAAATTATATTGGTTGTGCAGCAATACCAAAAATAATAATTATTGTGTACAGTGAAGTGAAAAAGAAAACTCTAGCTGGTTAGTAAAATTATTGATCCAGTTTTGTCCCCGATTAATTCGATCGCGCATACTTAAAACCGTTCCATACGTCATTTGTATTTACACCATCCCAAATAGCGCAACATTTCAAATTGATAAACTTTTAGCAAAGTAAAATCAACAAGGTCGGGACTCGAACTCATACCCTTTAGAAACCTTCCCACATGGTAAACATGGTGCCCTGGATACGACTAAATAATTTGCATTTGTTGAGCCAATCTGCATCGCTTCATGCATACCTACTCTAAGTTTTAATGAAATAGAAGAGCGAAGTGTCAATAATCTTTTGTTAAACGAAACCAAAACAAAATGTATTAGATTTATTCTACCTAATGTTAAACAAGTGAAGGCTGATGTAAACGTTAAAGGAGAAACTTTAGAAATAGTAGAAAGTACCGTATTCTTAGGAATCACCTTAGATAATAAACTTCAATGGGGCCCACACATAGATAAGCTATCGAAGAGACTTAGTTCTGCAGCATATGCAGTCAAAAAAATCCGTCATCTTACATACGTGGATACATCTAGACTTGTTTATTTCAGCTACTTCCATAGTATTATGTCTTATGGTATACTGCTGTGGGGGAACGCTGCAGATATTAACACCGTATTTGTGCTGCAGAGGAGGGCTGTTCGTGCAATCTATAATATGGGTCCCAGAGAATCCCTGCGTGATAAATTCAAAGAAATAAACATAATGACAGTACCATGTCAATATATTTATGAAAACTTGTTGTACACACATAAAAATATAAGTCAGTTCCCTAAAAATAGCGATAAACATAATTTGAATACCAGAAACAAACATAAGCTCGCTGTGCCCACAACTAGGCTGCACAAAATTAAAATATATTTTAAAGGGCAATGTATACGCTTCTACAACAAAACTCCTAGTGAGTTGCAAAAATTATCAGTAAATAAATTCAAACAAATTGTTAAAACCTTGCTGTGCAAAAAGGCTTACTATAAAATATCAGATTATCTAGAGGACAAAAATGCTTGGGACGGGTTTTGCTCCAACTCGAAAAATAACAACTAACAGGCTAAAGGTTTCTTCGTCGCTTCTTTACTTTAGTCTACATACCGAAGCGACAGAAATCAAAAATATCACTTTATTTCCGTGTCAGTGTTTAGCTTTATATTTTGACCTTTTCTAAGTGTACATTTATTGTATTTATGGAAATAAAGAGTTTTTGATTTTGATTTTGAAGTTATTCTTCTGTTTATAATTGACTAGCTTCTGGCCGCGGCTTCGCACGCGTATTTTTGAGATAATAAGTAGCCTATTATTATCTAAGTTGAACTTTGCTCTACATGTACGCCAAATTACATCTTGATCTGTTCAGTAGTTTTGGAGATCCTAGGTAATAAAAATTTGGATTTCACAAACTTTCGGCTTTATAATATTAATATAATACTTGCTTCTGCCCGCAGCTTTGCTGGCAGTAGAGGAAGTTTACGGAAGATTTCATTTTCATGGGTGGATGTAGAAGCTTCATGCCGGGCTACCACCGCAAAAAAGGTAATGGGCGGGAAATATCGGAGTTAATTTTAACGCTTTCTGCTCGCTCACTCGTTTGCGGTCGACTATTTGTTGGTAAAAAACAAGTATACAGTATACTCTCGCGAGTTACATTTTTAGGGTTTCGAAGATCGGTTTCGAAGCCCTTATGGTCTCGCTTTGTCTATACTTTTTTCCCTCCTTAATAACTCAGCAACTACAGCAGCTATCAACTTGAAATTTAAAATAATAATACATTTCGTGCGCTTGTACAGATTTTAAGAAAAAAATATTTAAATAAATGAAAAATGAAAATGAACATTTTCCATACAAATTGAGATGTCAAAATTTTAAAAGAGACCTACAGAGTCAACTTAGGTATCACATGAAAGGTATTGTATTGGTTTGTACATTTCAAAACAGTTTCTAAAATTTCTGTTGGTTTCATACTTTTTGAAATACTTTGAAAAAAGTCGATATTTTACTCATCCCCCCCCTATCTCCGAAGTTTGCAGAGCGATCCATTCAAAATGTATGAAGCGTTTGTAGATATACATCTATATTTTACAATAAATATATATAGAAGTCTGCAAAATGAACATTTTTTGAAAAATGGTCAAAAAGAGGGGGATAATTTTCAAAAGGGAAGGCTACCCCACTAAATGGGATATCATATGAAAGGTATCAGTTTGTACATTTCAAAACAGTTTTTGAAATTTCTGTAGGATTAATGCTTTTCGAAATATTTAGAAAAAAGTAGAAAAATTTACCGCTACACCCTATTACCGAAGCATGCAGAGAGATCCATCTGAATTGTAGGTTGGTACTACTAGGTAGATAGATAGATAGATAGATATTTATTTATTGTTTCAAGGTTGTTACAATTTGTTAATAGCGTCTTAAATCCTAACATAGGTTTATCTAGACACTAGAGTTCTCTACGTAATACTTAATTATAATTTTTATAAGCTAGCATCGGAAATTAATGCGGTAGGCAGCCACGCACACAAGCACCTGCTGTCCGCTGCATGGCTCGGGCCATCTAGGTTTAGGTCTTCATGAAATTTCGGAGTTTCTCACCGGTATTTTTAGTACATACCTACTTGTTCACAAACGTTCGAAACCCTCGGCGCGCGGGTTACACTCGCACTTGACGGGTCTTGTTTTAAATGGGTCCGCTCCGCTCGCGGCTTAATGCTTTCGTCTGGTATTTTGTACGAAAGGGGCGTGATATTCAGATCCCTGAGTTCTACGGGACTTGGTATAGCAGCGCACCATCGTGCGGACATGAGACTACGTAAATCCCTATTGTACGGTATTTACGACATGAGACGTCACGATGACGTCTCGGTTTATCGTTGAAGCGGAGCAGAGGGAGTTCTTGGTAGATATTTTCCCTTCCCTCCGCGGCTTCATAAGCAACAGACGTGCTGCTCGTTTTCTTGAATATTTATTTAAATTAAATTAATTACTAAATTGGTGAAGTGGCGCCCCAGGACTTCGCTAACATCCTCAGCTTTGCTGGTGCTTCACGGCGTGTCTTCAGACGTGGACCTAGTCGGCGGCTCAACGCGACACACAAATTTCTTCTGTGAGTGAAAGCATAATTAATTGCCTCAGTCGGGTGCGAACGCGCAGCGTGTGGAGTCTCAGCCGGGGCCCGCGACCACTACACCATCGACTCAGTTGGCGGCGCGCTCGAAATTACCGAGCAGTTTACACAGAGTGAGTGCTACGAAAGTACCGTCTACGGCGTAGACAGGTCGTAGCGCATAGACTCCACCCACGAGCTACGAAGCGGCTACGCACAGCGACTCACGGAACGCAGCTTTGACTATCTATCTGCTAAGCTTTCTATGCGCTTCGCGCTTGGCCTTCTGTAGATCGGCCCTCCTGGCAATCACGCGCAATTGTTTAGCCAAACTCGCTTGCTTTTGCTTAACCCAAGATAAGAAAGATGTCGCTCAGAAGAACCCCGCCTACAAAAAAACCTGGCTCACCGACACAAGCTACGGATATATTCCTGGCTACACCTGTACAGCTGATACAATGCTCTTCGGAACCCAATCTTGCTTCAGATAGTCCTGCTGACTTTGGCACACCTGTGGCATCCTCGCCTACAATTTTTGGAAACACTAAGCGCAAGCGCCTAGATTTAAACCACAAGCGCCTAGAGTTAGACCCTGAAATGATTTTTAACACGATGAATGACATGAAAAAAATGATTTCTGACATTAAGACTGAACAGAACGCCAAGTACGATACTCTTATCACGGCTGTGGAAGATTTTCGTTCTACTGTGGACTTTCTTCTAACTAAAAATGAGTCGCTCCAGGCCCAGGTGGATCGACTGGAATCTGAAAAAAAGGAAACCTCACTGCACATCGAGTCCTTGGAAAGTAAAATTGAAAGTTTAGAACGTACCAATAGAGCCACCTGCCTGGAGGTGAGAAATGTCCCTGGACGCCCATCGGAAACCAAAAAGTCTCTGGCTGATACCATCTTGAATGTGGGGAGAGCGCTCAACGTTGATATACAGATGTCGGATATCAAAGACGTTTATCGTATCAAGTCGAAGGATCCCAACAACAAAACAATTATTGTTGATTTATCAAGTGTCTTACTCAAGGAAACTATCTTGAATAAATATAGGAGGAATAATAGAGAACACAGCCGGCTCTCTTCTGAGAAGTTGAAAATCCCGGGGCCTTCAAGGCCAATTTTTATATCCGAGAACTTGTCGGCTAGATCCAAAAAACTCTTCTACCTGGCGCGAGAGTTTACCAAGGCCCAAGGTTACAAATTCTGCTGGACCACTAATGGAAAGATTTTCCTGCGAAAGAGAGAAAATGGACCTCTGATTCGGATCGAAAAGGAATCCGACCTGATTCATCTGTCTCCTGACAAGTGACTAGCTATTTACATGGAAATATTGCTCAAAATTAGTTTAGGTATACCTTATAGTTTTCTTATTTTACCTTACATAAATAACCTTATTCTGTTTGCTTTAAAATGCACACTACACAGAACACTCATCATAACACACCACGCATACACAACTCAATCAAACCATGTGACTTGCCTATTTTATTTTTCTCGGTGCCAACAATCCAAATTCTCGGTATCAATTATCGTCTCCAATCACGAATTTTTAGAGCCAATGTTTTTCCTTATGACCCAATATGGATGAAGTTATAAATATTGCTGATGATATTGAAGGTATTTCTCTCTGCGACTCTCACATCTGTTCACCTGAAAGCTGCGATCAATATATAAAATCTCAGAGTTCACTCAAAATGTTGCACGTAAATATAAGAAGCATAAGTTGCAATTTTGACTCCCTGCTAGTTTTGATGCACAGAGTTAAGCTTCAGCTTGACATTATCGTCCTTTCCGAGTGTTGGCTCAGCAAGTGCTCAACGTTACCCTCGATTCCTGGCTTCAACGCCTTTTCGTCTAACCATACGTCTCAAAATAATGGTGTGGTGACTTTTGTACGTAATTCACTTACTTGCAAAGTTCTTTACCCAGAAATTTTAGACTGTAACTCTATTTTATTAGAATTTGACAAAATAAGTACAGCAGTATTAGCCATCTATCGCTCTCCATCTACTAACAACATTGATCGTTTCCTTAATAGTATTGATGTTACTCTATCGCAACTAAATAAATTTTCATCTGTTGTCTTGACTGGCGACATCAATATTAACATCGTCCCTAATTCTACTGACCCCAATAGTGATGATTACCTAAACCTCTTTTCTTCCCATGGAATGCTTCCTGCTTATGTATTACCCACGCGTGGTCAGAATTGCCTTGACCACGTCATGCTTAAGTCTTCTCATACAGCTGTAGCATTGGTCCTTGATTCATACCTTACGGATCACGCTCCTACACTTTTTTGTTTGCACATGAGACGTCAACGTAAGACCCTGCAGAACGTAATCAGTAAACCAGATTTTACAGCTATAATCAACGAAATTGAGAAAAGTGACTTTAACACAATAATGAATACTGATGATCCTAACACAGCTGCTCAGGACTTTGTTAATTTAATCTCATCTGCAGTACGCCAACATACTAAAGTCATCAAAATCCCAAGCAGGAATCGCATTCTAAAGCCGTGGATTACACCTGGCCTCCTCAGGTGCATCCGTCACCGTGATCGACTTCACAAAAGGCTGAATAAAAACCCTTGCAACCTATCTCTTAAACTTATATTTACACGGTACCGCAACTTCTGCAACAATATTCTAAAAAAAGTTAAGAAGGACTATGAGCGTCTTGAACTTGAGAGGGCCGGGAGTGATCCAAAGGCCACATGGAAAGTGGTCAAAGATATTGCGAATCTTAAACGCAAAACATCATCTGCGGAAGAGTTGCTTGCTGTATCTTCTAGCCCTGTAGATTCAGTTAATCTAGTTAATAGCTTCTTTGCCGGCGTTGGACAGGATCTTGCGTCAAAAATTAACCCCTCTCCTAACCCCCCTCTCGTCGTTCCTAATACCAACCCCTCTGCTTCAATGGCCCTCTTCCCGACTGACAACGTTGAGCTTGAAAACATCATCGGCAACCTCAAAGATAAATGTGCCGTTGGCTGGGATGGCATACCTACCCTAGTTATTAAAAACTCGAAGCACATACTAATCCCTCCACTTGCTTACATTATAAACCTATCCATGTCATCTGGCACTTTCCCTGATGTATTCAAAAAGGCTCTTGTTCATCCTATTTTTAAAGCAGGTGATAAGATGTCTATTAACAATTATCGACCTATCTCTGTCTTAACGGTCTTATCGAAGGTATTTGAGAAAATTATTAATAAAAGACTTGTACACTTTCTGAGCGCAAATGATGTTCTAGCTAAACAACAATACGGTTTTAGACGAGGCAGATCGACAGAGGACGCTGTTATTGATCTTACAACTAAGATTGCTCAAAATTTTGATACAAAATTGAAAACCGTGGGAATCTTTCTTGACCTGTCAAAGGCATTTGACACCGTTTCCATTCCAATACTTCTTGACAAACTCTCAGCCATTGGGGTCAGGGGCGGTGTCAATGACCTTTTCAAGAGCTATCTCACAAATCGGCGCCAAATAGTAACCATAAATAATGTATACAGCGAGGAAAAGGAGATTCATTTTGGCGTACCCCAGGGCAGTGTGCTTGGTCCAACTCTTTTCCTTGTCTATATAAACGACTTAGTTAATCTGCCTGTGCCATTTTTGCAGTATTTTTACATATGCGGATGACACAGCTCTTCTTGTTAGTGGACGAGACTGGCTAGAAGCTCAATCTGCAGCTAAGACAGCACTAAGACTGGTACTAATCTGGCTCTCCCAAAATCTCTTGACCCTTAACTCCTCTAAAACTAAATATATCACCTTCTCTCCTGCTTCCAGATCCCAGCCTCCCCCCTCGTTTTCCCTAAGTGCGCACACTTGTGATTCCTCAGGTTCCTGCCAATGTCCCAAGCTAGAGCGAGCTCTCTGTCTAAAATATCTCGGGGTCTGGTTGGACAACACCATGTCTTGGAAACCCCATGTTGAAAGCACTGTCTCGAGAGTGAGAAAATTAATGTACATTTTTAAAAACTTAAGACGTAGTGCTGACCTCCCCTGCATGAAAATGGTCTACTATGCCCTAGCTCAAGCGGTTCTCTCGTATTGCATCTCAGCATGGGGCGGTTCCATCAAGACCCTCATGCTCAGAGTTGAGAGAGCACAAAGAGCGGTTCTTAAAGTCATGACATGTAAGCCAAGAGACTTTTCCACCTCAAGTCTATATTTAATCTGCAAAATCCTCTCCGTTCGAAAACTATTTATACTTTCCACGATCTTGCGCAAGCACTCACAAACCATATTTGACCCCAACTTGGCAACAGTGAAACGACGGTCTGACATTGTCTGCAGAACTGTATCACACAAAACTGCAGTGGCAGGTCGTCATTATCACTACATTAGCAGTCGTTTATACAATAAAATAAACAAAATAATTAACATTTACCCACTCACAATTTTTAAATGTAAATGTATATGCACTGATTGGCTTTTATCAATCTCCTACGAAGATACTGAAGAAATATTACAAATTCAGAAATGACCTCATCAAATCCTACACACTCCCTCTGACACACACACTCGTACAGTGGTAACTCCTGTTGCCCGGACTCTCATGAGACCGGTGTCCTCAGGAGCACCAAACTCTCATATACCTACACACACTACTTACACACATTCACACACTCACACACTGCGGTATCTCCTGTTGCCCGGACTCTTATGAGACCGGTGTCCTCAGGAGCACCACACTCCATACACCACACACACACACACACACACACACACACACACACACACACACACACACACACACACACACACACACGGGTAACCTTGTTATGTATATTAATAGATTAGTTATTTTTTTTATGTATTAAGATGGAACATAATTATTTTGCTAACGGAGGAGGGCGCTGACTCTGCTACACAGTTTTTAACTTTTGCGGTTGTCAGCCCACAATTGTACTCTATATAATTTTTATTTTTGTTCCTAATAAAGATTTTTGTATTTTTGTATTTTGTATTTATTTATTTGTTTATAAAAAGGTAATCCTACGTGAAAATCAGATTATGGCTTTATAGCGTTAATTACAGCTCTTATTATCTGTGTGTTTTCACATTTATGGGACGCCGCAGCGTGCACTAAATTTTTGCCCAACTTAACTAAACTTATTAAAACAAACAGTAAAAGTAAACTTAAATCTGAGACTTGCAACGAACTTATATTAGAACTTAGCTATAGCGTGTGATAAGAACTATGTGTATGGGTCACACGAAAGAAAAAAATTGGTTGTCTGTAAAGTCGGTTTACTGACGATAGTTGAACGTGAACACGTCTTAAGAAAATACTGATGGAATGGTAGCATTTGATACTCGATCAAAACATGTAAATGTACTATAGTATAGCAGATGTCCACGCAGACGCATCGCTCACTCAAGTAGGAGAGAAACGGATGTCGAGCGCTCTCGCTTGCACTTCAAGCCTTACATGGAACGCCTCAGAGCGAGGGAACGCCTCAGAGCGAGGGAACGCCTCAGAGCGAGGTAACGCCGCATGACGTCATGTTTTTTCATGCGTGCAGCCGGCTCTATCGAATTATAAGACGTCACGTCAAAAAGAAAAAGAAGAAAAGAAAATAATAATGGTTTAATTCTGATTGATTTTAGAAAAATTGTGTCAAAACCAATCAAAATTCGGTTCATGTACTAAGAAAGAAAACCAAATAATTACAAACAGACTAACCGAACGTTTGTCTCCTTTTATAGCGTCTAGTTATTACGAGTACCTAAGAGTGCTATTCGTTTTAATAGAAACTAAACTAGTTTAAAGCCACTAGTTTATTTAGCGAATAATATTACTTTGTATAAGTACCTAATAATTTAATAACCTCTGAGCTGATTCCCCAGAGTTCTTAATTTTGCCAGTATTTATTTGGATTAGCGAAATGATAATTTGAGACAGTGAAGTAACTAAACTTATTGGTTTGAGACCTTTGTTTCATGGATTTAACACATAATCATTGCATACCTACGGTTGTATAATATTGACCGTCGTTGGTCACGGCCTAAGAATTGACCTGTCCAACTCAGCCCCTAGAAGTCATAAGACACGACTTAGGGTTTACCAAAGGAAGGGTACCTAGCAGCATTCTTCTGTGTATTTCCATCTCAACTGAGATCACTTATCCGCTTGCCAGCGATTGTGGGAAAACCCTCGTTTGGAGAAGGCATGTTCTGTTCAGGTGTGGATTCATTTATTTATTTATAAATGGCATGGTATGTGAAAACCACATTAAGACTAAATAGCACATCACAGCATCTTGTAATCTATGTGTTTTCACACTGAAGAGAAGCTGCAGCGTGCACACGATTTTTGCTCAACTATTTTATGTGAGCTGTTAAGGAGTACCTATAGTAATAGAAAGTTAGCGGTTCTCTTATAATGTTCTCATTATTATAATTATTGACATAGTGCACGCAGAGCACGTGTCCTACTCACCGGGTATCGCGTAGACGAGCGTGAAGCTCAGCATGCCGAAGTGTTTCCGCGTGTGCACCCCGGGCCACTCCTCTGTGCAGAAGTTCACGTCTCTCGTTTCTATCTAGAAATTACAGTTCATACATTTGGCAAGATCTTGCAAAGAGTAGTTTAGATTTAGATACAATTATGATTTTACTAACTACATTTTTGATTGGGAAACTGCGCAGGACTGGGCAAATAGCAACTTCTCCTTTCGGAAGCCAAGACACACTTCTGGTCGCTGAACCTTATGAGTAAGTTAGTAGTAAGTTGATTTTATGAGCATCGATCACGCTATCAGAGATGGTGGTGAGCCCCCGTGTTTGGGGAGGCGTATTCAGCAGTGTTCATATGGGTGCTGATGAATAGAGGTCACATCACATGCCATTTTGGATAGTGGTGAAAATAGCCTCGGTGACCAAAAATTTCACTTAGTTTTACTTGAACATTTCAACTTTGGATTCAGGTTCCAGGAACTATGCATTAGTCTTAACTGTCTTGTAGGCACTATGTCATTGTTTACAATCTACCTCAACGCTCGTTAGGAATGTATAAGCGGATTAACTACGAACCTATTTTGTGTAGGAAGAACACCAACATACCGTTATGTTTCTTGTCCCCTTACTCAGGAAGGGTATAGTCTCCTTCCTAACCGACGCAACTAACAGCAGAGGTATAAAGATGACCAGCGCTGCACCCCACAGCACCAGCAGAAGCAGGAACGCCTGCTTCCGTCCCGGGGGGCGCAGGCGGGGCTCCGTGGAGATGGACAGCCAGCGGTCCACTGACATCGCTGTAAGGGTGAACACGCTGGCTGCTACTGCTACTCCTAGAGACGAAATTAATAATTTGAAATCAATGTTCATGTTCAGGTAAATGGATTATAATATGTCACTTTAGATGCAAGAGTTCTTCTGCTGTGATTGAGGAAGTGAATAAAGTATTGGTTTTGCAGCTTACAAAAAACTAATATTTCCAACCGTTTTCAAAGGTGTTCTCAATTTGGTTTGTTGTACGGCTGTAAGTGTCCGATAATTTTCCGTGCTTGCATTTGCTTTTCGTAAACTAAAAAAAAAACATTTTTTTTTTCGAAGTAAAAGTAAAAAATATTATAAGTCACCTCAATCAATCACATTCCCATACTGAGGGGAGGAGCGGGTTCAAGTCCCGTCGAAGTCGAAAATTTTTGCGACATTATTTGATTTCTTAGAATATTATAAGACAAGTGTAAACGCATATAGCGTTTGCGGAGCAATGTTTTCATAGTTGTTATAGTTTGAACCTATGAGAGTCTAAGTTGACTGTGTTGCTTGTGAGCTTTTATTATACTTGCAGTCGCGATGCGCAGCTATATGCCCGAGGCTGGGAAATTAAATTGAAATGGGAGCAACTAATTTGCAACGCAAGACTGAGTCTAACAATGTCTAAAATTTTTTCAGACTTCATTGGAATATTTGTTTTAAGTATGTCATTTGCTATTGCAGTTTCCATATAAAATGTTCTTGACCACTTGAACGTCCTGTGGCACTTAAGTACCACAAACGTTTACCCCAACTTACGTTCATGGTACAAAATGGCCACACGACTTGTAGCTCAGTTTTATTTGATATTTCAACGAACGCAGCCTAAATTAGTTCTGCAACCAGTTACTAGATGGCTCTTTAATAAATTTTTAATCTATCGGAGAATTTCTTTTTTCTGTACATGGCAAGAAAAATTTCGATAAAAAAAAATAAAAAGTTGATTGCCCGTCATTACACTGCTTTTAAAAAAATGTTTAAACTTATTTTGATACAGATGGAAATGATTTTATTATGATTTTGGTATCATTTGAAAGGACAGATAACCTATTTTTTTTACAATATAAAACTTTGCAAGAACTATTTCATTCTATTTGGTAAAACTACAAATAAATATTCCTTAAATTTGTTCAATATCGCTAAATTAAGCGTTTATTTGCGAAATGTTCTACATATGAACCGTTTCATTGAAATTAAAATTGGATGTCGCATTCTTTTATCTTTCAGTAAATATTTTTTATTTCCTTATTGCTATAGTCGTTTTTAAGTTATAAACGTATTTGTCGAAAATGTCGCGGTCGGCCAACGCCGCGGGGAGCGACGAAAACGCGCGGACGTTTGAGGCTACAGTCGCTCGCGCGCCCGGACGTTCAAGTGGACAAAATATAGTTGGGTAAGTAAATAAAGCTAGTTACCATAGAGCTAAGATGATCATCATCACGCAGGTTGGCATTTTACCTCTATGGTAGTTACTCTTATCTTCTAAACCAAAAAAACACAGATAGTATAAAATATTATGATAAAAACATTTAGTAATAATTCCGCGCAATAACCGTCTCTGATGAGATTCCAAATGCAATTCGCGTGCACCGTCCGCCCTCTCACAAATGATTAGAGAAAGTTTTGCGCGGAATCGTTACTAAATATTTAAATCCTAATATTTTGCAATGGATTTTCGCAAAATAACTCCTCAATCTATTATTTACACAACGAACATTGAGGTCCTTTCGATTTAATTACATTGAAACCCCAAAACCTTTAATTCCATAAGATTACAATTCTTTAATTATTAAAAATTTTATCAATTCAATTAAATTGTATTAATGTTTGGAGATTCCATTCTACATATATCTGATGTCCAACACAATGTCGTTAAACCACAACTTGAAAACGACGACTCATGCTAAGATTACTAAGTTGATCTGAAAGTTGAACAGTGAAGCCGCAACCCCAACATGACAGTGACAACGTCACAGTCATAGTTTTCATGAAAGAAACTACAGATGGAAGGATGCACTTCATAGTGGTACTCAGGCACAGGCGTGCACACGGTACAGCGTCTTTCCATTACTGGTACATTATTTAGACAAACAATGTTAGACCTACAGGTTAGAGTGCGGCATGAGACAAGGTGGGTTGAGCTCACCCAAGCTTTTCAACCTGTACGTAAACGAGGTGATCGTGGGACTCAGCAATGCGTGTGTCGGCAACTCAGTTGATATTGTGTGTATAAATGAACAATATCAGCTATGCATATGACATGGCGCTGCTGTGTCCCACGATCAGTGTCCTCCGAAAGTTGACTCGTGTGCAACTGTAAGAAGAGTGAATACCTGGTATGAAAGGCAGCAGGTAAGGTTCTAGCATTGGTCCCGAGCTTGAGACTCATCGGTTTTGAGCTGAACAGAGTCTAAAGCTTCAGGTATCTGGGACATTTCTTTTACTGCGTTGGCGGCCCGAAGTAATATTCTGGCGTGAAGATTTGCTTGTTGCAGTAGGCAAGTGAAAATCACGCTACTCTAAGCCTACTTTCAATCGGGGGACGGCCCACGTAATCTATACGGGCAGCCTTTGGGCTAGCTTAACTAAATAGCGTTAGCAGAATTGGGCCCCTGCGACACAGCAGTCTAATAACAGAGCAGCGCCCGCTAAAGACGTGTCTCGAATTACCTTCGCAAGGAAAACTCTGTGTCACAGTCATGTACGGTATATTTACCCACGTACGAGCAATTGTTAGCGCTTTGTTCGTATCTTAAGGATAAAAATATCATATCATTTAGTTACAAGTTAATTATCATTAAAACTAAACGCACTGAGGGAAGAAATTGAATATTCAGACTCAATTTCTCGAACTCAGTGCGAGTTCGGTTCTTATACAATTTCATAGAACCTAATTCTTAAAACCAATAGATTCCTTTATCCCTTCTGTGAAATAAATGCACAACCTGAGGCCATTTATTTTCAATTTCAAAAACTCTTGGTATTTCGGTCACGCGCCTGAACCTTTCTTTTTGCTCGAACAAGGAACAATACATAGTTGACTTGAAACAAAATCTAAGAAAAAAGTTTTGTGATAAATTACGAAAACATTCACCGGAACTTTCTGACATCTTGGCAGTTGGTTACGCTGGACTTTTAATAAAAAGATTTAAATCGTGCGGTTTCTAATTTTATTATCAAAAATATTTAAGAAGTATGTAGCAAGTTGATTTCGGCATTTTAAAACCACTTATAAAATTACATGCGACACCCATCTATTTTATTGAAAGTGTTTACTTCTCGAAATGTCCACTTCTGTGCTCACTTAACACAATTTAAGATCACCATCTTAGAATTTCAATTATTTTTAAATGAACTCATGATGGAGAAATAGGGAATCTATTGCAAACATTCAATGGAACTTGTTTAAAGTTTTCCGTTCCATCCCATTACTATAACTTTCAATACCTTTGAGATATCTCTAGTTTTAGTGCCGTTTGCACTGTCGATAGAGTCGTATAAAAACGCATTATAAATTCTACGACCAATAACTAAAACTTTATATAGGTTCGTATAAAACGCAGCAAAATAAATATTAATTTGATATAGCGAGTTTAATATTAAAACTAGAACGAACAGAATAGTATTTTATTTTATGGTTTTAAATAAACTTGTTGGTGTATCGGTGTTTCGCACCAAATTGCAGAACTCGGTATTTCCAAACAAACGATGACACCTAGATTTTGAGACGCGCAGTTCAGTGTTACTATTTTATAACAAGTTGCTAGACTACAGGTGGGTTATTTGTTTTATCATAATTATATGATTACTAAAGAGTACTATCTAAAGAGATACTATTTTTTCCAGGAAAAACGAGTGCAAAGGTGAAAACAGAAGCTAGACAAAATGTTAGCTGGGCTCTTTTTACACTGCCGAGGTGATTTTCCTACATCGAGGCAATTTTCATCAGAAAATGCTTAAAATAATGGTTTGAGGAAAAACCCTACGCTTTTACCCTTCCGGGATCCCACCGCGCCGCCATCTATTAACTGAAATGAATTGGCGTAAATATGGCAAGCCCTGCCCCTAATTACAAACAGGGTCAATTTCTTCACAATTCACCTTTCTAAATAAATTTCTGAGAATATCTTCGAAATAAGCTTGCTAGAGCGTAAGTAGGTCATTTGGTTGATAAATGGGATCGTCGGGGTTCTAATAAACAAAAGTTTATGGTTTTGTATAAATTTTACGCTTCACCGGTCGTTAGGAACAATATTGTCTTTACCGTTTGGAAAATATGTTTATATTATTTCCGTACTCATATAAATTTCCTAAAATTAATTTTGAACTCTATCAACGAAGCGAAACAAGCCATAGAAATAAGCAATTAGGGAAACATCTCGAAGATCCTTCAGTGTCCTGTATTGATAAACTAGTTTATTTAAGTTTCATGACACCTAAATTGCCTACGAACTGCGAAACGTGTTTTGTATAAACAAACTTGGATATTGCGCCTGAAACGTTGTACCTAAGTAACGAGTATTGAGTAAGGCACTTACAGTTTCACAATAGAAGATTGTTTGGGGCCTTACTTCGCTTGCTCATTATTTTCTTTGATTATATTTGGGTCAGTCAAGATTTATCTCAAATTGAAAACTTCGATTTCTTACTACAAAAGAACAGTTATTTGATAAGATAACGACAACTAAGACTTGGGCTCGGAGGTAAGCTAGCTCAAACTAACTGGTGACTTTGAAAACAAGTCTAATTCTGATGCCAATCACGATTTCAATCACCACAAAATGCACATTTGATTGAACTACCAAATACTTAGAAATATTTCGACAATCCAACTTCTCATAAACTGAAGCAAAGGAGAAATCGAAATCTATTACGACGAAGATCGGTACTTTGGTAGTTCCTTTGAACGAAATCGAACAAAAAGTAGTTTCATAATATTCCCAACGCTACTCGTAGGACCAAAGGATCCAATTTCTACGAAATCGAATGTGGAATTTAAAATATGGCTTTCAAGAGTACATATTGACCTCACAAGCCACGAGTATTCTTCACTCCGACGTTTTGCCAAGTTTATCTCGCTTCACGTTCCAGATAGGGTTAAAAGGCAATAAGGAAACAAGAGGGCGTTTGAACCCGAGTCACGCCTTCTGGTGCCACTCATAATGAGCTTAGTGTGGCTAACTTTTTAGACGTGCTTCACTATGCAGCTTTATTCTGGACTATAATTATTAGGCTTGTTATATCCCATTAGGTTTTTTTAAATAGCTTGGTTGCCTCACTGCAGGCCTCCCCTAAATCTTTTCACTCGGTGCGGTCACGCGCGATCTCCCACAAATCTCCAGGGCGTCTCGCCATTGTACGGACCAGTAGCTGTTGTCGTCGATCCTACGTCCGATCTCTTTGTCCTGCCTGTTATCGAAGCTAGCCAGCTGGCCCAAGTAAATGTACTCGTTGACATACTCTATGCCCATCTACCGAAAGCTTAGGTACGTCTCATACTGTTAGACATAATCTGTGTCTCAGTTCTGTTCATCTGAAGTACAACCTCAAGGCTAGCTGTGCTCAGATCTTTGAGCATTGTTTGGAATTCTTGTGCTGTGGAGGCAAACAGGGCAATGTCATCCGCGAAAAGCAGGTCGGTTAAGCGCTTGCCATCGACGTCAATGCCATTTGTTGCCCATGAGTCGCCTAGCTTCTTGAATCACAAACCTCCTGGAGAGTGGGCCGTATTACAAAAAAAAACCCTTTTATTTACGCAGCTTACGCTACGTTTTTCTTGTAACTAATCGTACACAAGGAAGAGGTCTTATAAGATCTTATAAATGAATACCTACAAATTAGACCAATTACGACTGTAGGATTCAAAATCAAAATCAAAATCAAAAACTCTTTATTTCCATAAATACAATAAATGTACACTTAGAAAAGGTCAAAATATAAAACTAAACACAGACACGGAAATAAAGTGATATTTTTTGATTTCTGTCGCTTCGGTATGTAGACTAAAGTAAAGAAGCGACGAAGAAACCTTTAGCCTGTTAGTTGTTATTTTTCGAGTTGGAGCAAAACCCGTCCCAAGCTTTTTTATCCTCTAGATAATCTGATATTTTATAGTAAGCCTTTTTGCACAGCAAGGTTTTGACAATTTGTTTGAATTTATTTATTGATATTTTTTGCAACTCACTTGGAGTTTTGTTGTAGAAGCGTATACATTGCCCTTTAAAAGATGCATTGAGAACCTAACGTCTATTTCTGCATTTCAACATTTTCGAAGTAGTATTTAATTTATCGACCTGGCACCAAGACGAATAGGTTATCAAATCTGACGTTATACTGAGGTCGTTTGCGATGTGATGTGAGCAATAAGTGATGCTGGACAATTTAGACAGCATTATTTAGTCCCAAAGTAAGCAGAGCTTCTGTTATGGGTACTGGATAACTGATATACCTACTCGTCATTTCTTATATAGATATAGAAAACATCCAGAATACTCGGAAAAAATACCGGCAGATCATACACACATTTTCGCGCGGCGGGAATGAAACCCGCAACCTCCTGCGTCGGGCGTCAGGTGCCCGTTCATCAGGTTCGCCCGCTGCGCCGCAGAGCTCGTCAAACAAACAGCAGCTGATTTCTGATATTCCCTATCGTTGTTTCATTTGTGCGCCTTGGGATATATATTTGAACAATCTGCAAATATTTGTTCCGGGTGGCCGGGGTTCTAGGTCTAAAAAACATCTATCTATGTTATGTATAGTATTAATTTTAACAGTCATCTAGTACTCATAACACAAGCTATGCTTAGCTTTGGGCTAGATGATGCTGTTTGAATTGTCCAGCATTATTTAAATATGATCCGAAAACAGCGTTTAACTAAATCAAAGCTGTAACGTATAGCATAAGTCGTTATGAAAGAAATCGGGTTTCAAAGCAATTTGGAATACGAGCGTCTGTTGTTTGCCGACGACGAGCAGTCTCCTAGGTAATCGAAAGGCTACTTGAAAGGTTATGTTTAATAAAAAAATGTTCAATAGAAAATATCTACATGTATCAGATCTGGATCAGACAGTAAAACATTTTAATAAAGATATATTTTGCCTAGGATAAAGTAAAGGTCATCGACGACGTATCGATCCACATACCATTGAAATTTACCTTTGTTTTGGGCTCTTAAGGGTTTTGTTGCTTGAGGGTAGGATAAATTCCAACGAGTGTGTTTTGTTGTGGGCAGCAAATTCTAGGTTATTTTATTTGAAGAGAGAGTTCTAGAGGTTCAGTTTAATAGCCCGTGATACACGGAATGTAGAGCAGGATCCTTGCACGTGCCTGCGAGTTTATGACCTTCGTGATAGCTGTCGGGTAACACTACCTAAATGGATTTAGCTTTTCCAAATAAAATAATAAAATGGGGAAATAGCAAACTACGAAAACAAAATAGATTACGAATAGAAAATGTTGTTTTCAGTTTCCGCTCGCTGCGTGATCTGAATACATTAAAAAATTCCAGTACATGAGTCGACAAGCGTTGATGATGATGATGATGATGTTCAAGGAGTGCGTTTAGGTTTTTTAAGCTGTCTATCGCGTGATAATCTCTGTCAAAAACTGTTAAAAATCTGGGGCCATATTCTGATAATCCATCGTAGAAACGGCTAACGATTAATTTACTTAATTTCGGCCCCTGGCATGATGGAACCATTTGAAGTGGAAGGTTTATGATTTGAGTAGGCTCTGTGGGCGAGTGTTGAGGCATTTGGCAGTTTTCAATACAGCGAGTAAGAAATGCTACTGCTCCCAACTAAAAACAGACATGTGTTTAGCTCGCGATACCTTGTATATAGTTGACTATCTTGCAGACAGTCTCGCCGTAGAACCAGACCAGCGTGATGGCCTTGCTGAGCTGGATGGGCATGCAGACGCCGGTCACCAGCAGGTCGGCGCAGGACAGGTTCACGAGGAACATGTTCGTTACACTGGAACAAGAACAAAATCTACATTTGCATCGTGGATGCGTGGATGCATGGTGGAGAGGAGCATGTCCGCGAGGAACATGATAATAAAAGAATGCTGAACAATTCAAACAGTACTTCTGTTATGGGTAGGTACTAGATAACTGTTTTTTTTTGTTTACAAAAAACACCCACCCGAAGACACCCGCAACATTTTTCACTGTCACTCATTATAACCTAGCGGTGCCGTTTGGCACCCTATTTAAGTCGTTCATATATACGCGCCATAAGCGCCCCACGTACAGTGAAGCCCGGCCATTGGCTATCTATGCGGTGCTAGAGCGAGATAGTTATCAGTTTCAGGACATTAGTAGATAGTCGAAGTCTTGGAGAAGGACGCAAGAGTCAAACGCACCCTGATCAACTTGACAATTCTTCAAGTAATTCAAACGATTCCGAACAAAACGAACCGCATTACATACTGCACCCGGATTACATAAATTCATAAATTAAATGCTGATTTTTATTTATTAATTCGTACATCGCTTACAATCATCATCATTTTAGAAATAGACGGTAAATAGTTTGCTAATAAAAGTTAATACATATCTAATAGAGACATGAAACGCTTACGTATTACCCTAGCGGTGCCATATGGCACCCATTGTTTTTTCCATAACCAAAAAAAAAAACTTTTAATCATTAAAAATAGCTCAGGGAGCCTTCAAAAACAATATATATAAAAATTGACAATTTCTAAGCCTCTAAAATAATTCAGGTCATCAAGCAAGGGTTAAAAATAGAAAACAGTGAAGCTTTTGTGAACTTCAGTGAACTTTTAGAATATTATTGTGATTTTAAAAAAAAACAGCTTCTGCCTGCGGCTACGCACTTGTTTATATCGGCGCGACGACCTTGACAGAACATAATTATTCAAATATCACACATCAAAGTGCTTTATTTCCCTTACACCTTACAGGACTCTTGGACCTCAACCTCAACAGCCTGTATTGGTCTACTACTGGACGCAGGCCTCTATCTGATTAGCGCTTTATTGGCTTTTATCTCATGGGGTTAATGCCCATAATCCCAAACGCCGGGCATGCGGGTTGGGGATCCCAGTTTAGTGTTATATTTGTTCTGCAGGGGGCGCTGCTGCCCGCCCCCGGTGGATATACCTTAGTCGCCTTTTACGACACTTGCGGTAAGAGTTGGGGTGGTGCAAATTCTAAGCCGGCACCACACAGCTACTGACTCTTGGACACGTCACAAAAATTCAAATTACACAAGTAAAACTAGGAAATAAAGTGATCACTTTGATTATTTGTTCACTTCAATCTTTTTAAAGTAAAGTAAAGAAGCGAAACAGAAACCTTTACCTTGTTAGGGCGTTAGTTTTCGATAAATTCAAAACTTGTCCCAAGGTTTTTTATCCTCTGGATATTTAATATTTTGTAGTAAGCCTTTACATAGGATATGTTTCACAATTTGTTTGAATTTATTCATTGATAATTTTCGCAATTCACTTGGAATTATGTTGTACAAGCGTATACATTGCCTTTTAAAAGGTAAATTAATTTTGTGTAGCCTAGTTGTGGGCACAGCGAGCTTAATTTTATTTCTAGTATTTTTTTTTGTTCGCTATTTTTAGGGAATCGATTGATATTTATATGAGTGTACAACAAGTTTTCATGAATATATTGACATAGTACTGTCATTTTATTTCTTTAAATTTATCATGCAGGGATTATATGGGACAGATTGCACGAACAGCCCTCTTCTGCAGCACAAATACGGTGTTAATATCTGCAGCGATTAATTTCCAATCCCAACGGCAAATACTTCATTACGTGTACGGTTCAGATATGAAAGAGGCTTTGTACAAATCTACATGTAAATTATTGGGAAGCCAAAGCCACGAGGCAATTAGCCAGCTTGTATACAATGCGGATAAATGCGGGATGTAGATATTATTCGCTTCTTTTTGTGAAGCCTTCACAAAATGAAGCGAATAATATCTACCTCCCGCATTTATCAGCTCTGTATACAACCTGGCTAATTGCCTTTATAACGTAGAAAGTACACGGCAATTTTTATTTTACCCTTATGTAGCTTCAAAGTTTTTCGTCTTAGTAATAATAATTTGATTGTTTTGTAAAAACTATAAAACGACTTCAAATGCTATTGCTTTTTTTAAGTTCTGCGAGACGAATAGGTATAGGTATGAATGCCTCGGGAATATTTTTTTTAGGATTCTAAGTTAGATAGCGAAGTAAGTGACACGTTTTCCAAATGTGTTGTAGCTGGCAGAGTCAGCGAACATGAAAAATGTGTATAAACAGTACCTACATAAATTATTAGAGTTAATAACAGTCAAGATTTTTTTTACATATAGGACATGGTCTTTGAAAAAGTCGAAAAAACATATTCAAGCTAAATCTTTGAAAGACTTATGAGAGCTAAATCTTTTGAATAAGTTATTTATAACCTTTATTCGGACGTTACCTCTTGAAGCCGTGATACTTTTAAGTCAACGCGCTCAAAAGTTACAGCCGTTTACGTCCGAAAATTTTGAAATTTCCAATCCCTTAGATTTCCTTTCATCATGACATGTGTCATGTCCATGTGACATTAATCTAGACTAGAATTTTAACTAGATGTCGCTTTTAACTTGGGGATTCAAGGTCGGTTTATAGTTTTTTAAAACACCTCAACTTCAACCTCAACAGCCTGTATTGGTCCACTACTGGGCGCAGGCCTCGCATCTGATTAGCGCCTTATTGGCTTTTATCACATGGGGGTAGCGCCCATAATCCCCACGCTGGGCATGCGAGTTGGAGATCGTAGATTTTAAAACACGCCTAATTATATTGAGTATTTGATGTTAATTTCAACCCGATACCTCCACGCGTTCCTGAAAAAAGTGGGTTGACAGACGGACGGACAGACAGACAAACAGACGGACAACAAAGTGATGCTATAAGGGTTCCTTTTTTCCTTTTGAGGTACGGAACCCAAAAAAACATCTTGACTGTCATTAATTACTCTGGTACTGATACACATTTTTCATTTTCGATAACTCTGCCCGCTCCCAACACATTTGGAAAACGCGTCACCTAACTCCGGTATCTAACTTAGAATCTTTCTGACAAATCTGGCTATTTGTTCATCGGATGCCCCAAGTTTCAGATCGTACGAAGATAACCGTGAGAATAGGTACCGAATTAATCTTCCCATTATCAGTCCTTGAGGCCTGATGGAAGTGCCAATGTTCGGAGATACGATATTGTGTGTGAGCCTCGCGTAGGTACTCATTAGAGGGTCCATAGTTATAAGGTTCTCGATGTCATGCAAAATGGTGGTTTATCTTTTTGTAAATCACGTTATAACGAAATCATCTCGCCGTGTTAGAGAAAGAACCAACTAAGTCGCGGTTTTTGATAAAATTTGTTAAGAATGCAGTTCTTCTCAAAATTTCTGTAGGATGGTTACTTTAGGGGATATAAAAATTGAATAGCACAATCTTTTCGACACTTTGCTTCGAATTGATTGCGAAATCATCTTCATATAAATGTCAATGGAACCTGAGTAACAAAGGCCTGTTTAGACCTACGCAGAATTTGCTACCCTGAGCGGCAGCGAAAACCGAGTAGGTACGTACTTGGTATGCGGTACATATAAAATACCCTGCAGGATGACGCTTGATGAAGAACCCTATTAACACTTCGAAACCTAGTGAAATATTTTAAGGCCGCTCTGGGTGGCAAATACCGTGTAGCTCTAAACAGAGCTTAAACTGTATTTCCCAGTTTAAGCTCGTGTTTTGTATGATTTCGCATCAAAGGTTCCCTTTTCATTTAACGATCGTGAACATCTCTGTAAACACGTCACTTGTTGTTACACTTGTCGTCATGTAAACTATTCACATTTTGCCCGAGTAAATGTTCGAAACAGTTTTACTTTTGAAGTAAACAATAAACACCGAAAGACAGATGTGCGATTTGAAGAATTGCCAGCATTTCTGTTGATTGCGTAAGTACCAACTGCCAAGGCAAACAATCAAGATGAGTTGAGCTATGAACACCAAAAATACATACAAACAATACATATAGATTGTTTGTGTCTTGTATTGAAAAGACTCAATTTTGTTTCGATTGGGTTTATTGGATATTTACAATAGGTACAGCTTGTAACAATAAGATATTGCGAGATCGCGGGTAAAGAATATGCGCGTGCGTTCGGCGCTGCGTCTCGTAGGGGAATCACCGTTGCGGGGTGCGGCCGCGGCGGGGGGCGCACCGCGCTCGGCACTGATGTGAAGTTGTCGAGCCTTACGGCGTGAACATACTCCGGGGGGTTGGAAGCTTGTTTCCAACTAGGAATTGGTTATTGTTGGTCTTCAAATGATGACGGTATCAGGTACCATGGATGACAGCTCGTCTTACGGTTCTTCGATTTGTGTCTACATCGGCAGCTCTGCATACTCCGTCCTTGCTTTCGTGCAACTTGCTGACACGGCCCGTTTTCCAGTGGTGTGGAGGTAGGTGGTCCTCTTTTAGTAGGACAAGGTTTTCAATTTGAAGTGGGCTTTGGTCCTTTCTCCATTTTGTAGTTCTGCCATGAAGTCTCTTCGCCATCTCTCCCATAATTGATGCAGGAGTAGCTCGATGCGCTGGTATCGGCTTGGGCTCGCTGAGTTGAAAGGTCGTGATGGTACAGACGTCAGCGGGCGGCCGATTAAGAAGTGCCCGGGGGTAAGGGAATTGAGATCAGTATTAGGGTCAGAACAGAAGATAGGGAGAATTAGGACGGGAATAGCGGATTGCCTCTATTTGTGTGAAAAGCGTCGCTAACTCCTCGAACATAAAGGGGGTATTGCTACGCGTTTTAAATAATATTTATCAGAATTTAACGCTTGCCTCCCATATCCCTCCGAAGTGAGGTGAATATGCGGGTGAAAACATAGGTTTTGCTCTCATTGGCAGCGTAATTCAAAGCTGTATGACGGCTGCACTGTGGAATAACTTTACCTAACTCATTGTTTAACGTTAGGTACATTGCTAATTTGAGGCTGTATTATTTGGCCACGTATGCGTACACAGACAGCATAATATTTTATAGTTATGATGATGACGCAGGCCAGGTTTCTGCCACATAGTGGCCAGAACTTCTCGCGTACAGACGACAGAAGAAGCCGAGAACCTGCATAAAATAAACGTAAGTACTAATTCATCTATTATTAATTTAGTTTAGTGATGTTTAGCACAAGTAGAATAGGTTGTTTTTTATCATATTGAAAATCAGACTGAGGTAATTTACCTCTTATTCTTAATTTGGACAAAAATGGACTAAGTGACAATGATTTGCTTTTATAGTGCAAAAGAGTTTCGTTTTAACATTTTTATGATTTACTAATTTAAGATTTAATTATTATAAGTCTAAAGTAAAGACTTGACAATATTTTAATGCAAACGTTTGAAAGCGTTCAAGTTCGTCAACCTTTATTAGATCGGTCAATTTAATATCTGACTTTTTAGAATTATTGTAACAATTACAGTTAGGAAATTTTATAGGCGTATACGAGTATATAAATTATTTTTTATTTAATATCATTAGAATAGTTTTTTTGTTCGATACTTAAATGGACTTTTTATAAGAAGTTTCACTTACGCATAGGGTTTTGGTTTTTTGTACAAAGGGTAGTGTGAGGTTGGGTTGGGTGCCTACTAAACATTCAGCTTGTTTTTCCTTCAGGGATGAAGGACCCTCCCACCACTAAAAGGATGCCTGCAGGTGCTGCGGATCGATGCTCCTAGAAGCTAAGTATGCAGGATTAAATTTGGCTGGAATATTATTTCCATTGATAATTATAGTAGTAATAAGTAGTATTAAGTATTGTTTTGAGTATTTTCATTATATTTATTTAATTTTTTAGGTTATTATAACGTCTCATTGCAGTAGGGAATGAGTTGCCAAGCGCCTGCTCAGGGGCTTCCTGCAGCGGCATCGTGACAGAAAATCGGCCGTCGGGTAAAATGAGATTCACAAAATTGTTTTTTAATAGAGTAGGTATTTTTATCTGAGGGCAAGTCTTCGACCTCCCAGATTTTTGGGATATAATTATGGATATCTTGAAGTGATATCTTGGAATTGGTTTGCACAAAATTGCATTGGATATTAGGATTATAGTGGGATTCCCCAGTTTGACCCGCTACTAGCCATCCTAATAAGCTATCTTGTAAAATAGGTTTATTAGAACCCAACTTTATTTGTTTGGGATTTATTATGTTAAAAAACTGATCTGCACCAAGCAGAATATCGACATTGGAAGGTTCATAGAACAAGGGATCCGCGAGAACAATGTTATCAGGTAGGCCTAATCGCTTCACGTCGACTTGGACCGTAGGTATTGTGCCAGTAATTTTAGGTATCACTAAGCAGTTAATATTCGCACTGAACGAATTAACTCGAGACTTTAACAAAATATTACATCTTTCTGACACTTTACACGCAACATTGTTTATTCCTGACACATGAAATGAATTTATTCGTTTTGTTTTTAATCCCATTTTATGTTTTAGATCATCGGTGATGAACGAAGACTGGCTTCCAGTATCCAACAACGCACGGGCAAGGTAAGTACGGTTGGTGTGAGTATTTACGACCTCAACTTGAGCGGTGCATAGCAGCACTTGGCCTGAGAAGACAGCTGATAAGCTAACCGGTACGTCACATGTCGACGACTCGGTACCTTTGGTGGCTACGTTACTAACCGCGTTTTTGTGCAAAAATGTGTTGTGTTTGTCTCGGCAGATGCGGCATAAACCTTTTAACGTGCACTCCTCAGCACTATGTCCGCTGCGAAGGCAGTTTGAGCATAATTTATGTTTGGAAACCTCAGCAATTCTGTCGTCTATGCCCATGGCCTTGAACTTGTTGCATTGATGCACTTGGTGATTTATCTTTTTACATATTTGACATGCCCTATTGTTGGAACCTTCCAACGCAGTAAATGTTTTTATATTTGAAAAGTCTATGGATTTTATTACGACACTAGCACTTTCCACTAACGCGTTCCTCAAATAATGAAATTTATTGATTGGTGCAATTGAGCTGTTGTCATTGATAATCGAATCAAAGGTATCTCGAAACTCGAGCCATTTTGTATAGTTGCCATCAAAGGTAGGCAAATTTATTGTTGGCAGTGTTATTGAATTGTTAGCAGCATGACAACAGCTTGATTTTGCAGAACCATGTTCAGAATCTTTATTTTTGGCAGAAAATGCATCAATAATCTCTTGCGCTAAAGCTATTTGAGAATAAAACTCGCTTTCAGTTAAATCTCTTTGTAAAATCTGCTCATCTAGATTTTCAGACATCTCTTCAATCTCAGTTTGTACAGTGTCAAAATTAGACAATAATTCTTGTAACTGATTCAATCGCAAGGATAGTTCTTTTATTTCTAAACTGGTAAGATCGGCAGATTTAGTTCTGTAGTTTTGTATAAAGTTTTTACATAATGAAAGTCTACTTCTAATCCCTCCACGTTTACGGGATAAAGTTTTTAAGTGTTCTTTGGGATCATTTTTATTTATAGACTCGATATTTTTGATTGGAATTGGACTTTTTGATCTTAATTTATTAGATTCATTTTCAGCCATTTTATTTATATAGAACTTTGTTTTTGTCTAGGTAGTTAGGTATATTATAATTTTATCAAATTAGGTAGGTACCGAGAACAATGAGTTAGGTAAAAGTTATTGTAAATAAATTGTGCACTCTGACCGTAAACAATCCAGCAGTCACCAGTTCAAACCACAGCTGCCGCTGAGCCCGCGGCAAGACGAACAGCACAGCACAGCACGGCAGAACACTGCCGCACAGCACAGCACAGCACGCCGCCAGCAACACCAGCTACGTCGAGCAAGACGCAGTCAAGGCGCGACGAGGGTCGAGGATATCAAGCCTGGAATAGTCGGCAAAAGCGTTGAAATAAAATGCTATGATGAGTGCACAAAATGGGTTTTTTCTTCTAAAGTACCTAACCAACTATAGGGTATTGATGAGTAGCAGAAATGAAATAAAATTAAATGTAATTTCTGCTTAGTGACAAAGGAAACTTTAACTTTAGTTCTACAGTTGTTTTTACAATTATTAACAAAGCAATAGTATATTTATGTATTTATTTAAGTTCGTACTTATAACGAAATAATGTATTATTAACTTTTGTAAAGTTATATTAAAAGTTAGGCTAACGTACTTTGCAACGTGGGCAAATTCTTATCTAAGGTTATGCGAGTTCAAGTTCGGCGCAGAGATAAGGAAGGCTGCACTAATTAGGGTCATAAAACCTCACAATATTTATGCAAAAGAATATTTACGTTACCTAAATAGGCTTGAACAGCATAGAAAAGAATGGCTCACAAAGGCAAAGTGAAGAAGAAATTAGCCAAAAACGTATTTAAAATGGCGGACAAGAAAAATGGATCTTGTCTGTGCAAATAAATAAGGCAAGGATGGTACGCATATAGCAAGATACCGCCCTTAAAGTGCTTCGAAGTAGCTAGGCATTCACACAGCAAATAGAAGTTGGAAATTAGGAATAGGGAAAGTAAAAGGAATAGGCTTACTTTCTTTGTTCGGCCGGCGCCTTGTCGTTCACGGGTACCAATCCAATGACACGACTCCTGCACTCCGGTTTCGTTTCCAACGGCATCCAAGTTTCTTGTCCTGTCACGGTCGCCAAGATGTCTTGTATTGAAAAGACTCAATTTTGTTTCGATTGGGTTTATTGGATATTTACAATAGGTACAGCTTGTAACAATAAGATATTGCGAGATCGCGGGTAAAGAATATGCGCGTGCGTTCGGCGCTGCGTCTCGTAGGGGAATCACCGTTGCGGGGTGCGGCCGCGGCGGGGGGCGCACCGCGCTCGGCACTGATGTGAAGTTGTCGAGCCTTACGGCGTGAACAGTTTGCAACAGTCTGCAGTTAGCCCAATTGTTTCCACTAGATCTAATACAATAGGGCTTTACCTATGAAATTGCCGTTCTTCAGTGCTGGTCATTTCAAATAGAAAAAAAGTTTGGAATGGCTTTGTATTCTAAACTCAAATTAATTTTGTTTTAAAAACATGACATTCTTTTTACAAACTCAGTCTTTTGTTTATTGATTAGCGTTGTATTTTCATTACATTTAACTACGGAACGTACTCATACTTGATCTTTGATTTGAACATTATTCGTAATAATGGATACTCTAAATATTCGTGTAATTATGGAATGTGAGTTTCGTCGTGACACCAACGCAACTCGAACGGCACGTAACATCAAAAACGTTTACGGAGATAACTGTACAAACGAACGCACAACCCGTTATTGGTTTTCCAGGTTCCGTTCTGGAAATTTTGAAGCTCGTGGTCGTCCGGAGACTTTGGTCAACAATGATGAGTTAAAGGCGATTGTGGAAGCTGACGAAACTCAATCTACAGCTGAGCTAGCAGCAGCTTTTGATCTTAGCATCAAAACAATTTTGATCCATTTGCGACAAATAGGCAAGGTAAAAAAACTTGATAGATGGGGTGACCCACGAACTTAACGATCGCCAGCGCAACGTACGCATCGAGACCTGCCTCGCGCTGCTGAATAGGCAAAGAAATGAAGGAATTTTAAACCGAATTGTTACGTGCGATGAAAAATGGATTCTGTTCGACAATCGAAAGCGCTCAGCAAGTTGGTTAGATCCTGGTTCAGCACCAAAGCAATGCCCTAAACCAAAAATGACCCCAAAAAAGGTGATAGTCACTGTTTGGTGGTATAGTGCGGGTGTGATTCACCACAGCTTTTTACAAAACGGCATGAGCATTACTGCAGATGTGTACTGTGAAGAACTGGAGACAATGATGGAGAAGCTTGCACATCGGCAACCAGCTTTGGTCAATCGGTCGTCCCCACTGCTCCTTCACGACAACGCGCGACCCCATACTGCACAACAGACAGTCTCCAAGCTGCAAGAGCTGGGGCTGGAAGCTCTCCCTCATCCGCCATACTCACCAGACCTTGCACCTACCGACTATTACTTTTCCCAAAATTTAGACAACTTTTTAGTTGGTAAAAAATTCAATTCCCGAGAGGCAGTACAAAATGCCTTTGAAGAGTTTGTTGCCTCCCGTCCAGCAGATTTTTACAAGAAGGGCATCAATAAACTGCGAATGCGTTGGCAAAGATGCGTCGATTGCATGGGTGATTACTTTGAATACTAGAAATAAAAAAGCTTAAAAAATAAGTACTTTCACATAATCCATACAAAACGGCAATTTCATGGGTAAAGACCTAATATTTCTTTAATTTGATTGTAATTTTCTTTGTAGTAAAGTAAAGTATTCCTAATAAAAAAACAATATAATAATTTATCCTAATTTGAGAAGATCACTGAAAGCCTTTTGCCAAGCAGTAAGAAGACATGCCTTACTAAAAAATATTTCCAAAATTAGTAGTTAATAAATCCTGCTACAAACTACTAGGTGGTACACTATTTCCATTCGTATTAACAAATCGTCATTATAGTTGTCACATTACAAAGAGATCTTCCTTCGTAAACAACACAAACAAACAAAGGGGTGAGTCCGGTCACCACCAGGATAGTGATGGCGTAGCGTATTATCATAATCAGAGAGATGTTTTGATGTTTGAATGTTTCTTACCTCTTTACGCCAAAACTACTGAACAGATCAGGCAGATATTTTAGATAGAGGTAGTTTTAGGCTGGATTAACTTAAAGTTAAACTTTGTATCCCTCAGCTATAAATATGAATTCGAAAGTTTGGATGTTTAAATATTTGTTACCACTTACAAAACAACAGAACTGATTGTGCTGAAACTTTACATATGTACTTCTAGACCTGGATTATTATATCTACTGCGGCGTGGATTGTCAAGCATTATTTATTTATTTTTTCAGAAAACATGTGCGAAGCCTAAGGTAAAAGCTAGTAAATACACAATTAAATAGACGTTAACGTACGTATTCTTGTTGACGTCGTGAACGTTAGTGAACGAAAGTCTTCGTTTCAGGTCTGGCCAAAATGGCGTTTTTGTCAGTATGTCCGTACTCCTCTACAGGTCGTATTTTTACCTATAATACTTATGACAAGTTTAGCGCCATTAAAGGAAGGCTGGCGCCTACCTATGCTGGTGCTTATTCTGATAAGAGGGCACTTTTGCTCCGTGATAAGATGCTTTCACACTGGCATGGCGATTTGCAAGGAGTCACCGCCTATAAACATGGTAGGTACATATACCTAAGTACCTAAATATCCCGTTTTATATAACTTTAGTACTTAATAATATAATATAAGTTACTAATATGTTGAAAAAAAGTTAGTGCTTGCGAGGTCTACTGTTCGTAGAACTGCTAGAACATCATTGAACTACTAGAACATGTACAAGAACTTTTGAAAAGGTGTTAGTTTTACAAACTTCTCAAAGTATATTTTTCCTGTAAAATAATAGATCCGTATCCACAAACGCTACATAGGTAGGTACCTAGGTACATTTCAGATGGGTCGCTATGCAATCTTCGGAAATGGGGGGGGGGGGGTAAAGTATGAACCCCACAGAAGTTCTCATTATATAGGTACCTACCTAGGTACCAAAATATCCCGTTTTAAATAAAATTACTTTAGTACATTAAGTATTATGTAAATTAATTGTTGAAAAAAGTTAGTGTTCGCGACGTCTACTGTTCGTAGAACTACTAGTTTAACCCAGAACCCAGTGCAGTGAGAGGAGTACAATCAACACCTCAACGTCGCCTCGCCTTCAGTGTAGCGTCGCAAACAATTAGTCTTCACGTCGCACAGACGAGACTCGAGGGTTCCGAGAAATTCCTTCTTTAGGCATCCATTGTTAGGACCGGACTATTATTCCAAACGACAGAATATTAATTATGTACCTTATCGCGTTGTCTAAACCTATGCTTTAGGGTAATTAAATGGAATGTTTCGCGGCGAATCAATTTAAATTATATCGCTGCGATTAATAAATAAACAAAGGGTCTTACCATGGTCTTATTACAACTTTCCGATTCGATGTCAAATCTTATTCAGACTTTTTAGATGGTATCTAACAAAATAATATTGAATGTTTTACGTCGCGTGGTCCAAGCCCAACTACGCTTAGCGAGCGGCAACGTCAATTCTATGATTGTAGGTATAGATTATATTTGGTTTTTAATATTTTGTCGTTTTTATGACGAAGCGATTTAAAGGTTTGCTATTTTTATGTTTGGACATTACCTAGATCTTGGGCTTAGCCTATTATTAATTCCGGAAATTATGAAAAATATAAGACAGTACTGAGTACGAAGATGACGTCTACTAGAGGGGCGTGGAAGAAGAATACTTATGAGGAATACATGTTGTGCTGACCCTAGCGTCGGATAGGGACCGGAAGAAGATGACATACCTATTCGTATCGTATATATTATCTTCATTTCTGGGTGTTCTGAATGTTTTCTATGTACAATATAAATAATTATCTATGTAGTGTATTGTATTAAGTATGAGTGTTTGTTCTACTCGTAGTACCTATAACACAAGCTCAGCTTAGCTTGGGGCTAGATAAGTGGCAGATTTACCAGTAGGCTGAGTAAACTTGAGCCTAGAGCGGCAGATTTTTGGGGTGGCAAATTTATCTATTTCTTAAAAATCTAATAATTAAATATAATTAATTATATAATAACTTAGATAATTAATTATATAATTAATTATTATTCATAATTTAATTCGGTCAACGAATTAGCATTGCCATTCAACGTGGCAATGCTGCTAGCATTCTGGGCACTCTGCCTTCTGTTGACGGCTTCTATACGTAACGATCTTTTATAACTTGTCTGAGTTAATTCATTATGAATGTAAGCGGGTTAACTACGAACCTATTTTGTTTTGTCTGAGTTAATTATTTTTAACTCTTTGTAAGCGCAATAAAGATTAATTATTAACGTTTACCGAATATACATCATTGTGTAAGTAGCACATATTACCCCGCCTAATTGCACATGATTGAGCTTTCATTAGCTCAGAAATATACCTAACAACTACATATTTCTCGTGCAATTTCAACAAAATTGTTGGACAATTATCGTAGAGGCAAGAGCGGCAAAAACTTTACAGCCTAATTTCTTTAAAATATGTGAATCCGCCACTGGCTAGATAATGCTATGTGAATTGTCCAGCATTTACTTTATTATTAAATGCGTGTCTTAAAAATATTGTGTTTTCCTAAGCAGCTCTGCGTTGATAAATGTGGGTAGACTCTTAGTAAACTCAAGTCTCTTGGGCGATAAGCGAATTAATCAACTCCCGTCAATGGCAGGAAAAATCTGGCCGCAATTATTTATTACAGATAGCTCAGCTGAGAATGAAATCATTGAAGATACAGTCAGCAGCAAAATGTAATGACACAGTCCTCTTCCTTACCGAACTGGTAGCTTATTTTATTTATCAAATACGCAATTACGTTTTTCGCTTTGGCCAATCTTGGTACCTACTCTATACACCGAATTAAAGTCCCAATTTGCGCAAAAAACGGAAATGAAAAATACTTTTGTATTTTTTGCATTTATTTATTTTAAAACACTCAGATTACATAGAACTTAAACTTTACACTCATTAAACCCGTAGGGGTTTGACCCGAATGTTAAATTACTCGGGTTCCAATTGAAAAAGAATTACACAATTACGTATAAAACAGGATATCCATTGGTAACGTACTGTACTCTTGTCGGAAAATATGACGGAAATATTTTAAACAAATTGTCGGAAAAATTCAAATTTAATGTCGGAAAAATTTAAATATTTTTACTGAAGAATTTACTAACTAGGTGTGTTTTATCCGTAAACAAGCATCGATAGCTGTAAATCCCTTTATATATAACATGAAAAATATTAACCGTACCATCCCTTTTTATATTTGAAATGGCTGTGTTTGTTAAGTCTAATCAAGATCTCTAACGAAACCTACTTATTCGCGGAACACCGTGACCTGAGCCGCATTTGCTCCACACAGGAGGCCACACAGCTCTATATCGTAAAAACTTCTGTAGAATAGCTCCAAAAATATTTAACAAATTACCAGCTGCTCTACGGGAGTAAAGCCTAATGATGTTTAAGCAAAAACTGTTTAAGATACTGACAATAAACTGGTACTATCATATTATCAATGAATTTTGTCACGGACACTAACATTAATATTTTACAAGTTTGACATAATTTTATAACATGACATTTGTATACCTAATCGAAATTTGCTTATCTCCTTGTTATTTCTGTGGACCAATGTTATTTGTTATACTAATAAATTGAATAGTTTGATATTATTTTTATTATATTTCCGATCTGCATGTCTATTTGTTATTAATACATAATTTTGCACAACAAAGCTGTTTAGCTACTAGCTAAACAGCTGTGTTGTTTTGTAGTCATCGCAAGGCACATTTTAAAATAAGCATACCAACTTGTAACCCGTTGTCTGAAAATAAATGATTTGATTTGAACAAGTAGTTACATAACTTGGCTGTTGTCTGTACATCTAGGCTTACAAATCTGTTCAGTAAAATTCCTTTGATAAGAAGCGTAAGAACTTGTAGAACGTCTCTAAAGCTCACCAATCGACCTGTTCCTTGATTAGGTGCTTTCCTCGAATAACATCGTTCCAAAGCCATTTTCAGAAGCTTATTTCAACTCAAGAGCGAAATTAAACAATACCAAGACAAACTAATCTCAGGTTGTTTTTCTCAGTTCAAACAAGTTTTGCCTTTTGCTTTGCTATGTAATTGCTTTCTAGGATTGTTACTTTAAACACGTGGGTTGATTTATGATGGACTAGCAGATGCTCACTAGCACGCGTTATCGCGGATAAAAATTTGCCTTTATCTTAATCCAGATTTACTACGACATTATTGTAACGGTCCAGTTTATGCTGGCTTGTTTAATTTGCAAATATAGGGCGCTATGGCACTTAATAGGCTATGTCCAGCAATGGACTAGTGTAGCCTGATGATGATGATGTGTTATGTCTGTGTTATGTTAAGTCTGAGGGCAAAGCTTTTGTGTTAAAAGAAGATTTTGAGGCAATTTCGCTAATTTAATGCAATTTAGTAATACGAAGAAAAAGTTGATTACCATTGTTATAGTTTTATTGGAAAACCAAAAAAGCCATAAACAGAAAAAAGTTAGACTATATTGACGAGAAAAAGATGATATTCAAGCATTATCAACATCACTTTCACTGTTAAAAACGTGGAATAAAATGGTAAGTCACTGGTGCAATAAACGATTCTGGTTAGGAAATACTATGAATAAAATGGTAATCGACATTATACACCTTGAATGGTGATTGATTTTCGGTAACTTCTTATTTTTGAATTATCTCGTTTTTGGCACGTCTTACGCGTGTTTTACTAAAACATTCCCAATACATAAAAAATAAGTTTTTTGTAAAGCTGACAATCATCAGTCTGCGTCCATTATATTCTCCGGGGACGGCGATAATATTATATTATGTCCTGCGCACATGAGTCTCCATTGAGTCTGGGCACCGTGTCCGGAATGAGGATGGGGTTCATCAGTTGTGATTAAGTTACCTTTAATACCTACAATTTTCATTACTTATAATAAAGTAAATGTAGATAGGATGAAAATTCAAAGTTTCGTGATTGTTTGTCTGCTCTACCGTTCTGCGCTAAAATGTAAATGAGTAGAAAGTTCAAACTTTAATGAAAGAAACATTAGTCTTCTCACTGTGAACCAATGATCTGTAGGAAAACTTCGAATAAACAAAATGAACTTTATAACCACAAGCTTTATCTACACTTATTATTGTCAAGTTGAAACAAGTACCCACGCGTATGTATAATGGGGACCAAAACCCCAGACTTTGAATTAATATAAATACGTTCTATACAATGTTCTATGTATAGAACGTATTGTTGGTTCCAATTTGGGCTGGCTTACAATTTCCGAAGATAAGTTGACATATTTAAATTCGTTGTTTTTTATTCTTCCTTTTGAAATATTTAGAAAAGGGACGTTTTGAGATGTAGAAATGCCCTTCACTAAAAAAGGTCGTTACATTTAGTTTTCAGGCTTATCTAAGCCTGGAAAAAATACATTTTGGATTATAACAGCACCGCAATAAAGTTTATTTCAGCTTGTACTTCTCCGACAGAGCGCTATTTGTCTAACAGCGGTCTTTCTGCGTTGAAATAGATGGCATCTCTTTTTACACTAAGCAAACTGAGCGAGACTTTAGACTCAGATGGATAGATGATAGACAGATAGATGACTGCAAGTGTATACCTACTACCTATTCGTATTGCAATTCAGCATGTTCAGATATTTTCCCTTTACTCTCCCATGCTCCGCGCCGTAGGGTCGCCATTCTCATTCGTACAAAATGTGTCCGCTTGCTACGAAAATGTGGATGTCAATGTAGAAAACTCGTTTGAAAATGGCGGTCGCGTCGGCAATCCGGTTATAGTTATAGCGGATGCACCGCCCGGCACTCGGGCGACGAGACGCTCAAAAATCCGTCTGATGCGATTAGCGCGGAGCGGCCTGTCGCAGCTAGCCAGAGAATGGGCAGCAGCTTTAATCTATGCATTTTAAACACTAACTGCGATCACGAATCCGCCTGCCAAGTGTGGTGATCATGGTGGAGCCCCTCTTGATTCTGTGCTGTAGCCGTGTGGTGCCGGCTTAGAATATACACCACCCCAATCCCCACCCGCACTGTGATCCCCAACCCGCATGCCCAGCGTGGAGATTATGGGCACTACCCCCCCCCTGAGATAAAAGCCAATAAGGCGCTTATCAGGAGGAGGCCTGCGTCCAGCAGTGGACGAATATAGGCTGTTGAGGCTCACCTCAAGTTGAGGCCTCTTGTTTCTGGGAGGCATTTTCAGCAGTGGACGTAATAGTGCTGATAGGTATGCTCCATGGCTCACTAGCTCTTATTCTTGTGCCCACTTCTTCGATTTGCATAAACTGTATTGTAGCTTCTTGGCATAAAGTCATTTCACAAAGTTGGTTCAAGATGAGTCACGATGGATATAGCATATCAGCTTGATTTATTGTTTCCCATCTGACATTCATCCTCTTAGCTTAGTCGCATAAAATAATTCAAAGTCACGGCTTTTACGATGGCTTTCTTTACAGTTTACTTAAGTAATATAAGTTATATAACTTATTGTGAAATAGCCACATCGTTATCTTCGTTTGGTTTAAAATAAACTGGTGGACATTTAGTTCTAAAGCAACATTTTTGAGAATAAACTGATCAGTGTAGCCCAACGTTACAGTGATCTAGGTTGGTTATTATCATCATCATCAGCCTTTATTAGTCATAGGTAGGTACTTCATGGTCATAGGTTTCCTACAATCAGTACCATAGCGCGCTGTCTTCAGCTTGTCGCATCCAGCTTCTGCGACCTATCTGCAAAGACTGCAGATAGGTCGCAGAAGCTGGATTATTCAAAACCATTGCTGGTTAGTGTGAGATAAACTAAATCAGGTGAAACAAAAATTCGCTTTTTATTAAAATGCAAAATAAAACGCAATGACTGCGTTATGATTTCGAAACCAAATTGACGTATCTCCTTGACGCGTAATGATGTACCGAGGAACAGTTGAATCGGGTTAGGTTCGTAAGGACTAGATTACATAACGACTATAAAAGCAAAACATCTTAGTTTCATAAGTTCTTGGTGTCTAAATGTCTAAATGTGCAAACGTCTCAATAGTAAAATGCCTGGGTTTAAGATTGGACTTAATTTTATAACGTTTTGTTTGTATAACGCCCAAATATCAAAATGTCTTAGTAGCAAAACGGCAACATATTCAGAATGTACTGATAGTATAACGACTAGGTAGGCATATCGTCAAAAATTAATAACGTCGTAACAGCCGGATTTTTGACAATAGTTTAAACTTTTGTTAAGAAATTGTTGACGAGAGCCGGGTTTTCAAAGTAATTCAACGACTTGCTAAATTCTTGTCACATCATTCACATCAACAGCTTGTCAGATACCTACCTAGTTTTTATATCAATTTTGACTTTTTCGCAAAGCTAGTCAATAGAGTGGTATTGGTCGCATAGAGGTGTCAATAAAGAAAATTCTATAGGGTTTTTCCTGTCCCCCCCAAGAGGGGGTGATTTCTTCCGTCCACGCATAACGACTAGATCACTGACCTCTATTATTATGACTAGATGGTTGAATGACAAGGAAATCGCAAACAGTAGTTCACAGATCACTATCAACTAGTCAGCAGAGAGTAAGCATAGTACTATAATATCTCTATGCTAGTCAGAGTAGTTTGTGAAAGAACTCTTTGTAAGTATCTGGCCACTTAAAATCAAAGTGTTGCACCCATTTGTCCTGAAATGGATAGTTTCATAAGTTATTTTGAGAGACAATGGATGAGATTGCCGCCTTCCGCAATATCCTGTGCAGGCCAGCGATACCGAACTAATGACGCAGTGGAAGCTTGGCACAGGCGTTTAAATGCACGCATGCCACGTAAACCCTCATTTATGAGGTTCCTGTTTAAAATTAAGAAGGACAACAAGTTCCAGGAAATAAAAATAAATAATCATTTATTTAGATATGGTCACAGATATAGAAGTGATGCTACATTTGACAAAAAAATGCACAGCAGAATTACAAAAAATTGTCGAGAGGGAGACTACAATAATTGAGTACTTGCATAAGATTGATAATTTAAAATCAATAAGGGATTAAACTGGCCTGCATGTTTTTTATATTGCGATCACTTGTTCGTAAAACATGCCATCTGACATTTAGAATTGAAGAAATTCGAGTTTAAGAAAAGATGTTTAGGTTATATTTGTGTATTAGATGTTATTTTTACATAACCTTGTTTTATTTAAACACTAGTTTCTGCCCGCGACTCTATCCGAGACCTAGACAATAACTGCTCATTCCTACATATTACCTAGTCGTTACGCAATCAAAACGTTTTGCTATCAAGACGATAAGCTATCCAGACACTTTGCCTTATGCGTCATTTTACAACCAAGACTTTCTATAATTTGGTTCTAAACTCTATTAGTCATTTTACAACTTCGTCGTAATGCCTTAGTTGTCGATCGTACAACTAAGACATTCTACTCACTAGGGCATTCTGCAAAAAAGGCATTGTGCTTACTAAGGCACTATGGAATTACGACGTTTTGTTTACATAGTCCTTATGCAATCTAGTCCTTACGAACCTAACCCGTTAATTTAACGGGTTAGGTTAGGTTAGCAGATTTAACGGCGTTAAATCTGCTTGACCAAGCACCTAGTAAATGCACCTACTTTGTTATAGTAATATAGGTCTTTAAATGATATAAGTATTTTGTGATGCTTACCAAGTATACCTAGTAAGCATCACAAAATACCTAACTGATGTGGCATGTGGCACTAATGGACACATTAATGGCACACCTTCCGGGACCTACCTCTACTACGATTTCCTATTACTCGTAGTACGAATTATCTTCCACTTAAAAAGGAAATGGTTTGTAAACATTATTCAATAGCATGATACGTATAGCGTCACATGACATTCACGACATAATTGGACTTTCTATAGTTTTCTTAATAGGTATTTTCAAATCATGAATGGATAACATTGTGCAAAATGTTCAACTGAAAGAACGATACAATTAGCAGTAGATTTAAGAAGTCATAGTACTATTTATGTGAGCGTTTATTATTCCAAAATCGTGAATTTATAGATGAGGAAAGAATGAGCAACTTCACTTTGACATTAGTTGTTATTTTTTCCTTTAGCTGTATTTTTTAACATTGACTAATTAATTTATATCTTGTTGATTTTTTGAGTTAACTCAGAAAGTTCTCCATTTTATTCTCCGTTGCTCAACAGCAATGGAGAATAAGGGAGGGTCCCATTGCTCAATTTGCTCAACTCACAAAACGGAACTCGCGAACTTATGATGTCGATCCACAAAAAAAAAATTAAATTCTAGATTATACTCTTGAGAATTAATTTGAACCGAGTTTGCGAGAACTTATGGTTGAGGCAGTGGGTGTTAATGTCACTTTGAATGAAAGGCATTATACGGATGAGTAATGTTCACCTTCACGATGGTCGAAGTTTACAAGTTCCTGGTCGTTATGGACCTACCCCACGGATGTGTTTAATATAATCACAAAACTACACTAAACAATAGATCTATTATTATTATTATTATTATTACTGCTATGAATTCCCGTTAGGACGGTCATTCTCATTGTGCACCACCAAGGTTTCCACGTTTCAATAAAAACCTACCAGTGTCTCCTAGTGGAAAAAAAAAAAAATTACTGTCTTTATATTCTATAATTCAGTGGTCTTTATCATACGACTACGTTCCTCTACTTCGTGAAATGCGCAACAAACGCACTGGAGTTCTTTTTTCTGGTTTCAACGTCGCGAAATACTTTTATTGAATAATGCTGTGGCTTCGAAAGGAGGCTTTTCAAAAGCTGTTCGTTAGCCTGTTGGCAACGCTAGTCTTCTTGAGAGAGATAACTTCGGGGGGGGGGGGGGGGGGGGGGGGGGGGCTCCAAGAGCTCCCGGGGAGGAGATGCGAGGGAGTTGTATCCGGTGGTTGTCTATTTTTTGCTACAGTGAAAACTATCGTTTGAAAGGTGAATTTACCAGGTGCTTTTCCTCATAGGCAGGAAATTTACAGGTGGCTGGATTTGCTACTAAAAACTTGAAAACGAGATAACGAGAATAATTTAAATACTCAGTGGGGGACAATACAATACAATACAAATACACTTTATTGAACACCAAGAAAATACAAAAATACAAATATAGGAAAAGAGAGATACAGAGTTGTACAATGGGCGGCCTTATCGCTAAGAGCGATCTCTTCCAGACAACCTTGGGATGGACACGAAGCAACAATGACACATTTTATTTAAAAAAACTCTGTGCCCCTAGTAGGCCATTTATCTCGGTGGTGGAAAAAGGCCGCCCGCGCCCCGTGACCAGGTGGGATGACGATCTACAAGAGATTCTTGATCAGGATTCAGCCAGATGCTGGATGCGGCAAGCAAAAACAGGGCGCTATGGCGCTCATTAGGAGGAGGCCTGTGTCCAGCTGTGGACGAGTATACGGTGACGATGACGATAATCACAGTGGGAAGACACGTCAGTCTTAGAGACTTGAGCTCCAGGTTCTTAGTATTTATCAAGGATGTACGCAGTTGTACTTTCAGAAGAGTAGGTACTGTTATTTCATACACTAGTAGGAATTACACAATTTCACGCCTTCAATATTACGAATAGTATTTAAAGCAGGTACCTATTTACTGGTAAATTCTTTAAGTAATGGGTTGGGTATGTGCTAGCGAGTGCAAATTATAATGGTTTTGAATAATTCTGGTTCAAAGAAATTACTTAGCATACATTGATAGCTCGGTAGTAGCCGCCTACGCAACGTCTTTGAACTACGTGTATTTTGCGTACAGAATTTAAGCTTTTGAATTTGCTCATAAATCTTTAATTCGAATAACTCACAAAAGGATAATTAAGGCGCTATGAGAACTATTTACTGCTTGCTATTCACACATTTATTTAGCCATTGTGTTAGGGCTATGAGTGGAATTTGCATAGTAGTATTTATAAATTGATGTTGTTATTTATTTATTGAGATACATTTTGAGGATGAGCTGGTAAGATGCGGTCTATAATGTATATTCTTGACATAAATCGATATATTATTAAACAAAGCCAAACAGTAACATTAGAACATACTCCAACGTCGACATCGTTCTTTAGGCCCCTTCCTAGTCTTGATATTGTTTTGTGTAGGTACCCTGTAGTGTAGGTCTGTAGCTACTATTGTGAACCTGGTTAGGAGAAACTACCCGAAGTAAATTATAGAGGCGTTAGGTAAATTACAGGGCAGAATTGCTTTAGTAAGAAGATCCCTGGATTGTAGCAATGAACAACATTCTACATTCTAGGAAAGGAATGCGGGGACATAAAATTCTTATAGCGTTTTTCATAGATACAGCTCGTAGATCCTTTTTCAATTTCAATAGAAAGCAGTGATGAAGTGACTCAAAGATAAGCTCAACAGGAGTGTTTCAACGACTCATTGCCACCGAGTGAGAAACACTCACGAATTGAACTTCCTTATATGAAGACGAAATCCTTATTTCTAATTTATTGGCACAAGCCATAACGTTGGCAGTACAAATTACAGAATTTGACATCTAAAGCCTTGGTCTTTTGTACTACCTTCTTCTCTTTGTACTAAGCTGACGCAGACTTGGACGGAACAAAAGACCACTCTAGTTCATACGAGTGTGTCCGGCACAGCGTAGCGGATAACGAAGCATACTGCGTAGTGACAAGGTAATATTATCCTATAAGTAATCCGACTTCATACAAACGGGCGAAACGCGAGCTATACCTACGCGCCTCGATCTCGGCATGCGCTCAGCATGCAGACAGTCGCGGCTGTGCCGCAGTGACGAACGGATGGTGTGATGTTTTTTTAACAATAACCGCGCGATTTTTTCTCTAAAAATAAGTTCAGGTACATATTTTATAAAGTAGCTGCAGGTATCTATAACCAAGTAAAAGATATTCCTTTTTCTCCTAAAAAATCTCCTAAAATTTAATAATAAAGCATTTTGTAGGTACGTCTCAGTCGAGGCGCAAATATTTTTCGGTCGCAAATTTATAAGACCGAAATCGGTCTTATAAATTTGCGACCGAAAAATATTCAAACATAAACAGGTTTTTTAATTAAATCTACCAATCAAAAAACAACACGCATTTTTATTGAACACTTCTCATTCAATTCACAAAGTATTTTATTTGTTTATATAAAAAAAGTATCTTCCTATATTTACTATCACAAAACTAAATGGAAACACAAAGTAGGCAAATGTAATTAAAATGGTGGAGGCGGGCAGCCCTATCGCATGTTTACCTACCGCGCGGCTGTAGGCATTTATTTCAAAGATACGGCCGAGTCCAAATACTGTTGGATAATATTACCGTGGTAGTGATCAAGAGACCAGGGCTTAATTTGCATATGCGATTCTTCGTTCTTCATTATTCATCATCATCAGACAGGGGTTAGTTATGTTATGTTAGCAAACTGCTGTCTCTAATGATGGCTCTTCTAATGAATGCCGTAGTGCCTCAGCCCAAACAGAAGTGGTCAAATAGTTCTCCATAAAACGAGACTTTGTCAAATCTAGTAGCAAAGTTTTTTATACTTACGCGATCCAAACACATTATTATAAATTATGTATCAGCATTGCCATACAGTGTGGCAAAGCAGCCAGCGTCTTGGGGACGCTTCCGACTGGTGTTGATATGGATCAATTGAGCTACCTGTAGACTGTTTGCAACAGTCGGCAGTTAGCTCAATTGTTTCAATTGTAAATACTAGTATAATTTTCTTTGTGAATAAAGATGATAAAAAAAATATTATAAATAATGAACTGATTAATAATAATAATAATAATAATGTTGGACAATTCACACAGCATTACCTAGCCCCATGGTAAGCAGAGCTTGTGTTATAATATAATAATAATATAATAAAAATGTTTATTTTCTCTCACAAAGGTATCTTATCTATATCAAGCTTACATATATCTATAATTCAGGCCTATATTAGGTAGTGTTAAAACTATTGGAGAGTAGATACATGAGTACTAAGTGTGCATGACCACCTGTGTTGTGAGAGACTGGTGCCTGTTAAAGGTTTATGAAAAACCTGTAGCACAGGTCACCAGTGTACTCATTCCGTGGGAGGTAAACATAAGAAAATTACTCAGAGTATGTAAAGTAGCAAGGTGAGTTACAGAGTAGGCTTAACATAGAAGTAATTTAATAAGAATACAAGATAGATCTTTGGAATAAAAAATAAAGGTAAAAAAAATAAAGGTAAGCCTATAATAACTTAATACGAAAGGGATCTGATAGCGTCCAGCATTGGAGCTGCTCTCCCGAGGCACCAGTCTCATGAGAGTCTGGGCAACGGGAGAACAGTGTGTGAGTGCGTGTGTGTGTACGTGTGCGTGGGTGGGTGTGTGTGTGTACGTGTGCGTGGGTGGGTGTTATGGGTACTAGATAACTGATATACATAATAATATACGAGTCCATAGATAGATATTTTTTTTTATTATACATAGAAAACGACCAGAACACCCTGAACAAATATCTACAGATCGTACAAATATTTGTCCCGAGGCGGGAATCGAACCCGCAACCTCCTGCGTCGCAGGCGGACCTTCGCCCACCGCGCCACAGATGTCGTCGATTATAAGTATTTCCTGTTGAAACGTTGTGAAAAATTGATAAGTAAACGCGATAAATGCCCGTTAATATTTATACTAAAATCTAGTAACATCTAGATGTAAGCTTTTGACGAAATAGTGACTTAACACTTAAGCGAGCGTCCTGCACCCAGCAGCTGTCGACTGCTGGCAGATCATTATCTCACCTGGCCACGGGGCGACATCATTATGAATACTGTCTGAATAATATCATGTAATGTTATAATGGTAGACAATCCTCACAGCTTCATCTAGCCCTAAGCTAAGCAGAGCTTGTGTTAATGGTCCTAGATACTATTACATAGATAATTATTTTTTATTATGCATAGTAAGTACTCTTTAGAATTGATAAAAAAACGCGCAAGCTTGTAAAAATGTGAGGTGATAAATGTATGAACGACGCCAAAACTACACAACGGAGCGAGTTAAAATTTGACATAGACCGTGCGAAGCCGGTACCAGAAGCTAGTCCAATATAACTCAAACAGCTGGCTAAGCTAACAGGACGCCACGGTAACCTACTCGTACCTGAGCGACGCGGGCATTTAGATAACTAGCTTTAGTGAGCTCGTCGGGTACACGCAATCTAATTATGCTCAGAGTCAGATCCAGTCCCTGACAATTTGTTGTAATTAATTTGAACCCCAACGGGCAGGCCTACTCTGGGAAATGCTAGTAGTTTCTGAAAATTACGGTGTAGCAGCTGCAGGATAGGTATTTTGTTCCCACAGTTGATGTTATTCGTGAGAGGTACATTTTTAGGTAATCTCCGGGACAATTCTTTATCACAATTCTTTACCTGGCCAAAATTTAAATAAGAAATTATGATAGGCTAATTTGTATGTTTGGTATGGCATAATGTATTGTTTACGTAATAATTTCTGGAACTACTAGGTGCTACTACGAGCAGTTCGAATCTAAATACGTGGTATGTTAGATTAGGTAGTTGCACATCTGTGTGCCTTAAGCTATGTTGTGTTCAGGAAATACGCGAGTAAAGCCTCAAGCAGAAGCAATTATAAACCTTAAGGAATATTCATTCAGATTACCGTTTTACATACAAAGAAAATGAGCTCAATTTATTGGTAATGTATCCGGGCGTGTTTGTCTTAGTTTAAAGTTAGTAACTGCAAGGTTTATGTTTGTATGGCAAATACCAGTCGTGTAAAAAGTTGAAATGTTCAAAGTTTAGATTGCAGTAATTTGCCAAAGCTACGCAATCCATGTTGTAAATGGGGTACATACGGTAACAAATTACCTACAACTGCGGACTTTTTTAAATCGCGTAACTTTGCGATAAATAATCAAAATCCGACCTAGAAGTAGTTTCCACATTTGACTTCTTACTTTTAAATCTCTCTTAATTTTACACAAAACCTCCCTAGCAACAGGAAAATTTTAAGCTATTCATGAACGCCATAAACCGACTTAGGCACAAAAAGACTGAAAATTACCATTTCACCTAAAATCAAACACTAAGTAACTTTTGGAAAGAAAATTTGAAACCTAATCCTGAATGACTTACGCAACTCATTTTACTAAAAGCTTTATAACCGGCCTTTTTGGGGTTCCGTATCCAAATGGAGCTAATAGGAATCTATAAAGCTTAAGCACCGTCTATCTGTGTGTCACGGAATCTCTACATAATTAAAGCTAGAGAAATAGAGTCCCAATATGATTTGAATAATTGAATATGAAAAAGAAGGATGTCATAGAATCTCTGCCAAATATGAGCTCTTGTGATATGGGTAATATTCTTTTAAAAATAAAATAACAATAAATAATAGAAGTAAATAAGAAGTAGTATTTACAATTAAAACAATTGAGCTAACTGCAGACTGTTGCAAACAATCTACAGGTAGCTCAACTGATCCATATAAAAACCAGTCGGAAGCTTCCCCTAGAAGCTGGCTGCATTGCCACGCTGTATGGCAATGCTGATGCGCTGCGCCAGATACTCACCAGCTCCCGAGTCACGCGTCGCTTCAACCTTTTTTAAATTCAAGTGTCAACTCACACAGCGGCCTGTCTCATTGTCGTTGGGACAAAAGTGATTTTGGGGGAGCAGCATCGGGGCAAGCACTATGCCAAGCCATTCGAGCTTCGTCTAAAAATGAAATTTTCAATGACATTCCAGGTGGGACCAAACGAGAAGGATTAAAAAAAAATTCAACTAAAGAACTAGGTAGTGCTGTAGACAGAAGACAAGAACGCTGGTAGGGCTACACTTGAAATTTTGTGTATACCTAAGCTTCCCAATTTGACAGTCAGGGAGGCTTGCGACCATGCCTTGTCATCTAAATCGATAATAATTATTGATTTAATTGATTGATTTGAACCCCCTTATCTCAAAAACCCCTCGATGGTTTTGGCCGTACTAAATTACCCGCATATTTCACAAGTTTTGTCATACACCTATCAAATTTCACGCGAATCGGATCAACGGTTAGACAGGTAGTGCTCGAAATGACTATTTCTCCATACAGCCAAATCAAGCTGCGACTGAGATCTTCGCTCACTTCGATCAAATAATTAATTTTGTCCTTTTCACGGAGGTGTAATAGTACTAGGGTACTTCAGATTAGATGCTGCGCAGGACGTCGTCCTTGACATAGAATTGGATAGTTAGCACTAGTGTCCGAGACACAGGGGTGAATAAATTACTTGCCAACTTCGTTTCAAGCAATTTTATTTCAATTGAATTAATTATACCATCTATAAAACTTCTTGATGGAATTAAGAATGTTTCGTCTAATTGAAAATAACTTTATGCTAGTAATTAGTGTACCTTAATTCGAGATTTAGGCGTTCTCACGCCTAAATCTCGAACCCTTCCACCTCTGGAAGGGTTCAGCCCAGCGCACATTAATACAACACCCCTACCACACATCACAAAAATGTTTACTGTTTTTGTTTACAGTGACAAAATGTCTTTCTGCAAGCTTCGAACGAGTAGCTCGCAAGCTTTCTGTCATCTGATGCCATCAATATAAAATGCATCTAAATGTTACGAGTTCAAGCCCTTATTTGAATGCACATTTTTGTGATGTGCCGTAGCAGCGTGGCCCTGATCTGCGACAACCCTTATAACACTGTAAAAAGTTAGAGTTGTTTGTTTTCTTACAAAAAATGGCTACTTATTCTCAAGTTTAAAAAATGCATGAACACCTTTTATGATCAACATAGAGAATGTCACGAAAACTCACACACAGTATGAATATTTTAATATTGCCTGATAATTCGTTTAAAACCGTAAGCAAATGCTAGCTTTGTTTTCCTAGAAGCGTGGGTAAGTCTGCTAGCCTGAAGAAATAAATAATGAGATAATATTACATTACCTAGGTACTCGTAGCAATTTTTTATGCAAATAACTTTAATAAGGGGTCTTTCAAATGTAGCAAGTTAAAATGAAAAGGAAAATAGGTGGTTCTCATCTCCTACTTATTGTATTCAAGGAGGGTTGCTTTGACAAGCCGGTACAACGAAGCCTCCAAATCATAAACTCGGCTTTCCTCATTGTACTTTCTAGTAAGTATCTAATTGCTTTTAAAAAGGCTCTGACTAATTCACTGTTTACTAATGACATTGTTTTTTCTCCGACCCCCCACCCAAGTTGTTTCTTTCTGTATTTAGGGGATTATTAACCGTCCATAGACCGTGGATTGACCATAATCTCGCCTGATGATATGTGACGAAGTGGCCGACGATGCATCACACACTTCGTGTCGGCTCTAAAAGACACTATTCTCTCTTGTCTGGGTAAGACCCAGGTTGTTTATTATTCAGAGTTAATTTATAAATCAAACCAAATACTTAATTTGCTGAGATGTAGGTACAGTACCTAGGTCTTAGATTATGAATTAGCTAACTACAGTCTGCCTCAAAGTGCGTGCTAATATAACAACGGTAAATGTATACAATATAAAACAGGTAGAAAATTTAACACACAGAATTACACACATTAGAAATCAGATACTCTTTGGAAAAAACAGCTTACCAGCAACAAAAACCAACCAAACACAGAGATGGCTACTTCACCGTATAATATGTCAATGTTATGTTTATTTATACAAGAACGATTAATCTCAACTCACACTAAACAACAAACACTAGTTACTTTGTTGTTGCTAAAGGAAATACTTATAATGGGTGATTTCGCCCTTCCACGATATAAATAATATTAATTATTAATTTTGAAGACATTACACTTAAAAAAAAAATCATTGCATAACAAGACAATACTAATGATTCAAAGTATTATAAGGCACAAATCAGGGTAAGAAGAGGGTAAGACACAATAATTATTGTATTTATTGCAAGACGATACTCACTTCTTCGTATAATTACACTTGACCGCCACGACGATCAGCAGCGTGTTGGTGATCAACGACAGGAGGATCACCGGCACGTACAGAATTATCAGCACATTCTCCGGCTGAAAGAATATATCCAACTCCTCGAACGGAAAACTTAAGTTCATTGCACTCAGATTCAGACCCTGCAAAGGGCTGACATCTGTCAAGTTTGAAATCATTATCACTTATGTCATTTTGCTTGCAAAACACTTTATTTATCGCACTGACAAACAAAAGCAACTTTTCCGAAACTTTGCGAAAACTTTTTGAGGTTTCGCCAAAGGATTTTTCGCTAAAGAAGTTCCGGTGTAAACAACTCAAAGTTCCGCCGCAGTATTACGAGTTCCAAAACACTTGTTACTCATTCACGAAAGTAATGCACAGGAATACATTTCGTAACTTTTTGTTTCTGTGGAAAATCGCGCTTCGTGCGTCCCTTCTCAGGGTTCGAAACTTACTGAGCGGGAGTGAGCGAGATGAGGCGAGCGTTCATTGAAATAAAGTTCGCGAAGGTTGGAAGAAATTAGGCGAGCGGCTGATTTGTTGGTGTCTCAGGGTTCATTTTATATGCTGCAAATATTTGTTTTGATAAGACAAACGTTTATCACGATTTCTTTTAGTTACGTTTTGGTTTATAGCAAATCAGGTTAATATTATAAATGCGAAAGTTTGGGTGGATGGATGGATGTTTGTGATTTATTCACGTCAAAAGTACTGCTGCTACGCGGCATTACTTTTGCTACTAGAGGAATAGGAGAACGTACTTATAAATTGTGCTACCTCCCATGAGACCCCTTCGAAAGCTTTATTAGGTACTTCACGTAAGTTTCGAGATGAGTTCCGAATCCCTAATCTTGTTGGCTATTTCGGGTTTACGATTCGAAGCCTGCGTCATATGTCAATACATCTGTACGTGAGTCAGTAAGGTTGAACTACATGTTTCAATTCAACTCAGCTAAGAACGTCCACGGTTGGGTACAGACCTCTTTCAAAGATTATTGTTATGGTGCCTTGATACCTAGTTGTGAAAGAAATTTAACAATTGGACCACTATACACTAACCAAACTCGATGTAAAATGTTTGTTAACAAACCACGACACACCAAACTAAAACTCACTTGCCTGGCCTCGAGTTTTAGACATAATTTTATTAAGCAATATTTTATTGAAGGAAGGATCTCAAATCGACATTTAATGTGAATTGCGTATAAAAAGACGCGGCAAAAGAGTGAATTTTAGGTTAGATGTAGATTTGTCTACAAACATTGTACATCTATTTTGGCTGGAATCCCACTATACAAAAACTTTACCAATTTGATATCTTTATATCATGGACCACCGCTGATGATGGTGTCTCCATCAGTTTTATTAACCGAAGATCTATAGAAAGGTGTGAGTCTATTTGACGTTAGTAACGAGACGTGATCGTGACGTCTCCTTTTCCATACAATTTGGTTGCGCCTCTGTCGTGCGCACAGGGAACTACGGACACCCCATACAAAGAGAGACGTCACCATCACGTCCCGTTACTCACGTCAAAAAGAACCATCCCTCTGGATAATGGATGTCAAATAAGGTTCCACCCTCTCGCCAGTATAACTTTATGTGCGCGGAACATAAAACTGTGCCGTTACGATAATTAAATAGTAAACAATAAACTAAATTGATGAAAGAAAGTAAAAAACATGGCATGAAATCATGCACACTGCGCAGTAAAGGAATAAAGAACAAGAGACACGAGGAGAAGCTTTTTAATGCATTTCACCAATTTAGTACGTATGAAAAATATTTCATTGATATTCACCGGAAAGCGTTAGGTTATAAAAATGTCGTTACGTGCGTTGCGACTCAAACTTCGATTGAAAACTGCTAAAATTTGCCTCCGCTCCCGATTTCCACGGATATGCCACTCTTATGCTAGAGATAATCTAATAAATACAAACACTTGTACGTATGTCAAAACCTGGCTGGAGTGTCTATAAGACATTTTGAGTTGTTGCAATTGCTAAAGAGCGCTGATTTGTAATAGTTTGTTTATTTATTTTGCAAGTGGACTTACAAGCAGTCTGAATATCGGCGAGGAACGTGTTGCTTGAGCTTCTACGTCTAAAATCAGCCAAGTGTACTTAACAGTATTACAGTACCTATAAGAAATCAGGAACGAGATAAAAAAATAGAAACTGATTGCTCCAGCAATCGGCTTTGGTATTGTCACGTTGTCAGTATATTTGTTAGTCAGCTTTTGGGTGTAGCGCTGCTTCGCACCAGATTTTTCGCACCACAAGCTAAAAGTAATAATAATTGTTTTGTTTCTCACCGGCTGTTTCTAAAATTTTCATTACACCCCACAAATTAAAAAAAGAGCCCAGAACTAAAAGTTTGGAAAGGTGCAGTCAGAGATAAAAACATAAATAATAAATCGCAATAAACACTTGTTCGCAAATTGAAAAACCTAATGTTTTTAAGGTAGTGTAGTGTAGGACGGAGTTATCCCGCATTCGTCCCACTGCGTTCGGACAAAAGTAGTAGATTTCTAACAGAACGCTCTCCAGCCGGTCGGATGACGATCTGTGAAAGACTGCAGGCAGATGTTGGATGCGGCAAGCTGGATACAAGGCGCTATGGCGTTCATTAGGGCCTCCCCTAATTTAGGGGAGGCCTAAATTAGGGGACCATCACTGGACTAACATAGGCTGATGATAATCACGGAAATAAGTTCTTTAGATGATGTGAACGTGGGAGAGAAAACTCTATGGAATTTCATTTCTCACACGATTAGCGGAAGAGATAAGTGTATGAATATTCATTTCTAACGTGTTGGACATTAAAGGTTGGACATTATTATCACCTCTGGACATTAAAGGTTGTAAATCAGGTCTTTAGTAGTGACGTTGGATTAATGTGCCCAGAGCTTAAAGGTGACTGCCGATGAACTAATTATGCTAGCGGATTATATAATTTCTGAGATCAAAGTATACTCGTAACAGGTCATTAATTAAAAATATAAATATAATCCGGAAAGCCTCTCTCTTTTTGTACTTTGATATTTTATTTTGCTAAATGAGGTGACAAAGGCAAAATGTAGAGCTATAACACAAAATAAATTCAGAAAAGTATTTCGACACCTCATTTATCAAGATAATTTGAGGCGTTCTAATGATTCAAGGTAGGTAATAGTCAAATCTATAGAACACTGCCCCTCCCGGATATTTATCAGATCTCAACAAATCACACAGATTTTCAATCCACTAGGCCAACAAAACTTCTAAACAAATGTTAGTTGCCTAAACAATTTTGCAACAATACCGGTTCGGCTTATCTGAATCTATGTTATTACTTTATTGGCTTAGGCTTGTTGATTAAAAACGTGACGGACACGGCCTTGGTGATACCACATCGATATCCTTATGAAAGTACGTTGAGATGTGAACATGTCTGAAAGGACACAGTGATCGGTGAAACTGCAGAAGCTAATGAAACTTGTGAAATAAGGTTAGGCGTGTACAAAATTAATGGGCTTATTTTGTTGAAGTTACCAACAGTGCTATCCTTTGATTAAGCCCCCACCACACAGCCCCGATTTTGAAGCGCGTCTTGTGTCGACCCCCCACTAAAATGCACTGTCTCCGGCTAACGCCCGCCCCCTGCAAAATCGCAAAACGCAATACGCAGGCATATAAGCAAATGGAAACGAATGAATACAAATTATATTATCAAAATCACAGTGGGTAATATTTTTATTGAACCAAGATACCTCTCTCATTTTCGTGACATTTTACGAAAGTAACTTAGAGAAAGATGAACGGAATTTCACAAATAAAATTAGGCAATTAGGTACTCTCTTTATTTTGACCCTTTCAGATGAATTTTATACTTGTAACCATATTACGCGTTCATTTTGCACCAAAGGTTCTCATTTTAGAATTAAAATTATACAGGTAAAAAGTACGTTAAAATCTTAGGTTTCTTGTCTAGAAAAGCAATTTCAAAGACAATGGGGCTAAGCATTTGAAAAACAATCTAATTCCTCTAGATTTCGGTTTCAAATCTTCTTAGGATCCAGACAGCCAGAAATATCTACACATTTCTTTTTTTATGAGTGTTTTTGAAAATTTATGATCATCATCATCGTCAATCTATAATAGTCCACACCACAGCTACATAGGCCTCCCCTGATGAGCGCCATAGCGCCCTGTCTTGCTGCCGCATCCAGCATCTGCCTGCAGTCTTTCTCAGATCGTCATCCCACCTGGCTGGAGGATGTCCAACACCACGTTTGCCGAGTCGCGGTCTCCACTCAAAAACACGTTTACCCCAGTGGTTATTCAGTTTGCTAATTCTTTGAGCTACGTCAATAACTTTGGTTCTCTATCGTAAGTATTCGTTATGAATCCTTACATGAGAAACTCCGAGCTCTTTTCATAGCACGCTCAGCGACTTTGAACTGGTGGACTACCCCTACCGTGAGGGTACCCCTCCGTAGGTCATGACGGGTAGGACGCACTGATTGAAAACTTTTCAAGCATTGCGAAAGGTTTTAAATTTATGAAATGCTGGGCAAATTAAATCAATCATCAAAGCAAAGGTCTCTCAAATAATTCTAGCTATCTGTGCTATTTTTCTGCCTCACCTTTTTTTATGAACGCATTCAGAAAGCTTAAACATTCACACATCCACAGCCTACGTGGTACTATTAATGCCATCTACCCGCGATATATAAAAACAATTGGTGCACAAAAAATCTCAGAATCAAAGGTTTGCACCATATTCGTCAAACCAGACATACAAGCTTCCTGACAATCGCTTTCAGCCAACCGCCAATAGATGTCAGAGAGAGCGGAAGGCTCAAACCTAGCTGAGTTTTAGTTGGGTGAGCGATCATCGAGTGCCCGCCAATAGATGTCAGAAGGAGCGTAAGGTTCTAACTTTGATCAGTTGGGAAGAGTAAAATATTTCATTGAATACAGGCACGAAAATAAACACAGGTCAACCGAAACAGTTCTAAGTAAGTAACCTAGATGTCGCTGGAATTGAGTTCACAAACGGCTCAGAAGACTACTTTACCTATCTATATAATAGCTTATCGTACTAATATTATAAAGGCAAGGATAGAAAGTTTTTGCTGTTGTGAAGATGCTTGGCCGAAGACAGCGCCAGAACTACTGAATGGATCGGTCTGAAATTTTGCACACATAAACTGGACCTAGCTAGACTAACATTATGCTACTTACTATTAATCCCAAAACCAGGCAGAAGCAGCTATAAGATCTTGATAAAATATCTATTTCGTTTTTTCTGTGTGTCGCCGCATTTTTGGTGAACAACAGGATTTTCTTCATTGTTTTCAACAAATTTCTGTACGCGGCTTCGCACGCTTTTTCTCGGGATAAAAAGTAGCGTATACAGGGTGCAACACACGACGCATGTGTACTAAGGAAAAAAGGGAACACGTATATTATGAAAAGACGATAAAAAAAAATCAAAAAGGAAAGAAAAAGGACAATATTGAAAAATTGTAAGCAAAAATGTATCCCCTCGTGGTCCAGAACCCCCTTCCGGCTTAGTACGCAGGTTACGTGGCACCCTGTAATTATTATTTTAGGTCTAGAAATACATCCATGCAAAATTTCAGCCCAATCCATTCAGTAGTTTTGGCGTAATTCAGACACCGACCTGTATTACTGAATAAATCATGATAAATAACCGAGGCTTCATCAGACCATAGTCTCAGGAAATCCAATAATACTGTAGGTGCATACAATACAAGCGGTATACAATAGGTTGGTAGTACACGCCTCTATCTCGACGCAGTAATGCTTGCTGCTATCTCAAAGCTGCACAAAGCATTGCAGACGTATCTAATCTCTACTGAAGCCTTACGACACCGGTGTACTGGTGCGCTGCGAGCAGACAGGTAATCCAAAGTGGGTTCTGGAAAAAGTGTCTACTTTGATAATGCTTTGTATTTGAACTGCTTTGTCAGGATTGCATTCTGAAAGGAAGAAAGGGGACTAAGCATAACAAACCATGGCTAGAATTATTGCCATATACAGTGCCACGAAAGAGGTGTACTAAGCCGAAAGAGGGTGGTTCTGCACCCTAAGGGGATAATAATGATAATGATAATTCACAAAATTACGATTTGTTGAATTTCGAACATTTTTTGGAAAAAATTATGTAATGTTTTTTTCCTATTCGTGTTATTTTACACGCACTCTTGGATTATTATTTTTTCATCACAAATAATATTTCGCAAATGTTTTTTGCTCATTTTTTCAGCAAAACCAATGTCTTGTCATGATATTACACTAATGTGTCACACATCCATCCGAACTTTCGTATTTAAGTTTGGATGGATGTTTGTTACCTCTTCACGCCAAAACTACTGAACGGATCAGGGCTGAAATTTTGCATACAAGTAATTCTAGTCCTGGAGTCACACATAACAATTTTATATCCCATAAATCAGTTCCCATGGGATAGATAGAAATCACCTTTAAACGTTTCCATAGAATAAACGCGGACGAAGCCGCGGGCATACACTAGTTATTTCATAAAATTAGGTAAATCCTTTGAAATTTCTAATCAATGCTAGTAATGTAAGAAGACACGCAAGAGAACACAGATGTCAAGAAAAGTCTCAATTTTTTACCAAAAATAGTAAAAAGATGTTCGAATTTCAAAAACTAGTTGTACAAATGTTGACGCCGTCAATGTCTAGAATTCGAATTAGTACACCCTTTCCGTGGCACCCTGTATAATTTCCCTGCTGGTCTATTAATTCAAATGTATTCGTGGGTGTATCACTCATACTATTTTCTCTGGTTATTGGCTGCATTCGATCACGAATAAAATTAAAAGAAAATGGACAAACGACCGGCGAATATAGTATGAGTGATACACTCACGAACTCACCTGTATAGACCTCTTCAGAGGTTATCGTTTTCGAGATCAAATGATCATGGGTACTATTCTGATAAAGCATTTGAACCTATTTTTGCTATTCTGAAACTCTGAATAAACTGAGGTTTTTTAGCTACAAACAGTACACCAAAACCTTGGCTTTATTTATTTTTTGTTCTCAAGAAATAGGTAGCTACTTAGAATAAACTCGTACAAAATAAATACTTTGGTTTTCTGCACAGCAAAGAGCATTTCGCAGTAATTTCTCGAACATTCCAGGAAGCCCTCTTCTTTATTTTCAAATAAAGTTCGTGAGCAATGCTATACTGCTAGCTGTGGGTAGGTCTCTCACGCACGCTTGTGAAAATTTAATTCCGGTACAGTCGCCGTCGACCACGCGACGTGATCTGAGCGCACGTGATTTACTCGCCGAGTGTACCATGAAATATAAATTGGATCGAGAATTTGTAATGTGGATGAAACAAATACTTTTTTTTAGTTCAAGATTGCGAAATCTTATAACATTTTTTCATTTAGATTAGATTCTAAATGAACTAAGATTTTATTACAAAAAGTTATTTAGATTTTGCAGTCATAATAACTATTATTACCCGGTCGCCGGTCGAATAGTATTAGTCTTGAAAAAAAAACGAAATCCGTCTAGATATGTATTATCTAAGTGACATAGTTTCAATAGTTAGAGATATTAGTTAACTTTTCCCGTATAATTATCTTTTCATCAGCATTTTATCTTGATCACTTGGTGAAACACTTTATAAGTTTGTTAGTATACTTGGCGCTTAATTTCTTGTTTAGATCTCCAGCTTAATGCCAGTTTTCACAGCTCATAACTTGTAAAGTTTTAATTTATGAAGCCATTAAGCATATCAGCAGCGTTTTTATGAGATATCTCGAAATCTACGTCGCGGGGCAAAAGTTTAAATGGTTATTTCAGCTTGTAGAAAAGTATTACGTGGAATCTTATTTTGGATTATTCAACACGAGTAATGTGAAAAATCACAAAAAAATTATATTAATAAAAATTTTCTGACATCATAATATTATTTAAATAATATGATGTCTAGGTGAAATTATTTAGGACTCCAAAGGTTTCAGATTTAAAAAAAAATTAAAAAAAACTATCATTTGATTGCAACAACAATAATACCGTCCCTATCTCGATATAAATTTGTAAAAAGGTTCGTATCATTTTATGCTTTCATATTAGTTTGTTTTTTGATACTTTTAGTACCACCATAGTCGACACCAAGGAAGCATGTACATTGCATCAATCTTCAAGCACGAATCAATAAAAAACGTCACAAATTTAAAAACGAAACAATACTAAGATGCAAATAAAGTGCTATTCGATTCTCTGTAGTAATTTATTTTAAACTTGAGTAAAGACATAAATATTTTACTTGTAGATACATATATTTATATATTTAGAACGATCAAAAGACTTACTTACGTTACTTGAATGAATTAATCGTAAACGTCTACGTCTACCCAAGCCCTACCAGTCGGTATACCAATAAGTATAATTCTGTAGTATTCAGAAATAATTAATTTTATTTCTATAAGCCAACAAAATAAACACTTAGACAAGTCAATTTATACACTATACATTATTATGAAATAAAAAATAAAGTGCGCAGTACGCAGAACGGCGCAACGCGCACCGCACTCGTTAAGGGACGAAACGTTGGTTTTCTTCCAACACAAACTTAGTCCGCTTAGATTCATAATGAAGACATAATGTGTGTTATTCCCTACAATACGCACTTGTACAATTCTGTAGACAGTAGATGCCGTAGCTGTCCACGTAACCTCAATGTCGCGTAGGCGTAGGCACAGTAATACGGAATAAATGTTATCTGATCGCAGTACTATTTTTAAACTACTCTTGATCTCTGTAGGATACGCAATATGGAGAAATCGACCTTGTCTACCAGCTATCGGAATAATAGAAGGAGACTATTTGTAGAGCGTATTGTGAATTTGTGAGCGTTTGAGACGAGGCGTAGAAAATATTTTGCCGGATTATTATAATGTAGTCCTCGATAATTTTCCCGCTCTCAATATTTGCTGAATTGATATAAAAGTATGAAGAATAAATTGAATGTGCGATAGATTAGCTAAATCATCAGTCTAGTGTTTAGATCTGAATACATTTTCCCACACGGCCTCATCTCAATGATAGCTTTGTGTATCATCACTAGTAATTTTTGACGTAAATCGTCTTTTATTTCGGTCAGTAGGGGGTGATTCGAAAATCAAGAAAAAAGCACCTAAAATAGAGTATCAGCCTATCTCTTAAATATAAAGCTAGTAAAAACCGCGTTATTCTAAAAGCAGATGCGGTAAAGCCGACCTCGTTCCGCTCGAGAGAGCTTCAAGCGCTTGAAGCGCTGCATCCAGTGCCACGCGCATTTCGCGCATCTAATGTTTTGGAGACACGTTACGATTATACTCGTTCGTACAGTGCGAGTGTTCTGCATGTCGTACAATATGTTTGGCGGTTTATTTTCAGAGACCCTTTTTTCTTTTGTTTGTTTTTGTTATGAAACGAAGAAAAACTGCCTTGGCCTGTTCAATAAATACAAGACGGTATTCGCGATGTAAAAGCTGTTAAATGTAATAACGTCTGTTTTTAACCCCCGACGCAAAAAGAGAGGGGTGTTATAAGTTTAACGTGTCTGTCTGTGTATCTGTGTATCTGTCTGTGGTATCGTAGCTCCCAAACGGATGACCCGATTTTCGTTTAGTTTTTTTTGTGTCAGATAATTTTACCCCGAGTATTCTTAGCCATGTTTCATGAAAATCTGTTCTGGCAACAAACGTCGGCAGGTTTTTAAATTTTTTTATTTTGTCTTATTATTACATTTTCATTTTATCATAGGTCTGAATCTCAGTCCAAGTCTCGGGACTCGAAAAACAATCCAAGATGTTTCAAATAATTTAACCTTTCGTTCGCGGAGTTTTTACGAGTAAACAGTAGTAAATGGAGAGTAAAGTGAGTTGTTTGTTTGACATGAAAGAGCCGTAAAATGAGTTATATCCTGAGACCGGCCGGACGTGGAGTGACGGAAGTGAAGCATATTGAGTTTGAGTTACAGTATGGTTACACCAATAAGGGGCAGTTAAAGGGAAACGAGGAAAAAATAGAAATCCCGTTTTTACGCCGTCTTGTCAACTCAGTATCGCTTTTTAGAAATAAAGGTTGTAGCTGGGATGCACTACGGGTACCGTAGCAGAACAGTAATTATTAAAATGATCCTAAAATCGTAATATCTAAATACATTTTACAATGACAGCATAAAATAGCAGCGCGCAGCAAGCGAGCTTGCCGCAACCTGGATACTCATTAGTAAACACCTTGCTTATCACGAGCTTTGAGCGAGTGGGAGCATTATGTTGTACAATCATAGACTCTAGATAGATGGGGAGATAAAACATTTATTCAAACCTTCATGCACACACCACACTCACCATTTAAAATATAATCCTTCAGTATACAATTGACCGTGCGTGAGCGAGCTTGCTGTTAGCCGCCGCCGCGGAGACAGCATAAGGTTGGCTCTATTTGACTCGGAGACGTGCGGGAGCAAAAATTTCCCAGTGGGATACAAAGTATTTACTGTATACAATGTATTTAAAAGTGACCATTGAGATACAAGGAAATAAAAAGCCCTCCGGGAATGTTGCGTGAGCACAGTCCGGCCGCGTTAAGTTTCACTAAGTCCGCATTAAACATTAGTTAGTGCGGCTTAGTGCGGGCGTGCGGCTTATGGCTAATCCGCGCTTACGCACTGCGACTTTGAAACGCCGCGTGACGCCTTCCTGCAAAATATTTTTTTCAACCTGTGGTATATTCTGTACACATTTAATATCTGTCGAATTGCACCTCAAAAGAAATAATAGACACTCAGATTATAAGGCTACCTTATTATTACAAATCTTAAGGCCTTGTTTTTTAATCCAGGAGGTCATAGTGACACCACTATGTGACCTCCTCTCATAAGAAAATATTAATAGAAAATGGTTTAGGAAATGTTTTTTTAAATTTAAAATGTCTCGAAAAACAACAATATTTTAGCATAACCGCGCCGGTCTGCGCTAACCACTGGTAGCATTCCCGCCCGTCTGCCGAACCCACATACGGTGAGATAATGTGTGTAACGCCCGCACCGCAGTTTACATTAGCTATTGTTCATTTAAAGGATTAACTCCCCCCCTCTCCCCTCGAGCATATGAGCGAGAATATGATGATTAAATTATACGATTGTGTAGCTGTTTGCGTTACTAATACGGCTCATATTCGCTTGCGGTAATGGCCGCGTCGGGGATTAATATCGCGAATAAAAGTTTATTGCATGTTTTGAATTGAGTTAGTTTGAGGTCAAATATTGCAGTGCTGGCTGGGGCTCTGCATCCTATACCTACAGATACAAATGTTGCAGTGCTGGCTGGGGCTCTGCATACTATACCTACTGATACAAATGTTGCATTGCTGGCTAGGGCTCTGCATACTATACCTACTGATACAAATGTTGCAGTGCTGGCTGGGGCTCTGCATGCTATACCTACTGATACAAACGTTGAAGTGCTGGCTGGGGCTCTTCATACTATATCTACTGATGCAAATGTTGCATTGCTGGCTCGGGCTCTGCATACTATACCTACTGATACAAATGTTGCAGTGCTGGCTGGGGCTCTGCATACTATACCTACTGATACAAATGTTGCAGTGCTGGCTGGGGCTCTGCATACTATACCTACTGATACAAATGTTGCAGTGCTGGCTGGGGCTCTGCATACTATACCTACTGATACAAATGTTGCAGTGCTGGCTGGGGCTCTGCATACTATACCTACTGATACAAATGTTGCAGTGCTGGCTGGGGCTCTGCATACTATACCTACTGATACAAATGTTGCAGTGCTGGCTGGGGCTCTGCATACTATACCTACTGATACAAATGTTGCATTGCTGGCTAGGGCTCTGCATACTATACCTACTGATACAAATGTTGCAGTGCTAGCTGGGGCTCTGCATACTATACCTACTGATACAAATGTTGCAGTGCTGGCTGGGGCTCTGCATACTATACCTACTGATACAAACTTTGAAGTGCTGGCTGGGGCTCTGCATACTATACCTACTGATACAAATGTTGCAGTGCTGGCTGGGGCTCTGCATACTATACCTACTGATACAAACTTTGAAGTGCTGGCTGGGGCTCTGCATACTATACCTACTGGTACAAATGTTGCAGTGCTGGCTGGGGCTAAATAAAAAGACCTGCCTCAAAAGAAATAAAAAGACACTCAGATTGTAAGGTTAAGGCTTAAGGCTGTTTTTTAATCCAGGATAACACATAACGACACCGCTATGTGACCTCCTGGATCAAAAGAAAATATTAATAGAAAAAGGTTTAGGAACTATACAATTTTTTTTTTAATTTAAATGTCTCGAGTGTGGTCGTGGTCAAGACATTAGGAATGCGTTTGCTGGTGAAGAAGTAGTTGTAATTAGTGGTGAAAGTGTGTCTGGCAGTGAATGTGTTAATGTATACTACCAATAAATCGTCTTATACCATACTTGTTGTACCTACCATATTCTAGTGTTTGTTCCAACTTGATTTTTTGCACGAAAGAGGCTAGCTACCCACAACACAGGTTATCCTAGGGTGGGAGCTAGCGCTATTTACAAATTGAATTAGAAATCCTAAAGTAAAATTAAAAAGTAAATTAATTGAAACCTATTTTGTAACCTATTTATAGGAACAGACTTTGCTATTATGTTTGAGAAATGTTACTTTAGGATATTAGGATTGTAATAATAAATACTTTATATACTTATACTGATATGACCAAATCTTTATATATATAATTCTTCTGTGAGTGTGTATGTCACTGAACTTCTCTCAAACGACTTCACCGATTTTGATGAAATTTTTTGTGTGTGTTCAAGGGGATCTGGGAATGGTTTAGATTCACAATTTTGTCCGCTGGACAATGTTTTTTTAATTAATTTTTAATTTATTAGTAGTTGTTGATTTTGGAATGTCTTACATTGGATCCGACAGACGGCGCTACCATCGCAGTGTCAAATTTTAAATAATATTCGAATTTTAATTTTAGTCTGTCCCGACAGTTAGCGCTGCGATCAAATTAAAAAAAGTTTTGTTATCATTGTGTTATTGACGTCGTGAACGTTAGTGAACGAAAGTCTTCGTTTCAGGTCTGGCCAAAATGGCGTTTTTGTCAATATGTCCGTACTCCTCTACAGGTCGTATTTCACAACCGATCGGTATGAAACTTTGTGTACAGATTCTATGATTTTATAGAATTTTATTGTCGTCGGGATTTTTTGATTAAAGGCGTACTTGTTCCACAATAAGGCAAAAAGGTGGATTTGGAATATCTCCGCTTCAAGAGATCTGATTTTGATGATTGTACTTTTTATTGAAAGGTAATAACTTTACACTGTTCTTATAAAAATTTGGTAAAGATCTGATGAGGACTTTCGGCATGACGAGCAGAATAGCTTCGCAAAATGCAGTAATATGCAAGAGAGCATTTACAGTACAGCGCCACCTATTAGAACATCTTTGTAACACTATTTCATATAATTCTCGATTATATGAAATAGCGCGGCCGCATACACCGTCGTTGTCGGTTAAATAATAAAATAACAAAAACTTTGTGCTGATGAATCAACGCCATCTAATGATACTAGGTACAGAATTTCGAGCTTTGCTGAGGAACGTAACTCAGGTACTTTGTATGGACAATTGGTCTAATGGTTGATGTGTTTGTGCAACATTTCGTTCAAAAATTCCGACAACAATCGTATCGCAAGTGAAGTGACCTACCTTTCCAAGTGCACCTTACCTACCTCACCTACCCTACCCACAAACAAGATTGAATCCGTTCAGGAGAAACAGACGCCTATTCTTGCACGGTGGGCATTATTTCAAAGGTACCTAAGGAAATAATTTCATTAGTTTTGAGCTAGGTATATAATTATACCTACTAAACAATTACCCTTACCTACTTACCTACCACCTAAGGTTGGTAAGTTGCCCAATGCACGCCACACTAGCGTAAACCAATATTTAGGTAGGTACCTACCTACCCATAGGATTTTTCTTACAACGCGTCCAAAAGTAAGAGGCACCGATAATTACATAGATATTAGGTACCTATAATACTTATGACAAGTTTAGCGCCATTAAAGGAAGGCTGGCGCCTACGTATGCTGGTGCTTATTCTGATAAGAGGGCACTTTTGCTCCGTGATAAGATGCTTTCACACTGGCATGGCGATTTGCAAGGAGTCACCGCCTAAAAACATGGTAGGTACCACAGAAATCTTAATAACAAGGCACTAGAAATGCTGAGTACCATCCAATCTATCGGGAATGCGTGTCGCCGGCTCGCCCCCTCTACTACCTTACCACTACATACACAGACAATAACTACGGAATTACGGCTACGCCCATCCAAAAATGCAGTGCAAACCAAATTAAGCCTTATGCGTAGTTGCATACGTTCGCTTACTCACACATTAGTGACAAGTTTGCATTTGTTGTCGTTATGACGTCATTTTAATGTAATCTACCCTAGTGCTGGGCACGAAATATCAGGTCACGTACCTATCGTACTGTTATTCTATGACCGGCTTCGCACGGGTGCAATGCTTATACTAAATATACCTACTGCAGAATTGGTACTCCGGCCGATACCGCAATCGCTATGTCCCTGTCATTTTAAATCTGTAATATTTCGAAAATATTCATTCAAATTACATGCCGTAAAGGGCAATATTAATCTATATTAAATGCACAATGTATCTAAGTTACTTAATTGGATAAGGATTAATGCTGTACTGCTTAAAATCGCCTCGTAAATAAGCCATTATTTCTCGTAAAAAGTAAAGGATAAAAAATGGTTATTGTGGGTTATCCCTAAGAGATAGACATATACTATTGTAGACTTTTTTTGTAGACCTTTTTAAGTTGTAAAATACTGTAGTACATTATTCTGATCTATCTCGTAGGGTTCAGCCAGCGTTTGCAATGTAAGGCATCCGGTAGCACTCTCAAAAAGGGGGGTCTTGGGAGGAACGGGGGGGTAAAATTTTTTTGGAATCGAAATCATATGACCCCCTCTATACAACCCCCTAAAAATTTTTCATCAGTGTGACTCTGCTTGGCGCCCCCCTGGGGGGCGGTGGTTCCGGGGGGCAAATCTCAAAAAGTCGGAATTTTTCCTAGGTCCCCCGGACACCCCCTACATGATTCTGCAAAAAAAAACATACCTCCCCCTCCACCATCAAGGAGAACAATTATGTCAGTCAGTCAGTCAGTGGTAATCGAGCTTTATAGATAGTTAAGTTATTATGATAATAAATCACAAATAAACAATTTTAATATAACATCGTATTCCTAAAATACTATGTTAAATTATGCAAAGTTGTTTTACAAATCACAACCAAGGTAATATTAAGGATAATATTACCGTGTCACAACACTAGCTCGCGACCGAGTTCTGCGGCCGTACCACGATAGGAAATCGAGCGCGCAACGTTATCGTTCACTGTGCAGTACATTGCTTTTTGTAATGAGGTACCTGCCCGATGTTGACAAAAATAAGAGGCAATGTATAGTTAAACGTGATAATAAGAACGGTCGACTGTGACGTTCGTATTACTTTTAAAGATTCTATAATTTTAAGGAAAAACGGCATTATTTAGAAAAAACAATACTTACCGATGAAAAGTTATTCCTTTATTAATATAATTACAACTTGTGGAAGAATTTCCGCAATGGGAAATGCTGCAACACACCATTTTTACACACGCACGTTTCGAGAGCAACTGAACAGCAACGAACGCACTGGTGGCGTGAGAGTCACCTGAGCGGCGACAAGGTCACGCGCGCTTACAATTTCTAGTGCCTTGTTATTCAGATTTCTGTGGTAGGTACATATACCTAAGTACCTAAATATCCCGTTTTATATAACTTTAGTAGGTACTTAATATAATATAAGTTACTAATATGTTGAAAAAAAAGTTAGTGCTTGCGAGGTCTACTGTTCGTAGAAGTGCTAGAACATCATTGAACTACTAGAAAGTTCTTGTACATGACAAGAACTTTTGAAAAGGTGTTAGTTTTACAAACTTGTCAAAGTATATTTTTCCTGTAAAATAATAGATCCATGTCCACAAACGCTACATAGGTAGGTACCTAGGTACATTTCAGATGGGTCGCTATGCAATCTTCGGAAATGGGGGGGGGGGTAAAGTATGAACCCCACAGAAGTTCTCATTATATAGGTACCTACCTAGGTACCAAAATATCCCGTTTTAAATAAAATTACTTTAGTACATTAAGTTTTATGTAAATTAATTGTTGAAAAATGTTAGTGTTCGCGAGGTCTACTGTTCGTAGAACTACTAGTTGTAGACCATATGCTGGATCAAATATTAAATTAAGAGGTACTGAGTGTTTTGAGAAGAGTTTTAAAGTGTGCCTAAAAAATAAGTATATAAAAATCAATTGCTGTTCGTTTGTCTCGCTAAAACTCGAGAACGGCTGGAGCGATTTCGCTAATTTTGGTCTTGAAATGTTTGTGTAAGTTCAGGGAAGGTTTAAAAGGTGAGAGCAGTACGAAGTTCGCCAGGTCAGCTAGTAAACGTATAAAACGTCAACGTATGGTAGCTTTTGCAAGTTAAGATACCAACCAGCGTTGCTCAACTTTTTGTTGAGCAACATCAAGGTGAGGCAGGACCTTTTGGTTCTTATGATGGACAATACATTTTTATATTTAAAGCTTTTGTATTATTGATTAAGGTATTTTGTGAACTAATAAATTGATTTTCTTACTATATGTACAAACCAATAACTGGAAAGAAATTGAAAGGAAAAGAAGTAGATGACTTACAATTCATAAAATTACACTACACAGGGCGTCAGTTATAAAAGAAAATTATATTAGTGCTAGAGCACATACAAACAATATAATAATACCTACAATGATGAAGCTGCAAGCTCGGCTACCTTGCTTTGTATCGCAATGTAGAGGCTTCATTCGGATTGAAGGCGCATAAAACCGGGGCGTTTCGTCCACTTGTACAGTTGTTAGTTTACTTCCCCGCCGACGCGACGCGTGACGTCGTAACGTCAGATGAAGGACACAAATCTGCGATGTATGTTAAAGCTGTAAAGCGCAGCACAAAAATGTGAATTCAAGTATGGGCTATAACTCGTAATATTTAGATGGATTTTATATTGACGTCATCAGATGACAGACAGCTCGCGGACCACTCGTTTGAAGCTTGTGAGAACTGTGAGAAGTGACTTTGTCACTGCAAAATGTGTGTAGGTAAAGATAACGAGTTTTATCCTTCATTTGAATACTAGCTTCTTCCCGCGGCTTCACACGCGTATTTTCGATATAGTAAGTAGCCTATTATCTAAGTTTTGCTCTAAACGCGAGCCAAATTTCATCTTGATCCGTTCATTAGATTTGGAGATCCTAGGTAACAAAAATTCAGATTTCACAAACTTTCGGCTTTTTAATATTAGTAGGATTTGTGTTTACGCTGTATGTACGCCGTACATAGCTGTATTGAATATAAATTATTAAGAACTATGAAAGGCAGAATCCTTTCATAGTTCATAATAATTTATTTATTTATTTTACAAGTGGACTTACAGTGTTCAAACCAAAACGTCCAGGAGTCAGATACATTAAAATAATAAAATAGGCACTAAGAAAGTCAAATCAAGCAATGAATATAAATAATTAATCTTAATGTCAATCTCGAGTCAATACAATCATTAATAAAATCAATACAAACATTAAATCATAAAAAACCTATTTATATCTATTTACCTGAATAATTAATGAATAGTTTAGGTCGTTGTTAAATTACCTTCTCGTGAAGACTTAGATTTTTCGGAAGTGTATGTGTAAACTCTAGTCTTTTTTCTATAAGGCAGAAGCTTTTTTATGTGGCTTATTCAAAAAGAAAATAATACTATATCGACTGAAATTATACTAGTATTTACAAATGAAACAATTGAGCTAACTGCAGACTGTTGCAAAAAATCTACAGGTAGCTCAACTGATCCATATAAATATCAGTCGGAAGCGTTCCCAAGAATTACTGAAATACTAGTTGTATTTGTTTTATTCTGCCTCTGTAATTATATAAACAAGATTTCAATTTTTAATAACGTGAAATAAGCAATAGCAACTCACAACAAAGTGTCGATATCTCACTCGACATCCCCGTTCCTCATAAAGTGTATCAGTGTAGAGCACTAAATATTAACGTTCGTTTTATTCGTCGTTATTTGCGAGCTCGTAACCTTTGAGCCTTTAACGGTGTTTTACTTCCACCTGTAAACGTATGATTTCTGTATTTATTAACGTAATATACTTGTTCAAAACTATTCAAGGGATAAGGATATTACAGGAGGACCTTAGTGGTGCAGATGGTAAAAGAACCAGTGGCAGGAGCTTTGAGCCTTTAACGGTGTTTTACTTCCACCTGTAAACGTATGATTTCTGTATTTATTAACTTAATATACTTGTTAAAAACTATTCAAGGGATAAGGATATTACAGGAGGACCTTAGTGGTGCAGATGGTAAAAGAACCAGTGGCAGGAGCTTTGAGCCTTTAACGGTGTTTTACTTCCACCTGTAAACGTATGATTTCTGTATTTATTAACTTAATATACTTGTTAAAAACTATTCAAGGGATAAGAATATTACAGGAGGACCTTAGTGGTGCAGATGGTAAAAGAACCAGTGGCAGGAGAAAAACGTTAGAAAGTTTTTTAAATTTTATTTAGAAATAAACTATTTAAAATACTGATTGTATTTTAAAGAGTTTCTTTCCCAAATAAATTTTCCATTCGTCAGAATATTTTCAGACATCGTGTTGCCAGCCATGCAAGTACATAGTACAACTTTTAAGCGATGTTTTGTGGCAACGCCACGACGACTGACTAGCTTCACGCGTCAGTATGAGAGAGCACTAATTACACTTATCAAAAGTTTAGGAAGAAAAACTCTTCTGCGTAACACTAGTATTAGGTAGGTATAGAAATCGTGGCTGGTGAAACAAAATTAGGAGAATAATGCTTGACTATCCACACAGCATCATCTAGCCCCAAGCTAAGCGGAGCTTGTGTTATGGGTAGGTACTAGATAACTGATATACCTAATACAATACATTGCATAGATCCTTAATCACACTAATATTATAAATGCGAAAGTTTGGATGGATAGATGTATGGATGGATGGATGTTTGTTACCTCTTCACGCCAAAACTACTGAATGGATCAGTCTGAAATTTTGCATACAGGTAAATCTAACCCTGGAATCAAACATAGGTGACTTTTTATCCCATAAATCAGTTCCCATGGGATAGAAATAACCTCAAAACGTTTCCATAGAAACAACGCGTGCGAAGCCGCGGGCAGAAGCTAGTTATTCATAAAGAACAGAACTGCCAATTTAAATACAAAAATAAATTTAAAAATAACTGATTTATATAATATGCAATCTAAGCTAAATTCATTGATAAACTTAATACAATACATTGCCTAGATAATACTTAATAATTCAAAAAGTACATAACTGCCGATTGAAGTACACTAATAAATAAATAAAAACACTGTTTATATCATTCAATCTTAGCTCAATTCCCAACAGAGAGAAACAGTTAACCTACAAGATGTAGTCGCAGGTAAACAAATAGATCAATTCGCCGTCTGCAGCGACCCGTAATTGGTAACGGACACCGCTGCGCTGCCTCGGAATATTGCTGGTGAGGATAAACCGCTGGGTTCTATTTTGTCCATTTGATTATAGGAACTTGGAGTTAATCAATTTGTACAGCTTTATTTGTGCATTATCTGAGCGTCTGGTGGAAGCGACGCGTGACTCGGGAGCTGTTGAGTATCTGGCGCAGCGCATCAGCATTGCCATACAACGGGGCAATGCAGCCAGCGTCTTGGGGACGCTTCCGACTGGTATTGACATGGATCAGTTGAGCTACCTGGAGATTGCTTGCTGTCTACAGTTAGCTAATTTTTTTTATTATCAATACTAGTTCTAATTTGTTGCTATTTGATTGTAATTTTCTTTATTTATTTATTTGTTGACGTCGTGAACGTTAGTGAACGAAAGTCTTCGTTTCAGGTCTGGCCAAAATGGCGTTTTTGTCAGTATGTCCGTACTCCTCTACAGGTCGTATTTTACAACTGATCGGTATGAAACTTTGTGTACAGATTCTATGATTTTATAGAATTTTATTGTCGTCGGGATTTTTTGATTAAAGGCGTACTTCTTCCACAATAAGGCAAAAAGGCGGATTTAGAATATCTCCGCTTTAAGAGATCTAATTTTGATGATTGTACTTTTTATTGAACGGTCATAACTTTATACTGTTCTCATAAAAATTTGGTAAAGATCTGATGAGGATTTTCGGCATGACGAGCAGAATAGCTTCGCAAAATGCAGTAATATGCAAGAGAGCATTTACAGTACAGCGCCACCTATTAGAACATCTTTGTAACACTTCGAGAATTATATGAAATAGCGCGGCCGCATACACCGTCGTCGTCGGTTAAATAATAACAAAAACTTTGGGCTGATGGATCAACGCCATCTATTGATACTAGGTACAGAATTTCGAGCTTTGCTGAGGAACGTAACTTACGTACTTTGTATGGACAATTGGTCTAATGGTTGATGTGTTTGTGCAACATTTCGTTCAAAAATTCCGACAACAATCGTATCGCAAGTGAAGTGATCTGTAATACCTACCTACCTTTCCAAGTGCACCTTACCTACTTCACCTACCCTACCCACAAACAAGATTGAATCCGTTCAGGAGAAACAGACGCCTATTCTTGCACGGTGGGCATTATTTCAAAGGTAGGTACCTAAGGAAATCATTTCATTAGTTTTGAGCTAGGTATATAATTATACCTACTAAACAATTACCCTTACCTACTTACCTACCACCTAAGGTTGGTAAGTTGCCCAATGCACACCACACTAGCGTAAACCAATATTTAGGTAGGTAGGTACCTACCTACCCATAGGATTTTTCTTACAACGCGTCCAAAAGTAAGAGGCACCGATAATTACATAGATATTAGGTACCTACCTATAATACTTATGACAAGTTTAGCGCCATTAAAGGAAGGCTGGCGCTACCTATGCTGGTGCTTATTCTGATAAGAGGGCACTTTTGCTCCGTGATAAGATGCTTTCACACTGGCATGGCGATTTGCAAGGAGTCACCTGCACCGCCTAAAAACATGGTAGGTACATATACCTAAGTACCTAAATATCCCGTTTTATATAACTTTAGTACTTAATATAATATAAGTTACTAATATGTTGAAAAAAAAGTTAGTGCTTGCGAGGTCTACTTTTCGTAGAACTGCTAGAACATCATTGAACTACTAGAACATGTACAAGAACTTTTGAAAAGGTGTTAGTTTCTCAAAGTATATTTTTCCTGTAAAATAATAGATCCATATAAACGAACGCTACATAGGTAGGTACCTAGGTACATTTCAGATGGGTCGCTATGCAATCTTCGGAAATGGGGGGGGGGGGGGGTAAAGTATGAACCCCACAGAAGTTCTCATTATATAGGTACCTACCTAGGTACCAAAATATCCCGTTTTAAATAAAATTACTTTAGTACATTTTTTTATTTTTTTTAAATACACATGAAGTATTATGTAAATTAATTGTTGAGAATAGTTAGTGTTCGCGACGTCTACTGTTCGTAGAACTACTAGTTTAAGTATTAGCTAGAAGTTAGCTTATGTCAGAAGCTCAGAGACACTGTGGGGTTTCTTTAATCACACTAATATTATAAATGCAAAAGTTTGGATGGATGTATAGATGGATGGATGTTTGTTACCTCTTCACGCCAAAACTACTAAACAGATCTGGCTGAAATTTTGCATGCAGATAATTATAATCTTGGAATCAAACATAAGCTACTTTTTATCGCATAAATCAGGTAAAGATAACGAGTTATAGCCTTCATTTGAATACTGGCTTCTTCCCGCGGCTTCACACGCGTATTTTCGTTATGATAAGGAGCCTATTATCTAAGTTAGGCTTTTTAGTTGTTTAGGCTCAAAACTCAAATCATGGTAAATATCCCGTTGTTAATGACTTTAAAGTTAGGCTTTGCTCTAAACGCAAGCCAAATTTAATATTGATCCATTCAGTAGTTTTGGAGATCCTAGGTAACAAAAATTCAGATTTTACAAACTATCGCCTTTATAATATTAGTAGGATTCGTGTTTACGCTGTACGGTACATAGCTGTTTTGAATATAAATTATTAAGAACTATGAAAGGCAGATTCCTTTCATAGTTCATAATCATTCAAATCAGTTTCCATGGGATAGAAATCACCTTTAAACGTTTATAGAAACAACGCGTGCGAAGCCGCTGGCATACTAGTAACTAATAATTTAATTATAATACAAATTAATGGCTTTAATAATTTATACAACTGAAAATTCAATTCTTAAAGGCTCTGAAGACGCACACCCCACGCATGTCTTCTAAAAGCCTGGAATGAAACAAAGGCTTTTAACATACCATATACTTTCTATCCCATAAAACCGTGCTCATGGGATAGAAATAACCTTTAAACATATTCATAGAAAAAACGCGTGTGAAGCTGATGGCAGAAACTACTTAGAAATACTTACGTCAATGGTGGTAATTTCACCCTTCATCTAGCCGCAAAGCTTGTGTACAATGTGCATGTGTATGCGACCATGTGCGTAGGAGATATTATTATAGTGCACAAGTATGTGCGCAAACACAGGTGCACTTCCTATTCCCTCACGCTCATAATCCGATAAGTCGCCGGACCGACACGACCTTTGAGAGGCCACGCGCAGAACACAGTGGTGTAACACCACCAATTTCCTTGTGTACAATGTGCATGACTTAAATACATGCACTTGTAGTTTCCGCAAAATTGCTTAAACAACCCTGATTTTTAAGTAATTCTATCATAGAATAACATTGCATGGAGAGGTCTCTCGTTGAAGTCTTTTGTATGGACATTGATCCGCGAGCTACGAGCGACGAGCGCTACGCTTCTACGAATTTGCTACGAAACTGCTACGAAGCTCTACGAAATTGCTAAAAGAACCTTGTTGACAAAATTGCATGTTAAGAGCTCATTGACCCCTATATGTCCTTAGAGCTTCTAGGATTAGTGCGGGGCTTACTGTGAAGTAGACAAATACCTAACTCAAAGATAAGTGGAGACGACAGTCATTGACCAAATCGCTGAACAGGTTCAATCATCCAAAATGAGTTTCTGGCGTAAGTACGCGTTTGAGTCGACCCTACTTCTACCTAATAAGTTAATTATATTAATAAATAAATAAATTCGAATGCAAACCAACATCATCAAAATAAAAGCCCTCATCATAACTCTCATTTCTTCCACATCCTTTGTCACAGCAGCCATCAACTCCGACATTCGATTTAAGACGCGCGCCGAGACCACTCGCTGTCACGCAGCCTCTATATATCACGAAGTAATATTTTTGCGGGACGTTCCCCCCCACTCCCCACCTTAGGCAGGGGGTAGGGGGGTGACACCGCTAGTATATTACCCGCATTCCCACGTATATGAGACGTTTAATTCAGCTAATGGAGCTATGAGCGCGTTTCGAGATGTTCATTTATTGTTGTCGGGGGTCTATTCGGGAGCACTCGACGACGTCGCTCACAATCACAACGCTCTCTTATTTTTATTAATAGAGGAGTTCTATTCTAGCTTTTTTTTAAACAGTCAGAAATGTTATAGCATTAAAATAAATTGTTGATTTATGAATTGTTTGAAATTTTATAAAAAGTTCATCCTGTATTGGCGGTATGTTTATAATTAGTTTAGTAAATTTAGTTCTTAAGGGCTGTGGATTGAAATATATATCAGACTAGTTTGTTGACTAGCTTCTGGCCGTGGTTGAATTCACGTAATTTAATATTAATTAGCATTTATTATTATTAATCATTTTATTACGCTATTATTTAGCTACATTTGAAACCCATTTGTACACCTATAGAATGCAATAAATTATTGAGTAATATAATGTCTCAAACGCAAAGGTAGGTACACAAACACAATCAAATTAAGTTAGAACTATATACTATTATATGAAATCTGTCTATTTTAAATCTTGTTTCCATAAGAGATCTCCACACGATAATATCGAATACCCCGAGAATAGCGCCCCCCCTAACCAGACGCGGGACTGATGTGTATGGATGACTCCTGACTCGAGGTCCCGCGCCCGACCCGCCTCTACCCGCCTCTACCCGCCACTTACCAAGCTAACCACTTATTCTCCACTTCTAACCACTCACTCACCACTTGCAGACCACTCTATAAACTTAAATTGGTCTTGTATCTTTGGTTTGTGTTAGCTGGTACTGCGTTTCATACATGTAGGTAGGTGAGGTACCCACTTAGAACAATCTAGTGAGATTACTCACATCACACCACTCATAGAAGATAATACGTTTTTGGGATCTTAAGGGCAGTGTTATGACAGCCAGCTCAGTCATCGGTCGATGCTTGAGTAATGATTTTGTACGGCTTAAACAACTCTCAAGCATAGGACTATGACTAAGCAAGCTTTCTTAATACGGGTTTAAATTTCTTTGTAATTTTAGAACTTTATATACTTGTGATTTGTGAACATTGATTTGGTACACATTTAATTGATAGCCGTTTATTTATATTTCTTATTATCATTTTGGATAGTGATTATTATGGGAGGAACGTTATTTTGGTCGTCTATTTATTTTCATTTAGTATTAGGGGTTAATGTATGAAATTGCCGATTTGTACTGAAAAATTGAAATTAGTTTTTTTTTTAATTTAACATATTTATTTAATCAAAATAATTACCATTTCTATACATTGCTGCCATCTAATAAGAAGGTCATTTATGCCTTTGCGATAGATCTCTGGTGATCTAGAGCATTTTGTACTGCCTCCTGGAAAGAAAACATTTTATCACTTAGTAAATTGCCCAAATCACGAAAAAATGGTAGTCCGTTGGTCTGGCGAATAAGAAGGGTAACGAATGTTTTCTAATTGCAGTTGAAAATAATGAATAGTTTAGTATATAGTTGAGTATCAGTAATCATGAGGTACCCATTTTTCATGTTGTTTATTTTATTGATTTGACGCAAATGAGTCAATATCGTTGGTAAGGTAACATTAAACCATGCCGCTAGTTCCTGGGTAGTTTGGCTCAGATCGGCTTCCACCATCTCAGACCACTTCCACTCTCTCAAACAACTAAAAGTCGATAATCGAATGTTGCACATTTTCTAAAAGAAGAATCTCATAGGTACCATGTGAAAAAAGATTCGCTCGAAAATCTCAAACCATGAAGGTTTTACGTCAATTTGAAGTACCTTTTACAATAAAACGGCAATTTCATACCTTAACCCCTATTATTTGAAACTGTCAACTTGATTGAAGCATTTTAGGTATTGAAAAGTTATTCAAAATGAAAAGTCATTATGGAATGGAATGGAACTTAATTATTTGGGAAGCTTATTTACCTGAGCAAGGAGCCCTCAGTAATTCTAAACTTTTATTTTATATTTCTATCAGACAATACTTTAGAAATCATTTAATTTAAAGAATCAAATCGATATTAAACAAATACTTTTCAATAGAAATTCTATTTTTGCAGACAAAGTAGCAAAACAGCAACAAAATGTTTTCAATGTCATAGACGCCGCGAAGCTGGGTGCAGGTACACGCGAGGTGATATCCTAAAAGGGGCATGAAGAGGTCGCGGAGGCAGCAGGGGGGGGGGGGAGGCAACGTCAACATCACGAGTTAGTGTAGGTGAATAAGTAGGCTCATCTAGTTTTTTTATATTTCGTTATACTGGCAAGTCAAAATAAAAAACATCTTTACGAACAAAGAAAATAGCAGCCTGTTTTTCATTATAGACTAGACGATCGCCACGTGGTTTCGCCCGCGTAGTTCCCGTTAGAATTCTGGAATAAAATATAGCTTCTGTCACTCCCTGAAATGTAAGCTTCCGAACGGTGAAAGAATTTTTCAAATCGGTTCAGTAGTTTCGGAGCCAATTCAATGCAAACAAACAAATGAACAATCAAATCTTTCCTCTTTATAATATTATATTCGTTTAATTTAGAATAATCACAGCTTAAAATATTATTAACAATAAATAATCCTGGACAACACACACAACATAAAATAAAATAATTAACAAAACATTAAGTTGATAAATTTTATTTAGGTATATTTTTTAATTGAATATTTTAAAAGGTTTGACGACCATTGCAATTAAAAAACTATTTCTAAGTATTTTCTAGTTATTTTCTGGTACTGCGGACAAATTCATTTTAACTTTGAGGAAACATAATTAAATTCGTGGAAATCTCGTTAGCTCTACAATGATTGCACTTTTATTCAGCTGTAATCAGTGTGCAGTTTTGTTTACAATAAATGACATAGTTAAAGAAAAATCTGTATAACAGTATAATAAATGTGATGTTCATAACCAACCAACTAGTATTCATATAGTCGCATCACTGGAACACAGCTGGACAGATTTGGTATTTTGTTGAATGTTTGAAAAAGCATGTTTTTACTCTAAACAGAGGTACCTTACCTTTGTTTAATGCAATGTTTTATTTACTCTAGAGAAATAGTCGGTGAGAGTTCATGAAATTTTGGGACAGGACAACGTCCGACGAGTCAATTCCACACAATAATATAAATAAATAAATTATTATTCTGCATAATTTACACAGCATATGACTATGAGATAGTATGAACCGTTCCTTCTGTGCATTATTTTCTCTGTGAGGAGGCTGTGCGGAGGGCAAATGTGCATCTCAGGAGATGAGGTGCTTGGATATGGCTCAGTTATGCAAGCGCTCGCTCGCAATCGAGTGTAGGGAAGAAAGTGCCCTCTCGCAGATGCACGGATCCGTTCGCTGCGATGCTATTTGATGACGCTCGTAGTTTCTTTTCAACTTTCAAGCATTACACATGAAAGGATTTTTGATGTACACGCGTGCTGAAGAATTTTTACTATGGCGTTTTTGTTTATACCTGTAAAAGAAAAGGTGGTTTAAGCATAATTAAATTTTCTTTCAGAGAAAATGAGAAGACAATGTAGAAGAAAGTTTTTACGACGTATTTTTTATGTGACTGGGAACAAAATATGGCTCACTCAGTTAATTAGCAGTCCTAGCCTGTGCTGTGGTCATATTTTCTTAAGTATATACTTTCTTATATACACATATATTTATACACATTATACACACATTATATTTTATACACATTGTATTTTTGGAGTTTTATTAGATCGCTTTGCCACCAAGACCGCTTTATAAAAATCCTAGACTAGTGCGTGCTCAGTCCAAAAGTAATTGTTACTCAAGTCTGTGAGTGGCAGCATCTAAAGCGCGCCACCCACGCTCAGGTTTTGCAGATGCTTAATAATATAACCTGGAATGTTCTAGCAAGGAGGTTCTTCATTCAGCTATCGGGGAACAACGTGTAGCTCCTCATTACTCAATATCTCTTTGTCATTATTTACAACAAGACGTGTTGAAGAAATTTTGGTTGTCTGTATTACTACGATCTTAACTCGTTAAAGTATGTACCTAGAAGCTTAGCAGGAACAAGCACTATAAAACCTAGCTGTAGGAACAAAGAAGAGCAATAAGCGCAACTAAATTTCGTCCGCGTTCCTCAGGAAATCGTATAGGTACTTTGTCCGGGGGAATTCAAAGCTCTGCCACGGCCCGGCCCGTGCGTAAATAGGGCCACTTCTCTGCATGGGCCATTACAGGGAATATATTTTATAATGTGCAGGAACGAAATGTTGCCGGAACATTTTTCCTTTTAAAATTCACAGTCTTGTGCTCAAACTAGAGTTTACTTAGTCGACGATCTCTGTGGCACAGCGAGCGAAAATCCGAGTGAGACATCAAACCCGCAACCTTCTGTAGGTTGCGGGTTTGTTGTTCGAATTCCGTTGCGGGACATGTTTGTATAATCTAGATCTTGCATCTCAGAATGCAGATCTTTGTCCCGGGTCTGGTTGTTTTCTACGTCCAGCATTATCTATTTATTACCTACTTAATTCACCTTGATTTGCTTTTGGGGAACTTAGGGAATAATGAACCACCCACTTTTATGGCAGGCGGATTAGTGATCGCTTACCTTACCGAATCTCTGTTTCTTTCAACTGTTTCACTATTTCAACAAATTAATTTCTCTCTCCCTGTCCTCTTCCCGCCGTAAACTAGATGCCTGTATGTATACTCAGGAGAGCGATACAATATTGTCCACGTATTGTACGAGCCAATAATAATAAACAAGATAGCGCGATACCGGCATAATGCCGACGTTATTTATTGTAACTATCCGTACAATTAGAGCGCGGGATTTTTGCTAGTTAAGGGAGCAACTAAACATGATATAGCCAATTTCTCTTTGCTAAGTCGTCAGTCATCACCATCAAGCTGAAAAATTTCTTCTGGTGGACATAGTCTTCTAACACTTTCATGCCCACGCACGCCGCACATGCCCATCTTCAGCTTCGCCAGGCGAGGCTGGGCAGTGAATGCGCTAACCTTGCATAGGTACCACGTAATACCTACCTATCAAAGGAATTTCTTCACAAGGTCATTTTAACGCCATTTTATGGTAACGTTTTCAGTGGACATCTATACTGACAGAATTTAATTGATTATATTTATTTTGACGAGCAAAGTTGAAGGAACTAAGATAGCGAAATCTTAGTTCTTTCAACTTTAAAACTTCGGTGTTGTTTGACTTTGTACCGTCGATATCAGGCAGAAGGCTAGTTTTACATTATGGTGGTTGAGCGAGTGGCGGGACATTTCAATTTTGAACCATGAAGTCACGTGCTTAGAGCAGGTTTTGCATGTGGTGGTGGCGGCGCCGGTAATTTCCCGAGCGGCACATAAATTACTGGTAGTTTGTCCTGCCCCCACCTCCCCGCTGCTTTACACAAGCTGCTATTATAGCTAGTGCTATTGTTATACCTAATTGACGTTCAAAAGCGTTTCTGAAGTCAGCAGAACCAAATTTAGTTGTTGTCTAACAAATAGGTATTAAATTCACAGTCGTAGGTAGCAGTTCAGTACGATTTCTTCAGAGATTATTAAATTGATTGTGCTTTGAGCAAATTATAATATTAGCTAAATTATAATCAAGCGCGTGTTAAATGTTTAAATGGGATTTTTGACTTTCCTGAATCTTACATTCCTTATACCTAAATCTAACTCATTAGCATCTGATTTTTTTTTATCTGGGTAGAGCCAACCAGCATAGAACTAGTACTGACCTCTCCACTGCGATCCAACACTCAACTAAATGCGGAAATATGTTCCGGCACAGTTCGCGCTTTCGGCAACAATGTGTCGCGCCGGAAATTCGGCTTTACCCCCCTCGCCCCACCGGACAGAAACCACTTTAGCTCACAGGCTTCGGTGAAATACACGTGTTTTTGCTTTTTATGCACTGCCTTTGTTCCTCGCTCGACGCCCGGATTTTTATGACTAACTTTGTTTGAAATTGTAGTGACTTTTGAAAGATAGTGCAGGAAAAACTCGATGAATATCATTCAGAGTCGTTTATTTCATGTAAATAAAATAAGTTGAGTTAGATAAATTTATAACGACACTTTTACTGGCATTCTGGTAGGACGACAAAAAACACGAAGAAGAATGAAACGTTTAATAACGTGTTTAGGTCTTCGAGATATTTCGATTATTATGAGCCTACCTATTATAAATCCTACCTTCCTATTATAAATGTTCATTGCAACAATATTTTTCGCGTCACTGGTACATCTCCATGTTTTTATTATTTCTCGGCATAAACCATTTCCAGACTCAAATTACCCGTACCAACAAAATACTAAGTAACTATTCAAGCAGTAAAGCAATAACTCTTCATGAGATATCACCTGGTTCTGTCTAAATTTCCCAAAACGCCGGTGATTTAGACGAAGAGATAAAGTGCAAGGCTGCGCTGTAAACATGCTCTGGGCATCTCTGTAGCATGACTAGAACCTACTTACACTATGGCACTCGCAGAGTGAGAACGACTCGGCATTTATAGACACGAAGAGATAAAGTGCGAGACTGCGCTGTGAACATGCTGCATCTCTGTAGCCTGACTAGAACCTACTTACACTGGGGCTCTCGCAGAGTGAGAACGACTCGGCATTTATAGACACGAAGAGATAAAGCGCGAGACTGCGCTGTGAACATGCTGCATCTCTGTAGCATGACTAGAACCTACTGACACTGGGGCTCTCGCAGAGTGAGAACGACTCGGCATTTATAGACACGAAGAGATAAAGCGCGAGACTGCGCTGTGAACATGCTGCATCTCTGTAGCCTGACTAGAACCTACTTACACTGGGGCTCTCGCAGAGTGAGAACGACTCGGCATTTATAGACACGAAGAGATAAAGCGCGAGACTGCGCTGTGAACATGCTGCATCTCTGTAGCATGACTAGAACCTACTTACACTGGGGCTCTCGCAGAGTGAGAACGACTCGGCATTTATAGACACGAAGAGATAAAGCGCGAGACTGCGCTGTGAACATGCTGCATCTCTGTAGCCTGACTAGAACCTACTTACACTGGGGCTCTCGCAGAGTGAGAACGACTCGGCATTTATAGACACGAAGAGATAAAGCGCGAGACTGCGCTGTGAACATGCTGCATCTCTGTAGCATGACTAGAACCTACTGACACTGGGGCTCTCGCAGAGTGAGAACGACTCGGCATTTATAGACACGAAGAGATAAAGTGCGAGACTGCGCTGTGAACATGCTGCATCTCTGTAGCATGACTAGAACCTACTTACACTATGGCTCTCGCAGAGTGAGAACGACTCGGCATTTATAGACACGAAGAGATAAAGTGCGAGACTGCGCTGTGAACATGCTGCATCTCTGTAGCATGACTAGAACCTACTGACACTGGGGCTCTCGCAGAGTGAGAACGACTCGGCATTTATAGACACAAAGAGATAAAGTGCGAGACTGCGCTGTGAACATGCTGCATCTCTGTAGCATGACTAGAACCTAATGACACTGGGGCTCTCGCAGAGTGAGAACGACTCGGCATTTATAGACACAAAGAGATAAAGTGCGAGACTGCGCTGTGAACATGCTGCATCTCTGTAGCATGACTAGAACCTACTGACACTGGGGCTCTCGCAGAGTGAGAACGACTCGGCATTTATAGACACGAAGAGATAAAGTGCGAGACTGCGCTGTGAACATGCTGCATCTCTGTAGCATGACTAGAACCTAATGACACTGGGGCTCTCGCAGAGTGAGAACGACTCGGCATTTATAGACACAAAGAGATAAAGTGCGAGACTGCGCTGTGAACATGCTGCATCTCTGTAGCATGACTAGAACCTACTGACACTGGGGCTCTCGCAGAGTGAGAACGACTCGGCATTTATAGACACGAAGAGATAAAGTGCGAGACTGCGCTGTGAACATGCTGCATCTCTGTAGCATGACTAGAACCTACTGACACTGGGGCTCTTGCAGAGTGAGAACGACTCGGCATTTATAGACACGAAGAGATAAAGCGCGAGACTGCGCTGAAAATACGCTGCATCTCTGTAGCCTGACTAGAACTTACTTACACTAGTGCACTTGCACAGCTTGGCTTTCTTAGCAGATGACCTAAGCACACCTTGGCTTTCATGGACTACGAGTGATATTTATTTGTGTGGTATGTTATAACATTTCAATTTAATGTTTGTGCAATTATCTTGGCAAGTAAAAATAAACTGATCACCTAAATCTGGCTCTACATAAGAGGCTTCGAATCCTTGCTCTAGGAGACGCGGCTTGCATCAGTCTCTGTCCGCAGCCACAGACGATGCTGCCTCAAACTGCCTGAATTGCCTCGAATTGCCTGTATTGCCTCAAGTTGCCTCGGGCTAGACACCCGCTGCTTCCCGCGGACAAGGCACTCCATTCAGAGCTATCTGTGTCTAACTTATTCTGATATTGGATAATTGAAAGGGATTTTGTTACGTAACTCATTGTGCGTCCAACAACGTTGTTGACCGAACATGCTCTTGTCAGGATTGTTCATCATCGCACTCACACTATTATTATAAATTTTAATATGTGCATCTTTAGATGTATGGATGTTTTTTACCTCCTCACACCAAAACTACTGAACGGATCGGCCTCAAATTTACACAGGTACTTTCAGTACCGGAATAAAACATAGGCTTTTAGCCCATAAATCAGTTCCCATGGAAAAGTAACGTTTCCACAGAAACAACGCGTGTGAAGCCGCCGGTAGAAACTAGTTTATTACTTAAGACAGCAGAAAGACTAGTGTTTCATTCACAAAGAAATACTTAAAATTAAAACAACTACATGAATACAAGTTGGAGCATAACTTTCGTAACTCTAGCACGTAATTCAAAAACAGTAAAAGAATAAGTTTTACAAATGTTGAATTAATTTGAATTTCCTAATTAAGAGTTTGCGTGAGCGTAGAGCCCACGCAATTAAGTGACCAAGAACAACAAAACTGATTGTAATCCGAAGTAAACATAACGTTTTAGCGTTTAGTACCTTTCCAAAACAGACCTTACCGTAGCCTCTTTGTTCCACCCAGATGACATATCTTGATAACTAGTTATTTTGATAAAACGAAGCTTCCACGGAGATAACAAATTATCTACGTGGAGTTCTCTTTCCCCTGTGGTTGACTTAGATATACTAATACCCGTATTCAAGAACAATGCGATGAGGTCTCACAGTGCACACGAACGCATAGGGCCGCCGTTAAATCCGATTCATAAACAACACTCGAGTGATTTGTAACGCTATGCGTTCATTTTGGACGAGCCTTACGTAAAGTAGCTAGACAGCTATTTTAGCCAACGCATACGTCACCTTTGGCTAGTAAATCACAAATGTTTAGTTATGTTTTGTCAGTTTTACTATGCTTTGCGATTTTGTTTTTATCTCGGACGAAGGAACTCACCCTCCTTAGCTTCTAACAGAGTACGAAGAAGCAATGACATAGTTTTGGTTATTGCCTTACACCTAAAAAACAAAAAGCATGAAATAGCTCAACTTAACATCAGCACACAAATTACAGAGGCAATCATGAAACCCGAATCCAACTGCACCAATCATGGACGATGGGTAGCGCTGCGTCATTCCATGCATACCTCCGTCGGACGGACGGACGGACAATCTGAACCATGGCAACATTCCTCTGGGTGCGCGCCGCGTGCCGCGCGTTTGCACTAGTTCATTACAGACTACCCGAAAGGTCATAGCTCACATATCGTCTCGTCTCGGTCAGAACAAACAAACTCCATCAACGCTTCGCTTCAAATGAGAATTCCTGCTTGTACGAGTATTAATGCAACACATAAAATACTGAAATACTGAGAGACATCATGGCCGGCTTATGCGTCATCTCAATTAAAGCTACACCTAAAACATGCAGCTTTAATGCAATCACTTAACTCAAACTATATTAAAATCTTAACCTATATACTATGAGACGGGTAATTCTATCATTAGAATCAACCTATGTTATTCCACTGCTGGACAATGCAAGACTGCAGGCTACCTGCGAAAAACTGCAGGCAGATGCAGGACGTTTAATGAGCGCCATAGCGCCCTGTCTTCAGCTTGCCGCATCCAGCATCTGCCCGCAGTTTGTCGCAGGTCGTCATCCACCCAATTCTATCAGTAGGTACGTACATAAAATGAAATAAGCATTGCACATTATTGTATTACAGATTGCTACACATTGTGTTGCCAGGATAGCGCATGAATTGCAAACAAAAACGTGCCCGCGCGGGCCGTCATGTTATCAGTGCATGTGATAATTACGGTGAGCCTTGATTGACTCATTGACTCACATAAGCGTGTACAGTTGTTAAAGAAAGCCAAGGGTTTTTGTGATGACTCGACCAACATGAGGACCTTAAGACTAGAATGCTCAATTCTCCGGCAGTTACGGCATCGCACCACCGCGTTTACGGATAAACTTCGCCTATAACAGTTAGAAGTTGTACGATACGTGGCGAGCTCACAGCGAGAAGGACACACTAATAGTTGTTTGTATATGAATATTCTTCAGCCCGCGGCTTCGCACGCGTGTCTTTGGGATAAAAAGGAGCCTAAACTGTTACTCTAGGGTAAGTAACGTTATCTAATCTGTGCTCTAGGTCTTCAATCAATTCTCCTAATGCAAAATTATAGCGCGATCCGTGCAGTAGTTTTTTCGTGAAGAGGTAATAAACATCCACGCACCCAAACTGTCGTATTAAATATTAACGAGATGATACCTTCCTAGTCAAATCTTCGGCCGGGTGTCCTGTCAGGCCAGGTGCTCAGGACATAACATTATGGTGCCTAAGTGTGCGCCAACACGGGCACATACTTTATTCCCTCACTCTCATAATCCGATGGGACGGCAGACCGACATGACCGGGGACAGGTCAGGCGCAGGACCAACGTCTTAAATGTTAGTGTGATAGTGCGAACCACCTCCGATCAATGCCGCCACTACGGTGCTCCAATGCTGAGCTGTTATGTCCGCTCTGACCTTAATGATCTACACACAATGGGTTCCTGAATGGTTATTTTTAATGGTTGTAATTAATGTAACTGGCCTGAATGTGGGTTAAACAGACGGTTGTTTGAGTGAGTAATTAAATAGTTGCATAGCTTGCGGCACAGCTTTCATTGTGGCTGCAGTACGTAAGCACATTATCATCGTCATTGGATCGTTGCGCTGTCCTAAGAAGATTTTTTTTTTTCATCAACGCGACCGACGTGAGGCTGACCGAGAAGACGGCCGATGTGGCGCGGTGAGTGAAGGTCCGCCTGCAACGCAGGAGGTTGTGGGTTCGATTCCTGACTCGGGACTAATGTTTGTACGTTCTGCGAATATTTGTTCCGGGTGTTCTGGATGTTTCTTTATAGCAGTGAATGCGTTAAGGTCGTACACTAGTTCGGAGTTTCAATCATCGTAACATGCATCGACGGATGACGTCGTGTTTTGTTGTAAATTGTTATCAATTCATTGATAACAAACGCATTCCAACATTGGAATGCATACAAGTCTGCATTTGTTTTGCCAAATACTTGTCTTCTTTTCATTTTTTTAGAAAGAGCTTTCATTCATAAATTCAGTTGTAGTCATCATTTAGGACCAAAGTGCTTCGGAAGATAGATCCAATGAACGCAAACTCGACAGGGTTACGTCGTTTCGTTTAGTTTCCTATGACCACATTCTGTGTGCATCATCAGACCACATTGCATTTTCACCAATTTTAAAATTATCGGCAATCGGTTGAGGTTATGTGGTCTAAAATTCAGTTGCAATATTTGTCCCACACACACTAACTAACAGGGCAAGTTAACTAAGAACCGTTTTGATTAATAATTATAAGCCCACCGCTGGGTGTATAAGGCTTCCTTCAATAATCTGCTACTCATATCTATTGCACCTTATATGGACTACAACACAATATAATATGGATTCGGAAATCTCTTCCTCTTACATCTGCCCCGTGAGGTATTGTTTAATCTAGCCAACATCTCGTGCCGCTCACCCCGTGCCCGGTGGGTCCTGCAGACACAGACATTGGTCCCGCGGTCTGTGGTACCGGTGCGGTCCCCTACACTTGCTGACAACACACGGGGCCGGCTGACCGATATTGAATAAAGGTGACTCACCTGCTTGTATTGCTGAGTTTACGCTTTTGAATGAGAACGAATGGACAGTGTCGTATGAGATACACCTACAAATGGTTTTATCAATAAATAATAAATCGAAATGAGATTTTTTCTTACCGTACAGGGCCTTAACATTACATCACATCACATCAAACTAATGTTACAAATGCGAAAGTTTGGATGTTTAGATGGATGAATGTTATTTATGTTTGCTTCACGCCAAAACGATTGAACGGATCGGGCTGAAATTTTGCATTCAGGTAATTCTAATCCTTACCTACTTTTTGTCCCACAAATCGCCTCCCATGGGATAGAAAACGTTTCCACAGAAACAACGCGTGCGAAGCCGCAGGCTGATAATAGTTAGTCATATATCTTAAATCGTATTTTCGATCGGATTTTATCCGCTCCTGGCTAGAGACGGCCAGATACTACTAGGCAATAAAGTCCTATTTTTGATTATGTTTACTTTTTTATGTGTTATCCTACGTATAGTCTTATTTTCATAAAATACACCATATCAAAATTTTTACATCTTTAAAGCAAGCTGAAAAACATCCATCATTTTTTATCTAGATTTAGCCATTTTAGGGTATGCAGATATTCAATCGAGACCCTAAGCTTATTTCGATGTTTTCAATGGAGTAATTTGGGAATTTCAATGAATAATCACTGGAGTAATTTGAGAATAATTTCAGTTACCTGCAGAGGAGGATGCAACTTCAAGGCAATATTTAAAAATTAATAATATTTAGCTCTTTGTAGTAGTTAGGAATTAACGTATGGTATTCATATCATTTTATAACAAAGAATGGAGTACTTTCCCAACAACCCATCTATAAATCGATAGCCATTTGTTTATTTCGGAAACAAATGAAACCATTAGTTCTCCCTTCAGGCGACATTCTTTTATCTTGACTACAGAAAGCGCCCAGCATTAGAGAAAATGCATGCTCATTTTTCAGCGCAACTTTAAAGTTATCATATTCGCAAAACTTCGCAACATGATCGACCGCGGCCATATTTTGTGTTTCATTCACGAGTTTTCAGACGAAACAAGAAGGTGAGGTGCATGGTCTCGAGTCTCGACTTGTTCCGATGTTTTAGCATTCCGCCGAAGTAACGCGACTCTAACTTTACAACGCCGAGGCGAATGTGTAATGCACTCTTAAACCACCGTCTTATAACTACACAACACACAGAAATTTCAACTGTATTGCCAAAGACTAAAGGAGCAAATATCTGCAGGATTAAGTTGGCTGACGATATTCATCGGAGAGTCAGTTTTTCTGCGCTACGTGGAGGTGTTTTCAGGTATTTAGGTACGTATTCGTTTTATATTGTTAAGTTAACCCAAGTCAAATGGCTTTGAGAACCGTGCAGGTGGAGTTTGTTGGCGAGAGTTTGTTCGGAATGTTTCTTGGTAAAGAATGTTGCATGTTGGATGAACTGAACTGGAGTACATGAAGTTCAGTATGAATACAAACCGGGTCCGGTCAGGGTGTCATTTGTTGTGTTTCTAGGATCCTATGTTTAAAACTATTATGATTCACATGTCTAGCTTTTCTCTCGCATGGTACTAGAATGAAACATAGCTTATAAAGCGTTTATGAGCAGTAGCTGTACATTTCTAATAAGTCACCCTAAGGATTTAGAATCGGCTGAGTAAATTTATATTTTATTTATATTTAATTGAGGGAAAACCAAAGTCTTAAAATATAGACGTAATTTATAAATACCAGAAGTATTTACAGAAAAAAAGATTATGAACAAAATGTGACTAGACTACATCATCTATACATACAAAGTAAAGTATGTCTAAGTTACCGAGTTGAATTTTTTTAACTAAACATTTTATCATCATTGGTGCCAAAAAACTGGGTTATTCCAGTTTTCCCCCTTGAAATCCCCCTTGAGGGGGAAAACTGGAACGCAAAAAAAATGAATTCCAGTTTTCCCCCTTAAGGGGGATTTGTCAAGGGGGAAAACTGGAATAACCCAAAAAACTCTCCGCTGATCCAACATTACACACAAACATTAGAACACATCTGCATAAAAGTTAAGAATCTTACACATACACAATTGCTAAAAATCGCAAAAGAACATCATAAAAATGAGTGGACTATTCACAACTAGATAAAATAATGAAGTGAAATGACAGCGAGTTATTAAAGGAAGCACACGTATGCCATTACAAATGACTTGAACTAGCAAAACACGGGCATGTGCAGAAGGACAACTTTATGTCACGTTACAGCCTCATTAGAGCCAATAAAAACTGAAATATTATGTAAAATGTTTAAGACTTGTACTATTTTTTTGAAGTGAAAACTTCTTTAGCGGCGCTGAGCACTTTTTTTGTATGGGTAAAAACTTTCAAACTCGCGTCAGGGTCACGTGATGGTGATCGAAAAAGCGTAAGATCGTAAGATGTAAGTTTTCACTTCTGCCGGCACTCCCGGAGTGCTATTTTTTTTATTGCTTGCTATAGCAGTTTGTTGATTGCTACTAATTGCATAGTACAACTGCGATATGAAAACAATCGTAAGTTTTTAAGATAAGTAACACGTAATTTCCTGAAAGTTTAAATGAAATCGGTGGTGGTGGCAGAGCTACAGAGTATAAGATTCTTTTCCTTCTGCATGTGACAGGGCTGTGACAAGGTTTCCAGCACTATGTCCCGCCTCGGTTGATTGCTGCACATTTCTCGAGACCACCACCGCTTACGGATGGCAACTTTATAAAAATTTACTGTACTAAAATGGCGATAACATTCAAACTTAATAAAATTACAGTGGTTACTGTTTTTTCTTTTAAAAAATCGTTCCACATAACGTTTTCCAATTTTATAAACATTTTGGTGGAATCCAAAAAAATAAATGGAGAACTATAAAAATGATCTGATTTGGTTCTAAGTCAAGACAATTCGTTTAGAACTTCGCCAGCAGTTTTTCGGCAATAACCATACATTTCCGTAAGACTGCTCTGCCCCCAGACAACGGTTTAATGCAATTCAAAATTTACTGTTGTCCATTTATCTAAGGCCAGAGGGTATCCAAACTGCAGTCGCAAGTCCTCCCCCCTGTTCTCACCCCTTTACCCCTCTACCTCCCCCGCCTTAAGGGAGACACGTCTAAGACCTTAATCTATGAAGGCCGGTAGACTTTAGTTTGTCCGTTTGTGTTATTTATTTCAAATATCTCTAAGTTTGAGCTGGTGAAGGGAAAATTAAAGCTTGACAAGAGCCTGAGGTGGAAGACTTGGACTTCTGAAGAGCTCATTGTTATTTACAGTAAAATTCTAGGAAACAGAACATAGCTTACGTAGACAAATCATGGATCTTTTTTGTTCATAAAGTTATCTACCGCTGACTGCACCTCAACGTGCCGAGGGAATCCAATTTTAGGATTCGTGGTATGTAATCGAATGAAGCATCGCACGATTGTCTGTGCGGTGTCGGACTAACTGTCAGAATTCATGTTTTAAGTCGATTACTTCGTCTCTGATTTGTGTACATGTGACGCGCAAACTGCATGGCTGAGGCCAAATGAGCGTTTCTTTTGGAGATGAGAGTCGCGGAAAATACATCCTCTCAACAGAATTTTGGTACGTTAATGTATCTGCATATTCTATGTCATTTAAACTGACGGCACTTTGATCATGGATGCATGCATGCTGCATTCCGTGGATGCAAAAGATAGATAGACATATGGGTTATTTGGTTCACAAAGGACAGCACAATATACAATCAAACATAGACACTAAAGCAGGTAGTTAGGTACTTATCGGAAAGAATTCAGTAGGTTCAAAAGACCAATAATGATGATCTTATGTTACAAGTTCATGCTGTGTACTATAGTGTACATAAAAGAACAACAAGCGAGTCATTTCACGGGACTCACTACTCAAAAATGACGCTCATCAGACCTCAGGGTAAGTGTATGTTACCAATCTGCTAAAATGCAGCAAAAATAATCTGAAAAGTAGACCCTTGCACCTCACAGGAGAGTCAATTACGCGGTGTAAATTGCACCAGCGTACAGGCCTCTCAGGTTTAGGGGTCCGTAAAGGTAGCAATTACAGCCCTTTGTGAGGCCCGCGGTAAAAACTTCCCCGATGTCGAAACAAACAACTTATTTTGAGGCAACACAAAGAAATCCATGAATTTATAATGGGGCAGGAAATTAGCTTTTTCTCCCTGTAGAGGGCGCCCTGGCCGAGCGGGCTGCCATTTAAATTGGTTTAAAGTTCAACTTTGTGAGTACATACTTGGCATTTAAATAAGTATTTACAACTTAGTTACCAAGTGTTGAAGAAAATAGGAGTTTGGTCAAGGTATCAAAAGCAAGAATAATGATGTTTTTTTAAAACCAAATTATTAGAAAGGTACCCAAATAATAAATTCAAGAAAAATTGTACCTTTATGAAAAATACTAACAAAATACTACATAATACCCATCTACAATAGTTTTAAAATGAATAAAATAATATAATAAACACAACCTAGAAGTATCTTCATGACTTCGTAATCTTAGTTCGAAAGATAGATAAGGCAATGAACAAATTGAGATAATTTCATGAAACAGACAATAGTAAGAATAGGAGAAGCAATAAGCTGTAAGAAGTGTAATCGTTTAATAGCCATTATGACCGCGGTGTGGAGGCGCTGGCGCTGTCCTCACCTGGGCGTTATGAAGCAAAGCAAAGACGAGGCATTTATAAAGCCGACGAGCGCCGCTCGGGCCACGACCACGGCGGGCAACGGTCAAATGGGTATTTGGGTACAGGATAGGGTACATTTGGTAAAATTTAAATTGGAATTGAGGTAAATCTGAATCTTTTTCAAGAACTACAAAATGTTTAATTGTTCATTCTAATGATTGATTTCAATTTGTAATATAAAAATAAATTTTACTGTGACGGCACATAATAGCAGACAGGTGCGAGCCACTCGCTTGAAGCTTAACGCAGTAAGCTGTTTAGTCGCTGTAAAATGTAGCTACAGATTAGGTACGAGTTTAAGTCCGTATATGAATGCTTATTATGTGTGCTGTGCGGTAACGGTGCTGAAGGTATGTGATAAGTCCTTGCGTTCTATTTTAAAATGAAAATAGTTATTCCGCACGGTTGCGGTGCACTTGTATCGTTCAAAATGAGAATAGTTTCTGTTAGCTTAGTTTTACAAAGCAAGTGCTATCGTCTTTTGTTTATTAGATTTAGAATAGATTTGACAACGCGTGACGTGGTCATATCTAAGAAAAAAGAAAAGGCGATCGTGCCAGTCTTAACCTAACCTAACCATCGTTCGTCATAACCAGAAGCTTAAAGAATTGATTTGAATTACTAGTTGTCTGAACTCGTACAGAAACGCACAATTTAGTTTTCGCAGGGACGCCGGAAGAATCTTGAGTATTTTTGTTGTTTGAGACCCTTTGGTAGGTGTTGTATAAAAATCATTTGTTTTATTTGAAATCCTTCAGCTCCTAATAAATGTGTATCCAGATAAATTTAGAACAGTATTCTACTTTGAGTTACGTTCACGGTTCCCTGGGCACTGGGCAGCGGCAGCTCCCCGCCCGTCCCCTGGCCCGCGCTGGCCCGTGATAGATCGCCCGCCACGGCCAGCCGGCGTACTCTGCATCTCCTTACAGCGAGGATTTGCACTACACTTTATTTACTCTTTATAAATCGCCATCATCATTTCTCGCTCATTTCAATTATATCAAGTGCCAGCTCCTTTATCCCAACATTTTTAATACAAACAAAGGCGTGCGCTTCTTTCTTGTTGTAGTTAATGGTTCTGCATTCCGTTGGGGAAATAAATCATTGTAATGTTGAAACGTTCTGTTTCAAATATATTAAATATTTACATTGCTTCGTAAATTAACGATTAAGGCTGATCCTGGAACTAAATTCTTATTATGCAAACTAGCCCAAGAAGAAAGGCATTGAAGAAACCTGTATAATGGGATAGCATGAGCTGAAAGAAAATCTATTATCAAATTAATAAGTGCAATAAGCACGTTTGCCGCTAAGACAGTCGTGTCACAACAAACACTATCAACATCCCAGTCCAGAATATTTTCAAGACTTCATTAGATTAATTACTTGTTGGCCAAGATTTACGTCGAGTTTTCGCTCACTTAGTGTTGTGCAATCGCATCATTCACGTTTTCAGTGGTCAAGTTAACAACGAGTGTTTTTGTAAAATAGTGCATAACTAACTTAGGGAAAATTCTAAAAATATTATTAATATCTCCATAATTAACGACCTTTTGTTTTTACTTATTATTGAGTTTTACGAAATAGGAAGTGGTTTAAACGGCAATAGGAATGGTACTAAGCGCTGCTTTGTTCATATATTCAGGCGCTAGGTTCTTGCTGCCTCACAAAACGCGCCGGCGGCGCGGCGCTGGATCACGAAGAGACATTAATTAACTATTGAGTCGTCGGCGGAGGCCTCATTAGTGCGGCTTCAATTATGCATCTCTTACTTCTCAGGGGATTCATCTGAACATTCTTTTGTGCGGTTTACTGGCCATTTTTAGGTGTCGTTTTAAACCCTAGGACGTGTAAGAACAGGGGCCTATTCCATCAGAGGCTTCACAAGAATACTGAACTCAATTCTAAGCAACCTGACCTGTACCTGAATTAAGAAGATCTGAACAATTTTTGAATGTTTAAAATTGGTGTTAATTACGTGAGACACCTGTGTAATATATTGGTACTGCAAAAACAAAGTATAATCTGACGTCGGAACTCAAACGCATACTCGGTTTTTGCTCACTGATGCGCTTCAAAATTCCTTTAATATTATTTGAAATGAACCATTTTATTCGACATCCATTATTTGGAATGAGTGGCGCATTATTTCCTCGGATCAGTGTGAGCACCACAGTGTGCAGCCAACAGTGGGTCAATGCCAGTAGGACAGTGGAACACAGGACCATATAGGACAGTGTGTCGGGCTTCACCGCAACGACTCAACGCTTTTAGCGCAGCCTCGGTGTGACATCCGATACTGGAGCTGGGATTTTCGATTCAGTAGGCACCTACTGGATGAGGTTTTAATGTGTAGTTCAAAATAAATAATAATAAATAATAAATAAATAATGCTGGACAATTCACACAGCATTATCTAGCCCCAAGCTAAGCAGAGCTTGTGTTAAGGGTACTAGATAACTGATATACTTAATACAATACACTACATAGATAGATATTTTTTATTATACATAGAAAACATCCAGAACGCCCTGAACAAATGTCTGCAGATCGTACAAACATTTGTCCCGAGGCGGGAATCGAACCCGCAACCTCCTGCGTCGCAGGCAGACCTTCGCCCGCTGCGCCACTGAGGTCGTCAAAAAAAATAGTGGTGTGTGTGTAATTGTACTCTAACTTCTAACACTATACGTTTTTTTTTGTACAATTGTTTGTCCAAATGCTGGCCGAGTCATCGTAAACGTACTTGTACCAGCTTATAAAAATCTTAATCGTCCTCTGTGCTGACAAATTCAACAGCGTCTATTGACGCTGAGCTTTGTGAATGTACGTCGGGCATAGCACGGACGTTATTATTTTAAAGCAGTTCCTACCATTGTGTCTCCGATACATTACCTAGATACTAAGACCTTTAAATGTACACAATGATTGTAATAAAATAAACATGAAATATTTAAGTCTCGCTATGCGGCGAGCAGTGGCCGCACTGCCGTGGCCGCGCTGTGTCCCATCACTTGTTAGCGATTTGTCGCCACCGCCGAGTGCTCCGAGTGCTCACTGACTCGCGCTGATTTCTTACATTTACAACATTCAGCATCGTTTTTACTGACGCTTGCACTTTCACTGATAACAGCTAAATATTTTCTTTCACTAGATGTAAATTATGTCAGGTTCATTTTATAAAACTTCTCGATTTTCTTACCTGTTCAGGTTATGGTTGCACAAGTTTGAAACTGGTGCAATTTAGATTCGACTTCCTTTTTCCTGGCTAACGAAATCCTTACAATAGCTATTCATCACAAAATGTTTTTGTTTCATTTTGCAAGTAAAGAGGTATAATCAGCACAGTTCATTATAAAATTACATCAAAATTCTCCACATCCTCACGTGTTATCTACGTAGCTAATTCCGGCGACATTCACAACCGCGGCAGGCTCGTGCTCAACAAGGCTCGAAGTAACGAGCCGCCCGCCCAGCGCCGCCCGCCCAGCGCCGCCCGCCCTGCCAAACCACGCGCGTAACGCATTGCACATGTGTAGCAGCCCTTACTAAGCTCGCACTCAGGAGGGTTGTGAGCATTTTTAATGTTATTTTTGTCTTGATGTTTGTATAATTCTTCACTTTTCACTTTTAAAATGTATATTTCCTATATACATTTTAAAAGTGAAAAGTGACGAATTTCATTCACTGTTCAATGTGATGCTTGATTTTCATAATTTTACTCACTGATATATTTTATGTACTTAAATGATTAATTTTCACTATAAAAGGTTTTCTTCTTGCGTTCATTAGTCTAGCCTGATCTCTGAGTAGGTTGCAGTTGCACAGATTTTCTTTACACACTTACCTTTCATAAGATGACTGTAATGACCTCATTTAGACAGCATTTATCGGAACCAGAAGTAAGTTTTCTACCATTGAAAATGTGTACCTAAATATTAAGCAAGCAGAGTAATGAGTGTGGAAAAATTAGCCTCTACATGATCTTACCTTCGAAAACTGTCCAGAACCTGCTACCGCGCTGTTTCCGCTCCCCACTAAGAGCACACCCTTTCACTTAGCATGCTGTTCATCTTAGGACTCGCCATCCTAGATAGTACTTAGCGGTTCTCCGAGACAAGTTGACGGTACATGTTTGTGAGCGCAATGTGCTACGACCTACGCCGCTACGAATCTATGGTGCTACGGGTTCTGCTACGGCGTAGAGCTTCCGTAGACGTGGTGTAATTACCTACGGATTATCACAGCACGCTTATGTTGTAGTAGTGGGTACAATCTGCTGACTCGTGGTCGTAGTCTGTCGTAGTAGTAAATAGCACCACTGATCACGTCCACGAGCTACGGTAGGAAAAGCTGAGTTCTAATTTTCTCCGACATTGTGTAAGAATATTGATTTTGGTTGCGTGTTCTTCAGTATTAGATATAACTTGTTTTGTGACGTTCTAATTTTTTTCTTATATGACACAAAATGGCGCAAATATGGGCCCATTTGAATTTTTATTAGATGCGTCTACACACCTACTACTTTGCAATACTGCAACATTTTTTTATCAAGTATGAGCATCATTTGGCAACACTATTTTTAAATAGATACATATAAATTAAGAAAAAAATTTACAACAATATTGTTTTATGTAACATTAGAATATTAAAATATAGGAAACAATGTAACTTAAATGTGATGCTTAAAAGTGATGGTAACTGGGCACAGTGAGAATAACAAAACATTTATCACTACCAACTATTACAGAACTACCTATATTACAACACTTTTTCTAGCTACAATTACAATACTCAAACAAGGTAAGTACTTTAATATCTTATTATAGATAGGTACCTAAATATATGACTTAAGATTATAATGAATACAAGAAGAAAAAAATACAGTAACAGCATGAAAAAATTATCAACAGACCATTCGAAGTAAATCTTCGGTTGAGTCATAAGAGAGGCTAAGTAGCCATTTGTTAGTTGAAGATACAAATCAAGAATTTATATCCAAGATTATAATATAACTGAACACATTGAGAGACAAGTGAGAATGTTCAACTTATTCACAGCGATAATGTCCGTGGTAGTGTGCGGTGGGCACACGAACAACAGTAATTATTGAAGTGACCGTCTTCAGCGAGCCGCCACTAGCGCGCGCCCCTGTCTGCGGTCGCGGTTGCACGCAGCTCCACGTTACACAGCACTCGAGCAGTATCACTCTCTCGGACCCGGTTGATCCTTTGAGAGAGTGGATGGTTGCTTCTCAGCAGGATGTGCTTCAGGAGATTAGTATTTTGTTAGTGTTCTTATCAATGTTTTATTGCGCTGTTGAAATGGACCACTGTCTCCGAACCATAAAGAGTAGGCAAATCTAGAACGACTTATGGTTTAGCAATTGTATCTATTCCATGTTATTCTGCATGTTATGCAGTTTTATTTTTGAAAGTTTCGGTACTTTATGTTGTTTTTCGGTTTTTCCGTTTTAACAATCACATAATTTCGCAATTTTTCATTTGATTGTAAGGTTCTTTCACCTAATTGTTATGAATTATAGATTTACTGGACTTAGCTAAATTTTATTGACTGAAACACGGGTAGTGTACTTTACTAAAGTCACTTCGGAGCAAATCACACTAATATTATAAATGCGAAAGTTTCGATGGATGGATGGATGGATGGATAGATGGATGGATGGATGTTTGTTACCTCTTCACGCCAAAACTACTGAACGGATCAGGCTGAAATTTTGTAAACAGGTAAGTCTTACCCTGGAATCAAACATTTTTCGAAGCGGATTTTTGTCCCATAAATCATTTCCCATGGGATAGAAATAACCTCAAAACATTTCCATACAAACAACGCGTGCGAAGCCGTGGGCAGAAGCTAGTTAACAGTATAACCCTGTATCTAAAAGAAACTTAAAAGAAACAATAGTTAAAACTTTATTTCCCAGCAGTGAGAGTGAAGCGGGCCGGCCGCGTCGTGAACCAGGAGCCGGGTCCGGGGTCCGGGGCCTCACGTGTGCATAATTTACATTTTACACCAGGGGAGAGCGGGCGGGAATGACCCGGATTCACCCTCTTCATTTTGTTCAAGATTATGTTAGCAAGCTTACTTGCTCGCGGCGTGGTACGAATTACGAGCGGAAAAATAACATGACATGTAAATGATGTAGGGTTAGAAAATAGCTTAATTTAACGTTTATCTTGTGTTTAAAAAGTAAGCTATAATTATATTTTTAAAAGCGTACTTTTTTATCAGTCTGATTGGGGTCAGTGGGTAAATGAGAAGCTCAATAGTTGGTAGGTACCTAATCCCACTCTAATGAGTAAGGATGGTCATGGTATAATATTGAATCTTTGTTTTGGTATTGTTCAAAATATATTTAGCTGTATTAAGATAAAATAAACAATCTTAACAAAATGGTTGCAAGTGAGTGGAAATCACTTTTCAGAGTTTCCTACCTCAGAAGTTAACGGGAGTTTTTAGTTATCTGAAGTAAACTAAAACTAGTGTAATAAACGAGGCTAAGAGCGCTGTTAATAGGAAACCAAGTGGTTGAAAAAGCTCGTTACGGTTGGATTAGCATTTATACGAAGCGACGCGAGCGCACCTATTGGCCGAGCCCAGAAACAAATTGTAGATCTGCAAAGTTGTGGACGACCTCGGTGGTGTAGTGAGCAAAAACTTCCCCAAAACGCAGAACGTTAGAAAAAGGCAATGCAGAAGGTTGCAGGTTTGAATCTAACAGAAGGATAAAATGTCTGAATGATGTCCAAATTTTCTTTTTTGGGCTTAGATGTAAATAGTTAAACTCACATTTAATGTCAAAATAAGCTCCAGCATTACCTGTTACTCAAAGATCCTATGACTACGTTCTTGCTTTTACTTTCATCCTCGTTGCATCCTCGTTCATCAATTCGTCATTCTTTGATTACATTCGACGAGCTCCTAAATAAGTAACAACGTCCGAATACTCAGTTTTGTGGTATGGATATCAACTGAAAATGCATTAATGATTCGAACAGCATGCACGGCATATTATTTTGCGGTCTAATTTCGGATAACACTAATTCTATTTCAGTGTGAAATATGCCTCAATATGGCCAGATTATTATTGAAAATTTTACCAACTGTGACCACGTAACTTTATTCACATAGAGTAATTCACAAAGATTCAAAGATATTTATTGCGTCAAACATGGTATAAAGGTGGTATGTATAAATAATGCACTCATGTCTCACTATATTTTAGCATGCAATAATTATAACTAATTAGGTAGGTAGTTATGATCTAGCATTAAAAAAAGTCATAAAAAAATAAATGAAAAAAAGTCATCTATATCATAAAAATTCCGGTCATTCAGCCACCTACACAATTTGATTTTAAATAAATAATTATTCAATAATTTAATGTCAATTGGTATCTTATTATATATTTTTACACAAAGAGTCAAACAGCTTTTCTTAAACTTGGCTGAATGCGGGGTATCTTTTAAAATAAGTCTATTCGGGTCTCTACATATTTTAGACCTTAGTATTTCAACCAGTTATTGAAATATTTGCTGGTACAACCAACTCGCTGTAAAAATAATAATTGGGATAGAAAAGATAGTTTTTGATTTAAGGCAACGTTTATAATCAATTATATTTTATCGTTCAATTTATCTGTGACCTAACGAGACATCAAAAACAACTATCCCGTAGAACCTACAACTGTACAACCCGGTCTACCGGTGGTGGTCAGTTTTGCATCTCAGTTAGACCTCTTAGGTCGTGCCGTCGTGCACCTTGGATAAAAACTCTTTGATGATTGACCTATTTGCTGTCCAATTCCAATTTCAAATTATTTCATAAGTGACTGAAGCGTTATAATGTTTACAGCTAGTTTATCAGTGGGCACTGGGCAGTGCTGCTAGTTCTCAAAGAGTAGACTTGGTAGCGTGGGGGCCACTTCGCACAAGTCGCAGGCTACTCTTCAGTCCTGGTAGGACCTCACTAGTGGCTAATTGAGTATCGACGCAAAGTATAGATGAAAGTGCAGCATCTTTGGATTTGTGCTTCGAATGAAGTCGGTTCATAGTTTTTTAAAAGACGCCAAATTATATTATGTAGCATGTCTCGCTGTCACGTATAGCTCTGGCACTTGCGCGTGGGGGCCTACCCCACTGTGCAGTCGTCGCCTGCGCCTGCTCCGATTGTCGTCAGTCAGCCGGAGACAACCGCACCGCGCCGGCGACTGTGGATTACTAATCAACAAAGCGCGCGCGATCATAAACCTATCTTGTGTAGCGAAAGAAAATTATGATTTTTATGTGCCTATTGTTTCTACTCATAGTACCTTCTCAATAATCTTTGTAATTCCTACCAACTAATAAGCAAGTTGATCTACTGGTTAGTAATTAACTGTGTGAGGAAGTTTTATTATGGAGACGGTTGCTAGTTTCAAACATTATTGGCGTGGTAATGGCGCTGCAATATAGTGTCTTGCGATACTTCACGCCATACTGAAATTCTGTTCATATTTGAAACTTTCCATGTATATTGATCAGAATTATGCAGTATTAAAAATATTCGGGTAAGGATTTAAGAAAACTGTTACAGCTTCAGGTAAGCAGTTTTTTTCCAGACAAACAAGCTAAGGGAATACTTTTCAAAATTATTTTGTAAAAAGTTCTAATAGTTGCTTGGTCGACTGTGTTAGTAGGTAGGGTACACTGTTTTTATCTATTACTAGCAGTAACCCACGACTTCGTACGCGTTATGCGTACAAGCCCCTAGAACCAGTGCAGTGGCTCGGGCTGTGCGCTGTCTGTCAGTGAGTCAGGTACTCTTTCAAAATATATATTGATGAGAAAAACAACTTCCGAATTTCAGGAAACGATGAATGAAATATGTTTTTTTCGCAAGCGAAGTTGACATGTAATTTTTTTTAGTTATATTGCAAACGGTTACTTAGGTACAGTGTATTTTCGTTTCAACTTAGTTTTAGGAAAACACCGTCATAATTTCAGAAAACCATAAATCAAATGTTTGAAAACACAGTCCAAATAATAAAAAATATTTTTTTCTGTGGTCCAGTTAACGCATTCACTGCCCAACCTCGGCGGTGCGCCGAGCTGCAATAGGACATCTACGTCTTGGGCCATGAAAGTGTTAGTTTAATTGGACCACTTACTCCAACCTAACTTCCGTGGTACAGTTAACCTGTACCTGCCACGGGAAAAAGAAATTTGTCGGTGATACAGTCAACTGGTCCAGCTAAACCACTAAATATCATGTTCTTGAAGACTGCATGGACCATATTTTGTACATTTAACTTTGCCTGAAATAGGTATTGGATAGTAGGTAGGTACTTAACTAATTGGTCGTCTTGGATTAAAAAAAAATAGATAGGTTCTCTACCCTTTATCTTCTGATTTTCTACTCGACTTTTAACTGATTTAGTCAAATACGATCTCAAAAATGAAAAATAAAATCGGAAACAAAAACGGGATGAACACTTAGTTGTATAAGTACACATTATGACTTTCATTCCCTCTCCCAAGGGAATCGGGCCTACTGAATTCCCAGATAAAAAGTTTCCTATGTTCTTCCTCGCAGTATGAGCTCAAATCATGCCAATTTTCATATGAATTTATTCAGTAGCATATTTTTAATTTCATCCACTCTCAAAGGGGAACCTTACTGAACAGTTACTGAACTCCTGGACAAAATGTATCCTATGTCCTTCCTCGTAGTATGAACACAAATCGTGCTAAGTTTCATTCGAATCAATCTATTCGGTAGTTTCGGCGTGATGCGCGGTCACGGAATTTTACTTTCATCCCCTCTCCCAGGGGAACGTTACTGAATTTCTATAAAAATGTATCCTATCTCCTTTTTCGTAGTATGAACTCAAATTGTTAGAATTTTCATTCGAATTCATTCAGTTGTTTCGGCGTGATAGCATCTAATTATAAAGTTTTAATTGGTTTTTTAATCGTCAAGCAAATTATTTTTCCACATAAGCAGGATTTACGTGAATGAAACTTCGACGGACACCTCTAAGACATAGATAGGCATAAAACGAAGACACTGCCCCTTCTGTCCGTTTCTTCGCTTTACCAAGCCACCGATTTCGATACGGTACCTTTCTGATGTCATTATGCTATTTTATTGGAACGTTTTACAAACGAATTATATTTAAACGAATAGTACCTGCCTCTCTTATGTACATCCGAGTACGTACTACGCGTTTGAAGCCGCAGATAGAAGTTTAGGGAGGTACATAATAACATTAATAACCAAAGAATTTGAATTTGTAAACAAACTGTTGGCAGGTGCTTACGACCTAAACTAAATTTTCATGCAAAATTTCAGCCTCGTAGGTTTTCTAGTTCCTGAGATTTTGTGATATGTCAGTGAGTTGACTGACTTTGACTTCACAACATTGACCTTTAAGGGTGTGAATTTCAAAAGTCCCTGAAACACGTGTCGAGATCTCTTGATGAGACCCAGTTTTCTCTTCTACAAATATTAATAAACTTTTGCATAATTTCTGTAGCTACCTATTTCGGAAAGCAGTTCGTTAAGCAAAACTTATACTTAATGTAGATAGAAACAAAAACTATAGCAGAACAAACAATTTATGCAGCCCTGAACATTTTGCTAATCTGCCGTCAATCATACCTGATCGCCGATCAAGTCGGACACATACTTGTCCTATCAATATGATTGACAGCAAGATTGTGACACGACAAGTTCGCGAATAATCACGAGGAATCACGACAAGCGTCACACGATCTGAGAACGCCATTTTGGCTACACAAACATGAAGCTTCTGATCGTATTGTCGTTTATCTTTGGCGTATCAAGTCTTTTTCTCAGTGAGATCAAGTTATCCGTCGACTATTTTTTGGCAAAGAATGTTAAGTTGGTTACTTATTTTTCCTGTGATAGTCAATACCGTAAGTTAGTAGTGACTGAACGCGCCATTTTTCCGAGCTTAGCATGCCTCGAGAGCCGAAAAACTCTGTACTTATAAAATCTTTTGAAATTTTCGCACTGAACCGAACAAATCGTCAGACGTTCTTATTATTAAAGTGAGTCAGCTCACACTCAGGGTAATTTCTAAGATATTATTTGATTTCTTAGAATCGTCAGAATTATTTCGGCGCATGAGGCTAGGTTAAATAATACTTAAACGTTAGCGTGATTATGGATAACTATCATTTTATTGTTTGTAGAAAACAAATTATTAGTTCAAGATCTGATTAGCAATGACGTCATGACATCGGTGGCTCCGATTGACCGTGAAGTTGACGATGATAATGTGCGTTCTGCCAACACTTTGCAATGGGGGGCAGATGTCGGTATTCTGCTGGAGGCCTCGTGTCTTGGATCGGAATCTATTTTGAGTCGGGTGAACTTTTATATTATTTAGCACTAACCGTACAAAATTATACAAATATTTGACTTGAATAATACTTGATTGATCTAAATCATGTTTCAAATTTATAACATTGTATTATACTTAGGTAAGTATAATACAATGTTATAAATTTGAAAACTTCTAATAATATTGTATCAAAATGTTTATTTACAGGCTTCCAAAGCAAATATTTTTGATGCTGAGCATATTTGGTTGATTTTAACTCAGAAAAATGATACATACCAGTTCATTGAAAACAGGTTTGGACATCTCAACCTGAGTATCAACGCTGATGTCGCTGTCGCTTCAGGAAATGGTAAATTCCTGAAAACAAAAGTTTTCTTGTTAATAGCCCTGTTTATGATTCCTTTTCTCCATGTTTTCCTGTTCCTCTATTTGTTTACGAAAGCTTTTATCAGGTTCTTTGACTCTCCATTTTGTATTTTCCTCATATTTAATAAATGGGCATTACTTGTAATAGGTCCCTAACAGTCTTTTCAATATTAATCTCATTAAGAAATCTATTCACTGACACAAGTTTCCTTTTATTGAAATTATAACGGGCATAAATTGAATATTTTAGCAATGATAGATGAAGATATTTTTATTTAATTTTCAGGGGAAAATTATATCTTTACGGACGTTTTCAACTTCGGCAGGATTCAAGGAAATGGCTTGGAGGTAGTTCCTTCAGGCACGTGGAGCACTTCTGACGGTACTGACCTTGATTTTTAGGGCTTCGTACCTCGAAAAGAAAAAAGGAACCCTTTTAGGATCACTTTGTTGTCCATCTGTCGTCTGTCTGTCTGTCGGTCCATCTGTCGTCTGTCAAGACCCTTTTCTCAGGAACGCGTGGAGGTATCGAGTTAAAATTAAACTCAATATGATGTTAATTTCAACTTTTAAGTTTTATTTTTAGGCTCCAAGAAGGTAACTTCTTAGAGCCTCGATATAAATAAAACTTCTAAGTCAACGCAATCAGAAGTTACAGCCGTTTATGTCTGAATATTTTCAAATTTCCAATCACATGTCCACAAAACATAATATGTTTTGTGGACATGTGATTGGAAATTTGTTTACGGTTTTAGGATTTTTTCCTTTACTTGTGCTATAAGACCTTGCTGCCGAAGTTCATGATTCTAGAAAGTACCATATAATATATGGTACGGTTTTAGGATTTTTTCCTTTACTTGTGCAATAAGACCTTGCTGCCGAAGTTCATGATTCTAGAAAGTACCATATATTATATGGAAAAAATCCTAAAACCGTAAATTTGTAGTTTATATAAAAAAACTAATTTCGATGCTCGCCATAGACCAAAACCTATTTCCCGTTGACCTAGAATCATGATATTTGGCAAGACACAAGGTTACAATTACACGGAACCCTTAGTGCGCGAGTCTAACTCGCACTGAACGTTTTACGTTCTCGTCTTGCTCTACTGTAAATTTTAATTTCTATTTTGTTCCTAGTTTTTAATATTTTGTTTTGTAAAGGCTGATGTCCTTTACAATCCTTCGGAAATAAAAAACTCTTAGTTTAGATATCTGTATTTCAGGACTCAATTTAGAAATTGAAAGCTTCAAGTACTACCAAAGATGGGACTTCCACGATCTTACGTTACGAGCTATTTCTGTGGTAAGTGTGGGTTGAATACAGAGAAATTCTTTTAATATTATGATTTTAGAATGAGAATCGGTAACGTTTATAGTTAAGAATGAAGATGTATAGAGCCACAGTGCAAAAGTTTTTGTTCTACGACATAAAATGACGAAGTTGAAAATGACCAAATTACTGGTGAAGTACTGAGTGACCGCCGCGATCGCTGTGACGTAACTCCCTTAGTCGCCGTCAGTTAGCCGTAGGCAGCAATAAGGTGCGCAGGGTTTTGTTTGGTTATTTGTGACTTTGAAACAAATTAATGACCTATTTCTATCTAATTCACCTTTTTAACTATGTATAAATTATGTATAGTGCCGAAATGTCAAACATTACTTTTTAAACGCCAGGCAAACTATTTTTTTAAGTACCGAGGGACCCAAAACTGCTGCCGAGAACATTATGTAGATAAATAAATTGACCCGCGTCGTCGCCGCTCCGTCGTTTCGTGAAGTAGGAGTACCGGCTGCGCTCCGCTCGCCGCAGTGGTCCCGAATCGCTAAAAAGCGGAAAATTTCGTTATTCTGATTTCGCCACTCGATAACTCTATCAAAACTAAGAAACTATTGTTCTATTATACTTTTGGCTAGGCCTTATTGTCCAGATGCTAAAGGCAAAACGCTGCTTTTTTGTATGAGAGGCAACCTTAAAAGTTGAAATAAGTACCTACCCGCACGATGCGAAAGTTTGGATGGATGTATAGATGGATGGATGTTTGTTACCTCTTCACGCCAAAACTACTGAACGGACCAGGCTGAAATTTTGCATACAGGTAAGTCTAACCCTGGAATCAAACATCGGCGACTTTTTATCCCATAAATCAGTTCCCATGGGATAGATATAACCTCAAAACGTTTCCATACAAACAACGCGTGCGAAGCCGCGGGCAGAAGTTAATTTATAATATTAAGGTGATGTGAAGTGTGATGTGATTATAAAGAGGAAAAATTTGATTGTTTGTTTGTATTGAATAGGCTTCGAAACTACTGGACTGATTTGAAAAATTCTTTCACCGTTAGGAAGCTTACTTTTCAGGCAGTGACATAGGCTATATTTTATCCCGAATTCCCACGGGAACGGGAACTACGCGGGTGAAACCGCGAGGCGATCGTCTAGTTACTTAATATTTTCGTACGTAATGGTCAGACCATTTTTAATAATTCAAAAAGATATATCATTACGAGTATTATGTCATAAAGAATAACGTGGATACTAGTTCTATTGAAATTGCTGTAATTTTACTAATCCTCATTTGGCTGTCTGTTAGGCATCGGTCTTGAGGAAAAAGACTGAAAAGTTTTGAGGCACAGGCAAGTAAAATTGTTTCACTGTATTATCTGCGAACTAAATCGATTTCTATCAATGATATGGAACACGACCAGATACAAATGAAAAGCGCCAACTGACACTCACAACCTCCTTCTCCCGTTGTTGTAGATGGACGAGCGCCAGGCTGGGATGTCCTTCCGCCCGGAGCTGCTGACAGATGGCAGCTACACGCCTGGCGTCGCTGCCATGACGAAGATCACCAGCCAGCTGCTCAAGCTGCTGAAAGACCAGCACAACTTTAAGTAACCGCAGGAAAGCAACTTACGTCTCGTCGCTAGTATTAAAAGCTAAAGAAAACTTTAGCTTTTGGGACAAATTATGCTGCAAGACAATCATTGACAACTAGTATTTTAAATTAATAATACTAGCGACGAGACATAAGTTGCTTTCCAATATAAGTGATAGATTTCTGATTGCTTGATCGTCTACATGATAGTATTTTTTGCTCGATTTCTGTTACAGATTCAAATATTCAGTAGCTGACCGGTGGATTGGTTCACCGGAAAGGAACACTACTTTGGTAAATACTTCGCTGATGTCTTGAAGTGGATCTTGGACTTGTTCACAAGAAAAACTAAATTTGCTGTGACATACAGGTTTGACAGCATGTACAAACATCATCATTAGCCCGTATACGTCCACTGCTGAACGTAGGCCTCCCCCAGACGATTTCACGAATCAGGAATCAGGACCGCTGAGCCACCTCCCTCCATCGACTCTCTGTGACCGCTTTTTACCGTCGGCCCATCGAGTGGGAGGTTTTCCCACACTCCGTTTCGTATTGCATCGCGGTCGCCCCTCGAGAACCTTTACTCCCCACGGTTATCATCATCTACTGATGATGACCGAGTCTGAGTCTGACTGAGTCTTTAATCCTACTGGATTAAAGACTAATTTTCTGCATAACACTTGTGCACTACCTACTATGTCCTGTGCACATGGCTATTGGCTAGTCCCCGCGGGACTGGCCACCTTGACCTCCATGGCCATGACATCATCGTCAAACTTTTCCCAGGCGGTGACGAACTCCCTGTACTGGGAGGAGGCAGATGTGTCCAGCACGTGCGCGCGCATCTTCCCGCTCTGGCTGCGCTGGGTCGACATCTGCTTCCCTCCGACCACCAACCTGGAGTGAGCACGAACCACTAAATTATATGACGTACCGTAGTTTCTGTTCATTTGCATATTTTTTTCTTTACATAAGATATTTTCACTCTTTTACGCCTACTATAAAGAGTCAACTTTTTTAATAAATAAATAAATAAAAACAATTTTTAATAAATAAATAAATAAAAAAAACTGGCCAAAAATAGAGAGAAATGGAAAACGGCTTATTTGCCTTGCAGTGGAATACTTTATAGACTCAAACTAATACTCTATTTTTATTCCTATGTCTTTAATCAATTTTTTATTCCTTCCGACTGGTGTTGATATGGATCAGTTGAGCTATCTGTAGACTGTTTGCAACAGTCGGCAGTTAGCTCAATTGTTTCAATTGTAAATACTAGTATAATTTTCTTTGTGAATAAATGTCTGATTTTTTATTATTGAATTTAAAGACTCTGCTCTTGTTTTTTTTTGTTTTCGGCTCCGTTATTTATTCTTATTTCAGGACAAAGTTCTACTATCTTATCCCGGACAAAGGCGTAGGCGACTACGAGAATCGCTTCATAAGCCCTCTATCTGACGGCGTATGGTGGTGCACGCTGGCCGCGGGGGCGCTGTGCGCGCTCACGCTCGCCGCCGCCGCTTGGATTGAGACTAGGCCCAAGCCGGCGTCTTATGCCTTTTTTAGTGTTGCAGCTGCGATCTGTCAGCAAGGTAAACAACTTAGGGATTATTGTACAGATTCTATATAAGAGCGTAGGCAACTACAAGACCCGCTTCATAAACACAATTTATCAGATGAAGTATTGTGGTTTACGCTGGTTGCTGCCGGTCCTGTGTGCTTGTGGTAAGGAAAATCGTCATGAGAAACGTACGCAAGGTTCAATTGGGGAGAGGGTTGGGGAGAGTTTGAGACAGGATATATTGACGCGCCCTGCCATGCAGCTCGCATACTGTAGATGATTTGCCCTCAAATCTGCTATTACACGTATTGATGAACAAAATTTGTTCTAGTTTTCGAAGACGGTGTTCAAGAAAAGATGCAAAGCCAAGGTAAGAAACCGAAAAATCTTTCCTTAAAAATACTTGGATAAAAGTGATTTTATGAGAAACTGTTTGGTGTTTGCCTGAAGGTCGTCGCCTAACCCTCCTTGTGGTGGGTATCACCAGCATGCTGCTGTACAACTACTACACCAGCAGCGTGGTGTCGTGGCTGCTGAGCGCCGCCACGCCCTCCATCGCCGGACTGGACGGGCTCATTGCCAGCGACCTCGAGATCGTCTTCGAGGACATCGGGTACACCAGGGGCTGGCTTGATGTAAGACATAATATTTTCTTCTCTCTGCAGTCAGAAATGTCATTGGTAATAAGTAGTTCCCATATTTACCGACTATCAACTTGAAATATCAAAGAGCAGAATCAACAGTGTTGTGTGTTTTCTTTAGCTTGAGTCACAAAACGGTATCACAAACGTGGTGATACCGTTGATATCACAAAGGTGTGTTACCTTTGTGATATCAACCTTTGTGATTAGTGGACCCTGTGCACAGCAAGGGCAGCGTGAGCGGTTACTTGATTTATTTAACCGTTTCGAGAAGGGAGGAAGGTTCTATGTTCGGCTGTATGTATGTTTCTAGGGTTTCGAAATCGGAGATTGGTTTCAAAACCCGGCAGCCCGCACTGGTCTCGCTTTGTTTATCCTTTTTTCCCTTTTTAATATCTTAGCAAATACCGCAGCTATTAACTTGAAATTAAAAATAATAATACATTTGGTGCGCTTGTACAGATTTCAAGAAAAAAAATGAAAAATGAAAACTTTTCATACAAATTATGGTGCCGAAATTTTAAAAAAGAAAGTGAAGTGGGAAATCAAATGAAAGGTATTAGTTTATACATTTTAACAGTTTTTCAAATTTCTGTAGTTTTCATACTTTTCGAAATATTTTGAAAAAGTCGAAAAATTATGCCGGCCGTGCCCGTTAATTCAAACGATCGATTAGTATTCATTGTATCAAAATCATCGAACTTCGCAGACATAGCCCCACCGAGTCGAGTTCAAGAATTATCAAAGTTCAATAGATTTTTCAGCGATTTAGTTTTCAAACATGAGCCAGAGTGTAAGTTTAATAAAGTTACATAATAAATAAAAAGAGGATTGTTGCAATTCAGGGACAGAAAACAGGCTTCGCATACTACTACAGCGGTTACGTGAACCCGAAAGAAGACAAACTCCGAGAGAAGAAGGTGACCAACGCGAAGCGGACAGCCAGCATTCTGCAGCCGATCGAGGCAGGCGTGCAGCTCATCAGATCTGGAGGTGACCTACATTTGAAATGGATATAGGTATAGTGAAGGTCTATATCCAGCAGTGGACTAATACAGGCTGATAATGATGATGAGAGATATAGTGTTGGACGTGTAGGTGGATGAAGGAGATACTACCCCATATCCACCAAGATCGTTTCTGGTTGGATTTCTGTCGTTTTTTTTTTGTCTATTAACATTAACACTAAGAAAACTATTACCCGTAGGATATGATATTCTTCCGGTACAAATCTGAATATTGAAATTAAAAACGCATCTTTTAGCTTGTCATTAGCGGCACAAGACCTTTGTGGTTGTTCACGATACGCTGCTTACACATCTCTCCTCACCGTTTGGTGGAAACCGTGTGTTAGACAAAATCTTTGAACGTCTATGTACTTCTACTTATATTTTATCTATACTTGACTCTATTCCTTGTACCCCCAGCATATGCCTACCACACGGAACCGTACACGGCGCGGCAGGCGATCGCGCGCTCATTCTCCGAGGATGAGTTGTGCGAGTTGGCCGAACTGCAGATAATGATTCCGTCCAACGTCTACATCATGGTGCAGAAGAGGAGCCCTTACAAGCAGTTCTTTGTGTGGAGGTAACATTACGATTTTCATGTACAAAATGCAAATAGCTTGTAACACAGTCCAAGTGCGCAGCTTCAATAATTTTTGCATTATGTAACATTATTTAGGAATCTGAATACAGGGCGCTAGGGCGCTCATTAGGGAGGCTAATATGTCCAGCAGTGGTCTAACATAGGCTGATGATGATAATGATTTTGCTATATTTTTTGCTTTCTCAACTTCACCTAAATAGCCTATATTGGTCCACTACTGGACGCAGGCCTCCCCTAATAAGCGCTTTATTGGCTTTTATCTCATGAGAGTGCCCATAATCCCGTTTTGGAATTTTTCCCTTTATTTGTGCTACAAGACCTTGCTTCTAACTAAATTTTATGATTCTAGGTCAACGGGAAGTACCCTATGGGTATTGGTCTACTATAGCAAGAATCGAAAGTTCTTTTTTTGTGAATAAACTACAAATTTACGGTTTTAGGATTTTTTCCTTTACTTGTGCTATAAGATCTTGCTTCTTGTCAAATTTTATGAGTACGCCAACGGGAAGTACCCTTTAGGTTTTGGTCCATGGCGAGAATCAAAATTTTTTTTTCTAACTACAAGCTTACTATTTTCGTATTTTTTCTTTACTTGTGCTATAAGACTTTGCTGCTCACCAAATTTCATGATTCTAGGTCTACGGGAAGTACCCTATAGGTTTTGTGTGCATTCCCTTAAAAATTTCAAAATATTCGGACATAAACGGCTGTAACTTTTGAGTGCGTTGACTTAGAAGTTTAATTTGTATCACGGCTTCAAGAGGTTACGGACGTGAGTATTTGATGTTAATTTCACTCGATCCACGCTTCCTGACAAAAGAGGGTTGACAGACGGACAGACAGACAGACCGACAGACAGACAGATAGACAGACGGACAACAAAGTGGTCCTATAAGGGTTCCGTTTGAGGTACGGAACCCTAAAAACACAGGTACTGAAGAAAGCAGATCCATTATTGAAAGGCTCCATCTTGAAAAAAGACAGACATTACTTTGAAGTTTTTGTACACATTTTACGAGTAAAATAGTTTGACAAACGCGTATATGAAACAATCCGATATTTTTATGACTGAGTAAATTCAACAAAAGCCAAACGCCAAAATTTTTTGCAACGTAGGTTTCATTGACTAGTTCCGTAGCTGTGAAATCGGTTGCGTGTTTTTTTTTAACTTTTTTCTGGGCACTTGTTGCGGCGCGGTCGAGCGTGGTGGTGCGACGATTTACGCGGACCAATACAGCTAGCTAAATTAAACTGCAATAAAAAAGTGCTTGGACCGAGTAAATGCTTCGGTAAAAGCGATTTAGAAACTGTTACTTGGCTTCATAATAACTTCTGGCAAAAATAAGAGCAATTCACGATTGAGTGTCGCGTTTACCAAAATAAAATATCCATAACGAATGGAAGGCACGACATAGGAAACTTACAGTAATTAAGTACATAAGGAAAATGGTTTGATCTGCTTAGGTATGTTCGGTAAGCGGGTTCTGTTTTGGGCGGCGTAATGAATGCTATATGAAATTATTTAGTTATGTATAATGTAGTTGGCTCGTGAACACAGATTTTAATTTACAAACAATATTCGATTGCCCCACGTATTGGCGACGAGTAGAAAGAAATACAAATCCATCTGTACTTAGAAGAGTGCGTGCTTACGACTTGAGAAGATACTAAACTCTGCGTTTGTACTTTTACTACCTCTCAAACAGGCAATAAAGAAACTCTGACAGTACCGTGTTGGGCGCCAATTTATCACAATGATAAAATTATCACTGTAATTAAATTAGACACATTTATGTGTCTTATTTATCTAATCTTATCAGTCCGCTGGATCCTACTAGGGGCAAGGGCCTCCCTTCCCTTTTATACATTTGGATCTAGGACGTGAGTTGACTAATCTGAGCCATGCAATCGAATGATATTGACCGCTAAGTAGCAGAAAGTTGCCGGTTTGATTTCCATCCACATTTCGTCAGAGTCTGTTGCTTGCTTGTTCTGACCTATCATTATAACGTGCTCATTTATTTCCCATAAGCCTGATGCGCCTAGCCGAGCGCGGACACATCAGCGCGTCCCGCGCGCGGTTTTCGGGCGCGATGCCGGCGTGCTCAGGGCGGCGACCGCGTGCTCTCGCCCTGGGCCAGGCCGCGCCCGCCTTTGTGCAGCTTCTGGTGTTTGCTGTGCTTTCGATGATGATACTTGTCGCTGAGAGGATACATTACAAGTAATTAACAATGAGTAATAGGCCGGCTATATTTGCCGGGTCGGGTAATATTTGATCTTGAGTGGAGACTACCACTCGTTAAACGTAGTGCTGGTCAGCCTCCAGCCAGGTGGGAAGACGATCTGCGAAAGACTGCTGGCAGGTGATGGATGCGGTAAGATTCAGAGTTTATTTGTTTGTTGTTTCGCAATGGGTAGCGCATTCCCGTACTCAGGGAAGGTTGTGGGTTCACGTCCCGCCGAGGTTGATCATTTTTGGGATATCATTTACCATCAAAGATTCAAAGTGCTATGGTGCGCCTTTCGGAAGGCCTGCACCCGGCAGTGGAATAGCACAGGCTTACTAAGCCAATGCTGGGCGCAGGACTACCGTAATAGTCACCTGAAAGTAAAGGTTCATGAATGGTATGTTGAAAGGTGGACAATCTGATCGGTCTCTTGGCAACAAACAACTCACAACTCACTGAACTTAACTGCATCATCATTACCATAATATACCACTAAACCCTTTTCTTAAACATTTCGTTTATTTCAGGTTCAAGACATCGCGAGGGGGTGGCGTCGAGCAAAAAAGGTCATTTGTTCGATAATCACGCACATAACGCACAGCATCTCTCCTCAATAATCTCAGGAACATAAAAAAACAATAAAGGAAAGAGGAGAGAAGGCGGCTGATCTCGGACACAGCCCAGTGAAACCAGAATGTCATGATGTTAGTCGAACTGTTTTTAAAGTTTTCTTGTTGTAATGTAATTTAGATTCGCTTTATAAGAATAGGTATTTACCGACTACTTTTAAAAGGCGCAATGTGCTTTACTAATTTTATTTGTAAGTAAGGTTTACTAATTAATTAGAACGAGTTATTTTAAGTCAGATATTTTACAAACTATGAGTTGTCACTGTCTTTAGCTTCATTTGCTCTATTAATAAGAATCTATTCTTACCTTATTAATGGTTTTTGTTTTGATTTTGATTTTGTACTTTCAGAAGGTAGGTATGTCCTTCTACTATTTACGCTTTTTGACAGCTTTCAAATGAAATATCACCGAGGGCCACCGTTACTCTGAGAACTGTCAAAACCTCGCTACCGCTCACACTTGACAGATACCACGTTCTTTGTAATATTTATAATACTTAGGTACTTTATTTTATTCAACACTCAAATAACTAAATAATGCTGGACAAATCACACAACATAATCGAGCCCCAAGCTAAGCAGAGCATGTCTTTTGGGCACTAGATAACTAATATAATCTTAATACAAATAAAAAAATACACTACATAGATCGATTTTTTTAATATACCTACATAAAAGAAATCCAGAACACCCGAACAAATATCTGCGGATTGTACAGGCATTTGTCCTGAGGCGGGAATCAAACTCGCTACCTCCTGTGTCGCAGGCGGACCTCCACCCGCCGCGCCACAAAAGTCTTCAACTTAAATAAAGTGTTTTCTCAGCTAGCACATCCTACTGGCTCAATGCTCTGCGTCGTGAGCGATGGTCGCGAGTCGCGCGGCTATCTAAATCGCGCAGTTATAAATGATGCGATCAATTCTTGTTTACTCGCTCCCATTCAATCCTCCGTTTGATTCACCAAACGGTAAGTAGCCTTATTTTCTATAGCTGCTCATGATATGGCAGAGGTCTGCGATAGGTAACAATTTAATCTTTTATCCCATCGGATCTTGTTTAGTAGTAAATGTTTATTTATTTATTTATATATTTATATTAGGGGATCTTTCAGCACAATATACATAGTAGCGATGTGTGAAGATACAGGTGGCTATTAACAAGTTCCCACTTATATGTTCGCACACAATCTCAGCTCAAGTGACATACTGACCGACGATATATCAGAAAAACTCTTATTTTTTCTTGATTATTGTGATCGAGATCTTCGGCATAGGTATGTGTTATTTTAAATGAAATAGTGATATAAACGATAATCCTCATGCAGTTATCGATGATCTTGCGTAAGGTTATGTAAAGCGAAGTCAAAAGTGAAGAGGAGATAAACAGGCCCTACCATCAGCAAGGAATTATTATTTCTAGAGAGAAAGAGAGGCTAGGCTTATTATTTAATTAGAGGATCTTCAAGATCGTCAGAACATGCTTATAAAACGATGACATTACCAAAATTATTCGAACGAAGCAAATGTACCTAACAAGTAAAACTTTAGTAAGCACATTACCTAAGACGGCAACACCACTGCGGTGCGACGCCGCGCAGCGCATTAACATACAGATGGAAACGTCATGTGGGTATCATATTACAAAAAATATCGCCACACGTGACTTTTCAACCTTATTACCAACAGCAAAAGGTGACAAGTTAAACGGCGGGATGAAACAGAAGCAAGTACTGGCCATTCATTCACTTGATGGACCTACACACGTTTTTGCAAAGTTAATTTATGCGATACAGTACTATCTATGTTTTGTTTTCGTTTGAAAGTGATTAAAATTATTGCGTTTTACCCAGTCCTACTTATCAATATGTAAATGGAATCCATTTTGTCGAGTGCTCTCGCATGACTTCAAACCATCGATGCTCACTCATTCCTATAATTTGATCGCCTGTGTACCACCTATCATTTCCTAGTTAGGGTTCCGTACTCAAACAGTGGCACACTCTGTTTCTTACGTCGTATCTAATAGTTCGTCAGTCACATTCTTATATTCTCTGCATCCGTACCTAATAATAAAGTGGTGAATTTATATTTTTCACACAACAATAAGGCCTCTACCACCTCTTTGTGTACGACATTTAAAAAGCCGGCTTAGTGGCGATTATGACCATGCGCTGTAGTCGGCATGTGTCTTTATGAACACTCAATCCCAAACTACGCTGGAACTCGACGCCGGCAAATTACTCAATCCGCCATTCCCGGGACAATATGAACACATTTCAATTAATATTCAATTACAGTAGATCAATATTTCAATTAGGAACTGAATGTTTCATAAATGTTCCGGCGCTTTTCAGAACTAAGCTAATGCGGAATCATAATAGAAATGTTCACTTCATTTAAAATCGGAGAGCGTGAAATATTTTACAGTGATAGTTTAAACTAGTTTAACATATAAATACTCTTTCAGTCAACGACTCGGTGAACAGGCTAAATCTTCTAAAGTATTTTTGTGTTTCCAACGGTCACATTTTGAAAATAAAATCAGCCATTTTTATAATAAGCCGTAGTCCGTATCTACCTACTCAATATATTTTTCCATTGTATTCAAAACGTTTTTGTTTAAAACATTTGTCACAAAGTAGCCCAGAACAGAGCTAATGTCTATACAAGGTGCCTCAGAAGGGATGTACTAAGCCGAAAGGGGATGATTCTAGACCACGAGGGGATATCGATTGTGAACATCGATTTTTTGAATTTGGATTTTTTTTACTAAGGTTTATGCTAAGGTTTATATTTCTTCCTATTCGTGTTCTTTCACAAAGAAAATTATACTAATATTTACAATTGAAACAATTGAGCTAACTACAGACTGTTCCAACAGTCTACAGGTAGCTCAACTGATCCCTATCAATACCAGTCGGAAGCGTCCCCAAGACGGTGGCTGCATTGCCACGCTGTATGGCAATGCTGATGCGCTGTGCCAGATACTCACCAGATCTCGGGTCACGCGTCGTATATATTACAAAATAAATTTCACAAATGTTTTTTTCCTTCATTTTATCATTAAACTAGGTATATCAAAAAATTATGCAAATCCATCGAAATTTCAAAACAATAATCACATCACATCACACTAATAATATTATAAATGCGAAAGTTTGGATGGATGTTTGTTACCTCTTCACGCCAAAACTACTGAATGGATCGGGCTGAAATTTTGCAGGTAATTCTAATCCTGGAATCAAACAAAGGCTACTTTTTATCCCATAAATCAGTTATACACATACATAAACTAGTAATACATATGTTACACGTAAAATAACAGGAAGATGAAGAAAAACTTTCTCTAAATATTTTCAAAAAAATAAAAAAATTGCAGAACGAAAGTTTACCCACTCTATGTGAGAATCACCCCCTTTTGGCTTTTGGCACCCTGTATGAGAAGCCGCACCCTGTATGAGAAGCCGCATCTATTTTTGGATCAGCAATAAGATCGCTCAGCTCTATGTTCGTACAACTGCCCCGTTTCACACGAGATCTCAAAGCTTGTAATTTTAAGTTCGATATCTGATTGCATTGTATAATTGGGAGTTTTACTTTTTATGATAATTTATTATTCGAGACACAATTACCCATTCAGACAGTAACGAAAGTCACGTGGCACGGATGATTTTAATGTTGCCTGAACTCACTCCACCAGTACCTAACCATTCATCAAATATGACTAAACAAAGACAATGCTGGACAATTCACACAGCATTATCTAGCTCCAAGCTATAATATATAAAATAATTTTGCCACAGAACTTCAAAGAAAAACTTAATGATAAAAACTATAATGGTATGTGTAGTGTATGTCCAGGTAATATAATTATAAACCATGGTCTACATACGTCATCTCGTATGTCGAGGTGTTGCTAATCAGCTGTCACTGTCTTCTGTCAGACGGGAATCCGGGTTGACAGTTGAACGGAGGCCTACGGGTGTGGGAGGTGAAGCTCATGGAATACCTTGGCACTGGCGAGCTGGTGTATCCCTAATCCTTTATTGTGTACCTATACTATCGGCCTCCTACAGTATGCTCCAAAAATATTATCACGAACAGCTGCAGAGTGATAATAATAATAATAATAATAATGTTGGACATCTAGATCTAGATCTAATAATAGCATTTACTTACGCGCGTTGATTTTGGTAATGTATGAACTATCTTATAATAAATACTAACCTACCTACCTGCATGATGACTGAACATTTTGTCAGTTGAGTTTCATTTTGTTTTGTAATAATTATCTACTCTATCCAAACGCAATGTTATGTAAATGTAAACATAGTATGTACAAAAAGAGTGTGAGCACCAACACAAGCCAAAGCTGGTTTAGTGGTGAAATATATAATAATTTACTAAAATAATGTATACTTTTTAACATAAAGAAATATTTCAACAAAAAAAAACCAATACCATCCATGAGTGATATATGATTTTCTTACTATTGTCATCAACCAAACCGCTCACCTATTCTATATGCGGCTGAAAACTCTTCAGATATTTTTGAAAATCAACCCGTGTACCGATAATTCCGACTGAATTTAATGACTGTGTTGACTTACCTGAATTAGATTCTATAAAATTATTTTATGGGTTTTAATTTTGGCGATAGTTTGTGGCGCAGCGGGCGAAAGTGCGCTTGCGCAACGCAGGATGTTACTTAGGGGTTCGATTCCCGCCTCTGGACAAATATTTGTACGATCTGCAGATATTTGTTCCGGGTGTTCTGGCTGGGAGTTTCACATTTAAAATAAAAAATATAAATCTATGTAAGTATGTAGGTAATGTAATAAGTACCTACATCAGTTATCAAGTATCTGTGCATAACACAAGCTCTGGGTACCTTGGGGATAGATAATGCGGTGTGGATCGTCTATCATTATTATTATCTTATTATAAAAATTTCCAAAAACATATTCAGCTGGGCGTAGGTTCAAAAGTGCAAACTTGTGCGGGGGGGGGGGGGGGAGGGGGGCAGCCACGTAGGTTCATATTGACTATCAGGCTGATATTGACGTCGTTTTATGAGGCATAAAATTTTTACGCCAGTTATAAAATGCATGTTCCGTGAATAATGGATATTTAAAACGATTTGGAGGAGAGATTTTTCCGAATTTTCACAGGTTCTGATAAAATAGTTATGAAGGTACAGAAATATCGTTAGTAAGTTTTGTTCTCTATGTCTATAATTAAAAAATCAGCGCGTTAAAATAACCCAATATACTATAAGTACTTCTCGCCTTTCATTTAAATACAAGACGCCTTATATAAAATAGAAGTTTCTCAAAAAGGTTAAAGAAATCATATAAAACGATGCAGAGAGTATTGTCTCGAAAGCTTAGACTTGATTAATTTTTGTTTTCCAAGAAACTCGAGAAAACCGCAAACCTATTGAAAACAAAAAACGAGTATGTCACTCAACATCAGCTTTCAGCCAGATGAAGACCAAAATAAAATACATCCAACCAGACCAAAGGTAGGTTTGTATTGCGTGAACCTAGAAATTTATTTAATTAACGAAATCCACAGTCCTTATTCTACATAAACTTAAAATATGTGTATTTCTTACGACCAATAACGGATTTACATTTTAAAGATGATAATTTTAAAACAGACAGTCAAATAGCAAATTTTTTTAGGTGGTTAAAAATCAAAACACAATTACTATTTTACAAAAATATAGGTATATCATGAAAACTTAAAGTGAATAAAAATACGTACCAAACTAAATAAACTACATAATATAATAATAATACAAATACAAATGTATAAGTGTACATAGGTGGGTTAGGGAACATCTCGCCCACTCAAAAACTGGCCTGCAGGCGAATTGTCCCTTTTCTGAAATACTTAGTGGACAAATTACTCGATTCAAAAATCAAGAACAGGATTGTTGTTCCCTACCCCATGTAGGCATTGCTACATGCCATTAAACTTCCCTTTCGTTCTCAGATAATATATTATTATATCCTTCCATAATTTTTATTCCGCCTTTGATAGTCCCAGAAAAAGATTCTGGCGAATTAATAACGATAAGTACGAATAGAAGACGGTCCTACCAAATAAAACGGAGGTCTCATTCACTTCGAATCAATTCAATTATGAAATCTTTTCGTAAGAAATACCATTCAACTTTAAAGATTGCCGAAATTTCCACAGTCATGGGTTCGAAAAGATTTATACGCGACAAATATAATGATAAAAATTCATCGAAGTGAAAATGCTTAGTTTGTGGTATTATTTAGGGTCTCGCCACGGTAAAAGTTTAAATTAATTTTGGCAACGGTGACTGTGAAGTATAAACGTGACAGTAAATTCCCGAAGTGGGTCGGCGGGACCCCAGAAAGTTGCGTGTTGCGGCCGCACGAGGCGCCTCATTCGTCACCGCACATTTGAGCAAGACGCGTGATAAAGCCGCCGCGGTTTCTCGCCCTATATATCACTTACCCTCAACCGACTTTGCCACACAAAAACCTACTTTCCCGGCACTATAATAGATGCCAGGGTCGTCGGTGAGGGTGAACTCTGAAGCCTGGATTAAAAAGTGTGGTTCCGCTGTCATGCGCTCGAGTTATGGCCGCGAGGATACAACTTATGAAGGTTTACATTTGAATTTGTGTGTTTCACACTACAACGGAAAAAGTTAACTTATTACACTTTGTGTTTACCCTCTTTGAACACTATGCCAAAGTTGGTAGAGCTGCTTTTTGCGTAAGCTGTAAGAACGTAAGGTAGCTTACCCCACGGAGTATAAGTTTACTTTAGTTCCAAGGAGGTTGTATTGTATCTATCATTTTGAGACATTATTGTTATAAATAACTAACATAATATAATTTTATGCAGAACTAAAGGCAGTCAGCGAAATAATGTACTTAGATTTTTTATAATGTCATTTTGCGATTCATAAATGTCTACATTTATAAGGTCTGTTACCGAATAATAGATGACGCGCATTATTTGGCAGTGAACTCATTTTAATTCAAGGAAGATGTAGCGAGAAGAAAAGATCTAAATATGGCTGAATCACCGGAAACCATTGTGAAAATCAGATAAAATAGAAGGGCGATTTTACCCTAAGCCTACAATATTATATCATATCGATGCAACCTAATTTGCGAAAAAAAACCTAGCAAATATGTAGTTTTTTCACTCATTAACCAAAACATGTGCCACACAACGTTTGTCTATTTTCAGAACACTAAAAAATACCTTGTGAAGCAGTTTTAGTTGCAAACTCTACAATGCTAGGTACCTACTCTGTGACTTCACAGAGCTCTAAATTATGCACATCCGGACACGCACAAGAACTCCCAATAATAATTAAACATCAAAAACTCGTAATTTATGAACAAAAAGCGACGTGTCCCATAAATATGCGATGCTTCCGGGGAGTATCCTCGAAAATATTTCGAGTAGGAACAACGGTACTTTCACGCACTTTTGACGAAAACCGGCGCCTGGATTTTATCGAAGCATGTAAATGAACACTCATGTGTATTTTCCATTATCGTCATCGGCATCATCCGGATCATTTCACCTCATGTTAGGGATTCAATAAACTTACAAACTCTTGTGACACTCCTCGCTTAACTAAAAGAACACTTGGTGCTGAGTATAATGCGTTCATTTTCAACTCTCCGTTTCTGTGGCAACTCTTTAAATAAATAATCTTCAAGTAGATAATCAACTTTTTAAATAAATTGATGGCACCTTATGCTGTTAAGGATTTGAATATTATCGAAGTTTTGATTGAAGCATACCGATTTTGACAAATGAGTGGTGAAGATGCATACGCGATTACTACAAGTATTCTTAATAGGTAAAAAAATAACTAATCTAGAGGGACGCGCAGTGTAATTCACTTTATAGCTACCCATCATAATAACGACTTGCAAAGTATCTATCTACTATCTACTTTTTACCGACGAATAAAACTACGAAGCTCTCAAGAAGGCATGTTCAGGTAGACGTATTTTTTCGTATTTCCACAATTGCATAGTGTTTTACATAAATCTACCGTACATGTTCCGTGGCTTGACGGGCAGGGCCACCGCGGGCTGCGGTCACTTCGGATCAAATCGTTCACTTTATGCTACATCCAGTAACAAGTCGAATTATTGTTTTCCATTGTAAAACAAAAATTATTCCGCGTAATACAGCCTTCGAACGAGAGCTACTCCTCCTGCAGCATGCGAGCGGTGAGAAAGAGGTGTGTCGAAAACAAAACAAGATCCGTCAAGTGCGAGTGTAACGTAATTAATTCAAGACGTATGTACCTACTCTACAGAAATTTCAAAAACTGTTTTGAAATGTACCAACCAATACCTTTCAAATCATACCCCATTCGATGAGGTAGCCCCCCCCCTCTTTTGAAAATTATTCCTCCCTTTTTGAAATTTCTGTAGGTTTAAAAAAAAAACTATTTTGAAATTTACATACTTTCATACTTTCCGAAATACTTTTTCAAATAATATTTGAAAAGGTATTTCGGAAAGTATGAAAGTATGTAAATTTCAAAATAGTTTTTGAAATTTCTGTAGGTTTCATACTTTCCGAAATACTAAATTAATATATAAAAATACTTTTATAATATTTAAAAAGATTACAAACTGATACCTTTCATTTGATACCCCACATGGCCCTGTAGGTATCTTTTAAAAGTCGAAATTTCAATTTGTATGGAATATGTTCATTTTCAGTTTTCAGTTTTCCTTACTTTTTCTTTAAATCTGTACAAGCGCACGAAATATATTATTATTTTAAATTTCAAGTTTATAGCTGCGGTAGTAGCTGAGTTATAAAAGTGGAAAAAAGGACAGACAAAGCGAGACCAGGGTTTTGAAACCCATCTTCGATCTCGAAACTCTAAAAAATAACTCCTTAGGGGGATATTTATTTGGGTTATTCCCACTTCGTACGCCGAAAACAGCCAGTACTTTAACCCGTGCGGCGTGGGTTATGTTTTAGGAGCGTTTCTATGTGGGTGGTGAACACTCTATCACCACGACGCATTAAAACGGCCAAAGCGATACTGATAAATGAGTTACCAAAATAAGTTTTTGTCTGGACTTCTACAATTATAATTCTTAGCTATTTAAAAAAGTGAAAAAGCAGGGACCGAGTTGGGTTATTTTATAGTTTTAGTTATTATCATCAATGGCAAAGAAAATTACAATATAAATTAATTAAAACTAGTATATAATATAATATAATACAATACATTACATAGATACATATTTTTTATTATACATATAAACGACCAGAACACCCGGAATAAATATTTGAGGGTCGTACAAGCATTTGTCCCAAGACGGTAATCGAACCCGAATTGACAATTGAGCTCACTGCAGACTGTTGCAAACAATCAACGGGTAGCTCCTCATTGCTTTCAAGCATAGTAAGAGGTGACTAGCTTTCATTCGAGGACTATAGGCAATAATGATTGTACAATCCGCAGGATTACGCGGCACGTTGTCGCGTCTCGCTAATCCTATCCGCTCCCACTCGTCCCAACTGGCGTTTACATGCGATTGGATTGAACGAAACGCGCGTGGTGTTGTTTCACATTGGTATCAATTGACTGGCTCGTCGCTACGGCCGCCGACCGTGGGGTTGTGATCAACGTATTCGTTTCATTAGATTAAATAAGTACGTCATTAGCTAGGTGCTTTCATTCGACGTAAAGTAGGTGACATGTACGTACAGCCATGGCCGCATGTTTTAGAATAAGTTTGGCAAATTTAATTCCTAGGGGATGCGGATTTTGCGTGGTAAATAAATAAATGTGCATTAATATTTGTAAGTAAGTAAAAAAAATAAAAATGCGTTTATTTTGTAACCAATACATACATAGCACATACAAAAGGTAAAGGTTAATACAAATGTATTATAGGTCACAAAAATGGCCAACACTCAGCAGATGCTATGGTAGGATGTATCCTGCCAGAGAGCTGGTCTTCCGTGGAGGCCAGAATGAAAGGCGTGAGTCGCGGCGTAACTCACACATAAAATAGGAAAAATTAAAAGAAAGCATAAAATAAAACCAAATTGAAATAAATACATCAAAAAGAAAAAGAGTGTACAACAGGTACTAACAGGACAAATCTAAAGCTGCCACGAAATGCAGCCGTTCTATGCTTTGGACAAATAAGACGGATAAGATAGATTTAGAATAGTTTACACTTTAGTACCTTGTCACTCCAAGGCGCCTTTACTCATGAATGAAAGGCGGTCTTTGAGTAAGTCAGTTTTGAAAATGACAAGGTATAGAAGTTATACATAATAATGCGGCTGACTGTACAAAACACTACAAAGTTGCTGAACATTATACATTTTCATAAAACGCGTAAATAAATAAAAAGCTCTGGTTAGGAACCTGCTTTAATTTTGGGTCTATTATTACTATTACTAGATCTATACATTTTGTTATATACACTAATATCAAATATAAAAGTGTTAGTTTTCTCCAAGTTTTCTAATGGCTAATGGAAGTTAGTGACTAATGGAAGTTTTCTATAGTGTCCAACTTTGCTGTTCGCGAAGTTAAGTCTAAGATCCAGAATATATAATGAAATATATAATTTAGTAGATAGCTGCTTGTTGTCCAGCGGTCACTGGAACAAATCTACTGAGAGGGAGGTCAGGGTGGTTGTACCTGTGTTTAGCATAATATTGTGTACTAATTATTTTTGCTTTGTATTTATATTTGTATACGGTTTGTTTAGTAAACATATTATTATGTACATCTAAATTAATTACAGGCGTAAATATTATAATTTTCTGGAATATTTTCTTGTCAACAAAAAAACGAGTACATATTTGTTTATAGTATATATTTTATCGGTAGTGTTCAATTTGATAACGTATAAAATTTCCAAGAGCCGTTCTATGTGTATGAGAGTCCCACATTGAGATCCTGGCAGCGTGCCGCCCGCCCCGCGCCGCCCGCCCTGCTACTCTCCGCCTCAATAAAATATTTACCCAATTTATCGCCCTACCCGCCTTTTTACTGCTCACCTTCCAGATGGAATAAAAATATATTCGCTCACGAATCACCCCAAATGTTAAATTAAAGCGCTTCAAATGTCTTTTTAAGAATTCTAGTTATTTGGATTGGAGGGCGAGTCTTGTGTTGTGGCAGGCAGCTGATCCTAACGTGGCCTGGCTCTCGATGTTGCACATAGCTTACATTACAGACTAGCAATTTATTAATGTAGACTGAGCGAGGTGGTCGTACCTGATTAACCAATAGAAAATTCAATATTTTCAGAGTGAGCTTTTTCATATAAATACGCTGCAATCCCATTTCATAGTTTTCATAATTAGTGGTTATGGTTCAGATTATTACCATTATCATTCTACGAATTTATATTTTACCGTTTTCCTATTTTCGTCATAATCTAGCTACCAAAAATAACCAAGTCAATACGAAATTATGTAAATTAAATCTAGCATCAGATTAAAACATGGCAAAATGACATATCTTACGAAAAGAACTGTACTATAACTCAATTGAATGATGAAAAACCCACCGACCAACATGAACGTAAGTCCAGCTAAATAGGTTCACTCTGTAAGCTCCAAAGAGGAAGCCTGAAAAAGGCTCTATCGACGAAATTAGATGAACTAGCGAGCGACGTCTCAGCCTTTTAACGACGGGGGAATAGCCCCCCCCCCCCCCCCCCCTCGCCGAGTGGAGTGGACTGTCGCAGTGGAGTGGAGTGTCGCGGAGTGACCGCCACTTACAGAGAGATTGATAAGTACTGTTGGTCGGCGGGAATCGAGAATCAGGTAAAGTTGATAGATAGATACATAGAGTAAAAACTCGCTGCTGTCTCAGCAGAGGGATAGTGTCATACAACAATTTGACAATTTGTGTAACCAAAAACCGATCCATGTGTGTTTTAACAGCTCGTAAATACAGTGCCCTCACTCACACATTCGTATGATTTAATGTTGCAAGTGAATAGCATTTTCCCTAAAAAATTGGGTAACTGAAGCAAAGTTCCCATTAAGAAAATACTTCATTGTTTTTATCACCTTCCTTTTTATTTTTGATATTAAACTATTTCAATTTACTAAAGGTGTCAATAGTTTATTGTCAAATAGAAAAAATCTAAAAAAAATCTATGAAAATCCATTTCCAACGTCTTGTTTTTTTTTTAATTTTACGAAATATCAGCCGTTATCTATGGTTACTATCATTCTACCTAGGTCAAGCGACGAAAAGGTTTTACTCCAAGTCTGCAAAATAAGATCGGCCCGATCATTTTCGGAATAATAATTTAAAATAGATGGTCAAGTGCGTGTTCGGCCACGTGCAGTGTAAGTAGTTGCACGGTTCATGGCCTATCTAAACCAACTTATTTACCTGTTTTACACATACCTACCAAAGTACATTTTATAAGTTGATTAGGCTGACTATTACTTACTCAACTAGTAAAGCATACTAAAGCTGTGTAGTTTTCCTTTTAAAACCACTCCACCTACTACTAGCATTTTTTTCACAAATAATAATGCCCAACTTAGACAAATTTTAGCATTCTAGTACCTACTAATAGTCTCTGGACTAAGCTGCGGACGGATCGACGAACGTGGTGAACTATAAGGGTTCCTTGTTGACTACGGAACCCTAAAAAAGAACATGTGCACGTGCAAGTATTGCTTGCTACAGATAAGGTGATGGGATGGATTGCAATTTTAAATTTGAGTTTATTGCATTTGCTCCCCTTGGAGCCGAGAGAGGTCTAGGTCCGTGCGGTATCGAGGTTTTCCGGAATTTTAAAAATATCTGAGCGTCTGGTGAAAGCGGCGGCGCGGGACCCGAGAGCTGGTGAGTATTTGGCGCAGCGCACCAGCATTGCCATACAGCGGGGCAATGCAACCAGCGTAACGGGAACGCGACGACTGGTATTGATATCGATAAGTTGAGCTGCCTCTAGATTGTTTGCTACAGGCTGCAGTTAGCTCAATTGTAAATACTAGTTCTAATTGTTTCCATTCATTGATTGTAATTTTCTTTGTAAAATAGTAATTTGAGTTTACATCTTGAATCTACTCAGAATATCGTCGAGTGACTGAAAATTCTAAAACTGTGATACCTATTCCGCGTAGTTTGATTCCTAAGTCCTAACTTGAGGGAATTCCACCCTCTCTACTATTTTTAGATACCTAAGTACCTACTAAGTAACTAAACCTGGGTATTTTTTTCCCAGTGCATAGCAACATTTTCACGAAAATGGTGGACGAAATTTTTAAATTTATTTATGAGTTTTGATGACTGTTTTAGGCAAAATTACAAACGGAATATTAGTACTTACCAGTGGAATGAGATATTTGAGGTATTAGTTTTCCGGTTACTGGTGTCTATACATCCTTGCACCGCACAACACATCATTTTTATATTTTTATGTGAGAGCTGCTTTCCGTCTCATTTGAAGTATTGTACTAACGGCTCAAAATGAAAATTGCGACGATCCGTCGCAATTTTTTAGACTTACCTCGTTTGTGTCAACTATCATTCTAAGTCTTCTTCTTCTAAGGATAGATAGATAATAATTTATTGTACCACACAAAGACAGTTAACAATACAGAAATAAATGCTAAGAGTAGACGAAATACAAAGGCGGCCTTATCGCTATATAGTTGGTTCTTATCTGAATAGTGACATAGCGAACAGAGCCATGTGTTCGGTTAGAAGATAAGTATCGATAGTCCGCGCCGCACTCGCCGCACTCGCCGCACTCGCCGCACTCACCGCACTCGCCGCACTCGTCGCAGTCATATAATTACCTCATGGCCTCGCGCACTGTCCGCGTCGTACGCGCCACACGCAACGACGACGCGCCGAATCGCATCCACTATAAACAGTATTTCTGTTTAGACCTGACGTGTTCAATGGAACTTGAGAGTCGAGAATTATGAAAACGGATGACGTTATCCGCGCCATCATACCGCCTTTAAACATTCTTTCACAAATAAGACTGCTATGACGACCTCTGTAGCCCGGGCGAAGGTCGGCCTGCGACGCAGGACGTTGCGGATGCAATTCCCGCCTCGGTACAAATAGAAAGAAAGAAAGAGAAGAAAGAAAATTAATTTATTAGTTCACTAGAAAGCTTGCAACTATTACAATACTTAAACTTACATAAGAATATTACAATAACAATAATAAAATAATAGTACATATCAGTAGCAAGCAATGCAGCGAACCAAAAGGTCCTATCTCAGCATAATGTTGCTCCACAAGAAGTAGAGTAACGCTGGTTTTCTGACAGGACCTTTGGCTCGTGTCAACACGGGTGGCAGACCACAGACAAAAAATAACACTAAACTACTAAAAATACAAAAAAGTTACTTGTCTAACAATGATATGAAGTGTATGAATAAACTATTTGCCTGTTCAACACGGGACCCCCATCTCAACACAGAACTATCAAACAAGTCCACACATACAGACTGTGATTTCTTTCGTCCAAGCAGCTTTTCGAGTGTCATTGACAATTGACATCTCGCTCTGAAACGTTGACTGACAGACAGACGAGATGGCGTCGGATATGAATATGGCAGCACTGATAAACTCGACCGAGCACTGATAAACTCGAACCGATAAACTCAAATGTATTTGAGACGCTACGTTTACGTATGTACGATTTACAGATATTTGTTTCAGGTGTCCTGGGTGTTTTAAAAGTATCATAAATATATAAATATTAATGTGTACTTACTGTATTAAGTAGATAGGTATATCAGATATCTATAAATACTTTCAATCTTACGCGATCTGAACACATAATTTATTAGTATTATTTAACGGGTATTTATGCTGCTCCACTACTCCAGTCATCACGTGACCGCGAGCGTGTGTAAGCCTGTTGAAACGTACTGAAAAATAGGTACATAAACGATGAACAGAAACGACAAATATGCACCTTGTTAAATAATATTAATAATAGTCAGATATCTAGTACCTACCCAAAACACAAGATCTGATGAGCTTTGGGCTAGGTGATTGTGTGAATTGATTGTCGATTTACCCAGGTACCAGGTATACGTGGGCAGTTCCTAGTAATAAATGAAATTAGGTTCCTATCTACCAATATTATCTTGATGTTCAGACAAGATCGAGGAGGTGTAGGAGTAATGCTCATGTGCCTTACAAGAGCGTCTTAATTACATTCTGGATAATTAACCTAAATACACAAAGGTTAAATCTATACTAATATTATAAAGAGGAAATATTTGATTGTTTGTTTGTTTGTATTGAATTGGCTCCGAAACTACTGGACCGATTTGAAAAATTCTTTAACCGTTAGGAACTTTTCAGGGAGTGACACAGGCTATATTTTATCCCGGAATTACCACGGGAACGGGAACTACGCGGGTGAAACAGCGAGCGATCGTCTAGTAATTTATAAATAGACTTGAAGATTGAAAACATAACAAACATTCATTTCTTTCCGACATTGGAAATCAATTATAATTAGTAGGTAATGTCGGAAATTATCATTACTCTATTGAGCATAAGTACAGTGAAATTAAAATAAACCATAGAATGTAGGTCTAAGATCTTTACTTTTGGGGATGTTTAATAAATAGCAATACTTTTGGGGATGTATATAATTAGCAAGGGACGTGGCATCGGAATTAAGGGTTGTTTATAAAATTAACACATTAAAGTACTTAATTGAAATCCTATCCCACTAATAATATACTTAAATACGAAAGTTTGTGTGAATGTTTGTTACCACGTGTCTTCGTAATAACTTATGTGATTTAGATGAAATTTGGTATTTAGATAGTTTAGGTTTTAGAAAATTTAGAGGATAATATTATTTTAAAAATAAATCACTGAGGGGGTTCAAATGGGTGGTAAAGTTTCTATGGAAAATTATTATTCCTTGTTTCGATTCTCTCAAAACTCGATATAAATAAACTGCGTAAAGTAAATAATGAATCAAGTAAGTATTTTTTATTTTTACAAAACTACCCATGGAGGTGTGCAATGAATATCTGAAATTAGTATGATTTCTACGCGGGCGAAGCCGCGGGGTGCAGCTAGTGATTTTGTAAATGTTTATGATTGAGCCATACATCCGGAGCGAGGTTTTAAACTAAATTATTAATTCGGAAATTAATAATCATCGATGCGATTTGGTACTATGTAATTATTATATGAGTAGGTACCTATGTATGTAGTTTATTAAATTATGTAAATAATAAAACCAAACCACCAAATGAGTAGTCATCAGAAGTACCTACCTACTATTAACCCAGTTGATGTTTGACCACGGGAACATTCGTGACGTGTCGTGACGCGCCAGAAGCTTAATCTATATCTATACTAGCTGCGCCCCGCGGCTACGCCCGCGTGGAAATTTAAAATTATCACTTAGGGGTATGAAAAATAGATGTTGGCCGATTCTCAGACCTACTGAATATGCATATATAATTTGGTAAAAATCAGTAAAGCCGTTTTGGAGGGGTACGGGAACGAACATTGTGACACGAGAATTTTATTAAGATTAATATTATAAAGAGGAATGATTTGATTGTTTGTTTGTTTGTCATGAATAGGCTCTGAAACTACTGGACCTATTTGAAAAATTCTTTCACCGTTAGGAAGCTTACTTTTCAGGGAGCGACATAGGCTATATTTTGTCCCGGAATTCCCACGGGAACGGGAACTACGCGGGTGAAACCGCGAGGCGATCGTCTAGTATAATATAATGTCTAGCCGTACCTACTTAATGTATTAAACCACTAGACGATCGCCTCGCGGTTTCACCCGCGTAGTTCCCGTTCCCGTGGGAATTCCGGGACAAAATATAGCCTATGTCGCTCCCTGAAAAGTAAGCTTCCTAACGGTGAAAGAATTTTTCAAATCGGTCCAGTAGTTTTGGAGCATATTCAATACAAACAAACAAACAATCAAATCATTCCTCTTTTTAATATTAGTATAGAAAAACTAGAAACTAGTAATTTCCTAGTCGGAGTCGTAGGCTGTTTTGTTTTTCGATTATTACAGCTACTATCAGGTAGACCACACAACGGGCAGAGCGCTGTGGAACCATGTCATAGTGTCAAACGCCAAATATGATACCTACTGTGTTTGGCGTTTGTTTTCTTATAGTGACAAGGTTCTACAGAGATCCGCCAGTTACGTATGGTATTTAAAATTCTGTGCCACGTCAAAGTTCTACCGCTAAAATGCAATGAATGGCTCGAAATCATGCGAAAACTATTGTCGAGTTCATAGGAAACTATTCAATCGCTCTCAAACGACAAAAAATAGTCTCTCTCAGTATCCGATAGGGGCGCTGCAAGGCGGTAAATGTATGGAAGGAAACGAAATATTATGTAGTTTTTGTAAACTTTACAAAACTGCGGTATAAAGGAAATTCAAAATAAAATTTGGCCTAAGTACTTACATATGAATAATATGGCTCACATTTTGATCCGGGAATAACGCATACGAAGCTGCTGAGCTAGAGTAAATAAAACATCCTTAGCTAAGTCTAGCGGCGAACGTAAACGTGATGTGTGTGGTTTTGACGCAGTTCGAGCTAATTCAGTCCCTGCACTCGAAGCTCACTGGTTCGCAGACAACTCGCGGGCCGCAGCCGGGAGATGCAGCTAGGACACTCCAGTAACGCATGCACTGCCCAGCCTGGGCGGTGCGGCCGCTGGCGCTCCTCGGCGGCGCTGACCGACACGTGCTATTTGGGCCATGAAAGTGTTAGTTTAAATATAGACACGGACAGTTTTAAAGATTTCTTTTTGTTTTATATTTCAAACATAATTTAATATTTTTGAGAGATTTTTCTAATTCTAACAGATTCGAAAATAAACAGCCTGTGCCTGCGGCTACGCACATTTTTCTATAGGAAGAAAAGAAGCCTTTAGATTATTTCAGGTCTACTTCGTATACGTCTTTGCTTAATTTCGGTCGACCCGTAAAGTATACGGAGTACTGTACTCCATCATGGTTACCAACACTAAAATCATGGTAAGTATCCCGTTGTAAATGACTTGAGGTCTAAACCTGTAGGTATCCAAACAGTTACCTATTAGAAGGACACATTTTTTATATTTTCATGTTTTTTTATTCTTAAACACCAGGAACAAGTCAGGATAAATACACATTCAATTGAACACTTCAATTGAACCTTACACATTCAATTGAACCTTATTAGATTATCTGTGCGCTTGGTTTTCCACGAGTTAACGCATGTTTATTGTAGCTTAGTAACGGTCATTAAAGGCATGAAACTTTTTAACAAAAAAATTAAACCGTCGAAAAACTGAAAGGTGTTTTTATATGGGACCGACTTCAGGGTTATATCCTTTCCAATAAAAAAAGAATTATCAAAATCGGACTACTCTGTAAAAAGTTATGCGTGGTCATACATTAAAAAAAAATACCCGTCGACTTGAAAACCTCCTCCGTTTTTCGTCGGCTAGAAAAAATATTTATCTTAAAACAACGCGTTGCGAAACAATTCAGTTCGTTTATAAAAATCAAGACCATAAGAGAATGTGTTTGGACTCCTGTAATCCAGCTATTCTCTGAGAGCTAGCGCAGTACCGCCAGTTGAAAATAGATTTGTAGGAATAGGATGACCGCACCCTCGCACCGCACTTCCGCGGCTTGAAGCTGACTTGAAGGCACTATTTGTGGAGCCCACTCAGCTATGCCATAATCCGCGCGCTATCAGAATAGAACGGAAATAATTGGTTACCTACTTATACCTAGTACAATCTGCGCGATATCAAAATGGGAGGAATTATTACTCAATAAGTAATCCGCGCATTATAGAATGGCATGCAACTTGCAACCATTTCGAACCGAAACAAACGAGATCGGACTTTTTCTTTATCTATACGATCTATGCTAATATTATAAAGAGGAAAGATTTGATTGTTTGTTTGTATTGAATAGGCTTCGAAACTACTGGACCGATTTGAAAAATTCTTTCACCGTTAGGAAGCTTACTTTGTAATGTGAGCGACATAGGCTATATTTTATCTCGGAATTCCTACGGGAACGGGAACTACTCTTCCCATTTTGACACCGCACTGATTGTAGGTACTAGAAAACATAAACTTAAATATTTACTTTGACAAGATGCTGCTGATCTAGGTATTATTACGATTGTATAGTTCCATGAACTGTGACCAGCTGGCAGGAAAAAGCCAAGAATAGGAGTGCATGGCGAAATTTACTAGACCAGACCAAGGCCCACCCGCGGCTGTAGAGTCAGGATGATGAGTTCCATGAACTGTACATCAAAATCAAAGCCAATAATTATTATTGCGTTCGGCATAAAATATTAACGAGGGTTTCATAATAGACAATTTTGATCGACCCAGTCGAGTGTAGGATTATTTTGGGCCGAGTTCAAGATGACGTGACGGCAATCGTGTGTCTACCGTCACCGTCACCGTGACGTCAGCGAGAATGAGACGAGAACCAGACGAACGATGCCGTGTGACGGCAATGTGTGGACAATGGACAAGTTCGAACGTGTTTTGAATTGCCTTGCCGGCACATTTCGGTGAATAATAATTTCAAGTATAGAGATCTAGTGGTCGCACTGCTTATTATTATTTTCAGCGGCCTGATTACGGCGTCGGGTGACGGGCGTTCAATAAGCATGCGACCATAGTAAATGTAGGTATATATCGTTACTTCGGCGCCGTCATCTCGTACTCTTGTTGTTGCTGACGGCGGCAGTGGAAAAACGACCTATAAGACGGTGGGTATGTTTTTTTCAGATAAGTGAAATGAAGTTCCTTAAGCAGTGTACCATCGTAACGTATAATCTCGTCACTTTTATCGCTTAGCGAAACAGCACGCATTATCTGATGGAAAATTTCCCAAAAATATTTTCAAAAATGAATCCAGTACCATAACCGCAAATGATAAGCGAACGTTAAAAGCGCTGGCTCAGCGCCCGCTAATATGCATACAGTAACCCAATCCTCGGTATTTGCTCGCGGCCCGCCGATAATTGGAACTCAAATAACTCGATCCGCCGCTGTCTTCGCAGGCACGTTTCAATTCAAAAGTAATCCTACGCCAAACATTTGTACGTCTCAATCGGTCCCCCGCTACCGATTACATTTTCAACAATTAAATGTTACGGTATCATCGCTTGTTATATCACCAATGCGCGCTCTGCTCCATATTTCGGCAAAGCTTCGCATCGAGCCTGCAATGTACGTTCGAGTAGAGGTAAGCTCGAGGTACCAAGGCGTGGTTGGATGGTGTTTCAGCGGTTATGAAAGAAGCTGGACCGGCTGCGTCATTTCAACGTCGACAAATATTTGCCGTGAGCTGTTAAACGAGAATTAAAGTTTGTTGGACTAGGTCTTTTGTTTACAGCAGAATGTAACTAAATCTCTACGGCAGCGTCTGCGGGGAATAGATCATATTTAAATCATAACCAATAGAAGCAAACTAACCCACACCTCCCTTTGTAGATAAATTAATAACCCATTCACTAACATAGTGTGCAGTGAATCATGTGCAGTGACAGTGTCAAGGATTTGAGCGAGGTTCAATATCAGCAGATTAAAACATGGTCACATTGATCAGTGTGGCCATGCTGCTAAGGTGATCTCCTTAGACAGGGACTTGTCGTGATAAAACATGGTCACATTGATCAGTGTGACCATGCTGCTAAGGTGATCTCCTTAGACAGGGACTTGTCGTGATAAAACATGGTCACATTGATCAGTGTGACCATGCTGCTAAGGTGATCTCCTTAGACAGGGACTTGTCGTGATAAAACATGGTCACATTGATCAGTGTGACCATGCTGCTAAGGTGATCTCCTTAGACAGGGACTTGTCGTGATAAAAGTTACATCGAATCGTCATCGAATAGTAATATATTTTAAAATAACTCCTTTATGGGTATTGAATAAGAAAAAACTCTATTCTAACCTAGACTAGCCCTAAGGCGGTCCAAGGATGCTATTTCTGGCAGGTTTGTGGCAGTAAAAAGCCTCCCCACTTTCGGATTCATAGCCGTTTATGAAGCGAGTCAGCACCTGTTTATCTGCTACTTACGTACGTAGATCGTCGGAAGGACGCCGATGAAATATTAAAAGCAAAACAACACGTCTGATGGACGTCAATTTGAGACCCGCCTCAGGCGAGACATCTGGTGGAGGCGTGTGAGTCGGAAACAGACGAAGAATTAAATATTTACCATGAGGCTACAACTACATATACCTGCCGTAATGTTCGTAAAATTACGATGCGAATTGAAATAATGAGTACTTCAGTACTTCTTTGCATGTGCCCGTGAGCCAAAGCTCTCTTAGAGTCAGTCTTACACACGAATTTCGGTTTAACCTTCCAGGAGTCGCACCCTTGCGCGGAACATAAGGAGTCGCGCGCGGTCTGTGATTCCGCAATATTTCGTGTCTGGTTACGCAAGACGAAAAAATATTTAACGACATTGTATATCTCATAATCAAAAGAAGTCTATTTTCTGTATAAATCATAAATAAAAAACCCATTTTTCTGTAGTAATTTTATATTTGTACTCAATAGTGAAACTCTCTATAAAAACTCAAATTTTTGCACATGAGACACAAAACAACGCTATAATCAACTTATTTACAAAATTAAATGAAATTTTATTTTCTAGTTTTAATCGCTATTAGACTTAGAATAATTATCATCGAGATCAATCAACCCTATCATCAATGACACTATGTTATAGGAACTCTAAAAACACATATTATAATTTTTATTTTTTTAATCGCAACAGTCAACGTAATTACCTCAATTCTTATAAAATAGACGGAAAACCAAATAAAAACACTTCTATCGCTTATCAGGACTAGTTTGATAGTCTATTCATCATCAGTGTCCATCATGTTATCTGCTGGAGATGCACATTCTCGGCAGATAACAGTCACATGTTCTAGACACATGTGCTTTCCACATTTGCATTATTATTTAGTCTTGCGGTTCTTTTTACTATCACAATAGTTACAGCGACCTGTTACACGTTGGATTCGGTTTGAAGACGATGCATCTTGATCATTTTCAGAAATTATTTCTGCTTCCTCCAGCATGCGAGATACTCGCCGATCGAAGTCTTCGTAACTCATCCTCTAAAAATAGTGTAATATGTAAACAAATATACCTGTAAGATATATGATGTAAAATAAAATAGTTTTCTAAATAATACAACAAAAACAACATAAAAAACTTACCCAAGTATTTAATTAATTCCAGGGAAATTTCTAGTGCACAACCAGTCGCGCGCGGAATCTCAGACCGCAAACATAAATAATGTAGCACGTGCGTTTGTTACATACTCGCACTCAGTACATTAGTACTGCAGAATAGCCCACCTTAGCTCAACAGAATTGCACCCCTAAATGAAGTCCACTCGTGGAAGCAGCGACAACGTGACGCAGAGTCAGCACAACGTGACGCCCGCCACCCGCGGCCGCCTCCGGCCTGACCTACTGACACTCCACGAGGCACTCGGCTTTACCTTTACTTATAATTTGGTTCTCTTATCGAACACTAGATTATTTTAGTTGTAATCTTTAAATGTAATTTCTTTTACTTTATTAAAAAGTCTTAATAAGTAAAAGCATTTTTTTGAAGCACCTTCTGGGAGCGCTCGTCCTAATTGGCGCAGGCGAGGATAATCTTTGTATAAATCGCGACGGGAACCGTCGGGATAACCGGGAATCAAGGACCTACGACGAGAGCTGCCTGAAGGAGATCTAGAAATCGATCTAGCTGATACCAAAATGCATATGTGAGTACTTTAGTTTCTATCTAGAGTTGCTTCCTTATTTTATCCTACGAATTTCCTTTAATTTCCAAGATTTTCCATCCAAGGCAAATTCGGCACCATAGGTTAAATAGTAGTAGTAGAATTTTAATGCAAGACGCATCTAGAGATTTAATATTAGATACGATTACTGAGGAACCGCAAGCACCGATAATGTCCGACGGGTTGGACCAGATTTATAAGGCCCTCCGCCTTTTACCCGAATTCGACGGTAACGTGAATGTACTCACGAGATTTATTAAATTATGCGATCAGCTAGTAAATGAATACTTAAAGGAAGATCCCGCGTACGCTTTGACGAACTTAGCCTTATTAAACGGTATCCTTAATAAGATAACAGGCCCAGCAGCTCGCCTTATAAATTCAAATGGAATTCCTGAGAACTGGGCTGGCATTCGAAGTGCATTGATTAATAATTTCGCCGATCAGCGCGACGAAACATCGCTCTATAATGATCTTGCTTTACTGAGCCAAGGTACCTCGAGCCCGCAGGAATTTTATGAAAAATGTCAAAATCTTTTTAGCACAATAATGACATATGTCAGTTTGCATGAAGGGATTTCGAGTACCATTGAATCCAAGCGGTCATTATACAAAAAACTGACCCTTCAGTCATATCTGCGCGGTCTCCGCGACCCTCTTGGATCTCGTATCCGGTGCATGCGACCTGACACGATGGAAAAAGCTTTAGAGTTTGTGCACGAGGAGGAGAATACGTTGTACCTACAGCAGCGCAACGAACATCTTCCGGAGAGAAGACAGATGCAGCCTCAGGTTAGTCAACCTAAATATAATTTTATGCCGCCTATGGCCATGTTACCTCCGCGACCATTTGTCATGCAGCCTATGCAGGCTCCTCGTCCATTTAACATGCCAGGACCATCGCACGCACAGCCTCAAAGGACCTCACCGGTGTATAGGCCACCGGCACCCCAATATAGAGGACCGACAAGGACACAGCAGATTTTTGGTGCAGCCCCACCAAACTACAGACCTCAAACTAACGTTTTTAAGTTAAGTCCACGAAACGCGTCCACAGGTCCGCAGCCCATGAGTGGAGTAAGCCACTACGTGACCAAACCATTCTCCGCTCCAAATAATCAGGTACATGATTGGTCTAAGTTCGGCAATCCACCACCCTCAAACTATTTTAAGACACGGGAGGCTCACTTTAATGAATTGTACAACCAACCATCTTATGATGACCCCCAGACTGAGTACTATGATTACCACTCGGACTACTATTACCCCGACCTTGCCTATGACTTCTCATATGAACAACAACCTCCCTATGCAGGCGGCTACTGTGTAGAGGAAATCCAGGAAGCCACCCCGTCGACTGAAATGAAGGAGGAGGTTTTTCAGAAACCTACCACGTCAGACAAGCCAAAATAGAACTTAACTTGCAAACACAGCGACAGTTACCTTACATAGAAATATGTAATCCCCCACTTAAACTACTAATCGACACTGGTGCTAACCAATCTTTTCTTAGTCCCGAATCTGTTGAATATTTCTATCCGCACTTACAGCCAAATTACGACCCCATCGAAGTAACGAATATCCATGCCACCACTCGAAGTAATTACTCTTTGACAATACCTTGTTTTCGCGAAATTAATGAGTCGGATAATATTACTATGTTCATTTACAAATTTCATGATTTTTTCGATGGACTTATTGGCTTGGACCTGCTAGAAAAATGGGAATCCAACATTGACTTAAAAAATAGAGCGCTAGTGACAAGACAATCAACTAACCCCTTACTGATGTATGACTCACGTAATTGCAACTTGTATGAAGATATTATACCAGCCAATTCTTCCAAGTTAGTTAACATCCCAATTAACTTTCATGACGGAGAAGTGTATGTGCCAGAGCAATTATTATCTAATTGTCTTATAGGAGACTGTGTTACAATGGTTAAAAATAACCGTGGTATCGTAGAAGTCACCAATACTACGCGTCATGATTTAGTTTTTTCAATGGACCGCCCAGTGAGTGCGGAAGTATTTCATGCTCAGTGCACTAGCACCGAACCTATGTCAAGCCGCGCGAAAGAAGTGCTCTCGCGTTTGCGTATGGATCATTTGAATCCAGAAGAGCGAGCCAACTTAGAAATTCTCTGCTCTCGGTATGCTGATGTCTTTTACCTAGAGGGTGAGCCGTTAACTTTCACTAACCAGATTAAACACAGCATCCGAACCTCAGATGAATTACCGGTATACACTAAGAGCTATAGATACCCGTTCATCCATAGACAAGAGGTTGAAGATCAAATTTTTAAGATGTTGGAGCAAGGGATAATCCGCCCTTCACAATCTGCATGGAACTCTCCCGTATGGATTGTTCCTAAGAAGGTAGATGCGTCTGGGAAAACTAAATGGCGTTTGGTTATAGACTTCAGGAAGTTGAATGACAAGACCATAGATGACAAGTACCCTATTCCTAACATAGCCGACGTACTCGACAAACTAGGGAACTGTCATTATTTTACCACTCTAGATCTTGCCAGCGGATTCTATCAAGTCGAGATGAATCCCCAGGACGCACAGAAAACGGCTTTCAACGTCGAACACGGGCACTTTGAATTTTTAAGAATGCCAATGGGCCTTAAGAATTCTCCATCTACCTTCCAACGTGTGATGGATAACGTACTGAGGGACCTTCAAAACGTAGTGTGCCTCGTGTATCTAGACGATATAATCGTATTTAGTACGTCACTGCAAGAGCATATGGTTAATTTAGAGAAGGTATTCGATAGACTCCGAGCAAGTAATTTTAAAATCCAAATGGATAAGTCAGAATTCCTTAAATTAGAAACAGCCTATCTTGGACACATAATCAGTAAGGATGGAATCAAGCCAAACCCAGATAAAATTAGAGCTATTGAGAAATACCCAATCCCCAAAACTACAACCGAAATAAAAAGATTTCTTGGTTTAATAGGTTATTACCGCAAGTTTATACCTGACTTTGCTCGTATAACGAAACCAATGACGCAATGTCTAAAGAAAGGGTCTAGAATAACAACTGATGATGTCAATTACATCAACTGTTTTGAAAAATGTAAAACCTTACTAACTAATGATCCTATTCTACAGTATCCCGATTTTAACAAAGATTTTGTTCTGACTACTGACGCGTCCAACTTTGCCATTGGTGCTATATTATCACAAGGCCCCTTGGGAAGCGAAAAACCTATAGCTTACGCATCAAGGACTCTTAATTCTAGTGAGATCAATTACAGTACTATTGAGAAGGAACTTCTGGCTATAGTGTGGGGAACGAAATATTTCCGCCCCTACTTATTTGGTAGGAAATTTAAAATCATCACAGACCATAAGCCTCTTCAATGGGTAATGAATATCAAGGAGCCAAACTCAAGGTTAACGAGATGGAGATTAAAGCTAAGTGAATTTAATTTCGAACCCATCTACAAGCAGGGCAAAAATAATACTAATGCTGATGCCTTATCTCGTATTGAAATCAATAACGAAGAGTCAAGTTCCATCGCAGTTAACCCTTCAGGATCTGTTGTACAACATTCAATTACTGACCAATCCGCAACACTTACAGCCCACACCAGTGCGGAAAACCCAATTTTAGAGATCCCAATTTCAGATGACCCATTAAATAAATTTAATCGACAAATAAGCTTTATGGTAGTAGGAGATATAAAAAAGCGACCGACTGTGACAAAACCATTCGAAACTCACACTAAAACAACTATACAACTCTCAGAGTCTAATTTAGAAAAGGATATAATAAATGCAATCAAGGAGTATGTGAACCCTAAAGTAAAGACAGGAATCATCATAAATCCGCCCCTAGCTATGTACAAAATTATTCCAATCATTCAAAATAAATTCAGCAGTTCAGCCATGAATTTAGTCTTAACTAAGATTGAGCTAGAAAATGTTAAGAACTATTTACGACAGCAAGAAATCATAAAGAACTATCATGAAGGTAAAACCAACCATCGTGGTATTACCGAATGTTTCTTAGCTTTGTCTCATAGGTACTTTTGGCCCAAGATGAAAGATTCTATCACAAAATATATCAATGAGTGTAGTATCTGCGGTCAAGCTAAATACGACCGAAATCCAATAAAGCAAAGGTTTTCTATTGTACCACCACCTACGAAACCTTTTGAAATACTTCATCTTGATCTTTTTACCGCCCAAAATGAGAAATTCCTCACGCTGGTCGATGCTTTCTCTAAATACGCTCAAGCTTATCTTTTGAGAGACGGCACGGCTATAAGCGTCATTCAAGCTCTTCTTACTTTTTGTACTCACCACGGCGTACCCCTAACTATTGTGACTGACCAAGGACCTGAATTTACGAACGCACTTTTTGCAGAATTTTTAAGGCTTCATAAGATACAGCATCATAAAATACTTGCACATACTCCCAACGATAATGGCATAGTAGAACGGTTCCATTCAACTATCCTAGAACATCTCAGAATTTTGAAATTAGAACGGAAAAACGAACCTGCCGTTAATCTCATGCCCTACGCAGTATTAGCCTATAATAGCTCCATACACAGTTTCACGAAATGTCGACCTATAGACCTCATTACGGGCCATTTTGACCCACGTGACCCAGTGGACATTGATATGACTGAACATTTACTGCAACAATACTTACAAGACCACCGAAAACGTATGACTCAGGTTTATGACGTTATCAATGAAACATCTTTGCATAATCGGACTGAGTTAACTGAAAGTAGGAATAAAGACCGTGAGCCCGAGAAAGGATATACCCTTGATCAACAAGTATTCGTACGGAACCCTATGGCCAACCGACAGAAACTCGCACCACGCTACACGCAGGATACAGTCCTAGCTGACTTACCCATTCACATTTATACGAAAAAGAAACGCGGCCCTGTCGCTAAGTCTCGCCTTAAGCGAAGCCATAAGGATCCTGTTTTGTTGCAGGATACTACTATTGCTGGCGCTACCACTACAACTGACTCAAGGACAAGATGTAACGATTGACTCATTACAAGAAGGCCCTGGTTTACTCCCATTCAAGTTAGGCCAAACTAAGGTCGTATCCCACTATCATTCCTTCCTCAATTACATTAATCTTGATGACATTTTTTCTCAAATTGCATTAGTGAAAACTCAACTATCCGAACTCGGCCCACAATTAAATAATAAAACTTTTTCTATTTACGAGCCTCATATTGAATATCTTAGTGCTAAATTAGAGCGAATCTCTGATCAACTGCAAACATTTGAGCCTAATCGTAAGAAAAGAGGTTTGATTGACGGACTTGGTTCGGTAATTAAGAGCATTTCCGGTAACTTAGATTATACCGACGCGATTAAATACAACAATGCCATCAAAGTTCTCAAGGATAACGAACATAAATTAGAAACCGAAATTAAAGATCACATTAGTTTAAATAAAGAGTGGGTTTCGCGAAATTCTAAAATACTAGGTAATATTACTAAAAATCAAGAGAAGATAGCTAAAATTCTCAATCTTATAATGGAAAGTGATAGTAATAAGGAAACCGATCTAATCAAATACGCCCATATGGCACAAAATCTTCTAATTTTGAGCGATAATATTGATAGTTTGTCCGAAGAAATATTTAGACTCGAAAACGCTCTAGCTTTTATCAGGTTATCGGGGGTTCCTCATTCAATATTAAATATAGCAGATTTGCAGACGATTTTAGATAAGCTTAGGATTATGTATTCAAAGGACGAGATCCTGGACGTAGAAAATAGGTATTTTTACGACATCATTAAACTAGGATATTTTTATATGGGTAACGAAGTAGTTATAGTTTACAAAGTGCCGATTGCCTTTCCAGTTACCTATGACCTTTACAAATTATCCATTATTCCTAACAAACACCACCAAGCCCTTATACCTAACCAACCCTTTATAGCAATCTCTGGAGAAGACTCTATGTACATGGAGACAGAATGTCCGAAGGTACAATCATGGTATCTATGCGAAAAGAAGTCCAACAACATGGTTCGGGATAATCCTGACTGCATTCACCAGCTCATTATCCAGCAAGACCTTCATCCAACCTGCAGGCTGACTACCGTTATCCTGACAAGGGAAGCGATGGAACAACTCGACGATAAACACTATACCGTGAGTTTTCCCAACCAGACCAGAGTCAAGACATCATGTGGACAGGAGCAGCACAGAATCCTCCAAGGAAGCTACATAGTCACCATCCCGCTCAACTGCTACCTCAGGACTCCCGCAATCACTATCTCTAACTCAGGTGATCACATAAAAGGATATCCGTTAAAAATCATGGACTTATCCACATCTAAGGACTGGAAATCCGACAAAGTTTCACCCGTCATCCTGAATTCAATCGACCTTGGGGATCTACACGCCATCAATGAGGAAATTTCCCTGCAGACACCAATCAATTTAGAGGAAATCTCGGACAATAGCCTTTATCACACTACCATACCCATCTACACCATTATTCTAAGTGCAGCTGCACTCGCCCTTGGTCTCGCATACTATCGAAATATTCGAGCAAAAACCATTCAAGAACATTCAATGGAAAAGATCGAAACACCACCATCCACGGGAATCCATTCAGAAACAAAGGAAAGAAACTGCCACCCCCATGAAATCAAGGTCGATCACAACAACATTTCAGCGACTCTCTCGAAAAACGTTCCGCTATAGTCGCTGAAGTACGGGGGGAGGTGTTACATACTCGCACTCAGTACATTAGTACTGCAGAATAGCCCACCTTAGCTCAACAGAATTGCACCCCTAAATGAAGTCCACTCGTGGAAGCAGCGACAACGTGACGCAGAGTCAGCACAACGTGACGCCCGCCACCCGCGGCCGCCTCCGGCCTGACCTACTGACACTCCACGAGGCACTCGGCTTTACCTTTACTTATAATTTGGTTCTCTTATCGAACACTAGATTATTTTAGTTGTAATCTTTAAATGTAATTTCTTTTACTTTATTAAAAAGTCTTAATAAGTAAAAGCATTTTTTTGAAGCACCTTCTGGGAGCGCTCGTCCTAATTCGTTTGCGACGGATGTCTCAGGGGTACTGAGAGGCCGTACCTAACTCCCCCGAGGATATCATAAAAGCACAAACTTCTATTGCTTATAGTTTGCGTAAAATTACTAAAACAAGTTCATTGCAGACTCAGAGACCGCGCGCGACCACTGGAAGGAGATCTTCATTTCATACTCAAAAACGAAGAAAGCAAGTCCACTAAGAAGGAGTAAACATTGGTTTCTAAAAATAAAATAAATATTAATTATGTAAAGTTATTGTCGATATACGGCGTTTATCAATCTAGATAACAAATGTCATAAACACGTAGGTAATAATAAATAGTGACCTAACAAAAGTTAGGTACATAATTAGGATTTAAATAAATGGAAAGGTGCCATTTTGTCTCCTTATTTTTGTCAACAATAACCTTTATTGTCATCGCATACCGACAGGCTTTGTTTTCATTATGGATGTAGCGGGCCAACTACGGACCCTATTACATCCTCCGTAATGAATTCGTCATTAGAGTCGATAGTCTTTTTTAGTAAAATGGGCTTTGTTTTGTTCTCAGTCTAAACTCCGTTCTAAAATGCGGCCCTAAAAGCTTAGATAATGTATTCTAAGTCAATTCGCACGTCTATAAAATTCTCGGGCCTTTTATCAAGACGAGACACCAGCGCGAAGCGAACTGAAGTAAAAGGGTATGAGAGCTAATAGGCGCAGATCAGAGGTGACGGCTCGCCGCCCGCGGCCCTTTTACACGCAAATGCGGAACCCTAATCCAGGGCAGATTACTTGATAGTTGGTAAAATATACAACGTGCGCGATTATTTGATAGTTTACTCGCTAAACAACTGAACAGTTGTTTATCGAGCGTTCTTATGTAGCTATAGTTATTCTTACAAGAATGTGTAAAAAAAATTTAGATTTTGCAGCAATGTAAAAACAAGAGCATGGACCATAATTGTAATCTACAAAAATAATGATCATGTTAGCTATTATTTAAGCAAGTGTTTTGGTGCAAACTGCTCAGCCAACAAAGTCTTAACAAAACATAATTTTCAATGGTGAGGCAACTTCCTTGCTTGGGAGAGCAATAAAATATGATGGTTCCATTTAGATAGGTCATAGTCATCTACATGTTGGCCAAGATGACTTGGCCGGCTAAGGCTAAGTATCCTTAGCCTTAGGATACTTAGCCTTGGAAAGCCTTTGGAAGAAATTACTTCCTATAAGTTAACTTTTTCATCTCGCAACCCTTATGAAACAGTTGAACAAAATATTTACAATTCATTGCAATTTGAAAACCTGTTCAATGAAAAGTGTTGAAGGCAGTCAGATAGAAAAATAATGAAACGAATCCATAGAAGTATAAGGAATGCAACAAGTATTACAAAAGAGCATGATAATTATCAAAGTAAACCAAAAGAGTACTGAGATGATTGCAAAACGAGGTTACGACCTGCATCCGCTTGCAGAGGCCGCTCACCTGGGCCTCAATGCCGTAACATGGCCCACGTTATAAGGGGTATTTACACTGGCAGTGCGCTAGCTTAGCTAGCCGAGTCAGCAAAACAATATTTCAGATTGTAGCCCCAACGCAATAAAGTCCATTTCTGCTCGAGGGCTTGTTCTCTAAGTTTTCCACAAATCAGAGCGAGGTGTATGGCGCTGTACGTATTGAAAGGAACTTTGCTGCATTGTAAAGGACTGAGTTTCTCTTGCTAACCCAGCGAGCCAAGAAAACGCGTTCTCTCTGTTTTCAGCTAGTTATTATATGGTGGTCTCATGTGGTGGTGGGTCAGGTCATACTGAAGGGGATTAAAATTCATAGTTAATCTCCTTGTGTTTGCTCTATTTTCAACGCCGTTTACGGAAAGTATACACTAATATTACAAATCAAAAAGTTGAATGGGATTTTGTTACCTATTCGCTTTAACTACTGAAGGGTGGAGCTAACTGAGGGGTAGCGCTGCCATTTATAAAATAGGTGTATTTCTAAATAGGTGTATTTCTAGACCTAAAAATATATCGACTTTTATCCAATAAAATGCGTGCCACTGCTCCCTTTCATGTTGTGTAACCTAACATCGTTCCTCGTGCCTCCACTCGGCAAGCTAACGCAATGCCAATGTAAATGCACCTTAACGTCAGCCTGGGCCGTAATAAGTTTGTGCAGGATATCGGCCGTTAATTTACGGGCCGTGCTACTCGCGCTAACGAGGGCCCGGCGCGTTGTAAACATATTTAAACATATTTCCGCGATGCGCCCTCACCCCCTACCTGCACAGAGTAGTTTAGGGCTAATAGTAGTAGGTAATACTTGCGTAATTCAAGACTAGGATTGAGAATGACGACATCACTAATATTAATGTCATTTACAATAAGATATTTACCATGATTTTTTGTTAATGACTTAAGCGTTAATAAAGATGATAAATAAATAAATACGCTGTACAAGACACATAGTTTTAAAAGATTTATCATTTATATTATCCCTCTCAGATCAGATTCGAACTGAGCAGTACAGCATGTTACACAAATAGTTATGGTTCAATACAAGATTATAAACTGTATAATATCTTGTTCCGGGTGGTTTCAATATTTATATGTAGAATAAAAAATATCTATATAGTAATGTATTCAAATAAGTAGATATCAGTCATCTAGTAACCATATCACAAGTTTTGCTTAGCTTGGGGCTAGATGATGCTGTGTGGATTCTCCAGCATTATTATTATTATTATAATCTACCGCAACCTGCATATCACAACATCCAAGCTGAACGCGCTGGGTTCATCGAGTAGTGCGGGCAAGTGTGAGTGTGATACGATTTCATACAAACAGTTTTGAAGTTAAATTCCTTTTCCTACCTCGGCGCGTTCCGCTTGGAAAGCCGTGCTTCAAAGTTCTGCCTAGTTATTATTATTCAAATAGATTCATCTCATAAAGAATGAATATTGATAAATAAATAAATAATGCTGGACAATTCACACAGCCCCAAGGTAAGCAGAGTTTGTGTTATGGGTACTAGATAACTGATATACATAATAATATACGAGTACATAGATAGATATTTTTTATTATACGTAGAAAACGACCAGAACACCCTGAACAAATATCTGCAGATCGTATAAATATTTGTCCCGAGGTGGGAATCCTTCGCCCACCGCGCCACAGAGGTCGTCTAAACAAGTGTACAAAGCAATCGAATGTGCTCTTAACGCATTCACTGCCCAGCCTGGGCGGTGCGACCCGCAGGGCTCGCCACCGCGTCGTTACGCAGACTTTGAGGAGGACATCTTCGTATTGGTCATGGGCCATGAAGGTGTTAGTACCTACTTATATTGGGTTATTCCAGTTTTCCCCTTTGACAAATGCCTCTTAAATTAATTCATTTTTTTAAGTCTAGTTTTCCCCCTTATGAAAATTATTTCAAGGGAGATTAAGTCCAAAAGATGACTTAGGAATTGAACTTTATGTTTATAGTTTATCTTGTGCATCGCATCGCTGTGACAGTTTAAAGTGAGCAGAATTTAAACTACACTGATAATTAGCGGGTCGTGTTACAGCGCAGTGATGGACGACCGGGAGGGGGGGTCGGGGGGGGGGGGGAGTTTAATATTGTAGACTTTGAACCATGAGGCTACCACTATACACGGTAGGTAACTTCTATGACTAAGTCGCTTGCGTTTTGACTGCAGATTACAATATGGGTAAGAAGAAGAGAATAGGTAAGTGTTTTTTAGACCTTCGTTGCCACGCTGGAGGTTGCGGGTTCGATTCCCGCCTCGATCAGCAGATATGGGACTAGAGGATTCTGAAGGAATTGTCAAGCATTATTTATTATACTTATTTATTTATTCCTAGTCGGTCACATCATCACTTACTATCATGGGAAATAGTCGCAGACCGAAAATATTTCTTATCTTTTAAAAAGGTCATTGTAAATTTTGTAAATTGACGGATTTCCCACCAAGCGGATCAAAACAGTTTTTGAAATTTCTGTAGGTCTCATACTTTTTCAAATATTTTGAAAAAAGACGAAAAAATATCCATATCCATCTCTGAAGATTGGAATCAAATGAAAGGTATTAGTTTGGACATTTCAAAACAGTTTTTGAAAATTCTGTAGGTTTCGTACTTTTTGAAATATTATGAAAATTTTCGAATAAATACCCATTCAGCCCCGCCCCACCTTTCTCCGAAGATTGCACAGCGATCCATTCAAAATGTATGGAGCGTTTGTAGATATAGATCTACATTTTACAGGAAAAATATAGAGGAGTCTGTGAAAGAACACTTTTTTAAAAATGGTTAAAAAGAGGGGGGGGGGGAGATTTTCAAAAGGGGAGGCTACTCCACTGAGATGAAAGGTATCGGTTTGTACATTTCAAAACAGTTTTAAAATTTCTGTAGGTTTCATACTTTTTGAAATATTTTGAAAAACGTCGAAAAACTATTAAGTAAACGGCGTATGATGCTCACTGTAAAAGGTACATTACGTCCCGTAGCAGTCAGTGCCCACCTTAATATGCACCGCAAGCAATCCTTTTCTGTACGACGTCTCTGGTATTATGCCCTCTAGAAATCCCTACACTGCGTCTTCATCAGTCCACTAGATCCAACAGTGGCATTGCTATTTTACTATAAAAGCTTTCGTAGTTTCACGAATTCATTATGGATGTAGGCAGGTTAACGTCGGTGTTCGTCCAACATAAACTAGGTTCGTAGTTAACCCGCTTACATTTACTATGAAGTAGCAATGCTATTTGGCGACAGAAGTTGACATACTGCAAAATATATTTGACTGTTACAGCCGTACCTAGACAGCCTGAGTCTGCAGAGAGCTGGTAAACAGTCGACAGCACTAGTTTAGTCCACGATTAGACTAATGACTTGTTGAGTGCTAACTCTTTTCGGCGACAAATTACCGCGGAACTGGGGTACTGCGGGGTAAAGTTGAACAAATCGGGAGCTTTTATCTCCAGCGGGAGAGGGAAACGCTTTGTTGTTTCGCTCGTTGTTTTTTGTAGGTGGAAAATGGCGAAATAGTGCAGGTTATTTTTCGTGCAGGCTATTTTTCTTTATAAATTTAGTATTCCCTGTTTTATAGGTAAATTAACTTCAATTTGTACATAGGTTTTAGTTAGAAGGAGTAACAATATATCCATAACCAGTAAACGTTTCACATTTGTAATAGGTACATATTTGATAATATTAAGAAGATTATAAAGTGATTTAACATAAATTAAAACCTATCAGATATTGATGTATCATGCAAACGTGCGCAGACCTATTAATCGCTGAAATTTGAGATACCCTAATGGTCAGGCCACAATTTGTTGAATCTACGGAAAGGGAATTCATAAATTACATCCTATTGAACATTCTAAATCCTAATTGCATTCAAAATATCCCAAATTCTTCCCCACAGAAGTAGCCCCTCCTATAGAAGAAGACCCTTGTCATAATTCATGAGAATTCCTCCATTTCCATATCGTCGTAAAAATCCCGCTGATCACCGATCGGGCGATGACTTTATAATGGCATATAAAACATCCGGGCATTATCCCTGTCCGGTGAGCGGAGGCATCGAGATGCAGAGAGAATGAGACGGTTCTAGGAAATAGGTATGAACAAACAAGTATTTATTTTATAACAGCCGGTTGCTCGTACGCTGATTAAGTAATCAATGATCAAATTTCTTGTCAAATACAGAATAAAAATAAAATAATTTATTCAAACTAACTTAGGACTAGAAGGATAACAAAGAGTTTCATCTTAAATTCTAATGGTATAAAACATGCGTGTGCCTGAACTAGGTCAAAATCTGTTTTTCAGTCAAAAAGAGTGCTAACAACAAATAAATTAAGTAATCAATATGCATACTTTAAAATAATTACTTATGCTACCTATACTAAAGTAGTTTAAATAATAAAGGTGTTTGCAATCTTAGGCCTAGTTTGAAACAGTCAATAAATGTTCTGTGTCATCATATGACATACGAATATAAATAAATCTTTGCTAAACAAAAGAGGACCAGGGCTCATCATGCCCCAAGATTGAGAAGTTTAGAAGTTTTTAGTTCAACTCATAGTTAACATCTTAGTTTAACCTCTGTGTATAATTTTATATCTCTTGCGCCGAGGTCCGCCGGGGTCTGCCGGGGTCCGCAACCTTCAATTGATTGCTCCTGATTGCTCCTGATTGCCGGCGATCGCGGGAATTGCCGCGTTATTGAGTTGGGATGCACTTGCGACTGCAATAGACTTCCATTTATATTAATCCTGATTGGACCAAATTGTTTCCCGGGTTATGAGGATTTTATGAGAAACATCAAGTTTTATTGAAAAGCACTAGCGAGTTCTATTCAAAAATAGAACTAACTTTTAATCGAATCGTGAAAATGGTTAAATTGCATGTTGGCCGAGTGATGGCACATTGACCTACTTAGGTATAAACAACCAGAGAGCTTGGCCGACACGGAACGGCTACTTCCCAGTTACTTCCCACAACTACCAATATTATCATAACAATCCATAATTAATTACTTCCACAATCTTTAAACACTTAGGTACACTTTTTACGTCTCTTAAGCCGGGCTGAGTTTTGAACAGATTGTAGAATTATAACAATGCAGTGAGCATCCAAACAACCAACTTCACTAAACTTCACTAAACATTGACCCAGAAACCCAATTCCCAAGTATTTAAAACTGAAAAACACATTTTTTGTAAATAACATTGTTCTTGTTAATTTGTCTGTCTTGGTCCGGTCGAAGTTCCCCGCTCCCGCGCCACCCGGGAAATTAATACCTGGCAACTTTCTACATACCTTATGTGCGGTGCTTGGCTGCGCTCCAGTCATAATAAAACAAATGGCTAATTGATTTTTGCATGGTTTTTCTTTGTTTACTTCTTTATTGTTACAAAACTTGCAGCAGAAGTTTCTATAGTGATGTAGTTTTTCTTTTCTTTTGCTTGTAAGCTTATTAAGCTTGTCCATAAAGGGCAGCTACACTCAGTTGAGTGACATATTCAATAGCATTATTCTTAAGGAGTTGTTTAAGAATATGCTACGAATCGATTTGATTACTATGTGTCGTAACACCTAGCTGCGATAGCTACGAAGCCAACAACGCATCTTCAAAATTTGCTTAGGCGTAGCACCTTGCTACGGCGTAGCACCTTGCTACGGCGTAGCACCTTGCTCCGACAGTTACAGAGCGTAGCACTAAGCTACGACATACATGTAAAAATCCACAAAATCCACACCACAACAAAGCATTTTACTAAATTATATTTGTTGACACCTGCCAACATTTCCAAGCTATCCGCGCTTAATATCATAGGTTATGTGCGCGCATAAAATCGCTCCAAAAGTTTTCGGAGCGATTTTATGCGCGCACATAACCTGTTTACCGGCGCGGCGGCGTCGATAGCGAAGCCTCTTTAACAGAATTACCGCTATACATTTAGCTACACTAGGCACTACATAGTTAGCTACGAGCTAGGTACTGGGACGCGCTGTAGCCTGAGGGAGGTTTTTTTTACCGGACAGTGGTAACGTTTTTGTGGACCTAAATCAGTGCTAGCGTCTAGTGATCTAGTGACTCAGTTTGCTTTAGAACTGGTAAGAATATTGCTAAAAAGGTAAATGTATAATCAACCCCTCAGTTTTCGTGGTTGATTTATCGTATCGTAGTATCGTACACTTATGTTAACGAAGCATAAATCTGTAGAACTAAACATAATACACGGATAATACAGACGAGCTGTTACACAAGCAACTCCTACGAGTAGTTGTTTTTTTATTAAATTTACGAATTATCTAGGTTCGTTTAGATATAATTTAGTTTTAATTAGTTTCATTAGTAGGTAGTTAGTTTGTTATAATACGGGACCGACATTGTCACCAATGACTCAAACTCCCCTAAATAAACAAGAATAAAATAGAATAAACTTTTCCAGCTCCTAGGTTCTTCACCTAAACCGATGGACGGCCACTGCTGGACAAATGTACCCCCAAACGTAGTCGACGTCCGATCTATATACGATAATAACCGGATCAACGCTACACGCATCAAGTGGTTTTCCAGGACATTCACCAGGTCATCGGTCCATCTTGTCAGGGGTCTGTCCACGTCACGCTGTCCGGTGCGTGGTCTCCACGCGAGAAGTAGGGCCCCAACGATCACTGGGTCCTGGCATCTAGTATCTATAGAAAACACATGATAAAATTATGAAGATCCTTGTGTAACAACGCGGAACCCCAAATTCTGTTAAACATTATCAACCAAGTGAAGCGGCTATAATTTCCGGCTATCCATGTAATATTAACGTGACTTCTATATAGCGGATTAGTAGTAGGTGTTATGTTGGTGTTATGTTGTGGAGTTTTGTTCTAAAGTTGTGGAACTTTGTTGTTGGTGGAGCGCAGCGTACGATGGGAGTAAATAATGTTTACTCACATTTGCCTCTTCAAATAACAAAAGCTTCCTGAATATAAAAATGTTGGAATCGTTTGATTTTCAAAAACATTTCATGGACCTTGTGTTATGCTGACATACTTAATACGCAATACATTAAATAAAGTAAAAAAAGTACAAATAATATACTACATCATTTGCAAGCAAATTTCAACAGTGATTTTCGCCTGCTTCCTTACTAGACTATCCCTGGCAGGCAAGCCAATATCGAGGAAGCCAGACCACAATTCTCTGCAAATATTTTTCTTAATAAATATATACAAAGACATTTTTATTGCACATAGAAAATACCCAGAACAAATATCTGCAGACAGTGCACGTATTTGTCCTGCGGCAAGAATGAGACCTGCTACTTCTTGCGTCCCCGGCGGAACTTTGCTCGCTGCGCCACAGAGGTCGACAGCCTGTACAAACCAGCGAGCTAGGACTACCTGTGTGTGGATGGACCAATTCATTATATTTTTATTTTTACTAGATAGTAAAATTGCTCAGACTCACGAAACAAAGACTAGCCTGCCGTCTATTTATCGCGGAAAATCCTGTCAAAGAAAATAACAGAATATTTGGATATTTCGATCAAATTTTCCCAAAAATAAGCAGCACAAAATACCGTCAACCATAGCCAGAGCCGAGGCTTTTCATCAAACTTATTGAAGTGATGTTACAATAAAGATGATGATTTATGATAACCCTCGCCAATGCCATAAAAGAACAGACGCCCGCCCCGACCGTTTCGATATATCGAGAACGGCTCTACCCTTATAAAACTATAAATAAAAATTATTTTATTTGTCGCTAGGTATCGGTTTTCGAGGGGAGCCTCAAAGGTGGAAATTGAATAGAAGACGGCGAAAATAATGTGATAGAAATACGTAGGTATTACGGGTTATTGGCGGAGGAATGGAATGGCGGCCTTCGGGACGTAATCTTAGAATGGAGTTAGTGCCTTGTCCAGACACATTTTATTTTATAACTAGATTTCGCCCGCAACATTGCACTAGTTTTCCGGAATAGGAAGTAGCCTAAATCCTAACCGGAATACCATCTCTATGCCAAATTTCATTAGAATCTGTTCTGCCGTTCAGCCGTCAAAAGGTAACACTCGGAGCGAGGAGCGAGCGACAGATTTCCTTTCGACTCTATAATATTAGTTGGGAGGTTTGCCATCTCACACAGCACCATCTGGCCAGTCTAGAGAGCAGTAGTAGAGCTTCTATACTACATGGCTGATATACAATACAAGTAATGCAAATTTTCAATATACAAATAGGACAGAAACACCCTGTTCCGGCACACATATTTACAGACCAGAAACATTTGTCTCTGGGTGGGAATCAAACCCGCCACCTACATTCTTCGTGAACTTTCGTACATTGACCTCAAAGGTCGTTCTGGATATTTTAACCACAGACAATGTGGCTACTCTCTACTCTCTAGTGAAATAGTGTGTGATTTATCACTGTGTTTGTTGTTTCATCAAACAATTACCCAAAGACCTCCGCTCTCAGTTAATTAGCTATGGTTCGGTCGAGTCGCGAACTGCGCGAGCTCCAGAACCAAATGATTAAAACAACTTGTACAAACACCTTGCTGTAATCATACGCCGTGGAACGTATAGGTTTAGTGTGGGGCTCTGAAACTAGCGGGCATGACAGAATGTAATCGGACGAGCTCTGTGGTGCGGTGGGCGAAGGCCTACATGAGACGCAGGAGGTTGTAGGGTCGATTCCCCCCTCCGGACTGTTTATAGGATCTGCAGATATTTGTTCCGGATGTTATGGATGTTTTCTATGAAAAATAAAAAAAAATCTAGAATCTATGCATATTGTATGAAGTATATCAGTTATCTAGCACCTATCTATATTTTTTTATAAGCCTACAATCTTACATATAGATTTTTTACTATATGCCATCGATCTAAGTAAATAAGGGAGATGAGGCGTTAGCTTCTCGAAAATGGAAGGCTCAAATTAGGTGCAATTAGGTCCACCCACCTCAGTCATAGTCGGAACGGCAGCGTTCGTGTTACGCGTGCTTGCTACGACGTATGTACTTTAGTGTAATTTATTGACTAAAGTTGACTAAAAGAATAGTATTTTATATATAATGCGCCTTCGATATAATGATGAGCGAACGAGGGCATTGTTATAGAACAATACCCTCGTGTTTCATCATTATATCGACCGCGCCAGGTGCCACATGCACTGCGGACCCACGATACCCCTGGCGATACCCCTGGTGGTATCGTGAGTCTTTTAAAATCAAACGATACCCCCAACAGAGAAAGCGATTTTGTTTTATACTATTTAGTGATAAGTAACATAGATATTCTGTGTATCATTTTGCCTGACAAAGTTAAATATATTTTGTTCCTTTGTGTAAAATGTAAGTACCTTTATATATACCTAGGAACTTAGGAACTCAATGTTATTGCCAAGCATAATAGCTCAATCGTTAGACTTACCTATATCAATTGGACTACTACCTACCATATATTATGCAAGTGGTGTTTACCTATAAGCGGTTTATGCATATATCAATAATTTATAGTTACCTACTTATAATGTCCTTATTCTGTAACTTTACTTTTTCTTGCAAGTTGGTATTTTTATAAGATTTATAGATGTAAAAACTCTCTGTGTACGAAACCATTGGTAAACCTAATAAAGAAAATAAAAATAAATTACAGCGAGTTTTTTCGCGTGTTGTAACGCATGCCAGTTATTTCATATTTCATATTTATTTATTGCAATCACTGTGTACATTTTTAGGTCTTAATATCTAGGTAATGTATAAGAGACACAATGGTACCCTAGCAGGGCGTGGCAATAGGTACTGAGAGTGGAGGTGGGCCGGGTTTCTATAAGAATCTCAGGTTGGGTTTTAGCAGGAAAATATAATTCAATAACTTATGTTTTTAGTGAATATGTACGTTTTTATAAAATATTGTATAGGTTGCAATGTAAGTATTGATAACGCATTTTTATTAGTAGGTATTTTTATTTTATTATTTTAATTTGTCGCTGAAGAAGTCATTTAAATCATAATAGCATTTATGTAAAAGGTATTGTTTTAATTTGGTTTCAAATATTTGGTCTTTTTCCTCGTCTTTTAGTGTATCCGGTATTTTATTATAAATTTTAGAAGCCATGGCGTTTGGCCCAGAACTTCGCATTTTTAGTTTTGACTCGGGTAGTGTGATTTTGTGCTGATACCTAGACGGATAGCGTCGCGGTAGGTCAGTTGTCGAGTAAGTGCTGGGAGAACGAGTCATATCTACAGATATAACTCAGGTCTATACTATAAGCAAACATTTTAACTAATGGAATGAAAAAATGAGGTAAAATATTCTCAAACTGGTAAAGGTTATGATAATATCACGAAAGCGTACTTTCCCCGCTGAGTTCATGGCCCGACTGCTCGTAATATGCTCCCAACTCAGTATCAAGCCTACTTAACGTTATTATCTCACTTCGGCCCACTTTGAATTAGGCATTGTCTTCCAACTTCTGCTCGATTCCCAGCGAGCGCGCTCTTTAACTTCTGTGCAGAGTTGTGAGGCATACACGTCACTGAATATATTTAAAAACTTCTAGCAGTTAAGGACTTGGTTTTATGATGATATTTTACAAAACCAGCAATGTATTGTGAAAATGTTTCTCAAGGGGCGAAACGATAGTACACTATTTGGGAACAAAATATCAATGACGATCCGTAGTTCAAGTATAATTAAATATCTTTTTTATTTATCTTTAGATTATGAATTTGATGGACGGATACAGTTGGAAAAAATAATCTTAAACGTAAAAAATGAGTCTTACTTATCACATGTGTGTCAATTTCTGAGTTAACTGTAAGACTGTGCTTGGTGATACGGGACCAAAATTTATATTACCAATTTAATTAATGTAGATTTTCAAGAAACCGCTTTAAATACTCAGGGATCTATTTAAGTCCTTACTATGAATTTAAAGTTCATTACCCTTGTGCGTTATGTTGTAGGCATTAACTTTGAGGGATGTAACGCCACTTCTATGCCTTATATTCCGTGCGGCGAACTAATTAGTAACAATATTTTGCATTGTGTGCTACGGAACACTCGGGAACTTTGTTATCCCTATCTGCTATCTCTCTCCTTCTGTCCGAGAGGAAACGAGATGGCTAATTTTCAAGATATGTCAGCGAAATCTAATGAATCATGTCCGCAAAACATTGAGATAAATAAGCAAAAGTTGTGATTTGAAAGAATAAGGTCGAACATGGCCACAACACGAGGCCTCTCTTTTGTTATTTCACTTCTAGGGATTCAACGCGAGACAGAAATAACTTAAACTTTGAAAGATCCAATGCTGATAAAAACCTAAACTGGAATACCTACCTAAATAAAATCAAGATTATTTTTCCAAGCACAGTATCTAGTTTGAAATCGAACTAATTCCTACCATCCGTATCAAAGAGTTTGGCCTTTGTGGACTATGAAAAAGCCTTTGACTCTGTCGAAACCTGGGCTGTTCTGGAATCCTTACAGCGATGCCAAGTAGACTATCGTTATATCGAGGTGTTGAGATGTCTCTACAAGGCCGCCACCATGTGCGTCCAAGTACAGGGCCAGCAGTATAAACCCATCCAACTGCGCAGAGGAGTGAGACAGGTGGATGTTATATCCCAGAAACTGTTCACGAGCGCGTTGGAAAATATGTTTAAGACGCTGGACTGGAAAGGTAAGGGCATTAACATAAACAGCGGCTACATCTCACACCTGCGATTCGCTGATGACATAGTTTTAATGGCGGAGTCGCTAGAAGAGCTGAACTAGATGCTGGACGGCCTAGCCTCAGCCTCGCGACGCATCGGTCTCGGCATGAATTTGGATAAAACCAAAGTAATGATCAATGGCCTCATTGATCCGGGACCGGTCGTCGTACATGGCCACCTTCTCGAAATTGTGTCCGAGTATACTTACCTTGGGCAAACTCTGCAGTTAGGTAAAAATAATTTTGAGAAGGAGGCCAAGAGGAGGATCCAGCTAGGCTGGGCAGCGTTTGGGAAACTACGTCGAGTCTTCTCGTCATCGATACCGCAATGCTTGAAAACGAAAGTTTTCAATCAGTGCGTCCTACCCGTCATGACCTACGGAGCTGAGACGTGGACACTCACGGTAGGGCTGGTCCATCAGTTCAAAGTCGCTCAACGAGCTATGGAAAGAGCTATGCTCGGAGGGAAGGATAGAATTCGTAACGAATACATACGACTGAGAACCAAAGTTATCGACATAGCTCAAAGAATTAGCAAGCTGAAGTGGCAGTGGGCCGGCCATATCTTGCGAAGAACCGACAACCACTGGGGTAAACGTGTTCTTGAGTGGAGACCACGACTCGGCAAACGTAGTGTAGGACGCCCTCCGGCCAGGTGGGATGACGATCTGCGAAAGACTGCAGGCAGATGCTGGATGCGGCAAGCTGAAGTGACGTTATGGCGCTCATTAGGGGAGGCCTATGTCCAGCTGTGGACTAGTATAGGCTGATGCTGATGATGATGTAAAGAGCAAAGAGACTAGCTCGCGAAGAATTTAATCACATTCAAATCCTGAGCAGGTGCAGAGTGGAACTCGCCAATTCTGGAATACAGGCGCCGATTCATACGAACACATACTAATCAGGAATTAATTAACTGCCATGCACTGCCGTCATAGCGCAGTTCCAGTTCAGAACTTGAACTGTGACCGGCCCCGATCCCGTATGTTTAGTTTAAATGAAAATTAATTTTAGTGAATAAATGCTGGTCGAGTTTACGGCGAGCCTTTGACTCGCATTGTACAGTAGGTACAGTACAGGCTGTATAATGTCGTCACTCGGCCTGTTCTCAGCAATGAGGCCCTCTTCTGATGCATATCCTAATCTAATTTTCAGCCACGCACGGCGGCCAGTCTCCACGGATCATAGCGATGTGTGCTGGACATTAATTATAGGCCAACAAGTTACAACACCGTTTAGCACATTCACTGCCGATACATGGAGGTGGACGTGACCATCTGCGTCTTCGGCCACATTATACTGTTAACCTAATTGGATAAGGTAAATTAACAGCGCATCAGCATTGCCATACAGCGTGGCAATGCAGCCAGCGTCTTGGGGACGCTTCCGACTGGTATTGATATGGATCAGTTGAGCTACCTGTAGACTGTTTGCAACAGTATGCAGTTAGCTCAATTGTCTCAATTGTAAATACTAGTATAATTTTCTTTGTGGCATAAAATATCTCGCTCATTTTGAAATGCTTTTCTTCATACACCGACTTAAACAAATCAATCATTTCAATGGGTGTTGATAGATGTGCTGGATTTCGCGGGTAGAATTTCTGATAATTTATCTAATTAGGTACATATTTGTTATTTGAAAATTAAAAAACTTATGTATTACATGTAGTAGGTACCAAAAATTGTTTGGTTGCTGCGAGTCAGGTATTCTTTTATAATATACATTGATGAGGAAAACAGTTTCCAAGTTTCGGAAAACGATGAATGAAATTTACAGATTTCATTCATCGTTTCAAGTCTACATGTAATATTTTGTAATAATATTGCCAACGGTTGCTAAAATACAGAACATTTTCGTTTAAACTTAGTTAAAAGAAAATATCGTCGTAATTTCTGAGAACGATGAATTAAATGTGTGATCGTTATCAAAGGGGAATCTACATGTAAAATTTGTATTTCTAGTGCTAACGGTAGCTGAGATACAGAGCATTTTTGTTTCAACTTTCCACTCCTATTTGAAACTCTTAAAGTGCGAATTTTCAAAATTCCTCATCGACTCATCGGATCCATGAATGAGAAACAGCCGATATCGGCCGAGAGCAGCGCTCGTAGCAAAACATTTGGTTTAGTGCACACAATATCTATTTATAGAGCCGGATTTCATGTTTGTGTTAGACTTGCGCAAACTACGCTTTGGCTGCCACCGCGCACAAGCGAAAGCGATCTTACTTATTAATAAGCTTGAGGCTATTTGCCAATTATAATGATATACCACTGATGGTAATGCTAAAGGTGTGCATATCATCACCATCAGTGGTATTCGTCTAGGTTAGCGAGCAACTTTACATTTCTGTTCTATCTTTGAGATTTTGAACATCACCGACTGCTATTATGCTTGCATGATCGATCAGAAAATATTTCCGTAATATGTACCTACCTAACCAACTGCTAAAACTGTAATCAATAATATACAATACTAATTTATTCTGAATTAAAAAAATCGAACATTGTATAATTCTAGATAAATATTTTAGAAATAGGTAGGTATTAAAAGGAGACTTCGTACTTTGGTTCCAATTGTATTTTTCAATCTAAGGCACAAGGTTGGTTTTAATTATTATTTTCTGACCCTTCCCGCCGCGCCGGCCGCGCCGCCCTTGCCGTCGCGCTGCCGCCGCGCCGCCCAGGGCTGCCAATCGTCACAATTCCACCCATCAGGCGAATGTTTTCTCTTACAACACGCCGCGTCACATGAATCATTTATAAATGCAAATCGCCATTGTTTCCAACTACCCCGATTATTCACGTTCGGTTATCTTTGACGTATTGAAGCCGGATTTGTAGCAGCCCTGATTTATTTAGGCCTCCAGTTATTTATGTGCCCGCTATTTGCAAAGCTTCCGTTAAAAATATGGCATTTGTTAACGAGTGAACAAATGATTTGATTGGACCAAATCGGCCAGTTGCTAAAAAGGTTCAGGCTTCGCTCCATAAAAATGTGTAACGAATAACTTTGGAAGTGAACCTGATACGAATATTTTTATTTTTATTATTGGAACTTTGTCAAGGGATCAAATATCAGTCGGCTGCACAAGGACCTGGTCATACTTAGCAAAACATTGTTAAATAAAATGCGGCTAAGACAATTTTAAATCGAACAGCTAAGGTATGCATCTTATGATTGCACTCGTGTACAAACGTGAAAATCATTCATAGTTTTAATGATTACTTAATAAAGCAAGGGGTAAAGTCTACCCGCCCCATAATTTCCCAGTTTGACCTCAGGACCGTCTCCGCTAAGCCTAGTTCACCCACAACCCGTCATGCTGCCTACACAGCCGCAGCCTCGTTCATCGTTCATCTCATTTTAAACCTTAAGTCTTCGTCAAAGAGTACCATTTCACATGGGTTTCCTTCATCGCACAACCAAAATAACTCAGTAATTCATCTACAGTGGGTTGCCAATTGATTTAGAAGATAATAGGATTTCCACGAATTTTGATTATTAATGAAGACCGCCAACGTTTCACCTTTGATTAAAAAACATCACAGCAAAGGTTCCTAGTAGGAATTCGTGAAGATGTATTCTTGGAAAAAAACTTGATATTCCAATAGACTAAATGTACATTATGTAGGTTTGAATTCCACTGATTTATAAGTAGGGTAAAATTGGGGCATCTGGATCAACAGTTTTCAAGTATTCAGTTTTCACACGTTGGAAAACTGAATACTTAAGAACTGTTGATCCAGACGCCCCAATTTCACCATTGATCTATTCAAGTTATAAAGTATTCATTCAATCTAGTCAATCTACTAATCATAGCAATTCTAAATATTCAAGTTTTCATCTATTCATGTTCTATGAACCTAAACTATTCAATTTCCTCTTTTTTCCTATGATTTAAATGGGTAAGGTATCTATTCTAATCAATGAAACTAACACAAAGCTTAAAACATTTTATTTTGATCACACCATTTTCTCAAACAAAGTACATTTTTCAGAGCACAAATCTTATCATGACAAGCACAGCAATAAATATCTTTCAAGTCCTCATAAGTTTTATACAAGCCTGGAAGACTGGGGCAATTAATATCTTCTAAATCATAAACATACACATTAGGTGATGCATTCAAGATATCTCTTATCCACGTTACTTTTTCTTTTCCTTTCGTAAAGATTCGATGTTTTCCTTTTAAAAGGTTTACAATGATTTGTTTATGATCTTTATAATGAATGAACCCTTCATCCCAAAATATACCTCTGTTTTTTTCTATCCAACCAACATGTCTTCTTTCAGTTTTACTTAAGCTATAAAATGGAGATGGTGGTTTGAATAATAAGACAACTGCATGATGTCTCCCGAATTGTACAGCAATTTCTTTTAATATAAATTTATTTTCATCTGTTTTGAAACCTTGCACATCCACAATGATGCTCATGATAATTTCCGAACAATATTACTGAGCGGTTTATATTCTATCACTCGTTCATTAAATATAAGACAATATGCTGATGTATTGTCAGGGATGTCAGATGTAGTTTCAATTTCTAAGCGTACATCAACAGGTCCAGTCTTAATAGTATCGTTTTGTCGTGAACAATCGATGACAAATAATGGTGCTTTAGCTTTAAATTGTTCTAGGTCAAACAATGGATCAACAGAACGGTTGTAATAAGACTGACGGAATTTAGTGTACATTTCGTATAATATACTGTATTTGTTGTCATCAAATTTCAAATTCAGTGCCTCATAAGGAAAATATTGTGAATTCAGATACAGTGTGACATTAGTAAGTTTACAGTGATCAAATTGTGAACAGTCTGCTGATTTAATGTTTTTTCTATTTGTTTGCAGACAAAAGATTACATAGCGAGGTTTTTCTAATTGCGATGATGTTTTTATTGACCATGAATGCTTTTTAGTTTTAGGTAATAAAGGATATTCATATAAATCCCAATTTCTGAAAGCCATTTGAATAGCTTTATCTTTTTCTAAATGTCTGAGAAGGGACAACCTTTCTCTATCTGATACCTTAACTTGAGGTACACGCCATTTTATTCTCTGTATATCTATTTTAATATCTTCTTTTTCTAAAAGTTTAACGCTATTAATGTTACTATTCGCTCTATTTAGTATTAGCTCATGTTTACAATTCATTATGATTTTATTATAATCCTCAGCAAATCCTAGTATTTTACTAAGTGGAATGTTGGCGCTGAAATAACCATTATTTTTAAACCCGTCTAGTTTCCACCCCCACATGGCGGATGCTTTATTTTCGCCGGGATTCATAGATACGTAAGATTTAAGAGTAGATGTTATACCAACATTTTTTGATCGGTCAATTTCAATGCCATTCATTTCATAACGTATATCTTGAAACAAAAACATAAAAGGGTTGTTGGTAAACTCCACAAGTTTTTGAATGGGTAGCTTATCTTCCCCCATTATAGTCGCCTGTCCTTCCACATATATGAAACTTGCTGATGGTAATAAATATACATCCTGTTGATGGATGGGGATTCTGATTTCATCATTTTCTCTAAAACTGTTGTTATATGGGTTATAGGTATGAATCTCATAACCTTCGATTGAATTATCAATCTGCGGCAAATCCAAAATCTGAAGAATACTCATAGTTTTAATCCAAGAGCTTTCAAGAATAGTTTGTTATTTTTAGTAATTTTTTTTCTTTTCACAACTTTAACACGTCTTTCTACTCGAACACCTTCAAGTTTATTGTCACAGTTTGCAGTATCGCATAAGGTTTTATAAAATACAATCATTTTGATTTTCTTAAATGAAGACGCAGCTGTATAAGTTGTTTTCTAAAATCAATGAGTCTGTCGTTTTCATCCACTATTCTCACAGTAAGCGAAGACAAGTTGTTTTTATTGATTGGAAAGTATATGATGTTATTCGGAACTTCAATGTATTGATATCCTGGTGGTGTGTTCGGTATAAATTCATGAATTATATGAGAAGGTAAACCGTTAATGTATGAGCCATTTATAAGATCACATTCGATTCGTATCATAGACAGTGATGGAATGTTAACAAAACTCTCTGACTCATGCCATTTATTGGCTTCTAGTATTCGTTTCCCAAAGCCTAAAAGCTGACCTATGCTATTATCTTTCTCAAAATGAACAGTCTTTGAACAAAACAAAGAACACCTCAGGGTGTTATTATTAGGTTTTAGCATGATGCTAGATTTAATTAAATTCTTTGATAAATAATCTTCAATGTCATACAAATCATAAGTTCCGTCAGGTATTTCAAGCTGTTTACAATCATCATCGTAAATAAATAAGTTGTTTGAGCTATTTACGTTAGGTACTGAATTTGTGGTTGAAAAGTATAACAATGCACATTCATATTGCTCGTTTAATTGTAATGAGGGATGAAAATATGATTCGAGTACAGATTCATTCCCCGTGATGGTAATTGTTGTAGACATGATTGAACACTGAAGTTTTCATCATTATTGATACTATTTTATAGTCAGTGCCTGTCTCATTTCCAAAACTCTTTTAGAAAATTTAAACAAAGATGTCCACAATTAAATGGATGCTCTTGTTGAATATTTGAATAGTTGTAATTAATGCTTTGTCCGATATATTGTATTAATTCAATAGGTGGTCTCAAATTTCCATAACTATCAAAATATTCTACATAATCTCTAAATTTCGCGTAGGCTACCCAATGTGTACCTGAATTAGTAGAGCTATCTAAATTCATAATACCACACTCTTTTTTATTTGGATGTTTCGGTAACTGATCTCTCATAAATACTCCTCGAAAATATGGGATTTTATGCGAATGGTTAATAATATCGATGTTAGTGAGAGCTCGATTAGGTAGCCTACTATTTAGTTTTTTCGTTGCGATAAATGTAATCTAAAACCGTCTTTATGAGGCTCAAGATTTAGGCCTTTCCCAATACTCATAGCTTCTATTTTTTCATTATGTCTCTTTTGTTCAGCTAGACGATGTTTGGCTTCCTTACATTCATTGATTGCTTTAACGATCCCAGAAACACCGCCGCTCAAGCTACCTGCAGCTGATAATCCCGCGAAAATTGCTATCAAAGGTAACACTCCACCACTCTTTGGAACAGGAATAATACGTGGAAGTTTTATACCTAGTTCTGATGACATTTCTTTTGCAGCAGCAATGGCTAACTTAATCGCCATTTTTTTACATTTGGGCTTGAGCTTCTTTAAGGTATTTTTAGTATGTGAAATCACTTGTTTTAAATGTTTCTTTAAACCACATCCTTCACTACGGGTCACATCTGATGATTTCTTATTTCCGGAACCAGAAGCCACTTTCATAAGCATGGCTTTGTTCACTAAATGAGCTGCCATTTTTTCTTGCAAGCTTGCATTCGCAGCACCAATACGTTTCCTAGCCATCTTCATTAGTTTAATATCAGCTAAATGACGATCGCTTAAAGATGATGATGCGTTGTAAGCTAAATCGTGATCTTTACAATATTCGTCTAACTTATTTATACCTCTTTGGTTTCTTTCAAGTCTTTTCATAAGCTTAGTTCCTGGCCCACAGTAATTATACCCTGGTAAATGAACTTCGAAAGGTAAATGATTTATTAACCAATTAATAAGACTGCTTCCTTTCATAACCTGTATTAGACTGAACTTAAAATAGGAACATGCTTACTTAAATTATCTTTTCTCTTATTTATAAAACATTTGTATTCTTAATCCAACTGTTTTCACTCATTGGTAGTCCTAACCATTTGACATACACTTTGTTTTTAGATTTTTTCAACACCTTCTCAACAAGATAAATGTCCGGATATTTAGTTTTCTGCAATTCTTGTACATAAAAAGACCCTAAAATTGGTTGATACCTCATATCTTCTAATAAATATGTAGCTGGATCTGTGTTTTGTGTTTTTCTGATTTTGAATATTTCTGTCGACCAATTAGGCGTGTATCCTTTCTGAAAAGTACCTTTGTACTTACTGATTCGCACGAAATCACCGACTTTTAGATTATTATTTTTCTTCTTTGATGATGAGTTCAATTTTGCAATTCTTTCAATTATCTTTATTTTATTACCATCACTTACTTCTAGAGGCTTACATCCAATTGTCTTGTGATATGAATCATTGTACGATGCTATAATTTTATCTAAAGTACCATCAATCCATACATAGTTACCATTCATACCAAACTGTTTAAATAGTTTTGTCTTTATTGTTCTAATGAATCTCTCTGCTATTGAAGCTTTCTTAGTGGAAAAAGTAGAATAATGATTTATGTGAAATGTTTGAGTAAGTTGTTTTATTTTATTGTTATAAAATTCGGTCCCCAAATCAGTTTGCAAGTTTTTTGGTATGAAATTTGATTTAAATAAACTTTGAAACGCAGCATATACTTCATCTTTGGTCTTACGTTTTAAAGGAAATGCCCAACCGTATTTTGAAAAGGTATCAATCACCACTAAAACATAATTGTATCCATTATTAAATTTTGAAATTGCTTGTAGGTCGATTAAATCTGCTTGCCATAGATCATTTATATCTTTCAAAATCACATGTCGTCTAGGAAAGTTAACTCTTGCGGCTCTGTAAATTTCATTTACGACGCCGACCTTGCTCATTTTTAAGAATGGTTTCTATGTTATGAATTTTCGTCACAATTTCATTGTTAAATTGTTCCACAGTTTTGATTTTACTCATAACCTTTTCTATTAAACTATCTACATAGTCTTTTGTACAGCAATCATCAGCATGAATAGGAATCTTCAAATTTTGTATACTTTTGTGTTGCGCACATAGATTACCGTCACTTGAATATTTGAGCAAACATTCATGTTTGTCATTATTTTTCTTAAACAGATGATGACCAAACTTATCAACATTCATGTTTGAAAAGCACTTTGATACTGAAGATACATTCTATTATTTTACTCTTTTATAATACCAGCTTCTTTCAATTCCTCGATTATTGACAAAATTTCATTATCATGATTATTGTTACCTGAATCTCTCGATGCTATTAACATTTTCAGTCTTTCAATAAGTTCATTGGGATCATCCCAAAAAATGAATTCAGTATTTGGTTTATATTTCTTTAAGGTAGGTAATCCAGTTCCTAATTTAGACTCTTTTAAGCTAAACGAAGCATCGTCATTCAAACTTTCTACGAACAGCGGTCTTATAATTTCACGATACTTTGTACTTTTATCACCTTTAATTTGCCCGCATGGATCATAATTCCTTTTATGAGCACTCGTATCGGTTAGAATGTATCTATAAGCTTTTTGATCACTACATGTAACCAATGACAAGTTCGGTGTTTTACGAAGCAATAGTTCTCGAAGACCAGGAGTCAATTCATAATTCTTGGCATTTATATTTATAATTTGCTTTGATGTGCTATTTGTAGGATCATTTATTACTTTTAGATTTACTTTTGTATTACCAATTAAAAAGCCAGATCTTTCTTTCCTAATTCCGAATGGTATATTTAGAGAACCTTCATAAATTTCTTCAATGTCTTCTTTGCAAAGTGATTTTTCTGAAGGTATAGTGTTGGTAAAATCTATATTATCACCTTTCACAGTTTGAATAGTGTTGTTTTCACTGTCTTCCGTGAAACTTTCTTCATTGTCATTTAAATCATGATAATCTGAACTACAGATCGAGATATTTGAAATATCTTTATCTAAGTTTTTATTTTTACGACAGTTCTTATTTTTCAGGAAGCATTCAGAATCTGTGAGGGCTTTTATTGGATCTGCTAGGGGTTTGAAAACTTTATTCAAAGTTAAATTAAGGTTATCATCTTCATCTTGAATTTGCTTGAGCTTACTTTTAATGGCACTGACTGACTTAATCAACTGTTCTTTAATATTATGCTCCATAGCATGAAAATGTATTTAAAAACAAAGCAGGATATACAACGTGTATGGTATAAAGTATTTATAAAACTGAATCTTCATCATACATTCTATGACCTTATATACACTGATCTTAATATTTCATTAATCAAGGTTAATAAAAATATCAAACCCTTTTCTATATCTACCACAGTTTAAGGGACAATCTTTGTTTATTATTAAAAAATTGTAAGGTTCTTTCCAAATCAAAGAACACATATTTTTAAACTTGGACCATTCCATATCTGAATTGATATGTTCCAAATACATATGTTTTAAATTCATTTCATCTTGCTTAAAAACAATTATTAGATTTGCATTATCACGTATTAATTGTTTAGGTACTTTTGAATAGGTTTGAGTAAGATAGAAGCAATCAAGCAACTGATGTCTTCCCATTGCAAAATAATTCCGAATATTTGTCTGATTCTCGCACGTAACGTCATCAAATATGATAACAGAATTTTTACGAGCTTTATTTGGATGTATTACTTCTTCATTCAAGTTAAAACAAAAAAATCTTATACCAGGAACTCTTTTCAATATTTCGTTTAAAAATAAGTACTTGGGTTGAAATGCTGTTTTAGAATATAGATAGATATTTTTAAACTTAAGACCATTCCTATCCAGTAGTAAACTAATCATAACATTTGTTTTACCACAGTTTGATGGCCCACAAATTATACATCGAATTGAATTTGGTAGAAGTTTACTATGCTTTATAGGACGATCATAGTCTTCTATACTTAGATTTTTTACTTCTAGAGAAAGGTTTTGCTTAATTAGTTTCATTATTAATGTAATTGTTGTAAATGTAGGGATCAGGTACTTATCTCACAGTTTGTAACTGGTTCTGATCATCAACTGAGTATGATTTGTTTAAGCAGCCTATTATATTCTGTTACTCATTATAAAAATCAGATAACGGTTACATTAGACATCTCGGTTACTTAGCAGATTTAATTAAGCCTGAAAATAAATATTAACTATTAGAATCTAATATAGGTAAAAAAAAAACAATCATTATCATTCCTCTTATTTATTCAATACACAAAACTTTGCTAGTCTAACAGAATCAAGACCTTAGCCTAAGGAATAGGTACATTTACTCATACTTTATGCTTATTCTATTAAATGCAACTACTTAAAATATTGTATCACAATGACCCCATGGTAGTGTGTGTATTTTATCATGCTGTATCTGTCTTTTATCATCATTACCACTAAGAAGTTTTTTATCTAATTGTTGAGTAAATAATACATGCTTAATAGATCTAATAAGTTTCATTCTACATCTAGTATTAATGTTACTATACAGGGTATCATGATAATCATCAATATTCAATCGATTGGTAACCGTCTTAGTTATTCCTTTTGCTTTTTTAATCTGAGATTTCATGCTATCAATACAATAGAGTTTAGCCCTTAAGCCAATAAATTCGTTTATTATATCACCTCCCATTTCATCTTTAAATAATCCTGGAATTTTTTCGTTTACTTTCGGAATATCATACACATTGTCTGGTACGAAGTTGCTCGTATCAAATTGTTCTATATTACATAACATATCTTTATAAAAATCTTCAGTAAATATTAAATACAACAAGCTATCGGTATCAGTATAACAGAGCTGTGCCTGATCTTTCGATGGATATATCTTTTTAATAAAATTATAATGAAATTGATACATGTGTTGTTTAGCGTACTCTAAAACAGAGAATCCGATATAAATAGGTCTATCTAATACAACTTTTTCTTTGTTTAACTGAATAGCAGCAAAGTTTTCAGAGAAAACATGAATACTTTTCAAATTTGGTTTCGATACCAACTTTTCAGCTGTAAGGTGTTTATTCGTTGAGTTTTGAGTGTCTTTCCATTTTGTTGCTAATTTCACATCAACTTGTTTGCTTTTGTTTTCTATAGTTTTACCAAAAATAGAATTATTAAGTAATTTAAAAAAGTCTTTTTCAAATTTGGTTTTCGATGACTGGCGGAGAGTAGTATTAAGATCGATGTATTGTTTCAAATAATTATCTTGTCTAAATCCTATAATTCGATGGATGTTTAGCAAAACCAGACCTTGATTTAAACATTCTTTTAAATGTACGTAATGTATTACGTAATTGAATTTATCATGCAGATTTGCAATTAATTTTTCAGCTTTGCTTCCTGGTGGAATATATTTTTCAGGCGCGAAAGGTAGATCCTTGTGTAAGTCATGCAAATGATCTGGATATGCTAGATCAACCTCTAAAATATAACCGAAATAATTGTCATCAGAAATATTCATCACATCAAAATATTTAATTTCTCGGCTTGATAGGAATCTAAATTCTGATATAGGATACATCTTTGTCATTGCATAACCATATAGATTATTGCAGTCTAAATACACTAGATAAGAAGATGGTTCAGATTTGTCGTACTGCGGCATATATTTATTAGAAGCTACTGCATGCCGTAGCGAACATTGTGCTAAGCCTCCTCTTATACCTTTTTCCAGCATTTGATACATTTCTAAATCACTTATTAATTCCAGTTTTACCTTAGTGTGAAATAGCATGGCATCCCAGCTTAGGCTAGGTGATGTTATGTAATATGCAGGATCAAGCTTATAATATAATAAGCTTGTCCTTCTAAAATTTTCAAATACATCACACAGCAGCAACACATCTGTTTTTAAATATAGATCTGTATATTCACCCAGATTTTTTATATTAAAATGATTCCACACCGCATTTGCATGCGAGTACTCACTTTCACTTATATGTTCCTCGGTTATCGAGTTGTAAAAACATTTTTTTATAGGTAATTGTGTTTCCTCAAATTTTGACCAGTTATTCATGTAATCATATGGATAAATACCCTTTTTTCGTATTAAATCAAATTGTTTACCTTTAAAACTTTTTGATAAATGCTGGAAATTACTGTCAGATAGACTTTTACTTAACAAATCAAGACTCGTACTTAAGAATTGAAAAGAATCAATAAATTTTATCTGAATCACTCCTTCCTTACATTCAATTTCTTTGGTAATAGACAAATACTTTTCTTTCGTTTTAGGAATTATTTTGATATTTCCTTTATGTCTGGTCAACTCTTCAATAAACAAATGTGAATCATACCCGCTTAGATTATGAAACACCACCGGAATAAATGAGCATTGTTTATACATCAAGTTGCAATATGAATGAGCTGCGCCTCTGAACTCAGATGTTATATGATCATGATCACGCACTTTGTCGTCAAATAACACCTCTTTACATATGTGACATACAGTAGCGTTACGATATTCCGTTTCCTGAGCAGGTGTTAATAAAGCCATTGGTTTTTTATCTGACAGAATAGTTTGAATTTTCTGAACATCTTGAATGAGACGTTTTACAAACACTTGAACGCAATCTTTACCTCTGTAAGAAACATACTTGTTCAAGTTTTGATCATGTGAACAACAAATATAAAATCCAAAGCATGAGGGTTGATGTAATTTTAGCGATTTTGTGTTTTCAGTGTTTATTTCATCAGTATTCAGCAAAAGACATTCAAAATCAGCATAAATAATAAAATTTATCTTTTGCTGTCTATTATAGTTCTTAAATTGTATAAAAGATGACTTTTCAGGCAGAACACTTTTAATGCCGTTACAATTATGAGACCTGTACTTATTCTCAGTAGAAAAAAATTGTAAGCAGGCTTCACATAAAAAACAATTTCCTTTATGATGAGTGATTTGACGTCGCACCAATCGTATTAGATCTTTTACTAAACAATAATGACCTTTGCCTTCTTTTTCTATGTAAAGCAAATTAAAATGATCGATCTTTCTTTTTTTAGTAAAATACAATGGTCCAGTCACAGAACTTTTGTTATCTAAGCCATAAACATTGATACTGATATCAGGATTGTTCATTTCAAATAATCGAATGTCTGAAGCAGTCGGTGGGAACATCATTCCCTTAATATTCAATATGTTAGCAAAATGTGGATAAGACTTCAATCTACACACATTATTCTTTACAGGAAACAGCCCTGCCATTATACTCCATATAAAACAATGATTATCATAATTCCGTATGTTGATACAACTTTTAGTGTTTCTTATAGACTGGGGTAGCTCAATGTAAGTACCACCTTTCATAGGACAATACTTATTTATGTTTATCTCTAAATGACTCATTCTCAAATAACTCCAACCAGACTCGCAATGTTCAAATTCTGATAGTTTCTCAATAAAATAATCAGTTAAGTTTGAAATAACTTCATTTAACTCAGTGCTTTGATAAATTATTTGATATTTGATGTTAAACGACTTCAATTGTTCCTCATTTGACTTGGGTAAAGTAAAATAAGCATACAGTTCAAAGTTCAATTTCAAACACTGATGCTTCTTTAGTGACATTGTTATCAATTTAATGATCTCATTTTGATTACTGCTCAGGATCGCCTCTACTGTGAGGTACTCGACATCCTTAGCAGGATTTAAACGATAAGTAACAATTCTATTTTTAAATGCTGTTGCAACTATGTCAATATTATTGAACTTAGTCTTTATCAAACAGTTTGATTTATGTAAATTGGTTCTCAAATGATATCTGTATTTATTCTCTGGTATCTCTATTTGACATTTTTCGCATTTAATCATTTCAGCTACTTGATCAGGATACAACATAGCTGTAAAAAGAAAAACATGATAATACAATCATTATTCTTTATTAATATTAACTTATCACCTACATAAACATGAAATACTTAAATACTATCGAGTAAATATTTTTATTTATTAATATAAACTTACCACCTACATAAACATGAAATACTTAAATACTATCGAGTAAATATACTTAAAAAGTCTAACCAGAGAGTAGCGATCAGAGTATTGAATTTAATGAATACAAAAACAGGCTCTCACTTCATCAACGTAAAGGTATATTACTGCATGCATTACCCATGCAATAAATCAGCGCGACAATCTGTGAACTCTTTTCTTGTTGCTCTGATGAATTCTGATAGATGGCCCCATGCCGGCGTATTGTCATCTGTGCGATTTTTTATCGTAATGACAGCATGGCGCCATCTATTCATGGGTTGGATATTTTGGATATCATTGCAGTTATATACCTTCAGCTCAACAAAGTGTGAGCCCGTTTTATGCATGTTCATTTGACGAGCAACCCCGTTTGCTACTCTTTTCGAGTAATATGACAGTATATCAAGACCTTTTTTTGCGGCCGGCATGACGGTGTCACCATCGTCATCGCTATCAGATCCAAACATGTCCCGAGCTAATGTTTTTGTAGAAGTACCGGGGCGAGGCACCTGATTTTTCTTTGATGCTGGTGTTGGCGGTGGTGGTGGCGGCGGTGGTGCGGGTGCTGATGTGGGTGGTTGCGGTGATGGTGGTGGTGGCGATGGTGTATATTCTTTCCTTGTTTTGCGTGCCGGTTCTGCAGAATTAAATGGTCTTGTAAAACTGTCCTCGCGAGCTCTACTGAATATGAAACAGTGCTGAAGTGCTTTTTGCGTTTCTTTTATAAATTTTTGGAGATATAACCATGCCTCAGTGTCACTATTCGTTCGATTTCTTATGACTGTTTCGCTCTGCATTAACTTTTTCTCTTGTGAGGGGGTGATCTCATCAAATTTATATGTTTTTAAAACTATAAAATATTCACCCATAATACTTGTTCGCTTGAATCGACAATATGCGTATCGTGAACATCTAATGGTGAATATCGATTGCTCTATATTATTACCGTATCTCCTGGCACGATGACGGTCCTCGTCCTCCTCACTGTCCGTCCCAAACAGCTCATAGGCAGTATAGCTCCGATGCGGGGTAACAGCAGGAAGCTTCCGCTTCCTCGAAGCTTGTTGATGCCGAGGACGTTCAACAGCTTTCTTCGAGCTCCTCGCAATCTCTTCATCGGATGGAATATTGAGGAGTGGTGCAGCAGAGTTCTCGGACCTGTGAACATGAGAAAGTTAATTAATTAAAATAATAAAAACTTACGAAAATCAATGCAGAATATTAGCTCAGGTAGATTGAAATGATTGAGCTGATTGAATAGATCTAATTATTCAAATGATTTGATTGCAGCGTTAATAATTTTCAATTTGTACTTACATTTTTTAGGCTTTATTATTTTCTTCAAACAAAAGGCTTCGGAAATCCAGACACAACTGAACCAGAATGGAACCCCATTTCGGCTTAAATACGCGGCCCGTTTTCTAAATATGGTAAGATTAGGATGCGGATTATTGCAACGCAAGCACTGCATCTCAAGATCAAAGTTCACATGCATCAAATTAGGCAAACGACTAATTGAATCACCTTTCTTTCCTCGCTGTGTGAAATCGGTTAGTTATTGTCATTATTTTTATCATCTGGTTACTATTTTTAACCCCCGACGCAAAAGAGGGGTGTTATAAGTTTGACGTGTCTGTCTGTGTATCTGTGTACCTGTGTATCTGTGTATCTGTGTATCTGTCTGTAGTATCGTAGCTCTCAAACGGATGAACCGATTTTCGTTTAGTTTTGTGTCATAGATAATTTTACCATAAGTAAATTTAAAGGATAAATACCGATATACCTAGGTATTCTAGTTTAAATTTATAAATTTATGTAGGTTATTCAATTTTGTAATCCACTTCAACATTCAGTCAGGACAAACTTCAAAGCGTAGTATAGTTGACATAGTAAATAATTTACAGAATAACATTATTTGGTTTGATCATGCCTTGGAATATTTGTATTTGCTAGGCGCTAAAGGTTGATTTTTAAAGCTTTTTAAATGGTTTATTTATCGTACTACCTCGGTAGGTACCTACTAAATTTAAAAAGTACCTAAATAACTGACTGTTAATTGTTTTGTGTTAATTTAAAAGTTGTCTTACTACAGTAGTTTATACTATGTTATTGTAATATTAGCTGCTCATCTGTTGGAACCTTGTCCAGCTAAAATTCTAGGGTAAGGTTTCAAAGCAGCTACGATGCGTGTCGTTTTATAATATTAACCAACTTTAAAATAGAAGAATGTTTTAATAGGTATCATAATTTTGTAACACTAGCGGCCCGTGCCCCCGGCTTCGCTCGGGTTTACATTTATTTATCTATATAAATGTGGCCTATGTTATTCAGGGATAACGTAGCATTCTAAGGCTGAAAGAATCGTAATTGTAATCGGTCCAGTAGTTTTAGAGTTTATTCTTTACAAACATATAAATCTTTCCTTTGTATAATATCAGTGTAGATGTAGATAGTCAATGTTTTCATAAATTCAAAACTGATTTTTAAGTATTATTTGCCTTTCTGTATAATGATATGATTTAAAGGGTGTCTACAGATATTTGTCTAAAGCGGGAATCGAACCCATCCTGCATTACAGGCAAACCTTCACCTCACTACGTCACTAAGGTCTATAATGCATCAACATTCATCTGAATATAAAATAATGTTGGACAATGCATACATCATCATCATCATCATCTAGCCCTCATATATAGATAGATATTTTTTATCATACATAGAAAACACCTAGACATATATCTGTAGATCATACAAATATTTGCATTGAAGCAGGAATCGAACCCACAACCTCCTGCTTTGCAGGCAGGCCTGATGCACTACAGAGGTCGTCTGCGAATTAGGTACTATGTAGGTATCTCATTCAAATTTTAAGTTTTATGTACATTGCTTGTTTTACAGCAATTGCAGAATGTCTAGTAAAACATGCAATGTAAATTAAACTTTCATTGACTTTACAGAATTGCGCTAAATTGAACTTTAATACCATTATTTGTGCCTATAAAAACAGCGAAGAACATTTTAATTTGAGCCACTTAGACGACCATTTTCGTCCTGCAAACATGTCGGCAAGTATTTCTTTTCTTAAAAGACAGAGTAGTAAGGTACTGACAGCTACCTTGCTACTCATCGAGTTACTACACGTACATTAACTACTTACCACCGTAATTATTATCACATTTACGATGTAATTAATATATCTGTTTTATGCTTTCAGTACTCTAACTGGATTTTGTCTCCACCGATAACTCCCGATTATCAGCAAATGGCAAATCTTTGTGAAAACCGGAACAATGGCGAAGACAGCACAGATTTTGATGATATCGAAGCGAAGAGGTTGACCTCAAGTCTGAAGACAACAGTTCTTGGGAAAAAAGTCATTCGCATTGAAATTTATAATGCAGATCAATTTTCATCTATGGATGAATCGACCTGCAGGTGTCATGCTGAAATATGTGCGCAGCATGTCGTTAGCAACATACATTTAGATCAAATATACCCTCGAATAAGAGAAATACTCAAATGTATGGATAACAAAATATATATATAAATTTGTAACTAGTTATAGTTGTGGGCTACTGCAATAAAGAGTTTCATAAAAACCATAGTTTTATTTTTAATAACATTAATCATTATCATCATTCATTCCTGAGTTCCCTAGGTAGGGTAGGGTGGATTGGCATGTAGAAAATACTAATTGATTGGCAGAAGAGTTTGATTTGAAAACATAAATACTTATAGGCAAACTTGAATGGTTGAGTTGGCGTTAAGTTCATAGGACAGAACATGAATAGGTACCTACTTAAATACTTGAATTAGTGAAAAGATGAAAACTTGAATATTTAGTAGAATTGCTACGATTAGTGACTAGATAACTTGAATGAATACTTTATAACTTGAATAGATCAATGGTGAAATTGGGGCGTCTGGATCAACAGTTCTTAAGTATTCAGTTTTCCAACGTGTGAAAACTGAATACTTGAAAACTGTTGATCCAGATGCCCCAATTTTACCCTACTTTTATATAGTCGTAATTTGTGTTATTTTTGAGTCATAAAAGAAAATAGGTACTTACTTAGTAAGTGTGTTCTCGGGAACAAAAACTTTCAGTAAATTGATGTGGAAAAGAATTACCAGAATCATATTGATTTACTCATAAACTAATGATATCACAGCGCATCAGCATTGCCATACAGCGTGGCAATGCAGCCAGCGTCTTGGGGACGCTTCCGACTGGTGTTGATATGGATCAGTTGAGCTATCTGTAGACTGTTTGCAACAGTCAGCAGTTAGATCAATTGTTTCAATTGTAAATACTAGTATAATTTTCTTTGTGAATAAATGTCATAGAAAAAAATGATATCGATAACTAACGTCTTATTTTGCTGCTAGTTTTAGTGCTTAACGTTTCAGTTCGAAAAAATTACAATCACAAACGGGCACAGCTTATACTGGCGCCGCTACTTATGAATAGTACTTATTTATTCCACAGGTGAGCAAAACCAGATTTCGCTCACTGTTTTTAAGCAGCACAGATGACTTTTTTGAGCGGTAATGGTGAAAAATATTTTAATTCAATCCCTCTTTTATCGGTTTTTGTGAAAAGAGCATAAATTATACTTTCAATCACAACTCTCTACATATACGTACGTACACGTGCATTGCATACAGTTTAAATTATTTATTTTATATCTACACTTCGCCAGCACATTCGTCCATTTACTCCCAGAGAGATGCTCATCAATATGCGAGAAATAATCCAAATAAATCGCTGTAACATGCTCACAACGTCAAAAATATTGTTATAGTGCTTACGCGATACATACTCTTGCTACGCTACGCTATCATACGGAATTTACAATGCTGGAATTTGAGCAGTTTCATTACAGTCACGTTTTATTAATATTCTTCCGATTTAGTATAAGCAATATTTTATCTACTAGATCTATTTACTCTACTAGATCTATCTATTGCGTGCTTATAAACAGTTATCTGAAACAGTAGTAGAAGTAGATATCCTAGTTATTTAAGTTAAATATTGTGCGGCCGTAACTAATGGACAAACTGTTGTTTCTTTATAATTCAAAGATCTTTTTGTGTACAGTTTTGACGGTAAAATAATCTTTATCTTATAACAGGTAGGTAGGTAATTTAATTCGTCATGACCGTGCAGCACATTCAAATGACGTATGAAAATAATACTAGTAGGAAAAAAGGTGATTTTTTGTTCACTGTCGATTTTTGATCACTGTCGTAATGTGTGGTCACAATAACAAGACTTTTTTATCCAATGACGTCACATTTCAGCAGCTTTCAGGTGAGTACGATCTTGTCTCATTCTCAGTTGAATATTGAGTCAGGTTAAGGTGCCTCCAGATTAAGTGACATGTTATTTATCTTATGTTTTATGACACATCCGCATTTTTAACTTGTTTGTAACATTATAAGATGAAATCCTTTCATTGTTTTGAAAAAATTTAAAACCGACTGAAATCCCACTTAAACTGTTTTAAGTGTCGCGGGACAAATACCAATCCCCTCGGGAATATTTTGTGATGGGACCACCGCGATTATTCTCTATACAATAGCGGAAAAGTTTTCAAAATCGGTCCAGAATTCACGGAAAATTTGACGATACAAAAACCAACACAGGAACAGCCGCATATAGAACCTCCTCCTATTTTTGAAGTCAGTTAACAAGACTGAGTGTGATTTAACATATTATAAGTAGTTACATACAACAATTTTTTTCAAAGTCGGTTTACAAGGCTGAGTGTGTTTTAACATATACGAGTACATACAACAAATCTTCCATAGAGGTACTTGTGATAAAAATACTAGATCTGAATTGTTTCTATAATCTGATTATAATTTGCTTTGTGAATAAAGATTTTTGTTAGATTACTCTGTTTTATAACTTTTTTTGTTACTTAATCTGGACGCACCTTTATAATCACTTAACGTACGAACTCGGCGAAAAGTAGATACACGCTGCATCATCTCAGGTGAGTCGAGATGTTTGCATGCCAAATTTAATTTGAGATACTTCTGGCCGATGTTTAGACGAACGCGAGTGATGAATAAAACATCCGCTCCTACGTCGTCTGTACTTTTGAAGGCAGTTTTGAAGGCTACAAGACACGCGGGAAGATAACTGCCGTGACCATAAACTTGGGTATGAAGATTGTCGCAGATCAGGGCCGCAACGGTATGGTAAAAATGTGCAATTAGATGCATTTTTATATTGACGGCATCAGATGAAAGACAGAATGACAAAATAAAAAATCCGAGTGACGATCGACTGTTCTGTGAGGCATCATTGCACAGCATTGCAGCGGCTTGTGAAGCATCATTGCACAGCATTGCAGCGGCTTGTGAAGCATCATTGCACAGCATTGCAGTGGCTTGTGAAGCATCATTGCACAGCATTGCAGCGGCTTGTGAAGCATCATTGCACAGCATTGCAGCGGCTTGTGAAGCATCATTGCACAGCATTGCAGCGGCTTGTGAAGCATCATTGCACAGCATTGCAGCGGCTGCTGCTCAGTGCAATGATGCTTCACAAACTGTGAAATTCAAGTCGATTACTAGTTGTCAATATAATACGAAAGTTAGTCTAAGATTCGGTTGTAGAATTAGTGCATTCATCGAGTATGAGCTTAAAACAAAATTTTACTCATAGGTGTGATAAAGATAATATGTATGTATCTAGACAATATATATCTACTAGGGTGCCTATCAAAATGTGGCCGTATTTTTATTTAATTGATTTTTCAGAAATAAATTCATTCACTTTTTAGGGTTCCGTACCTCAAAAGGAAAAAAGGATCACTTATACGATTACTTTGTTGTCTGTCTGTCTGTCTGTCCGTCTGTCAACCCTCTTTTCTCAGGAATGCGTGGACGTATCGAGTTGTAATTAACATCAAATACTCAAGTCCGTAACCTTTTGAAGCCGTGATATAAATTAAACTTCTAAGTCAACGCACTCAAAAGTTACAGCCGTTTAAGTCCGAAAATTTTTAAATTTCCAAGAGAATTACATGCACCCAAAACCTGTACGGTACTTCCCGTAGACCTGGAATTATGAAATTGGGTGAGTCTTCTAACGCAAATGAGATTTTTGAATACTTAGGCTACCGTAGAGATAAAGGTTACAGCGAATGAAAAATTTTAAGTGCTCCGTTTTTTGTTCCAAATCAAAACTACTCATTTTTGATTATATTCGATATAGCGGCTTTATCGTACGGAAATAAAACTACGCAAATCCCATGCATAAACCGGAAAGTCTCGGTGTCGAGTTGCATACCTTGAAAGACAATAAATTGATTTCCTTTGCAAAATCCGCGACAGTCCCCGCTCTTTCAGTAGCCCCGGAATGAACGAGGCAATATAGAGCTTTGACGATTTTCTTTTCTGAATTTCAAGTGATTCTAAAGTCGCGAGTTATACGTCGTTTTGCATACGTCGTCGATACATTATACGCATTGAACGTCAGCGGATAACTTGCTTTGCAACTTACGACTTTCTATGTATCGTTTAGTGGGTTTGTTTTTGCTTGGATTTGCAAAAGGCCCAAAAGATTTCAGTCCCTATGACGCAAAGATCGTAGTCATATGATCTTTGCTATGACGGAATTTGTTCTATTCTAGTTGAGAAACAAGAAAAACTGAAGTAAACGAAGCCACGCTATAGTAGTTTTATTGCAGTGAGAGCCATCGAAGACAAGCGTTTTAATTTATCAGGCTGCATTACTGAGCTCTAACGTGATATCTTCTGAATGCTTGCAATTTTTCTTTCCCTATCTACAATATTATTATTTCCTTACTCAGTGCAATGTTAAGGTAAGTAACGACGTCCAATAGATTTTTCCTTGTTTATAAGCCGTAACCTAATAGCGCAGCTGCATACAACAGTGGTACACACTGTAGTCTGCCAAACTCCGCCAAACGACGATCATCCCGCAAACCCGAACACTGCACTACAGCCTAGATTCCGTTGAGCACTGAAGCACTGAAGCACTGAAGGCGCACTTTGTTGATATCATTTAACCGCAGCTGACTTTCAGTAATCTAGTCCCAATAGCGCACGTCTCGCATGCAAATGTCTTCAGCGGTCCTCGGATTCTATTGCCCCTGTTTTGGTCCATAGAGCGTTCGCTACTTGTTTGCTATGCAGATTGTAAAGTCTTTGAGCTCGAGAAATTGAAATAATGTCGATTTTAAATTACTAGGACATTTGAAATTACTAGTTAAAAAGATATTCTAAGTTGTAAAAGATGACTTTGAGATAATCGAAGTAGTCACAGAACGTCTAAATGTAATTAGATAGTAACAATCGAGTTTCCATACTCACAATATCTTTTTATTTCAAGCACGGTAGGTAGAGCAAATATCGCATGTACGAAAAAGTACCGTGAAACATGAAATTGCCCGTCAATTTACAGCAAAACGATTTCAAATCTAACAGTACAGCCACTACCCAAAATGCACTCCGCGCAAAAACTGAATTTTATTTTGAAAATACAATCAATAGTTACACAGAAAACTAGCGGGACGAGCAGAATTCAAAACAGTCGTAGCCCCAGGCTGCGCCAGTCAAAGTGAAATAAATTGCATCGGACATCGCATCGCTTGTACGCATTGTAAATGGGTTGCTGAATGGAGGCGGCCCGTAGCCAGCAGCCAGCAGCCAGCGGCCAGCTCCTCGGCAAATACGGCTCTTTGATAAAAATCCCCATTTGAGCGGCTGTCGGCTACTTACGACGTCCTTATTTGCCAAACAATATTACGGAGCGCGCAGTCTTAGAACATGTGAGTTGAGTGCTAGCCGCTTACATTCTTTTCATTTTCTCGAGGAACTTTTAGATTTAATAGCTTAATTTTCATAGGAAGTGGAAGAAACTTAATTTGAAGAACTAAGCCATATGCTGTGTGCTTAAATACAGTTTACTTCGATTTAGTTAGAAAGACATAGGACTGAGCAGATTAATCCATGAATCCGTTCAATCAAAGTATGAAACCATGTTCAGTACATACTGTATAATGACTAAACAAAAATAAATTTTAATAATTTTCTCGCTCACAAAACTTGGTAAACACTTATCATAAATATCGCTGAACAATAAACCGAAGGCAATGAAATTCAAACTTCATCAATCTTTCAGTATCGCAAAGAAATGAAACGACACAGAATCGAATAATCTCGAGAAGCGGCGCTCATACGGAATTCTGAGATAATACGCGCAACCGTACGGAAAATATTATTCGATAATTCGAAACCGAACGAATATAAACATGACAAGAGTGAGTTTGTTAACAAACGAGGGTTTTTATTTTGAACCTCTCAAAACAAAATTCAATAGTTTATCAGCTCAGCTAAGAGTTTAGAAATTTTATGTTCCATTTCGTGTTTTGGTCTAACAATCTAAAACCGGCTGCTGTTTAAAACTTTAATTTTGATTTATTCATTGTCATGAGTGGAAAGGTTTTCACAAATCACCAAAAGGTTTCTTCACCCAGGGAACCCTAAAAGTGTGGCGCAATAAACAGGGTGTATTCAAATGAAGGCCTCGCAGGACGGCGCGAAACAATGATAATATTACAAAGTTATTTAGGCGCGGGCCACGAAACCACCGGAGCCTGACCGAATGTGGGACCTCTAATGTAGCGGATTGACCATGTCATCACACACTTTATTACTCTTTATTTCCATAAATACAATAGATGTACACTTAGAAAAGGGCAAATTATAATACTAAACTCTGTCCATTTTACAGCTTCAACAGGCTTAGGCTAGCTAGCAATGCTAAAAAATATCTCAATTCTAGGTAATAAAATGTTCATAGTCCCGTTGTTTTGCAATTTTTGAAATAACAATTTATTGGGTATATTGAGTGATTTTCTCAGCTCTAAAGATATACGAGTATACAACATTAAAAGGATATTTAATCAACGTAACTTCGATACTTTGTCACTCAAAGTCATGTACAAGGTACCTACACTGAAAAAAGCTTAAAAATATTTATGATAGTGCGTGGGGCGAAGAAATTCGTCAAAGATTGTTTGATTCTCATCATATCCTCTGGAAGGTTGCAACAGTATCCTCTCAGAACCAGTGTCCCTGGATGTCAGTTGCTGAGAGAAATATAATCGTGCAGCTCTTAAAGAAAGATCAAAATCGGATTAGTAATGTAAGACTTAATTCATAAGGGTTACATAATTATTTAAAACCCTGTACAAAATAATCAAGGATTTAAAAAAAATATGTCGCCACCCGCTCAATTAACTTCGTGTCCAGTTTAACCCTCTCCGTTCCTGGCCCCGGCACTTCAGACCCCGAGTAAATTCAGAAAAAATTGTGAACACGAATGTGACCTTGAATATTTACGAGCGGTCCCGAAAGGGTTGGATAGGTGACGCCTTATGAAATTTTGTCTTTGCATCCAAATGTGCGGGGATGGAGGTGCCCGAAAGTGAAGCATGTTTGTTTATTCTGCAAAACACGATGGCTTTGTCTGTCTTTGTATTTCTGTAATTTTTTTGGTACTTATTTAGGTACTTCAAATTAGTGACAATATTTTGTTTACTTATTAATCATTGTCATGATCGTTGTTGTGCTGTTATCATCTTCAATAACGTAGATTTATATACGAGAAGAAGGCATACTATTCAATAAGTTACCTACCTAATATGCACCTACCTATACACAATCATACACAAGATCAACTAAATTTGCACCCTTTATAATAACAATTCAAGAAAACTCTTCTTTGATTCTCAAATAGCGAATTTTCCCCAAAAAGGCAACAAAAAGCTGAAACGGCAAACCCCCAACGACTCAGCGGAGAACGAACAAATTATAAACGGCAAAAGTTTTACATTCCAAGTGGCTCGGTTCAATTCGAGCCGAGAGACAATCAACACGGATTACCATGAGATTACACACGTAAGAAGGAAAGAATATGTTGTAATACGTGAGGAGGCGCTTTGGGCGGCGCGGCACGTCCGCCCGCCCTGATGACTGATCGGGCTCGCGCAGCGGCGGTGTCGACTGTGCAGTACAATCATTATTGAATCATTATTGAATCATCATCATTATCATTGATTTATTAAATTGTTTTATTTTATTACATTGTTTGATGTAGGTACTAGTTTCTGCCCGCGACTTCGCACGTGATAGATTCATGGCCTTTACCTACCTATAAAATAATCTTATTTCGATAGAATCATGGAATACCTACCTTACAATGCAACCTCACAATTTAGGAATTGGATATAATGAAATCAGAAGTCAGAAGTCAATAACTTTATTCCTTTAGGCTCACAAGATAAACACATAGACAAGTCTATCCATCAATTACTATCAAATAAGAAATAAAGTGTTATTGAAATTCTCTTCACTTCAATCTTTTGTCCACCAGTGGAAGAAGTGAAAAAGAAACCACCAGCACATTTATATACTTAATCACATAAGTGTCTAATACTTACAATGTTCGTTATTAAAACAAAAGCATTAGATCATATGAATAGGAACATTATAAAAGAATAGATAACCTTATAATTTAATCTTGACCTTCAATAATTTCAATGCTAAAACAAACTAGGACACAATATCTAGAAAAAGGTTCTACAATGTACAATATCTTACCATAACGAGAGATGCTTTCAGCTTACAGAGCCATCAAAGAGTGTCAGAGCCAGCCCACCATCTTTTTTAAATATCCTTAGTTCAACGAACCGTTGGCTGTCGTTCTACCTTGAGCCATTCCGTCAAACATCGGCAAAAATGGTTTGTTATAACATTTCACAACTAAATACATTGAAATATCTTCTAATATGCCATAATATCCATGACAAATGTTCTTAAATATAAATTAACATTTAAGATACCTAGTATATTCAATATAATGCAATATGAAATAGTTTAATTATAAAATGAAACTGATTTGTCCTAGAATTTGAATTTTAGCGGGGAAAACAAGTAGGAAATCAGGCCTGTTACATTTTAGTTTTGAATATCTTTTGAAACCTTATTGTTTACCACTATATATACTTGTTATATTATATGTTAATTATTAAATAAATTACAATATCTTACACTGCCATTCTGACAAATGCTTCGTTCTCGAAGCATGTAATTTTTACGTTTTATTACACATTCATTTCTAATTTCAAGTTTATTGATGAATGTTAATAATAATGCTATTATTTTATGAGAAGACAACCTGTTGAACAATTTACAAGTAGTTCACAAGACCAACTATGTTAGTACCTACACATTTTGTAAATGTTTCTTATTTTAATTCTTATTAAACTACTTATATCTAAAGGAAACAGAACCATCAATCACATTATTATGTAGGTACCTTCATTGATTTTATTTTTCAAAGTTATTTATTAGTATTTTTCATTTATTTTATAGTCCAACATCTGGACACGCATCAATATATCTGTATAGTTATATTAAAAGTTAGTCGTAGAAAGTGAAGTCACAAGTCTGTTTTCCTCTGACCGAGGGACCTCGACATGTATACTCGCTATACCCGCTGCTAATATCCAAAGTATACATCAAGTCCGTGGGCCGCCAGCGGAAGGACCTAATTCATTAAGCATTTTATGTTTTCCTCTTACCGTATACCTCGGCCATATACTCGCTATACCCGCTATCAATATCCAAAGTATACGCTAAGTGTACGGTCGACTAGCGGGAGGAACTATTTTTATTTCGAATCCAGTAATTTTGTCCTCGTATTCCTCTGATCGATAGACCAAGTCAACGATCGCCAGCGGAATTAATTTCGTATTTTTGTTTTCGTTTTATTAAAATTTACTGAGTTTTATTTTCTTTTTATTCTCAATTATTATTATCACTTTCAACATAGGTACCTACTTAAAACCAACCTTTTTGTCATAAGGACACATAAATGTTTAATAATTAAGACTAACTAAAACTAATAACTTAGTCTAAGATAATGGTACCTATATAAGTACATCATCCGTAACAGATCGAGCATCTATCTGTGGATCTAGGCGAGTATCACCAAGTACGTCATTTATTCTAGTAGTACCCAGTAGGTATGTTTATTAGCCTCAACTTCCATATAAAAGAGGGGTAAATCCTGGATAATTATTTCGTATGGATGTATTTATTGGTTACTGAACCTTACACAAATCGCTCGGCCAAGCTGACTACACAAAAATAAAACTGTTTCGATCAAATTAAAATAGCTCACTAATTTACTGCATTGGCCTTCAAATTATATTTATGTTGTGCAAATATGTTTATTTTGACAGTGCCCCCATAATTGAGCATAGTACAAAATATATTAGCAATTCATTTAATTATTCTAAATGCCTTCTAAAGCACTTTTATAACCAACCCTATAAAATGTCTAATTGTGCTTAAAAGTAACAATGCTAATCGTACAGAAGTAAAAAAAGCTTCAAAAATTATTAACTGCCGGTAGTTAGAAATAACGTCAACAACTCGAATTCCCGAACAATAGGCTGGTTAGCAAGAAACATGGATCAAACGTTACTGGAAGTGGCAAATTTTGTTTCATATTTCTTTAGTGTTGTGTAGGTTTTTACGAATTTGAAAATAGAACATGAAAACAACTTATTGAACAGGTTTCTTTTTAGGATACAATAAAAGTTTTTTGCTATAAAGAAATTCCGTTAGTATCGTCCAACGTTAGGATTCCACGTGGTCGTACCAAGTTTACGAACCCTTAAGAAACTTTGTTACTGCCACGCTGCTCCTTTGTCCAAATTTCGTTGATGAGCATCTCAATGTGGTCGCACCAAATAGTAGCGCCGTCGTCGTGGGATCGGACATTGGTAGCATCACGTCACCATCTTGTCGCAGATTGGAAGACACAGCGTCAGTCAGAATCGCCTTGAGCAAACCTTCGTACTCGAAGGTCTGCTGCGGGATCCAGTCTGGAACTTGTACAAGAATGTATTAGAATTTTGAAACAGTTCCAGGCTATCCCACTTCTGATGATAGATTCATGGCCTTTACCTACCTATAAAATAATCTTATTTCGATAGAATCATGGAATACCTACCTTACAATGCAACCTCACAATTTAGGAATTGGATATAATGAAATCAGAAGTCAGAAGTCAATAACTTTATTCCTTTAGGCTCACAAGATAAACACATAGACAAGTCTATCCATCAATTACTATCAAATAAGAAATAAAGTGTTATTGAAATTCTCTTCACTTCAATCTTTTGTCCACCAGTGGAAGAAGTGAAAAAGAAACCACCAGCACATTTATATACTTAATCACATAAGTGTCTAATACTTACAATGTTCGTTATTAAAACAAAAGCATTAGATCATATGAATAGGAACATTATAAAAGAATAGATAACCTTATAATTTAATCTTGACCTTCAATAATTTCAATGCTAAAACAAACTAGGACACAATATCTAGAAAAAGGTTCTACAATGTACAATATCTTACCATAACGAGAGATGCTTTCAGCTTACAGAGCCATCAAAGAGTGTCAGAGCCAGCCCACCATCTTTTTTAAATATCCTTAGTTCAACGAACCGTTGGCTGTCGTTCTACCTTGAGCCATTCCGTCAAACATCGGCAAAAATGGTTTGTTATAACATTTCACAACTAAATACATTGAAATATCTTCTAATATGCCATAATATCCATGACAAATGTTCTTAAATATAAATTAACATTTAAGATACCTAGTATATTCAATATAATGCAATATGAAATAGTTTAATTATAAAATGAAACTGATTTGTCCTAGAATTTGAATTTTAGCGGGGAAAACAAGTAGGAAATCAGGCCTGTTACATTTTAGTTTTGAATATCTTTTGAAACCTTATTGTTTACCACTATATATACTTGTTATATTATATGTTAATTATTAAATAAATTACAATATCTTACACACGCGTCGTTACTATGGCGTTTCCATAGAAAAGACGCGTGCGAAGTCGCGTTTTAAGGTTATTTGTATCCCTAATAACACTTCATTGGTTTTACCATCTCATTTTACGTCTATAATTAGTAACAGATTCATGTGTTTCAAGTTTATTTTTCAACTTGAAGAGTATTAAATTATTTCCAACTTTTCCCAGCGCCAATTAGCTCTGTCAAGAGCCTAATTATTAAATCACACCCTCTTCTGAGCGACTTGTAAAAAGACACGAGAGCGGAGTTGGGACAATTTATACGCCTACTGGGAAATTAATATCAGGTGGAACTATCGGCTCCCGGGGGGACGCATTGTGCGGTATTCCACCGCATTACTGAATATACCAAGTTTGTGTGATCCTGCAAAATGTGAACCTATCTAACTTGGATGGATAGACCTAGAAAATAATATGAGTCGGCTAAAAATTTCATATTTCATCTTGGCGTTCATCTATGCAGGGACTTTCTCGCTTTTGGGCTGTGATCCAGTAAAAAAATAATCTCGAAATTGGAATAAAAGTGACATCTTTCCTACCTGCGAGAATGTGTGATTAAGGTGAGACAGGGTAAAATTTACCAGAAAATATATTTCTTCCACCGCGTCTTATAAAATCATTATTCAAGCGATCAAACGAGGCAGAAATACAGATACAAACAGGAACGGAAGCCACAATTATTCATTGTACTACGACAATGTGAGCGACAAATTACATAACAAATTATATATTTGAAGCCTTCGCCGGCGGGGGATTAGAGGCCCCGGAGCCGGCAGGTGTGCGCCCTCCGCGCCGAATTATGCCGCATTCCTACGAATTCACGTTTTTGTTATTGTTAGAAAGAATTTGTTGAGACAGGTTGAGAAGCCAACGGATTGGGAAAAGTAATTTGTATCTACTTTGGAAATTGTCGCGTAATTGAAATTGAGCTTGCAAAGTCAGGGAATTGCGGTGAAGAGGAAAATACAAGTTGTTTTTTGTAGCTAACGAAGACAGCGCGTATATATCACTTTTTGATTGAAAAGGATATAAAAATATTCTCAGAAATTTCTTTATTCCCCCAGAAAAGTTAAAACAATGCCAGATGAAAATTTTCCATACAATTTCTGCCAGAATAGTCGTTCGAAGTAAGTAACTGTACTAATTCGTGTTTTCCTGCACTAATAAAGTTATCTTCACATGAACCAACTTATTAGTGTAACTTATTAGTTTAGTGTAACAATCGTTCCAACTTCGCTGTATCATCAGCGATTGAATGGAGAACGAACTTGCTCTAATTAAGTAACGTGTGTTCGCATTGTCTTTGTTCCACTTGTCTAAGCAGTTCCTTTCGCGCAATGTGGAGAAACGGGTTCAATTTTGCATAATTATCACGTAGCAGCTGTGTTGTTTTCCCTTATGGGGATCAGAAAAAGGGAGTTCTGGATTTCATTTTTTACTACATAACTCCTATTTAGTTTCATTTTTTTAATTCTATTTTTTCATAATCAGGTCTAGTCATGGTGATGACTGACGTATGGTGATCCGCAGCCGGATCTCACTCACTGCTGGGTATACTTAAAATTGCGTTTACTCCATTAAAATGACAACAAAATTGACGGCCTTCTTTTAGAGCAAAGTGCCTTCCTGGAAACCAAGAAACTTACATCTATAGGATTCGATCCCGGGATCCCGAGATCCCGGTCGATTTTCGATCCCGAAAATTTCGGGATTACATTTTTCAAGTCCCGGGGTTTTCTGAATTGAGAAAAAATCTTAAAATTGTTAAAGGCAAAATACGATCATTTTGGCTGACATCGGTATAGTTTATTTTTAAACATATTTTTATTTTTAAATAACTGGAATAAATATTCTTAAATTTTATTCATTTAAACTAACTAACTTATACCAACCAATGCCATATAGGTACCTATACAAAAAACAAAAGCATTCCTTAAACAGGTAATCGACCGCCGCGTGGTCAAAATTATCGTAAAATTATTTTTTTCTCGATAATTGCTACTTGCTCTTTTGCTTGAAACAATACGTCAAACTAATCAGAAACAGCAAAGATGAGAACTACAAGACTAACAGCTTTTTTGACAATCATTTATTATTCGGTAGCTGTTGTTTGGACGTTTGACTGATAAATAAGGTGCATGAAACGAAACGTTATTCACCACTTATTTCACCTGTCATTTTGTCGGCCATCTTGTTTTGCCTTACCCGTCGAGTGTTTGATACAGGAACTTAAAATTAAGTTGATTTTAACGGAACTTTAAACGTGATAACTTTGTATTTTATACGCAAAAGTAGAGGGTTATTTATAAGAGATGCTTGATGTAAAATTTTGTTTTTATTGGCTGATAACGTAACCATTATCTGGTTACTTTAATTAATATCACATCACACTAATATTATAAAAGCGAAAATTTGGATGAATGTATGGATGGATGTTTGTTACCTCTTCACGCCAAAACGACTGAACAAATCGGGCTAAAATTTTGTTCATCCCAACGAAATCAGTTCCCATAGGTTAGAAATCACCTAAAACGTTTATAGAAACAACGCGTGCGAAGACGCGGGCATAAACTAGTTATTTATATGTCTACCGTAAAAGAGTAGTATTTATAAAAAAACTTTTGTTATAAATACTACTCTTTTTCATTTCATATTGTTAATTTATGTACAATTAAGTTTGTGTGATTTAAGTTGATTTTTACTATGTTTTCGAAAGTAAACAAAAGCTGTTTTTCAAATAATTCTTCGATTTTATTTACCTGCCTACGATTCCGGGATTATACCGGGATCCTAGGATCGCGTTTTGCCAATCCCGAAATCCCGGGATTGAAAATAAAGACCGGGATCGAATCCTCTACTTACATAGCAGTATAAAATATATCCTGCAAATCATAATACCTGATCCTGTCAAGCATGTCATTTTTAGGGTTTCGTAGATCGGTTTCGAAACCCTTATGGTCTCGCTTTGTCTGTCCTTTTTTCCTTCCTTAACAACTTAGCAACTACCGCAGCTATCAACTTGAAATTTAAAATAATAATACATTTCGTGCGCCTGTACAGATTTTACGAAAAAAAATTATAACAATTAAAATGAACATTTTCCACACAATTTGAGATGTCAAAATTTTAAAAGAGACCTACAAATCATCTGGGGTATCAAATGAAAGGTATTAGTTTGTACATTTCAAAATAGTTTTTGAAATTTCTGTAGCTTTAATATTTTTTGAAATATTTTGAAAAAAGCCGAAAAGTTAAGTTCACCGCTACCCCCTATCACCGAAGCATGCAGAGAGATCCATCTGAAATGTAGGCTGGTACCTACTAGTTTTAGGTATTCATTAAATTTAAAGTCTCTAACCGATACCTTGTTGATTGAGACGTGAACACTCACGGTAGGGCTGGTCCACCAGTTCAAAGTCGCTCAGCGAGCTATGGAAAGAGCTATGCTCGGAGTCTCTCTGAAGGATAGAATTCGTAACGAATACATCCGACAGAGAACCAAAGTTATAGCGACATAGCTCAAAGAATTAGCAAGCTGAAGTGGCAGTGGGCCGGCCATATCTCGCGAGGAACCGACAACCGCTGGGGTAAACGTGTTCTTGAGTGGAGACCACGACTCGGCAAACGTAGTGTAGCACGCCCTCCGGCCAGGTGGGATGACGATCTGCGAAAGACTGCAGGCAGATGCTGGATGCGGCAAGCTGAAGACAGGGCGCTATGGCGCTCATTAGGGGAGGCCTATGTCCAGCAGTGGACTAATATAGGCTGATGATGATGATGATGATGATGAACCGTTACCTTTAGTACGTACCTACTTGTGACAAACGTTCGAAACCCTCGGCGCGCGAGTTACACTCGCCCTTGACGGGTCTTGTTTCCAGTGGGTTTCTTCTTTACCGTTTTCTCCATTGCTGGCAGCTTTAGAAAGCCTTCGTGGACGAGTTTACTAGCTGCTTCAAGTGGGTTAAAATAGTCAAAACTAAATAAATCGCAGAGTTCAGAGTTACTTACTTGCACGAACCAAGGATCAACCAGCTCCAGTTGCAAAGCCTGAGGTTGGGGAACGGAGCCCGACGTAATTAGCTCAGCGACTGCGCCGCGCGCACACCACCCAGGGAACTATACTCACTGACTGTTCTAGTACCTATATGTAGGTACTAGTTTACTCCAAACGGTTCTATTTCTGTGAAGAGGGAGAAATAAAAAAAAGATAGATTGTCATCTTTTAGATAAAAGTTCTCTTGTAGATACAACACAGTCAATCCAAAGTGATCGAAGAAAAATCGGATCGAGAATATCTAATAAATAAATATATTGTTTAAATTAATCGTTTTTGTTTAAATAAATCAATAATGATGGACAATTAACACAGCATTGTCTAGCCTCAAGCCAAGCAGAGCTTGTGTTATGGGTACTAGATAACTGGAAAGAATGGAAGGCGTGAAAAATAATGCTAGAAGCTAGCCGACAACAAAATGTACCAACGTCTTCGAGCGTGCATGTTTCCCCTACTCCCCCTACATGCATCATATTTACGCTTAAATAGATTCCTGTTGCTAGTTCTAAGCGAGATTGATTTGTAGCTTGAACGACGAATCAATTCCTTTACCTTTCTTCCTCACGAGGTCGAAGAAGACCTCGAGCTGCCATGCAAAACAAAACAATAGTAATCATTAATTAGTAATTAACTACTTAGTTATCACTCAATTTTCAAATCCCAGATACCTGCCGTACCATTTTCCAGTCTACATCCGGTTACATCGAAGTCAATTCGATTCCTCTGCAAGCAATTCGTCGAAGCTATCTTATCGTATCGTATTAGGGAGTAGCGGGTGCCAGTATAAACACAGAGTACAGTTGCGGACGGCTTGATTGACACGCGGCCGCCCGCGATGCCGCTCGCACCGCCGCCGCCGGTGGGTAATTATTTCACTGTATTTACTGGATGCCGGCTGCACTCACACTGATGTTCGGTTACTATTCGAAACACGCAAAATACGAGGATAAACAAAATTTTACTTTTTCTGATCTTCAAAGGAAATCAATTCAGAACTGATTGGTTCTTTAAAGCGTTTTGTTCCAGGTTATTTCATTTTCATTACAATATGTTTATGATTATTTCTGTGTGCTCCCGTTCCTGCTATCAATGTGGCGATGATTCAAGACCACCGGTAATGTGGAATTATTTCATCAAATCATTAAACCAAGGCAGTCTCTGTGTAAGCGCATCCCGTCCAACAGAATTCCTATTCAAGTGGGGCATTACACAGCAATCGCGCGCTCCGCATACATTGCGGGGCGTGCTCCACGCGCCGCTTGCCGCTTCGCTTCGAGCGAGCAGTCGTTGACTCATCAGTGCTCATTTAGCTGCATTTGTACGAAGTGATTACCTTCGTGTGCGTCGGAGTAATCTTTAGTAGAGTTCTTTATAAGCACTAGTCTTGAATACCCTTTGGTTTTAGTCTTTACTCGGGGAGATTATGTGTCCGTCGCAGATTACATTTTATTTACTAATATGCAAGAATTATTTATTACATTCGTCCTTCTAAAACCACACTTTTTTGGCATTATCATCATGTTTCTATGAAAGTTGCACTCAGCTATTAACTAAGGTAATCCTAACATAGATTAACTGTACTTTCAGAGTACCAACAACAACAAGCTAACTCCTCTATCCTCCTCCTCTCTATCCTACCTCGCAGTCGAGTTAAAACTAAATACCCCAGATACCGGTATACCTAGACCTAGGTCCTTAAGCAAATACGCCGGCGGTATATAAGTTAGCAAACAATTTGTGGATTATAACTCTGCGGCCAACTATTTAGATTCCAGTGTAACACGTAACTTCACGTTTGTACGTAACGTTCACGTAAACACGTGAACGTGAACGTTACGCACGAGTGTGGCGCGGCAAAGGCCTAACCATGTGTGATAGACCGGAGTTTCCGACTCTCATCGACTTAGTAGTACTTTACTGAATAAAAGCTGCTCTTTGGATTTCAGTGCTGAATAACTTTATATAAAACTGACTAAAATAATTATGCAAACTCCAGAGATATGCAATCCATAATTATAAATGGAAGCTGTATTTTTGTTTGAAAAGAGATATTACCGACATAATAATAATGCAGTTTTATTTCTATCAATTTATTTTTACATCACCCAGGGGTGCCAATCACACTATCACACTAATATTAAAAATGCGAAAGTTTGTATTGATGGATGTTTGTTACCTCTTCACGCCAAAACTACTCAATGGATTGGCCTGAAATTTTGTAATTTTAATCCTGGAATCAAACATAGGCTACTTGTCATCCCATAAATCAGTTCCCATTGGATAGAAATCACCTTTAAACGTTTCCATAGCAACCACGCGTGCGAAGCTGCGGGCATAAACTGGACCATACGACGAAGTCTTTAATACCTTGTAATCGTAAGTAATTCCAATTTTTTATTTTGAATAGCATAAGAAATAATTGAAATAAATACAGAATCCAATGGCTATGGGCATAATGTTCCCCTGAGCAAGTTCGATTCATATTCAAATGGTTTCAACTCCCAACCTTTAAAATTAAAATAATTTGAAGGGAGACATTACCGACCTGTTTTCATTTATTTTTATGTAACGTTTTGGTATATTATTTAATATACCATAATGGTTTAAGACACACTAAAAGTCATTGTAAAACGTAAATCCTAAAATGGTGTTTCAACTTTAAAGTGTAAATTCGCCTCGTCAGCAATAATGTAAATAATGGTCGATCAGGGCGCGGTGGAACTCATCACAATGGGGTTGTTTCGCGCCGAAACTACGATACGCCGCTGTTCCCGCGAGATTCATCCCTTTGGGTGCGTGTTTAGTGGTAGAGGACGCGATTTTACAAAGACACCACATTATTGACGGAGTTTCGAGCTCTCATCCAATTTCTTGTTCTTCTAAGTTATATAATCCGACGTATTCATTTTAACTGACGATTTTAAAATACTAACGTTATAATTAACCGATGAATCTGAAAGGAAGAAGATGAATTTATTGGTTCACATCACAAAAACCATATAAAAACCTTAAAAATAATTAAGTCTAACATAGTAAATGTATCTCGACCATGTGATGTAAATCGCAACAATGTTGCTCCACAGAAAGTTGAGCAACGCTGATAACCTGCAAATCATCATCAACATCATCCTGTAATCTCCACGCCTGGACACAGGCAACTAGGGAATGACGACTTTTCTGGTCTGCAAATCAATACAATCAATAATTGTGGTGACTATAACATTACAATTCCAGTTTGAAATATAGTTTTTTTTTTACTTTTTTAAATCTGGCAGTGTTGAAAGGATTGTAGATGCCCAGATGGCAATTTTAGATGCCCAGATGGCAGCCGAAACCTTAAATCTAGACTATAGTGTCCGCGCACGCGGATCAATCGATAATATCAATTGTTATAATTATTATTAATTTATTATAATGTTCGAGCGAACGAAGTGAGCGAAGCACCATTATGTATATCAGTTATCTAGTACCCATAACACAAGCTCTGCTTAGCTTGGGGCTAGATAATGCTGTGTGAATTGTCCAGCATTATTTATTTATTTATTTTATTTATCTTAGCATCAATTCAGCGAAATTTGCGTTTCTGTCAGTATGTCCGTACTCCTCTGCAGGTCGTATTTTACAACCGATCGGCACGAAACTTTGTATACAGATTCTATAATTTTATTTTAAAAAATTGTCGTCGGGTTTTTTGATTAAAGGCGTACTTCTTCCAAAATAAGGCAAAAAGGCGGTTTTAGAATATCTCCGCTTTAAGAGATCTGATTTTGATGATTGTATATTTAATTGAAAGGTTAATAACTTTAAATTATTCTTATAAAAATTTGGTTAAGATCGATTGAGGATTTTCAGCATGACGAGCAGAATAGATTAAAAAAGCTTACTACAAAATATCAAAATATGATTTTCTAGAGAATAAAAAAGCTTGGAACGATTTTTCTTCCAAGTCGAAAACGAACACCCTAACAAGATTAAGGTTTCTTGTTCGCTTGTTTACTTTACCTAAAAAATATTCAAGGGAACAAATAATCAAAGTGATCACTTTATTTCCTAGTTTTACTTCTGTAATTTGAATTTTGTGACGTGTCAAACAGTCCTGTAAGGTCGAAAAGCAATAAAGCACGTTCATATAATTATTTCATATAACAAACCTAATAAGGTTTCTTTCAAAAATAATATGTAAGTACCTACACTTTAGAAAGTTTATCATCTTCTATCTCCACCTATGTATTTTGTAATTTTGTAAAATTCAGTGAACAAGATCGAAAGCTAGAACAAATACCGTAGCCATCGCCGCTCATCACCGCCCCTGCAGCCCTTCACACAACAAATGAATAGCAATTGCGCAGAGATTACAGCAATCCGAAGGGCCCGAACTTTCCCGAACTTTGCCGATCACAAGTTGAGCGCTCGGCAACTTCAGTGAATTAGTCAAGTACATCCACTATTGATGATGTCACTTCTGGATAGTGTCTGGATGTGCTTCCGGTTTGATACGCTCATCAATCTTGGCTAGATAAATTTAATTTTGACATTAGTTCAATTGTAAATAGTTATTCTAATTTATTTATTTCCTTTATTTATCATATAATATTGTCTTTGAGGCAAAGTTAAGTTTTTTAAAATTTTAAAAGGCTATATAAATGGATCAACTTTCATTACTTATAAGTAACTAGCTGTGCCCCGCGGCTTCGCTCGCGTGGAAATGTATGTTTCCCACTTTCTTAATTTTTTCTTTGCTATAAACCTTACGGAGCCCGAGACCTTTCCAACGAATGCAAAACCGTGGAAATCGGTTCGTGCGTTCTGGAGTTATAGCGTCAGGAAGGAAAACCCGACTTATTTTTATATAGTAGAGATAACTTTTTCCCCATTTAATCAACCAGACACTTTATTTATGATTATTCATTTATTTATTCTTAGAACTTGTTGGGAGAACTAACTGGCTTTCTCACGATCGCTTAGTATCTTATTAATCTGATATTTCCATAACGTATGGAAACAAAAACGATAAATAATATTTTTTTGAAACAAAATTAATGTAAACAGTCGCACTATCAGATGAAGTTCAACTAGAATACAAAAAAAATATTAAATAGGTATTGCTTATGTACCCACTCCGAACATTCAAATCAGGCTTCAAGTAAGTGGAATAAAAAACGAGACGCCATTTTCCATGAATACTGGGATCCTCGGTCCTCGACCAACTCGTCTGTGTCGTGAATGTTTCACAAAATATGATTCTTTTTCTTCAGTCGTAATAAAATCTAGAGCACAGATGTTTTCTGAATCCAGATAAATCTTAGAGAAAATAAAATAAACATAGGGTTAACGTAAGCTGGATATCAATATGAGAATTGCTATTGAGTTGCGAAATTTCTGAAAAATATAAACTAGGTGCTTTTGTATTCGTCTTGTGGAGCAGAATAACATATCTTAACATTTAGATTTACATGACAATGTGACGTTACTTCTTTATCTTTGTACTTTTCAGCAGAGTCTAAAGCTTTAAGGATTTTCTGAAATAAACTCATTAGTACTAACATTGAAAAAAGACTATTCATACTCAAGCTAATTTTTATTTAATGAGCGGTTTTCGATTTGCATTTTTATAAAGAAAAAAATTAGTTCCAAATATCTCGATAGGTGGCAGGGCGTCTACTAGAAATTAGGGTATATCAGTGACAAATGAAATGAAAACAACCGTAGATGTCAAAATGTACCGATTTGGAAAATTCTTTCAATAGTGTTCGCTGATCTGTAGCCTTATTACACTAATAAACGCACGCGCGCTACGCACACAAACGCAAGCGCGTGCGTTTGCGAGAGTTTATGCTAATTTAAGCGCGTTTATTTATTTGGTTCAGCTTCTCACTCATTGAATGAATAAATAAAAGATCACAGTGTCAGTTGTCAAATTATTATGCTGTCAAAGTACTTGCAGTATGAATTGTCAACTTCAATTAAGTACTTTTAGGCAGCAAATAAACGCACGTGCAACTACACGCGTGAAAGTACTAACTACACGCTAAGCACGTTTTTGACACTATTATAACGCGATTTCACTTATGAGAGTGTTATAATTAAGGTTCATTCAGTTAATTAGCCAATCAGCTCAAAGAAATAAACGTGGCGACGCGCTACATAAGCGCGCAAAATGGCCGCTAACCCGCGTGAGTTAGCAACTAACGCAACGTCATAACCTTACTGTAAATTGTTTATAGTTTCCTTTCATTTGACATTGACATATGTACCTTAATTTCTAGTTGAAGCCCTGCCACCTATCGAGATATTTGGAACTAATTTTCTTTTTTTATTGCAAATCAAAAACCGCTCGTTGTCGTAGCAGCAAAAGGAACAGTTAGACAAAATTTATAAACACCAGTAGGGTCCTATTCCAAGTAGTCGAGTCATAAAAAGCGTCTCAAAAAGCATGCCAGAAAAAAAGGGTCGCCACGACTTGTCTCAAAGGTGCGCGGGTTGCACGAGACTTTTGCCGCAACTGTCGCAAGTGGATGGCGGCCATTTTTGCGTCTGTCCTTTCAACTTGTCCGCCAAATAGACAGTAACGAAAATAAACAGAAAAAATGTTAGTTGATAGTGGATTGCGAAACCCGCGTCAAAGTGGACAGATTAGCGCCGTAAGCCGACGGACAACGACGCGTCACGCCGCGCCGCCCGCGGCCGCGGGATTTCCGCGTCATTTTTAGACATGAGGACGGACCTTTATTACAAACGAACAATATTGATTGACAGGGCTCGGGAGAGATGCTTGGAAAAACCTTCAACCCTTATCCCTAAGAACAATCCTACACGTGCCATTAAATTCTCTGGAATTGTAGGGGTTTGTAAATATACTTACTGATAATAATGGATCAGTAGCTCTATTATATTGTTCTGTCTTAACATGTTATTTCTTTTTCATAGAATCAGACAACACCGTGACGGATTACATGGATGTTGAAATATTTCCGGCTTGTTTGTGTACAAACAAGCTGTACACTCATAGAAATATCAATCGAATCCCTAAATATAGCGATATACGTAATTTTGTATAATGTAGGTTTATGTTTCTACGACAAAACTCCTAGTGAGTTGTAAAAATTATCAGTAAATAAATTCAAACAAATTGTCATTATCTTGCTGTGCAATAAGCTTATTATAAAATATCAGATTATCTAGAGGATAACAAAACTTGGGACGGGTTTTGCTCCAACTAGAAAAATAAAAACTAACAGGCTAATGGTTTCTTCGTCGCTTCTTTTCTTTAGTCTACATACCGACAGAAATCAAAAATATTATTTCCGTCAGTGTTTAGTTTTATAATTTTACCTTTTCTAAGGTGTAGCGCTGTTTCGCACCACAGGATCACACTACAAATTCATTTTTGCCGTTTCATACCAAAAACGTCAGCGCTTTAACTCACAAAGTGTACGTTTATTGTATTTATGGAAATAAAGAGTTTTATATTTGATTTTGATGTCACAACCTATTTTGGTGCAATTTCTTTTCTATAAACAGACTCTTCTTTCAAATTATTTTTTGTAAACAAAAGGCCTGTAAGTGTACCTACTGCTGACGTCTCCACGTATACAATTGACTTGGTGGCAATAAAACTTCCCTCGCTAGAAGCTGTAGTACACTGACAACTGAACTGCCTGACCTGTCCTAGACTAGATACATAAGTAATACGAATACATAATAATTATGCATTTTGTCAATTCTCTAGAAATTACGAAAAATATCTGAGGATCTGAGTGATTTTGTTGTTATCTACGATAATAAAATTAAATCGTTCGGGAAGCTTTTGTTTCTCCAAGAGGCCTGACTCAGAATTAAGCTACATACGACCGATGTGGCGCGGTGGGCGAAGGTCCGCCGGCAACAGAGGACTATGTGCGATTCCCGCCTTGGGACAAATGTTTGTACGATCTACAAATATTCGTTCCGGGTGTTCTGGTCGTTTCTATGTATAATAAAAAATATATATCTATGTAATGTATTATTTATGTATATCAGTCATCTAGTACAGTAGCAGAACTTGTGTTATGGGTACACAAGTTCTGCTTAGCTTGGAACTAGATTATGCTGTGTGGATTGTCTAGCATTATTTACTTATACATCAAAAGATACAAGATAATACTTTATTCATCACATTTAAACACTTGTGATGCGAGATATTTCGAAAGAAGAAATATTAGTTCGTTGATACTTTACTTTCATAACGAGAAGCCCTTTTTAAAAGGGTAGATGTTGAATTAAAATCCATATAATTAAGGCAAACCATACGGTAGGTTGGTGTAGGTACCTATACTCCATCCACGAATTTATTTTCTGTTTGGTATTTACACAGTTGTCAGGTGAGTGACAGAATGAAGTATTTCATAGACCGAGTTATTTTTGACATATGCGAAACTGTCGACTCGAAAAATAACTTACAAAAGTTTCGATTTTATCGAGCTGACAAAGTAAACGAAGATTATTCTAGATAATTTTTCAATGAAAAAGTACCTATTGAAAATATATAAAAATAATAGTTTACTACATTATCTCCATCTGTCTTACTTTTTATTACGAAAAAACGCGTGTAATGCCCCGGGCAGAAGCAAGTAGCAAATTATACAATAAAAATATAATATTTTATTCAATTGAATATTCTGATTCCAAAAATAATCTCATTTGGACGACTGAGTATAAAGTCTGTAAAATAATACAAAATTTTAAGCAACAAAATTAACTCTATTACATTTTCGCTATTCATAAACAAAATCGATTGTCATTAAAAATCGAATCGATAAAGCATAAAGACATGACTATTTGATCGTCAGTCGAACTACTAAACAGCGAATAAAAGTTGTCCGTTGTCTCTCCGCTTCCCGCCGACAGCGCCCCTGCACCGCGGCAGAACTTTGCAACTTCCCGTCGCACCTCTAATTGGGTAAATACACGAGGACATTCACTGCATCCAACTTGATAGCGATGAGTTTGACTACGCTGACCAACTCAGTCTACTTTCACTTTGTAGGGTTCCGTACCCGAAGGGTGAAAACGGGACCCTATTACTAAAACCCTCCTCTGTTTGTCCACCTGTCCGTCTGTCAACGGGCCGTAATAGGTTGACAGTTGAAGTTGTCACAGAATGTGTGTTTCTCTTGCGTTTCTACAAAAAAGAATACAAACAATAAACAAAGACCTAGATTTTTGTAAAGAAACTAGAGAAACCTTTCGAAGCAATCGCGAGTATTTTGTGGTGCTCGATACTTTTTTGTACGGAACCCTGACACCTTTATCTGTACTCTGTGTTTTCGCGAACTATAAAGCGATGTCGAATGATTTCTCGAACCCTAATGGGTAGATAATTTAAATGTTGACAAGGTGTGTATTACTGCTATAAAAACAAATAATGCGGGGTCCAACGTCCATACCAAGTTGAGTACCGATCACCGAAGTTAAGCAACGTCGGGCGCGGTCAGTGAATACTTGGCTGGGTGACCGCGTCATGGTGGCTTTTGGCTATTTTCGAGTTCTAGGGTTCCGTACCTCAAAAGCGTAAGAAAACAAAGGAACCCTTATAGGATCACTTTGTTGTCCGTCTGTCTGTCTGTCTGTCTGTGCGTCTGTCAACCCCCTTTTCTCAGGAATGCGTGGACGTATCGAGTAGAAAATAACATCAAATACTCAAGTCCGTTACTTTTTGGAGCCACGATATAAATAAAACTTCAAAGTTAACGCACTAAAAAGTTACAGCCGTTTATGTCTGAATATTTTGAAATTTCCAAAGGAACCACATGCATACAAAGCCTATATGGTACTTCCTGTAGACCTAAAGTCATGAAATTTAGTAAAAAGTAAGATCTTGTAGCAAAAGTAAAGGGAAAAATCCGAAAACCGTAACTTACTAGTTTATTCCATAAAAAAATACTTATGATTTTTGCCATGGACCAAAACCTGTAGAGTACCTCCCGTTGACCTAGAATCATAAAATTTGGCAAAAAGAATGGTTTTATAGCACAAGTAAAGGGAAAAATGCGAAAACGGTAAATTTGTAGTTTATAAACTAAAAATTTTTTTTATAAGTACTCTCCTTGGACCAAAATATACAGGATACCTACTTTTTGTTGACCTAGAATCATGATATTTGGCAAAAAACAAGGATTTACAACTATACGGAACCCTTAGTGCGCGAGTCGCGCTTGACGTTTCATTTATTTATCAGTTTCTTAGGGTTCCTTTTGCTGAATAGCTATGGGCGGTTTTACGGAACCTTCCGTGCGCGAGTCGACTCGCGCTTAGCAGGTTTTATTACTTACAGTTCATTTATTTTGGTTTGAAGTTGTAACAATGTTGCAAAAGTCTGTAAAACAATTTTTTTTTTATTATCATTTCATCATTATCAAACAAACTCTACACCAGCTTCGTAAATATAATGAATTCCAAAAGTTTTAAGTAAAATATTCAAAAGTAGTGCGCAATAGTAAACAAGTTTGTATTTGAATATGAAATTGAGTTGGTTCGAATCCATAACATAACATGCAAATTAATTTCATTATCACAATATCGTTAAGCGTGAGTTTTTTTAAGAATAGTGTCCTAAACCTTTTACGTAGGTACCTATATTTATCAATATTTAATGGATTCTTTTTCACTTTTTCACTCGAAAAACATAAGTGAAGAGAAAACCAATTACTTACCAGCTTATTTTTGATTTGATAATAATTTATACCTAATTTAAAAATTGACTTGTCTAAGACCAAGCTAATTATGAAAACCTAAAGAAATAAAAGTTATTGATTCTAGATTTAATTTTTTGATCACACTTTTTGCTATATCAATTATTTGAGAAAAAAATATGCTGAAAGGTAGTTTTTACTCAAAAAATATCGAGCACCACTAAATACTTGCGATTGCTTCTAAATGTTATACGGAACACTGAAACCTTCATCTGTACTCTTGTTTTTGCGAACTAAAAAGCGGTTTCGAATGATCAATGCTATACGTAGCATGTTTTTTATTAAACATGAATTCTTGGCTGTATTAGTAAATCTACTTCAAATGTTCCACTGCTTTCCGACGCAAAACCTTCCAATATGTGGTATAGACTCATTCGAAGACAGAATGTACGGATGCCAAATAGACCCTACAGACACGCAGCAGCCCACATTATCGGCAACAGAGGACTATGTGCCAATTCCAGATAACTCAATACAAGATGGACAATCTCCAACGAACGCTATAGTTGACGTGAGAAGGGCTAGCGTTTATTTACTGACACGATCTCCAGACCAAACTGATACAGACTCAAGAAGATATGGACGTCTTCAGAAATGTGGAATAAATTCATACGAAGATGATATGTATGGATGCCAAGAAAACAATGAAATAAAATCGGACAAAATTGAAAAACTTTCTTGGAATATTAATGACAATATGATACAGAATAACATCGTGTCACCATCTTCACATGCAGCAATTGAAAACTTAAGAAATAATGGACAACTTCCAATGTGTGGAAGAGGCTCATACAAAGATGATATCTATGGAAGCCATGAAGTGCCTAGCGACAAAGTGTCAACAAAGCCACCTAGTGTATATAAAAAAAAGATTAGGCACAAGGCGAGACCGGCTGTAAATTTGAGGCAAAAGACAAAAAAACGTGTGGCAAATAAGAATCAGAAATGTAAATCAACTACGAAAGCCATGAAACCATTAAGAACGAGAAAAACAACGAAAACTCCTGAATCAATAAAAAGAGCAATTAAACGAATAGGAAGGGTAAATACACCGAAACATACTACCACACGTAGTCTTAAAAGAAAAAGAAAACCAAAACCCACAGTAAAGAAACCACTAAGAACAAGAAAATCTACACCCACACCCAAATCAACAACCATGTATCAACCACCAATAACAGTAAAGGAACCACGAAGAACAAGAAAAACACCGAAACCTACAACAACATCTAAACAAACAAAAATAGTAAATAAACCACTAAGAACAAGAAGAATTGGAAAACTAAAAGCCACACCAAAACTAAGAACTATAACTGAACAAATAACAATTGTAAGAAAACCACGCCGGAGACATTCACCAAAACCTACTACCACAACTAAACCAGAAACTACACTTATATCAACCAAAATATCTAAACCAATAAAGCAACGGTTAAGAACAAGAAAAACACCGATACCTACAATAACAAATACACAGAAGAAACAGAAACGGTTGACCAAATCTAAAGCACAGCTTCGACCTTATAAGGCTAGCAAGGCATTACACACCAATTATTTGTTTAATTTGGTTAGTTACGTTTATAGTAATACGCCTGTGTGAAGTGTAAGTTACTGTTGATTATATGTATAGATAGCTAAACCATAATCCAAATTATATTAACACGAACCTACTATGTTAACAGAAAAGTAACTACGAAAATTGCAAAAGTGAGAATTGTACCGTACAAACAAAAAAACAACTAGGTTCTACATATAAATTATCATGCAACAAAACGATTCAAAAATCACAACCCAGAAGGCGAAATGATAATGCATGCTTTAAATGTTTTTAGCGGTTTTCGAAAGGGGAGGGGGTTAAAGGTCAAAGAGTCACTATGTATCTTTATTCAAACCGTGTCAGTTTATAACCCGAGATTATGGGAACCAGAAATCAATAATCAAAAGTCGATACTTATTCTTCTGTTGCTTCATCGCTCGCTTGCACCAATGTTGAGGATAGAAAAGTAAGACGAAGAAATAAAAACCAATTAGCTGCAGTTGTTTGCCTACATATTTTAAAAAGAAATTCATTAGAACGTCAACGCAGGTAACGCTCGGTTCAAGTGGCCACTAAAAATTCAAACACTCGACAGTGTTCACTTTTTATTTTATCAAACTGGCTTTTAAGTCTTCACAGATAGAGTTGAAATTGTTGGAGTTTTTCAGTTTTAATAATGTGCTGGTAACATGTAAATTCGGGAAAGTTTTGCAATAAAAGTTGCAGAGTGCCGCCGCGCTGCACTCGCCGTAAACTGTGTCGCGACTCGCAGGCTTCGGCTCGGACGGATTTATTGTTCTGACAGGAGACATTGATCTTCTTTGAGGAAACCAGTTTTATGAAAGTGTACCAAATACCGACCATGCTGGAGGTTGCATGAAATAACCAGCAGCAGCTAAGGCCTACATTTCTTTTAAAATCCGCTTACTTGATCTACAAGATTTATCTTAAAAAAGTAGAGCAGATATGTTTACTAGATGGAGCAAAAAAATAATATAGGATCTTTTAGTAAATACACAGGGACACACATTCGACTCAATTTTAATTTTTGCTTTTGATGCAAAAAATCTTTTCCTAATTTCCGATTTTACATCGAAAATTATTTTTTAAATAAATCATTTAAGTACACTTAACCAACTAAGTAATTTCTTTTATTTATACTTTTATTTAGACTAGCTTCGCACGCTCATTGTTTCTATGGAAACGTTTTGAGGTTATTTCTATCCCATGGGAACTGATTTATGGGATAAAAAGTTGCATATGTTTGATTCCAGGATTCCAGGCTTAGACTTACCCATATGCAAAATTTCAACCTGATCCCTTCAGTAGTTTTGGAGTGAAGAGGTAACAAACATCCATCCATACATCCATCCATCCAAACTTTCGCATTTATAATATTAGTGTGACTCATAAATTTGCAAAAATACTCGTTGGCACTTATACTAAAAATGACTGGTTGACCTGAAAACCCTGCAGATGTCTAGCGAATCACACTTTTTGTATACAAATTTAGTACCGTTGGAAAGGTGACAAGCCAGCAAATTAACCTAGGGTAGAATAAATTATTCAAACACCGTAGTTTTTTTATTATTTTAAGATACTTTTTTTCGTAAAGTTATTTTTCTGAGTAAGTTTTATTTTAAAGCTTAATATCTTATTTTTCGATGCTAGTTTGAGGGAAGTTCTGACGTATTTTAATCACAAATGTATTTGTACCAACAAATATACCAACAAATATAAAAAAAATACTGCATTTAAAAAAAAGAAAAAAGTTCTTGAAGGTCAAATTTTGGAAAAATCTCAATAAAGTATAAAAATTGACTTATCACCAAAACTATACTCGTAAAACTTAAGTAAGCGAAAGTAAGCAATAATTAGCAAATGACCTCCTCTATTTGCGAATTCGCTATGGCGGGTTGAGTTCCAGTCACCCTGTATAAGTAGGTAATTTAATTTCTTTTAGTAGATACCCTAGCGCCTTCACATCTTGCTGGGACAGCATAGGCCGGCTCCGCAGCACCATCAGCGGAGTCCTTCAAACGGCGGAAAAACGGTAACTTCGACCGAGGTTACCTATTCGAGCCGTTTGGGGTTGAAACCTCCTTGGTCCTTGGGGTCCTGGGGCACACGCAATACTTATAGATGTTACAAAACTTCTCATAGAGTCCACAGATGATTGGAATGCTGGCTTCTATTACGGTCAACGAATTAGCATTCTGGGCACTCTGCCTTCTGGTGACGGATTAGATTTTTAATAAATAGAACTATAAGACAAGTGTAAATACTAGTTTAATCGGTGTGTAGTAGGTTGTAGATACATAACATAACTTAAACCGTGCGTAGATACCTTTCTTACAATGAATAGTTTTACGCTCAGGGCTACATTGGTATAACTAATATCCCGGGTAGGTCACTAAAGTTATTGCACCACAACGAACAAGCTAAATAACCAACAGCTAATTCCGCCTTGAGCATTCAAACGTGCTTACAGAAGTGCACCTCATCATTATTTATGAGGTATTTAGTTCGCGAATGTTCAAAGGAAACGAAGACGGGTGCAAGAGCTTGTGAAAACAGTTTTAGGGATGAGAATATATTTCATTTCGTGTAAGACACATTGCAGTCGAAGTAAGTTCCGCGCAGCGCACGTGCTTAGCGCGGGGCGCGTTTGCACGGGCGAGTGGCGCGCACTAGATACATGCCACTGAGTACAAGGTTACGTATTGTGACGAATACTATTGGGTCCTAGTTATACAGTTTCAAAACGTCAAATTATACCAATAGGTTTGGCACCTACTGAATTAGATATGGATAAGGTCACGTCAAAACAAATATCTCTGGTTCAGTTGCATCAACGCTTCATGCTATCCTAATTAGCATCGCTGTCGTTTAAAGGATGAAAGAAGAGTGTGCGTAATTTCAGGCTAGAACTATACAAAGGCTTTGGTGGGATTCCCAGCAGTTGAGTGAGGGTGAAGAAGGCACGGGCGCGTCGCGGGCGTGTCGCGGGCGCGGTGCGGTGCGTGACCGGCGCTCGTAAGTATTGCTTTGACGGGTTCCGACGACGGAGACTAACTGCACTTCCTACTTATCACAGAGTAGTCTACTTATAGAGCTATGACTATTTCACAACATTGAGTAAACTTAGCTTACAATAGCTTATCTTGTCGCTTGTAAATGTTATCCGAAAGGATCGCTGATCTTTGATAGTGGTGTTTTTTAATGCCTAACAGTGTTAATAGGTTCAATAGCTGTAGTCATTCGCCCCTGTAGGTTGAAGTAAAGGCATAAAAACCGTAGAAAGTCCCAAACAGGTCCCGAGGTCGACTTATAGTTGCGTAATTATTAGATACAGAGTGGAAGATTCCGGGTTCAAATCCTGAGTCAGTAATTTTTTGGTAAATTGTTTCAATTTTTTTTTTAATTATGTAATTATGGGCTATGACACAAGAAACAGTTGTAAATATCAACCAAAATTTGAAATTGTGTTGATTCTCCATCTCGCACGACATATTATTAATTTGTATATTATGTGTTGATAGTCAGTTGAGTACAAAAAATAGATTTCTAATGTATTTATGCCGAAGCCAATAGAATACGAGTTTAACGATTACGTTAATAGTGACTTTTATTGGCGGGCAGCTAGCGATAGGTACCTTAGACTCGGGTATTAAAGAAACCTAGCAGAACTTCATCATCATAAATTGCAGGCGCTGCATTTAGCAGCGACGCCATCGCTACGTAACTCCGCGAAGTACCTACGCCGGGCGGGAGCGTCGCGGAGTGAGCCAACTTCGTCCACTTGTGAGTTGCAAAACATCACTTAGGGAACTAGCAATAACTACTGAACGTACGATATAGCTTCACGCTTCGGTAGTCTTAAAGAGCTTATTGCACTACCTTTGCCTTAGGTCACCACTAAGACCTGTTTGTATGAACGCAATTAATAAAAAACTGAATAAACTATCAACGTAGGATTTCAGTAGAGAAACTGACAGTGAGGTTTATAAGATAACTGGGCCCCAGCTGGCGACTCGAGTAGTTGGTCATCTCATCCACGCAAACCCATCCACTTCGAATGAGTTGACCCCTAGAATAATTAATATTATCTAGTTATTGTATTCTTTGGTGACTGCCAGATCCAAGCAAGGGTGACGTAAATTATTTCATCATCACTGTTCTGAACGAAATTTTTATTGAAATTTATTTGTTTCTACTAAAGACTTCATTAGAAAAACTTCGTGGGACAATGGAAAAATGTGCGGAGGACCGATCGAGATAAAGCTGACATAATTGGAGTGCAATTGAAAAATAATACCATCGCTCAATCAAGTCGATGCGCCTTCCAACGCGCCGAGAGATCAGTTTCCTATTTTAATTCTGGATAACAAATGGTAGTAACGAAAGGTTAAGGTTATGGAGTCAAGAGTATTTAAGATTAAGTTGAGCTTATAAATATCCAACAAAGGTACAAAAAATATTCATTCACAAAAAGCAAATGCGGAAAGCGGGAGATCGCTTTATTTTGAAGGTCCATCAAATAAGAGCGAGGTACAAGTGGCAGTGAGAAGGGCCAGTGTAATCCGTCTGTCTGTCTGTACGGCTGACGGGCACAGCTGAGGCGAGCTGCTTTTTATGCCTCCCACTCATGCCCACTTCACTGTAGTCCTTCCAGGGATTTTTCAAGCATGCACGATAAACATACATACTCTTCTTTGGGGAGGTTCTTTCAGAAGTGGACGTTATGTTTACTGGGATGGTAAGGAAAATAAGGTATTGGTTCACAATATCGCTATAATCGAAACATTGGCCCAACCCTTCTCTGCGTCTGTTTTAAAGGACAAAGATTAGGTAAGTTATTCAATTTCCTGATTTCGGTAGACTGCAGCTTCTCTAAGCGTTCAAATAATCTGCTCGTCGATGTATGTCGTATTTTGGGAAATACGATGCCACAGACAGAAACACAGACAGACAGATACACAAAAAAGTTTCCATACATTTTCCATACAAATTGAGATGTCGAAATTTTAAAAGAGACCTTCAAAATCAAGTGGAGTATCAAATGAAAGGTATTAGTTTGTACATTTCAAAATAGTTTTCAAAATTTCTGTAAGTTTTGTACTATTCAAAATATTTTGAAAATAGTCAAAAAATTACGCAATAGAGGGCCCTCTATCTCCTAAGTTCGCAGAGCGATTCATTTAAAATGTATGGAGAGTTTGTAGATATGGATCTATATTTTACAGGAAAAATATAGAGGAGTCTGTAAAACTAACACTTTTTGAAAAATGGTCAAAGATGGGGGGGGGGGGGGGGAGTAATTTTCAAAAGGGGAGGCTACCCTGCTGAGTTGCTGGGTATCATATGAAAGTTATTGGTTTGTACATTGTTTTTGAAATTTCTGTAGGTTTTGAAATATTTTGAAAACAGTCAAATAATAAACCGCTACCCCTATCACCGAAGCATGCAGAGAGATCCATCTGAAATGTAGGTTGATACCTACTAGTTTTAGGTATTCATTAAATTGCGAAGTCTCTAACCGGTACCTGTAGTACATACCTACTTGTTAACAAACGTTCGAAACCCTCGGCACGCGAGTTACACCCGCACTTGACGGGTCTTATTTTGTCAGTGGTTAAAATTAAGTCCAAATGATTACTTACAGAATTATTTTATAAAACAACTAGTTTCTGCTCGTGGCTTTGCAAGCGTTGTTTCCAGGGTCAAAAGAAGCCTAAATATACGTAACCCCAAGTTAATAAAGATCTGATTATTGTTGCACTAGCTCGCTCAGCACGCGTTTTTTCAGGATTAAACTTAAAGCCCGTATGTTTATCCAGGTCTACATCTATACAAAATTTCAGTTCCATTCGATAAGAATTTTTGGTGCGAAAAAGTAACAAACACACCTCATTCTATCCTTGCTTTCGCATTTATAAAATACTAGACGATCGCCTCGCGGTTTCACCCGCGTAGTTCCCGTTCCCGTGGGAATTCCGGGATAAAATATAGCCTATGTCACTCCCTGAAAAGTAAGCTTCCTAACGGTGAAAGAATTTTTCAAATCGGTCCAGTAGTTTCGGAGCCTATTCAATTCATACAAACAAACAAAAAATCAAACCTTTCCTCTTTATAATATTATATATATTAGTATAGATAGTATAGACTACTTTATGCCCGCGGCTTCGCACGCGTGGTTTCTATAGAAACGTTTAAAGGTGATTTCTATCCCGTGGGAACTGATTTATGGGATTATAAAGTAGCCTATGTTTGATTCCAGGATTATAATTACCTGTATGCAAAATTTCAGCCCGATCCGTTCAGTAGTTTTGGCGTGAAGAGGTAACAAACATCCATCCATACATCCATCCATCGAAACTTTCACATTTATAATATTAGTGTGAAGTGTGATATTAATTGCATTAACTGTACGGTTCGGTGTGCCAGTAGCACTGCAGGATATTATTTTCTAATCCCGTCAGAGCATTACAGAATAAGTCGACGAAATACCTTTCCCTTTGGCAGTCTACTAAAGTAAAGAAAAACGTCCGTAAGCCAGTGACCGCTGGCATAATATCACTGAGAGTACGTGTGTGTTGAGCGCTAGAAGAAAATAAATTGTTTTACTCAATGAATTCGTTTTCATAGCATAGCCAGCGCAACGTAGTTAGAAAATTAATTTGTCAAGTGTGAGTTTTATTATTTAATAAGTATTGTTGCTTTGAATTATTTTGTCGCTAAAGCCCTTCTTTGGGCAGGTTTACGATGGGTTCACGTATTTAAATCTATTGTGAAATCGTTATGGTGACTGTGTAAAATATAAAGATTTCAGAACTTAATTTTACTGCTTTGTCTGCAGTTCGCTCAACTGTTTCAATGGTAAATCCTAGTTCTAATTTTGTCAATTCTATAATAATTGGAATTTTTCTTGTAAATAAACTTTAGTAACGTATTCATCACAGCCTTGATGGAACCCTACTTTCTTATCTCAGAATAACAAAAACTACTTCTGAAACATGCAGGCACATTTTTTAAAACGATTGATTTTAATGGCAATAGTTAGTGATGATAATATTACAATATAAAATGGTGGCATTACTATCTACGACATTATTTCATATTTATAAATGTTTACCAGTAATAGATCAGATTCAAGTAATACCTGAAATGAACAAAAAAGTAGAAACAAAGCAAAAATATAAAACAAATCCTACACCGATTACAAGAACCCTGACATCACCATCTAAGGACACAGCACGTAGACAACTTAGCAGACAAGAAGAGGTGGTGATATGTGGGATAGACTCATACGAAGACGATATGTACGGATGTCAAGAAGATCCTTTTGAAACAACGACAAGATCAAGCAATAGCATCTCTTCAACATCAACAGAAGACACTGCTAACAAACTGCCATGTCCGGTATCAACAATGTGTACAGAAACTGAGGCTACTGGTAAAGTCGTAGTGCAAAAAGCTGTATTCGTGACAATATGTGTTCGTATGACAACAACTAAGCAGAGACAGAAATTGTTAAAGAAAGTAAAAGCAATAACAGATGAACCAGATGTTCATACATCGAATGAAGCAACAAAACAAACAACAAAGAAACCTTTAGCTCTTACATCGGATGAAACAACAAAAGAAACCACAAAGAAACCAAAACTTTTTGCGTCGAAAGTAACTGTCACGACAACACCAATGAAAATGCACTCAACGATGGCCCACGGAGATGTTCCAGACTCTGAGATGGTGGAAACGTCTGAAGAAGACTTCCTCAAGAGCACAGGCCAAGTGGTGGAGCTGACCTTGCCACCAGGAGTCACGCTGTGTCCTAAATCGGCCAGATGCCGTTATGTGAATATATAAAAGCTGATTTAGAATCAGATTTTCACTGATGATCAGCAACGCACGAGCGAGATAGACATGTGATCATCATGTCAAGTTTAAGTCGGAATGGTTACGAAACAGAGTTTTTGCTGTGGAATACAACTTGAGAGAGCATTTATTAACAAAAACTGACTGCTTTTTTTTGTTCATGATTTTTGTTATATTATTTTATCTTTGTATTATTTTGTAACTTACTTAAGTAAGTAGGTATCCAGAAAACAGTACGACACAGAAAAATTATTTCCTCATCCCATTTCATTTATTCACTTAATTTAAACATATACCACCACTCTTGTACAACAGAGGAATATCTAAAATACATCACGCGCTGCTGAATCAGTAAGATTTATTATATTCCTTAAAATCTAGTATTTTACACCTGGTTTTACTTACTTACTGGTTTTATTAAGTTTATGAGTAACAAGTTCCAGTACACAGTATATCAGTATGAACAGTTATAAAAATGTAGTCGGGTTTATGAAGGGAAGGGATTTACCCATGTCAAGCCGCGGAGAGGAAACGTTATTATCGCGAGAGATAAAAGCTGCTCTCGCTGAACGAAGAAAATCTTCTCTTAAAATAACTACAAATCATCATATCACACATATATAATACATTCATAGTGCTTGGATGGATAGATGTACATATGTTTGTTTCTTCGTCACGCCAAACAGATTAGGCTGCAATTTCGGAAATGTGGAGCATTGATTAAAACATAGGCATACTTTTGATTCCAATAAATCAGTTTCCATGGCAGTTGAGACTCGCGCTCTAAGGGTTCCGTATAATTGTTAGACGTGAGTCTTGCGAAATATCATGATTTTTTGTTTTTCCATGACACTATAGTCCCATTGGAGTTGGGGAGGCCCATTGTGTGAGACTTTACATGCACACACACTTGCGCCTTCCCATCTTCCGAGGACATCCGTGAGGGCGGGTGCGGCAGCAGATTTGGCCGAAGATGTCAAGAGGAGCAAATATGCAGGTCTCGACAGAGTATTGCCAAACCTCTGGGATTTCTCAGAATAACTTAAGATGAGAGAAATCTAAGATTAAATTTTTTTTCTTCGTTTAAACAGTGCCTTATCCTTAGTAGCTACTAATGAGACAAGTCTTAAACAATGCCTAAACATCTAATATAAAACCGTGCATGAATACCAACACAATAAAAGGCTCTCGAGAATCAAACTCACAATAGGCTTGAGACTAGTAAAGTAATGCATGAATTATAGTGAAGATATTTCTCGCAAGCTCTTATGAAGAGAAAGGGTAACCCGTGTCAGGTTATGTCTTGTCTCCGCTGAATTGATAGATAACACTATTTATTTTTAGGTTCGCGCAATTTTATTGCCTCTTGGATATAAAAACCCTTTTAAGGAGTCGCTGAAATATGGCGATTATTTCTCTTGCCGATTGTTTTGGGAATAAATATTGCCTTTTATTGAGTGATTTAATAACGACGCGGGACTGTACGAACTGAGAAGGTGCTTAGTCACGTTTAGCGATGTAGCTTTCCGTAAAAGGTCTGATCTGAAGTAAACTTACCAAACTTAGGTAGTTTCAGTTACTGTTACGCAGCAGAAATCCAGCTCTTGTTTGAACATTATGTTTGCCACTGATATTACTTACATGGTCTGCTCAAATAAATTTCAGTTTAAAAAACACAAATTATCCATTAATATATGTTGCACAAAGATTAGCTGATTTCTGATGTTTCCTTTTGGGCCCACCATACAATTAAGTGCTTGTCGCCATTTTTGTCAGTGTGAGAGTGCTGTATTAGTCCTTTTAAAATCATGATATGTAACATGACCCCCACCTAACACCGACTTAGTTAATAGATACATAACATGACTAAGTTAATAGATGCATAACATGACTAAGTTAATAGATGCATAACATGACTAAGTTATGCAATGCATCATAGGACATGACTCCAACCTGAATGACGTCTGAGATATAAAGCTACAAATTCAGTTCAAATATATCAAATTTCTTTAATAAGAAACAAATATTATCGTAAAAATATTTTAGGCATCCCGTATCCTGTCACGGAGATAAGGCGGGCTACGGACCGTGAAATTTTACAAGTGTCGCCCGCGCCGCCGGGCCGCCGGGCCCTCGTGTGTACAACCCCTTGCTGCTCGCATTATAGCCAGTCGTGCATTATATCGGGCGCGACACGCTCAGATAAATTCTACATTCTTCGGGCGATCCAATTGGAAATTATAGTTTGATGTATGGGAATCCAGTGTCTGTGAATTTGTACGATTCGTTGAACACATTTATCAATGTTATCCACAACAGTTCTTAGGTTTTTAACTTTAAACGGCGCGGCAACTCATAAACGTTTTAGGTTTATCACGTTTTCGAGATTTGCGATGTTAGTCATTACTCACACAACAACAATAATAATGTAGTTAAGTATAGAATAAACTAAGTTTTCTCACGATGTCTTTAAATATTCGTACTTTCTTAGAAGCTGTAGTAGTAATAGGTACCTACCTAGGTGCTAGGTACAAATCAGACTCTCCTATCATCTAACAGGAGAACTCGAAACGAGTCTAGGGTCTATGAGCCGCACTCCAGACATGCATCAACTCAACGTATCAAACCATGACTTGATGTTTGTAATGATCATCTCGTGCAACCCCTAAAGCAGTGTTTGTTTACGTTGTTTATCTTGACCGACGTCTTCCGCAATCTTAGAAACGACATCGGTGTATCAACACACCATGCCACCTACGATTGAATAAATGACATCTGATTCAGAACCACGAGTAAGTGCCTGTCTATTCTGTTTCTACGTTGTGTTTTGTATTTAAAATAGTTAGTTATGTCAATGCAATAATTTTGTCTGGTACTTTGTTAAAACTCTGTATAAATATCGTATTGTAAGCAGGCTACAGGACAATATACTTAGCCACGAGCCTTCGGCTGAAACGATCGCAGTCAGCGCAGCTCCAAACAATGTTGCAATCGGAGCGCGACCGCCGCGCCGCCTGCGGTTTCTCGTGTCAATTAAACGCGCCCGCCGAGGCCTCGGCGCTTTGTTGTGATGAAGTGGTATTATTAAGGTGGGGCTTAAAGGATAGTCACGATAGATACCTTTATGAAGTCTATGAATTCGAAACCCAAAGCGCCTGAAAGTAAAATATTTTGTGAAGTTTATTTTTTGCATTAGGTGGGTATAGTTTATCAGAATTGGCACTGGACCGTGTACGACGTGGGCTCGGCTTTAGAAGCAATCTAATTTTTGAATTCATCGTGTGGAATCTAGCTCATACACAAAATTTATTTATTTTTTTCGGATCTCTCGGCATGTTCGGCTCGAGTACAGCTTTTACTATTCGAATAACAATGATACCAATCAATCACTAACTTCTTTTCGAATAATCACCAAAATAAAGCAAAACAAACCACCTCTCCACATTCAGGAATGATACTCGCTCTGCGTTGCGAAATCGGCAAGAATACACAACTTTCTCCTGTGTTTATAACTGCGAAGAAAATTGAAAATCATCAAAAAATATTAATTAACAGTGAAACACAAGAGCTGATGATGACAATGATAAATAAAAATTATAAGCATTTTTTTTTGTTAATACACTCAGAAAAAACACCTTATAATAGAAAAATATAAATAATTTTAGTAAAAAAAATACGGGTGAACCACAGTAGGCTGATGATGACAATGTTAAATAAAATGTAACATATTTTTTGTTATTACAAAGAAAACTATAATCATATGGTAGAAATAAAATAGAACTAGTATTTACAATTGAAACAATTGAGCTAACTGCAGACTGTTGCAAACCATAACAATAAATACATGGTATAGAAAACACTACGACAAAAAAATAGTAAAAGTCCTATGGTGAGACCTGTAGCATGTATCCAGTTTACCATTTGATCTTGGATACCTCATATAGGCAAATGAGGCAGATAATTAATTACTGTTATTCATTATTTAGATAATATTTCACTAAACAAAACAGTATTCTTTAAGAGTTACCAAGTTTTAGCCACCATTTTTGTCGTGCGAACCACCTGTCTCTGTGTGTTGATGTACTGTTGTACGTGTAATTTCACCCTTTATTCTATACATAATCGTACAGTAATTGAATTCAAGATCATATTAATGCATAATAAACCCAGAGATCTATTAGAAATTTTTTAATACTTACGACATTGTTGCCGGAACTCCGTAAGCACAACACAGTTTTACAGCCCGCACTGGTAGTAGAGATCGCACTAAACACCTAGATGTTTTTACCTGTGAACTTTTTCATTGAGAAGCCATATCTCAAGAATTCGATAAAATTTTACCTACATATAAATCTCTAGATAGTATTAAGCAAATCGGCACTTTGGAGAGTATGGTATCCACGGACGTCATCCACGACTTTTTTATACTCTTGTATCCACGGACGGTTGAGTGGTTATATAACACATTGATATTTCAAATGCCTAATTTTTAATTTGCAACGCAGTTTTTGTAGAAGGAAAGGATTCCGTAACATTACTTGGCAAAAAAAATATTCAACTAAGTATAGACTTCTTACAAAAAAATTCTGTTAGTGATGCAACTGAGTTAAAATCATTCCAAATTTTGTATAATAAATTACTTTGTACAACACAAAAGTCTTAGATGATTGTCCAAACTAATCCCCTCTCCTCCCCCACTAGAGGTGCCCGCCGCCCAGGGCCCAGGGCTGCCAAATTTACTGCGGAACCCGCAAGTTTCAGAGTTCAACATTGTTTCGAAAATTTGCAAATTCCGCGCGAAAATATACATGAGGTGGATATTGGCTTGTGCAATTTAAGTTACGGCCTAATAGGTTAACTCTGAGTTGCTGAGCTTTACGAACAAACAATGTTTTATTTGGCGAAATGATAACGTTTTGAAAGCAACGCAAAGGCTACCCACAAACATGTCTAGAGAACAATAAAAATATTTAATTAGTAAATTTAGGACTCAGTGTTTACTAAATCTAATTCCCTGGTGTAATAGGTACAGAGCTAGGTGTGTTATATTCTTACATTCTAAAAACGTTATCTTGACTTTCCGCCGTTTTTCAAAGGTCTTAAATCATTTCTGGCGGATAATTTTTAATATTACTAATCCCTAAAAAACTGAGTGCTGGAACAAAAAAGAATAGTTTTTTTAAAGTTACCCTAGACTGGGTAAGTTTAAAGAAAACTATTCAAACTAATTACACATACTAATTATCGTGCCCTCGCAGAACGGACACTTGCAACAAATAAACCATTTCGCTGCAGACGTCCCGCGCCCATTACAAACGCTCTCAACGAGAGCCATTGTTTCCCGCTCTCCCCCGCGAGAGCCACTTTAGCAAACAGTATTTATTTTCGCTATCAGACCGTTTTCTTTTAAGAAAAATTCGCGCCGCGCCCCTGAATCCCGATTAGAGAAGACAAAGAGCAGATTGTAGAGCGAGCAGAATCAATTAAAGAAAGCCATCGATTCCCCGCGCGCGATAACGTCTGTCAGCAGGAGCGAGCGCGATAAGGCCGCCCTCCCCGTTTAATTACGACTTATCAGGAGGGAACCAAAAACAACATTCCATTTTATACTAATTTATTATTTACAATCACTTCCTCTGTACAGCGGAACGTACCTAGTGATAATACCTCTTATTCTCAATAAAAGATACATTTATACATTAACTAAGTTAAAATACGAAGATTAAAATGTATGTGCATTAATTTCGTTTAAGTAGGTATGTACATGTCGACGCGTGAGGGGCAAGCTTGCTTATTCATACTAATTGTCATAAATAAATTACATCTACTTATGTTACTTGATAATAACTATGGAATAACAAAGGTTTGATAGAGTTACACAAATATCTTTGGCACATTTATCTCGGACTTATTCCTAAGCGAAGCTCTGCGTCACGATAAAGTAGAAGTTCGTTAAACTAGACTAAGTAATTTCTGGAAGGACATATACGGATACGGTATCATTTAAAATGGAAATGGGAGAAGGAAAACGCCGAATAGGTTAACGAGTTTCATGAATAATTACTGAAAACTATTGTGAGGGCTGGAGTGGCGTGTCTCCGCTCTAGTATACTGTACCCACTCGTAGGTATACCTATACCTTCTCGTAGATATACCTGTATCTGCTGGGTACAGCGGTCAGCACGTGTGTCGACGAGACCTTTATTGCATTTATGAAACAACAAATTACATTTCTCTCAGCTTTCTCCTCTGACCACAATTTTTATATCGCTATTTCTCAAAAATGTTTTGGTACAAAACTGTTAAAATTCCAGCGCTTATACTAAGAATAATTTGGATTCAAAAGTATTCTCATTTACACAAAGTTTCACTCATTCCCTCTCAGGATATGACGAAGTTTAGGATGATATGTCTCGCTTACCATTCACAACACTACGATAAACCGTTTCAACAAACATCATAAAATATTAAATGGATTCGAAACAATTAGGTAGGTACATCTGGAATGTTTCTTAAGATCACATGATTTACTAATTTCGTAATAATTTAAACTAGGATCTCCACGTGGACTAGGAGCACGATGGCGAGGAAGGGCTGCTTCCAACAATGCAGAGGTCTCGAGCCTGGAACAAAGTCCTCGGTAAATATAAGTCCTAAAAAAATACAAAAAAATAAGGATTCTATTCGTGACGAGGAAACGTAAACAAATTTGACAGGTTTTACTAATCTTGGCAATGTTTTTCAAACAATTTTTTGGGTTAATTTAACCTAGACAAGTAGCCATAGAATTCAATGATGAGCTTTCGCGACACGAGAATGGATCTCTAAATCCAGTATCGTTTTGGAATCGGTAAAAGCTCCGTCAGTAGTCGATAGCGACACGGGTGTATCGGAGCTTAGCGCCTCCGCTTCGCAAACAAGAGGATCACGTTGTTTATATTGATGATGTGTTTGCTGCGGGGGAGTTTTAAGAAGCCTAATAAAACGGATAAAGACGTTCGCGAGGCTGTATTTATTCAAATGACGCGTCTATTTGCTATGATATCAGTCGCTCAAACAGTTTTTCCTCCGAGAGTACGGGAGCTGCAAGAATTGATTGTACGCGGTCTGCGCTGAATATTTATGAGGGTTAAGTGTGTATGCGAACTCGTTGAATGTTTAATCGCTGTTCGGGCGGAGACGGCACCTCGGCCGAGACACCGACTAATCTAAATATATACTGTCACCGCTTTGTTCCACAAAAATGCTAATGCAGCGGGATATTCGGAATATTCCTTAAGAGATAAAAGCCGAGCCGAGATGAGTCGCCATCGCCGATGCCACATCCGCCTCGTCACATATTCTCAACCCATTTCGCCGCGACTTCTCGGAGCACATTTATTTTTTACCGTGAGAGGGAAAAAGAGACGTTTTTAATAATGCAGTATATTGTTACAAAGAATACAAAGCGGTAAAGCTCTGGCGGAGCCTTGCTTTGAGTTGCTATTATATTAAAGGCTTTATGTATTAAATTCGGCTGTTTGATGGTCGGCAGTAGGTACCCGTCTACCTGCCGCGCTAGGCAGATCTGCAAACGTACGAGCAGACTCAAATTAAAGTGAAAAGTAATTCCGCAGGCACTTGGGAGCTGAGTTAGCATGTTGACGCAGTTCTGCGCGATTCCGCTGGTTTCAGTCTGTAACGGCGTGTTTTTACTGTAATTGCCAAGAGAATTAATAAAATGCTCTGATTTACATCCGTCCGAGTACTTTATTAGCTTAGTTAAGTAGTGTACACGTAATTCAGGAGCTGAAATTAATTAACGCGAGCGAAGCGTGGTCCGATTGGGTTGGTTGACTTAAAAAATACAAAAACAGGGGAAAGAACTCAATAGCAAATTTAAAGTTCAATTTGGTTGTGAACATTTGAGTACATTTGGCTTTACATATATTTTTGAGGAAAATGATTGTGTTCAAACCTTTCATTTCCTTTTTTACAGGAGTGCATGGATTTTGCAGGTTTTGTTTTAAATGAGTGAATGAATGATGAATGATAGTATTTGTTTACATAGATATAGATATAGGTTAACAATGATGTCTTAAAATAGAGTATCAGTATATTTCATTTGATAGTCGTGCAAAGGTTCAGTAGTAATTTAGATACATCGTAGTTTAATTAACATTCTCGTAGTGGTACATAATTCAAGGTTTGCTTTTTCTCCCTGATGTCAGTTTCTAAGGACACCTTATGTTTTTGCCTTATACCTTAATGTAACTTAACACCAGCACAGCTAGATATGTGTCAAACGTAGGGACGTTTGACATATCTAGCTATGGTAAAGAACGAGGTAAAGAAGTTAAGAATAAATGTCTAGCTTCTTTACCATAAGCCCATGCTTTTCCACTGCAGGGCTTCCCTAATAAACGCCATAACTTCTTCCCCCTTTCTTCTTCTTCAGCTAGTCGCATTTGTCTGGGGCCTTTCAGATCTGTCCTAGGCTGGCATCCAGGCGTCCTACAGTTCCTACACTAGCCAAGTCGTGGTATATCTAGCTGGTTCGGTTCGGCCGCTCTTCGCTGTCTCGTGCATACCTGCGGCTAGCTGCGTGGGCGGGCGGTAGACGCGGGCCGCGTCGCGGTCGGGCGCGCGGTCCAGCTGGGCGCGCACCACGCTGGGCCGCTCCGAGCCCGCCGCGCCGCCCTCGGGCCGCGAAACACCTCGTGACACGTTGGCACGACGAGGACCTGGGTAACATCACAATCACTTCAATATTCTCCACACTATGGTGCGAGATGTAGAAAGTGGCATAGGATTCTATGGCCTATACCTAGCAGTTGTTGAAGTTTGGATGGGGATGCTGATGATGGGCCAGATTTTGCCTCAATCTCCGCAATCGTCACTTTAATCTTTGGTAGTTGGCATACAGTGTTCTAACTAATGTGAGATCTCAAAATGATACACATGTCCTGCCAATTTCTTAAAAAGGCATGGTGCTATTACATCTCAGCTGATGGAATCAGAGCTGCCACCGCGATCTACTCATGACGCTGTCAGCAGCATTCTTACACGTAACTACGCGCATAGAATAGTCACTGTTACTGTCCCAGTTTGAAATAAATCTGTGTGGAAGTGACACTACAGGCTTGTAAAACCTGCGGTTTTCAATGAAATATCGTAAAATGCAAAAAGTGAAATGTTTTGAAAGCGAGTGTCACACGCACGACCTCGCAGGAAATTGGCAAACTAAATTGTTTGCGGATTTTTAATTAGGTCCGACGTCCACTGAAGGCTTCCCTTTGTTTTTTGGATAGCATTATTACACTAATTACATTTTATTAGTACTTCCAATAGCGCATTGCTGTCGAGTGTAGAATACTGGTGTAGCAAAGTTATGTGTTCATAGATTGAAAAGAGTTTTTAAATACTAAATATTTACGGACACTATAACGGACAGGTTGCCCAAGTTCTGGCGCTTATTTTGCGTAAAAGTAATTATGTCCGGTGTCATAAAACAAGTTATTAAAATGTTAATTAGCGTGATAGTTTACTGAACAGATTAATGTTATAATATGATTCCAAATTGCCCAATCCGTGTGTTAACATTATCTTAGTTATTTAAACCAAATTGCCATATTTGTTAAAGCTCTGATCAAAATAGATAAGGGTTGCAATTACATCGAAGAATCTCATGTTTTTTTATCCAAACAAATTAAGACAGATAATGATGTCGATTCTATTGTTTAAGAATTAGCTAAAATTAAGATAAAATTAGGATTTAAGAATATCAAATGGACGAAAGCTATTCTATGTTTCAAAAATTAGACAGTCAGGTTTAAAATTAGGTTGACAGATCTAAATAAACTCAACTTAGTTAAAATAGTTAAATAAAATCCTATTCTTTGCATGGCATTTTAGCTAAGATTAGAAACGTCTACTTAATTTTAGCAAGCATCTAATTTGGTCGTGATTAAAATTTATTCTAATGAAAAACGGGCAGATTTTTTTGCAAAAAGTTAAATATAGTATTTGTGGTATTTTTAGGATCTGTACAGAGAATACCATAATTTTAGGTCAACCTAACTTTGAAAATTTAGAAATCGTAAAATTTAAGATAGGAATCCTAAAAAAACAGAATCGACATCATTGTTGACATGAAATAAATTGCATATTTTCCTGAAAGGGGAATTCTACTTATCAATGCTACATTTAAATATGTTGCACATAACTATGCTACCCGTGTAGTTATGTGGAAACAAGCTACATAGTGTTCGCACTCACTATCTTTATTGGCGTTGACTTTCATCTCGGTGGCTTTCGGCGAAGTTGACGGCATCGGGATTTCTGCAGAAAAAGAGAAGGCAGTTAGCTAGGCCTGTCAATTCCAACAATCTGCAGTTCAACTGCTTCAATTGCATATTATGTTTCTATTCCTAATTTGTGTTCATATTCTTGTTTAGAAGTGAGCAAGTCCAGAACTAGTCACTTCTAAAAATAGGTTTTACGAAGTGTTTACAAAACGCCTAAGCGATTCACACGGCAACACATCATGATCAGACATTAGTCATGGAAATAAAGTCGGAAATAAAGTCAGTTCAAATATTCCGTGATCATGGTGCACGAGACTGTGCCGAAATATTGGAATACTCAAAACTCAAATCCTGGAAAATATATCGTTGTAAATGACTTTAGGGTTTAATAAACATGATGATTTTAAAAAGATTTAGCATGAATATCACATCAAATAAACCACTAAACGTTATAGCCCGATAAGTATTTATACACTAGATACTTCTCGGTTTTTTTTGCAACATATTATATCGCAATTTTTCAAACCCAAATCAATCAAGTTCTGGGTAATTAGACGCAAGGAATTTTGGGTCGAATTTTCTTTTAGCATTGGAAGTCATTTTTGTTCTTGGATAATCTAAACCGCAATGCAATCCAGTTAGACATTCGCTCAAGTAGGGTTGTATAACCTGCGTTCTTATAAAATGGGGAGTTAGGATCATCTCTCAAGCTGTTCTGATCAGTTGGAAACCGATCTGAGCTGAGCAGCATGCGTTCTCAATCTGGTTCATTAAGTACGCGGGTTGGCAGGATGATCGATGTGGCGAGGCGGGCAAAGGTCCGCCCGCGACGCAGGAGGTTGCGGAGCCGATTCCCGCCTTGGGACAAATATTTGTACGATCTGCTAACATTTGTTCGGGGTGTTCTGAGTATTTTATATGTATAATAAAATATATTTATCAATGTAATATATTGTATTATGTATTATTAGTCATCTAGTACCCTTAACAGAAGCTCTGCTTAGCTTGGGGCTAGATGATGCTGTGTGGATTGTCCAGCATTATTTAATTATGTATTTAATACAGTACAGGCTTTTCATATGCTCAATTAGAATGGAAAAAATTACGGCTTTTTACTTGACTTCCAACTTTCTTTTGTTTTCTCCCTTTATAAACAACGTTATACACGACTTTTAGCTTTTTGAAATGGTCTACCTAACTTATTCGATATATTCTAGAATCAATTAGTTATCTTGTTTGTCTCCCAGCGCAAGATTATGTGTACAATATACAATCGAGTAACTTCATCAGACTGAAGTTCGCTGAAGCCGCTCGCCGCTCGGCGAACGCGCGAAGTTTCCCGAACGGCTCTGACGCTGTTCGATTAACTTCCGACCAACTTCTAATGTACTTGCGCTAATAACTGCACAATCATATTATGCAAATTGTGATCGTTTGGAGTAGTATTTAGAGTGCTATTTCCTAAGTGGTTCTTTGAGCGCTATCAAGTCGTTTGAAAATGAAAAACTTTTTCTTGAGAAATTTGCTGTTCTGGGAAATTCTCTTTCAAACTTATTTTGACCGCAGAAGCCAAGAGTCGCGGAGCACTCAAATGAACTACTCGTAAAGTACTTGATGCAGCCCACTGAAATTTTCACGACTGAAAAGTCCGAACAGATTCTTTTTGAAATACAGGATTAAGGCGACACGGAAATTTCTACAGAAAATAGCGTACCTACAGATCTTCCAAGTGTTTAGTTTTCTAAATGTTTGATTCCTACGAAGTGTACCCACTTGATCGGAAAATAGAAGAATTTGCAGAACATCGACAGAATAAAGATAACTTCTACCGTTTCAGGGTTCCGTACCTCAAAAGAAAAAAGGGAACCCTCATAGGATCACTTTTTTGTCCGTCTGTTAACCCCCTATTCTCAGAAACGCGCGGAGGTATCGAGTTGAAATTAACATCAAATACTCAAGTCCGTAACCGTGAGTATTATAATGTAAATAAAACTTCTAGGTTATCGCAATCAAAAGCTACAGCCGTTCAGCAAATTTTCGAGTCGAAAATTATTAGAATCATAAATTTTGGCTAGAAGCAAAGTCTTACAACACAAGTAAAGAAAAAATCCGAAATCGCTAAAATTGTCGTTAATTCTTTAAAAAATTATTTTTGACTCTCGTCGTGGACGAAAACCTATAAAATACTTCCCGTTGACCTAGAATCATAAAATTTGGCGAGGAGCACGGTCATATAGCACAAATAAAGATAAAAATTCAAAAACAGTAAATTTCTAGTTGATTAACAAAAATAATAATTTTTGATTCACTCCCTGGACCAAAATATACAGGGTACCTACTTCCCGTTGACCTAGAATACACATTTTTGTAAGAAACAATATCTTACTTAATATCTTATCTTAAATAATACGGAACCCTTTGTGCGCGACTCCCGCTCGCACTTGACGTTTTATTTTATTTTCACTTCTGAACAGTTTAAATTAAGAAAGCTAAAGTAAGACAAAGACACCGTCTTTCAATTTAAAGTAGACACAGACACAAGACCTTTTGTGTACGATAAGTACGTCCTGTTTCGACGTGTAGGATAGAAGTGGTATTGTTATTAGTTCTGTGCTTATGTTTATCTGAACCATTGACACCAAACGAGTCGACACAGGTCGGCGTGTTGCGACATATGCAGTCGCCAGTGTTTCGTAAACTTGGGGGCATCCATTAATTGCGTGAGGTGATTTTGGCAATTTTTGACCCCTCCCCCTCAGTTAGATGTCGTGAGATTTTTCAAAACAGGTATTTTAATGCAAATACAACATAGAAGAAATCTAAGGTTTTTTGTTATTATAGTGCGTAACCCCACACTAAGGGTAATTTCTAAGAAATCAAATATTTTCGCAAAAATTTTCGACTTCGACGGGACTTGCACCCGCATCCTTCTTTCAGCACAGGAATGTGCTAACCAACTACACCACGAGGTCAAGTTACGTGGGAGTCGAAGGAAGTCGGGGTTCAAGTCCCGTCGAAGTCGAAAATTATTGCGATAATATTTGATTTCTTAAAGAAGAAATCGTTTACGTTACTGTAAAATAAGATCTTAAGATCAAGAGAAGAGAATCTCGCGCCAACACGACGAGAACAACCTTAAGTAGGAACTGCTAAAATTCGCGGAAAAAGAATTACATGATATTTGGCTTATTCCCCTCTCCCCCACGTGATATTAGGTGAGATTTGGCTCGACCCTCTTCCCCCCTTAACCCCTCACGTAATTAATGGACGCCCCTTGTCGGCGGCCGGTGACTTAGGTGGTTACTGTGCAGGCTCTTGAAGCGAGGGCTCACCATAAAGCCTGATGGAGCCCTCGGTCTCCCCCAGCGAGTTCTTGGAGATGCAGCGGTAGTTGCCGAAGTCGCCCGTCTGCAGGTTGCGGACGGTCAGCTTCATGTGCGCTCTGTCGGGGAAATTACACGAATTGAATTAAAATTGCATTATCTCCATATCAGCCATCAGCATCATCATCAGTCTGTACTAGACCACCGCTAGGCGTTTAGTATGTAAACGCTCAAAACTGTAGCTTGCTATTGCTACGCCGTAGCACGGCCGTAGCAAGCTACAGCAAGAGAGTTTTGAAATAAAACAGGTTATTTATTGTGGCATGGATGCCCTGAGATTCACATCTGAATCTCTTCCTAAAATGAATCGTATAATATAATCCCTTTACAGTGCCAACACAAAAACTAAAGTACCTACATAGTGAACATTGAACAGTCAACAAGAGCCGACCGCCGCACCGCGCCGCACCGCGCCGCACCGCAACGTTCCGCGGCGCGAGTCCGCATCATTGCGGTGTAATTGATGAGTTAGCATTGACGTTATTTACCGGTCAAGATGGCTGCTTCTGCTCAATTTCAATTAATCAATAGAACTGCATGAAAACTATTATTTTAATTAAACGTAACTATTTGTGCCCGAGACTTCGCCCTCTTCGAAATAACAATTTCATGGGCTAAGTTTCATTTGCCCAGAATCCTCATTCTTTTTTGAAAAGTGGCTTTAGTTAGCGGCTAGAGCATCGACTATCTGCCGTTGAAAGTCCCGACAAAATCAGTCTAGCCGTTTCAGAGATTAGACAAAATAAACGGACAGATAGAAAAAAATGGTGTTTGATTATAAGTACCGTGAATTACTTTCATACGTATTATGGAAAAATGTGCTAGTTTGACATTACAAACAAACATTTCTTTTTTATTTTATTACTGATACAGAAGTGGGTCAATGCCTGCTCATAGCACTTTGGGCCAATTTTACGCAACACCATTATAACCATGCAGTATGCAGGAACAGAACAAATTTCTGGCAATATTTTTATAGCTTCTTTCATATTTATTAACCATAAATTATAAAAATAAATCAGGAAACGGAAGCTACACCATTAATAATACATCACTTAAGCATAGATGCATTATCTTAACCTAGTAATATTAAGAAGGCGAACGTTTGTGAAGATGTTTGTCAGAAGACAACGCCAAAACGACTAGTTGTCAACGGCCGGCGGCCCTGCCTGGGAGCCAGCGCCGTGCTCTGCAAATGTCTAATAAATAATTATTAACAGGTCCTGCAACATGCGGAGGCAAGGACCCATTTTGCCTTTGACCACTAACTCTAACCATTATATCCTATCATCTTTTTATATAAAAATAAGTAATTTTTTATTGTTAAACTTTGTAGACATAAAAATAACGATACAAATAATAGAAATAAATTAGAACTAGTATCTACAATTGAAACGTTTGAGCTAACTGTAGACTGTTGCAAACAATCTACAGATAGCTCAACTGATCCATGTCAATACTACTTGGAAGCGTCTCTAAGACGCTGGCTGCATAAGTAAGTACCTACCTAGTTAATAAGATTGTTTTAATGTCATGTTATCTGTCTAATGCCTCCGTGCCTCGGAAAGCACGATAAGCCGTTGGTCTTGCGCCTGACCTCTCCCCGGTCGTGTCGGTCTGTCGTCCCATCGGATTATGGGAGTGAGAGAATAGAGAGTGCACCTGTGTTTGCGCACACACTTGTGCACTATGATATGTCCTGCGTATCTGGCTAGTCTCCGACGAGACTGTCCGCCGTGGTCGAAATTCAGTTAGGAGGTTATTTTTATCTGCCATTTCTTTAAGTTATTATGGGGTAAAATAAATGAACTCTCTCTCTCTTCCTCTCTATTTGGACCTGCATGAAACTTTGCATAGAGATAGACCTTTCTCCAGAATAACATATTATACCACAGTTTATTCCAAAAAAACCACCCGCGCTCAACCGCGCGGGCTGAATACTGTATTGTATAATTATCTAACATAAAGTATAACACTTACTAGCTCGAGAAGCGATATAAAATGTTCAGTGCAATTCAGTAATCCTTGGTTTTATTTACAAACTGTTAGTGTAATTTAATGTTAGTGTAATTTATTGTAACAAGAAAACAAGCGTAAATCTGTTAACCCCCAATTGACATAAGCTCTTAATTATGCCACGGAAGCCAAGGGAGCTAGGGCGGCGGCGAGGGCGGCGGCGGCGAGGGCGGCGGCGGCGAGGGCGGCGGCGGCGAGCGCGGGCGGCGTTACACGGGGCTCGCTGAACGTTCAACGCAAGTGGGATTAACGGGCTCTCAATATCAAACAGGCTTTGAATCCCTATTAGCCATCGTCATAATTAGTAGCCAGGTGTAGTTTCCAAGCCATAGGAGGACAGTAAAGAAACATTATATTCATTAAACTCTGGGAAAAACTATAATGGTAAATACTATTGATAATACTAGTTCTACTTTGTTTTTATTTTTGATTGTTATTGTCTTTGGTAACAAAGATTCAGTAAATTCAACTGTATTTTTCAGCTTTCGCATTTTTGGTACTTTATTTAACACTGCTTTGGTTGGTGACTAATTGGTGGTGTTTTCATTTTTACTCGATCGAAAACATTAACTTTTCGAAATTAGCATCATCATCATCATCTCTGCCCATTGACGCCCATTAATAAAGGACTCCTCTTTTCCACTTTTGGTCATTATTGATGTTGTAGCTTGGCTGTTGTTGCTTGCTTCCCTTGCAAGTGGTTTGCCTCGATGACGCTTAGCATGAAAACTCTTAAGTTTCAAACACCAATCAGAAGACAATGGAACGCGTAAAAACAAAATATAAAAATTTGTTATATAATAAATTGGTTAAGTTCCTTGTTCCAATCACATACCTGTAGGAGTTCTCGTCAGTATTGATGGCGTACTTCTTAGTCGGCAGGACCATCACGTTGTCGTAGACCCAGTAGGAGATGGCACGGGGGTGCGCCTCGGTGTGGCAGTCGACCGTCACATCGGTGCCGGCGGGCGCGCCCACCAGCTGGTTCGGCACCCAGATCATGGGGGAGACTACAAAAAGGTGGTCACTGTGAGATAGATGGAAAGGCTTCTGAAGGGCCTTGTCCCGGGAAAAAGATAAAGATTGAAAAAAATATTATTATAGCATGAATAAGAAGCTACAATAAGAATAAAGGTAAGAAAATCCCGGAATGGGAAAACCAAACACGATTCATAAGGTAGGTGAGTACACAAACCTGAAATAAATAGATCTCAGCTTAGTTGTTATAGATAGTACGACCACTAGATACTCTAATGGCTTTTTGGGACAGTGAAAACTGTTAATTTCAGCCTTAGCCTTATTACAGATAATTGTCCCGACAAAATTCGTATAAAATCTGGAGTAATCCGTCGTAGAGTAAATAAAAACATTAATAAAGCCAAGTACCTGATATTTATGAAAGATCTGATGGATTTTACGACTACGCAAGTCGTAAAATGTCAGCTCCACTCAAACATTTACCTTATAAAAATATTGAACCTCAGCAATGCAAGTACCTACTTGCCTGCTTTACATTTTGCGCCATCCTACATTATCGGTGCGTAACAAAATAAATAATTTAAAAACCTGTATAATATTAAAAGTGTCGCTCGACTCAGTAATATCAGCTAGAATTGCCCATAAAGTCTCGCGAAATTACGAGTACGTTCTAAAAGTGTGGATTTTATTATCTCAAGTGTTATGTGAAAAATCGCGGCGTCCCGGGCGGAGAGCCCGCCGCGAAACTTATACGGGATCTCGCTCAGATGGAATATTACGTTGTGAAGTATTTCAGTTAGGTATTCTAGTTTCAGCTTTCAACCTCTAAAACCTTCTGGCCGTTGAAGTGTCCTTGGATAAAGTTAGGTTAGTAGAAAAGTGTTTGACGTTCAGTCAGACAGACGAACGGATAAATTACGGACACACTTAACGTTCAATTTTATTAAAAATAGAACCACTTTCAAAATAGTCAAAGATATAGATGGTCATCTATTCTTAAAGAAACAAATACTCGCTCGGGGTTGATGCGCCAGGATAGGTTAGTTACTGTGAGTACCGACATAAACATTTCCCATTAAATATAAGGTGAGCTTATTAACTAAAATATTATTTACAATTCTATCAAAAAGAAATCACACAATTATTTAAATGCGGAAGTTTTGATGTAAGTACATACGTTTGTAACCTTTTTACACCAGAACTACAAAACGGATCAGACTGAAATTTAGCGTACAGGTAGTTCTAGCGCTGGATTAAAACATAGCCTACTTAGGTTAAAGTGCGTAAGTCCTCACACTCAGGGTAATTTCTAAGTAATTAAATAACATTTCTAAAAATTTGTTGCGGGTACTACTATCCCATAAATCAGTTCCTAATGTTTTCATAGAAACAACGCGTGCGACGCTTGTTGTCACAAGCTAGGTACTTAAACTAGTTTCTGTTTCAGTAATTGCAATACTCTCGCGGCGGTGTCCAACACTGCAGGAGAGCGCTCGGCCAGTCCAGCCCAGCACTATCCATCATTATTGAAACTTTATAAATTGCTTCCTCCGAGTCTGTAACTGCCCCTTGTTGTGATCGATAACGCTTCGAACACTCGAGTGTAGGTGAGCAACTTATTTAAAGATCTCCATTGGATCGTAAAATATGATGGAAACGATTCGCGTAAAACTATCGAGACAAATAAGTTCCATTAAAAGTTTTTTGTACCAATTTTAAAGTACATTTTTAGCAATTCAGAAAAATGAAATTGTCCTAGGTCTATGTAATGGGCCTATTTTCATTCTGAATGTGAGCTATCAAAAAATCTTTCTCAGAAATAATGATGCTGAACGTTAGAGAATAGCAGTCTGGTGTCAACTCATGAGTGGTGTTCAATTCTGTAAACTCGTGGACAGCTGGAAATACCCAGGTAATAGGTACCCAAAACCGCTCAAAAACTTCAGTCATTCTTCGAGCTTGAACAGCTAACATTCCTCTGCAAAAATTCGGAGTATTTTTCACGCGTACACATTATATTTTAGTCTGAATGGGTATGCAATTTTTGATTCCAATTAATGAAAGTTTTTTTCGGATGAAACTATCATAGAAATCTAAATAACAGTGCCTTGTTATTTAGATTTCTATGGTTTCGACAAATATTTGTATGATCTCTGCAAGTATTTGTTCCGGGTCTTCTGGGTATTTTCTATGTTTAGTAAAAATATCCATCTATGTAATGCATTGTATTAGTCCCCTAGTACCCATAACACAAGCTCTGCTTAGCTTAGGGTGTGGATTGTCCAGCATTATTCATTACATTAATACTATACCTGGATAGCGGAACTATGTGTCTCGCTGTTTTACTGGACCTACAAAAAGCTTTTGATACGGTGTCTGTCCCAATCCCTGTGCACAAACTAGAAATGATAGGTGTACGTGGCACACCACTTTATTATTTAAAGATTACCTATCTGGTCGAAAACAAAGAATTAAAATAGGAGACTATACAATGTGTCTGGTTACCGGTGTCGGAGACTTTGGGGGGGTGAAATACGGTAAATTTTATCGACAAATCACTATTTCTATTTTTTTTTTCTCTCTCCATGATAAAATGGGAGCCATTTTGTTTTCTGTTGCCTCGAAGCACGGGTGCTTGTACTGATTAAGGTATAGCTACCCATGTAGAGGTCTTAAGAAGACGATAGAGGACTCATTTGATAGCCAATAATGTACACAATAAAGTACTTTAATGGTTTGTCTATCAAAATCAATACAAAGGTTAAAGCCACGATTCAAAATGTACTCCGTGGTATTGCAAACAAGCTGTTGCTCTAAAGTCCCCCCCAAAGTCTCCGACACCGGTGACCAGACACATTGTATAAGCGAAGACCAACGTAAAACTTTCGGTGTCCCCCAAGGCAGCATCCTGGGCCCGACGCTGTTCCTCATATACATATATTAATAATTTATGTAAAATGAACATACATCAGGGACAAGTTTTGTCATACGCGGATGATACAGCCATAATATTCTCAGGGAAGACATGGTACTGTGTTCAAAAATCTGCTGAAACTGGCCTGAGCAAGGTATCAACATGGCTAGATATTAACCTTCTAACATTGAATGTATCTAAAACTAATTAAAATATTTGTTTCTCTATTTATGACTCTACTCAACCATCCAATAAAAATGCACAATTGTGTTGAATCTAGTACTTCCTGTTCTTGCGTTAAACTAAAGAGAGTAACACAAACTAAATATCTACGCATCATGCTCGACCAAAGACTATCTAGGCACATGCATACTGAACTGATTTTAAATAGAACTAGAAAACTGATTTGGACTTTCAAAACACTGCGTCATATAGCATCAACTGATCTCCTCAGCCAAATTTATATCTCACTTGGTCAATCGGTGATCGAATAGAATAGAATAGAATAGAATATCTTTATTGTCAAAGGTGAGACACATGAAAAATTATAAGTATACAACATTTCGGTGTACAGGCTAAGACTTGTCAAGTTAACATACAATACAAATAATATGAAAAAAAAAAGAAAGATACAATAGGCATTCGCTGTATAAGGGCGATAGTCAAATAAATAATCTAGTTGGTAGTAACATTGTGTAGGTGCGTACTAGTACCTTTGTTCAACTCTTTTTGTATATTCACATTAATATACTGAGTATAATCGTTCTCGAGAAACTCTTTTACGCTGTATACAGTTTTGTGAAGAAGAAGTCCCTGCACTTTATTTATAAAGGTGATGTGATTATTCAGTTTTATATCCTTTAGTTCAGGTGGCAGTTTATTAAAAAGAGTGCGACCCATTTGAAGAGGAAGTTTCGTTGATATATTAAGGCGACTGGGGATTACTTCTAGGGTTAAATTGTTATTCCTAATAGTCCGCTTGCTTTTCACAACTCGAATTGTGTATCTATCCCAATTAGCTCTGACATATTTCAAGACTTCTAGAATGTAGACTGAGATCGGATATTGCTTGCCGATTGGGGAGTAGCTTCAAAAATTAAATTCCTAGAATTATAGAGAGCACAACGTTCATTATTATGGGTGATGTTTTTCAAGCCCTATAGGTTCTCTACAGAAAGTCTCTACCTGGAATCAGGACTCTTGTACGGTACTCAGAGTAACAGCTAAAACCACATTTGCGATGAGACAGTATGAATGAATGAAATGAAATGAAAACAAAAATGAAAATGAAATGAAATGACAATCTTCATATATATATAATCTACTCAATTCACAAATTGGAATATTCTCGATGACATATTTTATATGTAAAAAAACTCTAATTAAATGGCTGATGACGAAAACCTATGATGAAGTTGAGAATATCGTGCAAAGGATGAGGCTCTAGCTCTAACTTCAGTGACACGTTTATATATAGCCTCGAGTTCAGATATACTCACGTTTATCTAAACTCGAGGCTGTCCCAATCTGGTACCCAGGCTCTTATGAGCCTGGAGTTATTGGAGGATGACAACCTATTTATGCTGCACTTTTTGAACAAACAATAATGTTTCTTTTCGTTACCTAAATAAATTCTGTTGTTTTTAATTTCATAATTTTTACGCAAATACTCAAATATTGCTAATGTATAAATGGTAAGAGCGGGGTCTCCCAACACAAGTAAATTTTGCTTAAAGGGTGACTCCAGAACCTGTTTGTATAGTTTTTAAGTAATTGCAATAAACATTTATTTTATTATTTTTTATTATTATTTATTTATCATTTATACTTTTATTACGCCAATCCTGATTCATCTAACAATATTCCGTGGTAAAAGCAAAGGTATATCAAGTAAAGTATCTATTTGCAGATTAAGTAAACACTTGTTCGATTACTCGCCCACTCGGCAAAGGTCGTCGTCTCCATAATACTTGATTCTGTCTCTTATAAAATATAAGATTCGGGACGCGATTTGCAGTATTTTTCTAATCTTTTCTTCGAATCCCTTATGAGTAAGTTTCAATATTTTTCAAGATTCAGAAAAGGTTTTCTATACATAAAGCAAGATGTTTTATTCAAGCATTTCAAAGAGTTTACTGTTTATTATACTTCGGTAATCCAGACTATTCATGTTTTAGTTCCATTTTCTCATGAATTTCATTATGTATCCTTCCAATAAACAACTTCTCAGAATGTTCTCGGGAAATCTCATTCTCATCTATTCAGATTTAAAATGTGGCTCAGAGTAACAAGACTTTGTTTTGAAACTCGTGAAGAGAGAACAATGCCGCAGCATTGTAATAATTAGAAGCTAAGACAAGATCTCAGCTTGTTAGTGTTAGAATGTTTCGGAATTGATGATTATCTCAAAATTTATTTTTTTATACGTCTTGTATAACGAAGCTATCCATGAAAATCGTGAAAGAAATAGAATTTTATTAAATTATAGCTTTGTCTGGTTACGCTGATTATGATTACAAAATATTTATCGTTACAAAGACGAAAATCTAATTAAGTTATGCAAATAGAATCTACAGTTTGTTATCCCACTCAGAGTTATGTAAACGGTACGAATACAAAGAAACTATCGTTTCACCGCGGGAAACAATTTCCTCCATAGTCTGCAACCGTTTAATTCAATTTCCATTGTGTAAACATTTCAAAGGCGTTTGTTTCCAAGAAAAAGGATGGATCTGCAGTTCGCCGGCAATCTCGTAGAACCGGGCGCGGCTACGGCGCGGCGGCGGCGCGGCGGCACGGCGGCGGAGCGGCGGTGGCGGCCTGCACCGCGGAAAAATATTATCTTTCAATTATCAGCCGTCTCTTGCCTTTTATTTAGTCAGCTGCTCTGATACGAATCCAAAATAAAGGGAGGATTCTTTTCAGCTTTTTTCCTTTTATTAAATTTTTAATTGGTCATCCAGAGGTGCTCTCCGTCCATTTTTGCTGAAATCGAGTGAAAAATCTGGGGAATCTTATTTTCTTCGCAAAGCTTTTGAATTCTTTGATCTGATTTGCAAATTGTAAACATTGAATAACTGAGGCCCTTTTGCTTTTTCACTTGGTTAATTAAAAATCTTGTTTTTCAAGTTATGGGATTGTTTTGATAGGCTTAATTAAAGATATTTTGTTTGTACGCCGTATTTTTCGGTTTTATATCTTTCAGTTGTTCAGCTTCATTTGGTAGAACTGGTTCGTATGTAATAATGAAGCGGGATTATTAGTTTTAGTCAATCAAAACTGTCTTTCCTTTTAATGCTAAACTTACCCAAGAACAAACGAAAAACTATATCGGGCGTAGCTTGTCGTTAAGCCGCGGTTAGTTCTCACCCTAAATATCCAAATGCAAACCGAGCAAGGCATTACCACATAGATTTCGGAAATTGAGCCATATTCCCTAACATTCAATTCAATTAGGTATTAATTCAATTGGTTCCCGGAAATGACGCGGTCCGGGGCGGTCGCATTTGGCCCACGGCCACGTTCAACGGCCACCGGCCATTGTATCTTTACGTCGTTATAGATTGAGCTGCGATTGGCTGCTCTTGCAGACTTCGGGCTTCCTTTATCTGTGCTGAAGAAAACGATTTTTGATTTGATGGTTGTACGGTTTTGAAAGTAGCACAGACGTGATCAACAAAGATATTTTATATGCAGTTGGTAACATAGTTTGTTGGAAACCTTGATCGTCCCGTTCCTACAACAATTTATTCGAATTTTATGGACACTTCTGTTTTTGTATTTTTGTGAATTTAGTTTTCGTTTATTTTATTGCTTTTAATTTTGCCGGACTCAATAGTCCGGCACTAGCCTAGCAGGTACTCACACTCGACGTCCACTATGATGCGCTTGGAGACAGAAGGCGGCACGGCGTTGGTGGCGATGCAAAGGTAAGCGCCCATCTCCGTGCGGCTGATGCGCTGCAGGCCCAGTGTGTCGCCCTCGTACACTGTCACTGGCGACAAAAGAACATTAGAGTATCAGATTGATAGGACTACAATAATACGAATGTAAAGGAGTCCTTCGTTAGGGGATGAAACGTTGGTGTTCTTCCAACACAAAATAGGATCGCAGTTAACCCGCTTACATTCATAATGGAGACGAATGTATAATATTATTTACTATGCAATATTGCACAAAACAATAATTTTCTTATTACAAATACAGTATTTCGGTAAAATTATTTAATTTCGCTTTTAGTCCGAAGTTGTTTTTACGTTGTTTATATTTGTGCGACCAGCACAACTACTGGTGCGAACGTCGATTTTAAGGGTCAATAAGTGCTACAGAATTTAATAAAATTTTAAATTTCTCTGCATTTTAACATACAATAGTAGTCAAATTGTTGTTGCCATCAAAGTAATCTCGACTGAACGAACTCTCTAGCAATCGGAATATTTGTGTACGGAAATTATAAATTTGTAACGATTTCGAATGTAGGCATATTTGCATAGTAAGGCATTTTTTGGGTTAATTCTTCGGAACAAAGGAAACCTTCCTTGACCCTCTTTAAAATAATCAATAAAAGTTTTTCCCTCATGAATAAATTATCTATTTTATCATTTAAATGATGTTGGACAATTCACACAGCATTATCGAGCCTCAAGCTAAGCAGAGCTTGTGATATGGTTACTAGATAACTGATACACATAATGCATTATATATATATTATTTTTTTATTATGCATAGAAAACATCCAGAACACCTGGAACAAATATCTGTCTCGAGGTGGGAAACGAACTAGCAACTTTCTGCGTCGTAGCGCCACAGAAGTCGTCAATTTAGAAGGTATGTTATCCCATAACAAGGGGAAACATAAGAAAATTTTAACTTCGATTCACCTTTGTATGGTGTGTTGCTATAGCAAATAGGCTGTGTGACACCACACAGTGGCTTCGAATTTGCACCACCCCAACTCTTCCCGCGGGTGCCGTATGAGGCGACTAAGGAATATCCACCGGGGGCGGGCAGCAGCGCCCTCTGCTAAACAATCCTACCACCAAACTGTGATTCCCAATGTGCGTGGGGATTATGGGCATAACCCCCACCCATGAGAGTTAAAGGTACCTACCGATACCTATTTAGCCTGTAAGCACAATGCCAGGAGTTTGCGCCGCCTCTCTATTTACCGGCGTTCTGTTCGGTCCTGTACCACACTCGTCCCGTATATGGACAAGGTTTTTGATCATCAGCACATCACACATTCGTCCATTGCAAATAATGACTCCCCAACTAGGTTTACAAGGTGACAAGGTCTGCATTACTGCACCAACCTGGGAATTATCCACCATTTTTGATGGGTAAGTAAGTACCACAAAGGTGGCAAGGTACAATACGGGCGCCCTCACGACGAGCCCGACAGCGGACCTGCACTTGATGCCACAACAAAACGTCCTAACGCGGCTAATTCCACTTTTCCAGATTAAACCGCGATTAAACCGAACAGAAAGAATGAAGGATAATTATAGCGCTGGGGAGTTGCTGAGTTTCCCCGCCAAATTAAATCGCTGGAGCACCTATTCGCGGTCGGCGGACAAAGGCGCCAAAAATCGAGTTTAATTTGAAGAGCGATTTCCTTGTGAGTGCGAGCACTCGAGCACTCGCCGGTAATTGTGGAGCTCACGTCACCGGCCGGTGTCGGCCAGCCGGTACATTACTGCTAGGGTGGGCGGCGCGCGGCGGTGCGGGAAAGACGGATGAGAATGAACATAGGCTTAATTTACTAACTATAAAAGAAAAATGACGATGCCTGAAGGCGGCTGAAGGTGACTAAGCGTATTGAAGGCTTTTCAGTCATAGGAGTTGTAGCAAGTAGCATAGGTAGGTAGGCAGTACAATTTACTAGGTAGTAGCAATACAAATATTATGAGACGTGTTTGTTGGGTACATCAATTAGTATAAAATGTGAAGATCTAAACAGTTTTCGCTGTAGGTAAAAGCACACCCCGGACAGTCGACCATGTCTCCATACAAAAGCCGCGTCTGGGCACATACATGAGCAACTGTGTTACGGTACACGTGTAACTGTGTGTGTGACGTCTAGGGTCACTGCGTGAATGTATTGTGTGAGAGAAAAAGTTGCGAAATAACTCATATACATTTATTAGAAAGTATACGAAACGTAGGCTGTTACGATCTTTGAAAGACATGACATTTAAAAATTTTATTTTTATTTTCTACTCACAAAATGTGAAATTTAACCTCAAATCTTGGTGAGGAACTTGGTATGGAGAGCGAGGAGTGTCCAATCTATAAGTTAGTATTATTATAATTATATTGTATGGTACACGTGCGCATAAGCAAGACTACGAGGTAGGATATCTCGCTTGAATTTTTTAAGAGTTTAAGTTAAATAAGAATGTGTGGGTTGGACACTTCAATTATGTTAGGTAACAACAACATCTGCTGTGCTGATTCAGGTGAGTGCACGCTCTCAGGTGGTATTGTTTACGTTATTAGGTAATAATAATTAGTTGGCATAGTTTTAGTTCTTTTCACCCCGAGTCCGGACACAACAAAAAGCCGGACTCGCCAAGCCCTAATCCCGTCACCAAACGTTTTAATTACGAAAAAACTGTTCTCGCCTCCCGTTTTCAATTCCGGGACGTGTTAATCTTCGTTTGTTTATAATACCGGGATCTTTTCCCGGGATTAGTACAAAGCCCGCCAATTGGCGTGCGCAGCTCCGGACGGCTAAGCGTGAAATTTTATTTTTTCGGTCCCTGCTTAAAGTGAAGTAAAAGCAAATTTTGTGCTAGTTTTTTCTTGTTTGATTTTTAGCATAAGCCGAAAGGATCAAGTTTCAAACTGTGATATTCAAGACTTTATAGCTACTATAATAATATCAGTACACAGACTGGAGCTTGCACTAGGTGATTACTTTAATACATGACTGGAACAGGCTTCTTTCAGATTTTTATTACATCAAATTGTTCGGAAAGTTATGGTTACGACCAACATACAATATTTTTTTCCAAAAAGTTAAAATTTTCTTATGTTTCCCCTTGTTATGGGATAACATACCTTCTAAATTGACGACTTCTGTGGCGCTACGACGCAGAAAGTTGCTAGTTCGTTTCCCACCTCGAGACAGATATTTCTCGACATCAGAACCATTTGGTCGGATATCCACTTTTTGCAAAATCCACTTTTTAATCCAGTTCGGTACAGTTTATCTTTCTCTTTCTTTCTGTCTGAGCGATGTATCTCTATCTCTCTTACTACAGAATTTAGTTAATGCAAAAATGGTCGTATGTCCACAGTATTCTAGAACCATAAACTCCGAATTTAATTTAAAGCATTATGGTCATAAAATAATGATGCTTTTCTTTATTTTTACGGTCGTATGTAAAAATCTATCCTTAAAGAATAATGATTTTTAAATCTCATATTAACACCCTACCCATTAGCATTAAGATTATTGGATTCTGTTAAGTCATTTTTTAACATACGGCGTTATGCCTTGGAACATTTGTAACAAGATCCGTCGAGACAGAGATAGCAATATTTTTGTGAACGTATCAGAGCGAGACAAAACATAAACATGCGACCGTCCCACGCGCTTACTTAGTCAGCCAGCTTCTCGCGTGTCCTGTCAGTGATTTGGTTATTACCGGCTTTTGTTTTGTTGAAAATATTTGTAAATATTGCACAATATTTTACAAATTGGGCCATTGAATAATAAAGCTCCTGAACAATGTCAAAGCCCTCTAAATTATCACTCAACCAACTTCAGAATCGTCCACAAAAAAGGCTCAAAGAAAAAGAAAAAAAAACACTGAAAAATGGCAAAAAATGTAGTAAAGAAAGCAAGATTACAAGGAAAGTCTCATGTATCGAAAATAGCAAAGAAATAAAAGATGCTAAATCCCGGTCCCTTAACATAACATTAGCTTGTACATGCCGAGCAAAATGCAAAATCTTTGATAATTTTTGGTCTGAATGTAATATCTGGAAGCACAGAAGGCAATATGTTGCAGACAGAGTAACCAAAACGATCAAAATAAGGACAAGAGTAAACAGTTCCTTTGAAGTTCATAAAAGGATGTTTAATTATAATATACAGCTTGAAAATTAACGTTGATACAATAAATGTATGCAAATATATGTACCTAAACACAATTTCAGTTGGTGAAAAGTATGTGAAGATTACTGTTTACATAAATTGGAAGCGGTATGACTGAAAATGATATAAGAGGAAGACATGTTCCTTCCAACAAAACTAATCCTGCCATTATTGAATCCGTAAAAAACCACAAAATGTTCCTATCCCAGTTACATAATCCACTACACTAAAAAGTATAAAGAAAAAATTTACGAAGATTCCTTAAACCCAAGCTAAACATAACTCTTATGTACATACAGTATAAAGAAAAGATGGCCAGCCAAAATGAAAACAAATACGCAAAAGAATGGCTTTACAGAGAAATTTTCAACACTCAATCTATCTTTCAAACTTCCCGATGTAGAATCATCACACGTATCTACGTGTGATGACTGCGATAAGTACAAAATATTAATTAAAGATGCACAAGATGAATACAGGAAAAATAAGATAATTAAAGACAGAGACACACATCTAAAAAAAGCTGAACAACGTCACTCTCTAAAAGCAGAAGATAACGAAACTACAGAAAATTTTGGTTGGGACAGAGAACCGGTCAAAACCGAAGTAATATAGTAGCATACTACCTAATGGTGATGTCGGTTTTCCCCCATATTAATAATAAATAAATATAGCTGTACTGTACAATTCAAACAGCGTTATCTAGCCCCAAGCTAAGCAGAGCTTTTGTTATGGGTACTAAATAACTGTAGGCCTAGCACGGGGATAGTTGTCTTGGGTAGAATAGAGAAAAATGACATCGCATTGTCATACATTGCGTAAAGTATTGTCATACATTGCGTAAAGTATTGAAGTTGAAGCAATGAGTTTCAAACATTATTACGCATTAAATGACGATGTGACGTAATTTTTCTCTATTCTACCGTAGTCCCCGTGCTATGTCTACTGATATACTTAATACAATACACTACATAGATAGATACCTTTTATTAAACATAGAAAACATCCAGAACACCCTGAACAATAATCTGCAGATCAACACAACATAGCAGTACATAAATTTGTCCCGAGGCGGGAATCGAACCCACAACCTTCTGCGTCGCAGGCGGACCTTCGCCCGCTGCGCCACAGAGGTCGTCAAAACACTATTAAGTATATTAATCAAAATAAAAAAAAATTGGTTTCAAGAAACGTTTTTATTTTTATAATTAAAGAGAAGACTGAATGTTCTTAATAATAAATAATGGTAAATAATAATAATAATAAATTAATAAATTAATAATGCGGGACAATTCACACAGCAGATGATTTGTTGAGTTCTTTAATAAAAGAAATTATTATGAGCTCCCTAGTCTATTTATTACTAACATAAAAGGCAAAAGGTACCTACCTGTCTGTGTTGATCAGTTTAAATATAGAAAAAAATACGTAAAAAGACTTATTTAACAATAGGCCCTAGTCTAATTCAAAATGTTTAGAGCTAGGGAGTCTGATGTAAGGCGTTATTTAGGCTTTATGTTCGACGCCACGATCTATTTCTTAGTTTTTTGCGAGTAAAATAGTACTATATTGAGGTAAGGCCAGGTCTATCAAAATTTATTTAGAGGAAATAATGTCAGATATGTATATACTCGTAGGAATTAGGCATCCGAACGAATCATTTCCCGTACCAAAGGATCGGTTAATAATATAAGTCGTGTATTTTTTTGAACATCTCACATTCATTTAAGAGCTATTAAGTCGGATGTGCACATCAGACCGCCAATATATTATGGTCAGTTGCAGATGTTCTGAACCAAGCGGTCTGATTACGACATAAGAAATCAATGGGTGTAAGTTTTTTGAGAGGCCATAGGGTATGTTGTTAATATGTGATCATTTGATTACACATGACCGTAAAAAATAGTCTGATGTGCCTACCCTCAGACAGAAAATCTACAATTTCTCAGGGTCTATTAGAGAAATAGGGTTGAAAATTTCTATCCTCGAATTCTAAATATATGAGTTTATATACTTGTAGCTTTGTACTCGAAAATGTTTAAAATCATTGAACAAAATATTGTTTTAAAAGTTTAATTTCGTTCTCCTGAAAAGTCTCAAAAATTGATATCGGACCAAATGGTTCTGATGTCGAGATTTGTTCCAGGTGTTCTGGATGTTTTCTATGCATAATAAAAAAATAATATATATATAATGCATTATGTGTATCAGTTATCTAGTAACCATATCACAAGCTCTGCTTAGCTTGAGGCTCGATAATGCTGTGTGAATTGTCCAACATCATTTAAATGATAAAATAGATAATTTATTCATGAGGGAAAAACTTTTATTGATTATTTTAAAGAGGGTCAAGGAAGGTTTCCTTTGTTCCGAAGAATTAACCCAAAAAATGCCTTACTATGCAAATATGCCTACATTCGAAATCGTTACAAATTTATAATTTCCGTACACAAATATTCCGATAGCCCGAGCCTTTTGTACGAAAAAACGGTTTCGATTCAAACCCGAAAACCCCAAACAAGATGTTGAATACTAATTTGATTTCTAAATTAAATTAAAAAGGGTCGTAATGCGATCGCAATCAATGTAATGTAAAACGTAAAATTAAAAATTCCGCGCCCGTCGCCGGGCATCAAGTGCCCAAACGAGTTTGTGCGTATTTTGTATACAATTACATTCGAGCCCCTTTCGGGCCACTTTGCTGGGGCATTTTAAGTTGGCTGCTATGATTATAGGGTTCTAAAAACCTTGGCAGATTTAAGCTTTTATAAATGTTCTATTACAGGTATTCTTGTAAGGTTTTAGTGAAATTGAGCGTAGTTAACAAAAAGCGACCAGCAACCAAAACGTGTATTGAGATTACGCAGTTTGAAGGTAAATTTATTGCTGCTCCTTATTTATTGAAAAAAAACCTCTCTGCAATAATTTTTTTATGAAAGTCTATTTCAGTAACTTCTGTTTTTTTACTCAATATAACAAAAAATAGTTTATTTACTAGTGGAAAAACTTAATTAGACACGTAGTTTCTGCTTTTGTGACAATTTAAAGATTTCAATTCTGCAGAAAGTACACTATATTCAGATTAATTTATTTACTAAAATAGCCTTTATTCACAAAGAAAATTATACTAGTATTTATAATTGAAACAGTAAGCAGCTAAGTAAATTGCAGAAAGTGACTAGCAAAATGGTCGTGTTCTAATAAATAAATTACAGCTTTAAAGTAAAATATGAAAATAGCCGCAAATGCGTTTTTTTAAATCAGATTCACGTAGCATGAAATAGCGTAATTGTAAAAGATAAATCACGTAACGCTAATAAAAAGAAGATATATTATAACACATTACATTATTTAGTACATTATTAATGCTGAAAAAAGAAAAGCAGACAGTGAACGAAAACAACCACTCAAACCTATTTTGCAGAACACGACCACAGGAGATTTAAAAAAAAATGTAATGGTGATAAAAACATTTCGCAGAAAATAGCCAAATTAGATGGTCGCATTCTGCTATTTGCAACTTTCAAAAATTTTAATATTTTCAGTGGCCACGGCCGAAGGTGGTCACTGTTGACCCAAAATATGCATTTTATTTGTGAGGTGGTCGCATTGGATCTGTAAATATCTTGGCTTTTAAATGAGCTAACGGAAAACGTGCCTACGGCGATGGTAGAGGAAAGTGTCTCAAAATCTTACGCCTTGGCATTTATAACTTATTTTCACAAAAATCGAGGCTGGTCGTTTTTGGTTACACTACGCTCAATTCTGATTATAGTTTTCTCGTAGTCAAATCCAGAGTGAATAACTTCTTCTGGGAAAGCGTGCTCCATCTTCGGTCACATTTGTATTGAGTGGCCAAATGATTTTCCATTTATTATTGAAGGAAATAATTATAAGAGAACTTATTTGAAATCTCTTTTATTAGCATGATATTGCAAGTGACAACGCGGGTAGAAACTAGCTTAGTAAACAAACACGTGTCTCTAAATTCATCAGCATGCAACTGGAGTAATATGTTGTATCAGAATGTGTAACAGAAAGCAATTAGACCTGACACTGGATCCCTTTACCCGCTGGTAGGTGAAGCGAGGTGCTCAATAATGCACGAGAAATTGAAGCACAATATTCAGCGCTAAGTAGGTCATACTTCATACACAATTATCTAGTAAACGTATGGCATATAAATTCCCATTACGTTACAATGTATCACGCCTCTATAGATAGCTCTAGACCAGCATTTGAGATGCGGTTTCATGACCAAACTATAACATTTTGGAACAGCTTTCAATTTAACTACACTTAATACTTATAAGATAAGATACAATACGGACGTAATCAAGTTAGCGTTTTTACTAAAACGGAAGGGAGTGAAGTTGTCTAGGAATCGACCAAAGTACGTGTTACAAGACGTGATTGGTCTATTCCTACAGGTCTTCGCTCCGCTGCGAAGCAGTGAGAGCACACCCTTAAGCTGATCGGACGTATACGGCATTGGACCGTTTAGTGCACACTACTAGTGTGCGTGACCAGACTGGTAATTTCAATGAAAGCAGGGTGGTCCATTGGCTTTTCTGTCTTCAAGTTGAATATTAAAGGATGTTCCAAGCCTACCTTCTTCATATCCTTCGAGTTGGTCTGTCTGCCCTGGCATGATCTCGTTGGTTGAATGAAGGAATGGAATAAATGAATAAGAAATTTAAAAGGTTGGTAACGCGCGTGTAAAGACCCGCATGTTGCAGGCGTCCACAAGCTGCGGCAACCGCTTTCCATCAGGCGGGCCGTATGTCTGTTAGCCACCTTGGAGGTATAAAAAAATGGTTGTAGAATACCCCAAAGCCTACCTTTCTTTCTCCGATCCACAGAGATAGGCTGCCCGTCCTCGCGTCTCCACATGATCTTGGGCGCGGGGAAGCCGTCCGCCTTGCAGACCAGGCTGATGTTCTGGTTCTCGCGGACCGCCACCGCTGACTGCGTGCTCTCATCATCCAGGATGTTGGGAGGAACTGAGAAAAAAGCGTTCTGTTACTTTTAAGCTTTTTAGCCTTTGTGAGGTTTAGACTGTTACTTTTGCAAGAAGTCGGATTAATACGAACTTCAAAAATGGACGGTTCGAAATAATCCTAATAAATGATAGTATCGTATTGATTTGCCAAACATTAGTTTTTCCTGATGTACCAAATTGAATTCAAAGACCTATTTATCATATTCTTTGTTATTAGGTAAATAAATTATTATTTAAAAATAAACACAATGATCTGCGAGTTTTCAGCTAGCAAGAAAACCTTTCTTCAGTTTTAGTCGATAAATCACCAATAATGTTCCTTTTCACGATTCAGTCAAATAACAGATACAAAGCTTGTCAAGGTCAAATACCTCACTAGGCTGTATTCCCATTGAAAGTTGGTCGAGAATTATTGGCCATATACGAGACTAAGCGGAGCTCGTAGCGCTGATTTGAGGCCGGGGAGCCGAATAATACTACCTACAACTGTTGGAACGGCGAGGGTTATTTTTATTTCAAAGACGTGTACTGTTTTTAATATTTTGTATTGAAATCTTCTCTATAAGATACCTAGGTATGAAATAAGGTATACCAGCATGTAGAGGCTCTTGCTGAGCAGCCCTTAAAATATATTAAAAAATAGAGTGGGAAAAAGTTTAGATGGGTTGAATCAATGACATTCAAAATAGCAAAATAAACTAAATTTATACAGTGCAGGATCTTATGAAGCCTTCACACCAAAGTCGGCGGGCCGGCAACAAGCTGACATACACTGTCGTTTGCGTACAATATACACTGCAATTTCGACCCTTCGGCGGGCTGTTTAGGCGACTTTGGTGTGTAGACCCATTTAATAACGAAAGGCATAGCATCCACCATCACAGTTGCAAACAATAAGAGACTAGACCCATTATTATTGAACGAGGTAAAAACTAATTTGGGTTCCTTAAGATGAGAGAGAAAAAATTAAAGAAATTAGCTAAGCTTCGTTTCCAATGCTACAATCGTACAATAAAAAAAAGACAATTATCATCGCTGCAAATGTGCATAAGCTGCCCGAATTTATTGGTGTAATGAAATTAGCATGCAGAGTAGTCCGGCGCCCGGCATCAGGTCCAGCGCAAGGTAGATAGCCTTATCTGGGGTACGGAAGCTGGCGGGCGTCCATGTGCCCGATCTCACTACACTTGGAATTATTTCAGAGTGCTTGGCCTGGTTAGTAGACAAGTTAATTTTGAGGTCACCCACTAAGCTTGGAAATTTGGAAAATTAGATAGCTGCCGCTGGCCTTGGTTTGCATCATCATAATAAATGCAAACCTAACTTTCCAGTTTTTACTGACTCGTTTTTTGGAGAAAGAATCGCTGGCTGATGGACCACAATCCTCGAAATTCTTCCACTTAGTACAGTTGTGAATTTAATTTCGTTAGCAAAGTTAGTGCTCAGAATATAATTCCCCCACACCCTGTGTTATTCATGAGCACAATTTGCCAAATGAAGCTGAAAAGCGAATCACCTGTTAAAAACGGGGTGCTATTAAGCAGCAGGATCCTCAAGCAAAAGTAATTAAAAGTTCTGAGGTAATAAGCCCCGGGAGAATGCCGCGGGATAAGCAAGAATACTTCGTCAATATTTTAACCCGACAAACTTTATATTATACCTGAATGGTAAACCTAATAATTAGCTGTTTATGGATTCAATGAAAACAAGTATTTCTTTGGTTCTCGTGAGAGATGATTAATGTCGAAGCGATCGGCTGCTGGTGACTCGGGAGACTTCACTTGACCTTTGGAACTCGCCTTGTCATCACATTGAGTAGGTACCTATTAGTCACTTTGCAATCATAACTTCAAATGGGGCAGTCATTGTGCAGTACCTACCCAAATAGTAATGACAAGCCTGTTTAAAAAATTTGGAAGTCCAATAAAACCTGCGTTTCCTAGAGTTTTTCATACAGGATAACAAAACTTACACTATTATGACCAATTATTTAATTATGATGAAATTTTGAAAAAAATGCCTATTCTATTTTTTAAAATACTGACTGTTTTGTTTCTGTAGAGTTTAAAAACAGGACGTCTATCAGGCCAGCTAGTCTAGAATAATACAGAACTCACCAACAACCTGCAGGTACCCAACCTGGCTGATCATGGGGTTGGTGTTGACCTGGCACATGTAGTACCCTCGGTCCTCCTGCTGCACCTGGCTGACGTGCAGCAGCCACGTCATCGCGTTGTCGTGCGACACGCTGAAGCGGGCGAGGCGCGTGATCACGTGCCGGTGGATCGTGAGGATCATCTGACGGTCGATGTGGATCCATGCCACCTGGAACGAATGACTCCTTATAACAAAATACTAAGTAAAATATAACAATTAATTAAAAGGCTATAATATGCTGGGAATCGCGCAAGTAGAGAGGAAGGCCTCATCGCTACGATTTATCTCTCTCAGGCAACCTCTGGGCATTGGGATCTACGAGCACAATTATAAAAACAATGGGTGACTATTGTTATGTGCTTACTTTTCAAATGTAGGTACATGTTGAATTCTAAAAAATTAACTAAAAAAGAAATCGGGTTTTGTCATGAGAAAACTATTTTATGGAAATAGTCAAAATATGAAAGGCTATGATTTCGATGTGATGGTATAATTGTGATATTACTTATTATTTAATTCAATTTTATCTTTTCGTTAAAAATGAACTTCCTTAAAAATTGCTTAATTTTAAGGAATTACGAATACACCTGCAAGCTGTCTCAAACTTCTGCATCCAAAATAATGTATTAGATCTGGTCTTGTAAGCCAACGAAGCAGAGAACCGGCAAGAATATAGGTACAATATATGTAGGTACAAACATAACATGAGCTCGGCTCCAAAACCTCTCAGGTACTGCCACTAACTTCATAACAGTCGTTCCATACATTCGTACCGCGCCGTTTCAAACACTTACTGCCGAAACTTCGTTCAGGTCAAAACTCACGTTCCGAACACATTCGTTTAAAAACTCCAGAGTGGTCGAATCCAGTTTGTTCTGGTTTTATTAAACTGGCAATGGTTACTGTGCTCTCGGCGATCCCATTTACTTTTGTTCAGAATTAAAAAATCTGATTTTGACCTAATTTGAAAATTCGGGTTTGGGCAGACCATAATCTTTTTGGATATTATGGATCTGCTCAAAACGAGTGCACACAAACTTAAAACTACCTAAACTTTTCTATCAAAGGACCTAGATGAGTGAGTAGACGAGACCTACATACTTTACAGTTGTCAATTATGTACAAGGAACCCATCGCCATTCCAGGACGGCAACTACACCTCAGGTCCAGTTTATTTACACCCGCCACCTGGCTGCCGTAAAACTTGTAAAATAGAATGTTTATAGCTCAGGTTTAGTACTTTATTCAGTTGATATTTACGGCTCGCCGGCTTATTGCACGAGAACTTATGCTAACCCGATCGGAAATTGAATTGGAGCTAGAAATGCATTCGAGTTATTGAAGCTGACAACGTGTGGAGGTACCTATAGGTACCTTTGCATACTGCCTCACAGCAATTTGAGCGGGAAGTGGAAACAGTGGAAGTGGTGGCATGCAATTTGTTGGGATGAATAAGGTTTACTCTCACACTGTTTTAGTTGGGTATACGAGTAGAATAGCTGCGTAGTACAACGTACCTAGTTATTCTGTGGCATAGCTATGGCACGCTCGTCATTGGATCAAATACTATGTCAAACTCCGCCACTTGTCACTTAAATTCTGTTTTGTTGTATTGTTTCTATCGATAAGTGAGCAATAAAGAATTTTCTATCCATCTATTTATCTATCTACGTCGAAACCTTTACTGGTTTAGTTCAAGTAGGTAACCTGAGTAGGTGTCTGCAAATAAATGATTGGTATTTATAAATTCTGCCGGCAAGCAGCACAGCTGTGTCAGTTCAAAGAATAAGTAGTTTTGCTTCCAGTCGATGAAATTGCATGCACGATAAGCTTTGTGTGGCCTCAGAGGATGCACTTAGGTTTTGAACTAACTCAAGTTAGCAGGCGTCATTTGTAGAAAGATGATAAAACCGAGTAGAGATAGTTAGGCATGTCTTGTTATGAGTAACATGACTTTTTCGTCAGATGAAACATGGCGATAATTCGGATGGATGGAGTAGGTATGATAAAACAGTAACCTATGAATAAAGAGATGGGTATGCAACAATGTTCCAGAGATAAAAGCCACACAAGAACGACCCATCGGCCGTGGAATACCAAACGCGGCGCGAGGCTCCGGTAGGTGGCGCAGTGCGGAACACCCGATACTTGCATATTTTACGAGACAGCATCTGCTTTCTACTACTTGACTCGGGTAAAGATCTACTTTTAACCGACCTCCAGAAGGTTTTTGTGGCAATGTAGTTTTGTTTTCAAACCAGAATAATTGTAAAACCACTACTTTAATGTCGTTTTGCCAATGAATAGGTATTATATTATATTTATACTTTTGAGTTTTGCCTTACAATATCATTGTTAGTCTCATCTCAGTCGTCATCTCGTTTCAGTCAGCAGCTTACATTATGTTCTAGAATCCTAGATGTTTTTGCAAACAAAGGAATTACAAAACTAAAAGAATATTGGTACAAAATAATATTAGGACATTGGTGCCATCGAAGCTTTCATTAATTTGTTAATTCGTCTCTCGTCTCTTAGTGAGGCCGCACACCAGCCACCTGTTCCTCGCCACATACACCGCGCCACATGTAGCGTCCTAACAAATGTACAAACTGAACCCGCTACAAATGTGTCCTGGGTGTGCGTGCTTGCGCGCAGATATACGGGGGCGATAAATGTGTGGCGTTTCAAATGTGGCGCGGCGGTACAATTGTCGTAATACAAGTGTATCTTCCTTATTCAACTCGAATTTAAACTTATTCGCTGCGCGTGTGCGTTGTTGAAGTTTTGTTTTTTGTTTTTAGTGATTGCTTGCCTTGCATACCTTGTTGTTTTCTGTCCGTGAATTCTATGGAATGAAATGAAATTTAGTGCAGAAACTGTGTACAAACGATCTTTAAAGCTAGGTGGAACAACAGTTTAGCCATTAATTATGGACGTACATTGATTATAAAATTCTTTAATGTCTGGAATTTTGTCTGGAATTTACTAGTAGGCAGTTATCTTATGTCTCTAGGAATTTTGTATACTTTTACAGTCATGATGGGGAAATTTGTCCCACTCAGTGCAGTTTTGTGTGGGGCACTATAAGCCTAGTGGGATATCATTTTTTATAGGAATCAACTTTTATAGGGAACATTCTCTGAGGGCATGTTCTCGACAAAATATTTCCGAAAGTGTGAAACTTACAGAAATTTCAAAAACTATCACTTTCTGTAAGATTCACACTTTCCGAAATATTTTTTCGAAAACCTGCCCTCAGAAAATGTTCCCTGGGAGATAGAGAGGTTTAGGAGATACTTTAGGACTACAACAGGACACATTATGAAATCACATTGTTTTAGTATGTAAGTAGAAATGTTATCAAACCTACTGATTTTGTATTTTTAACGAAAGTTTAATATTTCTAACTTCAGCGTCGGTTATTGGCAGTAGAAATGTGCTGTGAGAGTCCGTTTAAATATTAGACAAAATAGGTCATGAAAGTTGTTAAATGTTTTATTAAGATCAGAATATCTCTACTCCATTAAAAACCAAGTAAACTAAACAGAACCTTAAATTAATGAAATCTAATTAATTACAATCTCCTCTGGCTTCTCTCAACTTGTACACAACGTCAACGTCAAGACTGACTTCCACACCCGACTCCGCCTGTATAAGCAAATGCTGGTGAGTTTGTTCCAACAGTGTAAATACCGGTACCCGCACCATGCCTCTCGGATCTGGCTTGTATTGCAGATTCAGCTTTATCTCGCTTAGATTAAGGTCTACAAACATATCAAGCCGATTTCATAAGAAAACAAAGCCTAAACAACCGCTACTTTGCAGAAGTGGAAGGAAAATGTTATTCTTATCAACATTTTCAGCTTCGAGTAGTTCAGTTAATTATAAAGTTTGACTATCTCATTAGAATAATGCTTTGGTTTTGCCTGAAAACTCTTTCGTTAAACTGTTTTCTATTTATTACAAGAAATGCAGTGTAGGAGTGATAAATCTGTAGAAATGTGTGATGTTCTTCTGTGGTCGGCTGTCGGTTAGGGGGTGTTTGCGCGGCTCGGCTTATCCGTCCGTCGGCCTATCCAAGTAAGTATCTTGTTTATTGAATGCTCGTGTTTGCCTTTTAAAAGAGCGAGCTTTCTGGTGACGTAGAATTTAAATGTTTTGGGGGAGAATTGAAACAATTGCCAAGTTTCAGAAGTTCTTCGCAACTCCACTGGGATGCAAGTTTAAAGAGTTCATGAACCGCGTGTTGCAGTCGAGGTTAGAGACTATGATGATTGTAGAAAGACTTCAATTATTATATTATTGCTATCATCCTTTACGTGGGCTTCCAGCTGGCGTACGATCATTGATGTTTTATTGATATTTTGATACATAGTACACCTTTATGGTTCTCCATTTTCAGTTCTTTTACTCATATGTGGCTACTAACTGGCATTATAAGAATAAGTAGACTCTTGCCTTAATTCCTTGTTATCCAAGGATCGAGCACCAGCGATACAATCAGTATTACACAAGTTACACGACTCCGATTAAGGGTGTATAAATCACTGGTATTGGACCCCTAACCTCCTCGAAGCCTATTAACAGCAATGGCGAATTTGTGATTAAGCGGCGTCATAACTTATCTGCTTTGGTTCCGGTAGGACCACGGCGCTAGTGAGGGGACCACTGAAACCGAAGGGCACCGATAGAATATCAATAATAACGAAGAGCCAAGATGAGTCTTAAATATATCGGTGATCAGAAAGGTCTCAAATAAAATAAAGTAAATATCATGAGAAACCAAAAACAGCGAAACATGTATTGAACAAATAAAAGTGTATTCACCCGTACCGATCCCTGGAATTCTATTATAAGAATTATATTAGCTAGAATCTCAGCCGTTTGATCAGAATCCACAGAAGCTGAGGAACCCGAATAGAAACGAACATCCCTAGTTCGTAATAAAGTGGCGCAGGCTGTGCCTTGCTCACCTCCTCTCTATTAGCTTCTACAACTCGGTGATTTATTGCGAGACCACTGCTGTATCTAAATTGATTATTGAGCTTGCGATCGGTGAGGACCTCATTGGATTCCATACGAGTTCAAACTATTTCATATAATCATCCACTGGTTCAACCGATTTGATAATCTCCTTCTCAGAATAAATCGAAGTCAAAATTAGTTATAATTCAATTAAAATAATATATAGTAATTACAAGTAACACAAGTCGGTAACAAGCAATAGCAGTAAACAGTAAATACCTTAACTGATAACTAAGTCATAGTACCCAGGTTAGGAATCCATTAACGCGAGTAGTTTGCAACCAGCTAAACTAAATAATAATTTTGCTTTCCAACATAGCACAGCAACTATTTATATAAATAATTCAACAAGCTTGACACACAGCTAACATCTTCCATTTGCATAAATTGATATAGACACGAAGGTTCGAAACGTAGGTATTGTTAAGAGCTCGGTATTAGTGTGTTTGTTAGCGGAGCACAGACAGGATCGTAACGGATATCCGTTAAGCGTGTAGGCAGTGTCAATATTTACACACCTTTCCTTTTTTGGCGCCCAGCGTGGGACAGAGAAGATTACTTTTCGAGGTTAAAGAAACCATTTTAACAATACAATTATGTTCAAACTAGGTTTCTATAATATCTTCTGTTTATATTTAATTAATGCCGGACAATTTACGCGACATCATCTAGCCCCAAGCTAAGCTGAGCTTGTGTTATGGGTACTAGATAACTGAATACTTAATACAATATATGACACAGATAGATACTTTTTTTATCATACATTAAAAGAATCGAGAATGCAGATCGTTTAAACATTTGACCCGAGGCGGGTATTGAACCCGCAACCTACTGCGTCTCAGGCGGGTCTTCGCCCGCTGCGCCGCAGAGGTTGTGTACTTAATAAATAAATAAAAAATTATATTACCCCACTCCTCCGATTGCAAGATCATGGAGTTCCTTAAGTGACTACTTGAGATGCCGAAACTTAAGACCAGTATAAGATATGCAATAGCAATAACAACAGAAAAATATAGTAGAAGTAAAACAGTTGGTTGACAAAGCACTGACTAAAATATAGGTAGAGGTAAATCACCTCTTGAGGAACGCTCTAATTAATATAATATTTTCTTGTAATTTTCTTTGTGAATAAAGATGTTATTAACAAATATACAAGTCAGTGTAAGAACATGGTAGAAAGTTGGAGTAATAGGGTATTTTTGTGGATCAAGGAATATACTAAGGGCGATAGGGATGGGTCAGGAAATACGGCACATTCATACTAGTCTTGGTATGCAAATACCAACACTTTTTCAAATAAAACAACACAATTCAAGCTGTTTTTATCCTCTTGTGGCTGCAGCACTTGTAACTCGTATACTGCGGAGGACATTGCGCAAATATTTAGCCATTCTTCGTTTTGGCGCCCAACACGGGGCACCATCACGGCGGCGCGGCGCGGCGCGGCGCGGCTCTGCATGCTCGTCTCTCTAAGTTGTAATTTCATTAATCTCAGCTCTATCGTGTTCATGCAAAATATTGAAGTTGTCGGGTAATATTGTTGCAAAATTGTGGCGTTGGATTTTAGGTTAATGTCTTGTTTGCCTTTTTAACTTTGTAGTTTCTTCGGAGCTCGTGTTTACTTTTTATAGAAACACGAGCTGTATCCTATTATTTTACTCTCTGTCTTATGTTTTATTTTATCTGAAACATTGTCCAAGTATCTTTACATAGCTGCTCGAAATAATTCCTACATCATGTTCGCGGCGAATTTTCCCACGATAAACTTTATCACCATAATCCTTCACTTAATCACTTCGGAAATGGCACAGAACAAACAGGCAGAGGGCATAACTCTAGGAACTTGCCACTCGCGTCGCGGTAAGCCGCCTAATCCTCTTTCCCCCTTTTTATTCGCCACCTCATACTTAACGGCAATTCCTGACGCCCCTTCATCCGCCGCAACTTTCTCTCGAGCCGCCGCGCGCCGACCTGCCGTGTGTGTTCGTTGCGCGGATTTGATATTTTGTTGTTGTTTAGAATCGATACAGTGTTCACTTGCCTTTAGTCGAATCTTATTTAGCTTGTCAGCTCGTAATGACATGTTATCAGAACACGATTTTGTCGGGAAGAATATTGTTTGCCGTGGGTTCGTCTACTTTTGAGTTTGTTTTGTTTGAACATACCATAAATCATGTAAAGTAAAACGTGAGCACCTAATAACAAGCTTAAAATATTTGTGTTTGATTTCGAAAGTCAACATATTTTGCAAAGGTCCAATGTCTGTGAGAGCGGGTGCGAGCATTTCCCTTATTTAAGGGAATAGATTTGCCTCCAACCGTCTCAGAGTAGGTACATTCCCCCTAAAGCAAATGTTTGCTTGGAAAGATAAGTGTTTGCCTCGGTCGGTGACGTGTTTGTGCATGTTATCTTTGACACCCATGCTCCTCTGACCGCGCTTTAGTGCCCATCGCACGGACCGGGCCGGAGTCGTGTAAGACGCTCACTTTACTTGACACCGAAAATAATTTCCACTTAGAAAACGTCCAAAGCTTCATTGACTTGGTTCGTAAAAGTTTATGCGAGATAGCAGCAATATTTCTCGGAGGAAAATATCCGGAAAATGGGCTGTATATGGAAAAAAATCACTTAAGAAGCTAGCGTAATCCACGCGGGTTGTAAACCGGATCGAACCAGTTAAGGTATATTTGATTAGGGTCCCGCCGGCGCCGCTTGCGGCATCCCATTCGACTCTCATATCGCCAATTTTATTTGCCTCAATCTATTAAATCGTTTTTGAACGACGCACTGCTCTTTAGGAAACATGCCAGGCAACTGAATCTAATACGATTTAAAGAGTTTATTTGTATTCGTTTAAGGTGGGCTGCTCCGCTCGACAGTTGCTGAGCTTCCAATGGTAACGCACGCTACCACACACCGCACTTTAAATACAAATACAGGGTTTTTTAGTAAGTGGAGCAAGTACGGTCCTTGAGTCAGCACTAATGTTATGATATGATGTTGCCAAAGTTGAACAAAACAAATCCACTTTTGACCTTTTAGTATTTTCACAATCCAAAAAGTTTAAATGAGAAGACTTTGCAAAGTTTGCCTAAACGATGTAAACGGACGAAATTGATGGAGACGCATCCGCTGAGAGAAATTCAAAACCGACGTTACCACTTCAAAATTACTTGAAAATTCAAAGCTACGCCGTTCACCGCTGAAGTATTTACGAGAAGGGTGTTACAGGATAATAGGGATCGTAAAATAAAATAAATAATTAGGGCTCAGGCGCTTCCATGAATAAGTTAATTGTTACAATGCAGACGGCGCTCCAGTTAATTACCCCGAGTTATGACACTCGTTCCATTTTACTGCGAAGATACATTTGCGTAAAGGATTTGTTGAAGGATTGACCGCTTCCTTTCCACGAAATATATTAAATCGTCGGCTTATTGCAAGAAGTCATTAGTCGCAAGAAGTCACTAACTGCGTTAGATATACCATTGAGTTCGTCTCGATGAGCTCTACATTTTGGTAAAACTCAAAAATTTGTAGCTCTTCAAACTTAAAAGTTATGGCTTGGTTATAAAGTCAATAACTGCATTTTTGGTATATCTGGTTTCATAAAATTCATTAAATTACATTAATAAATTTTAACAAAGGAAAAAAAACACAATTGTCATTTTTATTTTCATACGTAACTCAATTATGTGGCTTAACAACATCTTGAAAGTGCTTTTACGTTCACAAACGTTTGAATAAGTTTTGCTTTAATTCATTATTTGCACCTTAACCAGTTTTGTCGTATCGTATTTTTTGGAAAAAAAATTACTAACGGTTTTAAATGACTTCTATCAAAACGAGTAACGTTTATAGGTACCATCACTATTGGATTGGTAAAATTAATTATAGGTCGTTGACAGGTTTTTGCTAAATTATTATGTTAAACTTAATACAAGACTGAAATCGCTTGAATGAAGTATTGTTTTATTAGTGATTTTTGTTTTTGTAAAAATAACAGGTAAATGTAAGGTAATGACTTTTGCACACATACATTTACGTGTTGCTATGCTACTTATGAGACCGCGTGCCGTGTGACCGGAGTCGCGGAAGCGGGGCAGAGGGGTATTTTGTTCAGGGCCGCTCGCGCCTCTGCCACGCCGCGTAGTAGTTCGTTCTTTCCGGCCCTTGTGGGGGAACAGAGCGGGGCATCGAGGCTTGGCCTCTTTACCCCGGCATCAACTCGAGGGGTGACGCCTCCTCGGTTCTTGGGTTTCGCTAAAAATGCTTTTATTTAGCTTGTTCATCATTTTATTTTTTATTAACATATTTGCATGTTTTTTGTTTGGTTTGGGTTTTTTTTTTAATTAACCCACCGTGGGTTATCCCACGAGGGTGAGGTCCCAGGGAAGGGGCCTCCACGGGCGGTCATCATCTGGGGGCCGGGGTTGGTGAGGCGCTATTTGGTGAAGGTGGGCTTGGTGGCCGTTGTCGGCGCGGTCGTACATTCGACGACTGTACTGTACGACAAACTCGTCTATGGATTGGATCTGCGGGTCGCGGGCGATGACACCGTTCCTGACGTATTGGCTCGCGCCAGTGCAGATCCTCAGAGCCACGTTTTGCAGCCCCTGGAGCCGGTCCCTATTCATCTGGGAGACTAGTGAGTACCAGGCCGGCGCTGCATATGTGAGTAGGGATCGGACTTAGCCTTTGTAGACCCACACTTTGGTCCTCAGAGGCAGGCGAGATCCCAGGACGGGTCGGAGAACGGTCGGGCGACGCGCTTGTTGTAGTGCGCTGTCAACCATCGGCTGCATCCTCAACGACCTGTCGATCCCGAAGCTGAGGTACCGGATGTGCGGGCTCCATGCCACGTTCTGGCCCCGAAGTGCCAGCTGCGGTGGGTGGCCGAGGCGGCGGGAAACAAACAGCACAGCCGTCTTTCCCACATTGACGGCCATGCGCCATTTGTCCAGCCAGGGCGGCAGGATGTTCAGCAGCCGCTGCATCCTGCGGGCTGCGATGGTGGGGCTGGTGGAAGACGCAAAGAAGGCGCTGTCGTCCGCAAACAGTGCTAGCGACACATTCCTCTCCCCGGGGCGTAGGTGGTCCTTCAGGGTGGGGATGTCGTCGGTATGGAACGCGTATAACGCTGGCGACAGGCTGCTACCCTGCAGTACACCAGCAGAGATGGATCGAGTGGAGGATGTGGCACCTTCAACTGCGACGAAGAACCGCCGGTTGTCGCGGAAGGATTAATGAAGGTACGTAATTTGATCAAGTTAGTTTAAGCCGTTGGTTTTCCAATAAATTAAATAAATAAATAAATAAAGGATGCCACAATCCTGATGAGAGCGGGTGGAGTTGGGGTTTGCAGGAGCTTGTACAAAACGCCGGGGTGCCCAATACGGTCGAAGGCCTTTTTTACGTCCAGAAAGACCCGAACGGTGCAGCGCCTGGCGTTGTGCTCGACTGCAAGGTGGTGCAGCACCCTGGTGAGCTGCAGCGTGGTAGAGTGGCCACTCTTGAAGCCGAATTGCTTCGGGCGTGGCTCGATAGTTGGAGCCAGGCGCCCCAGGAGCAGGCGTTTCAGGAGCTTGCCCACTATTAGTAGTAGAGTAATGGGGCGGTAGTTGGCCGGGAGGCGGTGATCCTTGCCGGGCTTGGGTAGCACGATGACCCGTCCAGTCTTCCAGGATTCCGGGAAGTGGCCCGTCCGGAGGATCACGTTGAAGAGCCGGGCGAGCGCGGTGACTCCGCGGCGAGGCAACTGTTGGGGACTCCGTCATAGCCTGGCGCCTTCCGTCTGGGTAGACGGAGGACGGCCTTCCGCACCTCGCCTTTGCCGGCTGCCGCGTGAGCGCCCTATTCAGCGCGTACTGGTTATTTTCCTGTTTGGAGGCCCGGTCGATGATTCGGTCCCAGGTCTCACGCCAAACCTGTACTGCGGCCGAGAGCTCGGCAGATATGGAGTTGAGTCGCGTCTTCAGTCGCGGGCAGCGGGAGAGCGCCCACTCGCGCTGAAGTTCGCGTTTCCTCTCTATTACCCTCTTAAGGTGTTGGGGGAGGTCGTTGCGCTGGCCTTGGCGCCTGGTGATGGGTATGGAAGCGGCCGCCTTAGCCTCGATGATGCGCGCCATCAGCGCTGAGGCCTCGGATTCCACTTCTGCAGGCATCTGGATAGGTCCGACGTCCACGGACTCGAGTGCCTTGGCGTATGCGTCCTCACGCCCTGGGACCGGGTCCGCGGTCAGGTCGAGCGTTATGAGTAGGGTAGATAGAATAAGAAGGTTTTCAGGTAAAGTCAGTTACTTAATATTTTCTAATCTAAATAATAGTTTACTTAATCGTTTCTAACCTATTTATGTGTTTATAACTCTTTGCTGGCTAGCAGAATTATTTTCTAAAAGCTTAGAACGTGTTTTTGACTGATTCATGTGCCATGCCATTATTACTAATTTTAGTTATTTTATTAAGTGTTTTCGACAAACAAGGTAATTTGTTTAGCTTTTAGTGATAAAAGATGTTATTTTATGATTATTTTGTCTTTTAATACTCGAAAGAGGCCATTAATAACTTCGTTGCAGAAATACTTAACTCCAGTTTAGTCAAAACTTTTTATCGCAAGAAGTCATTATCTTTGCATTTTTAGCTTTTAAAAAAATTGCAGTGGTTGAATTTGTACTGATTTCAGTTAATTATAAAATAATTACATATCTCTATATATTGGCGTATAAATTATATTGATAACTGTCGTAGTTTTGATGATATGGGCTCTTAAAGTTATAAAAACTTTAAACTGCTTTTGCCAAACTTTTGGATTTGTCGGTTAATGACTTCTTGCAATAAGCCGACGAAATTCTCGTTAACCATTTCACCTGTTTTACTAGGTAGCCTGGATTGCTCAATTAAATCTTCTAATTTTAGGATTATTTCGTCTGTTATCGAGAGAAAATCTCTGTTAATTTCGATATAAATTCTAACTTGGCTTATGATTAAATGGCAAAACTATTTAATATAATGTTGGCAAGTTTCTACAAAACGGACGTTACGTGAGCGTAATTAAATCAATATCCCACTGACATTCATTAGCCCAAATGAATAGAACATAGTAGGTTTCAATCTATTGACCACGTCCCAACTATCATGTCATTAATATACAGCAGCAGCATCCATTACCACGCGTACACCTCCGTGCAGAACCGACGCATTCATTGCGGTCGCCGCTCGTTAGGTCGTCTTGTGTTCTGCACGCTCCGTCTCAAGGAGCTAAGGGGTATCAATTTAATAGAAGACATGAAGCGACCGTGTGTTCTATTAAATTGATACGTTCGATGGATCTGACTGAGGTGCATGTTTCGATTCAATTGATTCTATTGCATTGCTCCGGCGAATATGGGTAGATACCTATATTCAAATGATTATTCAACTTGTAGCAATTTTTGAATCATCATCTACATGTTCCTTCGTAATTGGTTTTCTTTGGACGTACCTAGACGGGTTCAGTCAAAGTCCAAGCCGTGAATAGAATACTACTGACAATGAACCTACCAAATAGATGACTTTACCAGACCAGTTTAGTTACTTAATCGTATTTCTCGTGGTTTATTCATGATTTCATGAATCAAAAAGTTAAGAATAAGAAACTCGCAGCAAAAAATAATAAAAGTTTCAGTAGCAATAGCATTAAATCATTCCCGTTTAGTATTCCAGAGACTTTTCCTAGATAATTTTATCCAATTATTATAAAACATGGCCTTCCCCGGGGACAGCGACCTTATCTGAACCTTGTTTTGAATAAAATAATCTAAATTTAGTTAAAGTTGTAGATTAAAAAACGTTAAATTAAGAAACCGCGCCTCAAATGAAGTTCGCTAAAGTTGTGTTAGTGTTATGGATGGACGTCTCATTATTCATGGAGCCGGGAGCTGGCCCGATGCGATCTAATTTACTTGGAGCTAGTTTTCCGCTCTGTGACTTTTATGAATTCTTTGGAACGGAGCTTTTATCTTTGCGAGGAGTAGTTTTGTTGCACTTCCGTGACACCAATCGCCCTGATTGCTGAGCAAATTGTTTTAAGTTTTTGTGAATGTTTTTTTATGAACCGACCTACAGTAAAACGTAAAACTGTGTTTGTTACCATTATCAATCAAATCCACTTCGCAAATTTTGAAGTGGAACACAGAGAAGATGATTGTTTTAAATTTTCAATCAATTGAAAATTTTATTTATTTCTATTATTTGATTGTAATATTATTAGTGAATAAAGGTATTGATTGAGACATTTTGAAACCCACATAAGAGTCGCGACCTCGTCTCCATTTGAAATCAATCACCGTCACCTTACTTCACACATGCAATCGTATCCCTCCCGCCCCCCTCCCTCCCGCCACCCCCCTGGGAAATCAGGACTTACGTCGGAGAGACGTGTGCCTAAGCAGGAGAAAATTAAATATTTATCGACACGACTGGTTAATTCCATTGGTCCCAACTTTATGGAGAACCTTTTCCAGTGAGCCGATGGAGTGATGACATCAAACGGATTGTGAGAAGCCCTACCATGGAGGACGCTTTATAATGCTGAATTATTTGTTTTTTTTTATGTTTAATATGCGTAAACTTGGGCCCAGTTGTGGGTGTGATTGGATTTGATTTATTCTCATCTAATCATTAATAATAGATTATCGTAAAGACGACAATGTATTAATGGTGCGGGGTGCGACTAAAAATAACAGAAGATCAAGACTAGATAGGTATTTGGAAGACCTATCTAGTTTTGAAAATAATATCTTCCAATGTGAAAGCGAAGAAATACACGGCACATAAAAATTAATTAGAAATCTACAAAACCACTGAACAATAAATATGAGAAGTTGTTTGATTAACATAATATAAAGTAAAAGGTAACCCCGTAATAGGTACGCTATGATAATGATTTCCAAATAAAAGACGTATACGAGACGTTCAAAGAAAACGTAACCGTAGGTACCTTACGTAAAATATATTTTATCCTCCACAATAACCGAGTAATCAGCCAGATTTACAAAGGACTCCTTGAAATGATATCTTAAAATATTTGGACAGTTTGAAATATCTGTAGAGCTCCTTTTCTAATAAGTAAGCGATAATAAATATCTCTGAGGGAATTAATGCAGTAATTTTACCCGGAGAGGCTGGTTATTCATTAACTGCCATACCTTCCAGGATGTATAGTCGCCGGATTACGCCGCGCCGGTGATGAACGAGCTTACTCCACGGTACTTCTCATCATCATCATGCACCTACTCAAGATTCATCATCATTATCATCATTCCTCTCCATATAATCCACCCTAGATTATGCACTCATTATTCTATTTTTACCTACAATTTTTGCTACGCGTGTTGTTGTTGTTAGGTTATTCAAAATATTCAACCTGTCACTTGAACACGAATCTAAAAACTCTACAAGTATTTCTTTATCAAACTAACAAAGTAGTCATCGTAATCTCAGGCAATGATGCTTTCCTCCTACCAACACGTTGACGAACTACCCGCACTACTGAACCCACCTGGTCAACAATACGACATGCATTATCCATCTGTACTGTACCACTGGTATTGTTCAGCAAACAGTAAATAATCCGTCTAACGAACGGTTGCAGCGAATCCATTAAGTTATTCATGAAGTTGGATGAGCCGCCAGCGCTTAGCCGGGACGTGTTCCGCTATTTTACTAATTATCACCTCTGGCCGCCATGTTTTCTAATAATGGGGGATTAAAGCACCTCAGAAATGACTTTCAACTGACATTCTGCTACAAGATTAGACCGGTGCCGGTGTATGAAGACTCAACGACAGTACACGCAACAATATTTCAAAGGCGTATTTTGACGAATATGAGGCGTACACAATTTTTTTACACAACCTTTTCCAAGTGTACCTTGTTTATTGTATTTATGGAACTAAACTAATAAGAAGAACGTTTTTGCATTACACACTTTTAGAAATAATATTTCCCATTTCAATCCCCTCACAAGAATGGCACGTCAATATAATGAGCTGCATAGGGATGACGGCAGACTCGACATATTTATTCCAAGATTAGGTCAGTTTATTTAAATTTTAAAAGAGATCCTCCAAATCAATATCCAAGAAATGAAATCGAGTTCAAGTACATAGTATATACAATAATATAGCATGTTATCTAATTTTTAAACAGCCTGTCATAGATAGTAATATAATAACTCTATTTACTCGATATATGTTTATATTATAGCAGCACGTACATATGTTTATGTTGCAATCAAGTTTTGATCTAGCTTTAAGTAACCTCATAATATGAAAGTGATTGTGATGTGTTTTGTACGATAAATAAATAAATAAAGAGTTTTTGATTTTGATTTTTAAAACTTAACATTCCTCAGAATAATTTATTAATGACTCTTACACAATGATGTTATTTAAAAACTCTCTTACAGTCGATTGTTCGTACACTGATCATAGCTACATAATATAATTAAAATGAAGTAAATTATAAATACACAGAAATACATATAATTATAATAATTATATAAATTATGTTAAGTAGGTACATATAATTAAAATGTAGTAAATTTTTCAAATTAGCTACATATAAATTTTATTATTGACTAATCAAGTCGCTGTTCTTGTCTACTGAAGTAATTTAACATTCTAGTGTTCCCAGCTTGAGCTTGAGCTTGAAGGCAATGAGCTTGAAATCATTGCCTTCAGAAGACTGCCTCGTGCGTCTAATTTTCAGGTTGCTGCCTTGCTAGGTTGCTTTCTAAGGCTTATGAGAAGTTGTCGTAATTGTCTCGTACGAGCGCGGAGCATGGGCGAGGTTAATTGCTGAGACAGAAGTTTAAGCTCGCACGACGTGGGAACTAGTTTGACCTACCGATACCTGCATGAAGTTTCACGTAGATTACAGCGGCTTGGTACTTCGTCTGCTCAATTATAACGCCAAAGTTGCTTTTAAATTAATCATCGGCATCATCGACTCGGTCCACTTTAGTCAACCACTAGTCGCTGCAGTTTCAATTTAATACGTCTTAGTTATGTAATGTTATTTAATCTTGTTGTGTTTCCAGTTTCTGCCCGCGGCTTCGCACGCGCAATTTCGGTGTAATAAGAACCCTATTATCTAAGTCAGGCTTTGCTCTAAACGTACGCCATATTTCATCTTGATCTGTTCAGTCGTTTTGGAGATCCTAGGTAACAAAAATTCAGATTTCACAATCTTTCCGCTTTATAATATAAGTAGGATTTTTACTGTACTGTTGTTATTACACATTTTATGTATTCAACATTTTAACCTCATATCGTTCCTTTTACTGCTCTATGTTTAAATCATGTTATGCACGCATGTTGTTGTGAATTCCCCTCCGGACCATCTGACCACCATTAACTTGCCACTGGTGGTGACTTGGGATTTCTATATATCAACTGACTACCAGTGACCAAATAACACAGTACTACTCACATATCACTACCAGTGGTGAAAATTGTCTCATTTTACCACTAGTGGTAAAATAAAACAACATCAGTAGCACTCTACCACCAGTGGTCAATCAATCTAGCATAAAACTGAGATGTCATGAATGAATGAATGACACTTTATTGTAAGTACTAGTAATTAACATAAATAAAAGTCTTATATCTAAATGAGAAATAAAAATAGTACAAAAAGGCGGCTTCATAGTTGAGAGCGATTTCTCGCAGGCAACCTTGTTATGTTTCGATTGTTTTCTGTTATGTATGACAATAAAGAAAATTAAATTAAATTACGAGCCACTGAGCTTGGCTTTTGGTCTTTTCAACCAATTTCTAGTTGTCGGTCGTATTTTATAACCTTAACTTCAATATGAGATTTTTCACCTCCGCAGTCCAAATATACCATCGCCTAGTAATCAACTTTTAAGGATAGATAGATAAAAAATCATCATAAAAACGTCGTTTGTTGTTGATTTGTCAGCAAGTGAAGGGTCGCTTTAACTCCACAAATATGTGGATGCCCTAACAATTAAAAAAGTAGCGTACCTTATAAGTCCCGAGGTGCTCAACGACGCAGGGCAGGCTGGCGTCGCGGCCCAGCGCCACCGTCACGTTGGGGATCGGCTCCGAGAAGCGGGGCTCCTCGGTCAGCACTGCAACAAACAATCATACGTTAACTCCACCAAATAACGGAACGACCGACTTTTTTTTTTATTGCTATTGTGGGCTTTCGAGTCACTGCGGCCATGGCCTATTTGCGATCGCCACTTTGTGTGTTCCCGCCTTGAAGCAGTGGCGTTCGCCACCGACCCTTGCAGCTGCTAGGAACTGTAGGACTTTCTTCGGAGTGATGTCTCATAGCTCGTCTGGGCTGGGCTGTGCACAGCACAGCCCAGACGAGCTAAAAGATCCTGCAGGATCACCCGAATTACGAGAAGTGGCATAACAGAGAAATATCTCACAGGGCTAGGAGTGTGCTCTACAACGTAGGTAGGTACTACTTACTGCCATGAGTGAAAACTAATGATAAAGGTCCGTTCGTGCAAAGTTAGTATTTTGTTTTATTGTGTATGTTTAGGTCTGTGAGTATTAAAGCATTTTATTTTCATCAATTTTTGCTTAAATATACGCCTCCATCAATATGAGGAGGAAAGAGTGAAAGACACCGAACATAATGACGCAATAGGGTAGATGAGGGACCTACCAGTAGGTAAGTGCGTACAACCTAACAAGATGGAAGCTATTAGCAAGCTTATACAAACTTATAATGTACTAGCGGCCCGTCTCGGCTTCGCACGTGTGGACATTTATTTACTTGACGTTTTTGGATAAACGCAGTAATAAATAAGCCTTAGGTACTCGGGGATAATGTAGCATTCTAATGGCGAAGGAATTTTTGAAAGCGGTCTAGTAGTTTTCGAGTTCATTCGTTACAAACAAACAAAAATACAAATCTTTCCTCTATAAAATATTATAGAGTAGATAAAAGCGCTAGTACAAACAAAAAGCTAGTACCTAATCACAATGCTAGTATAAACCCTTACTCAACAGTTTAGAAGTTCATTTCTAAAACTCCTGAAGTTGTCGACTCAAAAGCGCCGAAAAGCTGGATTGATATTTTTAATCAACCGCCAACTCCGCTTGTAATGACAGCGAGATATTGTTTATCGCGGAAGTTCGGAGCGAGGAGCGGGGGGAGCCGGGGAGGGTCCAAAGTAAAATGAACTGTATAACGACGGTTTAGAATTTTATAATGATGAAAGCCTGTCAGATCAGGAATGTTTTGAATGAAGGGAAATTCACGTTGACTTTGTGCGGAGTAGTGGGAGGGGGAGCCACGGGAGGTTCCGACTTATTGTTGTGCTTCTCATTAACAGTCAATTGGATAAGAAAACCATGTTTTTTATAACTAGATTTTCGAATAAAGTTTACCTATGTAACTGAATCATTAATTTAAATCCTGATTGCTTTTTCGGGTCTGCCCTGCATTGAATGAGTCATTGTTGGGTTAAATTAACTTCTTTTAACAAAATAAAACTTGGTAAAGAATGAAGATGCTTTACAAGTGAATTCAGAGATCTACATTTAATTTTAAAGTAGACTTTCAAGATGGTTTTCTAGTTTCTTATTCTTGAGTTTTGATAACTTTGAAGCCGTAATGGGTTTTGTTTTTTAACATTATTAAAAGTTTGACGGACTTTTTTTATTTTGCTCTTTAGTTAGTTGATTGAGAATAATCGCTAGCCTACTTACCACGTAGGTACCAAATTTTTATGATAGGGACTTTTATCTTTGTAAATCAATGACCCATCTAACCCAAAGGTCAGAATGAGTTCAAATTCCAAAAACCAATTCCAAGTAAACCTCAGGAATGTCACAAACAATAAAACTATCGGCATCAAAATAGCACATCTCCTCGAAATGTTAATAGGATCAACTTAGTTTTGGAAATTACCGAAACTTTTCGAATAAAACGAGAGGCGAAGGGCTCAGAGTGAGGCGCCCTAATGAAGACGTCGTAAGAACCAACTTGGATAATTATATCGCGACTCATGACTCACTCTGATATCGGTAATCAAATTAGACTTTGTGTCAATCGGTTTGAGTTAAGGTTCCGTCGGGTCGAGTCGAAACTCATGGGGCAGTTCCTCATTGGTTTTACCCTCTTAAAGATTTTGAACAGACTTTTCAGTAATCAATTGAGCTTATTTGAAATTTAAAATAAGACGAGTAGGTAAATGATAAATAAATGATAAATGAATTTTATTGTTGTGTAACTAGGTGGTAATGTGTACATTGGCCTTATGTCAATCTATAGTATCTCTAGTCTACCATGGTCAGGTTTACAGCATTAACATGCAAAGGTAGATGTGAAAAGCTACGGCATCCAGTATTATATCAAGAGTTTTATTTTAATTGCTTCTAAGTAGTAATAATTCACTGCATCTGTTCTGTTAACAGATCATAATCTGCCTGTTGTTGCAAATATAAAAATAATTACTAGTCCTTAACAATCTATGGTAATAAAATAACCAGATTTATGCCATTGATTTTTAATCCATCCATCCGAGGTGTGCTTATCGTAAAAACACTTGAATTTGAAACAATAATATTAACATTCCCATGAAACGTGAGGAGTCATAAATAAGACCTTTCTAGAAGCAAAACATTAAACACTTCAAAACGATAAGCAAAATGCCCGAAATAATTAGGGATAATTTGGACCTTATGTGCGCAAGCGCTGCTCATATTGGTCTCCTATGAAAATATTAGGGCGATCAAATTTGGGAGTCCGCGCGGAAAGCTGGTCTATTTCCGGACAAAGCTGAATCGGTTCCTTTGTAAAACCGTATAGATTCTAGTAAGTTATCTTTAAACTAGTAATAAATAGGCATCTACGCATTTAATTTAAAGAGGATTCTACAACTTTCTCAAAATATTGAAGATGTCATATTAAATATTAACTTTATTAAATTATTTGTTTGTTAATTATTATACTCGTAGTAATGACATTTCGATTTGATTATTTTTGTTTTCAATGTAACATGTAATCTTACGTTTTTCGAGTAATTAAAGTGTAAATTGTAAGAAATAGCTCACAATTGTATATGTATTATAATAATAAAAAGTAGGATATATAATTTTTTAACACCATCGGAAAGTAGAGATTTCAACGAACAGAAAGCATACCAATTTTAAAAAAAAAACTTATATTTTGACGGGTGAATTTTCGATTCAAAATGAGGGTCCTTTTTTCAATATTGAGTCAAAATAAGGTGAAAAAATAATTATTTCAAATCAAATAAATTACAGTGTATTTGGGACCTAAAAAGGTAATTTTCACCAAATTTCGTGAATAAAAGAATTATTTTGTAAAAGATAAAAATAAAAAACCGAAAACTTGGTTTTTTGAATTTATTATATAAATTTTGAGGTTATGTGAAACAAGACCCGTCAAGTGCGAGTGTAACTCGCGCGCCGAGGGTTTCGAACGTTTGTGAACAAGTAGGTATGTACTAAAGGTACCGGTTAAAAACTCCGAAATTTAATGAAGACCTAAAACTAGTAGGTACCAACCTACATTTCAGATGGATCTTTCTGCATGCTTCGGTGATAGGGTGTAGCGGTAATTTTATAGACTTTTTTCAAAATATTTCGAAAAGTATTCAACCTACCGAAATTTCAAAAACTGTTTTGAAATGTACAAACTGGTAACTTTCATATGATACCCCACTTAGTGGGGTAGCCCCCCTTTTTGAAAATTATCCCCCCCCCCCTTTTTGTCAATTTTTCAAAAAGTGTTCGTTTTACAGACTTCTCTATATTTTTCCTGTAAAATATAGATCTATATCTACAAACGCTTCATACATTTTGAATGGATCGCTCTGCAAACTTCGGAGATAGGGGGGGGAACGGGTAAAATTTCGACTTTTTTCAAAATATTTCAAAAAGTATGAAACCTACAGAAATTTTAAAAACTGTTTTAAATGTACGAACCAATACCTTTCATATGATACCCCATTCAGTGGGGTAGCTCCCCTTTTTGAAAATTGTCCCCCCTCTTTTTGACCATTTTTCAAAAAGAGTTCATTTCACAGACTTCTCTATATTTTTCCTGTAAAATATAGATCTATATCTACAAACGCTTCATACATTTTGAATGGATCGCTCTGCAAACTTCGGAAATAGAGGGGGGGGGGAGCGGATAAAATTTCGACTTTTTTCAAAATATTTAAAAGTATGAAACCTACAGAAATTTCAAAAACTGTTTTAAAATGTACAAACTAATACCTTTCATTTGATACCCCATTTGACTCCGTAGGTCTCTTTTAAAATTTTGACATCTCAATTTGTATGGAAAATGTTCATTTTCATTTCTAATTTTTTTTTAATTTTTTTTCTTACAATCTGTGCAGGCGCACGAAATGTATTATTATTTTAAATTTCAAGTTGATAGCTGCTGTAGTTGCTGAGGGAAAAAAGGACAGACAAAGCGAGACCATAAGGGTTTCGAAACCGATCTTCGAAACCCTAAAAAGTGTATACACAAAAGTTGTAGATCTTTTTATTACCTACAACTTTGCCATTTCACGTTTTTCCATAGGACTTGTAGTTTTGCCGGAAATCGAGATAAGCCGTTTTTTACCCTTAAAACTCACCCCCTTCCCCTTCCCGACCTCAAATCGCCCGTAAATTATTTTTCCTAACATTTTTATATTATTCTCATCCTTTTCCAATGGGTTTCATTCTACTAAGAATTTTTTTGTATTCAAAAATTATCGACCCTGGTCTAGAGGTCATTTTATAAGCTACTAGCTGCGCCCCGCGGCTTCGCCCCCGTGGAAATTTATGTTTCCAACTTTCTTAATTTTTTCTTTCATAAGAACCTTCTCCTGACAATAACAAACACAACAAAGAAAGAATTAGCGAAATCGGTCCAGCCGTTCACGCGTGATGCCGTGACAACGCGAAACGGGTTTCATTTTTATATATAAGATGAGAAGTAGTCTCAGTTAAATGAATCATTATATTATTACATTGTGAATAATATCTAAAAGTAAACCTTAAATTTGGAAATTACATCACACTAATATTATAAATGCAAAAGTTTGGATGGATGCAGTTTTGGCGTGAAGAGGTAACAAACATCCATCCATCCATCCATCTATCCATCCAAACTTTCGCATTTATAATATTAGTGTGATGTGATGTGATGAGAAGTAATCTCAGTTGGATGAATCATTCATTATATTATATTGAGAATAATATTGAAAAGTAAACCTAATATTTGGAAATATTTTACATTCAGAAGCTGTCGACTTCTTAGACATAAACTCCCATACGAGGAGGTCCTTATTATCATGTAGATGTAGACTATTAACAGTCTGTACTTTTAACCCTGAGGTGCGGAATAGGGGCCATTCGGTACTATGAAGCTGTCGACTTCTTGGACATAAACTCCCATACGAGGAGGTCCTTATTATCATGTAGAACTTTTGTACTTTTAGCCGCAAAGCGCGGAATAGGGGTCATTCGGTACTAACTAGAGATGCGTAGCTTGGTAGAGTCTGACTTCGCATAAAAATTGGATCAGTCTGTACTTCACTAGTTAGTAGGGGTAGATACTGTAGAGATTTAGTGGACCACGGACTATTTTTAGTAAGAAAGTTGATGGAGTGAATGGGTATGACATCTTTATTCACAAAGAAAATTATACTAGTATTTACAATTGAAACAATTGAGCTAACTGCTGACTGTTGCAAACAGTCTACAGATAGCTCAACTGATCCATATCAAAACCAGTCGGAAGCGACCCCAAGACGCTGGCTGCATTGCCACGCTGTATGGCAATGCTGATACGCTGTGCCAGATATTCACCAGCTCTCGGGTCACGCGTCGCTTCGACCAGACGCTCAGATAATTTTTTGAAAACCCGAAGAGCCTCGGTACCCCACGGACACGGGATCTCGACTCCAAGGGGAGCAAATGTGTAGGCTCTGTCGAGACCTGCATGAATGGGTTGAATTAAATATCACGAAGTAGTTTTCCCCCTGAATGTGATTAATATTATTGTTATAATTAAAACGATAATCAAAACGAATTACATTAATTAAATGACAGACATTTGAGGCTGGCTATTAACTTACGTACTGACAAACAATAGGGTTGATAAAAGATTATGTCCTCTTATTCCCCCGACATACCAGACATACTGAACTATGACTGTTTTGTGATAAGTCTAAATAATATTGATATAATGTAGATGGTATGTTAGCCAGCATCCGTCTACGGAGGGAGCTATCCAGTGAGGTGACGAAAGCTACTATACAGGGCGGCGGAGGGGCCCGAGTCTATGACGTAATAAAATCAGTAGGATGCGATAGAATGAAGCATGATTACAGTAATACCTACAAAACTATCTATCTGAACTATAATTAGTTGTTCCATGCCTATAATACTAATTTTGGTACTTATATACTTCGAAACGTTAAACTTTTGATTTATTATCGAATTAATACGAGGAATGGATAAATAAATAAATAATGCTGGACAATTCACACAGCATTATCTAGCCCCAAGGTAAGCAGAGCTTGTGTTATGGGTACTAGATAACTGATATACATAATATTATAGTAAGAGTACGTAGATAGATATTTTTTATTATACATAGAAAACGACCAGAACACCCTGAACAAATATCTGCCTAGGTACTACCACAACACAATGTAGGAGTCCTACCACTAACTAGACGATCATTGGCCACACTTATCATTAATTCTACATTCGGTAGTCTTAGAAACATAGATATAGTAAATAAACAGGAAGATTAATTTTATAGGTAAGGTAATTATAAGTTATAGGTTACCGACAAAAAAAAATTGCGGGTTTTTACAATATTCCCGCATAATGAATGGTACGACCATTCCTGCAGCATGCCGCTCGATCGATATCCTTACTGTTTACTACAAAATCGATTCCAATCAGTTTTATGGTTGCAATCACAAATCCGCAATGTGACTCGGTCTTGGGTGTTCATTTGTGAACCGCTTACCGCGGCGTACCTTGTTAGTAGGCACAGTATAGACCGTATATTTGAGATCTGTTTCTACACATTTGCAAATTGTTTTTGCTTCTCAATACCCAACTTATGTATTGTTGAACGAAACTTGTTTCACGATCGGTTCAATGGAATAATTCGGAATTCATACAAAAGGTAACGTGATATGATAACTTTATAATAATTATCCATTTGTGTTTTTATGGAATGAAAAACTGGTATGCTCCCGTTCATTGTTATACTCGTACTAAGAACATTCTCCTTTCGTCGACAAAGCTGGCGGGCACTTTAGACATTACAGAACGGCAAAGGTATGAAAACTCCAAGTGGTCCATAATGAAGGCCGAGACTAAAACTCACTTAAAAAATTCACAGAGGTAGGTACACAACGGTCTGTAAAAGTAATATTATTGTTTTGTTATTGTGACGTTTCGCGAGTTGCTTACCGAACTGCGTGCCGTTATAAATTTACATCGAAAAATACGAGAGGTGTCTCCCAATCCCGATAAACTCACTTGTTTAGGGCTTCGGCTTGAGCGATTCCATCGACATTACACTTTATCTAACGTTTTATTTTTACCTCGGGCAATATTTTTATAGTAACAGAAGTTTTGTCGTAGAACCTAGGATCTAAACTCATTCATACAATGGACTAACTATGAATGTAGCATAATTATAGTCTTGTACTAACGGTCAAGCAATGATAAGTTGCCTAGTAGGTACTTATTTTAATCGACATTTAATTTTATAATCAACTGCTGCAAGTGACTAAGAGGGAGACAGCTTTTGGTAGATAACGCACTCCTTACTGGCCTGCCATGAACATGGCAGAAGAACCCTAAGTAGCACTGTACCTTGACAGATGATGGTGATGATCTGCAACAGGCTGATCGCGACGCTGCTGCAGGGCCCTCGCCGCGTCATGGTGCCCTCTCAGCATCACCAGGGGACCTCACCGCAGACTCTGTCTACTCGCATCACTATCGAACCTTCTGGAATAATAGAGTAAGATTAATTAATAACTTTTTTTTGTATTTTGTTTTGGCATGTATTCGTTTTTCGCAATCCACCTCTGCCGCGGTGACTCACGTAGTACGCGAGTTAGTTATACCAGAGAATATATACAAGGTGTCCGGTAATTAAAAAATAACCCCGCAGGTACTTGTGGAGGGTATCGCGGCCACTCAAGAAAAAATATTTAAAAAAATTTATCTGCAGCTAGTCTATGATTTTTTAGAAGAAGATTAAAAAAATGTTGACTGCTGTAATCCATTAACTACCGAACACCCTGTACCTATAATAGTATGATTTATAAAATTAAATCTTAAAGTAACGTTCGCGCAGTCACCGCTACAGGCAGCGCAGACTGAGACATTATATGTCAAGGGTTAAGCCTCGTATTCACTAGGCGACAAATCGTCGCAGAACCTGTCTAGGCACATGTCGTCTACGTGTCGCCGCGACGTCGCGCTCTGTTCTGCGACGTCGCACGCGACTATACAGCAACATCTACGTGTCGCAGAACAGGTTCCGTGTTTTGGCTCGCGAGACAGAACTTCCTGCGACATCAGTCCTGCGACCGCTGTTGCAGAGTGTGGACGCGTGCGCGAATTCTAGCATCAACATGCCCGTAGAGTGGGGAAATCAATTAGTTCTAAAACTTATTGAGCTTTACGAAAGCAAAGGATGTTTGTGGGACACGAATAACGCTATGGCAGGCACGATCATTTCTAGTAAAACTTCAAAATCAGTCGATGTCATTCGAGTGAAATTTACAAATGATCCATCAAACATTCGAAGATCACGTAAGATATTATCACTGCTTTCTCTTTGTGATAAGTAGTTTCGCACCCACCACCTTTTCTTTTTATAACGTTTCGGTAAACTACTCGATAAAATATATATGTACGCAGCACTAACTGCCACGACTTCCTCGGGCGACATCTCGGCGGCGACTGCTGGTGTGGACAAGCAAAATGTATCACGACATGTTACCAAAATGTTCTGAGAACACGCACCGTAGATGTTCTGTAACAGTCTCAGAACTTGTGCCCTAGTGAATTCGAGGCTTAAGCAAATCCTGGCTCGCATTCACCATCCACATCGGACAGCATGTTACCATGTGTTGAACATCTGTTTTATGTAAACGTAAGTAGGTACATAGTTTTATGATGTACTTACGTTTACGTAAAACAGATGTTAAACGAACCGACCAAATATGAAAAAAACATTTAAACAGAGTTCCCTACACTGAGTAGGTATTCAGCAGAGCTGTCAAGATCTCCGTTCTGTACGTATCACCCTCCTGTCTATCCGAGGCACCTGCGCCATCGCGGCAAACTTCATCCCGAAGAGAATTCTCTTTATTGTTCCCAACAAAATATGAAAGAAAGCGCGCAGAAAAGATATGCCGAAATAAAAAGGTTCGCGGTGTCGATTTCCGCTTGGGACGCCAGAATTTGTTTTGGTGATCAAGTGACTGAATAAATTTTGGGGTTACCGGGAAAAAGTCGGGGATTCCATGGATCTGACGATTTGTTTTGAAAATTGCGTCAGTAAGTTATTTTCAGGATTGCATGGTGATTGGCAGATCGGAACTGATGTTCTATGAAAACGCTTGCTTGAAGGGCTCGCTGTGTGCAGAACTGGTTTATGAGCAGGGTTACCAGTATGGTCAGTTAATGTACCCCGTCCAAACCAAGTAGTTCTGCCACGACATACTAAAGTCAGTAAGCACCATGTATACCTACTTATGTATTCAAGTGCCTCTGCCGTGTTATGAAACCATCATCTATTCAACTAAAACATGGGCAAGTAGTTATTCTTTTACAACTAGCGCTATAAAACCCATGCAGCATTCGTGGACAAGCTATGAGTCCGCCTCAAAATCAGCATTGTAAATGTGGCTGTAAAACTTTCAGACGGCATGAAGCGAAATAGACTACAACTAAAGCCTAGTTTACACCGGCTAAAATGTTTACTGTACGAATTCGATTCAGACCATTTGGAGGCAACGGCGCGGAACCAAACGTAAACATTGGAAAGAAAATTCCGGGAGAACTAGGATTGGGACATTCCAAACTATAGTATTTTTTATCAACTTGTTTATTGAAAAGAGGCAAGACAAGACTAGCCTAGAAAACACTGAACATTCCTCGATAGACACTTCAACTGCAATGGGATATCGGTAGAATCTAAGAACTGTTTTTTTTTTTTTATAAAACCCTAGTTAGGAGAAATTCTTACGTCTCAATCTCACCCCAATGTGAACAAGCCCGTCGGCCGTCCTCTGTCGGGTTGCTAGTTGAATCGATAGTGCCTGACGAAGCTAACAGATTTGATTCGAATCCGATTTAGCCGTAACTGAGGTGAATGAGTTACAATCAATTGGGAGCCCGACTTTAATACTCAAAGGTTAAAAAATTCAGTTAGTCATAAAGGCATTTTGCTGGAGTGGAATCTGCGTTGTACCTGGTTTTCTAGGTTATGAAGTTGTTGTTACCTACCTACAAAGATCAACTTTAAATCTGTAAATCTCTGAATATACTCAAATTTTTTTAATATCATATTGAGCGCCCATGACGCACGCACATGCAGTTCAACGGCTCGTAATCCAGCGCTGCCGCTACGCCGCCGCCGCGCCGCCGCCGCGCCGCCGCCTCGCCCTTGCTTGCAAGTCGCTGTGGACGGACAGTGAATGCGTAAGCCTTGCAATATTCTCTTCACAGCTCTGCGAAGCTTTGAGGCTGCGACGCTCTGTGGATTGTCCGGCATTATTTATTTATTATGTACTAGCTACGCCCTGCAGCTTCGCCCGCGTGGAAATCATACAAATTTCATCTAAATCAATAAAGTATTCACGGAGGTAAGTACCTAGGTGGTAAAAAACATTTATAAGTACATACATTTATGATATTCGTAGGATTATTCTCAAAGCGGAAAGATCTAACCGACTCAACATCAACATTTTCTATAAAGGCACTACCTAGTTTTCTCCTAATGGCGAAGGAATAAAGCAGCGCTCCTCGGTAGAAGTCTGTAGATCTCGTCTCTGACCAGCGCCGGAAGCCCCGATCGTGCCCAGAAACCTGATTCCCGCCATCCAATTCAATTGTATCAGACGAGAAATTCACTAAAAATTCCTGAGTCGACCTTTCGTGTTACACTTTTGCAAATTTAAATTTATCTCTCTTGATTTTAATGTATAATTTATGACCTGGCTCATTTCGGGGCTCATAAATCGCGGGAATATCGGGAATATCCACTCTCATTGAGCTTTTGTTTCGGAACGAGAAGTACCTAACGGTGACTCCTTTGTCGACAAGATGTGTTCTTTTGATCTAGAAATTCCCGACAAGGCTTTATTAGTCTTTGATTTTAACATAAAGTTTTTAATCAATTTTATGATTTGAGTGTTTTACCATTTTAGCCCTCAGGATGATGATGCAAAATAGAAAAGCTCCAGAAATGGAACATAATGTAAACGATGTCAACTTATCGTGCTCGATATCTCTCTTATTGCATGCGATCTGTACAATGTCTAACAGCACAACGGCCGGCCGGGCTGGCAGCCCCTGCGCCCGCGGCGCGGCACACTCATCCGACACAAGATCCCCTAATCTCAGGAAGCTCACGATAAATACCGCCATTATCACCCAATAAAACCATTACAAGCGATATTTTCACAATTTTCCACAATACCTCTTCAAACGAAAATGAGCCGTTCGTTTGGGTAATAGAATTTTAAATTGAAAAGCAATAGGTTTAGGGTCGGTTTTGGAATTCATCTTTCCATCGGCGCCGCGGGCAGTGGCCTTATTGAAGACAGGCGCAGTCTTCCACGAGATTCGATAGCCTTCTTACGGTCTCTAGAAATTCATTATTGTTTCTACATCAGTCTAGGTAGGACCTAAAGAATTCCAGCATTTTTTAAGGTGAGTAAATGCTTTTAAAACAATGGCAAAATTCCACATATCAAACTATCCGTCTGTAGCTATCTTCTGTTTCATACCTCAACCATTTCTCTCAAAAAACTTTGACTATCGTTTTGATTTAGTAGCACAAATGTTCTCTGAGTGTTGTTCTACAGCTTTGACAAGATAACCAAGCGAGTTATACAGTAATAAGAACAGTGGATTTTTAGAATTTGTAAAGAAATAAGGAAAAAGACTATCCCTTATAGTTTAAAATCCAATGTAGGTCATCAAACCCTGATTCGATTCAAATAAAACGGCCTCTGAGCGCTGCCCAATAAATAACCCCACTCGATCGCTAACAGGGCGATTACACACTGCCTGCGGAGCGATAGCGCCCCGCCATTTATCTCCAGTGAGCACTCGCCTTTACTCGACCTGTTTCACTCACGGTGAAGTACCTACTACAGTAGATTGATACTATTTCTGCTTACGGCAGGAGTACTTACTGTTGCAGATTATAATGTAATGATTGTGTTTGAATTGTCACATTTGAACCTGCCGATCAAACATATTAAAGCCTTCAAACGACTTACGTTTGATTGTCAGGTTTTAGCCTTATGGGGTTTGACTGATGTATGCAAATAATGTAAATGAAGAACCAGCTTGTATGAATGGTTTTGGCTTGCCAGAGCATCATGGAGATAACCCGGGCACATGAGGTAACACTAACCAGAACGTAGGCCAAATCAAAAGGTTTCTCATCACAACAAAGAAAGCTGTAAGTCTGTAACACCTAATGAATGGCCCGTAAGCCGGCTGTTAGGTCGTGACTCGGGGCCTGTTAGTCTTACAGCTTAGGACGAGCTGCGGGAGCGACAGCGGCGGCGGTTAGCGGAGCCATGCGTGTACTCTACTCTCTGCCTTGAGCTGCTATTCCAGAGATGTTCATAATCAAATTAAATTAACTATTGGACTCACAGTCGTCAGTAATGCAAATGCTATTCGATTTAGTGCACATTTTATCCAATTTCGGGAATTTTGCTGCAAATCAATATATTCCATTCACAGAGAGCTGGTCCTACAAAATACAGGGTGCGCTACAGATACAGGGTTGAGAGAATGTAAATTAAATGATGTTTTAAAGAAACTGCTATGAAAACAGAAAACAGTCAAAATGTATCTATTGGCAGTTCCCAAATGAAGCTTCTGTGCACACACGTCATGTACATGTACCCTGTACCCTGGTTGAGAGATACAAGAAAACCTCTGAAATCAATAATTTTCAAGAATTTTCCTAGTTCCCTTCATACATTCAGTCAATAAAGTGTAAATAATACAAAGATGTCGAAAAAAAACTCATGTGTATGCGGCAAGTCATAGCTGCTCTATAATTCTCCTACAAAAACTTTAAAACTGGAAAGACCGAAGCAATTACCATAAACATCCAAAAAAATGTTTTTAATCAATTACAACAGATTTTATGGATTTAAAAAATTCGCGATTTTTATTAATCCTAAGATTTATTTATTTATTTATTGACAGAATAACATCATTACAGGTTTTTTTATTAAGCCCTAAGGCAATGTTATATCTAGGTATATACAACCAATACACATACTAATAAAAATACTAAAATCTACTAAATATTAATCTAAACATTTTGTCTCAATAACAATCTGTGCCATTTCCATGGCTTTCGGTATGTTTTGGTAAAATATATCTACGCTGTTTTCAGACAGAATATTGAGTAAATAGATAGCGAGTCACATGGGGGCAAACTTAAGTAGGTTGGTCCTACAGCTGGGCACCTCCAGCATGGCGCGCGCAGCCGCAGCGCCGCCAGCACCGCCACGCAAGACGCGCACCATGTACTTCACCAGCGCCACGTCTCTCCGCACCGACAGCCTGCAGTACCCTACCATACCGAACACGAATAGACTCGGGTACATCAACGGGTAATATGGATATACTCCGTATTCTTTTAGGTACAAAAAGCGAGTAAATTTATTCTGTATCTTTTCTAACAAGAGTTTGTACTTAGCTAAAAGATAAGATAAATGATTCCTGTACCTACCTTTTTTCGAATATCGAAATATTTGAATTGATTCGTGAATTTGGCTCTAAGTAGGGGTGATTAGCAAGATTGTTTAAAAATGGAATATTTGGCAGGGCTCCAACGCGATTAAATTGAAAAGTTGTAAGCCCTTCCGTGGTAATAAGGAGCGTGACTCGGAATTCCCCCTCAGCTTGTTATATTAAACCAGCATCAGGAGCTCCTCAGCCAATGGGAGCCAAAAACTCCCTGATTAGAATTCAATAAAAAATATTACTTTGAATAAAAATGTCTCATTGAAAAAACACCTTTGAATACAGAGAATTTCGGGCATTGGAGCGGGTGTTAATCATATTTCTATTGGCGTGGGAATGCTTGGGTTGTTTTCTTTTTAAATTCATTTCCGGGGCCAACGGCACGGAAACGATAGGCTTCGTATCAAAATTTCAAAATAAGGCCCGGCCCACCTTGGGTTTGAATATTGACTTGATCAGTAAATTTGATTGACCAATTAATCAGTATGTATGTGTGGATTATACTCATCGCATAAACTACGCTCATTACGACTCATTACATCCTACTAATTATACGAGTATTATAAAGCCGAAAGTTTGTGAAATCTGAATTTTTGTTACCTAGGATCTCCAAAACTACTGAACAGATCAATATGAAATTTGGCGTACATTTAGAACAAAGCCTAACTTAGATAAATAGGCTACTAATTATACCGAAAATACACGTACAAAGCCGCGGGCAGAAGCTAGTAATATTATAAAGCCGAAAGATTGTGAAATGTGAATGTATGTTACCCAGGATCTCCAAAATTACTGAACAGGTCATGATGAAATTTGGTATACTTACATTTAGAACATAGCCTAACTTAGATAAATAGGCTACTTATTATACCGAAAATACGCGTGTGAAGCCGCGGGCAGAAGCTAGTAAGTAATAAGGTACTCGAGGTAATTACTCCAAGTGATGAGTCAGCTCAAAGCGGTAGGAGTAGAGGATTATAAAGTATTATTTAATTAAATCTCTTAAATTATTGTTGAACTTCCGAAAGTATTCAGTTACAACAACGCCAGACACTTTCTCAACTTTTTCCATTTTCCCGAAAAATACCTTTCTCCGAAATTGGTCCGAGACGTCACATTAAGTACGCCACGTAATCCACATTATTTCCAAACCGACGTTTAAAGTTTCATTCCGAGTGTCAGAGGCACTCCCCCCCCCCCCTCTCCCACCCCCCGCGCAGATAGAGGGGCACAAGTGAGACATAAAATGAAATATAGCCGACCCTCCGCACTGTGGCACTTTTTTATTGCCCCTATGTGTAAAGCTTGTAAAAAAATTACTCAGTTTTACGCAGAGTTGAGAGAGCAGTTCCGTAACTTTGGAAATGATATTGTTGCGTCTTATTTACATCTTTGTCTGTCTCTATTCCCTCACCTCGGTATCGTTTCATCTCACTATTGTTTTATTATTTTAATTGAATTTTGTCAAGATACCATCTTTGTATTCCAGTAGATAAATTACCTACCAAAACGCAATACCTTCATTCTTTGTTTACCATTTAAATAACTAGGCATTATACTTCAGTAGGAGTTACAGTGAGGAGGCTTTCCTCGTCGAACTGTGGTTTTATTAGAAGCTGGGACGAGGTGACGATAATTTTTATTCTCGCTTCCTCTTACATTTCGACGTCTTTATTTAGAGTAAGAAAAATATTTGACGTTTTATTTCGAGCTGAAGTAATTGTCAAGATAAATAGAGGGGTTATAATACGTACGTTTAGCCTACAAAAGTTCTAACCAAACTTTTAATTTGTTTTTGTTTTAAGCGGCGCCTTGAGGTATCCTGAGACATTGTTAGCATCGATAGATACACGAGGAACACTTGCTTACTCTGATATAAACGACACTGAGCAAACTGTAAGATTTATGGGGGGGAGGACCTAAATAAGAACCCTAGGGAACAAGGCCAACTGTAAGATTCTCGAAATTTCAGTTGAAACCGCATCGCTTTTATTATTTATGTAAGACGTTAAGGTAAAATCCGAGGCACCGAAGCAGAACGCCTTGGAGACCTAACTTCATGTGGAACTTTGCGATCAAATTAATTAGCTACACACAGTCGCAAGCTCTGCCGAAGTCTGACATCTCACGCGAGTCAAAACTTCATGATACTTTGTACCTAATGCTTCGCCGATTCATTTGTAAGTTAGCTGAATCAAGGATGTTCCCCACAACCGAAGATATAACTTAATAAGGAAACAGGATAATTTTGAAAATATTTATGAGAAGCATTAAGTTAATGAAGTACAGAGGTAATAGCCTTCGCTATCATTTTTATAAGGTAAAAATCTGTGCAAAAAATGTAGTACACACCCCCACACCGAGTGCATAATATACATAAGTACAAGGAGGAGCCTGGGGCTCTGTATACAGGTATAGCACACACGGCAGGAGAGCCGGGAGCCGGGAGCCGGGAGCGTCTTATTAGCCGCGAGTTGATTACGCGCGGGCGCGGCCGACATACCTTCGGGCCCGAATTCATACCTGATATAATTACTAACACTCCTAATGATATGAATATAAATGTCACAGAGAGCGTTCGAGGCTTCAACTTTACGAGCTTCTATAATGTAGTACTAGTCATATGTTCCAGTAGGTAGATTGAACTACCTAATCTGCAAATGATTTAGGAGTGCTTTTTCAAGAGATAATGAAAACCTGGTTTTATAAGCTTTAAAGGAAGTATCTAGACAACAAAAATTGTACTTGAAAAAATTAAAGGAAATTTTCAAATATTGACTTCTGTATCACAAAGCGACTATCTATCTTGAAAGCTTAGATATATACGTAGGTACGTAGTTTATTTATTCGTTGTATTGTTTACCAATAAGTAGAAAATATTTAGCTTAAATTAGGGTACTTATCTAAAGCTTTAACCTTCAACGTATTAATGGTAAAAAAGCTGTTTATTATCCAACTACATAAAAAAATATATATATATGTAATACTTAAAAATTAAATGTCCTATTGTGCTGTCATACTTGGGAACTAGGTAATAATAATATGTAAGACAAATATGAAAACCTCTGATTCATAGCGAGCCGTGTCTCGATGGTAGGTTGTAGTCATGCTGTGGTACAAACCTCAGGAGCTCAGGTGGCAATTAAGGCTTTACTGATTAATACCACGCAGTCAGTGTTATTGCTCAATCAATATGCATTAATTAGAGACGAGGATTAGGAGCCATCCACAAACAGGTGCTTAGCAAGACATGAAATTTGATATCTTATTGAAATGAAACGTAATAACTTTTTACGCACTTGAGTAAACCTTTATCGAGGTCGAGGCAGGCATTCAGTTAATTATCACTGAAGATAGCCAATACTTTTTTATTCTGCATATTATCTAGGATTAGGATCTCATCGTCATTAATACTTTTCAGTGAAACACTTTTGATATTTTTCCAATAACCGTTATTAATTTGTTAGATAGGTAATTAATTTCAACTGGATGGAATGAAAATACTAACATGCCTACAGACAGATTCGTTGACAATATCTCTCAAACGATCAACTTGACGGAAAATCTAAAAAGCTTTCACAATACACGGTTGTTATAGTATTTTTCTCTTATTTTATTACATTTTATTATGGAATGAATTGCTCTAACTCATCAGTATTCTGGACGTGAACTGTTTGCGATAATCGCTAACCGTTGCGCTGCACACACCCAGCACCAACAAATCAGGCTTGACTCGCTATCATCCCTGTTTGTATATAACCATACAATATTGTATTAAAACGCAGTAATGTCTACACAAAAGTTTTTGATTGAGTTGTTATCATTTTCTCTATTTTATTACACAATATTATGACCTAGTTCTATTTCACTAGAGAACGGTTTCAAAACTTAACTTTAACCCAAATAAATATTTAACCAAACGGTGCACAATTTTATTCAAATTAGCCAGAGACAACAAAGAGCTAGTTGAACCAACTATAAGTCAGAATCTTCCCGCTTCCGTGCCTCAGACGATTCTAGTCTTTATTCCATGGGATTACAGTCAGTTGTTGCACAGAATGGTTTAAATTGAAAGAATTTCTGTGCGCGCTGGTGTAATTTCCTTATGAGACGCTGCAAGTAAGGAGTGGTGACAACGGAATGGTGAAACAAATAGAAGAAGGAGGTAATTGAAAAATAAAAAACATCCATGGCAAGTTTTATATTATGTGAAGTGTCTGAGAGTACAATTATTCTCGTTTAGTTTACCGCACGTAGCGGCTTGTGCCCAGCAGTGGGACGCATCAGGCTGAAGAAAAAACGCATAACATATATCTGCCATGCACGGCTTGTGTATACACATGTTTTCTAGGGTTGAAGGACTCCTAAAGAGAAAGGTGATCATTTTTGTCATTAGTATTTTCACCAAAAGATTGTTAAGTAACCACATCACTGCACTGGCACAGTTAAGTTTGTCTCAATTAATTAACAAACGAGCAAAATATCGAAACGACATCGTAAAATCCCAACCTAAAAGAAATAACTTTTAACTGTTTGCTCGCTGCGCTCTCCACACCGTCGGGAAGTTTCCTTTTTCATAACAATAACTAATTCTGGGCTAATTAGGCAAGTGGATGCGCTTTGCATCCTCGGCTGCGGCTTACAACGGCATTACATTATTATCCTGTTTGTTCCAGCGGCTGGAGACAGGGAGTTTATTTATCTGTGGAATCTCTTTAGTTTTAAAATAATTTGGTAGGACGGTATATTTCCTTCATCTGTACATATGCACCTAATGTCACTGGTCCGACTAATGAAATAAAAAGTAAAATGGCCCGATTTTTTCTTGCCCCAAATAAACTGACGGCGAGTCTATCTGAAGTTAGTAACGAGACGTGATGGTGACGTCCCCTTTTTGTATAAGATGTGCGTAGTTCCCTTCCCTGTCCGCACGACAGAGGAAAACTGTATGGAAACAGGAGACGTCGCGATCGCGTCTCGTTATTAACGTTAAATAGACTCTCCTCTCACATTATCTTGTGATATGCAGACGTCGCGATCGCGTCTCGTTATTAACGTTAAACAGACTCACTTCTCACATTATCTTGTGATATGCGTTAACCGATATCAAATTCTAGGTAAAGTCCTCTTAATATTTATTTATAACATCGATTACATATTACAAGGCTCCCAATGTCGGAAATGAAATCCGTAGTGAAGTGAAATAAATAGGCAATGTTGAAATTGTTCACATTTTTCATAAATTATTATGGGTTGACTAATATAAAATTCTCGGTGAAGTATATTCCAAAATATAATATAAGAAATTATAAGGTCCCTAATTTTCGGAAATGGAATTCGTATTAGAGTCCCTAATCATAGGGTGAATTCAACATCGAGGATTGCCATTAAGCCTTCAACCATAATTTGGTGAAATTATCGTCCAAGTAAAATTTCATTTCGTTCATTATTGAAACAGTGGGACTGGGTGATTCAATAAAATACAACTACCTGAGGAAGAAACCTTCTGAGGGTCGGTTCTGAGAGATAAAATATAAAGAGCTTGGTAAAAGCCAAGGTTGTAATAAATGGGCTACCTAATCAATAAATTTTTTCAAGAACTAGGATATTCATTTTTTTTTTGCTACAATGCCGTTTCAGCAAATGAATCCGGCTAGATCCGGTAAGCGTCGTAAGTTGTATTGCAACGTACCATACGCCGTTAAAAAATACTGCAGAAAATGTCAGCTTTCTACAGTATTTTTAAATGGCGCCTACAGGATCCAGCCACATTAATTTGCTTGTTTTGATCCAGAATTCTTCTTCTTCAATATTTTATCGAATCGTAAACGTTGAATTATATTTATAGAATGGAGTTTGTCGTTATTATGTGTATTTACGGATCCAGCCGTGCCGTATACGCGGTTCTGTTTTATCCTGAACTCCGTTATAAAATGCGGCCGCTAAATCAAAAACTGATGTAGTAAATCCGTTTCAATATTGTAAGTTCATACCAACGACTTTCGGCGTGATACTCGTACCTCTGCGGCTCGGAGCAACAAGGAGGCGCGTCCTCAGGGAGCGATCGGGCCTCCATTGTGAAGCGCCGCCGACGGAGGACCGCCACCAACCGGGACCGCTTGATGAACTCAACTGTCCGTGGTGTTGCTACTACGATTGGACTGGCTACACTTACTAGACACATGGGCTGATTCAGTCTGAATTGCTGATGATTTGTTAGATATTATACAAATGTATTGACAGAATTCGTGGCAGTTAAATTGTGCAGCAATCGTGACGAAATAGACTCCCTGTTTCGACCCATAAACGACTCATTAACGACACAGTTACGATTAGTAACGACACAGTAACGACTAACGAGTCACGTTCCGTGACAAATGTGAAGGATTAATCTATTGAAAAGTCAGTCCAGCATCCAGTTGCAAAAAACTGGAACTGATTGACTTACCTACAACTAACTCTTTGTTTTTAATTGGTCAGACGCGAAACAAGACGCGACGCAAACTTTGTAACCGGGTTTAAACGAGCGTTAATTTTTCTCGAGTTTCCTCGGAAACCTGTCCGTTCCACAAATCGGAGACAACTTGGACAAGAACTTTTAAAACCAATTGAGATGATACTCTCCAGTTTGAGAACTTTTAATGCAGGAGCTTGACTTTTTTCCTGTTGACTATTCTAGAAATGGATCAATTTTCTTTTCATTGACAATTTGAGAGAACAGAACAATCGCTGTAATAATCATCGGACGGGTACAAAGCTGCGCCAATGCGCCGCGGCATACGGCCAAGTTAGGCCTCGTTTAAGGCCAAGTTTAACCCCAAGGTAGGCCTTAATGCATACGCGACTCGCATTACAGTATTATCGCGCTGGAAACAACATAATGCAACTCTGATAATGCCCATAAAGGACGAGATTGGACGCAATAAGACGCCAGTACCCATTGTGTGCTATCGTCGGCCCTGCTTGCCGCTAAACCGACTAAATTTCAACTTTATTGTCCCCAACCTAAAGCTTATATTCCTTTGAGATAAACAGCATGAATACTGCTAAGGTTTTTCTTATGGGTATTCTTATATTTTTATGTTTTTATCGAGAATGTAACGTCATCCTTTTTTAATATAATTAGGGTACGTTTGGGCGTACCTAGTGTACTAACCAGATGTGGGGTAATTGTGTGGTGATACTGTTGCTTACATTATACAAAAATATTATTTGAGGTCTTTAGGCAATGTATTGAATTCTTTGGTGCGCTGTATTTGCCGTCGTCGGGAAGATCACATCAACTATTTTAAGATAGGTAAATGTTGGATACTGAATAATGAAGACAACTCGCTAACTAAAGTAAATAATATTAATTTTATTACCTACTTTTTAAATAACCAAAAGTTATTTTTATGTTATTGAGAAGGTACAGTATGTACCTAAGTTAGTTTGTATCGAACAATCGTAAATAGTGCTTACATTTGCTTTGTCCCGATGTCAGAAGCAGGTTATAATGAAGCTGCATGGGAGGATCGTAGCGGGCCGCAGCTCAGCCAGCTCGCCCGCGGCGAGATCACTGCTCGTAGGAGAGTACTTAGCTTTCATTTTGGTCATTGAAACGAGTACCAACTCCCAAGCTACATATTTTCGACTTCGAGTAGACTTGAACCCGCATCCTTCCCTTTTTGGGATATAATTTGATCAATTATTATTGCTGTGTCATCAATTGGTGCATTTTTTGCTGTGGCTATTTTTCAACATAGTTAGGTTAATTTTATTATTGCCTTGTTTTTCTCGAAATATCTACGTTTTATTTTACGCACAATAATTATTTAAGACTAGGTAATCCAGATGGGTGGCGGTGGCGAACGCGGCCTAAGAATCGACACCTGCATCTCAGCCCGTGGATGCCGTGAAAGCCGACTAAAGGAACCAAAGGAAGGACAGCAGCTCCCTTCTATGTATTTATAACACCTCCACTGCGATCACCAATCCGCCTGCCCAGCGCGCGTGGTGACAGCTACGTACGTACTTATAGCAAAACCCCGCGGACATGGTATGGTCGGGGGACGTATGTGAGGTGATCAATAGGTTAATTGTCGGTCTATTCTAACGATGGAGTCATTATGACAATGGCTTGCACGAGCTGCTTCGGTCCCACTGTGTCTGTGGCCTGCGTGTGACAGCCCCATGGCTTTTTGTCGTCCAACGATAATGCGTTACGTCAGTTTGAGGTTTTCATAAACAAGAACAGTTAGGTACCCTCAAATGGCGAATTAAAAAAAATCGTAAACTATGATCTTTATTTTTTCCAAGACAAGGATGTCTTACAGATAAGTACGTAAAATATTTTAAAAGCAATCATTTATAAAGCTTTAGGGCCGGCTTTTACATCCTACTTCCTATCCTACTAATATTATAAATGCGCAAGATTATGTAAAATCTGAAATTTTTGTTACCTAGGATCTCCAAAAGTACAGAACAGATAAAGGTGAAATTTGGCATACATTTAGAATGTAGCCTAACTTAAACAATAGGTCACTTTTTTAGGGCTTCGCCCCCGATTTAGCATTTACAGAAGGGTTTGATAATTTACACATCATGTCCAACGAGAAACTAAAACATGGATAAAAAGTCCGTCTATGCAATGTTGTCTATTCATGTCAAAATAGTGATTGAATTTGTGATGTTGTCATATCTGCTTTGTAAAATATCAAAATGAAACAGAATGTTTTTCTCCAGCAAAGAAACGAAATAATTCAATTATTGCTAAAGGTACTTTCTATGGATGATATTTAATGCTTCATGTGTAAGAAGTTACAAATGTATTCTCTTTTTCTATGCAATTGTTTTTTCCGTTTACTGATGCGAATGGATAGATGGAATTTCGGAAGTTGAATAATCTGGTGAAACCATCCAGCCCTTCAGTGGTCTACTGCCAGTGCCGTGGGAACCGCAAGTACAGTCAAGATGCTGATGTTGGACGTCGTTACTTTGCCTCCTTTCAGCTCCTTACAACAATGTAGTAAACAAGAAAGTCCAAGAATAGCAGAAGGTAGCTAATAATAGAAGTCGAGATTTACACCACTACTGTATGTAGTGTAGCTTCCGAGGCAGCTACCACCAGGCCAGTTGTTACAACTGGCCTGGTGGTAGCTGCCTCGGGAAGCTCATTATACGTACTGAATCTATATACTGTCTTAATTGATGGTTCGTAGTCGTAGCATATTAATTGAAAAATATTAAAAGAAAAGTTCGTTTTTACTATGTGTTTTATTAGAATACTAACTGCATACGCTAAGATGGTAGGTTACGTGATACGACACGTGTGATAATTGCCATGTGTATAATCTACGAAGCGGAGCCCCCACCTTAAATAAAACCGTTTACTTGGGCCACGTCCAGTAATATTTACAACGGGAATAAGTTAGCAAAAACGGTTGTAGATTGGAGAGATCAACTAGCAATCAGGGGGTTTGGGAGGGCATAGTGCCTGTAAGGTAGAACAAGATCCGTCAAGTGCAAGTGTAACTCGCGCGCCGAGGGTTTCGAACGTTTGTCAATTATACAAATATGTACTAAAGGTACCGGTTAGAGACTTCGCTATTTAATGAATACCTAAAAATAGTAGGTACCAACCATTTATTCATCTTATTTCTTCCATTTAATAACTAAAATACATATTTGTTAATAAAAAGCATAGATTTTAATCACCCATATAAAGTTTTTCTGTTGTCGATGCCGCAGCCGACTGTACACGGCGAAAAAAGCGATCGTCGTGGAGGGAGTCGCCTTCACAAGGATCGTCGCTAAGGGAATCGACGTGGGGGGGATCGGCGTCAAGGTAACAATTCCCAAAATTTCACATGGATCGCTCTGCATACTTCAGTGTTTAGGGGGTAATGGTTATTTTTATTTTTTCCCAGATATTTCAAAAAGTATGTAAATTACAGACTTTTTTTTTTCAAACGTACAAACTGATACCTTTCATTTGATACACCACTAAATGGGGTAGCCATTTTGATCATTTTACAAAAGCGCACAGAGTTCTCCTTATTTTTCCTGTAAAATATAGACCCACATCTTCAAACACTCGATACATTTCAGAAAGATCGCTCTGCTATCTTCGGAGATATGGGGGTAATGGGTGGATGGTAGTGGGTAATCTTTCGACTTTTTTCAAAATATTTTAAATATGTAGTATAGAACCTTGAGAAATTTCAAAAACTGTTTTGAAATAGACAATCCAATACCTTTCATTTTCATTTTGATACCCCACTTGGTGAGGTGGCCCCCTTTTGACCGTTTTTCAAAAAGTGTTCTTTTCACACAGACTTCTACAGCTAGTTTCATATAAAATATAATTGTTGTACTGTAATAAAACTTTAACAAACTAAAATAATCCTAATACACATAATTCTAAATAGAGATATACATTATTACATAAAAACAAATAGCTAGTGGTGATCGGTCACCCAAATAATATTCGTAAACTTTTCTTTTAAAAGTGTGATGTGATGTGACTTTTTCACCGTCAATATCGTTCCATAGTCTGACGGCTTCGACTGTAAAAAAGTCGCTATAAAAATTGTTCTGAACTGGAGCCACTTAAAACAGGATCTGAAGATCAGAAAAAGGCCATAGGAATAATAAAAAAAGTGGAATCTTTCTTTGGGATAGGAAGGAGAAACGGCATTCAGCAGGGAGGCACTCCAACTTATTGAGCTGATCCTCGGCGAGTTCCAAATAACACGCATCCACATAATCTAGGACCAGAAGATGAAGAGAAAGAGCAAGTGCAGTTTTGTTAGTGGTGCGGAGAAAGTATTGCAGTCTTCTTAGGGAGCCAACAGACGCACACAGCTTTCGACTGGTAACCTCCATCTGAGCTCCCCAAGAAAAGGTGCGGTCAAACATAATCCCTAGGTTTTTGATCATCTTGCTAAAAGAGATCGCTATTCCATCAAAAACAATCCATCTAATACTCAAACTATAGTTTGAGAAAGGGTTAATTCTAAGTCTGTGGCGCTCGCTCCACTCAGTGATATTTCGTAGGTTTGTGTTTGTTATATCTATTGCGCTAGAAATTTTACTCAATGGGGCTCGCGTATATATTTACAGATCATCAGGACAAGATAGATTTGTGAAAAAGAGTTTATAAAGAGGGCGAATAGAAAATTTGTCAGTAGTAGACGAGCAAGACTCATCAGTTGACGACCTCAGTTGCGCAGCGGGCGAAGGTCCGGCTGCGACGCAAGAGGTTGCGGGTTCGATTCCCGCCTCGGGACAAATGTTTGTACGATCTGCAGACATTTGTCCAGGGCGTTCTGGATGTTTTCTATGTATAATAAAAAATATCTATCTATGTAGTGTATTGTATTAAGTATATCAGTTATCTAGTACCCATAACACAAGCTCTGCTTAGCTTGGGGCTAGATAATGCTGTGTGAATTGTCCAGCATTATTTATTTATTTATTTTATTTATCAAGGTGGACACGCTGCCGACGGCCGTGGAGAAATGTTAAGAGAGCGGAGTAATGCGGTCCAGATATCCAAGCCGACAGTATTGAAGGCATTACTTAAGTCAAGTAGAGTTAAAACAGTGAGGTGCCCATTATCCATACCTAAACGAATAACATCCGTGATTTTGACGAGTTCAGTGACTGTGCTGTGGCCTTTTTGAAAGCTAGACTATAAGGGATTAAAAAGATTATCAGAGGACAAAAAAGAATTCAATTGGTTATGGACGATACGTTCAAGGACTTTAAAATTATAGTTCTAATATATGTATTTAGCGTAGTTAGTGCTTTGGTTCAAACTGTAAGCTAACTGCTGTTTTTAAATAAATAAATAAATAAAAAATAAAAAAAAGGAAAGGAATTATAGAAATAAAGCGATGTTTGGAAAATGATTAAGGGTTTGGTTTTTTAGGTTAAGGTATTATTTGTCTGTCCTTTAAGATTCTCGGAAAAGTGTCGTGAGATATAAGGAGTTGAGAAACTGAAGAATTTCGTCTCAGATAGGAATTAACATTTTGCGACTGGCCATCTACAGCATAAGACGTGATCGAGAGGACACTCTACCTAAGTTAGATAGTAAATTTATCTGATTTTCAAACCAAACAAAGAAACACCTAGAAATGAAACTGTTCATAATTATTAATATACTAATAATTTTCTTGGATATTAAGTAATGACTAAGTTTAAAAAAATTCGGTAACTCTTAAAAACGATTTTCAGATCATAAATTATTAAAAATGATATTAAAACTCACCAATCCATTTCCAACTACCACAAAATTTGAACCACATACAATCCGTTCACCACAAAACAATATTAATTTAATCCAAAAACCGAAACCACGTTCTCAACTCGTCGATAAACTGCGTTCGGAAACTCGAAAACTTTTCGCGGTTGAGGAAAAAATTCCCCGAACGCGTTCGATACGCGCGCAGCCAGCGACGACCGGCGAGCCACTGAGGAGTGTGGACTGGCCGTAGCGCCGCCTCTCGTAGAATCGCTCCACTCCGTTACATACTAAGATCGAAATTTGATCGTAGTTAGAATGAATGCGCGCTAAGACAGCCCGTTGGCTATTTAACGTGATAAAGTGAGCCACACGCATGCGCGGGTCATCCCGATGCAGTGACGGATGCGTTGCCGTAACGATGACGCTGAATGACATCTATTTGACTGACAGTGCTCGGTTCCCGATCCGCGACTGAAATTGGGTTGACGTCAGCGGAGTTTGTCAACAAACGTGATCGACTCCTGAAATAAATTGATGAGTTTTGTTTTGAATGTGTCTGTTTCGGTAGTTTTGCAACTTGCCGGAAGTTCTAGTCCGGAATCGACCGCTCCCACGCGCAAACTAATCTAATAAATTAGTTGTCTTTTATGTTGGTACTAAGGTTTCAACTCCGTTTTTAGGTGTTAGTTTTTATTGGTAATCTTATTCATTGTTTTTAATTTCATTTTGAGTTGCTGGTAGATTTTTGCTTGTGGATTTAGACTCTTGTAACTTTTACTTTTAATACTTAAATTATTTCAAACTTTTAAACATGAATATTAATTCAAAGCTCTAACTGGTAAAATCGCACCATACCAACTTCTTATATAAATAATCCACTCAATTTAGTAGAAATATTATAATATCAAGCTACTCGTAAGATATTCCCCTGAGATTGATCAAATAGCATCACATCAAGCATTCAAATTCTTCGGTGAATAATTCACATTGTGTTATTAATCTGCTGGTATAAGTCTCGTCCGAAGGTAGCCAATCTAATCTATGGACCCCCGAGATTAATAAATCCGTGAATCACTAAGCACTCCGAGCACCGCTAGTGTTGCCAGCTGTCAAAATTTGTACCTAGTCATCTCGCTGTTCGGCCAATATTGTTTAACCATGTTCAACTTGTACCTAGTCATCTCGCTGTTCGTCCAATATTGTTTAACCATGTTCAACTTGTACCTAGTCATCTCGCTGTTCGGCCAATATTGTTTAACCATGTTCAACTTGTACCTAGTCATCTCGCTGTTCGGCCAATATTGTTTAACCATGTTCAACTTGTACCTAGTCATCTCGCTGTTCGGCCAATATTGTTTAACCATGTTCAACTTGTACCTAGTCATCTCGCTGTTCGGCCAATATTGTTTAACCATGTTCAACTTGTACCTAGTCATCTCGCTGTTCGGCCAATATTGTTTAACCATGTTCAACTTGTACCTAGTCATCTCGCTGTTCGGCCAATAATGACCAACCATGTTCAACTTGTACCTAGTCATCTCGCTGTTTGGCCAATAATGATCAACCATGTTCATCTTGTACCTAGTCATCTCGCTGTTTGGCCAATAATGATCAACCATGTTCAACTTGTACCTAGTCATCTCGCTGTTCAGCCAATAATGATCAACCATGTTCAACTTGTACCTAGTCATCTCGCTGTTCAGCCAATAATGATCAACCATGTTCAACTTGTACCTAGTCATCTCGCTGTTCAGCCAATAATGATCAACCATGTTCAACTTGTACCTAGTCATCTCGCTGTTCAGCCAATAATGATCAACCATGTTCAACTTGTACCTAGTCATCTCGCTGTTCAGCCAATAATGATCAACCATGTTCAACTTGTACCTAGTCATCTCGCTGTTCGGCCAATATTGATCAACCATGTTCAATTTACCACTTTTTATTACCGAGTTCATAAAACGCATTTAAAGTATAGTACTTCGTTTGTCATCCGTATACAAAACAATTTAAAGATGTTGATATAGCTCAATCCAGTTAAAGGGTCCCTTAGTGGAATAACAAATAATTTATGCACAATAATATTGTGAAACTAAATTCATTCATCATTATTATGTAAATATTCGTTAGTGATTAAACATTAAAATTAGAATAATAAAAGAGATTTATTCACAAAGAAAATTATACTAGTATTTACAATTGAAACAACCGAGCCAACTGCCGACCGTTGCAAACAGTCTACAGATAGCTCAACTGATCCATATCAACACCAGTCGGAAGCGTCCCCAAGACGCTGGCTGCATTGCCACGCTGTATGGCAATGCTGATACGCTGTGCCAGATATTCACCAGCTCTCGGGTCACGCGTCGCTTCGACCAGACGCTCAGATAGTTTTTTGAAAACCCGAAGAGCCTCGGTACCCCACGGACCTAGGGTCTCGACTCCAAGGGGAGCAAATGTGTAGGCTCTGTCGAGACCTGCATATTTGCGCCTCTTGAGATCTTCGGCCAAATCTGCCGCCGCACCCGCCCTCACGGATGTCCTCGGAAGATGGGAAGGCGCAAGTGTGTCGACGCATGTAGCGTCCCACACAATGGGCCTCCCCAACTCCCATGATATAAAAGAGATTAAAATGGATTAAAGAGATAAATAGAGCAATGCAGGTTTAACCACACAACTAGATCGGTTGTCTTCATTATAATTTTTTATTGCTTTTTCCTAATGTTATATGATATGACAACTTCTTAAGTAACAATAATGAAGGAAAATAAAAGGAAGACGAGGAAGAGTAAGATCGAATTAGCTATCAGGGTCAGATCAAGGAGAAATTCGCTGTCATGTCGTGTAAAGAAGTAAAAACATTGCACTGGAGAGAGAAAAGTAGAGGAATTAACATCATTACACCGACAAGGACTAGGCTCTTTAATTTATATTAATAATTCGTAATCTAAGTAGTATCAAGCCTCCGGCATTAGTGTCCCATCCTTATTTCCAGATTATAGAGTAGTTAGTTGGTGTATCGACCCCAATATAACTGATTTGACGTTAATTGGTTTTGATTTGGACGGTTGAGCTGAGCGACTAACATGATTGGATGCTCAGTTATTATTTACGTATTGTTACGGCCAATAAATAACGTAGGGCTAACAATCTGCTTGGAAAGCTAATTCACTGATAGCTTCGGTGATATTGTAATGAATTTTAAATGTCCCTACCTAATGATGTCATGAACATTCACAGTTTTGTAGGAAATAACACACGATCTTGTGGAAAATAATTAAAGTAGGTATTAAACATGTATTTTACGAGCACTGGGTCATAAAATACATTTTTGACCTGACATGACATGAAACAGCGCTTTATTTACAAAAATTATATTCTATCTACAGAATTACTGAGTGGAGAATCAAAAGTGCCAAAGCAACCCTAATTATAATAGCATCTGCATCTGACTTTCTTTGGAAAATTTAATTGATCTCTATAATAAATTACCGATTGAAATCTCTAGCGGAACTGGTAGGACCAGTCAAAGGTTGCTGAGAAGACCTTATTATTTAACCATTATTTAACTTTTGAAAAGCTACTATACGAAATGTACGGTAAGCAATCAATAATTGTGGTCTCAAAACCTTTGGTAGATTAATGATTTTATTTGTTTATTGTTAAGAAATTCAAAAACACCATCTTGGCTCAGCGGCCAATTTGAGCATATTTTGTATTTTAAATTCATTCAGAGGAACAAAACATAAAACGTGCTGATCTGCTTAATCATGACCCTAGCAGTCAAGTATCTCTTAGTTTGACCACCTAACAAAAATAATATCTAATGCCAATGAAAGAGTAATAAAATAGTAACTTTATGAAAGAAAATTAAATAGAATATGACTTTTTTTTATGAATTCAGAAGTTGTCAGGTTTTATAACTCTTACGCAGATATTTGACCTTTTTTTTCCAAGTGATTTGTATCAAGTAATATTTTTTTAAATGTATACACTGAATCACAGCACAAGTTATTTTGTGGCATTACAACTACAAACAAAAAAGATATGAGGATTTAAAACTGAGAGTGTGTGTGTTTTTAAAAAACCTTTAAAAATTATATCTCAGCAACCGTGACACTTAGGACATTGAGTCTATCGGAGAAATGTAGCTCATGATTTCTGCAACTCTCCAAAAAAATATGTTTGTCCTAATATTAAACACCCTGTATGCTTCCCGTTTCGTAGCGCAACATAAAATTACGAAGTCCAATCTATTCCGAACGAGATTACTGTAATTTACTATCCAATGAATTACGTATTACAGTTTATTTTGTGTTTTTTAAATATTTTTACTTACTTAGAAGTCTTAGAAATCAGTTCTACCTCTAAGTAACCACAGCAGGTATATACTAGTGAGAGAAGAAAGCAACTTATTATGTAGCCTGGTTACCTAATGCTGGGGAAAAATTCTTAGGACGCGGAGCAAATAAACCCCCCGGCAGTTTACACAAAAGAAACCGTAAGTAAATGTTATTTGTGACGTCATATTTTAGTCTTTACTACGTTCTTAGGAAAGGGTTTGAAAATTATAGAAACTGAAGCGTGGAAACGTATCCTCTAAAGCCTTCTCGTATCATATTATTTACCCAAAATAATACTTCTAAAATGATTCTTAAAGCTAAGAATCCAAAGTTCAAAACCCCTTGGATTTCAGGCTTCAATAAATACACACGTAACAAAAACTTTTTCGCTTATTGTAAGCCTTATACCCGTGTGTTTAGGGTGTAAATTATTCGTTGTTTGAGCTACGGGTTGTACAAAGGATGGAAGTTTTTGCTCACCTCACTTTTGTTTCGGTGAAAGGATAAATAATATTCGAAACTTGTTTCAGTCGGTTCAATCTAGTTCGAAACAGTTGGTGAGATATTCTTTTGTTTCTAAACTCAAATTTTACAATCACAAAGGCGTGGACACACAGTACCTAACGGTCGCAGTTGTGTACGTGCCAGAGAAGAAGTTTTAAATTCGAACATGTGTTCAAAGTTTATTAGGCAGTTTTAATTCCCAAAACACACGTTTCCAACTCGCATTTGCACGATATTTTTGGAATAATTTGCGTGAAATTACAATTGAATCCAAATAAGATTAGCCGACTGTTGTAGCCCTGGATCACACTGGTCGTTTTGAATTTACCTAAACCATTATGTTTTATCAAATTGACACTGTTCTATTTTACGGGACAACTTAAAATATCGAGTGTCATTGCAGCATTCGTGCTTGCTTGGACATCATTTGTGATACAGGCTATTCACGGATGGAGTCGAGTAGATCTGGCGAGTTTGCAGCTGATCGCACCGTGTGTGCCCGCCTTCAGCAGCGGGACGTAATGTAACATTGCACCACCACCGGCACCGTAACGCCGGCTTGTGGTGGCGCTGCAGCGCTGGGCTGGACCCCGGTGTGAGACAGGGATCTGTCTGTCTCCTGGCGTAAAACTACTAATACAATACAAATGTTTTTTAGTTCGTTCGCAAAGTAGATACCTTATTATCTTTTGCAATACTTTGATGCCTATTTTTAAGTTTAGAATACTGGTACCTACTAGGAGGTTTCGCACTTTCTTAGTTACATTAGACAGAATAAAAATAAAAATGGAAAACAAATTAAAAGTAGGGATATATAAAAGCACTATTGAATGGAATGCTTGAGTTGCATTACGTAGTAAACTAGGTGGGAATGTAGTTTTGGTATTAAACGTTCATGAACTGTCCCATAGCATAGCATATGGTTTCTCGTATTTCAATCATAATTTTTCAGTCGACGGTTGCTTCTTTATTTCGATAAATGTGACGGAGACTTCGATAAATGAGACGGAGACAAAATACTAACCTACGCTTCCGACCGGTAATCAATACCAATATATCAGTTGAGCTACCTTTAGATTGTTTGCAACAATCTGCTGTTAGCTTAACTGTTTCAATTGTAAATACTGGTTCTAACTTGTTTCTATTATTATATTGTAATTTTCTTTGTGATAAAAATACCAACCATAGGTACTTATTTTATCATGATACTAAACTATTAAACAAATGACTAAACTTAAAAAAAGAATTCTATGTTTTCGAAATTAACCTCATTCGAAATTAAAATTCGAATGTTATTTCTCTATGGTTTGGATTCTAAGAAGAATAATATTTGAAAGTGGAAACGGTCGGAGACTTTAAAGATTTTTAGTGACATGTTAGATACTCATCTCATTAATTAATAGACATAATCACTATCGACGTCTCATATAGCAGGATGCATGTGGGTATCACACGAGAGCTGCTTCCAGGATCTTGGCGGACGATACCTATCACACAAGTCGATTCAAACTCCGCGCGTCGTGTGCCGAGCTTTGCCTTTCGCAGTATTTGGCTATCTGACCCAATACGTCAGTACACAACCAAACGCGTACTTTACGCTTTACATATTCTCGGTATAGGAGTGTACTATACTATATAATGTGTACGGATGTAGGGAACCAGGCTGGTTTTAAAAACACGCATTGCTAAACCGCGCGCTTCAAAACGCCTAAAGGTTTTTTCAATGGCTTTCGTGATGTGGATCTTTGCATCTTTATGTGTACGTACGGTACACGTAGGTACGCATTTGTTTGATTATTCAGGAACTGTGCGGAATACATACCTTCATGAATAAGACTCGGAACATTATAAACTTGACACAGATACGTTTTTTATTGAATGTGAAACGGAATAAAGATAAATCACAACTAAGACAAAACGTAGCTTGATCTGTTCGCATGTTTTTTCTAATTATTAAATGACTGAATAAATCACAAAACGGAATTACCTTGTTTTTGTTATCTGAAATCGTTTAATGTTCAGATATTAACCTATTTATAGAGGTGAAATTGAGGGCAGCTGTAATTGTAATTTCTTTAACAGTATACAAAGTGTTGCCGGCTTGCCCCACCCCGCTTGCAGACGTTCGCAGCCGTCCTCTGAAAGCCGCAAAGCTGAGGTGGGATTGTGCTGGACAGCCGCCGCAAGCCGGGAGGGCTGCGGCGGCGGAGCGCCCGGCAAGAGCAAACCCTGTATACCAACGACTTCAGAACCCTGACCTGCATAAAATAGGCAAACGAGCTCGCGCGAGAGCTCGTCACCTCCGGTGTCTGTGAACAGCGAGAGGGGGTGCGTAATAATACTGGCCAGCTACAATTGTACATTGTACATCTAGGCGATAAGGTGCCCAGTTTTCGAAATTCCTATCGAGTGTGTCATTTGACGCCCGAGGCGCGGCCGAGGGCCTTATAATACACGAGGTAGGAATCGCACTTTCTCCCGGGTGATACATAGTGCTTTATACCACACCTTCAATGAAAATCATCGTTTTAGAATCTTCAAAATCACTTAAAGTAAATTCAAATTGTAAACTCAAATGAAGCAATAAATACACGCACCTGCGGTTTTTTTTGTGTTATTGCTCCGAATACGGAAGAGGCCGATATCATATGGCGGATTCGGAGTAAATACTTTTTGTCGTTTGACCTATTATGAAAATAACTTTATCTACCAGCGCATATTTCAAAAATTAAATAAAATACCACGTCAGAAATGGATTCCCATACACTTTTCTCTCCCGCGAAACGCATGAGAAATGAAATTCCATAGTTTTTGGTCCAGCATTTTAGTACGCCTGCAATGACGCACTTTCTACCTTAAGTGTGGAAAAGGGATATATGCAACTTTCTGAGCAGGTGTAGTATAAAAAAACTTTCGTTTCAGAATTTATTTTGTTTCACTTTCTCTTCCATTCCGCCGACTTTAAGCACGAGGCCAAACAAGCGCAATTTTAACAGTTGTCAATCACGTAAAATGAGTCGCTTTGTGTTTGTGCCACAAGATGAGTTGTCAAATCTGTTGAAAAAAGCATTTACGCGGCTTGCTACTCAAAAAAGTTTCGGTCATTTGGCTTCATCCTAAAGTCACTGGGACTCGTGCGACGACGATAATTTCCATGAGAAAGGTGTAGTTCTTCGTGAAGTAGAGTAGCATTGTTTCGAAAAGGCTTAACTGATGTGACGCGAGGCGAGGACACAGCCTGCAGAGCCGAGAACGTTAGCATAATCCACTACAAGCCCGACGTGTTGCAAATAAAATACAATAAGCCAGTTACTTTGTGTAGTGTAACTGAAAATGTCGTTACTTTTATTTTGGTCTCAGTTAGATCTTTTTTACTTTTATACTCCATAGCTTCCGCGCTTCGTCCGCTATTCCCACATAAAAATTCATCTCCTATTTTGCCTCTTAATTAAACAATATCTTCTCCGTGCCATCTATTTCCTTATTAAATTTCAGTAAAATCTGTTCAATCGTTTAGGCCTCGGTCTCGAATTTTGCGGGCAGCGGGGCGGCGGCGGCGGCGGCGCGGGAGAGGGGCGGGCAACGCATACCTGTTCTCGAAACCAGCGGGCAGATCGCGCGGCACTGTAGCGGTGTAGTGTTGTGTTCGTGGTTGTGTTGTCGACATTCGCAAACGAAATGTCTGAAAATCGGCGACAACATCTTTTTGATTCAAGCATTGTATATAACATAATAAATAATTTTTATATTCACCTACCTTCAATATTCAGTTCGTTTTTTATTTCTTCCCATAATTGATTAATTATTCTTCTATTTTTATGGTTCACATCTTTGCTGTTCCATATGGGTCTCCTCTCAAAGATTGCCGAAATAATTTGCTCTTGCACGTCCGAGGACATTTTGATACGTCACAAAAAAAAAGTACAACACTATACTACAATGCAGACGCGCAACGCGGGACGGTCACCGCTCGACTGGAGTGCACCGCTCGTTGCCCGCCCCCGCGCCGCTCCCGCGCCGCTGTTTTCGAGACCCGGTCCATTTGACGATACGCATAAGATCCTGCCGCTCCCGCGCCGCCGCCGCCGCCGCCCCGCTGCCCGCAAAATTCGAGACCGAGGCCTTAGGCATGAGAAGGCAACAGACAGGCAACAGACAGTAGGATTTATAAGAACTGAAGTAAGTATAGATTTGGATTCCATCATGTATACGCAGCGAGCAATCTCATTAGCGCGTGTTTGCTTCCCATAGCGATTATAAATCTATTCCTACAGTAATTAACTGATCGGATTATCGCAAGATTGATGCCGCGAGTTGACGGTAAATCACCTTCCGTCGAGTCAGACGGACTCATTAATAAACTTGTATGTACGTACGTACCTGCGGCGGCGAAGATGCTAAGCAGTAGGTACTTTTTTTCGCCGTACGCCACTCGCTAAAGCAACATCATTGTTTGTTTGCTCCGTGATTTTAATTTGAAAAAGTGGGAAAAAGTGACGTGACTCTGTTGTGAATTAATGTAATTTGTGACCAGTGAAAACACCTTTCTGGTAACTGTTACTTTTTTCTAATTGACTCAGTGGTTCCAAAGTTATAAGCAAAAACATTTTAAAATATTTTGCCAACCGTCCAGTAACTGACCTAGGACAACTCGCGCTCAGCGCTCTTGCACCGTGCAGTGAGTCACCACCCGCGCGCACTGCACTGACCGCGGTACCTACCTACTGGACTCCGCCGCGTGCCTACAACTTTTGTCATAGTTACACGATGAGTTGCTCTGCCTGTGACGGTGGCATACTTCCTGACGAAGACTATCTCCGATGTGTGATCGAAGGTTGCAACAAGCTGTATCATCATCTGTGCATCGGTGGGAAAGACTCTACTCTCGGCGAGAGAAATACCTGGGTATGTCCTGAATGCTGCTGCGCTGCCAAAAAAGGAGGAAACAACAGCTCTACTCCTGTAGGTAAACGGGATTACAGCTCAAATGTAACTCATAGAAAGATAACACCTCTCCCAACCAACATGGATGCATTATTTAAATGCGACAAGCCTGCCGATTTTTCTGCAGAAATCAAAAGCTTACGATATGAAATGTCTTCCATCAAAGAGCAGCTCACTACAGCTATTTCGCTTATATCAACCTACGAGGTGAAGTTAGATAGTTACACCCAGCAAGTGGTTACTCTCAATGCTAAACTAGAGGAATATGAAAATAGAGTATCTCGAGAGCACCGAGAGTTGACATTTAGTGCACCTACTATATCTGCGCAGGCTGCACCGGCAGGGCCGAGTATACGGGAGCCAAAACTCATCAAAGTACCTAAGAAAGCTAGCGCTGCACCGCTGCACACTAAATCGCATTTGATAAAAGCTTCAATCACTGAAGAGAAAAAGGCGCAGGAGAGTGCTATTGTCGGCGGCACCCCGCTTTTAGCAGAGGAAGTAGTTCATGATCTCGAACCTGGCCAACAATGGACTGAGGTAAGGAGGCGTAAAAGTAGAGGACCAACGTCTCTCTGCGGAACCGCTGGACCAGCGATAACTACACTTAAAGCGGTCGAGCCTATAAGATATCTCCACCTGTGGAACATGGCATCTAGCGCCGACGAAATTCAAGAGTATCTTAAAGAACTGTGCCCAACGGGATCCTGCACTGTGGAGGCGTTAACCCCAAAAGGGAGTTACAAGTCCTATAAAATAGGCATCCCTGAAGAACATTATAACACGTGTTACTCTGTCAACGTATGGCCGGTTAATGCTAGAGTGAAACCATGGATTAACTACAGAAGACCAGCCAGTCTGAGAAAAGCTGACAGTGAAACGGAACCTAACGCCACTATAGGCATGGCACGTCAGTCCTTTCGTGGCCAAACCAGACTGCAATAAAACTATGTGCTTTCGAGCTTTTTACCAGAATGTCCGCGGCCTAAAGACAAAGCTTTCCATGTGGCGTAACAATCTTGCCCTACTTGAGCATAACTTAGTGGCCGTGGCGGAATCATTTCTGGACACCTCTGTGGAAGACTCCGAATTAATATGTGGCGACTGGTCCATCTTGCGGCGGGATAGAGGAACACCATGCGGAGGAGTGCTGCTGGCCGCGCGCGCGCCCATCTCCCTGCGTCGACGGCTGGACCTTGAGACGGACGTCGGCGAGGACCTGTGGGCAAGCTTTACCTGGGGCGGTCGTGCTTTTCACGTATGTGTTGTCTATTTGAAACCTAGTTCTACTGACCAAGACTTTATGCGGTGGTTTTGTAAAACTGAAAGTTTCATTAATGATTTAAAGGGATATGTAATAATTATGGGTGATATAAATTTAAATAGTGCTTCTGTAAATATTCAAAATTATTATTGTTATTTTTTATCTTTTTCAAATTTTATTGAAAATAACGCAGTGCTGAACTTTTATGGTGGTATTCTGGATATTGTTCTGGCAAGGGAGAGCGAAGGGTTAAGAGAGGTACTGGTCTCTGGCACGGAGGGTATAGTTCCCATGGATGCATACCATCCTGCACTAGATGTCGAGGTTTTGGTAGAGATAAAACGTAGTTCGGATCGCATTGAACCGAGCAATATAAATCCAACTAGAGACTGGAACTTTAAACGTTGTGATACTGAGCTTTTGCACTACTGTCTCTCAAACGCTCCCTGGGATCAAGTATTACTCTCTGTCAATGTAACCTCCGCTACAGAGGCTTTCTATGCCACTATCTATGAAATCTTTGATAAGTGTTTACCGACAAAGAGTCGCAAGAAAACTGGTGCAAGGCGTTATCCCGTCTGGTTTACCCCCGACATTATAAAGGATACTATGCGAAAGGGGAAACTTCATGCCAACTGGAAGAAAACCAAGTCTGACGAAAACTATAGGTTGTTTTCGGAATTGAGGGCGTCTCTGAAATCGAGGGCATCTAGTGCTTATAATTTGCACCTGAGAAATATTGAAAGTAACCTTGCTCTAAACCCACGGGAATTTTGGCAGCATATCTCTAGTTTGCGAGCTAAGGGTGGGTTTGAAGCCAATGTTACTTATAAAGGAGAGTCGTGTTCGGGTGTTGCAGCAGCTGAGGCGTTTGCCAGTTTCTTCGGAAGTATTTTTCTGACCGATATTCCAGCGCTAGACGCTGAAAATATTAATCGCTGTGACCAGAGCTGTAACAGCAACTACGTAAATATTTTTGAATTTACGGCGACAGATGTGCTCTACGGAATTAAAAAGTTAAAAGCTAAAAGCTCTATAGGACCGGACGCCGTACCACCGGCTCTTATAAAGTCAGTTAGTAAAAGCTTGGTAACCCCACTGTATCACATTTTTAATTTGGCATTACGGACAGGTAGGTATCCAGCACAGTGGAAGGTGTCAAGGGTAACACCGATCCCAAAAACCTCGAATAAACTTGCTGTCGAGGAATATCGTCCAATCGCCATCTTGTCTTCTCCCGCTAAGGTACTTGAAAACGTCTTACACAAAATCATATACGCACAAGTCAAGACTATCTTATGCAATGCCCAGCATGGTTTTAGAGATAAGCGGTCGGTCAACTCCAATCTTATGACACTTGTAGAGTACATCTCAAGTAACTTAGATCTCGGCTGTCAGGTGGACGTGCTCTACTTCGATATCCAAAAAGCATTTGATAGGGTCAATAATGACATACTGCTGGCCAAACTAAGCGCCATAGGCTTCGCGCCCGATCTTCTCAGACTTCTCGCCGACTATCTGCGCGATCGCCAGCAGTATGTTAAACTTGGAATTTATGAGTCTGCACCCTATCACACGCGGTCAGGGGTAAGTCAGGGCTCTATTTTAGGTCCCTTGCTTTTTAATTTAATGATTAATGACTTACCAGACGTTGTAGAGCACGCGGAGTGTCTGTTGTACGCCGACGACTTGAAACTCTACACTGTCATACGTTCCACGGCAGATTGTGAGGCGCTTCAAGTTGATGTAAACGCGGTATGTCAATGGTGTATCGACAACAAGATGGGGTTTAACCCTTCCAAATGCTCCGTGATGACTTTCGGTCGAAAGAAAAACCCGGTATGCTTTGATTACTCGATTCATGGCAAAATGATCTCTAGAGTAACGGTAATCAAGGATTTAGGAGTAACTTTTGACCGAAAACTCACTTTTCACGACCACATCACTACGGTGGCCAAGCAGTCCTTTCAAAGACTTGGCTTTGTGCTGAGAAACGCCCGAGACTTTCGCAGTGACAGTGTTGTGCGGCTTCTGTTTGGGGCTCTAGTGCGGAGCAAGCTAGAGTCTAGCAGTTCCGTCTGGAACCCGCACGAAAGTACGTATGCACTGTTATTGGAAAAGGTTCAGAAGGCGTTTCTCAGGTCTCAGTACAAGCGAGAATTTGGGTATTACCCATATATGTACCCAACTAGGTTTCTCCAAGGGTGTCTTGGGTACAATTCCCTACAGACCAGAAGAGCGTACGATCAGACAGCAACAATGTGCAAGATGCTCCGTGGTATGATCGACGTTCCTGATCTGCACAACCTTCTATTTCGGCTCTACCTCCCTAATAATTACGTTCGCAACAGAAGCCACAGACTTTTCTCTGTGCCCTTCAGTAGAACTGTCGCTCGTGCCAACTCTCCTCTGCCTCGCACCCTCGCCAGGATCAACAGACTTCTAGGCCAGAACCCAGACTGCGATATCTTCGCAGACGAATGGAAGAATTTAATGTTGGTATGCCTGTGGTTTTGCGAGAGTGATGACTGAAAGGATGCCTGTTTGTTTTTGAAATTATTTTTTAAATTTGTAATAATCATGTTCACATTATGTTCACATTATTTCAATTAATTTATTTATTTGCCTCATTGTTTCTATTATTATTCTATATGGATTTATTTTTAAAATGTTTTACAAGTTTTATAATAATTTTAATTTAGACTAGATAAATGATGCTTTTTCACTCTATGTATAATATTATGATAAAACAATATTTAGTAACAATTCCGCGCAAAACCTTATCTGATAGGATCCTACAAAATGTAATCCGTGTGTACCGCCCGCCCTCCCACAAATTGATCCTACTTAAAAGTAGAGAAGGTAATCAATAGACTTATGTAATATAAAATAACCTAATTAAATTACCTACCTACCTCCTTAAATTGATCCTACTTAGAATTTAGAGAATGTGAACAACAGACTTATGTAATATAAAATAACCTAATTAAATTACCTACCTACCTCCTTAAATTTATCCTACTTAAAATTTAGAGAAAGTAAACAATAGACTTATGTAATATAAAATTGCCTAAGTAAATTACCTTCCTACCTCCTTAAATTGATCCTACTTAAAATTTAGAGAAAGTAAACAACAGCTTATGTAATAAATAATTACCTAAGTAAATTACCTTCCTACCTCCTTAAATAGATCCTACTTACATTTAGAGAAGTTAAACAACAGACTTATGTTGGTAATATAAAATTGCCTAAGTAAATTACCTTCCTACCTCATTAAATTGAACCTACTTATAATTAGAGAAAGTAAACAACAGACTTATGTAATATAAAATTGCCTAAGTAAATTACCTTCCTACCTCATTAAATTGAACCTACTTATAATTAGAGAAAGTAAACAACAGACTTATTTAATATAAAATTGCCTAAGTAAATTACCTTCCTAACCTTTAAGCATGAACACAACTTAATCCGTGAAAGAAAAGACCACACTAATTACAAAATGAAAAAACTCATCAAAATAAGTCGTCGACTAGTTTCGTCTCTCCACGAGACATCATCAGGACGCTATAACAATACTCGACTTTGGCACTGAGACCGTCAAGCAACAACGACAGAGTCCTGCCAGTGATGTTGCCTCTCTGAGCTCCCTGCGTAAAGTGAAGCCTTGTTCGCAACACCCCCACTTATATAGTCACGAATGGCGTGACACAGCACGTGTTCAGTGTTGCCACCCTTGTCTGTGTTGCCACTACCGCTGCTCATATTACCCAATCAACAATGTATTTTTTATTATTATGAATATGATGGCCTTTGCCCAGCAGTGGGATAAATTTGGCTAGTAATAATAATAATAATAATGAATATGAAAATGAATGTAGTTACTGCTGGCGCAGCACGTGCGTAGTACCACTACCATCACCTGTGCTGTCGCTACCTCCAGAGTTGTCATTTGAGAAGATTCGCAATAATGGTGACCTAGGTAAACCTATACTAAGTTCATTTAACAATGTGTTACCACTACACTTTACAATTTCTAAATTTTCCAAGACTGACAACCTAAACCCTTTATCACAAGTATGTAAAATAGAAAAACAATGGTTATCATTTAACGAATGACCCGATTCTAATAAATGTTTTGCAAAGTTTGACTTTTCTGGATAATTGTTTCTATAAGCGGCTAAATGTTCTTTATACCTAACCTGAAAACTGCGACCTGTTTGACCAACATAAACTATGTAACTAGTGTAATTGGTTTTTGAAAATCGTGTTAGTTACTAAGCAAATAAACAATAAACAATAAACAATTGTTAAATATGATTCAATTATATACATGGATGACCAAAAGACTGATAATTCCATCTCGTTGCGATCATCAGATCGCGAAAGTTCTGATTTCTTAGTAAGAGCTTTCAGAGACTAGTCCCAGCCTACTTTGTCATCCAAATATTATTTAGTCGTGTCTAAAAGTTTCGCTAGACAATAGGCTAATTCTAATCCTGAAATACCTTGATCCAACACTAAACATGACAGTGTAGTCAATCCAGTAAGTAAAGTGTAATTAGTCGCCGGCGGCGGGCGGCGCCTAACGACGATGTAATTGAGAGACGGATGACCGACTCAAGTCTCACTTGCTCTTCCGACTGTTAGCTACACTGTGAGTCTGAGTATGAGGCAATAAGTATATTGCCTTCTTGTGGCTTATGCTCGCCTGGTACTTTAAAAGATGATCCAGAAGTAACTAATATGTATAATAATGGCTAAGTAGGAATTATTAGAGTTCTGTGATCAGTAAAAAGTTTTGTTTTTATGTAACAAAGCGGCCTGTTATTCTATGACTTTTAGTAAGCGTCTTTGGTCACACTATTATCGACTGTCATACATTTTTTTTTGTTTACCGGCGAGAGTAAAGCCTCCACCCCATAGCCGCGATTTCGAAGCGCGTCGCAAAATGGCAGGACGTGGAAACGCGTCGAACAACTTCTATTGCGTCGATAAAATCGCAGCGGTGAGTAATATCGTAAGTGTATAAAATGCAAACCAATATCGCCAACAAATCGCGACAAAAGACGCGCTTCAAAATCGCGGCTGTGGGGCTTAATTTTGAAGGCTTTTGTCTCTGATTTTGCGTCAACCAACCCAGCAGGTTTTTTTATTTTTTTTAAATTGTTTACTTGTTCTGCCTGTATCCAGCTCCAAGCAACGAAATATTGTATGAGCGAAATGTCTTAAATTGATCAGCTATAGACTGGATTTTTTATTGCATTTTTTGAATTTTTAAGTTGATGAAAGACAACTTCAAAAAACATATACAATTGATAATGATCGATCCTTGTACCACTACGTATTATGCGATCCAATTCAATAATCATGCAATTAGTATGAAATAACTGGACGCAGCGCATATCAACCTAGCCGGAGTAGCCGGAACAAGGCCATGATATTATAGGATCATATTGATTAGAGACGCGTTGTTGTTGCATGAGCTTGGTTTCAAGTTACAACAGGAGGTAATTGTTGTAATTTGAGATCGTTATTATCTCATGTATCAATAAAATAATAATTAACGAGTGAGTGGTTGTTTGGATGACCGTTATAATTGAATGTAGCAATTGAATTGAATTACTTAAGTCGATTAGTCGATGGATGGAGGCGGCTGAGGGCCGCTAGTATATCACCAGTGGACGTATCATCACTTACGTAATTTTTAGGGTTCCGTACCTCAAAAAGAAAAAAGGAACGCTTATAGGATCACTTTGTTGTGTGTGTGTAAAAAAGAGAAAAATCCGAAAACCGTAAATTTGTACTTTAAGGAAGGCCTTCTAACAAAAATAAAGGAAACCCTCCGAAAACAATAAATTTGTAGTTCAATTCTATAACAAAAATACTTTTGGTTCTCTCCCTGGACCAAAATATACAGGGTACCTACCTACTTCCCTTAAACCCAGAATCATGATATTTGGCAAGAAATAAGGTCTTACAAATATACGGAACCCTTAGTGTGTGACTCCGACTCGCATTTGACGTTTTATTATTTCCGTCCGTTTGACAACCTTATTTTCTCAGGAATGCGTGGAGTTATCTAATTGAAATAATCAGCAAATACTCAAATCCTTTACTTCTAGAAGCCTCAATAAATAAATAAAACTTCTAGGTTAATGCATTCAAAAGTTACAGCCACTTATGTTCAAATATTTTGAAATCTCCAAAGGAATCACATGCACGGTCAACGGGAAAAACCTATAGGGTATTTCCCGTTGACCTAGATTCATAAAATTTGGCAAAAAGCCAGGTCTTACAAGAATACGGAACCCTAAGTGCGCGAGTCCGACTCGCACTTGACATGTTTTTTATAGTAGGTAGATAGGTGTAACTAACGGTTTGGCTATCAGTAGTTTTTAACCATCATGATAATTTTCACAATCACTGGTAACTAATGGCTTCCATGGCAACGGGCTTAAACAAGAGGTCTCCTACAAAAACAAATTACAAAGTTGACGGATGGCAGATCGCATATACCTAACGAAGGATGACCGATCCGTTCGTTTTTGATTTTGAAAGGTGTCATTGAGTGTCACGTCCTACTTCACGTGCGTTGCTTCGGACGTGACATTCAGCAGTAAGGTTGTTTTCGTTTCGTGCGATCCGTCTACCAAAACTTCGTGTGTCGAAGTAGGCCTTTTTTGATTCGTTGTTTCATCCATGACCAAACCAAATAAGACTCGAATTTTAACTAGATGTCGCCACTAGAAGAATTTAAAGTCAGTTTAAAGTATTTGCTAACTTATCGATTTCTCCCCGCTGCTAAACTAATGACTGAAATACAATACAATACAAAATTGAATTGTATTTCCATTAGAAACCCAGATTGAATAAGCTTACAGGAAATCAGTAGGTAAACTGATAAGTTTATTATGTTTCCAAGAAAGCCCACAGAGCCTCTGATAGTAACACCGCAGTGAGCATAGATGGTCCGATAGCCGTGAAGTGAATAATGTACAGGCACTCGCAAGCGCGGCCCGCGCGCGCCGGCGGCGGCCCCGGCCAGCGATGTACAGCGCACAGTTTATTAAATCCGTCACTACGCATTCAGCGGAAGCCGATGAGCACAGTGAACTATAAGTGAGTGCAGTTAAAATGATTTACGATTTTATTTGTGCAAATTTAACACGTTTATCTCTGTCGTTAATAAACTTAGTATATTTTTTGACAACTGTTTTGATGGTATCAACATTCAGTTATCAATGTGATGACTGTCATTTTAAGAGGCACCAGGAGTCAGTGAAGTTAGAGATAGTATTTAAGGGAAATTTTTCATCTGTACGTGGGTTCTATTTATTTATTTATTGAACTAGTACAGAAATTCCAATTACACTAGTCACATATGTTACATTATAGTTAAATTATATACCAGATATTATCACCTTATAGAATTGTAAACGGTTACAAGTGACAATCCACTCTAACTCCAATTGTCTACTAAAACACTCATATCGTTTCTACAGCATTATTAATAAACCGTATTCCTTATTGCATCAATAACTATTATCATCTGTTGTTGTAGACTTTGTTGATAACTCTTTCTATAAAGGAAAAGGCTTCATCTCGTAATCATTTAATAAAATTCGTATCAAAACCATGTCTACTGGTAGCACACTTTACTTCTCTGTGCTGGAGTAATGTGAGCTGAACCGATGCCGCTTAAATTTAATGTGTAATGAGCTGGTCGCGAGCTGCATGAGCTGAATTATACAGGCGCTCAGAGTGCTGCTGCGTGCCATGCCACGAGTTAAGGGACAGCTTGGAACTATTGTTAATAATGGAAGTACTGTCTCTTCTCAAAATAATATTATAATGAGATGTCCTAGAACTTATCGGAGCAGCATTTTACAGACACAGTTTATTGGTGTGATATTATAAAAACAAAGAGATAGCTATAAACTTGATTTACGCTTGTCTCTTTGTTTCTACATTCAAAAGAACAATGAGTGATTACGATATATATTCCTTTGTTTACCACGTAGATAGGTAATACTGAAAAGGTTAACCGGATATAATTTTCAAACTACATAAACAACATTTAACGGCGGGCGGCGTTAAGAAAATAGCAAAAATCCCCATGTCCAATATTCCTGTAGCAATTTTAGTCTCAACTTTACATCCATTGATCAGAAAATAACCTGCCCCACTTAACAAGTGAGCTGACGCCAATGACCTCTTGATAAATCACTCAAGTTTGATCTCCACCGAGTCGCGATAGAGTCGAGTTCTCACTAAGCCGGCACTCCATACCCGCCAGCAGGTAAGCCTTATAAAACAATCGCTGCAGTGTGAACGCGCCGTGCGATAATTAATTTTGGCTGGTCGCGGCCCGGCTTGCCTACCGACAGAATTTTGATTGCTACGGCCTACGAGCAACGCCGCTACGGCCTACGAGCTCCGCTACACTGCTAGGAGCTACGAGCTACGCCGTAGAGGAGCTACGAGATATGGTGCTACGGGGCTACGAGTTATTTGGTAAATGCCTAGTTGGATCATATTATTGAAAAACAAAACTGAACTTCTTCTTTAGATTTTTTTTAAATACCGTGTTTTAGTTTACAATGTACATATTCAGATCCTGCATAAAGTCAATCAATAACGTAGGTACGCTATATTTTTTACTAAATAAAAAGAGAACAAAATTAAAAGCACCGTTTGGAAATTTCGAGGGTCAGTTTCGACAATTTCGTTATAATTGGGTTATCCGCGCCTCGGGCTTATGGACTTAAATCAATCCAATAATAATCCAATATCAAGGTATGCCGATGCGCGGGATTAATGGAATCTTTAATGTGATTCAGGAATTATTCCTCCAGCAAGATGTCAATTATATTCTTGCAAAAGGCAATTAACGCTTATTGCCGCTCGGGGTCCAGACGAGCGACAATTGAAAATAGCGTTCAATCTACGGATCCCCAGTCTCATCACGTAGTCAAATAAATTTCCTCAGCAAACAGTCAACCATGTTGTACCTAACTCACAAAACAAAACAAAAAGCTAACTCAAAAAGATCCAATTTCCTCGACAATAAATCTACAAGAAACTGACTCCGACACAAAGAGACATTCAGAACGATCTTAGTTAAGAGGCCGACACTAGACGCGTTCGTCAATGCACACTCCAGCTATTGCTTTCGAACCGAGCGCTTCCCTTAATCCGCACCACTGCACTTTCGACAAGCAACCTCATCGCTTCTCTGTGCATCCATTGCTTCTTTCCACGGCTGCTAAACTAAGCTCTCAAACAAAACCAGTGGTGGTCAGTGAATGGTGCGTGAATGTCGTGTGTAATGAATCGTGACGGTGCGATGATGCTCGGCACGAGAGGCCGATATGCATTATGTATGCAGTAGTAGGTACTGGCGACGTAAACTAAGTTTCGCTAATGTTTAGCGATGGTTTAACCGACTGTTTAGGCATTGTCTATTTAGACGCAGGCTGTATTGATCGGGCCGAGCTTTGCAAGTCTGTGTGGGATTCAGAAATTCTCTTGATTGTTCAGTTCTTGATATACCTCTAGTCATAAATCTGTAGGGAATTTGTCTCTATACAATTTTCAACGGTGACATTATGCTCACAAAGACGTTTTGGAATCTAAAGTCTTAATAAACCCAAACCTTTGGGATTTGAACAGCTTCAGTTTGAAAGACGTTTCATCCCCAGCAGGCAAGCTTGGCTCACTATCAGAGCCACTGAGGACATAGAGCCAAACTAGCCTACTGCTAGAATTATTGAATCGGTAATTGATGAGGCGGCGCCGAGTGGGGCGACGAGCGAGGCGGAATGAAGCTGCTCATTTGAGGCGAGGGAGGATTGCGCCTCATATCTCCACTGAGTCTAGTTTTCACGCCCATTCTGGAGTTAAGGCTCAACTGGAGAATTAAACTCTGTGAAGGTGAAAGCATTAATTGCTGTAATTTTGGATTGACGAGCAAAGGACGTAGAGATAGAGACTATTTAGGTGCAATTTGTGTGATCACAATGTCCAAAATTATGCACAAATATCCATACAGTACACATACAAAATACAAACAAAAAATCCCACTTTCAAGTCAAATAAAAGGCCTCTTGCAAATATAAATATAGTTGTTTATATTTCTATCCGTTAATTGTGTATGCGGTATCTTCCCCTGAGTATTATCATCGTAAAAGGTAATCTCCAGCGTTTCCTTTGTCAAACATCTTATAAGAGTCTAAAAGCCACAATATCGTGGAATATTACCCGAAATAAAACGAGAGAACTCGCAAAGATTACTTTGCATACAAAATCACCTAAGCGGTGCCCTTGGTATGAGTTTTTTGTAGAATAGAACTGCCAGCGGATGGGGGTGGCGGCTGCTTTTTAACTTACAATTTAATAAATGTTGCAACTGAGAACAACGTATGCGAGTATGATTTGTCCACATATTGGCCAAGTTATCGAAACATAATTTGTGTTTGACAGCCTGTACATGCCTAGCTCAATATAACCGGGTCGAAAATGTGAATTTATATTATTGATAGCCTTCCTATCAAAAATGTTTGATTTATTAAGTCTTTTAAAATATCGCTTGCACAAAAACCCCATGCTTACACCACAGAACCATTTTATAGCTTCCAGCGACGCAAGGATTCTAGTTTTAGCAAATTCAGCTGCATTTTGCAGATATTCCTTTCTGTCTCGGAGTAGGTACCTATCTGTATCAAAGAGATTTGACGGCCAAGATCACTGGACGTTGATGGACGTTTATTGTAAACCTGGTTAGGTTTGTCTGTCGGCCGAAGTGGCCCCGGGTGGAGTGGACTTTACCCGTCAGCTTACATAGAGTACCTATCGTATTCGTCATATTTCAGGCGTTTGAATCTAGATATACAGAATACGATTTAATGGCCAGCAGTGGATGTAGCCGTGTGGTGCCGGCTTACAATTTGCACCACCGCAACTCTTCACACACACCGCGGGTGTCGTAAGAGGCGACTACGGGATATCCACCGAGAGGACGCGCAGCAAAGCCCCATGCAGAACAATTCTACCACCGAACTGCGATCCCAACCCGCATTCCAAGCGTGGGGATCCCGGGCATTACCTCCCAAGAGATAACAGCTAATAAGGCGCTTATCAGGGGGAGGCCTGCGTTCATCAGTTGACCAATATAGGCTGTTGAAGTGAGCTGAAGAGTGAATGTAGACTCATATTGTGTTGTTGTCGCGGAAATAAGAGGCACCTGAGTCATCTGCAGCACTTGCTGTTCCATTTTATACTGTCTCTCTGATTGAGCCGATGAAACTTGCAACATAAGCAGTGAGTTGAGGGAACCCGACACAATAAGTTACCCGAGTCACGAGTGCTACAGCCTTAAAAATAATCTAGAAATATAGTAAAATCTACTGAAAACTTTCCAAACCAAATAGTAAAATTACCGATGTGGAAACTATAATATGTGAACATTGTAAGGTTATGAAATCAAACCGCTGAGCGCAAACATCCGCCCGTATTTCCGCGCCGCGGCCGTACTTAGATTTCATTAGACTTAATTGAAAAATAAAAAGGATTCCTTTACTTCCATCGCATTCAGCCTGTCTAGCTGCCATCCCGCAGTTTACTCTACAAATGCTGTTCCGTTCCATACCTCATTTTCACCTTGTATATCTTTCTAACGATTCCTTCCAATTTCAACCTTACAACTAGTTTAATAAGATTTAGAACATACTGTCGCTTTTTACATCTTACATCATTTTAAAGTACCGATGTTGGAAACGGTAATATCGGAATCATTTAATACGACTTCAGCTTTTTTGTTTAACACGTAGAGTTTACTTTCCTCTGCAGGGCTCGCTCCGCTAAGGTTGTTTCCTCCCGCGCTGCGAGATCCCGGTACTAAGTGCATAGAGATCGGTGTACGTGCATCCGCTCGCAATGTCAGTTGGATATTTCTCGTTACCGCAATAATCCACCTTCGGGTCGAAATAACGTTTGCTATATTTTACAATTTCGCGGTCGGCACGACTGCCAGAAATATTTCTGCTCGATTATTATTGGAATTTTGATCCTTTGTGAAAAGAATTATTGTTATTGATCTTGGTCAGTTTATTTCTTCCGCTCGAAGGTACACAATAAGGAGATCTTAATGTTCGATCGTAAAGTAGGACTAACGTTCCTTGCAGTAGGTAAGGACTTTAAATTCAAGATACAAAGAAAATACGTACAAAGTTGGTCGCTACAGTATATTTTTATCTGTTACCTCTCTGGCAGAGGCAGAGGGGCTTGAGAAACGTCAAAAGGTAAATTCTCTCTGAAGCAGGAGTGCATTTTAAATTCCCCGTAACATAGTGCGAGTGGCTGCGGGGGCGGGGCTCCGCGTGCGTGCTGGAATACGAATGAAGACGGGCCCTTTCAGGAATATTTAGAGACGAACTCCTGAAACTTTCACAAGAAATGACGGAAAGGATGGAATATTATTTAAATTTGGTGCGATGGGGTGAGATGCAACTTAAAGTAACGCATTTTACACATTTTTGTGAAGAATTTTTAAAATAGAAAACAAAAACGCATTAATTTTTCAAACAAAATAATGATCTACAAAATGGCATAGTATGGTAATTTGGTGCGCAACAGCGCTACAACGTATTTTATCATAATATATTTGAAGATGATTACAAGTTTTTAAGATATTTTAATGATTAACTGGAGGAAGTCCACTATCTTTAACTAAAGTCTTAAAATGTCATAAGCCACTCGTGATGAACGTCCCCGCATGATAGATTCGGCGACGGTGGCGCCCCCGCGCGGTCACGTCCTCTTTTTACAGCCTCAGCTGCTCTGGCCAATTGGAAAAAACACGCCAGCTACGTGGCTGGCAGACGAGATACGTGGACACGAACTTTCCAGTCTTCTAGAGCTGTAAATTTGACCCGATAAATAAATTTATAAACAGGTTGAGTCAAGCCTGACTTCTTAAATCCTATCAAAATTTTCATAAGTCAAAATAAACTGGCAAAGACTGGGGTAAGTAGAAAGTTCTCATAAGTTGTCATAAGCCATCAGTGGGTAATAAACAGTTGATGACGATGATGATAAATAAATGTCCTCCGTGAAGGTATTTGGTATTCCATTATCAATACTCGGTAAACGAGCCCGCCATGAAGACAAACATTGACGTACAATACAAATAGTGCGCCTTGCTAGTCTAAAATCTAGTTGGCATCAAAACATGTTACTGTTGGTACCTACTATACATGCCGCATCTAAAGCAAGTCCTGAGCTGAAACCTAGGCCTATATAGCTTTTAGCCAAGGGTTAACTTTGCTTTGATGTGCTGAAATAAAAGTCTCAAATTTAGTTTATAGTAATGTAAAGCTTATTTCAGACCGATCACAACACTGGTACCGTCTATGCTGTCCGTCTGAAGCGCTCCTTAATATTTGATCAGGACTCCTTCATTCATAAGGGAATCAATATATTTAAAATTCTGATTCCGCTCAGCAGTCGCCTTTACAACTGCTATCGATTGCCTGAATATAAAGCGAGGTCTCCAAAGATTTAGTGGCAACGCGGGCAGGTTACTAAGATACCGATAGCTCGGAATCAGATAGCACAGCTTGTTTGCTCAATTGAAGATTTTTTGATGAACGTGATATTCATATTTAGCTTTATATCAACGCTTGAGCTCAAAGTCCATACGAGACGGAAGAGGTAGCATAAGACGATGAATAAGAATAAGAATCATTGATTTGCATAAAACATGACTATAACATGGTGCGAGCATGCAATTATGTTGAACTATAAATGGATGACCTACATGTTTTGCCATTACTGGCATGCAAATGGGAGAGGGTACGCTGCAGATTTGTCACTAATGTGATATGTCTTATAAAGTATACAATCAATAATATTACAAAAAAAATATCAGATAAACTTAAAATTAATTATAAATTCTAATAGGTATAATCAAAATTTGTCAAGAAGAAAATCATTAACGTTATAATAACATTTATACTACACCTGCTCGGAAAGTTGCCTATTCCTTTTCCATTTATAGAATAGAAAGTATGTCTTTGCAGGCCTACAGGAAACCGGGAGGAACAACTCTATGGAATTTTATTTCTCACGTGTTTTAGCGGGAGGAAAAAGTGTATGGAAATCCATTTCTAACGTGTTATTTTTTTAACTTCCTAAAAGATCGGCCGGTAGCTATGGTTATTTTCGTACGGTCAAACGACAAAATGTTTTTACTCCAAGTCCATTAGGCCTACTCCGATTTCTGAACAATATTTTGAAAAAAGAACCCAAAGGCTGGCGCGGTCAATGAGGTTTTACCAACATCATTGGGCGCGGTAAGTTCTTCTAAATTAATATAAATTTCAATTAATAATTAATTCTGCTTTTTATTTTCCTCGAAGGTGTAGTATAAAGCACTATTTATCACTCGGCAGAAAGTGCGATTCCTACCTCGTGTGTTTTAAGGCCCTCGGCTGCGCCTCGGGACCAAAACGACACACTCGGTAGGAATTGATCACTTTCTCGCCTTGGTGTAAAATGCACTATTGTGTATGAGTACATTCTTAAGTCTATTTTTAGATACATTCGAGGTACCAGAGTTACAGTTGTTTAAGCATTTAACAGCTTGATTATAATATATATTTTGGGTGCCATACCCAAGATACTTTTTCGTATTAGGGCAGTTTGCGATGGGTGCGTACAAAGTCTATTATTGTTACGTCGGTTACGTACCACAACGTCAGAGAAACTTTAAATAAATGTAAGTTAATGTTAGTTCGTTTTTAAATAAATGTAAGTTATTTTTCACGAACATTGCTACATTTAGAATATGGTCGTTATTTGTCGAATTTGTTACCTAAAGTTGTGACTTATTATCACATTAAAGTCAAATAAAATCCTGTCAGTATTATTCATGGACATCGTCGGGCCATCCATACAGCGAGACCATAAGGCGGCGCTGCCCAGGCCGCGGGCCGCGGGCACACGTAGCTCGCATGCGTCTGTCTGGCGCGCGCGTGACCACTCGCCGGTAACTCACGACTTTCAGCTTTATTTCTATTGTTATAGTATTCCCAATAAATTTGACGGTCTTATCGCTGAATAGAATAAAATTTTCATCAGTTTTACCTCAATCGATCCTGAACTCGTCACTGGAAATCAATGATCAGTGCCTGAAACTGAAATGTGGCCCCTTATTATTAACAGCGTGACGATAATTAATAATAATAATAATAATAATAATAATGCTGGACAATTCACACAGCATTATCTAGCCCCAAGGTAAGCAGAGCTTGTGTTATGGGTACTAGATAACTGATATACTTAATACAATACACTACATAGATAAATATTTTTTATTATACATAGAAAAACACCCAGAACCCCTGAACAAATAACTGCAGATCGTACAAACATTTGTCCCGAGGCGGGAATCGAACCCGCAACCTCCTCCTAATTTTCTTTAGGAATCGTGTAGGGAAAAACCAATACCTAATTAAAAACAGTAAGTACCGAGCAGGCAAAATGGGAGTCGAAAGACGAATTACAACTTAGTTTCGAAACGCCAGAGTGGACCGGTGTGCAGATAATATACCTCTAATGGGTTTAGGCCAGCCCTAGACGAGGAAGCATTTTATGGGGCTGACTGCGACCTTCAATACTTAGAGACACCAGCAGAGTTTAGTACACAATGTTAGCTAGTAGGTACACGAGTAGTTGTCTAGTTTAAAGCAGACTGCGTTGTTCTTCCTTGCGGCTGAGCGCGTCGCGGAACAGTCGCGGGACAGTCTACTTAGATAACAACTCCTCCGGGAGCCGAGAGATCCGCGACTCGCTCCGACCGGTCCACTAGGGTACTATCTACTTAATATATTTTATCCAACCTATATTATAAATACTAGTATAATTTTCTTTGTGAATAAAGATGTAATTGACTAATATTATAAAGCCGAATGTTTCTGAAAAATGAATTTTATTTTGTTACCTAATATTAATTGTCTGTCCAATTTGACAAGAATTGTCCAGCATTATTTATTATTTATATATATTTATTTATTATTTCAAAGACTACTGAACAATACAAGATAAAATTTAGCGTACATTTAGAACATAGCCTAGCTTAGATAATAGGCTTCTTATTACCTATACCGAAAACACGCGTGCGCAGCCGCGGGCAGAAGCTAGTTTTGTGTATAAAGCGGTTATTGTAGAATACTCCCTATATTTAGCTGACACGTCCTCTATCTACAGTTTCGAACCCGACGCGCGACGTTTCAACTATAAGTTCTTTCTTTAAAGGGGGAACATATAAAAAAGTGAAACAGATCCATGGAGTGTGTTAGAAATGATTTCATTAGTGTTGTTAAATCGTTAGCTACATTTCTTTTACAGTTGCATATTTTAAACGGACAGTCGACCGGAACATAAAATAACCTAAATCTTAATCATCATCATCAGCGTATATTAATCCACTGCTGGACATAGGCGCATCCAGCAGCAAAGGTAAATTTTCAAAGACTCGCCAAGACTCAGTTCTAAAAAAACTGAGTTAACTTAAAAAGTTTTTCTTTTGCCTAAAGTGACTTGTACTTATGTAAGTTATCATTTTTCATTTAGTTTTGAATCTGTCTGTTAGTACCTGTAGTAAGTACTTATCTGTTTTATAAAAGAAACTGATGTATCAGTATGTCAATGTTTTTATATCTTTATCTCAGTAAAATTAAAGATTTTCAGTACCTAAAAGATTTATCTTTTCAAAAACCCCCGATGTTCATTGAGCGCGGTCCATAAAAATGCAGTTGCTTTATATCTGCACTAACAAATCATTGTAACAATTGACACTGATATTGATAAGGATAAATTGAGCTAGGTACCTAAAGATTGTTTGCAACAGTCTGCAATTAAATAAATAAATAATGCTCGACAATTCACACTGTTGACTGATATACATAATACAATACACTACATAGATAGATATATTTTTTAATATACATAGAAAACATCCAGAACGCCTTGGACAAATGTCTGCAGATCGTACAAACATTTGTCCCGAGGCGGGAATCGAACCCGCCACCTCCTGCGTCGCAGGCAGACCTTCGCCCGCTGCGCCACAGATGTCGTCAAAAAAAATTTGCTCAATTGTTTCATTTGTAAGTCCTAGTTCTTATTTGTTTCTATTATTTGATTGTTATTTTCGTTGTAAATAAAGATATAAAAATTAATTATGCCAACTGATCCATATCAACACCAGTCGGAAGCGTCCCCAAGACGCTGGCTGCATTGCCACGCTGTATGGCAATGCAGCCAGCGTCTTGGGGACGCTTCCGACTGGTGTTGATATGGATCAGTTGAGCTATCTGTAGACTGTTTGCAACAGTCGGCAGTTAGCTCAATTGTTTCAATTGTAAATACTAGTATAATTTTCTTTGTGAATAAATGTAATTATGCCAATAATAAGCGTCAAATCGATGCCCAATCAGTGCTGGGCGCAGTGTAACAAGTGTCGACGCCGCTCTATTCCCTCCCAGTTCCGTCCGTCACTTTTATTCCGCACTTGGCTTCTCCCTCAATTCAGCCACTCGTCTTTCCCTGCATTTGAATTCACAGAATTATTAACAGGAGTAAATTTGTACCGTAAGCCGAGGGCGGTACGGTCGAGATCGGGATGCGAATGTTTCTCTGCAATGTTTTTACTTTTCATTGCGACGAATATGATGCAGAAATGTAAGATGTAAGGACAATTGTGAGAGGGCTCGCGAGCGTAGCGCTGGTTCTTTGTCTCGACGAATATTTTTTTAAAAAACGACGCTCTTTTTCGTTCTGGATGCGCTGATTTTGCACTGAAGTGTCTTTGATATTGGGATTTGTATTCGAGTGTCGAATTCTTTTATTGGAATAGATTTAAGACGCATCATTTTGGAGTTTGATATTCTGCTCAAAATTCGTTCGTAATATTTGAACTTTATAATTTGCCACTCGTAGCCATGCATTAAAGCTTTTCTCTACTGAAGCACGTATATTTCGGATGGTAGCTAAATTGACAAATTCCTGGAAATGTAGATCGATGTTTCAATCCCGTCGATTGGATATTGATCGCAGCATCCTGAACGTGTACTTATCAGGGGGAGCTAAGGTCTGATTTCCATCGGCAGTGCAGGTTGTTATCTGGTGCTTCATAGAGCTAAGACAATGGGAGGCGACTTCCGAGCAGCACTCGCCACTTAGGAGCTGAGCAGATGGACGGCCGATATGAAATGTTACGAAATCGGTTTGAAGGTTTTCCCTCTCGCCAAACCTTGCCGAACAGGCTTTGGCGAGGATATATAGTTAAAATAGTAGCAGTCAATAAATAGTATATACATATTAGGAAAACTGATAGATTTTTCTGCATTAAAATCGTCCACGCCTTTTAAAGCGCACGCTCGCACGAGCGCTACCCGCCGCGGACTGTAACGTTAGTCCGGCTATCAGCGCTATCGCTGTAAACGCGGGATTTACGATTAAACTTTATTTATTATCCGAGATTTATTTTCCCGGGATGATACTTCATTTACAACTGGAATGTTTAATGGAATTATTAAATACAGGTTATGCTGGGACGGGTTCTGATTTCATTAGTGATAGCTTCGTAACCTGCACTTATCGTGGGAAGGTTATGTTAATTGTATTAATCGTTCATGAAGGTTTTTGCGCGACTGCCGGGGAGGGCAATGTTTTTTAGTGTATGTTTATGTAGGTTTCGTTGACTGTCGCTGCCTTCAAAACTTGTTTATGATCCATTGAACGGGCAAAATATTTCTAGGGATTTGTATGAATCACAAAAACTGAAATGTCATTTTTTTTTCAGCCATTAATGTCCCGCTGCTGGGCAAAAGCCTCTCTTTTCTCCTTGCACTCCTCGTGATTTAACGTTGTCACAGGCCATGATGGAGGTGTGCGTCAAGCTCGTCTCGCCATCTCATCCTGGGTCTTCCACGTCGCCTCCTAGCGTTGGGTGGGCTCCACTCTGTCGTGGTCTTTGCCCACAAGTCGCTGGACATTCGGCAGACATGTCCGGCCCAGTTCCACTTCAGGCTTCCGGCTTCTTGAGCAACGTCAAGGATGCGTGTTTTGGAGTGCAGTATGCTGTTCCGCACGCGGTCTGACAGCTTTACTCCTAAGATGCTGCGCTCCATGGCTCGTTGGCAGACCCCGAGGGAGAACTTCTGACAATCAGTCATGGACCAAGATTGAGCTCCATAGGTGAGAATGGGAAGAATTCGTACGTTCATGAGTTTCTTTTTAAGGGATAGCGGTAGTTTGCCCTTCATGAGTTCTTTCAATTGGCAAAACCCAAGTTAATTCATTCCATGCATCCGAGTTATATTTCATTAAAAAATCATGCCAATTGGTAGCTATACCTAATATAAACAAAACAAAATTTTAAATTTTAAAAACCTTCCGACGTTTATTCGCTGAACAGATTTTTATGAAACATGGCTAAGAACAATCGGGATAAAATTATCTATGACACAATTTTTTTAACGAAAATCCGTTTGGGAGCTACGATACCACAGACAGATACACAGATACACAAACAGACATGTGAAACTTATTACACCCCTCTCTTTTTGCGTCGGGGGTTAAAAAGTCCAGGCATGGGCTCAGCAACAGCTATACAGACGGTCACTGAGACTGCGTGAACTCTGCAGTTCACACAGTGTCAGTGAACTACCAGGTCTTTGGAAACGTGTTCGCGATGCACTGATCATCACATCGCAGGTCCTGCCCGTGGCGGGCTGCGTCTTGCCCATCATCACGAACACGTTTCTAAAGACGACACGTCATTCATAATTCTTAAATTTGATATTGGTAAGCGGTGAGGGCCTTATATATGATGATGATGAATAGGTGAGGGAGGTACCTATTGAATAATCGTTCTATAGACAGACTTTATTTGAAACTAAACTTAAGAACGGCTCTGCCCTGAATTGACAGCGGATGTTGGAAATCAGTCTTGAGACATTCATTGGGTTCCGGACTTACGTGATACTTTATCCTGTAGAAGTATTTACAATAAAAAATAAGAATTAAGACCGGCGTCTTCACGCACGTATTCGTGAAGATGGGCAGAACCTGCAGTTTACGTAGAGTCAGAGAATTATCACCCTGTATATGTCACCCCTATGCCCAGTCAGGCGCACACGTCAAACCGGCTATCGGCCACCGTTTGTTATTGCTCAAACAAACAAAGCAGACATAGACTCGACTCTATTTCCCTGAATATAAAGCTACCGTAAGCTACGCCCCATCCGATTAGTATGGAACCTCGTCAAAATAAATGAATGAAAATTTAAAATGATACCGACATCGACACGTGTCTTAAATCAAAGAGGTCAGTGGAGCGGCGAGTCTATTTGACGTTAGTATCGAGACGTGATCGTGACTTCTCCTTTTTGTATGGGGATTGCGTAGTTCCCTGTCCGCACGGTGGAGGCGCTGTAATCAATTGTATGGAAGAGGAGACGCCACGATCACGTCTCGTTACTAACGTCAAATAAAGTCACAAGCTCTGATCGCATGGATTATAGGTATTACCTACTTATGGACGAAAAGCTTAGGTAAGCAAGCGCCAGTACCTTCTCTCCGTGGAGACACTAACAGCAATCAAACACTCATTAACAATGGAGTGATACACAAACTGGACCCGAAGTTACTGCGAATTACTTAGTCTCTGAATACTTTGAGAGAAAGTTTTTGATAATGAAAATTGTTCGCAGTTCAGCGCGGTGCAGGATCGACATTACGTTAATTGCGCGGCCATTTTGTCTTTCGTGTGTTGTTATTGTACTGATGGCGTTCGAAAATTGTTGAGTTTTTTATGACATAATATGCATAAATCAAGAAGGATCTTGAATAACTTGGAAATTATTGGTTTTGTTTTGTCAAGTCAAGTTATCCACACGATTTTCAAAAATTACCTACAAGCTAAAAATTCCACAAATGATAGTCAAATGATAGTATATCTACCTAGGTATGTACAAACCTAGTAATATATTTTCCATTTTTACTATGAATACAAATAAGAACTACTTTCAGTAAAATTCGTGAAAAATTTGGGAAAACTGTTGTTACACAGATGAATAACAAAACGCATTAGGTTATTATAAAAACAACAACTTCTCCCCAACATGAAGTTGTTTAATAAAAACCCATTGCCCTGTAAATAACCACCTGAAAGGTACAAAATCGAACCCAATTAACCCATCCTGCGACACAATCAAACTTTCCCAAATAATTTCCAAAATCCACTTGAAAACTCATTTGGAAGTTAAAGCGACACGCACGGGCGGCGGCGGCGGCGGCAAACAATGTGAATATTCGGCCATCAAAGGATAACGGATCCAATATCGGGCCAAACAAAGGCTTACAAGAGTTTAGTCCACGCCCAGCCGACTGCATATTCAACGGACGATAGTCAACACCCGCGGCCGGAGCCCGCCGCGCGCTGCGCACCGCGCGCCGAGCCTGGCTTCCACATCCCTCTGGTTCACACTGAATAAGTACGTGCGCGGCGTACTCACTCACACTCATTATCCTAATCCAGTGGCCATTTCCTGTTACATCATCTCATCACGTCACCATCATCACTGCCTCGTTGACTCTTGAACTGACAATTAGCAAATCCAAGGCTTATCAAGTCACCGTCAGCTCTAAAACTTATCATGAAAGTATTGGCGTTTGCAGTTTGTCATGGTTTATACATTGCGGGCTCTTGCGCTTGACGCGCGTATCGCTGGCAGTGACCAATATGCGAGTTACCTTACATTTCCATAGTTTACATTAAAGCTGAGAGATACAATGTATTAGAGAGCGTTACTACCACCAGCCACAAGGAACAGACACTTTATACATACTTGTTGATGACGAAGAAAAAAATCCAGCTTTTAGGACATGCACTGTTTTTTACAACTTTGGGATAGAGGAAGAAACAGAGGGTCAATTTGAAGATACCATGAGGTCAGTAAAAACGTTCAAGTCGCCGCAGATCGGCGAGGTAATGCCCCTCTATAAAATTACTTATTAGACTCAGAAATCCCTAAGCCCTTGTTCATACTTAGCAAATTGACTTGTTCATACACAGCAGTTCATTTAACAACCAGCAGTGTGATTTCCCTCCCACCGCTGTGACCTGATTACCGGCGTTGTTTACTGCGATATAATCCTGATATAAGCGACCACTCAGGCGCACCAACACACTAAATTATAATTACGGTTCAATTTTGTTCACTCGCTGCCCAATTTTGTATTAGCTGCTAGATTCTAACGATCCTAAAATATAGGTATAGCATGAATAAAATGGCAAACGTAGTGTAGGACGATTTAAGTAGCTCTTGATTTTAAACCGATTTAAATCAGACTCATTGTTTCTGAAAAGGAGGACGAAAATAAAACGAAGTGTGAAGATGCTAATCTAGCAAAAAACCATTCTCACATAAACCCAAATTCCTCCCAGCTGAAATATAAGTAACCTAACCTCAGGATACAGTTGTGTGTAATTTGAGTTATATATCAATAGTTAAAGATATTCGGCAATCATTTTGCCACTAAACAAAATGGACAGGTACAGTCACTCTAATCTCTTTATCAATCTTTATCCACCCAACTTTCACTCAAGATGCTGATAAACATCGATTGACTCATCTCTCAAGTGCCTGTTCTACTAAACAACATATCAATTTCTATACTTAAAACAAGCCACAATGTTTCACATCTTCATTCGGCCGGACTACTTAATGGTACTAGTTTCGCACGTAAATATTATCACAATTTATTAAAATCTAGCGATTCTGTCATTCGAAAACATGTACTAACGTGTTGCAGTGACCGGGAGTAGATATTGGCAAATCTTGGTCTCTGACACAAGAGACCGACAGTTTTTTTTTAAGAAAGTCAAAGATGTCGCCGTCGTCACTGGGTGTACTATTAGTGATGGTGCTCTATGTGGGCTGCCCGAGCGCTGACGCGGTGGACCTGCAAGTGGGCTCCACCATCAACGGCCAGCTGGTCTACTCGGAGAACGTGAAACTGAGCGCTGTGCCGCTTAAGACGAGGACCAAGAACGTCTTCTATAATGATAATAGCACGAGGGCTATCAGGGTTTGTCTATTTTATTATACGTCTTACCTCTATATTTTCAAACAGGACTCAAAAAAGTGTTAAATATTGTAATACCCTTGATGTGTTTTATGTTACCGTACAGGTGGGTGCCTTTTCACCAGAGATATTCTACGTAGTCTTTGTGCCATTGTCAAACAATAGAATAATATCTTAATTTTTATAGTTCCGTGATCATGTTTGTTGGGTTTGACGAATTCGTAGCTCATCTCTTGTAAAAAAACAGCGAAGTTTTGATATTTGTGCTATTACAGTGTGATCCAGTGTGATCCTAGGGTAAATAAGTTCCTTCTGGGAAAGCGTGCTCCATCTTAGGCCACATCTTCACTTACTTTAAGTGAGTTGGTGGCCAAACGCCAATAACCATTATCAATAAAAAAAAAAAAGTGATCAAGATTATTTTAATGAGCCACTTTCCTGTGTAAAATTTAAATTATTGAATACAATACTATTGTTTTTGAATTAAAAATTCACATTTTTCTGAAGTTGTTGAAATGTAAAGTAATGTAAAGAGTCATCGTTAAAAATATGGTACGTAATTTTCAGGGTATATGGGCATTGGACCGCGACCAGTCCAAGGCGAAGGTGACATTGACTTCGGGTGGAGTCGGCTTCTCCTTCGCGAACGTTCGGATCAAGAGCGAGCGCGGCGACGGGCTCGACTACCAGGTCCAGGTGTTTGTCTAGAACTTCTAGAACCAATCATGCAGACAGTCACGCAACTGCTGTTCACAAGCGAAATAAAATTATAATTTTACCATTTTCGTCTTATTTACTTACTATTTTATGCCCGCGGCTTCGCACGCGTTGTTTCTATGGAAACGTTTAAAGGTGATTTCTATCCCATGGGAACTGATTTATGGGACAAAAAGTAACCTATGTTTGATTCCAGGATTAGAATTGCCTGTATGCAAAATTTCAGCCGTTCTGTAGTTTTGGCGTGAAGAGGTAACAAACATCCATCCATCCATCCATCCCGCCATACATCCATCCAAACTTTCGCATTTATAATATTAGTGTGATTCTGCAAGTTTAGGTTTCTTGATATAAATGTATGCTTAGATGGACTTTGTAATAAATAGATTCTAAGAATATGTGTCAGGAACATTGGCCTTCTAAACTGATCCTGAACACCGAATTTTCGTAAATAAAAGATATATATTTTTAAAACCATTGTCCTGTCCGCACAAAATCATATATAACAGGCTCAAAACGAGGTCAGGTGTAATACACTGCATGTGAGCAGTGCCGAGCCGAGCCTGTGTGGAACATGAAAAAGTAATTGAACGTTCTCGACAATTTATTCTGGCAGTAAGGCTTTATCAAAAGTTGGACACATTCGCGCCAGATGTGACCGGCGAGAAACGATTCTAAAACTTTTTAACTCTATGTAATGGATTATTACGGAGTTTTGAGAAAAACGGTGCGTCTGCTGAAATGGCTATTTGTCAATTACATGTAAGTTTATAACTCTACCTAAATTTAATTTATGGTGTGTAGTGAGAAAACTAATATTCTGTTGGATAAAGTTGCGTGGATACAGTGTATGTATAACTGTTCACCTCAACTCGTGCGAGTTGTAAAGCCCGCCATATCTCCCACACCTACCTACTGCTCGAGAAACTCCTAAATAGGCCCTAAATGAATTATGGCGTTATCATATAAATAAGGATTTAGGCCCGCATCAGAATAAATTTCAGTGGCTCAGGGCGTGCTATTTGTTTGTTTTATTATTCACAGCAAATTTCATCATGATCATCAACAACCCGTTACCCCTGCCCTCTACTGAGGGGCGTTCTCCAAAACCGGAGGATTGTGAGTGGTTCACCGCTCTTGTGTTGCGGAGGCGCTTTCAGGAGTGCGGATTGAAATCTTTAAAGTCAGCGATGCTGGTGATGGTAAAAGGAGGAAAATTCTGCTGATGCTGACCGCCAATACAATACAAACATCAAGTATTTACGCCGAAAAAGTATAGAACAAAAACATCAAGTTAAGCCTAATTACGTTTGCAAATTCACCAAATCACATAATTTATAAGTAAGCAAGCTAGGTGCGTACAGCTTCCGACTCTCGCCAACCATTACAAGGCTGCTCTTTGACATTGCCCTCATCAGCATAACATGAAAATTCATTGACGCATTATTATAATAAACACGAAAGGGCGCTCAAGAGGGTAGGAGGGAAGGTGCAAAAACAGCGAGTAATCGCCGCGAACGCGTCTTTCCGAGAGGCAAGTATAATTAAATAGTGATTAAGCTTGCTGCGGTGCCGTTCGCACCACGGGACTCCCGCGCCCGGGCTGAGGGGTGGAGCTTTGTCACTTTGCAATTTGTTTGAAAACATTGACATTAAAGTTCTTACTTTGAGATTTTCTAGACTTTTTGTTACAAAGGCTTTAAGTACTTCCAGCAATAGCAAACAAGTTATTAAATTTTTTTTTAAAGTTTTCTTTTTCCATAGGTAGGTATTTTGTTTCTCATTTACAGTCATTCGTCCATACAAACAATACAACTCATTTTGAAAGAAATTGATTCTGTGTACGAATGCATAAGTCAAGCATAAGTACATCGTCTTCTGCGACTCTACGTCCGCTTTGACATATAAGACTTTTTTAAGCCAAAAAAATAAATTCCTTGTCTTCAGAAGGTGTCCAAGTGTGAACCTGAGCGAGTGAACAAGCTCGGTCGCCGTGACTGGGCCGGGCTCGCTTCATTCATTATAACTGTTTGATGGCTCTTGGCTCAGTTGCGAATGCGAACAGAAACAAATTATACACGACTGAAAAGACCATGTTGTTTTTGTATGAAAACAGATTTTAGAGCAAGGAATTAAATTAAGCTTGCTACCATTGAGGGTTTTTGAACGCTGGCGCGGAAATAGGGGAGTTTTGAATTGAACGTGTGGATCTATGCACCGTCTCAGTCTGAGTGAGGCGTCGTACTTATCTATTTACTTCTATAATAAGTAGAGTCACGGTGATATTTTCCTTCACTCTCTATAGATCTAGTGATCAAGCTCCAATTGGTTCTATTTTATACTAATTATAATAAGAAAATCGTCAACAATGGTCATATTTGACGTATACATATATCATATGTGGCGCGGTTCCCAGAGAATCCCTGCGTGATAAATTCAAAGAAATAAACATAATGACAGTACCATGTCAATATATTTATGAAAACTTGTTGTACACTCATAGAAATATAAGTCAGTTCCCTAAAAATAGCGATAAACATAATTTAAATACCAGAAACAAACATAAGCTCGCTGTGCCCACAACTAGGCTACACAAAATTAAAATATCTTTAAAGGGCAATGTATACGCTTCTACAACAAAACTCCTAGTGAGTTGCAAAAATTATCTATACTTATAATATTATAAAGAGGAAAGGTTTGATTTTTTGTTTGTTTGTTTGTTTGTATGAATTGAATAGGCTCCGAAACTACTGGACCGATTTGAAAAATTCTTTCACCGTTAGGAAGCTTACTTTTCAGGGAGTGACATAGGCTATATTTTATCCCGGAATTCCCACGGGAACGGGAACTACGCGGGTGAAACCACGAGGCGATCGTCTAGTCAGTAAATAAATTCAAACAAATTGTTAAAACCTTGCTGTGCAAAAAGGCTTACTATAAAATATCAGATTATCTAGAGGATAAAAAAGCTTGGGACGGGTTTTGCTCCAACTCGAAAAATAACAACTAACAGGCTAAAGGTTTCTTCGTCGCTTCTTTACTTTGTCTACATACCGTAGCGACAGAAATAAAAAAATATCACTTTATTTCCGTGTCAGTGTTTAGTTTTATATTTTGACCTTTTTTAAGTGTACATTTATTGTATTTATGGAAATAAAGAGTTTTTGATTTGATTTGATTTGATTTGGGCGAAGGTCCGCGATGCAGGAGGTTGCGGGTTCGATTCCCGCCTCGGGACAAATATTTGTACGATCTGCAGATATTTGTTCAGGGTGTTCTGGTCGTTTTCTATGTATAATAAAAAATATCTATCTATGTACTCGTATATTATTATGTATATCAGTTATCTAGTACCCATAACACAAGCTCTGCTTACCTTGGGGCTAGATAATGCTGTGTGAATTGTCCAGCATTATTTATTTATTTATTTCATCATCATCATCATCATCATCAGCCTATAATAGTCCACTGCTGGACATAGGCCTCCCCTAATGAGCGCCATAGCGCCCTGTCTTCAGCTTGCCGCATCCAGCATCTGCCTGCAGTCTTTCGCAGATCGTCATCCCACCTGGCCGAAGGGCGTCCTACACTACGTTTGCCGAGTCGTGGTCTCCACTCAAGAACTCGTTTACCCCAGCGGTTGTCGGTTCTTCGCGAGATATGGCCGGCCCACTGCCACTTCAGCTTGCTAATTCATTGAGCTATGTCGATAACTTTGGTTCTCTGTCGGATGTATTCGTTACGAATTCTATCCTTCAAAGAGACTCCGAGCATAGCTCTTTCCATAGCTCGCTGAGCGACTTTGAACTGGTGGACCAGCCCTACCGTGAGTGTCCACGTCTCAGCTCCGTAGGTCATGACGGGTAGGACGCACTGATTGAAGACTTTCGTTTTCAAGCATTGCGGTATGGATGACGAGAAGACTCGACGTAGTTTCCCAAACGCTGCCCAGCCTAGCTGGATCTTCCTCTTGGCCTCCTTCTCAAAATTATTTTTACCTAACTGCAGAATTTGCCCAAGGTAAGTATACTCTGAAACAATTTCGAGAAGGTGGCCATGTACGACGACCGGTCCCGGATCAATGAGGCCATTGATCATGCATGTCTTTGGTTTTATACAAATTCATGCCGAGACCGATGCGTCGCGAGGCTGAGGCTAGGCCGTCCAGCATCTGGTTTAGCTCCTCTAGCGACTTCGCCATTAAAACAATGTCATCAGCGAATCGCAGGTGTGAGATGTAGCCGCCGTTTATGTTAATACCCTTACCTTTCCAGTCCAGCGTCTTGAACATATCTTCCAACGCGCTCGTGAACAGTTTCGGGGATATAACATCCCCCTGTCTCACTCCTCTGCGCAGTTGGATGGGTTTAGACTGCTGGCCCTGTACTTGGACACTCATGGTGGCGGCCTCGTAGAGACATCTCAGCACCTCGATATAACGATAGTCTACTTGGCATCGCTGTCAGGATTCTAGAACAGCCCCTCTTTCTCAAGGAAGTTGACAAGCATTTGCCCCCTGTGATTCCTAACTCGATAACCATGCGGGCCTATCCGGGATTCGTGGCCAGTCTGGGTTCCCACCTTGCCGTTGAAGTCCCCCATAACAACGTTGAAGTGTGCCTTAGTGGTGTTGTGTAAGGCTTTGGATATGTCTTCGTACATATCCTCCACTTCATCATCCGAGTGTGCCGAGGTCGGTGCGTAAACCTGAATCACCTTCATGCTGTACCGCTTGGACAACCGAAGGATCAGGTACGCTACCCTGGTCGACACACTGGAGATTTCTTGAACGTTGTTAGAGAGGGCCTTATTGACGAGGAAACCTACGCCACCCTGGGATGTTTTATCACCCTCGCGAAAGTAGAGGAGATGGCCCGAGTCTAGGGTTACGGTTTCCTCCCCCTCTCTACGGACTTCGCATAACCCCAGAACATGCCATTTAATGTTCTGTAACTCCACTTCCAACTGTGCTAGATGGTGGTCTAGCCTCAGAGTGCGTCCGTTAAACGTTGCCAGGGTCGGTTTGCGTAATGAATGGTAGCATGGGGTAGCCCGGTGATTCCTAGCACCCCCTGCCCCGCCGTTACCATGGCCGCTACCATGGCCAGGAATAGCGAGGCGGCCGGGAACTGGGGGCCATTTTTTGGCTTGAGTATTCATTGGGGGTAATGCCCATAATCCCCACGCTGGGCATGCGGGTTGGGGATCGCAGTTCGGTGAAGTTTTTTTGCAGGGGGCGCTGCTGCCCGCCCCTCGGTGCGTGTGTCCCTTAGTCGCCTCTTACGACACCCACGGGAGGAATTGGGGTGGTGCAATTCTATGCCGGCACCACTCGGCCAATTTATTTATTTATATTGTAAAATAATTAAGTACTTAAATTTCTAACTATAACTTAAAGGAATAAAAATTAATTCTAGTTATGAGGTTTACAAAGGACCGTAGTGGATGGCACAAACTTCGGGAGGCCTATACCCATCAGTGGGTAAAATCCGGCTGTGGATGATGATGATGATGATGATGAGGTTCAAAGTTCAATAGGAGTTTTTCTACTTTCCTAATTTACAGAATAAGATAATAACAACTAGTAGGTATATACACGTATATATATTTCTTAAAAATCTCAGCCTTCACCATAAGGCAGAGTGCCCAGAATGCTAGCAGCATTGCCACGTTGAATGGCAATGCTAATTCGTTGACCGAAATAGAAGCCAGCATTCCGATCACCCGTGAACTCTTTATGAAGTTTGGTAAGATCTTTATAAATTGCGTGTGCCCCAGGATCCCAAGGACCAAGGGTTTTAACCCCAAACGGCTCAAATAGGTAACCTCGGTCAAGGTTAGCGTATTTTCGCCGTTTACGAGACTCCGCTGATGTTGCTGCAGAACCGGCCCTTACCGATGTCCCTGCAAGATGTGAAGGCGCTAGGGTATCTACACACGTGGCATCCCAAACTAAAGGCCGACCCATCTTCCAGGCAATCAGAGTCATACAGTCAGGTCTTTTACCATCATCTCGCATAAAGCCACGTGGTTAGAGGGTAGCTGCCACACTGACGTTGGTAAAAGCCCGACGGATGATGTCATAATTTTTTATATAGTCGTAGATACTAGCTGCGCCCGGTGGTTTTCCTGACAATTTTTAAAAAATTATCTTTATAAGAACCTGTCTCGAACATCAATAAATAAAAAAAAATAGCAAATTTGGTTTACTCGTTAAATGGGGAACTCGTTTAGCGACATATTTTTATTTATAGAGATACATAGATTGTCTATACACACACTCAAGTCGGCGGGCGCCGCCGAAAAGTTAACCAAACACTGTTATGTCGGCTGCCTGCAATATGACTTAACACACCTAAAATGTCGCACCAACCCTGCGGGTCGTGTCGCCGGGTCGTGTCGCCGGGGTTGGTGTAGATTCCATCAAACACTAAACTTTGTAACACTGCAATGTGTAGACTTTTTCATAGCTAAGTGAGTGTTGGGCGAGAACCTTGGCCGATGGTGATGGTCCTTTATTAAAGGATGATGGGCACAAATGTATGGAACCTGGTACCGGCACCAATCGAAATGAATGATATATCGTTGGAAAGCTCTTTTTCTGTAGAATAAGAATAACCGTGGCGCTAGTCCCGGTTCGTTGTCCGTTTTGAGTAATCCTACCCTGAAAGTTACTTATTTTCGAGTTTTTGACACTTTCTACTAGAGTAGTAGGTATCATAAAAGGTGCCTAAAAAAAATATAAGTATGTCATTTTTTACATTTTAAGCATAAGTTAAGTATATTGTTTTTACAATTCATCATCATCGTAAGCCTATATTAGTCCACTGCTGGACATAGGCCTCCTCTAATGAGCGCCTTAGCGCCCTGTTTTCAGCTTGTCGCATCCAGCATCTGCCTACAATCTTTTGCAGGCCGTCCTCCCATCCGGCGAGTAGACGCTGCGCTTGCACGAAAAATCACAAAACTCCCAATAACTCTCGAAATAGACGTCGCATATTTCACCGTAGCTAGGGGATTGTTAGGGGACTCTTGCCTCTGATATATCCCACGTTCCCTTAACCCTCCCCCTTTATTTAGATCTTCGTAGCACGTGCTACGAAGGGCCGTCGTAGCATGTAAAGACTTCAACGCCACCCTTCTAGAACTTTTCTACCCCACACTCAACTGCACGTCGCGTGCGTGTCTACATGCACAAATGGTCACTCGTGCAAATGCCATTCACCCATGTGTCTTTCGCGCAAGTATCTACTCGCGCTAATGTCCTTCGCGAAGTGTTTTTCGCACAAATGTCTTGGTACCATTTGAAAACAGTGCTGGCTCAGTAAGGGCTTCGTGTTTAGCATGGTCACACCGCTGCCGATTCTGGGCTGTGAATGCGATAATAATATCCTCCTAGCGGAATTTTGATCACGGCGGCCAGTCTTATCGGAGACTAGCCAGATGCGCAAGAAATATCAAGTGTTTGTGCAAAAACAGGTGCTATCTATTCTAGGTCTATTCCCTCACTCTCATAATCGGCAGACCGACACGACCGGAGGGAGGTCAAGCGCAGGACCAACGGCACGGGGGTGTAACACCGCCAACTTCCTGACTACGGGCTGCTATTGAGAATTTTTTTTGCTACGAAAACCCAATAACAACTATTGGCCCGACCCGGGACTCGCAACCCAGGACCTCATAATCAGCGGTTGAACAAGCTGACTGCTAGACCAACGAGGCAGAGAGTGAATGCGATAGTGCTTTACTAAGTACCTACCCTTATACTTAATAGGCTAAGAAATGTTTTTTTTACAATGTGACTTATGTCAACAGAACAACATTATGGGTCTCTTCAAGACTAGACCGAATAAATATAAACCTTCGTGATTAATCGGTACATCGGAGATTGTGGTCCAACAAAGGTCTATTCGGTTAAAAAAAACGACTCTTATTCAGCCATTCCAATGCTTATTTGCCCAAGAGAGGTTTATAATGAGGAGGGATTGTCATCTACTTACACTCAGTGATTTTCGCAAAAATTAAGCTGAACCTGATGGTAGAATTTTTATCTGATAAAAATTCAACAGTATTGAGGCAGGCCAAGGAGACGCTGGCGTGACGATTTCGACGCATTCCGGGTAGATTGGTGGGACCTGGCCAACGAACGCGATTCCTGGAAGAGTTTGGGGGAGACCTTTGCCCAGCAGTGGGACAAAATAGGTTAGATAAAAAAAAAAAAAAAAAAAATTCAACATCTTCAGAAGAATATATTTCATGACGGACAACTGTAACGGGTTCGTCGTAGTAGATTTTTTTTGTCCACATGAAAATAGCTATCCGACGACGTATGACTCGTCTTGATTGGACAAAGTACCCAAACGGGCCCAAAATGCCCATCCTCCTTTATTGAAAAACAAAACACACGCTCGTTGCATTTTGTTTTTTGCGCAGTTGATAGGTAATAATGATCTCCATTAGTAACATTTACAGCGAGCCGAGGCGCGACGCAGCGCGTTGTCACAAAGCTGGAATTAGGCTCGAGGCCGTATCGATCAAAGCACTCGGCACAATGAGCTCTCGACGCTTTGACGGGCCGCACCCTCCACTGGAGGGCTGCTCGGCTCGATTGCCCTGTTTATTTACGATCTAAATGTAATGTTGTATGTGATAATCCTTTTTAAAGTAGGTACTTTAGAGTTAAGTAGTTAAATTTTTTAATATACATCTGCAGTAGATAGTTATTTCTGGTATTTTAGCTTTATTATTAACATTTCAGAAAAAACACTTAATCCGGTTCATTTATGCAAATGGACTACTGATACGTCGAGCAAGTAGTCGTCAGTAGTCGGTTCACTTAATTGTAACCGGACTACTGAGACTACACTATACTTACCTATAGACAACGAAAAAATAAAAACACAGATACTCACAACAAGAAACAAACTAAGTTACAAACAAAGATACAAAAATACCACTGGACTGACAAAGAAAGATCAATCAAGGACACATTAAAAAGATGCAATGAAATATAAAATCATAGAAATAAATAGCAAAATAAAAACACTTGGAGAAGCAAAAAGGAACTATGAAAAACTATACCTACTTTAGGCATCAGGAATGTATACTATGCAAATGAGCTGGAAGAGGCCTATGCCGCAAGACACGCTAAAAATGTTGTGTTATTTGTATTTAGTAGTAGGTAACTTAGGCACAAATTTTTAAATATTTTTAGAATAAAGGCTTACATAATATAATGTATATAATATAAATAGCAGTGACCAGCGACTTCGTCCACAAAGAGGGGTGTGATGCCACAGGATCTAGGCAGCCAACTTAACTGTTCTTCAAATTGTTCTCGCCACTAAGCCGTGGTTTGACGTGCTGTGTGGCAAGTGGGGCCGTCTTGTTGGTACTAAATATCCTGGAGATCACGGGCTTTCATTGAAGGTAAGAAATAGTCTGTTATCACAACATGATAACGTGACGAAAGTTATCACAACATGATAACGTGACGAAAGTAATCGTGCCGAGATAACGGACTATCTACCTACATCTACATGTCAAATTTTGTTTTTCTGTCGTTAACGGTTATTGTAATACAGAGCATTTTTGTTTAAACTTTCAACCCAAATTTTTAACCTGTTAGAGTCCGAATCTTAATGCTCAGTTTCTAAATAAGAACTACACACCCTGGAATAACTGGTTAAGGCTGTAGCTCGTCTATACCTATGTCAGGACAAAGAGTTTTATATTAGTACCTATAGATAATAAATATTTCAATCTCGTTGATTTGAAATATTTACCTGTTTGTTATGTTTCGAAAAATAGCTTGTAAAAGTTTCTTGTTTTGTTTTTGTTGGTCTTATCTAATTACTTTTGCAATAAGTATTGAAGTACTAGGCACATGGTTATGCAGAGCCCTCAGCTAGTTCCAACAAACTTATCATTCCAAGAGCTGTATCGATTAGCTCTCAGAACTAGGAGGCTCTCCACAGAAGGGCACTTCAGAAGCCCAACAAGTATAACGGCCCTAAATAACGCCGTTTACGCTTCTTTTGTCTCTTAGCGGCGTTATTATGTCGCAAGTGGTTAGGTTTATTTATTACAGGGGACGGGCGTAAGTAGTGTTTTGTTAGAACATTATGGGGGACTATCTTGTTAGTGGAGCGATAAATAATTTGAGACAGCAAAAACACGGCAGACGTTACGGCTGTTTTGTGGATGTTCACAAAACAGTTTGAGCTACTACTGCCCCTCAGCTCATCAACCGCAAAATGTTTACATATAGTTTAATCTTTACCGTGGTTATACAAATTAAGGAATTTTTATATAAATAAGAGCACGTTAAAAATAAAATGCGTGATAATCGCCGGCCGCCGCGGCCATTGTTCGCGGAGAGTAGAAAGGCCGACGACAGGTAAACGAGTAACTGCCCGATAAGTATCTCGTTTGAGACAAAGAACGTTTCAACAAAGCCGCTGTTTTTCAGTTTCATGAGCGCTAAGCTGTCTAAGGTACGACGGGGAGCGATGCCGGGAAATTGATACTAGTTATTAAATTACAGCTTCATTAGGGTTTCCTAGAAAATTATGATGTTCACTTCATTGTCCCTTATATTGTTTTAGACAAAGGATGTAGGAACAATAATCAAAGATTTTTATCGGGTGATTATTGCGATATATGTATGTGGTAGGTATTCCATTTATTGGTAAGTTTGGTCTATCATTATTTACTATGCTAAGCATTTCTTTGCTATTGTAATTAAAACTTAAGCGCTGGCTTATTGAAAAAACCTTCTATAGCTAGGACGAGTTTGTAGTATATAATGTAAGTGGTAGTAGTAATGAAGGTAAGTAGATTGGAAAGATTTCATTTTATACAATTTTAATTTTTATAAAAATTAAATATTATTGTTTAAATTATTTAAAAATGCTTTTTTATTTATTATTAATTTATTATATTGAATATTATTATTAATTCTAATCAATTTATTAAGCTTAGGTACATTTTCAAATCAAATGTATTTTATAGCAATACATTAGGGATACATTGCAAAATATATGTGTACAGTTTTTGACAAGTAATGCCGCTACTGTTCATTTGTGCACGGTTGTGGAGCAAGCATGCTGCCTCAGAATGAGCACCACCCCAACTCTTCCTGCGGGTGTCGCAAACTGCAACTAAGGAATATCCAACAGCAGCGCCTCCTGCAGAACAATTCTACCACCGAACTGTGAACCCTAACCCGCATGCCCAGCGTGAGATAAAAGCCAATAAGGCACTTATGAGGGGGATGCGTCCAGCAGTGGAGCAATACCAGTTCTTGAGGTTGAGGTTGAAGTGGAACCAGCAGTAGCCGCCGGCGCCTGTGCGCGGGCCCGGCGCCGGCTGTCAGCTGCACCGCGCCGCGCCCCGCCGCGCCCCGCCGTGCACAGGGCTCCGCGGCCGGGCCGGACAGCCGCCTGCGAGAGGTGCATACTCGTAGTTCTATAGCGCACATTATTTTAAGATTGCTCGGATTCCTGAAAACAACGCTTAATGTGTAAGTATGTGCAAAGAGTTTCCTAATGAAACATGGATGTCGGCGAATTATAACGAATTTAAACTTAAATGACGGGGCGTCAGGATTTTGGTCCACTTTTCTTCCAACCTAGTTGCTGTGTGCGTGTCCAGGGTAGATGAGGCAAATAAAAGGTGTTGTGCAGAATCACAGTGTATTTTACAGTAATTATTTTAACAGGGCACTAGTGTAACACGGACGGGGTGACAGTTTCGCGTCTGTCTGTCTCCGCCAAGCGCCGGGAATAGATAGCCTGTAATTCTGCACAACACCTTTTATTTGCCTCAACTACCCTGGACACGCACACAGCAGCAGGTTGGAAGAAAAATGGACCAAAATCCTGACGCCCCGTCATATACATAGTATGTAGTGTAAGTATTATTTTCTTTTTTTTTTGCGGGTGCCACCGTCTATTTTGTTCTTACATGTCCAGTCCATCCCAAGGTTGCCTGGAAGAGATCGCTCATAGCGATAAGGCCGCCTTTGTACTTCTTCTACTTTTAGTATATAAATAAATAAATAACGCTGGACAATCCACGCAGAAAAAAATCCACATAATGAAAGTTACAATATAACTGTTTCAAGGAAATTAACTCAATGAGTTCAAAATATTTAATTCTTGACTAAATTCTATTTGAACCACTCCATTCATCGATAAACAATTCAAATCAACAAACTGCAAAACAATAATACAAATAACAAAGTAGAAACACCTAGAACAATGAGCATCGCAGAAAGCTGCGGCAATCGAAGTTGCCGCGACTCCTCGCGAGCTCGAGGGCTGTTCGCGACTACCAGCCACTTGCAGGTCCCTGACTACCTGCTACAACTAGATAAAACAGATATAAGTACGACTAGGTACTTATCACTTGGCCTAGATAGCACGACAAGCCTTAGGCTTGGCGCAAACGCACCACCGGCCAGCGCCACCAGTGACCGTCGCGCGCTACCGCCACAATTGCAGCAGTCGCGGAAGCGCACGACAGCCACCGGTGTTCGCAAGCGACCACATTTTAAGCAATGCGTAGTACGCCTTACGTGACAGTGGCGAGAGCGGCGGCTTGCGTGGCGCGCAGCGGCGTCAACAGAGTCGCGGACACTGCTGTAGCGAGTGGACGAAACCGCCGAGTTCGTACAAAATGTAAACAATATCCGTCAAGTGCGAGTGTAACTCGCGCACCGAGGGTTTCGAACGTTAGTCAACAAGTAGGTATGAACTAAAGGTACCGGTTAGAGACTTCGCAATTGAATGAATACCTAAAAATAGTAGGTACCAACCTACATTTCAGATGGATCTCTCTGCATGCTTCGGCGATAGCGTAACGGTAAATTTTTCGACTTTTTTCAAGATATTTAAAAAAGAATGTAACTTACAGAAATTTTAAAAACTATTTTAAGGTGTACAAGATGATACCTTTCATTTAATACCCCGACTTTTTTCAAAATATTTCGAAAAGTATAAAACCTACAAAAAATTAAAATAAACTATTTTGAAAAAGACAAACTAATACCTTTCATATGATGCCCCACTTGACTTTGTAGGTCTCTTTTAAAATTCTGGTATTACAATTTTAATTATGGAAAATTGTAATTATATATTTTCATTATTTTTTTATATCTCTACAGCCGCACAAAATGTTTTATTATTTTAAATTTCAAGTTAATAGCTGCGATAGTTCTGAGATATTAAAGAGGGAAAAATGGACAGACAAAGCAAGACCATAAGGGTTTCGAAATCGATCTCAGATCTCGAATACTAAAAAACGTGTATACAGCTTGTCGCTCGCCACCGGCGGCTGTGGTCGGTGGTCCGTTTGTGCCTAGCTTATTGGCCTAGCCGTTTATCTTATTATCTTGTATGCCCAGCCGGTCAAGAACATGCACACTGTCTTGCAAATAAACATTTATTCACAAAAAAAATTATACTAGTATTTACAATTGAAACAATTGAGCTAACTGCCGACTGTTGCAAACAGTCTACAGATAGCTCAACTGATCCATATCAAATAATAATAATAATACTTGCAAATAATAGTTTTCGCATTACTGCTTATTACTTCCTGCATGGGGGCCATGCCCCCCCCTCCCCCCCAAAGACACAGGAATTCCATACTTTCGACTCATTATTTCGATTCAATTCAGGTGCAGTTTTACACGGCATATCTATTCATCAGTAGGTCAGTTAGGTATATTAGGAAACAGAAATAATTATATTCTTTAGGTACCTACAACCTTAGTTTACAACAGGTGAATTTCTACTTCTCAGTACAACCACGTCCACTAGGGACTTTGAAATGAACATAATTCCTTAAAAATGCAAATTTTTACATTCTTGGGATGTATTTCTAAAAACGCTGAACACGTAATTTTCCATCAAGCAATAGGCTAAATACCTACCAATTTTCATTGCTTTAACTACAAAACTAAGTAACGGAATTCCTATACCTCAAGGGATAAATTTACAAAAATACTGAATCACGTCTTATTTATTTACTGACCGAAAAGCTAAATACTTATACCTAGGTATCTAATTTTATGAATTTAACTGGAAGTTAAATCGAAAAGTTAAGCCAAAAATTGCCGAATCTCTTTAAGAACTAAACTAGAAACCATTTTCTATCCCCTTAGAGCAGCCATTCTCAAAGAGTGCTCCGCGGAGCCCCGGGGCACCGCGACAATACTGATCATAATTAAAAAAAAAATATGGTTTAGTACCAAAACAAGGTTGCAGAGAAAATTTTACATAATACGATATATTATGATAAATGACAGTCAGTAATCATATTAATTTTAAGTACATCTTTGTAATTCGAACTGCGAGGCGCATAGTGGTCCACGGAACAACCCTGCTTGTCTACAACCTAGTAATTGTTTTGCTCCTAGACAGCGAAAGGACACATGCCCAGTGCGAGCGCGCCGATATTCCTGTGTAGGTCAAACTAGATATAAATAATTTTTAGAAATTTCAAAATTTGCTCCGCTCGCTCCGCTCGCCGTTTTTATGTCATCCTTGTTTTCTTTTCTCACAAATATTGCGATCGTCGCTACACAATTTTGAAAATTTCGAGGCTCGCTCCGCTCGCCTATTTTATATGTCTAGACGTTTCTTTCACAAATGTCCATTTCACAAATCGGCGATAAGGTCTTTTCAATTTTTGAGGCTCGCTTCGCTCGCCGCGGCGTTTTTATATCGTTGTTTCTACTTTTTCTCTCATAAATTTCGCTATCGTCACTAAAACAAATTTGAAAATTATGAGGCTCGCTCCGCTTATTTTATAGGTATGTCTATGTACAGTCTTTCCTTTCACATATGTCCCAATTGGCACGAAAAGTCTTTTAAATTTTAGAGGCTCGATCCGCTCGCCGCGCTGTTTTTATATCGTCTTTTCTTCCTTTTCACTCACAAATTGCCAGAAATTCGCAATAAATTCTTAAAAATATCAAGGCTTCTTCTACTCACCGTTTTTATATCGTCTTTACTTTCGCAAATTTCCCAATCGTCGCTGTCTTTAAAATTTTCAAGGCTCGCTCTGTTCGCCGTTTTTGTATCGTCTTTTCTTCTTTTTCTCTCACAAATTTCCTAATCGTCCCTAAAATCTTTTAAAATTTCGAGGCCCGCTCCGCTGGCCTATTTTATATCTTTTGCCTTTTCTTTACTAATTTTCCAATGTTCGCTAAAAAGTCCTTAAAATTTTCGAGGCGCGCTCTGCTCTCCTTTTTTTTTTCATTTAGACAACGAACTTAGTTCGTTCATTTAGATGAAAAAGGATTCCGTCTAATATTTCGATGTCCAAAAGGGTTGTGTCGATAACAGAGTTTGAGAACCGCTACTTAGAGAATTATTTTTTTCGACGCCGCCGCTCCGCCTCCTGCACCGCCCGCGCGTGACTTTGTGATTTGTTTTTTAAAATTGCTTATAAAAACGTTATTTTTTTGTTACCTTGTGATTTTAACCCTTTACGAACTTTGTCAAAATGCCCCCCCCCCCCCCCCCCACAATGAAATCCTGGATCCGCCCCTGAGTTAATCTGGAAGACCTTGATTGGAAGAGTCCAAAAAGCGATAACATACAGAGAATGAGGTCAGTTGATAAAATAATGCAGCGATGAACTCAAAGTACTAATTATTTAAAACATTTCATATCACGCCGGAAACAATGTTGCACATATCTGAGACGCGATCCAGTGTCTCCGCTGACTCGCCGCCTCCGAGCGTTCAAGGAGAAATAACGAAACGTCAAAAAGAAGCGTCGGAATAATTTGAATCGCATGATTGGACGGCGGGGGCACCTGCGACTTATCAAATTGACAGTTATTATCCCTTCTTTTGAAACAACTTGCGAGTTCCACTGAGTCATTCCAAGGTCCATGTCCGACGGCCTGAGCCGCGCTGAGCTAGGATATTTGAAAGTTTTTAATGCCAACATGGTGGCAATCAAGCTTGCGGTCCGGCTGGTGGAAAGCGGTTGCCGCAGCCTCTGGACGCCTGCGACGTAAGCAACACTACACGCGCGTTATCGACCCTTTAAATGGCTTGGAAAGACCCTTTTGAAAAACGGAAGATAAAACCATTGATAATACTAGATAATTATTTTATTTCATCGCCAAATAAAACAGGTTGTAGGTACCTTATGGCAACAGAATTGGCGGCCATATCGCTCAAGAAGTTAATCCCCAAATGTTTCTTTTAGACTCATTTATAAAGGGGACTTTAAGTCATTGGTGACTATGTCAGTGCCGTATTTCTACAAACTACCTACTACTTAAAACTAAAATAAATCTAAAACATCTTTATTCATAAAGAAAATTACAATAAAATAATAGAAAGAAAATTAGAACTAGTATTTACAATTGAAACAATTGAGCTCACTGCAAATTGTTGCAAACAATCTACAGGTAGCTCAACTGATCTATATCAATACCAGTTGAAAGCGTCCCCAAGTCGTTGGCTGCATTGCCCCGCTGCATGGTAATGCTGATGCGCTGTGCCAGATACTCACCAGCTCTCGGGTCACGATTCACTTCGACCAGACGCTCAGATATTGTTTTAAAAACCCGAAGAACCTCGCTACTCCACGGACCTAGGGTCTTGACTCCAAGGGGAGCAAATGTGTTGGCTCTGTCGAGACCTGCATATATGCGCCTCTGCAGATCTTCGGCCAATTAATGTCATAACGTCGGGCCTCTTACCATCTTATCTAAAACTAAACAAAATAATTTAATTTCAGGGTGACCACAACAGCAATGTGACACTGTTTTTTGACTGTTCGTAATAAAATTACACTTAAAAGTCAAATATAAGCTTGTATTGTCCTGTTTGGCACGTTTCCTGATTTCTCTCATTCTCTAATGTTTACCTAGTCATATTACCGAGAACACCCCTACCCCGCGCTAGAGTCTAGCACACAATAGAGCAGTAATTACGTGTTGATTGAGAGCTTATTTATTTAGCGGCAACTTGTATTGTTGCGCTGCGAAGTTGAATCTGTGACTCAAAGTTCAGTTGTTTGAATAGCAGTAACCCTTTAAGTTCTGAAATGAGCAAACTTGAAACAGAAACATGCAAAGTAACCTCACGAACAGCGCGACTCCCGGCGCAGATCCACGGAACGTTGCGAGCTACCCTCAATTATAAATGAGCCGGCCTGAAACTGCGGGCACATAGCCTGGTGCACTGATCCGAGGCTTTCTGGCAGTCCACATGAGGTAGAGCAAATCGTAGAGCAGGTGTTTGTGAAGCCTATTTTAGTTAGGAAAACGCGTGTTTTATTTATATAATTTTCTTTAGATATTGCTTATAGTTGAGAGCGGTTTTAATTAAGAAGGGTACTGTTTTGCGTTACCCATTTCTGAGACCCAACTTCTTTATGTCTTAACGATAGAAATTAATCATCCTAAAAGCAGAGAACCGAGAATTAGATGCGCTCTAGACTTACAAAGTAAAACTTTCCAAACCACGGAACCAGACCATATGCCGATAACTTTAACTTCGCGCCTGTACTGACACTTACTTTTCCACTTTTAAAACGGAGTAACTTACTAAAACATCCGACAAAAATAGCCTTTATCTCTTTGTTATAAAGTTTGTTGTCGGTTGCGACTCTAAGGAGGCGAGTTCTGAAGATCTGACGCGATCCTCTGAATTAGACATGTGTTAAAAGCTTAATGCACTTAGTAGTAAAGTATCCGCCTCTGTAACGAGCCGCCGCCGCGCCGCCGCCGCGCCGCTACGTGCTAGTTCGATTTGCATCTTCCATCGGGTTTGCGCATCATCCGATGTGATCAAATCATGGGCTTTACCTACCTAGTAAAATATCTTATTTCGATAGAATTATGGAATCTCCAACCTTACAATGCAACCTAACATTTCGGGAATACGAAATCAAACCTGTTTCATTTCATTATTGAATATCTTTTGAAACCTTATTGTGTACCACAATATAAACTTTTTATATTTTATTATACTTATATTAATAGAAATATTATTAACCATGAAATACATTTTTTATAGCTTATTAATAATGAAACTGATTTGTCCAACCATTTGAATTTAGGCGGGAAAAAAGTAGGAAATCGGGTCGGTTCCATTTTATGATTGAATATAAATGACAATTACAATATCTTGCACGTGCGTTGGCAGCGGTTGGCAGCGGTTGGCAGCGGTCGGCTGGCAATAAACAGATTCCATCGTGTGGTTGGATCGAGCCGTCAAAAGCTGCATGACATTCGCGCGATAAAAGAGAATAATTCCCAACGTAATAAGTCCGTCTGCTGCACCACTAAAAATTAAATAATGTCTATTTCCCTCGAGCAAAATGCAGCTAAGCAGATTCGCAGCGCATTTCAAAAACTAATTATATTTATGGCATGGTAAAGTGTTGTTTGTACCGCGCTAGAGTCGGTCGAGAGCGGATCTGCGCCACGTGTCCGCGGTCGCTTTATGCGCCTTTTGATGTATATGTTTCACGGCTGGCCGACCTCACTTTTCTAGCGTCGCTTCCCGCTTTTCATAATTATTCAGGGCTTCTCGTTATAATTTATGTTAGGGATGCCAGCCAGCGGGAACCAGCGGGAACCAGCGATACACGCGAGTGATGTAACTTGGTGTGTACAATAAAATATTATTATCTAATCAGCTGTAGCTGCTTGTACCATCTTCTAAAAACATATAAAAAAGGCTCTACCCTAAATTAACAGTGGGTGTGGGAGTGGGGACCGGTCTTAAGTAATTCATTGGGTTCCGGACAAACGTGTTCTTTTTTTGGTATCCAGGGTCCAAATAAAAAAATAAAAGAATTATGACCTGACGCCTTCACTGACGTGTTTGTGATGGTGGGAAGAACCTGCAGTTCATCCAGCTGTAGCTGGTAGTAGTACTGGTAGCTGCAGCCTCTTCTGGTTCCTCTTCTGTTACAATGTTTCGTATTGGCAGATTATACGATAAAAACCATACTCAGTTCTATGAAAAGTTCAAAGTTAAAACAGTTATCTGGGCAGCGTATCGCCAGGTATCGATATACCGCAGGTGGGCCGCGGGACGGCACTAGCTTACTAATTAGACGCCCCGCGCCCCCGCGCCCACATTACATACTAATTACACGTACACAGGGGCGTATTGCACTACCTGTGTAGCTGATACAGTACACCTCATGTGGATATTGGTACCAGATACAGTTTCACAGATTTTAGGGCCAACCTGGATGAGATATGCCGGACCCCGTAGGAAGAGGCACAACAATTAAAAGACCTCAGCGGTGGGGGAAGCCGGGTTTGGGACTATCATTATAAATTAAAGAACCCACCTGATGTCGCTGTAATCATGCAATTTTCTATCCCCGATTCCATGTCTTTTACTTGTATATACGACAAGACAGCAACTTTCTCCTTGATCTGACTCATGTAGCAAATTCTTGGTCTTCCCCTTCCTCCGCTTCCTCCTACGATGCTACTTATGAAGTTGCCATGTTGTTTAAGATGTCCTCCCTCTTTTGTTTTGAATGGTGCTCGTCAAAAACCTTTCCCCTTCAACTCTTTCCAACACCTCTCTCCTTCTTAGTAACCTTCTCCGTCCAGCTAATCCTTTCCACCCTCCTCCAGCACCGCCTCAATCCTCTCTCTATTCCGCTGCGGTGGGCTTGTGAATGATTATAATAAAGTTTTGAAACATTGTCCAATAGAAAAAAAACATTACCTTCTGGTTTCTACCTTTTCACCTGTAAATAGCGGAGCCCTCGCTCTCCTGATGGCAATATCTATCTACTGACCTATCCAGGTCAATAGATACCTACTACCATCCGGTAGATCTGATGAGAATTGACCGGACGTTCTCCTGAGCACTGTGGCACACGCTCAGCTGCAAATATTGTGATTATCTGAAGTTAGCCGTGGTTTACGAATATTTGGTCAGTTCGCCGGGTTCGGATATTTGGTTTACTTATTCGGGAGGGAGTTTTATTGTAATGTCGTGATCACGGTTTCACCTGGCTGGTGGAATTCAGAGCTGTCCAGGTTTAGTAGACACTAATGAGTACTTGATAGAGCTCTTAGTTTAAAAGCTCCTTCAAGAAAGTACTTCCGGCGTGTGGATCTTTGCTGTATGTATGTTTGAGTGTAGTATTTTAAAAGAAAATCAAACTGTAAATTTTTTTAGGTCGTTTTTGACAAAAGTTTTTAAGATTTCACTTTAATTTAAAATGACAACACCTGATTATTTATATTTTTTTAGGGTTCCGTACCTCAATAGGAAAAAAGGAACCCTTATAGGATCACTTAAGATCCTTTAAGGGTTCCTTTTTTTCTTTTGAGAAAAAGACCAAAATCTATAGGCACTTCCCGTTGACCTAAAATCATGATAATTCGGCAAGACACAAGGTCTTACGGAACCCTTAGTGCGCGAGTCCGACACGCACTTGACGTTTTATTTTAGGAAAATATCACACTAAAGCTTTTCTTATTCAAGCACAGGAAGTTCAAGGGTCTAGTAAAGACCCTTGGAAATAAGTTCCCTTACACAATGGCGGCGCCAGCCCTCATCTCGCATTCATGGTGTCTTAAGAGATGCAAATGCCTTCCTTATGGCGCCGGCCGGGCCCCGGCTCGCCCTCTAATCCGATAATTCATTGTGTGCGCCGCGCGACCGATCTACAACACTTGACACAATAGATGTAGGTAGGTACAGGTACCTACGAGTACTACATCTGGCTCCGACAGGTCGAGCACTTTGCCAAGTTCCAATACAGTAGATAGAACGAATGTAGAAGGCGAAAGTTTCATACATCCTCGAAACAAAACTAATCTTTAAATCAGTATGTCCCTCGTGGCCGACCGTTCGGCCACCGTGCCACAGAGGCCGTCAACATTATTAGAAAGCGGTATCACCAAATTCAACAATAACAAAAGTAACAAAGCCGAACGCTACCCGGCTTAGCGGATTATAAAGGGTGCTACAATACGCGTATAATTACGTTGTAAAGTGGAACACCCTTTATCCTTGTGCAAACGTTAGATAAGCGAGAGTTATCGCCGCGCTTCTATTTAATTTAAGTTTCTAGTTTGTTTGGTCAGTGGTTATTGAACATTTATGAATCAGCCATTTCGGTATCCTTTGGCGTAGTACGAGTAACCCTACACAAGACGCGAGTTCATGATCGCTCTTCAGGCACAAAGTTTCATTTTTTCTCTGAAATAAAAATAATGTGTCTCGGTTACCATAGAGAGCGCCTCCGCGTGAATGTAAGCATCATTTGAGGAGCAGGAAGATTATTACGAAAAGTGGAATAATCTCGAAGCACTTGTTTAGTAAAACACGCCGCCAGGGAGGTGGGAAGTCAGCGGAGGGAGCGAACTAATACTAAGTAAGTAGCTCTTTGCTTCTCAATGGCGACTTCAAGCCGATAATGAAATCACCACTGCAATGCAATCATTACTTCCTTGGCAATCATTACTGATTAGCCCAGTATCGCCCACTGTTGTGTTTAAAATGTTTCTTTCTGTTTCGATTCCGACGACCTCCGTGGCGCGGCGGGCGAAGGTCGGCAGGAGGTTGCGGCTTTGTTTTCCGCCTTGAGACAAATTTTTGTACGATCAGTAGATATTTTTCCGGGTGTTCTGGGTGTTTACTATTTTAAATAAAAATATCTATCTAGTAGTCTAGTAGTCTCTAGTCTGTAGTGTATTGTAATAAGTATATATTAGTTATCTAGTGCAGTAAGGTGACTTCTATCCCATGAGAACTGATTTGTGGGATAAAAAGTAAGCCTATGTTTTATTGCAGGTCTAGAATTATCTGTGTGCAAATTTGAGCCCGATCCGTTCAGTAGTTTTGGTGTAAAGAAGTAACAAACATCCATACATCCATCCAAACTTTATGAGTGTGATTATTTATTTATTTTGGCAACCTCTTCCGTCCTGTGTCCCCGCTTCCAAGATCACTCTGCGACTTATAAATCAGGGCCACTCAGGTCAGAGTTCGTTTTCCATTAATTCAGAAACACAATACAAACAGGACTGCTGCTTGCGAATTCCGCTTTAAAATGTTCCCTTGTCCCACGCAGGTGAAGTCCCCTGATGCGTAGGTATTCTTGGAGATGACAATGTAATTTACATAAGCCGCTGAGACATGTCGGTTGCTAACGAACGGCGCGCCGTAATTTCGCGAACTCAAGTCTGTGAGTGTGAGGTGCTTCGTAATAAGACCCCAATGCAAGTGGAAATGTATAATTTTCTAGTCAGATTCTAGCATGATTAAAATGAAGTTATGGGTTTTGACGAATTGCAAGAATGCATTTTACACCAAGGCGAGAAAGTGATCAATTCCTACCGAGTGTGTCGTTTTGGCCTTAAAACACACGAGGTAGGAATCGCACTTTCTGCCGAGTGATAAATAGTGCTTTATACTACACCTTCGAGGAAAATAAAAAGCAAAATTAATTATTAATTGAAATATATATATTAAAATTATTACAGTTATTGAAACTCAAAGAAGAACTTACCGCGCCCAATGATGTTGGTAAAACCTCATTGACCGCGCCAGCCTTTGGGTTCTTTTTTAAAATATTGTTCGGAAATCGGATGAGGCCTAATGGACTTGGAGTAAAAACTTTTTGTCGTTTTACCGAACGAAAATAACCATAGCTAACGACCGATCTTTTAGGAAATTAAAAAAAAATTACACGTTAGAAATGGATTTCCATACACTTTTTCCTCCCGCTAAAACACGTGAGAAATGAAATTCCATAGAGTTTTTCCTCCCGGTTTCCTATAGGCCTGCAAAGACATACTTTCTATTCTATAAATGGAAAAGGAATAGGCAACTTTCCGAGCAGGTGTAGTATAAAAGTTATTTCTCATGCGTTTAACGGGTACGAAAAGTCTATGGAAATCCATTTCTAACGTGTGATTTTTTTTAATTTTCTGAAATATCAGCCAGTACCTATGGTTATTTTCATAATAGGTCAAACGACAAAAAGTTGTTACTTATAATATACTTATAATAGGGCTCCAGTTGACCGGAACTATGAATAAGAAGTGAAACGAGTATGACATTTGTTCGCTTATGGCCAACTTAGCAAACCGTCCACTATTTTTCACGACTTCGTAATCGGTAAACTTCGCAATCAGTCAACTTCTTGATCGGTCAACTTGGCAACTAGTCATCATCGCAATCGGTCCTCTGAGCGTTCGGTCAAAAATAAAGATAGCAACATTTTCTTTTAAGTCGAACATCATTACCTCTTTCGTCATTTTACTATAGTACTGGCCACTATTCGTACTGGCCACAGTGGCCACTTTATATTAGATGTATATTTACCTACTCTTTGCAGTTTATATAACTGATTATGACGAGTGACTGAGTGGACGGTTCGCGAAGTTGGCCATAAGCGAACAAATTAATGGAGTATGACACTTCTTAACACTGACGCTGGCCGAGTCGTAGCTAAAAGTCGTGTAAGTAAATAAGGAATGGGATTGAAGATGACAACAAGACCCCGGTAGACATCACAATATGAGAGAAATTGTGATTAAATGTGAACTTAATTAGTCGGCAGGTATGGCAATCGCGAACGAAGTCGCGGGTAGGTACAGCTAGTTAATAATATACCTTTATGGTTCTTTGTCGTTTTTTAGATCATGAATTCCATCCCGAAATATAATTGACCATTAAACTTTTTTCTTATCAGAAATGCCGGTGAAGACAAATCGCCGGAACTTGCGAAATTCCCGATGGAACCCCATCACTCCTGAGCACCTGATCTGGCCAATATGGCCGCTCTAATGAAACGCTTAACGGATTTACTTCTGTCGCCGTTGATTGATGTCGAGTTTTTCTCAACTCTGATGAGTTTTCTTTGATGAATTTGAATAATTTGCAACTGGCAAAATGAATGATTACTAGCTTCATTTTATCCTAAGTTTCAAAAACACTGCGTGACTAGCTGCCAGTCAAGCCACTCAAATAGAGCATAAAGAATAGTTTTCACCATCGCCATCAAGTGTTGGTCTATGGCAGAGTTGGGATCGGGGAGTCTACGATGGGTGCCGAGTGCACTCATTAATAATGTGAACTTCTTACTTTTAGTAGAATGATATCATTAAAAAGTAAAAGATATAGGTACTACCTACCTACTTCAGACCCATAAGCCTAGTCACTTTCAGCTAATACGGGGCACGTACAAAGCACTTTGTATTTACTTTGTCGCGAGCAGCCGGAAGCGCCGGAACGGGCCGGATCCGGGCCGGCGGCCGCACACACGGTGCACTTATATATAATGATAGTTCTGGTCCGGATTACCCGGCCGGGTAATCCGGACCAGAACTATCATGAAACTTGTACTGAAGATTTATTTCTTCTGTTTCGGACCGATGACATTGCGTGACAATTACCTACTCCACTTCAAGTTTAACGTGAAGGTTAAATAACCCATTACATCTAACAACCATAATTTCGCACAAATCGTAATGATAATAGAATAATAATGTAGTAGAGTTGAGTAGGTATTCACGGACGCGCCACTAGCGGAGTAGCGGACAAGCGGAGTAGCGGACAAGCGGAGTAGCGGAGTAGCGGCCGCGCCCGGAAGCGCTCCCCAGCGCGCCGTGCTAATTTCCAACAAGACATTTCCCGTTATCTCCTGCGATGTTTTCATTAAAGCCCCTTAACTGTTAAGGAGGGGTCTACAATTGCTTAAATTTTATAAGTATTAAGCAATAAAATTAAATTTACGATCCCAGCAGCAGCGTGCCGCTTAAAAAGATAACCTCGGGACGAGTTAGGCGTTATTTATCACCAACTTTACACTTTCTATTCATAATGTTGAGGCTAAATTTATATTTTCATTGCTTATTAAAATTTTATTTTGCGGTGAGTTTTTAATTAAAAGTCACTTGGGATCTTGCGATGCGATAATTACTGTAGTTTTGCTCGACAGCTCTGTAATTAGTATGGGCTAAGATGGAACTTCCATTCTGTCAAAGAAAAGTGGCCTGTGTGTCCCATTGTCAGAATAGCAAGACTTTTAAATCCTTAGAATTATCAAAATTTTACATCTTGATTCAGATGTAACAGAAAATACAATTTGATTCTAAATTTAATTACTGACTAGGGCTTCACGTGGGATTGAAATCAAGGTCTCTATATTTATCGTAGATATCTTTCCACAACCGGTACGTATCGGGGTTGGGCATCGGGCCCATCGCCAGCTCGTCTCTGATGTACAGCACGTTGAACTGCTCCCTGGTGCTGGGCACCCACCGGACGGGCGGCTCTTGGAGGAACGCTGGTGTTGGATCCCTGCAACACAAAGAAAATGCACGATCTCTTAATGATGTGCACGATGAGCTACGAGTTAATTAGGTAGCACGTGCAGCGATAAACGACCATAAGTAGATGCATGATTTATCGTATGTAATTAAATTTAATCTTGCTATAAATACTACCTATTACTATTTTATGTATTTAAATTATCATGGTATTTTCACATTCTTTCAAGGAAAGACAGTACTGTAGTACTAAAAAGAAACTCAATACTTAAAGTACGGAGGCAACAAAACCTTCTTACCCATATTTAGCGAAGTTAGTCCACAACTTCGTGATATTTTCTATAAATAGTCGATCCCTCTCGTTGATGGTGAAGGGCCACAGCTTCGCAGAGAACAGATAGAGCAGTTCGTCTCCGTGGCAGGCGCCGGGCTCGCCGCGGTTGCCCGTCAGGTACTTGACGAAGTTGCGGCTGCCGTCGTAGTCGAACTGGTAGTTGTACACGGGTGCGGAGTTGCGCTGCAGCAGCAGGGACGACTCGAACAGCGCCGGCTTCTCGAAGTACAGGTCGGTCATCATCTCCGAGATGTTCATCAGGTGACTCAAACTTATCGGTTCACCGTTGTAATATCTTTTCCTCACTCTTTGGTTGATCGCTTCCCCTTCTGCGTCCGTTGGAAACTTCAAATCAGATGCAAAAACGTATTTGTCTTTAACATGGTTCAAATAATCTTCTTGGTTCACTCTTATCAGGAATAGACCTTCTCTACTCGTGGACCCGTATATCACCGGAATGTTCTTAGGTTTCTTAGAGATTAAATTATAAGGTAAATCGTTTATCACAGATTCTTCTCCTTCGAAAGGCTTCTCCACACATGGCAGGTGAATTAATTCAGTATCCATGTACTTGTCGAGCGGTTTCTTGGGTCTCGCGCTCACTAAGTCTTTGTAGGGTACTTTTGTGAATATATCGTAGAGTTGTTCGGGGTCGGTGGTGTCGTAGCCCATCTCTTTAGCGATGAGACTGGCCGTCCACACCGGGTTGCGGTCGATCGCCCAGCTGGCGATGGCTGAGCCACTTTGTACTATCGCTCGTTCGTACAAGCCTTCGGTAGCTTCGCTGGCTAATAGTAACGACGCGGACGTTCCCCCGGCACTTTGTCCGAACAGCGTGATGTTGTCGGGGTCACCGCCGAATGCCGCTATGTTTCTCTTGACCCAGCGCAGCGCCGCGACCTGGTCCTTGAGGCCGGCATTGCCCGGCGCGCCCGGGAGCCCGAGGCACGTGAACCCGAGCACGCCGAGCCGGTAGTTGAACGTCACCAGCAGCACTCCCTGCCGCACGAGGAACTCCGGTCCATACATGAGTTTCCCTCCGTCTCCGAGGTAGAAGGCCCCGCCGTGGACATACACCATGACGGGAGTGGGGCGGGCGGCCGCGGCCGGCACGTACACGTTCACTCGCAGACAGTCCTCGACTCCGGTGACCGTGCCCAGGGGCGTTGGCGACGGGCAGGCGAAGGGTTTCGTAGCCCGGTACACGCCTTCCCACGAGGGCGCTGGGAGGGGAGCCTGGAACCAGGATATATGCTATTACTTACAGATAAAGGTTCAATTTGTAAGAATTACCTATAGTGGGGTTTTATTTTTTCGAAGGTGGGCAGATAGTTGCACGGGTAGATAATAATTATATTTACGGGAATGCAACAAGTAAGAAATAATTATGTACCTATCTACATTTATTTATGAACCAATTTTGCAAACATCATCTCATTAGTATAATTAAGTAATTAAATAAGTAAACTACTTAGGTAGACTACTTATTTTATGGTGGGCAAAGATTAAAACTATGAATATATGCGTCTATCGTGGAGAGCTGCGAGCCTGGTTAAATATATGCGTCTATCGTGGAGAGCTGCGAGCCTGGTTAAATCTTAACAAAACTAACCTTGAACCTAGTTTCACTCGTAGTAGTAGCGTAGGGTATCCCGATGTATTCCAAAATAGACCCATCAGCACTCACAATACCACTTAAAATTCCTTGTTCGATCTTTACTTCTGGAGCTGGCTGGTCCACGAGATTCGTTGCAAACAATGTGAATAGAACTAATTTCTTTTCGAATTTCATTTTGATCCTTATTTTGGTGTGAGTTAAGTTGAAACTCGCGATTGCCCCGGTGTCCTGGCATTGACCTTGATACGCGTCCGTTGCGTGAGCGCCGCGGCCTCCGACTGACGCGGCTGATAATCAATACGACCGAAGTACCTAGTGAGATAGAAAGAGATAGCGACAATCACAAACATTGTTTTTCCGAAAACCTCAACAGGTTTGCGTTTTTGTGACATAATAGTTAGTATCAAAGTTCAAAATTAGTCAGTCAAGATGCCCTTGGAATTAGCTACATTTTATAATCTATATCTAGCTAAATTGTTATACCTACCTACCAATTCTCTCGGCTATGCGATAAAACACGGTAATACCTCGACTGACGTATTATCTTTACTTAAGTATATGTTTCGGGTAAAAACAAAATGAATTTTTAGGTGATGTTACTTTATCAATTAGTACCTACTTTTCTTGTGTTTAAAGTCACACATTAAAAATAGTGTAGAAACACTAATACATTCACGTGCAAAAAAACGTAAATGATCATAACAAGCTATTTGTCTCAAGTAGTGCTCGAGTGCACGCCCTAATTAAAACAGGTCCAGGCCGTTAGTATTCCGGCGGCGCGCGTCATTATAACGGCATTACTCGTACTATGTATAATTCGCGCGAACGATGCGCCCCGCCCCGCGCCGCCCCGCCGCCGCCGCGTTTAAAATGCGTCTCGTCTCGTCACGCCGCGCCTGAAGGGTTAACATTCAGCGGGACAGCCTCCGGGTAATTTATTCAAATAAATTTTGGACATGCGACGCGATGGGAAAATTGCCCGGTTAGCGCGCTTGCCCACTGGTGGTGGGGTCAGAAACAACGATGCAGAGTTGTTAAAGAAGAAATACTCAGCGGGTCTCTAGATCATTTGCTGGGCAGCAGACAATTCGTTGATTTCCCTCCAATGTGCCCAAAAATATTTCACTTTATGATGATGGTGAGTTTAGTAGCGTCATGCATGTTTTTTTAGCAGAATATAACTTCCCCAAGTTAGAGTAGAGCACGGTGCACGGTAGCGCTCGTGTTGGATAGTGTAGCTACTAGGAACCAGTTCTACTGAACGTCAGGTCCCGAGTGTAAATACCTCTTTATACAGAAAGCTTAACGTTTTCGTGTTTTGAAAATGGTCTCACTGGTCATTAGGTAGGTCATTTCATAATGTAAGGCTGAGAACACACGAGCCCCTCGCCCCCGACCACTTGAGTGAGCTGTTAGCTCTGCCCCCTGCCTCATGCTATGGCTGACCCTGTATTACCTACTTACTAAATTATTTTCTTAGACCTGAGAAAACCAAACTCTTTATATAATGAAAAAAAAATATTTTTCGTTTAAGACTTAGTTCAAAATAAATTCGGGATTCGATTTTCCTAAAATATGCTAACTGAAATGCTGCTGGCTCAAATGGAGCTGTATCTTAGCATCATGAGTCATCAATCATCATGCTCTTGCCGAATAGATCATAATGTCCGAGTATACGAGTCAGGTTCAGTACAATCGTTCCAATACGTAACTATGTTCCTTCTAAAAGTCAATTTCCATCGAGGTAGTAGAAGGCCACCTAACTACGTAATAGAGACTGTAATTTGCATCTGAGACGCGGACGCGGTCTATTACGAACACTCGAAAAGTAATCTCTCGAGTGCTAAGTACTTCTACTTCCGACTACCAACAAGTCGGGGGCTCTACTCGCCAACAACTTAACACTTACCTACCTAGTGATTAAAAATATAAAGGATACCTTCTAGAATTCTTTGGGCGAAGGTCCGCCTGCGACGCAGGAGGTTGCGGGTTCGATTCCCGCTTCGGAGAAATGTTTGTACGATCTGCAGATATTTGTTCCACGTACAAAATAAAGAGATACGTCTTTAGAGTTTTTTTAAATTCTGACCCTAAAAAAGTGGTGGGATAATTAACAAAAGAGGGGTTTATAGAAGGAAAATGTATTATGTCCAAAAAATACTTTTTTAACTGAGTTAGCCTTTGCTCTAAACTAAACGCTTTCGGCTGTTGAATAATAGGAATTTTTAATGTAGGATCATTGTTAACTCAGAATCAAACCCTTAATTTTAGTTCAAATAATTTCTGCTGTTATTTTAATTTAATTTAGTATAACTTGTTACGCAAATACATAAATGTTGGTTGTATTAATGGTACGAGCGAGGTCTCCTAACACAATCAAATACATAAATGTTGGTTGTATTAATGGTACGAGCGAGGTCTCCTAACACAATCAAATACATAAATGTTGGTTGTATTAATGGTACGAGCGAGGTCTCCTAACACAATCAATTCGCTTATTTTGCTTAAAGAGTGACTCTAGGCTAGAACCTGTATGTATAGTTTTTAACTTATTGCAGTAAAAATTTTTTTATTTTATTGTTTCTAATAGATCCATCAGACACGAAAGTTGTGTAAAGAAGTCGTGCTAGTAAATAGGTGAACTGATGAATACACTAACTGACGACTAGCAACGAGCAGTGCAGTTACTTGTCAACAGTTTACCTACTACTACACCACACGAGGGACGCGTGCTCGTCGAGCACACGTCCCCGACTTTACTTAGGTTTAAGTAAGATCAGCGGAGGTCAGCGGCGACCTCAGCGCCTTGGCCTCGGGCCTCGGGCCTCGGGCCTCGGGCGGCCGCCGGAATATTAAAATCAGGTTTAAGAACATTTCAATAAAATTTATTGTTTTCATAGTCGATTATAAATAAATAATGCTGGACAGTAAACAAAGCATCATCTAGCCCCAAGCTAAACAGAGCTTGCGTTATGAGTAGAGTAGGTACTGGATGACTGATTGATGAGTCGCGCGTTGCGCCTGCGCCACATCAGTCGTCGATCATTTTTAAAACTTAAATTCTTTAAACTACACATTTAGTTTGGCTTCGTAATAATTAGGTAGCACTCTAATGTAGCCTTTGCAAAAGCTCGATTATGAAAAGGCAAATAATTTTCGACTTCGACTTAGCATCAAACCATATTTGGACACTTTAGTCCCGTGATGCTGAAAAAACTACAATGCGTGTGAAAAAGACGAAATTTCCATCGGGGAAAAGTAATTGTACTAGGTAGTTCTGTTACAAAATGAGCATTGCCAGTGGGAACGGAGCGAGTGCGAATCAGCACCATTTATAAATGAGTGAAGCTGGAATGATCTATCAACGTCTGCGCGAGATAAAATGACGTCACAACTAGATTTATCGTTCTCCACGCGTTTGAGCTTTTTGCCACCTTGATATACTGTGTGTCATCATAACTGGGCCCTAAGTGTTTTGTGACATCTCTTATGGTGGCTACTTTTGGTTGCTTATTACAATTTTGCTACTTACATTCTTTTAACGCAAGGTTAACCGCAGCCTTAATGTTTACTTTGGCTTATTCCCATCAATGCGTAATCCATTGTATTGTCAGAGAATACACCAGGTAATAAATAATCGATATTGTCCTCTGAGCCTAACACTTCATTTTATATTGATCGTTGAACCAGGGTTCCTACAAATAATGCCAAAAATGCAGTCACATTTTCAAAATAACACCTCGATGGCTGGAAAAACAAAGCTTCCATAATATGCGCTTTGTCGTTCGAATTCCGCAGGTTTAATTGTAGGAATATTACCACTTGGCGCCGCCGGCGAGAGCGCGACAGCGGGGCGGCGGGGCGGCGGGGCGGCGGGGCGGCGGGGCGGCGGGGCGGCGGGGCTGGCGCACACGCGCTGCTGGCCTCCACCTACTGCAGGAGAGATCGTAAGTATTCTACACACTCTACCTATGCAGTCCGCATTTACTTTTTTCTCAAGGCACCGTACCCTTTTCAATTATAGGTAATGTTATGCAACGAATTTAGTAGAGTCATAAAGTAATCAACATATTTATGGATCATTCTACATTTACCGAGACAAAAGAAAATTTGAACCACATAGCCACGTTAAAAGAATAACAAGTCTCTTAAAAATCAGTGGCAGTTGTCCGCGCGCCTGCACCCGCCCAACGGCGGAATGAAACAAATTTGGGGCACTTGAAAAACAGCAAGCATGCGCGTGTTAAAGTAGCGTACCTAGCGGGCCGAGCGACGCAGCGACGTACCGCCGATTTCATTCTGTCGCATTTTCAACAATTACGAATAGGTACTTTCAAGCGAAATTAGATTACACTGAATCTACGTTACTAAGATCTGATTCAGAAAAAGTTTTATCGGACACACTTACCTTCCGATTTGTGTTACACCAATCTACACTAATGTCAACAGATTAAGTTAAAATGTGTAATGCTACAAACAAACAACAAAGCTATATTAGTATAATTCAAAGCTTTACACTATTTATTATACACTTGGAGAGCAACAGGAGATAATTCTAGCAGATAATCTCCTGTAGAAACCTACAATGTACAGAGATATACATGGGTATCCCTGTGTTGTGGACACAGCAGCATCTTCAAACAATGGCCGGTCTATAACTCCCGTAGCTGCACAATTTACCAACGGCCTCAGAGACGAGTGGGTCACCGCGGGGCAGAGTGCGAACAATGCAAACAAACAGAAATGTGTTCATATTCATGGAAAAGCAGTTCATTATTATTGATTTTAGTATTTTTAACCCAGAACATTTAAACATGCGATCATTTGCTCCTCGTTTGAATTAAGAGCCAGTGTTGGCTTTATTAAAATGTACCTAACTAGTCTTCAAAGGGAGCGCTACAATGTTCACCCGCATAATATAGTGTTTGGCAAAGAGGGCTAGGCGTTACCTACCTTTGGACTTGTTTGACATACTATCCATTTATCGTAGAACTTACGAATGGAGCTAGTGTCGTATACCCTTTCCTCCAATAGCCCGTGTATGTTTGTAAGTGATATTTACAAACTCAGCGTAGATTCTGCAAAGTCCATTCGCTTGCAATAATATACATATACATACCCTGAAGGGACCCCTCCTCGGCGGCGCGGCGACGTGCGTCCCGCAGTGGCATTGTCCGAGCGGCGCTAGCGGCTATCTGATGCCGTCACCGTGCCACCTGAAATAACAACCCAAACATGCGGATTTGGTAACTCGGCTTCACAATCCACTTTAATTTATTTACAATGTTTTTACGAATGTCGATTAGATTCTGGTATTCGCTTACAAAAATAATAAAATCGTCCGTAATTTAAAATTAAATTATAAAAAAGCACGTTTACCCGTAACTGGCTGTATGATCCAACGGAAAGCTAGTTCGATGCGAATTCGCACCGGATTGCGTCGCAAGTAAATACGACTTCGATAAAGCGACTGGTGGAAGCGCTGCGCGCTGCCGCTTAATATTCAACGAAGGTCCTGAATAACTAAAAGTCCTTTTTTGCTCTTAAAGGATGTCTCAGTTGGTAATTAGTTGCAAAGTGGTATGTAATCCCCGGTTACTTAGTTATTTTATGCGTAACTGCTTTTTGGTCAGGACGGCATTTTCTTAATGCAATTGTCTTGTTTTAGAATGAATGTCGCTTTTGTAGCGAAGTGATGTTTCAATATGTCATTTTTCTAAATAGGCACTTTGATTATACCAGCCAATGAGAGATCATATTAATATCTCAAGCGAATAATTCACCATCGGGTAACCCTTGATAAAACATTAAATATTAACTCTTCAACAATGAACAAGCCAACTTAGCTAAAAGTTCAAGACCGAACCCCATAAACTTGAGTGGCTAGACAAATTAAAACTTTAAAATATTACCTTTTAACACTTGAAAATAAACTAAACATAAACGCAGGGTTACATTTCCCACGGCAATGTCGCAAGAAGACTTCAACTCGACGTTCGCGTTCGGTGCAAGCTCTAACGTTGTAGCGATTTACCTATGTAATTGTTTTTTTCTATACATCAAGATTCAGGCTAGTTCCCTTTTGAACCACTTCCTATTTCGTAACCCTCATACTTAGGTAACTGATAATGCCAAAGATCCTACGTTCCGAGTAATAATTTTTTAAATGATAAACTTTAGTCAACTTTAAGTTATTGCACGTCATTCTCTTTCAAATATTTTTATAAATAATACTATATAAACAATAACAATATTATATAAACAATAATTATTAGGATAAAAAATCTTTATCTAAAATATTTTTTTGACGACCTCTGTGGCGCAGCGGGTGAAGGTTTGCCTGCGACGCAGGAGGTTGCGGGTTCGATTCCCGTCTCGGGAAAAATGTCTGTACGATCTGCAGACATTTTTCCAGGGCATACTGGATGTTCTCTATGAATAATTAAAATTATCTATCTGTATAGTGTATTGTATTGAGTCTATCAGTTATCTAGTACCCATAACACAAGCTCCGTTTAGCTTGGGGCTAGATAATGCTGTGTAAATTGTCCAGCATTAATTATTTATTTTTATTTTATATAATTGCGTAATTAATGATTTTTTCGGGTATTTACCGCGTCACGGGGCGACTGACCACGGTCGCTGTAACGCGGTAGAAACGTCGGGGAAATATTATTTAATATTTCATTTATTGCATCCTTAATTACAGGTAGGTACATGAGTATTTCACTATTCTAACACTCTTAGTTCGTAGATCTTATACTTATGTACCCGGCCAGGGTGCAGCAACTTGAGAAGACGGTTACTAAATTTGATATTCAATTATTTACTATCACATTAATAAGTATTATCATCAAAAAAAGAACGTCTCATAAAATTGATCGAAATTGGTCTCTAAAGACCGGGTCCCTGCGGGATCGGGGCCCTCAGGGACTAACCCAAAAAATGCATTAAGTACATAATAAAAATTTCTAGGTAGCATATTCTTTAGTAGTTTATTAAAATTAATGTCGGATGTATAACAAAAGATGAATAACAAAAGGTAGGCGATGGATACCCGATAAATAGTCATTAATTATGTCAAATAAAATGCGAAAGTTTAAAATGTTTTATTTCATTGCCTTCTTTATGGAAGACCCTTCCCTTGCACCACCCCCACACCTCAAGCCTACCGCACTCCTGCCAAGAGCCAGCTGCATCCAGCAACTAGTGCCCTTAAAACGTGGCAATTAAGACTTACATTCGCTCGGCAAATCACGAGAGATGAAACATCGTCATGCACCGCTGCTCGACCCTCCACGTCTTGCCTTTGAGACTTTCACAAATTAAATTGAAATTCTAGGATTACGCTGACTCTATAAAGATTTTGATTGTGCTTCAGTTGTTTTCATAATTTTCTTGAAGACGAAAGGAATTAAGTGCAAGCCGGACAGCATGGAAACCACCTATTGTGTGGTTTTGACACATCTCACACCAATGTTTCGTAAAAACTTCGAGCAAAACATTCCTTGTCAATTTTCCCCCATATACCTAATATTCTATTCCTAAGCAGCCTTCGATTTCGCAACCCTCCATGCGGTACCCCAACATTAGTACAAAGCCCACCTGGCTCCAACCCATAATTTCAAATTCAATAACACTACAAAATAAAACATCTGAGCGAATATGCGCCATGATTTTACGATCCATATCGTTTTTATGTTCTTCTACAGGCTTCAGTAGCGCTGTTATCGTGTTTATCTGTTCTCCGCTCCCGGAGTGCTGAGCTCGCACAGCTTGGACATGGCTCTAGGCGTCTTTACTTTGTTTACATTTGTATTTTCTTTGATTTATGTCGTCATCAATCAGTTATTGGAGCTGCCTATGCCTTCATATACATTCGAGAAACAGACCGCCCGAAATAAACCTGGTCTATCATAAGATAGCGGCAAAATTCATACTTCGCCGCTTCACAGATAAAGCCACTAAGTTTGTAAGTAGTGAATAGCATAATGACGCGTCTTCCCGCTCCGTTCATACCCGGCCTGCGTATAGACAGTTGACTCGGAATGCCTCCGAGCGGCGCGAGTCTATGGTGTTATGATGGTAATATCGAGTTTTATAGTTCCGTTTCGAAGGTGAATAATGCGCGATAACGTACGAGCAGTGATAGCGATGATAAATTATCTGAATACAACCAATACGGGCGCTTTCTTATAAAAACTACAGTTATTGTGCTATTCTGAGGAATTATCTCTTTTTGTGCGAGGGCTTATCGAGACTTTGAAGAATATTGGAGGGTTCGATAAAAATGGTTTTATTTCAGCTGCTTTATGATTCTTCTAAGAGAGCTGTACTGTACTACCCCCGTGCCTGTTCCAGAAGGCTCTCTCGGCGGCAGCGGCGGCGGCGGCGCCCCGGGACTGCGCGCTGCATTGCGATGCAGTGAACGACCGGCGACTCCGGCCCGCATTAGTATTCATATTCCGCAGCGAATACATTTGCTGGATAAACGAGGAACCAATTTAAAACACTGCAGGAAGATGCCAGATTAGTTGGTACCATTTCTTTAAACATATTTTGATTTTCTAGGTATCTTTATTTATTTCGAGTTATGTTGTTTAAGGAGGAAAGTCATAAAATTATTATTAATAAATAATAATTGTACACAAACCGAAGTGTTCTAGACAAACCGAAGTGTTCTAGACCCGCACAACGGCATCAAAAATTCCTTATCCAAGGAGCACTCACAAATTCGTGAGATTCCTTAAAGTATGAAAGCGGTTGGTGTGCTGATCATTATTTCCAATTTGGCGGTCGGTTGCATATTAAAGTTTAAATTGAACGAACACTGCGGCGGTGTAAGTCTGCATTAGGGCTCCCGCGGGACGAGTCCGGCTGCCCGCGTGGTACGAGCGGAGCGACATAAGGTGTCGACTTTCATAAGATTATTTACCTAAAAAAGTAAAATAATAATTGTCAATACTTACTGCCGCACAGAATCGCAGCGTGAGGACCGTCCCCGTAGGGGATAAAATTGAAATGTGTGTCGCATATAGAATGAAACAGTAGGCTAGTATCTCTACACAAAACAAAATCACTGACCGTAATGTTATCTTTTTAGAATGCGGTACGTTAATGCGGTGAGACCCCGCATCGCATACCGCATCGTTCTCGTCCCGCCGCCGCGCCGCGCCGCACGCCGCTCCGCTCCGCTCGCGACCTCTGAATATTCGCTCTCGGAAGCGGAACAAAGTATCGTTGCAGTTGTGTGCATAATTCAGTTTATAGTCTTTGCAAGATGTTCCTAACTCCAGCCTCTCTCGCCGCGGACAGTGCGACGGAGGCTGGATGCCCTGACATCAATGTGCTTACAGAATTGTAATTCTCAGGTGGGTTGATCCTTATGATGAAGAAGTAACACGTCATGTGAATGTTTCTATTGTTCAAGTTGCACTGGACTCTATTGAGATATAGATAATGAATAGCTGACACAAAGCACTCATACGGCAAAAGAAGGGTTCCATTTTTATACTTGTAGGTACCGTTACAAATACTCAGTGGAACGCTTGATAACAAGGGTTGACTTACAAAAAGGTAAAAGTTGAGTAAAATAAGAAAGAAAGTTGAAAAATATCGTATCCCAGTAGAACCTCCGTACCAACCCGTTTTCCTTGTGCCGGCCTTTCCTACAATATCCGCGCGTCCAAACTTCGGCGGCGGAAGCGCAACAGCGCGACACTGTTGTAAATTGTCGATTTTCGCGGAATGATTGTAAATAGGCAATAAATATGTTACAACACGGCTCTCGGAGTGCTGTTGTTGTGGCGACGCACGCGCTCTAAATGTGAACGGTACCGCGGCTTCAGCGGAGACTTGAGGAGGACGATCTCGAGAAGACTCAGCAGAATGTACTGATACTTAGTAGGATGTGCCGCTTTAAGATATTTAAAATGTTGCATTGCACATTACATTGTCCTACAGCCTTTTCTATGACTACAGCAGAAACTGTCCCCTTTTTTCTCTATCCCTTCATAATGTGGGACAAATCTGGAAGGCAAAGTATTCACTATTTAGTATTCATTGAGAGAAAATTTCATATCCTTGCCTGACTTGACTTCCATGACTTCACAGAAAAAGGTTTCGTACAGATTGGAGCCCGTATGTTTCCATAAGTGGCAGTTAGTTGCAATTCGCGCCACGGCCCGCTCGTAAACCGCGGCGCTAGCGTCGCAGGTGGCGCGCATTATGCTCATGCCCATACGAGATGTTTGTATCGGCTTTTCGTGAAACTTGTTGCTAATTTTGTAAAATAAATGTTACCATTTTGTACAAATGTTTTGTGGTAACTTTCATACTTTTACCACCTAATTCATTTCTCTGGTTCGCCTAGCGTACGACCGAGGTGAATTGCACATAATTCGGGAGATCTTGTTTATCCAGGAGTGGATAAAGTCCACCGGCAAGTGATGCAGGAGGATGGTTGTCACTGGTTCTTTGCCCAATTTCTTCAACTGATGTTTAGCTAAACAGACCGGAACCTCTTCACAGCCAAACCCAAGTAACCTACCTAGTAGTACCAGTACCAGGTAACGAAAGCCGGGCAGCTCCCCATCCAATATGTCGCACTTGGCAGCCGAACTTTGCGCCGTCAGTATGTTTTTTTGCGCCGCCCGCGCGCGTGCCGTGTGTTAAAGAAGGCAATTGCGAGCCGCCTCGCTTACGCAACAGAGGTCGCCTCGCGCAAAACAGGTACTCGGGCGGTAGTCAGCAGTTTTCGTATCGATGATCGAAGAACAGAGCACGTCCTTAGTAGATCAAATATATGGTAAACTAGCTTCTGCCCGCCGCTTCGCACGCGTTGTTGCTACAAACGTTTAAAGGTGATTTTTATCCCATGTGAACGGATGGATGGATGGATGCTTGTTACCTCTTCACGCCAAAACTACTGAACAGATCGAGCTGAAATTTTGTATACAATTATCTGTAAACAAAATTTCAGCATCCTGGAATCAAACATAGGCTACTTTTTTTCCCATAAATCAGTTCCCATAGGATAGAAATCACCTTTTAACGTTTCCATAGCAACAACGCGTGCGAAGCGGCGGGCGGCAGCTAGTTATTAATAAAATCATTTTAATGCAATTTAATAGGAACCTACTTTTAAGAAATTTTTGCATTCCAATGTGTTTTCGTGAAGTAGGTGTGTGACAGTATTCTAATGTTCAAGACCTTGTATAATGACCATATTTCCTGCAATAAATGAAATGAAATGAGTGAAATGAAATGAAATGAAATGAAATGACCATAAAAGGCACCGAAAACATACTGTAGGAAAAGGACGTAATCTGGCAGATTGCAGGTATCAAATTAGATAGCTTAGTACTAGGTCAAGAATATTTTGTCTAAAAATATCCCAGACACTACCACCGACGTGACGTCCCGGAAAACATCGTAAAAGATGTTACTGTCTGGTATAAATCAGCCAGATCAGTTCCGTCGGCCTAGGTCCTCCAGAACCTGTCACTCACGCCCTCACTAAACAATCCCCAGTCTCTCAGCCCTAATATTATTTCATGAGAATTTGACCTTCCTTTATTAAGCGCCAGCGGGTCATAAATCAACGCGCACAAAAACTAACTAAAAGTTTCCCGCGAAAATGATGAACCGTCTCGGTTTATATTCAGTCGGAGATAACGAGGTAATTGAAGAAACGAGGGACCGACCCTCCAAGAGACTGAAGCCTGGTCAAATTACTAATGTTAGCAAGGAAATTAAAACATATGATTAGGTATATAAAATAAAGTTACTCATGTGACTTATTTTTCCGAGGTTAGGTAGGTAGGTACTCAACCAGGATTAAAAAAATGTCGTGTAAAAGAAGCCTAAATATTCAGTTCATTATAAAAGAGACCGAACCAACAAAATCTATACTGCTAAGGCTACATACACATTCGTGTCTTGTACGAGGTTTTATTTCTCGAGCGGCACCGTTGTGAATATTTTAGAGCGTGTGTACGTGGCTCACGGACGGCGGAATTTACAACGGATAGTTGTACTTGTACTGTACCGATGAACGTGATCGTACCTGCACTGGAGCACGCGGACCTGCACTGGAGCTGCGCGAGCGCGGGGCCGGCGCGGCGCAGCGCGCAGGGCAGCGTAACTCCGTTGTAATTGTGAAGGGAATTGTTTTCATTAAATTATTTTACTGAGGGAATCTAGTACTGATTGATTTACAGAATTCGAATATTTTACCGGCAATTTGTTGCTGCTTCAGCTTAAAATAATTGATGGATCGTATTTCTTTGTTTCTAATGTTGTCAGCAGTTCCAGGTCTATAAATTGAGTGTTGTGTTGATTCACTTAAGTTAATTTCCCCTCGCATTACCCGCTCGGAGTGAAGTACGGCAGGTAGGATAAGTAAGTCAGGTCAGACGTACCGCTATAACTCTGTAGCAGTCGGACCGCACATACAATATGTATGCGGACTTCAAACGGACTGCAGCCCGCAGCCGACCGAACTTTCCAGTTGGCCCTTCGAGGATCTTTAGTGAGTTCGCTTGTAATTTAGCGAGGCAGTACTGTCGCATTGGTTGCTGTAGCTGTTTCGGATCTGTCTCTGCTTATATTCTAGTATTACAGCTCGCCGATCAAAGGACCCAGAACTCAATCAGGGAAGTATTCTAAGGTAACACTAACACCGCACAAATTAAAAACCAACATTAACTTCGAGGGAATTCTGATTGCAGCAGTAGGTACCTTCCATAGGCAGTCTCATAGCGACTACGGGCAATCGAGAATGGAGTCTGTCGAGAATGGACAGTAAATAAAGATACGTATAAATAATGTATCAAATAGAAAAGAGGAGGCATTTGCACCTTGCACTGTGATAATGACGATGATGTAATTGTACACAATGACGTTGGTGCGAGGGGGCCAGCGCAAAGCAGGTGAGCGCAGTTCGTCAGACAGTTCGTCAGGCGGCGCAGTAATCAGTCGCGCGGAGCCACGTCTCCTAACTGCTGTTTGGATGTGGTCATTTTATACAAACTCATATTTTTATTTTTAGTTAGTTATGTTTACAGCGGTCCCTTCGAGCCAGTTACACAGGTAAACTGGATAAACGAAACCACAAATTAAAGCCTTTTTGTGGTAGGTACGTACCTACCTGTCCTACTTTAACCAAATCGTTCTACAACACACTCGTACAGTACAGTACAGCAGCAAAAACAGTTGTTTTGAACCTACGAACATTTTAAACAATAAATACACTCGAGACCAGAGTCTTATTTCGTCTTAACACCACAATGTCCTGCTGCTCGTAAACCTGGCATAACACATCCTGCCAGAACAGTTTGTTCCAGCACGAAGCTACTCGTTAATTATTACATTGTTAAATTGTTATATTTTGTCTTTGTCATGCCTTGGTCTCTTAATCACAACGCAGTACACTGCTGTATGCGATATGTGGCACCGGACACAAAATCGTCGAAGTCTGCGTCACCGATGAGGGGCAAGTGCGGTGAGGTGGGGTAGTGGGTACTACACATAGTGCGGCGTATTATGCTGCGGTGTGTGTCACGGCGGCATCATGGCGGCGTCACGGTGTCGACATTGAATTTATTTGTGCCGCATACCACTGCGGCAAAATCAAACGACCGCGTCTCCGGACAGACAGTTTACGTTGCGTCGCGACGCTACGTTGTGCCGCATACCGTAGCGTGGTGCGTTGCGAACCACCAGAACAAGGCTTCAGTGTTTGTTTGCCAGCAAACTGCCGCCTCTATCCCTCCCAGCTCGGCGTAGCGTCGACGCTTCGTTACCGGGCTTGCACAATCCGTTAGCGCGCGCCTTCACGTTTCTTAATTCGCGAGTTAATTAGAAAGCTCATTCAATTTAGATGATACTTCAAACGACTGATTAATTTGACAACACTAGTAGTTCGCTCCTAACTGCGACCTCGCATTGATCAATATTACAAATACACATCGTTTAGTCGAAATTTAAATATACAAACAAGCGGCAGAAATTCCCAATATCCGCAACAGTTTTATCATAACTATGATAAAAATTGATCGAGAACAAAACATTCAAAAAAACTCTACGTATAGGTAATATAGTATTATAAAAACAAAACATAGCATTTTCCTATATACATGTCTAATTTCATTGAATAAATCCGTCCTTTTTATAAATGAGGATTGTTCTGCGATAGCCGTCTTGAAATCTAACATGCCTGATCCGAGCTCGCGGTTTACGGAGAGTGCGTGATCTGGAAACTCATCGACTTAGTTCTACATTTTTAATGGACAAACTTAAACGTATTTTTGAAGGAATTCATTGGATCGGAGCACAGTCCTGATATAGTGCCTGTTACTTCTGTTGGAAGGGGTTTACTGTTCAGTGGTTTCGCTTAAGAAAATATCGTGAATAATGCTGATAAATATTTTTGTACCTGCATAGAAAGGTTCATGGGATAAAAGCCAACAAGGCGCTTATCAGGGAGAGGCCTGCGTCCACCTGTGGACAAATATAGGGTATTGAGGTAGAAAGGTTCATATACTTTTTACGAACAATGTCCGAAGATAACAAAATAAGTAAATAAAATCAAATCAAATACTCTTTATTTCCATAAATACAATACATGTACACTTAGAAAAGTCAAATTATAAAAATAAACACTGACACGGAAATAAAGTGGTATTTTTGATTTCTGTTGCTTCGATATGTAGACTAAAGTAAAGAAGCGACGAAGAAACCTTTAGCCTGTTATTTGTTATTTTTGGAGTTGGAGCAAAACCTGTCCCAAGCTTTTTTATCCTCTAGATAATCTGATATTTTATAGTAGGTAGGTACTTAAGCCTTTTTGCACACCAAGGTTTTGACAATTTGTTTGAATTTATTTACTGATAATTAGTGCAACTCACTAGGAGTTTTGTTGTAGAAGCGTATGCATTGCCCTTTAAAAGATACATTAATTTTGTGGGCACAGCGAGCTTTTGTTTATTTCTGGTATTAAAATTATGTTTATCGCTATTTTTAGGGAACCGATTTCTATTTCTATGAGTGTACAGCAAGTTTTCATAAATATATTGACATGGTACTGTCATTATGTTTATTTCTTTGAATTTATCACGCAGGGATTCTCTGGGACTCATATTATAGATTGCACGAACAGACCTCTTCTGCAGCACAAATGCGGTGTAAATATCTGCAGCGTTCCACCACAGCCGTATACTATAAGAGATGGACTATAAGGAATGGAAGTAGCTGAAATAAACAAGTCTAGATGTATCCACGTCTGTAAGATGACGGATTTTTTTGACTGCATACGCTGCAGAACTAAGTCTCTGCTATAGCTTATCTATGTGTGGGCCCGGCATTGAAGTTTATTATCTAAGGTGATTCCTAGGAAAACATAAAACTCTATCTGCCCGAGTCAGGCATTACTACAACCGAGGGCCCAGTGATTTTGATGTTTAAAATGAGATTCTTCGTGTAATTGTGATATTTGATGTGATTTTGTGTAATAAGCTCTAACTGCAGAAATGTTCCTCGGTGCCGCTCTTAAATCCAAGACGTAAAAATATCATGTATCGTGTAACATATCGACAAAAAACAAGAATACTTTATATTTTCTGATCACGACTTAATCGTAAATATGAAGGGTGCGCGCCTTCTGGCTTCTATTGCAAAAAGAGCGCGAGATCTCCATAAAATATGCCTGCCTGCCCGCACCTACCCTTCGCGCGCACCTACTCAATAACACAGTATCGACGTCTTGCTCACACGCCGCCGGAATAAGCAAGCTGGAGGTTTACACTTTCTAAAAAAATAATGGTCTATGTCGGAGGTATCTACTAGAACCAGCCCGCGACTTTCGACGCCTTGTTTTCGATCAAGAAATTAGGGAACAGACTCTCCGCCCCATTTGACACGACTGTGGAGTTTTCCAGGTTTCAATGAAGTGAAGAATCCCATTCTTTATTTCCATACACAGTCAATCTGATGATCTTTTTAATTCCAAAGTAAGCGAATTCAGGATAGAAACCAGGTACCATGTTGTCCGAATCCGTAAGGCGAGGCGACAGGACGCGGTGACGGCGCGATAGCTCGCCCGCGGCACAATGCCCGCGCGCCAACTTCGCGCCCCACAATAACGAGTTTTTAACTTTGTGGCAAAGCGAAAAATGTCTCTATCTCTTTTGGAAATGGTACAAATAGGGGGTGAAGAGCGGGGTGTGCCGCTGTGTGAAGAATTAACTAGTCTCCACGCGGTCTTACCATACAATGTACTGTTGTGTGAAGGTTTGTTCATTTACCTATTTTTTATATACATAGACACACGCAGAACACCCTAAAAAAAAAATATCTACAGATCGTAAAAACATTCTAATTCTGCAAATACTGTAAATTCTGGGGAAACCTACTCTCACAGCTACATATCATTTCTAAACGGATTAAGCAGTTGTTTGTTTTGGCAATTCGTAGAACAAGTCTCTTTATTAAGGTTCCCGTGGAGCTTCATCAGATTTCTCACAAGCCATATTTACCATATTTAATGCACACCTTGTGCGCTTATAACTTGGGCTCCAATTTAAGGGTATCCCGAGAAAATTACAGAAGGCAAACGGCCCTACTTTCAATAAAACTGTCGTCTTTATTTAACTGAGCAAAAGTTATCTGGAGCCGCCCGCACCCCCCCCCCGCGAGTCTCCCCGCGGTACACATATTATACCAGCACGTATATGTTGTGCGTATAAATCTGCATTTAAAAGAGAATGTTTAAATTTTTATTTAAAATATCACTGATCAGAACATGGTTCGACCCCCGGCCAAGTACAGTCGAGTCATCGCAAACGTCATTTGTTATTACGGATAAGACAACCTCCACAAACGTAGGCTAGCCATAACTCAACATAAGGACAGAATAATTATAGGTCATCTAAAAACAATACTATTGAAACAAAGGAATTAATCGTATCTGTTATTTCGGTTTCGTAAACAATGGAACTAACAGCAATTTCGCACTGAAACGTTCCAAAAACATAATCAGAGTCGCACAAAAGCAATCGCAATAAATTCGTTAATGCACCGCACGTCATAGCGAAGTTGCACTGTGTGTACGCTTGTGCACTAAATATAGAGCTGGCCCTCCACTGAGCGCGGGGTGATGCAGCTAAATGGACTTACAGGGAAAACTGCTTAGTACCTCTAATAGGAAGAAGAGATACTCGCGTCGTCTTCGTACCGACTGGGCTTCCGGTGCCTACGGTCTGCTACGTACGGCTACGTAGCAGTTGCTACGGCGTAGCCGATCGTAGCCAGTTTTCGTAGCAATTCATGCTACGTCGTAGCACTTTAAACTGTAGAAATACTGTCAGAAGGCGAAACTGTTTCAAGGAAACAAATTATTACATTTAGTATTTACTACTGTTTCAATTGTAAATACTAGTTCTAATATATTTAAATTATTTGATTGTAATTTTCTTTGTCAATAAAGATGTAGAAACCAAATAACCTACGAATCAAAACACAAATCATTTCAATAGACCGCAGGGATCCTGAGATCTCGATCAAATTATGTGCGAGACAATGCACTTTCATGCTTTTTTATTATTGTATTTTTTAAGTCGTATTTTCAAACTCAAGGAACTAAAGAAAATATTATGAATTTTATGTAAGTCGAGTTTTTTACCACGGGGATCCCGTGACTACTGGCCTAGTTTACCACGGGGATCCCGTGACTACTGGCCTAGTTTACCACGGGAATCCCGTGACTACTGGCCTAGTTTACCACGGGGATCCCGTGACTACTGGCCTAGTTTACCACGGGAATCCCGTGACTACTGGCCTAGTTTACCACGGGGATCCCGTGACTACTGGCCTAGTTTACCACGGGGATCCCGTGACTACTGGCCTAGTTTACCACGGGAATCCCGTGACTACTGGCCTAGTTTACCACGGGGATCCCGTGACTACTGGCCTAGTTTACCACGGGAATCCCGTGACTACTGGCCTAGTTTACCACGGGGATCCCGTGACTACTGGCCTAGTTTACCACGGGAATCCCGTGACTACTGGCCTAGTTTACCACGGGGATCTCGTGACTACTGGCCTAGTTTACCACGGGAATCCCGTGACTACTGGCCTAGTTTACCACGGGGATCTCGTGACTACTGGCCTAGTTTACCACGGGAATCCCGTGACTACTGGCCTAGTTTACCACGGGGATCCCGTGACTACTGGCCTAGTTTACCACGGGAATCCCGTGACTACTGGCCTAGTTTACCACGGGGATCTCGTGACTACTGGCCTAGTTTACCACGGGAATCCCGTGACTACTGGCCTAGTTTACCACGGGGATCCCGTGACTACTGGCCTAGTTTACCACGGGAATCCCGTGACTACTGGCCTAGTTTACCACGGGGATCTCGTGACTACTGGCCTAGTTTACCACGGGAATCCCGTGACTACTGGCCTAGTTTACCACGGGGATCCCGTGACTACTGGCCTAGTTTACCACGGGAATCCCGTGACTACTGGCCTAGTTTACCACGGGGATCTCGTGACTACTGGCCTAGTTTACCACGGGAATCCCGTGACTACTGGCCTAGTTTACCACGGGGATCCCGTGACTACTGGCCTAGTTTACCACGGGAATCCCGTGACTACTGGCCTAGTTTACCACGGGGATCTCGTGACTACTGGCCTAGTAATTACTGGCCTAGTTTGACAGACAAAGCCGTAAGGTTCACCCCTTATATTTTTGCGCGTTTTTGTCTTTAATTAGGCTGTGCCTAAGCATCCCTCATACGCCTTAACCTTTTTCAAATCAAAGCAATAGATGAGAGTCGTTTGTTTTCTTCTGTTGAAGTGCCCTTGTTCAAAGTTGACTGATTTTTATATTCAAATTCAAATTACAAAAGAGTTAACAAAACTAGATAACAAGTTTGGTTTCCAAACCGAAATAAAAGCATATTACATCTATCGATGGGTAACGACGGCCCGATCCGGTCGGCTTGTGTCACTACGTACAATTTATACGAGTCGTTTAGTTACCGAATATACGAGTGGAAGCGTAACGTGCTATCCGATGCACTGATCTAGTACATCGCACGCCGGAGTGAACTGTATCGCCGAGACCTCGGCCGTGTGTCGGCCGTGTGTCGGCCATGTGTCGGCCGTGTGTCGGCCGTGTGTCGGCCGTGTGGCGCACCCGGTAGGATTCCTTATCTGGTGCCCATGTTCTTACTACTCTTTAATTTCAAATTATTAAAATGCGATGTACTACATTCTTATAAACAACAATTGTATTTGGTTTGTAATTCGTTAGAGCACAGGTGAGTCGCGCAGGTTTAAGCGACAGTACAAAAACTTCCTCTCAAAAGTCAAAACTAAATAAGTCAAAGCAAACGGCGCTTCCATACTAATTAGAGCCGCGCCGTAAAACTCCGAGACTGTAATATTTTCTCTACATTTTTCATTGTTGTCGCAAACAAACAAAAAGTTTAGAACTAAAACATTTTTATGTTCACGCCGAAACATAAATGGTACAAAGTAATGAAAAGTAAAATTTTAACCATCTGCGCGACGACTGTAGCCTTACAGGGATGCACTCAGGTACTGACTACAAGGGGCTGAGTTTACATCTGTGATGAAAGTGAACAAATAACAGCTTTTGTTCGTAGAACTCCTACAAAACCCGTTGAAAAGGAACTTACATCAAATATCTACTGACTTTGTGGTTTTGATTATCACTTAACCCGCGTAATAAGCACATTTTTTTTTTGTACAGACACATGTATGACACAAAGGCCGGCCCAATCACGATTAACCGGGTTTAGGTTAGTATAGTAGTAGTATTTTGACAAAACTGTCTAAAGAGGAACAATAGGGACATAACTTTGTTAAAACAGGGCAGTAAAGCCAATTAGAGACAGTTTCCAAGGTCTAGGAACATACCATCTGACATCTCAGGCCCTGGGCTGCCCCCAGCGCCAGCCCTGCCGCCGTGCCCTGCGCAATAAAAACTTTCGGACTTCTCACCTCCTCCGGCCCTGTCCGCGTCGCGCCGCGGAATGGCTCTGAATAATGTAACTCCGCGCTTTGTGCAATTTGCCTATCTTGTTATTTGATACTCGTAAATATTGGCAGCAACTTCTACCCAGTTTTACGAACTTTACATTTTCAAACGCAAACAATTTCTATTTTCCCTCTTTGGAAGTCTCAAATGGCAACAAGAGGGATATTGAAAATGAACATACAATACAAAAGATAGTAGAGTACTCAACTGACGTAATATCTATAACACTATTATTTGAAGTCGTTTCTGTCTCACAGCTGAGCATAGACCTCTCTTTTCGGCATCCCCTCACGGTGCAGCGCAAGACGGTGGCAGGACCATGATGCCATGCCATGCCTGGAAGAGATCGCTACTGAGCGATAAGGCCGCCCGTTGTATTTGTGTCTTATGTAATGTCTCTTGTATTGTATTTTTGTTGGTCTACAATAAAATATTTTTGTATAGTATTTTTTTTGTTTTTGTATGAGAGTAGGTTTTCTATCGTAATTAGAGTGCGTCAACTTCATCTCGCACATGACCAATTTTTAAATGACTAGGTAAATACAAAGTTCCTTTTGTACGATGTTTACAGCATCGTACAATATGAAAACTTTAATTTTGAATGTTTATCCCAAGTGAAAGAGGTTTACGTTTATAAAGTGAGAAGCGAGACCGCTCGCCGCTCGCAAGTCAGCCCGTAAACATCCATCGCGAAGTTGCCAAGTGCGCAACTTAGGCAATTCCCCGCCATTTTAATATTCAACAGAAACTAAACCAACACGCCAATATAACATTCTAATAGATACGGAACTGCTTTGGCTTTTGTTGCTTGTTATAAAAATATCAAAAACCGTTTTTAGATCTAAATTATCAAGTTTCTTTACTGATCTTATGAATCGCATAGGTACAGTACAGCCCACGACGGACGATTGCTTGCCTTTATCCCTCTTCAACTTTCTATGATTGCGGGCAAACAAGAGTTAAACAAAACACTACTGGCCATGCCACATCCACCTTATAACTCAGTAGAGATTAACCATTCTAAAATGAGCGCCGATTGTATGACGTTTAGTGGAAGTGGCGTGCATTTTGGCTTGCATTTTTAGAATGGTTTCTCTACCACAGGTTTTTATATTCAATGAATCTATTGATTGTGGCGTATTTCCTGATCTAATGAAATGTAGTAAAGTAATCCCACTTTTTAAATCGGGTAGTAGGTCTGACCCCGCTAACTTTAGACCAATATCAGTACTGCCAACTTTCAGCAAAGTTTTTGAAAAACTTATTTTACATCAATTGCTTAGGCATTTTAATGGCAATGACCTGCTACATGGTAAGCAATTCGGGTTTACTCGGGGCAGGTCAACTACTGATGCCGGTGTAGAGTTAGTATCGCATATTTTTGATGCTTGGGAGAAGTCGCAAGATGCTTTAGGTGTTTTTTGCGACTTGTCAAAAGCATTCGATTGCGTACACCATGAAACATTAATCAGGAAACTACATCACTATGGAATAAGAGACACCTCTTTGGATCTTCTTACATCTTACTTGAGTGATAGGAATCAAAGAGTTGACATTAATGGGAAACGGTCTTCGGGGTCTGTAGTTACAATGGGTGTACCGCAGGGCTCTATCCTCGGTCCTTTCCTATTTTTAGTTTATATTAACGACCTACCACATCTTGTTAAGAATAATCACGAGATTGTGTTGTTTGCTGATGATACTTCATTAATTTTTAAAATGAAACGACAAAACATAAATTTCGACGATGTGAATAATGCAATCTCAAAAGTAGTACATTGGTTTAGTGTCAATAATCTTTTGCTTAACGAAACCAAAACAAAATGTATAAAATTTACTCTACCTAATGTAAAACAAGTTAAGGCTGATGTAAACGTAAAAGGAGAAACATTAGAAATTGTAAACAGTACAGTATTCTTAGGAATAACCTTAGATAGTAAACTTCAATGGGGCCCACACATAGATAAGCTAGCAAAGAGACTTAGCTCTGCAGCGTATGCAGTCAAAAAAATCCGTCATCTTACAGACGTTGATACTTCTAGACTAGTCTATTTCAGCTACTTCCATAGTGTTATGTCTTATGGCATTCTGCTGTGGGGGAACGCTGCCGATATTAATACCGTATTTGTGCTGCAGAAGAGAGCTGTTCGTGCAATCTATAATATGGGTCCCAGAGAATCCCTGCGTGATAAATTCAAAGAAATTAACATAATGACAGTACCATGTCAATACATTTATGAAAACTTGTTGTACACTCATAGAAATATCAATCAATTCCCTAAAAATAGCGACATACATAATATAAATACTAGAAATAAGAATAAACTCGCTGTGCCCACAACTAGGCTACACAAGATAAATGCATCTTTTAAAGGGCAATGTATACGCTTCTACAACAAAACTCCAAGTGAGTTGCAAAAAATATCAATAAATAAATTCAAACAAATTGTCAAAACCTTGCTGTGCAAAAAGGCTTACTATAAAATATCAGATTATCTAGAGGATGAAAAAGCTTGGGACGGGTTTTGCTCCAACTCGAAAAATAACAAATAACAGGCTAAAGGTTTCTTCGTCGCTTCTTTACTTTAGTCTACATATCGAAGCGACAGAAATCAAAAATATCACTTTATTTCCGTGTCAGTGTTTACTTTTATATTTTGACCTTTTCTAAGTGTACATTTATTGTATTTATGGAAATAAAGAGTTTTTGATTTTGATTTTGATTTTGATTTTAGATATTATAATACTATTCTCTACTAAGATATCAGTTCTATATTTTAACGTTATTATATTTCTAAAGAAACTAATACCCAAAGTAGCAAAGTTGGACGGTTTAACTATTTTTACGTGAGGCTAAGTTCTAGCTCGGCTCACCTCTCAGTTGTAGCGCCGCACGCCGCTCGGCGCCGGCGAGAGCTGAGCGACTTGCTATCGAAAGGTGCGTTTGTGTAGGTAGGTACTTATAGTTGGTCTTAACCCGAACTTTCAAGAAAGTTCGATGTTTTATCAAAGGCTTAATTATCTCCATAATTTAAAACAAAAATTCTTACGAATGATTTTTCCCTGACTTTCGTAGTAAAACGTAAAAATGAAACACGAGAACTATCTAATAGGTACGAGCATTAAGACGCTAATACCCACCACAAGTGAGTGCTCCGTCAGCTAAAATATACTTTTCAATAAACCGAATAGCCCATAAAAACCCCGGCCCACAATCATGCAAATAAATTCCCAAGTAATACAGAGCCCTGGGAACATTCCACCCACAATCAAACAGCCGAATCATTTGAAATACTTCCCGGAGTGGGAGAGAGCTTCCCACAAAGGAAACACTCCAAAAAATATAAAATAACAGCCGCTATCAGTAAACATGGAATATTATTAGGACGCATAAAACTGTAATAAACGTGTACTAGATTTTTATGTGTTTGTAATAAAAGTTGCGTTTTCTTCGCCGGAGGAGCGGCGTACTCTAGGAACGGTATACGAGTTATTTCGTAAGAGCTCATAATGACATGCAGGTAATAATTAAGTTGGAATCAAAAGCGACATTCTCTCGCTAGCTGAAGCTGGATATATCTAAGCTAGGTGGAAGATTATCTGCGCTTGTACCCTTTACTTTACATCAAACACATGCCGTCTCGTTTTCGTCGTTGATAGATCAACAGCATCATAATTTTAAAACAAATTCAAAGCTTGAAGTTGGCGGCTTCCGGCGCCATTCACGCAGTCTCTCAATCGCAGTCTATCGCGGAGGCAAGGGCCCATAAACATTGTCATAAATTCGCCGTTATTTGTGAAAACTCCATATTGTGAGTCTCGAATTGATGTCCATTACAACTTATTTATTTTTATACTTGCTTTATTGCCTGTGCTCAAACAAAATGGAGACAATCTCAGAATTTCATTTAAATTTTTCGAGAAATCATATAAATGAATGTAAAGGCTGTTGTGGTACAGTGAGTGACGGGTGTTTGAGATGAAATAGAACATTGGAGCAAATACGATTCCAACCATATATGATAGGTTGGATGACAGGCCACATTATGGCCTCTTGTCATCGGAGAAGATATTTGAATGATGTTATTTAATTTTTAATTTCTAGTTTAAGTACTATGGATCACTGAGTTATCTGCAAAAAATACAATACAAGTAAAACTTTGAATTATTTCTGGATAATTGTTTATGTTAGTTGTACAATGGATCAGGATTATATCCGATGGAGTTGGCGTTTATAGATGAATGCAGTTTCCCTGAGAGGTATGATAATGAGTAGACTAGAGTCTGCCCTCCCGCTGACGCATCGGAGCTCCAGAGCCCCTCGACGCAGCATCTTTTAAATGGAAGACGTTTCAAAATCTTCAGACAGGTACTTGAATAATGAATCGAGTACTCAAGACTACAGATGCGTCCGAGTTAATCTAGGACAATTTGCAACGCTGTAGGCGCGGATAACGGTCCCTGGGCTTTAACCGCTCTGGGTGCTTCATCATCAAAGTTAGGTCGATGGCAATTCTTACTCCTTAATTTTTGTTATACATTATGACCGCAATAACTGTGATTATATCCTAAACAAAGTGGTAGAGAAACTCAAACTATTGAAAACCTTAGCTAGTGGCTTACTCCTGGTCCCGGGACATTTAATTTCGCTGCTCGTAAAAGATATTTCGGCGGTGGCCGTAAATAACTCAGATTGGCAGAGTCCAGTGGCACGCAGCCGCCACGCTGCCGTCACGCTCAAGTCACGCACGCGGCGCGCTGCCGACACGCAGCTGACCCGCACCTCTCCCGCCGGCCCGTGAAATATTGCCAAAGACACCGTCAATACAGCAAGGGCTACCAGTTTTATTACATAAATCAACCAATAAATTGTCTACTGATCGAACTCTATGATAACTAGCCATCTATTCAGCTTAAACAAGAAAGTATCATCACGAACGTAGCTTTCTGTTATGCCAGTTTACAAAAAGGTATTTTAAAAGTTACATGGGGATAATGTCGAAAACAAAGTTGTATTTAGATTCGGATGATTGAAATGGCGGAGAGAGTTGGTCCTACATAGCACAAGACCGTGAAGAGTGGAGAGGGGATCGACCTTTGCCCAGTAGTGGGACAACTACGGAAGAAACAATAAAGAATAACAATAAATAATTCACTTACGAAATTTTCTAAGAACACACCGTTGAATAATGTTCGTCATAAAACTGCAGCGGCAGCCCTGGGCGGCCGGCGCGGCGCGAGGCGGCGCGCGTGCTTATTGACACTGACACATTTTATTACTATTGCCCGCGCGCCCATTGTGGCTCCATCATATTTATTTATTTTTTATAAAAGGGACACATATTGACCCCATATTTTATAGCCTCGCGTTGCGGGAATACTAATTTTCACCTAGAAGGGTTCGGAAAGGAAGTTATTTGTTCTTATTTGCCTTGTCCGGGGGAGGGGACGTATCGCTAGTATTACAACTTTCTTTATTCAGGGCTATCCAAAGTTTAACGGGTGGATTTATGGCGAGCAAAGTCTCGTAACATCTTAGTTCTGAAAGAACAAAGCAAAGCTTAATCAGCAAGGAAACGCACAGAGTAAGCGTGAGCTTTACAATAAAAGCAATATAAACATATCGATACTTGAATGTAGATGAGTTCTAGAATAAACTTGTAAATGTAGAGGAGTTTTAGATTAGCGAAGTGTCGGGCGGCGAGGCTGCCGCGGCGCGCCGCCCCGGCCGGCGCGGGGCGGCGCGCCCGCGACACGCCGTAATGCTCCGGTTCCGCAGTAACCCTCTGCGAACACGGATAAGAAGCTCAGAGATTTCCCGAAAACGGCGAAAACTCCGCACAAACAAAACTCGTAAAGCCCTCCCGCAGCCAGCAGCTACCACTCCTAATTGTGTATGTAGACGATGTGGTGACAACGCGGACTAATGCACCGCCCGCCCCGCACCGCCGCCCGCCGCCCCGCGGGACCGAGAATCCGGCACTCGAGAACAAACTCCGTCGAAACATTTAATGTTATGATTGTATTAAACGTATTCCCTGAAAATGTACCACAAATATTAGCTAAGAAACTTTGCTCAAGATATTTCCATGTAGCCATGTTATAACCGAATTTCACGCCTTCCCTCTTATCTGCACGCAATAGAGGCTAATTTAGTTTCCGGATTACTTCTCGGGGCGAAGTTAATGTTGCGGAGTTTAGAACGAGCTTCGCCAGATGATTTCGTTCCCATACGTACCTCCCTCCGGCAGACGTACCTATTCTACGACAGCACACTACGTACGCTACGCTACACCACGGCTGCAGTCACTCGGCACAAGAGATCAACGAGACAACGTATTGACTGCCGAGAGTATGAAGGTACCTAATTGTTTACACCGACGAGATGGGAATTAGCAAGGTTCTGCTCAAGAGATTAAACATCCACACAATTAACCGTTCATGTTTATGGTAGTTGATCTACGCGATGTGTGCTTGTAGTTATTTGGCAGTTTGTTATTGCCCGCGTGCGGCCAGATCCGTTATGCGTTTCCACATTTGGCAAACACGATACCTGTTGATGTTATCCGCAGCTACTAACTTTTTATTTCACCGCTCAAATATAATTCTCCTACAACATTACCCGTGCAGAGTTTCGCGAACATTTCTGAAACTCCGACGGAATTCTCATACTTCTTAACTTCATTTACTTACATAATTTTGAAGAGGTTTATTAGACTCGGAAATTATACTTTAGTCTGGATGAAACTTGGCAAAGCGTTAGTGTTTGAGTTACAGGAGGTGTGCGCGTCAATTATACAGGACAGCCAATAGCTCTGTGCCTACTCTCGGTCGCACGGGAGCGAGTGGCCCGCGACGCGCGACGCGCGACGTGCGACGCGCGACGCGACGGTGGCCGACGCTCGCGCTCGGCTCAATTGATACCTCACAAGTTGTGGGAGCGCGGCTCGAGCGATCCAGGAACAAACATGCAGTTAGGTGGATAATTAACCAGCGAGTTCAAGTTGCAAGCAAGTACCCTGCAGCTGTCACATTACAGCGGCCTATCTACGAGTATAATATGTTTAATTAAAGTGTTTGCTTTTATAGTTTTAAATCGATTGATAAAAATTTAAAGAGGTTTACCAAGGGTTTACCCCAGTTTACTGGTCGTCTAAACTGAACAAAGAGAATGCAAAATCGAAATGGCTTCTAAGTAAATGACAGAGTGCTATAACAATGGCCACATTGTGATTCTTGTGAGTGGCCGTGTTACGTGAAGATTGGGCTGTAATAGTAAGTTCAAGTAGAGAGAGGATCAGGAGTGAGGGAGCTGTTCCACGTGAGCCAGCACGACGCGGCTTCGGCGGGAGCCGGCGGAAACCACACACTAGCACACTTTGTTTGCGTTAGATAATTAATATGTCGACAAGTATCAGTTGCGAGCGCCTTGTTTACTGATAACTACAACTTGTCGGCGGTTGAGGGGTATCTATCAACCTCTACTTGAGATTTAAATAAACACAGCAAATTAGTTGGAAAACAAACTCTTGGAATAACTAACGTGGATGCCAGAAACAATAGATATCCCCTGTTATAAAACAAGGGCGTCGCAGTCGCAGAGAATGTGAAGTGAAGAGTTACAGTCGAGCCTTCAGGCCCAGCGAGGGGATAGTGAACAATCGCCCGACCGACACAAGACATGCTATACATTGGCCCGCTCCCCCCGCGCCGCCCTACGCGACAGATATTCAAGGATTTAGATTAACAACAGTAACTCAAAACTCAGTGTTTTACTTCCATAGCGAACTAACATTTAGCCACAGATAGTAACCTTGAAAGTAGTGCTCTTGCTGGTCCTTCGCACCTCCAGCGACGCCCGTGGAGCGCCGACGCCCGGTCTCGGCTCATATCTCAAGTAGCTACCAACCAGTTCTGTTGACCCGTCGAACGGTGTTCGTGAACATACGGCCGCCGCTAGTTCCGGATATTTGCCGCAGCCCGCGGGCAGGTGTTCTCTTACCAGAACAGTTCCGATTTGTCACGGTTTGGGCAAGTTTACTCAGAGCTAGCTTCTGCGAGACATTACACATAGACGTGCATGTATTCACTGATTCACGACGTCGCGTCGGTCGGTTTGTACGACGAGTAGTGTAATACAATCAGAAATACAGATCATATATTTGTAGACAACGAGTAAGTGATATTTTGAGCGTAATCTATCTGCACTGAGGCTGCCGCGCGATGCACTGCACGTTACAGGACATTTCCGAAGTGCGAATACATAATAGAGGAGCTTCCGCAGAATTCTACTTCAAGGCGTAGCCGAGGCAATAATATGTGCGAGTTCAAAGTTCAACTTGCTCTACAGATAAGTAGGACCAGAACACATGAATGACAGGCGCATTTCAGCAGGCTGCGGGGGGGGAGGGCATGTCGCTCCTCGCCACCCCACATCCAGCCACTAACAAATGTGTGTGTCCGTCCGAATGTGCTTTTGGACTTGAATTACACAGCGATGTTACATCCTCTAGATTTAAGTAATACCACGTAGTACGTTTTCCATCGTAATACATCGTCACACTGTTTAAAGCACTATTTTTTTTAGGCTTAATAAGAAGATCTGAAAAAATATTATTCAAAAACTCACGTCATTACCCCGTCTCACCGTTTCGCTTACCGCCGCCGAGGGGCGCTGGCGTCATTCGTTTTTCGTGTGACGCATCGTCAACATCGAGTGAACGAGTTTTACATCGAAAATCGGTAATTTCTTCCCCAATATCGAAGTGATTTATAGTTATGGGCAAAAGTGAGCATAAGAATAACAGTGATAATGATATTCGTCGAAACATTCGACAAAATGAAAGGAAATTGGACCGAGATAAAGGTAAGATATGCATAACTACCCTCACATCGTATATCGACAAAGTTCAATGTTTTCTTATCAATAATCTTATGACAATTACCCATTACCTACGTGCTACGTACCATCTCAATGTGGTAATACGTGATATTATCCAGATGGTTACACAAACTATATCCCTTAACGTGGTGATACGAGGTGTTACTACAATATTCAATGTTTTCATATCAATAATCTTATGACAATTACCCATTACCTACGTACCGTCTCAATGTGGTAATACGTGATATTATCCAGATGGTTACACAAACTATATTCCTTAACGTGGTGATACGAGATGTTACCCAGGAATCATACCGTGGTTCTTTCTTAACGTGATGGTACGTGATGCCATCCAGAAAGTAACCGTCATCGATCAGATATTCGATCGCTGAGTCCGGCCTACGCGACATACCCTCGCCCGAAAGGTATACGACTTTCTGGAAGTACACTACCCAGAACCAAGCATGGAATCCATTGTGAGTGTGACTCCGTTTGCTTAAGTCTCCAGGAGCGCTTCAGCTCCCAATGCCGATCTCAGACCCCCATATAATACCAGGTATAATATAAATCTACATCATCGACGTCGGTCGTGGCATTAGCCCCTACTCTGGGCTAAACACTCGTAGCTGAACCTACATTATGAATTCCAGCTGAAATCTTAGAAATTGTGGTACAGGCCGAAAATTGGGTGAAAAAACACCACTACAAAACTCTGAACGTTGGGGAAAATATTACTGGGCGAACTCGCCGAGGAGCTATAGGAGGCCCTTGTAGATAAATGCTGATTCCCCAGAATACCGCTAGGTACGGGCCACAAAACCCAATTCTGAGAAAAGTGCCGTTTTGTCTGAACCCACAATAAGAGATTGGAATATTCTCAAAACCAACTGAAATCGGGAATAGCAGGTCTATTCAACTTCACTAAAGTTTTTATACAGGCTGACTTGCCCAAGCTTGAGGTCATCAAGTAAGCGTCGGACGTGTCACAAGTTCTGACAAAAACGATTACTCACATTACTGGATAATGGTTTATTCGGTTACAACAAATAATTAGTCATAATGGTGAAAGTTTCCAGTCTGGAGACAAACCTGGTGAAACCATAAAAAGCTCCAGAGGTCAAGCCAATTAAATCAAGGAACCTAGCTCCTCACGTAGTAGGTTCCAACGTAAACCCGGGTTACGATAGGTAATCTCTCGACCCGCTCCTCTTCAAAACACCGTGAAGACAGCAGCAGCCGCACCGGTACTGCGAGCCGCAGCCTTCGACGTCCAGGGGGAGGGGCTCCAGCTCGACGCAGCCGCGCCCGCTGCACCTCTAGCACAAGCCACCGCCGCCAACCAAGGCCGCGACCGTCGACACCGAAAGAGGTATGTACCTACATACTGGTACAATCCAATATTTCTACTGAAATATTGAGCTACAATCTATTAGAAATAATCTATTAGAAATAAGCTAGTTATTTGTTCTATGCAGGGGCCGTGAGATTCCCTTCGTTAATTTTATGCTACAGAATACTGAACCACAGCCGCAATAGCAACCTACCTTTTCCTTAAAAGAAAAATGAGTATCACTGTAAAACTTTACAATTCTAGGTGCAATAGCAACGAACATTGAGCAGCCTTACCAGTACGTACTACAGTACACCTAAAGTAACGAAGAATTTCGATTTATACCTACTCAATGTCAAACATTCAATAAATATGCCATAGCTTCGTATTTGAAAATGGAAGCACAGCTTGTAAGTTGGTAAATGATGGGACATACATGGCTAAATGTAATCATATGCCTCATACTTTTAGTAGGTACCTATGACGTCTTTTTAAAAGAATTTTTGGCCACGGCGGCGTCCAGCCTCAATAGAAACTAGCCAGTAGCAGCGCCCATCAGTATTCATCTATCACATAAAATATCCATGTTGTAGATTAGAACAACTCTTGCATTCTCTCTCGTTTGCCTACTCTATGATTTTTGTTCAGTGACGTATGTTTTTACCCCAGCTAATGTTTTACTCGCAGTGGCCTAACTAGATTATAATGTTTTGTATCGGCTCATGCTACAAATCATAAGAAAACGCAGTAAATACCGTGCTAATAAATAAGGGTTTAACGCATTCACTGCCCAGCCTCGGCAGTGCGACCCGCAGGGCCGCGCGGCGCGGCCCTGGCCCCGTGAAGCGGCACGCGGCGGCGCGGGCGGCGGCGCGGCCCGCGCCCTCTACATAATCATAATCAGTAATCACGTACATTTCTAGGATTTGAAAAATAAATGCATGCATTATGCCATTGCAATCAATCTATCTAATCAAATTATGTAATTACCTCAAGAGAAAGCCAATGAAATGTTGAATTGGTAACAAGTACCTAACAAGTAAATAATGCACAATTAGTAGATTCTATTGCACCTTGCGATTTTGCTTAATTCATTGGTAGACCAACTGCAGCAGTAGCATTATGGTTGGATTTACACTTAACGTTTTGAACGCAAAAAGAAGGTTGGTACCTACTACCTATCGCTTCACAATCAAACGAGGACCATCACTACCGAAGGCATCTTTAATTTTAACTGGTGGCCAACTATTGCTGTTATAGACCAAATAAATTACAAAAACAATCATCATCATCAGCCTATATTAGTCCACTGCTGGACATAGGCCTCCCCTAATGAGTGCCATAGCAACAAAACAATAATATGTTTGAAATTTTTACTGATTCGTTAATGACTGGTTGGAGGACTGTATCTAGTAGTATAATATCTGTAGAAGTAAATCGCTGTACCGATCTATAAATGAAATGACTCGCACATTGATTACTCTGCGCTTCTAGCTGCTTTTTTAGCGCAGCGTAACTAAAATTAACTAACACCACTGCAATCTCATACATAAATACCTACACACCACACCTCAATGAAAATTGCAGACAAATATGGTAGTGGTGTGAAGTTAGGAATATTTTTATTTTCGCTTTTTTTTTTCAAGATCGTGATAATATTGATACAGCCCAGGCTTCTAGGAATTCCAACATCGATACGGTATGGAGCCTACGTCAGACTTCATCAGAGTAGTTATGGGAACATTGTTCGTGAGTTTGGTTAACCAAATATCAATTTATTTGCATCTGTGCTTAACTTTTCATGTAAGCAATTGTTTCTTCGAAAAATGATCGCTGGGCATATGATATCGTAGATGTGTTAGGTACTTACCATGACTTGCGATAAGTTTTATTTGTACACATTCTCTCCCTACCAATCGGTATTAAAAATTTCATAAAGAATTAACAAATAATAATAAAGCTAGTGGTGTAATCATTGTTCGTTACTGGATTAGTCAACCGTGGTACCTCCTATTTATGATGTTCATCATCATCATCAATGGCATTTACGTTCACTAAGGTTTATGTGGTACGGGTTCGTTTTGAAATTAGTCATCAGCTCACAAATCATTTATTTTAACTCGCATAAAAATCTTCACATGTTAATTTCCAGGGAACCTCCCCAACTATGGTGCAGTATTGCCTTGGCAATGTTATTTCATTACCTTAAATCACAATTAATCAGTAAAATGTAGGTAGCATTAAAATAGTGGGATATTTTTGTCAACTGAATAATTTAAATTGTTATATTGCAATAGAGAAATAAGATAATTATTGATATCGGTCAGCGATTATCGTTGATCATTGGTAAGATAGACTTGTAACAGTTATCCTAGTAAGTAGTATATTTATAAAGGAGTTTTTCAAAAATAACCTTTCCGTTCTCGTTGATCATTGGTAAAGTGCACGTGTAACAATGATTCTATGTAGATACGTTGTCGAAAATATTGTTAACTCCTATTTGTACAAGACATTGAACTCAATCGTATCGTTATTTATACAACATACATCACATATTATACTAATAACCACCGAAAATATTATTAAAACATCTACTGACCTTATCTTTCACTTAATTATTTCCAATTTTTTTGACAATTGCAATCAATTTCCTCAGCCAAACTTTCATACATTTAAAGAAATTATGTACTTAGTCATTTTCGTAATAATAACGTTATTTAGTAAATAAAACCGACAAATAAAATTGCTCATCTGGAGTAAACGTGTCCGTGTTCTGATGCAGTATTATAAAGTTATTAGTAAAGTTTACTATAAAACTACTAAAAACTTCAGGTTATTGTATTATTTTTTCATTCGAATTAACTATGTAATGCTACCTCGTTACAATATGATGTTAGGAATAAATATATTGATTTATTTTCATTCTGCAACAGACTCTTAACATCTACGTGGTATTACTTAAATCTAGAGGATGTAACATCGCTGTGTAATTTATGGTTAAAATAACTTACCTAAGTGTATTTCTACCAAAATTACACGAGATGTTACATCCGAATAGATTTAACTCCCGCCCGCCCTAGGACACAACAACAATCGTGCGTGCGTTGTGCCAGACCCACCAGTTGCAGAATGCTGCTCTTGCTGAATGTGCTCTGAAAAGAATGACGCCAGCGCCCCTCGGCGGCGGTAAGCGAAACGGTGAGACGGGGTAATGACGTGAGTTTTTGAATAATATTTTTTCAGATCTTCTTATTAAGCCTAAAAAAAATAGTGCTTTAAACAGTGTGACGATGTATTACGATGGAAAACGTACTACGTGGTATTACTTAAATCTATTCGGATGTAACATCTCGTGTAATTTTGGTAGAAATACACTTAGGTAAGTTATTTTAACCATAAATTATCGCGTATTACTCCAAGGGTGAGGATTTGTGGGGTTCATCTTTGTGAACTCGCTATTTCAAGAGGAACAATCGTGAAATTGCATATAATCTCCTCAATAGCAAACATAATTATCATATCTATATCAAACACCAATAACAAACTTAGACTTATGAATTTATAATCCGATGGAAATTATATTGGGTGTACAAGTTTCAGTAAGCTTTTAGTTTAGCCGCAGGTTTCTGTAATATTGAGCCTCGTGACTATCTCAGGTCAGTGCTACTGGGAGTCTTTGAAACTTCACGACTTTAACTCTAAGTCATAATGCGATGATAGACGCGTCACTCACAACACAGTTCAATAACGCGCACATTGCTGAGTCAAGGTGGTGCGAGTTCACGGGGAGGAGTGGCGACAGAGAGTTCACGGGGAGGAGTGGCGACAGAGAGTTCACGGGGAGGAGTAGCGACAGAGAGAACAAACTCATTATTTAAGGAGGTGTTAGAAACAGCTTATAATAAAAAATGGTGGAGCATCACCTGTCGGCTCTCGGTTCGGATACAACACGCACTGTGCAAGGTTTCAGTTCGGAAATGAATAGCAAACAAAGAGATGTAGCGATAAATCATGGCGCGTCCGGCGGAGGCCGAGGCGGGGGCGGCGGGGGCGGGGGCAGAGAAAATGCAATAAATAAAATAATTAGATAATAAATAAAGCGATACTGCTTGCAGGTCACGCGGCCATGCCGTTTATTTGTTTAATCTAAATGCTAATTGCCGGCCGGGGGTGGGAGGGGCGGGCAGCGACGCAGGCTGGTGACTGGTGGCTTGAAGAACACCGGGATATTAGACAAAACTATTCTGTGCTCTCAAACACCTATAAATAGAATAAGAGTAGTCAGCTGAATAAGCGTTTCGATTAAAAGCTTATACTCTCTGGAACTATTTTAACCCTATGAATAGTACATTAAGTAGTATGATAACCACCAGATTAATTAGATACAGCTACAGATAGATCGATGTGGCAGGTATAGTCCCACGCAGAAAGCTGTGCCCCAATGAATGTAAAAGAGCAAACAGATGTAAACTCTCGAGTTCGAGCGACCGGACGCGGCGACAAAGAACGCGATGTAAACACCGGAGTCTGATTCGCGACAACTTTCATTGAAGCGCTGAAACTGGCGCCGGCGCCGAGCGGTTGTTTATACTCGTAGTTGGGCTTTTATCGCATACACTAGAGTTGCTCCAGAATAGGATATAATGCTAGCTAAACTATGTTAATTAAACAGAACTAATAGCTTTGTTTTGCAAGGGTCGATAACGCATCAGCTACGAATGTGCTACGAGGTTGCTACGAATTAACTATTTATTTGCTACGAGGCTGCTACGACTAAGCTACGAGTTTGCTACGAGTTTACTCTATTTTTGCTTGGAGGGTGCTGCGATTTTGTTACGAAATGTAAAGAGTGCTACGAATTTATAGAATTATGTAAATATTGAAAGCTACCAACATTATCGATAGATAAACAAACAATACCAACAAATGTTTGAAATAAACAACAGTGATTGCTATAAAATAGATATATTATGAATATGAATAAGTTAAAGAAATGTGGATGTAGTCCTCAGTTCCAGTGGTGCATGTATTCAGTTCCGGGGACAAATTCTGCCCACCGCGCCCCCAGAGCGCCCCCACCGCGCCCCCATCGCGCCGGACCGCGGGCAAAAACGGCCCAATGCGGCTCCCAATGAAGGCGATTACTCGGCGAATTGAACAGAGCGCGCCGCGCCGGGACCCACAACAACTAACTTGTTTTCAATTACCTGCGCGACGAGTTGCGAACTTCCCGAACGAAAAACACTGAAACCAAGACTGGAGGGCAATCGACAAACTATTTACACGCGATTGCGACACGAATAACACGGACAGAAATTGATATTCCTTGTAAATTCTTGCAAGATCCTTTTATGTAGAATTTGTAAGAAAAGGGTGTTGGCATATCACTAAATATGATTGATATTCGTCCCTTGCTCATCCGATAAGGTCCCGCGCGCGGGCCGGCGGGCCGGCGGGCCGGGGAGGCGCCGCTAGTTCAATAACGGGACGAGAGTATATCGATATCGCTACGTTATCGCATCACATTTGCCTTTGACTCCGGAGACGCCGCCGCCGCCGCTCGCACCGACCTGTAACAACACTCACCCACGACTTACTTTACCCTATCCACGTACCTAAATATTTCATAGGTTTTATGGTGTCATTCGTTTATTTTATTCTTTAATACAATGATTTAACTTGGTAAAAACTATGAAAATATGAAATGTATCCTGTTCCTTATTACTCTCACCTTAAATAAAACCACCTACCCAGTCTCTCTCTAATGGTTATTTTAAGATGATAAGAGGAACGTTGTCACAAATGCGATATATACAACAAATGTATTCAGAGAGCGAGAGTCGATGCAGCCCGGCCGTTCGAAAGGAAGCTGTGTTTTGTAACAAGAGTTAAGAAAGTTACAGTTCGGTGCGAGCGCGGCGGCGACGGCGGCAGCGACCCGCGATGGATCCTCCCTTTATTCAATTCGTCGTTTTGCATAAACTGTTTACGGAGCGCGCCCGCGCGCCCGCGCCCGTCAGCCGTCACTCGCCGCCTTTGACGGAGCCCTGCGAGGGAGCACGAGGGGCACAGCCAAGTGTGAGCAACTTCGCCGCCGGGCTCTTATGACTAATATGTACTTTCAACGTTCTATAGAACGCTTGCCGTGGCCGCTGTTGGGTTGGGCCGCGCTATTTGCGTGCAAACTAGGGGGATAAATCTATATCCAAGTGCCGACACAATAATTGCGAACGCGTACCTACCTTCCTACGTGTTCGTTTAGCTACAGACACAGACGCAGCTTTTAAAATAGTATTGTTTGTGCAATGGTAACTGTAAGAACAAGCCATCAAATGTCGTTGCTTTCGCAACAACTGCACAAACAGCAATAATAAGAATCTGAAATGGGACCGCCGCCGTTTCGGCAGAACAATAACGCGATAAGTGCAAATGTGTTTGTTTGTTTGTCTCGAGACAGCCGCGTGCGGGACGGGGCGCAGGGACGCAGTGGCGCCCCGGCACCGCCACCGCCACGCTGGCCTCGCCGGTTCCCCGAGAACATTCCTCACTGCAGGTGAAAACGGGTGTGATTCATTGTTGTCTTCGCTGCACAACAGTTTGTTTTCTATGACGTTATTGTCTTATTGTCCTATGGTGAAATGTTTCCGAAATCCATTGAAGTATCTAATGAGGCGCACATCTTAGTTGGGTTATTATCTGCGATATTCAGGGCTCTGGCAAGCAAATTGGGGAGGGAGGTGTACGCCGCGGGGCTACACGCCGCGGTACCAGCTCTGCCAATTTGAGCCGCCCTTCTGCTAATAATGAGGCACCCATACAACTCTTACAACACAAGTCAATGAACGAGAATACATAATATTAAAATTTCATTAGGCCCACGTGTCGGTACCACAGACAGTGTGATCAAATTAATAAATTGAACAAGTATTTTTTAACCAACTTCAAAAATAACGGTAGAGGTACCATGTTCGGCTGCATGTATGTTTTCTTTTAGTAATTTCCTCGATTTCTTCGTCTATTAAGGATCGATTTGACAAACACGATGGTGACAAACAAGCAGGCGGTCCGCCTGGTGGAAAGCGGTTAACCCAAATACCCCTCGAAAGGAATTCCTTTGGGGCATTGGCTACGGCCCTGACCAAGTGTGACGTGTCCCCCCCCCCCCAAAGTCTTGGGCTGTGACCGCGCTTGGAACAAGGTCTTGTTTTAGTAAGTCATTATATAACATAATTATGAACATTTTAAAACCATAATCAAGCATTCATCAGCATTTCTTTGAAAGCCATGCATTTTATAGCATCAGTGAATTTATGAGTACTAATTTATTTCAATCCCTTTCTGTAAATAATACTTAAACATGACATTGAATTTTATGATCTGGAATTAATTGAAATTGATTTTATTTAGGAGTTTTTAAATTTTGTTTCGTGAATTATGTTTTGTTTTTTCAAATTGTACAATCTCTGACGTGCCTTGTATAACGACCTATGTTATAAATGGTAAATAAATAAAAATACAAATACATTCGCCGACTAGGCATAGGTACCTAATCTAAAGCTTATCGACTCTGTCAGGCGCGAGCGGAGGTCGGGAGTAGGGACATCATCTGCCTGTGATACAAGATTAAGTCACCCCTGAGCAGGGGCTAATCGGGATCATACTAGCTATTGTTACAGATCAGCGCTGACAGTGCACAGTGCACACGCTGCACAGTGCACTGCACACGCTGCACAGTGCACACGCTGCGTTCGAATCACTCATGTCATCGACCACTTCCACGCAGATATTATAATACCCGTCCATCTTCTCGTCCTCTGGCGAGCCACGTGAGAGCCACGTGACGAAGATGCGTCTTATTCCTTAGGTCACATTGGTGGGGGGGGGGGGGGGGGGGGTTACCGTCTGGACAGTCGCGTCGATGATTCACTGTGAGTTTTTGTTTCTAACTATGAAAGAGCGAGACACTGTACGATACGAGGCTGTATCTATCTCTTTCGCCGTCAGCATTGACGACGGCATATGAATGATACCTATCCGTGAGTGTTGTGACGTCTGCTATGGGTTTAAGGGTGTAGGTAAATCAAACAACCAATTTGAGTAATAAACCGGTCTGAGACGCCCGCTGGCCGCTGCAGCTGCCCGCACCGTCCCCGATGCAAGTGCTCTGGCCAGCCTCGCAGCCCGGCACCGGACAAGATGTTTGGTTGCTAGTATACAAGGGTTTTGGTCTAAATATACTTACGAGGACGAGACAATCCCATATGGAATCAATCAGGATGTTACCGAGTAGCCCGGTTCACTGGTCACATTCAAAGACACGGCTCGGAAGGCACCGCGACAGCTCCGACATCATTCAACAAGATCCCAAAGAAATAGGTGAATCAATATCGCTCCCCGTAAGCTATAAAAATATTATTTGAATAGGGTAAATAGCCGCGCTATCAAAGGAGCAAAGTACCCTCACCCACCTCTTTAAAAAGGGCCCAAGTTTTTATTCGCATCCATTCGTAATCGCTCCGGAACTTGACGGACAAAAAGTTTGGGCTTTCGGGTTCAACTTCGAAGACAGGTGATGTTGCTATTCATCATCGGGTCCCAGCCGAGGGGGGGAGGGGGAGTGGGAGTGGGGGGCACGCAGGAAATAGAAAAACTTGGCTCGTTTACAATGAGAGTCGCAGAGGTATTATTTTACGAGCTCGTCGCGGCCGGAACGACTCTGTTTGTTATTCTTAAGTTTATGTTCGCCGGCCGTTTGGAAAATATAGTTTTAAATTTTACTTCGAGTGCCTCGAGACGGGGAGCTCTTAAAGTAATGCAATCATAAATAAGAAGGTAGGTATTCTGTTTCTGTTGGTATTTTTGCGAAGATACGCGAATTCACGAGAGAAATAGGTACCTACATAAGCGTGTCGTCTTTACCTTCTGAAACGGAAGCGATTGCAAATAGTGATAGGGGAGGGTCGCAGATCATGCAATAGGTCAGGTGCATACCTAGGTCATGTACCTACTCGTATTAGGTACCCAATAGGTCCGTCAGGTACTTTCTAGATTTGAGTTGATTCGGAACAACCTCCGAGCACACAAACAAATAAATAGGCGCGTACTTTACACGACGATGAGAAATAGATATGAGATGTAATCCGCGAGAGTGCCTCCGCCGCCGCTTTAATATTTATTATTTGATGTATTAGTCCTACACGAATATTTATTCAAGTAGGTATACCTGTCCGCCCCCCGCGGCCCGCGCCCCGCACATGGAGCAATCATTACTTACGAGTGTGTGGGTGGATTCATCTGCCCGCAGTTACCTCGCTAGGTAGGTATTCCGTTCACCTACCAATTTACTGGCATTTGTACTCACGAACATATTCAATCACGAATTTATATTGAATCTTCAGATTAGTCAAGGAAATGAGTGGGCGGAATGGAGTCTCTAGAGCAGGTACCTACACCGACAGCGGACACGGATCCCGGGAGCTTTCCAGAAACACTGCTCCACTGGCATTACCTTATCTAGACACTTGGGTCGCTGCAGACGGCGGCTGTGACGGCGGCGGCAGCATTAATAAAACGTCAAGTGCGAGTCGGACTCGTGCACCGTGGTGGGTTCCGTATGAGACCTTGTTTGTTGCTAGACATCATGATTATCATGATAGGTCAACCTGAAGTAGGTACGCACCCTATAGGTTTTGGTCCCTAGAGAGATTTTTTTGTGAATAAACAACAAAACGGTTTTCGGATTTTTCTCTTTAGGTACCTACTTGTGCTAAAAGACCTTACTCTTTGCCAAATTTCATGATTCTATGTAGGTCAACGGGAAGTACCCTACCTATAGGTTTTGTGTGCATGTGATTCCCTTGGAAATATATTCGGGCATAAACGGTTGTAACTTTTAATTGCGCTAAGGGGCGAACCCATCGCCCCCTACCCGGCGGGTTTGCTGGTCAAGCTAGGCCTAGATCGCAGCACTCACGGGATCCCCGTGGTAAGAAAACAAGAAATAGATAACATTCAAAAAAATTTCTTCGTCTCCTTAATTGTGAAAACACGATTGCGAAAAAAAATTAGGAAAGTGCACTGTTATGCATCTATTTTGGTCAAGATCTCAGGAACCCTGCGGTCTATAGAAAAGATTTTTGTTTTGATTCGTAGGTTATTACTAGGTAATTCTTCTTTGGTTCCTTATTACAGTTTCTTCAGTTCTGTAGTTTTCTTGTAAATAAGCAAAAACATCATTTTTGCGCTTACGCCATTCCAAAAACATACGCTCCGTCTGCTCTTACCTATATGAACGCGAAATCCTATCCCTATCCTTTTCAATTAATGGCGCGCAATGCGCCCTCTTAACTTACAAGTTAGATTTATATCACGGCTCCATGAGGTAACGGACTTTAGTGTTTGATGTTAATTTCAACTCGATACCACACAAGTACCTACCTAACAGGTGACAGTCGGACAGACGGACAACAAAGTGATTTTTGCGGTAAAAATTAACTGTTGCTCCTCTCACTCGGTACAAAGTTAGATACCTCTGTACCTAAGCACACACGGCACGACGCGCGGATTCAGAAGACAGTTGGTATTGTGGACGGTTTTGTACGAGCTAGGTACCTATAAGTACCTACTACAACGACGACGTATGTATGACGATCTGCGAAAGACTGCAGGCAGATGCTGGATGCGCCGAGCTGAAGACAGGGCGCTATGGCGCTCATTAGGGGAGGCCTATGTCCAGCAGTGGACTAATACAGGCTGATGACGATGATGACGATACTACAACGAGCGATGTGTATAGGGTAGGGTAGGTACATAGACGGTGCCGGGTAGGGTAAGGCAGGGTCCGCGCCGCAGCAGGCGCACGAGTGGGACGGCGGCGGCGGCGGCGCGGTCCGGCCTCATCTGCATGAAACAACCTGCGGCCCTCCGCCATGCAAATGAGTCCGCTTTGCGAGCTCGCGTGTCGGCCGCGGCCCCTCGCGCGCCGACATCGATGCTCCGCATAATTACAGGACGACAACGTTTTGCAGGATCGACGCTGAATAACAAATGATACTTGCTCTGTTTTATATTTTCACAGAATCACTAAATCTGGTAGCAGAAACCTGTAAATATGTGGTAGGTACCTACGTAAACAGCACTTTTCTCAGTTGACATTTTAGACTTCTCAAAGGATGTAAACTAAGGCTTACTTATACTTGGTTCGGTGAGTTACGTACCTACCTACCAATGAAAGTGAAAACAATCTCTTACCTAAGACTTCTGACAAAAAAAATGGAGTAAATATTTTTATCCCATCTTACTTCCTACTAACTACAATATTATAAACGCGAAAATTTGTGTGAATGTTTGTTACCACGTATCAAATCAAATCAAAAACTCTTTATTTCCATAAATACAATTAATGTACCTACCTACCTACCTACCTACACTTAGAAAAGGTCGAATTGTAAAACTAAACATTGACACGGAAATAAAGTGATATTTTTTGATTTCTGTCGCTTCGGTATGTAGACTAAAGTAAAGAAGCGACGAAGAAACCTTTAGCCTGTTAGTTGTTATTTTTCGAGTTGGAGCAAAACCCGTCCCACGCTTTTTTGTCCTCTAGATAATCTGATATTTTATAGGTAGTAAGCCTTTTTGCACAGCAAGGTTTTGACAATTTGTTTGAATTTATTTTCTGATAATTTTTGCAACTCACTAGGAATGAATGAATGAATGAATGAATTAACACTTTATTTGTACTTACAAGTAAATAAAGTTAATAAAAGTCTTATATCTAAATGACAAATTCAAAGTACAAAAGGCGGCCTTATCGCTGAGAGCGATTTCTCCCAGGCAACCTTGGGATGAAGAAAAAGATATAAGAAAATAAAAAGGGTTCCTAGTGCACAGACTGGAAATAACAGAACTTATATAGTTACCTAATACATACATTTTTATAATACAAACAAACTTACCTATACTATCTAATAACATGTAATAGGAGTTTTGTTGTAGAAGCGTATACATTGCCCTTTAAAAGATACATTAATTTTGTGTAGCCTAGTTGTGGGCACAGCGAGTTTATGTTTATTTCTGGTATTAAAATTATGTTTATCGCTATTTTTAGGGAACCGATTTATATTTCTATGAGTGTACAATAAGTTTTCATAAATATATTGACATGGTACTGTCATTATGTTTATTTCTTTGAATTTATCACATATATTCTCTGGGACCCATATTATAGATAGCTCGAACAGCCCTCTTCTGCAGCACAAATACGGTGTTAATATCTACAGCGTTCCCCCACAGCAGTATACCATAAGACATAATAGGTACTATGGAAGTAGCCTAAATACCTAAACAAGTCTAGATGTATCCACGTCTGTAAGATGACGGATTTTTCTGACTGCATAGGTACGCTGCAGAACTAAGTCTCTTCGATAGCTTATCTATGTGTGGGCCCCAATGAAGTTTATTATCTAAGGTGATTCCTAAGAATACAGTACCTTCTCGTACTTTCTATTATTTCTAGCGTTTCTCCTTTAACGTTTATATCAGCTTTCACTTGTTTAATTTAGGTATAATAAATCTAATACATTTTGTTTTGGTTTCGATTAGCAAAAGATTATTTTTGACACTAAACCGATGGACTACTTTTGAGATTGCATTACATATTCACATCATCGAAATTTATGTTTTGTCATTTCATTTAAAAAATTAATGAAGTATCATCAGCAAACAAAGGACCGAGGATAGAACCCTGCTGTACACCCGTTGTAAGGTAACTACTAAACCAATTTAGATGAAATTTGATGTGTTAGGTTAGTTTAGGTTCTAGAATAAAACATAGGCATTCAGAAAATCATAGAATAAAACATCTAATTTTCAAAAATTAACCCACCCCAACCACATCACCCTTTTTAACCCCCTCAGTGGTGAGGGGGTTAAAAAGGGTGGTAAAGTTTCTAGAGAAAATTATTATTCCTTAGTCATATTCTCTCAAAACTCGATATAAAGAAACTATAAAGTGAGTAAATAATGAATCACGCATTAACGTAAAATAAAAAGTAGATAATAAATCACGTATTTTTTTAATTTTTACAAAACTACTGTGCGTAGCCAGTTTTTATTAATTTATAAAAAGTACACGATTTTTTTTTTGTCATTCGTTTATTTAGTTCACAAGATTTAGCGACATCCTGTTTAGCGCCTTGAATAAGTCAGTAAAGTGTCATCAGTGGAGCAGACGCGGGCTGAGGTCCGCTGTACCACGCACGGTACCGAGTGAGGCGATGCTGCGGCGGCGCGCGGCGGGAGCGGCCGCTCTACATCAGTGGAGCAGACGCGGGCTGAGGTCCGCTGTACCACGCACGGTACCGAGTGAGGCGTGGCTGCGGCGGCGCGCGGCGGGAGCGGCCGCTCTACATCAGTGGAGCAGACGCGGGCTGAGGTCCGCTGTACCACGCACGGTACCGAGTGAGGCGATGCTGCGGCGGCGCGCGGCGGGAGCGGCCGCTCTACATCAGTGGAGCAGACGCGGGCTGAGGTCCGCTGTACCACGCACGGTACCGAGTGAGGCGATGCTGCGGCGGCGCGCGGCGGGAGCGGCCGCTCTACATCAGTGGAGCAGACGCGGGCTGAGGTCCGCTGTACCACACACGGTACCGAGTGAGGCGATGCTGCGGCGGCGCGCGGCGGGAGCGGCCGCTCTACATCAGTGGAGCAGACGCGGGCTGAGGTCCGCTGTACCACGCACGGTACCGAGTGAGGCGATGCTGCGGCGGCGCGCGGCGGGAGCGGCCGCTCTACATCAGTGGAGCAGACGCGGGCTGAGGTCCGCTGTACCACGCACGGTACCGAGTGAGGCGATGCTGCGGCGGCGCGCGGCGGGAGCGGCCGCTCTACATCAGTGGAGCAGACGCGGGCTGAGGTCCGCTGTACCACGCACGGTACCGAGTGAGGCGATGCTGCGGCGGCGCGCGGCGGGAGCGGCCGCTCTACATCAGTGGAGCAGACGCGGGCTGAGGTCCGCTGTACCACACACGGTACCGAGTGAGGCGATGCTGCGGCGGCGCGCGGCGGGAGCGGCCGCTCTACATCAGTGGAGCAGACGCGGGCTGAGGTCCGCTGTACCACGCACGGTACCGAGTGAGGCGATGCTGCGGCGGCGCGCGGCGGGAGCGGCCGCTCTACATCAGTGGAGCAGACGCGGGCTGAGGTCCGCTGTACCACGCACGGTACCGAGTGAGGCGATGCTGCGGCGGCGCGCGGCGGGAGCGGCCGCTCTACATCAGTGGAGCAGACGCGGGCTGAGGTCCGCTGTACCACGCACGGTACCGAGTGAGGCGATGCTGCGGCGGCGCGCGGCGGGAGCGGCCGCTCTACATCAGTGGAGCAGACGCGGGCTGAGGTCCGCTGTACCACGCACGGTACCGAGTGAGGCGATGCTGCGGCGGCGCGCGGCGGGAGCGGCCGCTCTACATCAGTGGAGCAGACGCGGGCTGAGGTCCGCTGTACCACGCACGGTACCGAGTGAGGCGATGCTGCGGCGGCGCGCGGCGGGAGCGGCCGCTCTACATCAGTGGAGCAGACGCGGGCTGAGGTCCGCTGTACCACGCACGGTACCGAGTGAGGCGATGCTGCGGCGGCGCGCGGCGGGAGCGGCCGCTCTACATCAGTGGAGCAGACGCGGGCTGAGGTCCGCTGTACCACGCACGGTACCGAGTGAGGCGTGGCTGCGGCGGCGCGCGGCGGGAGCGGCCGCTCTACATCAGTGGAGCAGACGCGGGCTGAGGTCCGCTGTACCACGCACGGTACCGAGTGAGGCGATGCTGCGGCGGCGCGCGGCGGGAGCGGCCGCTCTACATCAGTGGAGCAGACGCGGGCTGAGGTCCGCTGTACCACGCACGGTACCGAGTGAGGCGTGGCTGCGGCGGCGCGCGGCGGGAGCGGCCGCTCTACATCAGTGGAGCAGACGCGGGCTGAGGTCCGCTGTACCACGCACGGTACCGAGTGAGGCGTGGCTGCGGCGGCGCGCGGCGGGAGCGGCCGCTCTACATCAGTGGAGCAGACGCGGGCTGAGGTCCGCTGTACCACGCACGGTACCGAGTGAGGCGATGCGGCGGCGGCGCGCGGCGGGAGCGGCCGCTCTACATTTTTTATCTCGGCAGTAAGTAGTTGATTAGATTAGCCGTCCTCGTGCTCTTATTAAATCGCACTCAGACCGGTCCGCGCCGGCCCGCGTCTTTACTTCATTTATTATGTTAATTATAAGCGCGAGGAGAAAGGTCCGCCGTTTTTTGTTCTGAAAATTAACTGGTGTTTAATCTCGCCGCACAGCGCCGCGCCGCCTCGGCGAGACATTACTTACGAGCCGATGACATTAGCCGGGGGGCGCACTGCTGCACTGCTGCGCTGCTGCACTGGCGCGATGGATACCTCGCTTCAGGTGCCTTATCAATGACATGACTCAGTAAAGTAAACGCACATTATTTCATGGTAAAATTTATTGATAAAATGTAGATAGATTACATGCAGTTGTTGCGTTTTAATCTCCTTAATAGCTAAATGAGTAGTTAATAACTTAATGTAGTAGGAATAAAATATACCTCAGTTATATACTTAATAGTAATAGCACTCTCAGTAAAATATTCATTCAAATTAATCTAATTTAAAAATAATTTTCTTAATATCTTACAGGTAAGTAGACCCTGCGATCGTTGATCGAGCTTTTTGAACCTACGAGTACTAATAATATCTGGACACAATATTAGTTCAAATTAGTAAATAATGTTAGTGTTACTTTTAAAAGCACACAATATTCTTATGAAATAAACTGGTAAAAATTCGCTGACATACAAATTGATGTTATTATTAAATAAAATGTACATAAATATCAACTTCACAGTACGTAAGCATCATCATCTTCTACAATTAATTGAAAAAAACTGAATCAGCGATCAAGTTATGTATGCGGTGTATGCCGCGCCCAGTGAACGCATGCCAGTGCGCGAGTGTCCACAGTCCCTCCGTTCAAGGAAATGCCATTCATTATAAGTAATAGTTGAGATCGGAGATCGGACATCGTACCCCTGTACCTGTACTTGTATTGTATTGATACTATTACAACTTCATTAGTAAATGTGAACCGGAACACGTGAATAATGTTCAAATTGAGGTTCATTCCTAGCTCGCTTCGATATACTTTAGTGGAAGGATTCGTTGCTCAATTCACAAGCCTCGCTCGTCTACCATTCGAAGGTAAACCTATTTTAGTCAAGTGATCTATGCAAAGTCGTCAAAAGCTTTGTTTGCTCACTGGATGCCTCCGGTGGCGGCCAGAATGCTTGGTCAGCGAGGCGAGCCTCGGGCAGCGATGCGCGGTGGTGTCACACCGCGTCACCCTGCGCCGCACCTGCGTCCACTCCAATACGACTCTTATTACAACCAGCAACAAGAACTAACATTGTATATTGCTAACACAGCCACCATTGGATTCACTAAATGAGGACCCGTAACGTTTTTAGTTGAGAATGCAGATTTATAGACCTAAGAAATCCTTAACATACAGTGCAAAAATTTTTTGTTCTACGAAACAAATTGACGAAGTTATGACCAAATTACTAGCGAAGTTCACTGAGTGACCGCCGCGGGTGCGTGTGACGTCACTCGCTCGGTCGCCGCCCGTTAACCGTAGTACTAGTATAGTATTATAATATCTGTGACAGTAGGCAGATATCAGTTTGTAGTGATTTATTCTGAAACTATAAGTTTAGGAAAAAAAATTACACAGCCAAATAGACTCGGTTTTGAGAGACCCATCGAATGAAAAAAATAAAAAAAATCATTCGATGGGTCTCAGTGAACTTCGCTAGTAATTTACTCATAACTTCGTACGTAATGGTTCGATTTGGATAATCTAAAAAGATATATCATTCTTATGTCATAGAGAATAACGTGAACAGTTCTATTGAAACTGGTACAACTTAACAGATCCTCATTGGTCAAAAGACTCACAAACGCGCAACTAATTCTATTATTGCATTCGCTTGTAGCTCTCCTAGATTCAATTTCGTTGAAAACTTTAAGCAATTCGTGAGAATACACTTCCCACGTTATATTTATTTACTAAAATAGGTAAAATGTGTATTTATTTAAAATTAGCTAATTAATAATAACCTTTTTGGATTTTTAATGTAAGTATAATTTTTTTTAATCGAAATATGTATATACTACATACATTTTAAGAAATTATCGAACAAGCGCTTTCGGAAGCGGCCGCGAGAAACTTTAATTAGCGCGAAAACTTGTTTCGGATTGCGAGCCCGGGCGATGTGTCGGCCGAGCCGGGGCGGGGGCGCGGGCGCGGGGCGCGGGGCGGGCGGCTAGTGCTACGTTACACAAATATCAACACGGTTTTAATAAAGCTTTTCAATAATTACCATCAGTCTATTCTTTAACCGTCAGCACGCGCCGTTTAGAATACCGTTACGTATTATACATATCAAATATACTATCTAAATACATTAATTATTATCCAATTTATTGGCTCGACACCTCGATGGTATTTACAACGACGTGGACGTTCCAAAGAAACATTTTATCTTATTCAACGATTCAATTATTAAAAATCTTATCTCTCGATTATAGCTTTGTTTACTAATTTTATTTAAAAAGATTTTAACTATATGATACAAGCTTGAAATTTATGTTTTATTAGAATTTTGTTTTAGTACCTAAATTTCACCTAGCTACATTATCTTATTGCTACTATTCTACACTCGTACAACAATCTCAGATATAAGTGTGTGCGTATCGGCGAAGTCCTTAGCATATGTCAATGCTAACGGCTAATGTACTAGATGTGCGTCGACCTTATTAGAATGTTAACATCCGTCCGACGACAATTCGTAAACAACTGAGCTGTTATTGCTGCAACACCCGCTATGCACCGTGCACCGTCTACAACCGCCGCCGCGCCGCTGGACGGACGCCGCCTACGCGTCTGCACCGCTCCTGGAACTAACGAGGGTCGACAGCAGCAACTGCCGCATGTGTGTGTGTGTTTGTAATAACGACGATGATAGGATCTCTATCCCGAGGACAGGACTTTGACATTTATCATTTTTTGAAAATCTATCTTCCATCTGAATATTTGGTGGAGCACAATCCTCGATATAGGAGGAATGGGTGAGAGTGCACTAGTATAGTTGTCAGTACGGTCAGACGCCGAGGCGCGGCGTCAGACGGCGGGCCGCGGCGGCGGCGGCGGCGGCGGCGGCGGCGCGGCGTCAGACGGCGGGCCGCGGCGGCGGCGGCGGCGGCGCGGCGTCAGACGGCGGGCCGCGGCGGCGGCGGCGGCGGCGCGGCGGCGGCGGCGCGGCGTCAGACGGCGGGCCGCGGCGGCGTCAGCGGCGGCGCGGCGTCAGACGGCGGGCCGCGGCGGCGGCGGCGGCGGCGGCGGCGCGCGCGCGCGCGGCCGCAGCGAGTACGTCTCGGCGTGGAACAGCGGCGGGCACTGCAGGTGCGGGTAGGGGGCGCCGTCGCCGCTCACGGGGCCGCGGCGGCGGCGGCGGCGGCGCGGCGTCAGACGGCGGGCCGCGGCGGCGGCGGCGGCGGCGGCGCGCGCGCGCGCGGCCGCAGCGAGTACGTCTCGGCGTGGAACAGCGGCGGGCACTGCAGGTGCGGGTAGGGGGCGCCGTCGCCGCTCACGGGGCCGCGGCGGCGGCGGCGGCGGCGCGGCGTCAGACGGCGGGCCGCGGCGGCGGCGGCGGCGGCGGCGCGCGCGCGCGCGGCCGCAGCGAGTACGTCTCGGCGTGGAACAGCGGCGGGCACTGCAGGTGCGGGTAGGGGGCGCCGTCGCCGCTCACGGGGGACACCGGGGGGGACTGGAACAACGAACAAACATACACAATACGAAAACAAAACTAATAATAATAATGCTGGACAATTCACACAGCATCTCAAACTAAGCAAACCTTGTGTTATGAATTTATTTATTTATTTTTTATTTATTATAATAACTTCACAAAGCAGTTTACAATCAAATTTATACACTTTATAATATAGTTACAGTAGTGAACCAGATTGTAGACCTAGATGTAAACATAACAATATTAGAAAAGTGTTGCAAACATAGCCAAAAATTTCCCTAAAAATATACCTAAAAATTACTGTTGTATTTAAACTACTAATTTTTTTATCTAGCCTGGTTTGTCCCACTGCTGGGCAAAGGCCTCCCCCAAATCTTTCCACTCGGTGCGGTCTCGTGCGATCTCCCACCAATCTCTGAGAAAGGCGTTAAGGTCGTCTCGCCAGCGCTTTCGTGGCCGACCTCGCCCGCGATTTCCATCTGGGACCCAGGGTGTTGCGGCACTAGCCCACCTCTCGGGATGCATTCGTCTAATGTGCCCCGCCCATTGCCATTTGAGTGTGGCGGTCTTGACTCCCACGTCGGCAATACCTGTCAGAGAGCGTAGCGTCGTATTCCTAACACGATCAATTCGCCGGAAACCTAGGATGCTACGCTCCATTGCCCTCTGGCAGATCTTGAGCTTGGACTTTTGTAATTCAGTCAGCGAGCATGTCTGCGCACCGTAGCTGCGTAGGTGAGGACGGGCAGGATGCGCATATCGACGAGTTTGCGCTTCAGTGTCAGAGGAAGGTTCCCCTTCATGTGCGCTTTCATGGACCAGTAGCTCTTCCAGGCATTGTCGATCCTACGACCCCTCTCTTTGTCCTGCCTGTTATCGAAGCTAGCCAGCTGGCCCAAGTGAATGTACTCGTCGACGTACTCTATGACCTGCCCATCTACCGAGACCTACGTCTCGTACTGTTAAACTACTAATACATATTATTTAAAATAGAAAATACGGTTATAACTTTTTATAATCACACTAATATTATAAATGCGAAAGTTTGGATGGATGTACAGATGGATGGATGTTTGTTACCTCTTCACGCCAAAACTATTGAACGGATCGGGCTGAAATTTTTTATTATAGGTAATTCTAATCCTGGAATCAAACATAGGCTACTTTTTATCCTATAAATCAGTTCCCATGGGATAGAAATCACCTTTAAACGTTTATAGAAACAACGCGTGCGAAGCCGCGGGCATAAACTAGTATTACATATTATTGCTCCGTATGGTCGAAATATCTTTGCGAAATTTATTGAGGTTAGAGTTACATATATCTATTGCATTATTAATAGCGGCCAACTCGTTATATTGACGACACATCCTAGTGTTTGGGTTGTAAAACGATGTATTATTTTTGTAAATCCTCAACGAGAACGTTTTGGGTTTCGACTCCTGTAGTAAGTGTTTATGTCAATTGAGGATAAGAGACTAGAACAGTCTATGGAAGATTGTAAAATTTTATGAAGGTTTATATATGATCTATGCGTTTTCTGCGATTATTAAGGGGGGTTATTTTAAAAACTTTTAATGTATCTGTGTAGTTCTTGTGTGTACGCCCCATGTTATGTCGGAAAGCTAGTAGTCAAAGGCATTTCTTTTGGATTCTCTCAGTTTTATTATCGTGTATGTGATAGTATGGTGACCAAATAACGCTGCCGTATTCTAAGATCGGTCGAATAAGACTCTGGTATAGATGTAACACGCTGTTAGGTTTTTTAAAGCCTTTTGTTATTCGGGTAAGACTTAATCCAACGCAAGAAACTACCGTGGATCCCATAATGTGAAAGCTTTGTACATAGAATGTTGTGGTTTACTTTGTCGACAGCCTTGCGGAAATCCGGGTAAACCGAGTCTACCTGACCCGCAGTAGCGAAAGCCTGACACAAATAACTTTTGTAAACTAGCAAGTTACTAACTGTTGATCTGCCCTTGACGAAACCGTTTTGACTCGATGAGATATAAGGCTTTAAATGAGAGTAAATGGAATCGTATACTAAGGATTCAAATATTTTACCAAAACAATTTATTTTTATTTATTTCACACACAGCGACTTGTTTCCTGATTTGAAGATTGGGGTTATGTAAGCTCGTTTCCACTCAGTGGGAGAGACTCCCGTGCACAGAGACTTATTGAAAATGATTGTCAGTGGTTCACAAAGTTCCTTTCCGCAAGATTTAACAAAAGAAGGAGGTATCCCGTCTGGACCAGCGCCCTTGTTGTGGGATAACTTTTTTAGTTTGGACAAAACGTCATCTTGTGTAGTACTAACGACCGACAACACCGAAGCGTCAGCGTGGAGCTGTTGTGGAGCGTGGAGGGAGGTGCACCTAACATCGTGCTCTTCGTACACCGATGCGAAGAAACCAGCAAACAATTTGCACACCCCACTACTACTTTGGGCCGTGTTACCACTGTGAAACATGACTTGAGGCACAGTGGGGGTACCTTTTTTAGTTTTAACAAAATTCCAGAAGGCTTTGATGTTTTCAGACATTTTGAATGAGTCGCTTGCTACGTGCGCGGAGAAATGAGTGAGTATCAGTTCAGTTCAGTTTAGTTATTTATTTATAAGAAAATTTTCTTACACCGTATATCGTAATCTCTTGGGTTATTATACTTTTTGAATCGTTTGTGAAACTTAGACTCTTCATTGAGGCACTTTTTTAGACTTTTGCTATATCAGCTTGGTTGTTTACTAGAGCTTCTGATGACCATTGGGGTGTTTTGTTTAATGATGTTGTTTAACATATCGTACAATTTCTCCAAGCAGATGTCAACTTCAGGGTGTGCCAGAGCTTCTGACCAGTTCACTAGGTCGATTCTTTCTTTATAGCTTGAAGATTAGCTTTGTTAAAATTGATGGTGCTTACATTGCAAGGTTTAAGTGATTTAGGTAAGTTAACTGAGAGGTTTACTTATAATGCAGGATGATGATTCTGATCTAAGGGACAAGGGTTGGGCTTCTGACCGTCTAAGTAGATGATGTTTGTCAAAACTAGATCTAGGAACCGGTTATTTTTATTGGAAATCCCGTTATACTGAGACAAGTTACATGTAGATATCGTTTCTAGTAATAATTTACCTTTGTTATCAGTTGGGGTGTCAGGTATCAAAGGACCAGGGTTATTAGGGTGTGTCCATACAACTTTTGGCGTATTAAAATCACCTAGAATTAAAAACATTTCGTCCAACCGAGCATCACAAATAATCTTTTGTAAGTTATATGAATTAATAAAATAAGAAATCATAAGATCATACAAACATTTGTCCAGAAGCGGGAATCGAACCCAATCTCCTGCGCCGCAGGCGGAACGTCCAGTGAAAGTGAAATGAAGCAGCCGTCATGCCTGACGTTTGCCCACCGCTGGCCACCGCACGCATAAATAAATAATAAATAAATAATGCTGGACAATTCACACAGCATTATCGAGCCCCAAGGTAAGCAGAGCTTGTGTTATGGGTACTACATAACTGATATACTTAATACAATACACTAAATAGATAGATATTTTTTTATTATACATAGAAAACATCCAGAACGCCCTGGACAAATGTCTGCAGATCGTACAAACATTTGTCCCGAGGCGGGAATCGAACCCGCAACCTCCTGCGTCGCAGGCAGACCTTCGCCCGCTGCGCCACAGGGGTCGTCTAACACATGCCTCAGTCCGGTCACGACGACGGAGATCCGCATTGAGCATCTCTTCTCTCGGTCTCGCCAATCGACAGGCGTGTCTGCTGCCTGCCTCTCAGGGCCCGAGTGGATGGTACAAACTGCGAAAGCCTGCAGCAGTGCCGAGCCCCGGGCCCATGTCGATAACGGGTAGACAGTGCGCACACCACACGTTCACGTACACACCTGTGAGTGGTTGTGGGCGCGCCCTCCGCCGAACATGAGCCGCAGCCGCGACACGCCGGGGCCCGCGCCGCCGCCGCCGCCGCCGCCGTTGTTGTTCCAGCTGTAACAACCACTGTCGATAAGCCGGGCGCTACACTCAGCAGGACGCTGCTGTGTGCATGCCCCAGCATATAACACAAGTAGTTTTGCTCACAACAGCCGACCTCGCAAGCTTCACTTTGATTGAAGAGCTCTTGCTTCTCACGGCGAAGATTTTTGAGACCAATTTAAAGGTACCATTTCAATTTCATGTATTTACCAAAAGAAAACTCTTTTGAAAGGTTTCGCAACCAAACGAATTGAACCACCTAAATAATATTTTGTAGATTTTATCGGGCGCATAACGATGATGATGATATTAATGAAGTGGCCATTTTATAATATTTAATTTTGTTATATCTTTCAATGAAAATTGCAAAAGGTGATTAAAATATCTGAGCTCATAACCTATTGAGTTAAAGTCTACTACATTACATGTACCTACAAATACACATGATTTGAATAATTTAAAAGGAAACATCATTCATTAATTAAGTTACTTGCATAGGTATGGCAAGCTTCTTGCCTACTACTACTATTACTACTCCTAGTAGTTCTACGAACAGCAGACCTCGCGAGCACTAACTTTTTTCAACAATTAATTGACTCACAGAAAACTGTTTAGACGATTTTTGTAGAATATCAATTTAGTACCGTCGCGTCGGCAATAAACTAGATGTCGCTACTAAAAGTGACCGACGGCTAGATCGCGCTGACGAGAACGAACGGGTTCTTGTTCTAAGGTTCAAGTGAATTTTTGTTTGTGAGCTCATTTAAAACGGTAAGGTGTCTTTTACTTTGCAATAAAGTAGGTACCATTGCGATTTACAAAGCGAATGTTTTATTTGTGTGGGTTCCATCATATACAGACAGAATATTTCTGTGAATTTACTTATTACTAAAGTTGTTTAGAACGGGATATTTAGGTAGGTGCCATGTTTTTTGTAATCCCTTATTTAGGTAGGTATGTATAAAGAGAGAACTTGCCCTTAGGGCACAGGAAATGTTAATTCGTAACAGATACCTTACTTAGGTAAAGTAAGGTATCTGTTACGAATTAACATTTTTGTACCATTTTTGTAACATTTTTGTTAATTCGTAACAGATACCTTACTTAGGTAAAGTAAGGTATCTGTTACGAATTAACATTTCCTACTTAGGTAAAGTAAGGTATCTGTTACGAATTAACATTTCCTACTTAGGTAAAGTAAGGTATCTGTTACGAATTAACATTTCCTACTTAGGTAAAGTAAGGTATCTGTTACGAATTAACATTTCCTACTTAGGTAAAGTAAGGTATCTGTTACGAATTAACATTTCCTACTTAGGTAAAGTAAGGTATCTGTTACGAATTAACATTTCCTACTTAGGTAAAGTAAGGTATCTGTTACGAATTAACATTTCCTACTTAGGTAAAGTAAGGTATCTGTTACGAATTAACATTTCCTGTGCCCTACTCGTTTTCAATAAAATGTGCTAACAAAATAAAAATACGCCAAAATTGTTGCTGGCAACCCTGGTTGGACAGACAGATCACTCTCACCCTGTTCTTTCCCCTCAACGCCTTTTTTACTTTGAAGCCAACTTCACAGAGCTCACAAAGATTTGCGCGTCCTCTACATACTAAAAAATAATCTTTGAAACAAAATCTCATAAATCAGAGACGTTCAGTAGCATAAGCGCCATCTATACAATAAATTTTTGTACTTTCGTAAACCGGCGGGCATGCGTGGCCGTGCTACAATAGTACTCTCGAAGAGTTACAAACATGTTCTAATAGATGGCACTGTTCTGTTATATGTTCTCTTATGTAACTGCATTTTGCGGGGCTATTCTGCTCGTCATGCCAAAAATTATGATCAGATCTTTACCAAATTTTTATGAGAAGAATTAAAAACAACAACCTTTCAATTAAAAATACAATCATCTAAATCAGATATCTTAAAGCCGAGATATTCTAAAGCCCCCTTTTTTTATTTTTTTGGAGGCAGTACGCCTTTAATCAAAAAACTCCGGCCGCAAAAAATTCTATAAAATCGTAGAATCTGTACATCAAGTTTCGTACCGATCGGTTGTAAAATACGACCTCTAAAGGAGTACGGACATACTGACAGACGGCGGGAGTTGAACCTGCGTATCAAGCGGCCCTACGTCCAATGCGCCACAGAAGTCGTCCACAATTCCGAATTAAGACCCCTAACGAAAGACAGGAGGGTCAGAATTTACCCATAGGAACGGAAAATGTAGAAACTTGAAGATTGCAAATCAGGACGAAGCCTACCTAACTATTCTACCTAATTATTCCATTTTATGCAAATATTGATTTATTTCGATGATAATTAGTCCATTGTAAACTTTACATTATGTAATTTATATTTTGTGACCTGTAACAAGCGGGGCAATGCAGCCAGCGTCTTGGGGACGCTGCCAACTGGTATTGATATGGATCAGTTGAGCTACCTTTAGATTGTTTGCCACAGTCTGCAGTTAGCTCAATTGTAAATATTACTTTATTTCTATTATTTGATTGCAATTTTTACTGTCAATAACGTATTTCCTGTAACATAATTGTTATCAATAAATGAACTATGAAGGATGGACTTTTTTTCCACAATGGTCAATGAATATATATGTTGGAGCAGTGTCATGTGCCCAACAGTAGCTTACTGTTGTGTACCTCTAGCTAATGTCAGCTTACATTGGCTGATATTAGCTAGAGGTAGCTATGATCTATAAAGATGAGCTGACAAGGGTTGCTCTCCGGAGAGAATAATAAAACCAAACTTGTTGACTTCTTGTAAGAAAGTCAACAAGTTTGGTTGTATTGTTCGATATAGACATGAACGCATCGACACTATCTTATTTCCAGTGAGCAGTTGGAAGAGCAGGTCAACTCGATTTTAAGCGATTTTAAAGTACCAACAGATACGGGTAACACAAAGGACATTTAGAAGCTTCTAAAGGTATTTCTCAAGATTTATTTATTTATTTATTTAATTTATTGGAAAACCAACGGCTTAAACTAACTTGATCAAATTACGTACTAACAACAGAGAGCCAATTAAAGATTTTCACGTATAGTGACAATTTAACTAATCAAATGTGAACTTAATAGAAAACAGCTCGAACGACAATGACGTGAAAAGAAAAGATGTACCAATAATATAAAAGTATAGCAGTTTGTGGTGGAGTAGGTACCTGTCGTTGGCGGCGGCGGCGGCGGGGGCGGGGGCGGGCTGCGCGGGCTTGCTGGCGGGGCTGGGCTCCGCTCTCGAGTGGACCTGCCGATGTAAACCACTCTGTTCTATAGCTGCTCTATATAAAGCTCATCTCTACATAAAGTATAGGCAGAGTATAAATAAAACATACAGTAGCCGACGCCCTTCATCTCGCGTCCACGCCGACGAGCGTCGCCGCGGCGCGGGCGCGGGCGCGGGCGCGCCAGCCCAGCCAGCCAGCGCAGGCTACTGACTAATGACTACTTATTCATAGTAGGTGAACATCGTCAACAATATTAGGACTAATTTACGGTGCTTTTTTCAAAATTCAAGATAGCGGATATTTTTTAATTTAAATTTTACTTATGGTTATATTATGGTGTAAGTTTTCACAAGATACCAGATACAAGATCGATTAACCGTAGGTATAGGACTTACCTTATCATTCCTCCGGAGCGAGTCCCGCCACCTGTCCGCTTGCAAGGCAGGCAGCGCGGGGGCCGCGGCGGGGGGCGGGGAGGGAGACAGGCTCTCGTAGCCCGGGGCGGAGCAGGAGGGGGAAGGGGAGGGGGAGGGTGGAGACGCAGGGTATACTATTTTCTCATAACTGAAACAAAAATATATTGACAAGCGAAAATAAATAGCCTACAACTAATGGCGAAATGTCGGGCAGGAGATTCTGTGTATGGTTGTTATAAGACTACATCCATAACGATTACAGCCTGCCTACCCCCAGAGCTGGGTACGATACCTCGTGCCAGCGGCCGAGGTCCGCACTAGGCCCTCCCCGGTCCCCGCGGCCGGTGCGCCGCCTCGCCGCTGGACGCTGCTCCTGTACCCTGTCCCTGTGCTTGGACATCATTCGGTTATACTCCAAGATCAAATATTCTTTATTTCCTTAAATACAATAATGCTACTCCACTTGACAACTTGTCTCCGTGCCAGATGTTCAACGAGCTCGGCATGTTCACCCTCGACAGCGATTTCTAAAGGGTGGAATAGAGAGTAAGCTCATAATATGCGTCATTTTTATTAAATTAATTCCTTCATGTTGTACGACTTCGGCCTACACCTTTAGTGACATTGATATGAGATGATAAGGGAAGATGTAAGTGACTTTACGCGATAGGATTCGAAATACGGAAATCCGTTAAAGAACCAGAGTAACCGACATAGCTCTCAGAGTTAGCAGGCTGGCGTGGCGATGGGCAGGCAGGCAGCTCGCCGATAGCCGTTGGGGAGTAGAGGTTCTCGAGTGGCGACCGCGATGATGACCTCCCACTCGATACCGACCGATATGAATACATAGTACTGCGGTCGAACGCGTACAGCGTGCCGTAACTCAGGTAAGTAGAAATGCACCGCTTGCATGAGCGGTTTATAAGCTGCTTCTAAAAGGGCTACACTTTTCTGCAATTTGTGTTGGCAACTGTTTGCCCAGCCATTACAAAAATATTGCTCGGCCACTGATGTCCGGGCAATCAATGGCCGGGCCATGTGTTGCGATATGTCGGCTATACAGTGGCTCATGATGCAGACTCATAAACGGGCTACACAAATCAGCAACAATGGCTGACGAAATCACACAGCGGCTTACACTATTTTAAAATCAAAAAAGAAAAATATAGATTGTGGATTCGACCTTACCTAAATAGGCGTAAAACTTTAGATAATTTAAGTCAGGAAATAAGCCTATAACCTCAAAAACAAACAAGCACAGTCCTCAAAACAAACAACAAAGTACAGATATGTTCAGTGCAACAAGTCTAAGCATCGCTCATAACAAACTTCATGTCGGTAGAAAAAGATGCACTATACACAATAGGGAGCGACTGAAACAACAATAGAACTGGCCGGGCAATATTGCAGTTAAATCGATCGGTCAGCGATCGCTCGAACATCTCTCGAGCAATACATGGCCACACCTAAAATGTTTGGCAATTATTGCCGGGACATTACTGCAAGATTGCATAGTCTGGCTGGTATTGCTAGCAATGTTGCGGGCCATTGTATTGCAGCCACATATTGCAGAAAAGTATCGCTCGTTTAGAAGCGCCTATACATAAATAGTTCACATACGTTTTCGCATATTTTTGTCTATGCCTTAACGAGACCTTGCCTAAGATCTACGTTCGTAATACCGATGCTGTCCGAGAACACATGAAAGAAGTGGACTCACCCGTCCTTCCCTTTGACGGAGCTCGGCTTGTGGGGCGCGTGCGGCGCCGGCGCGGGGGCGCACACCTCGCCGTAGATGACGTCGGCCACTGCGGGACAGGTGCGTCGTGTCAGTACGTCGGTATGAAGCTGTTGATGACCGCTCATTGGACATTATTATGTAATCACACGTAGCGTAGCGCGTGTCCTACGGGATCCACGAACATGATCGTATGTCAGTATTCAAGACGCACACTAAGGCCCGCACTGTGAGTTGACTCGGTCATCAATCTATTCATTTACATCGGGGGATCTTTCTGCACAATACACATACCTAATGGCGATGTGTGAAGAGGTGGCTATTAACGAGTATAGAGGCAGTATAGAGGCTAGTAACTCTATAGGAACAGTATACAAAACAAAAACACTAAAATAGCAATAAAAGGCTAATATTCTCCTAATGCTATGTTCGAATAACGCATTTGTATGCCATATACGTCACTCAAGCACAGATCTATGACTGAGCAAGGTTACGTAACACGGGTCACGGTGGGCAAATCAGTTTGTTCACCGATCGTAATTATATGAGTCTGTTTAGCTTATTTGTGTGGTTTTCAACGTATAGTGTGCGCCTGCTGCCTGCGCTCCTCGGCCTGCTTCTGCAGCATGAACTGCTCCAAGGTCACGAGCCCCAGGCTCTCCACGTTACCTATAGTGTGCGGCGGCGCGTGATGCGCGGGCGGCTGCGCGAAGTGCGCCTGCTGCCTGCGCTCCTCGGCCTGCTTCTGCAGCATGAACTGCTCCAAGGTCACGAGCCCCACGCTCTCCACGTTACCTATAGTGTGCGGCGGCGCGTGGTGCGCGGGCGGCTGCGCGAAGTGCGCCTGCTGCCTGCGCTCCTCAGCCTGCTTCTGCAGCATGAACTGCTCCAAGGTCACCAGCCCCACGCTCTCCACGTTACCTATAGTGTGCGGCGGCGCGTGGTGCGCGGGCGGCTGCGCGAAGTGCGCCTGCTGCCTGCGCTCCTCGGCCTGCTTCTGCAGCATGAACTGCTCCAAGGTCACCAGCCCCACGCTCTCCACGTTACCTATAGTGTGCGGCGGCGCGTGGTGCGCGGGCGGCTGCGCGAAGTGCGCCTGCTGCCTGCGCTCCTCGGCCTGCTTCTGCAGCATGAACTGCTCCAAGGTCACCAGCCCCACGCTCTCCACGTTACCTATAGTGTGCGGCGGCGCGTGGTGCGCGGGCGGCTGCGCGAAGTGCGCCTGCTGCCTGCGCTCCTCGGCCTGCTTCTGCAGCATGAACTGCTCCAAGGTCACCAGCCCCACGCTCTCCACGTTACCTATAGTGTGCGGCGGCGCGTGATGCGCGGGCGGCTGCGCGAAGTGCGCCTGCTGCCTGCGCTCCTCGGCCTGCTTCTGCAGCATGAACTGCTCCAAGGTCACGAGCCCCACGCTCTCCACGTTACCTATAGTGTGCGGCGGCGCGTGGTGCGCGGGCGGCTGCGCGAAGTGCGCCTGCTGCCTGCGCTCCTCGGCCTGCTTCTGCAGCATGAACTGCTCCAAGGTCACGAGCCCCACGCTCTCCACGTTACCTATAGTGTGCGGCGGCGCGTGATGCGCGGGCGGCTGCGCGAAGTGCGCCTGCTGCCTGCGCTCCTCGGCCTGCTTCTGCAGCATGAACTGCTCCAAGGTCACCAGCCCCACGCTCTCCGCGCCCTGCAACCACAACATCTCACTACCTCTGTCATCTTCAATTGAATCTGTCGAAGGCCTCGTTCTGTCGATGCAAGACAGACGCAGGTGACATGGTGCTTGTGAGACCGTCGTTAGGTTTAGTTCGCAAATTATATTTCCGACACGTATGTGATTGACTGAACATACGACCAATTATACTAAATAAATTATTCAAGAGGTGGGCTAGGATGAGTGGGCCTAACCGCGACTTTGTATTTTATAGGATCACAAATGATGGATTTCTTTCGCAGTGCCTATTTGATGTTTGTGTTGTCGTCCATAGAACTGTTGAGACGGTGGTTACCTTGATAACCTTAGGCTTGGGCGGCTGCAGCATCGGCTTGGTCACGAAGTCGCTCTTCTCGAAGTCCAGCAGGTTGGGGTTGGAGGCGTGGATGTAGTGCAGGGGCTTGGGCAGACGGGGGGCGCGCGCGGGCGGGCTCGGGGGGGACGCCAGCGGGCTGCAGGGGGAGCCGAGGCGGCGGTAGCTGCGGTACTGCTCCGTGGGGACCGGCACGTGGCTCGCCTTGCTCTGGCCGGGGGATATCTAATAGTTTAATTATTTATGTATGTGGCGACATCTGAATTGACACCGTTCTCAACAAAATGAGAGTAAACGTTCGAGAGTAAACGTAAAAGGTATAGAGTGAGGTCACCTTCAGTTTCGAGTCATCCTTGGTCTTGTTCCGGGAGAAGAACCGCAGATACTTCCGGTCGAGGCTGGCGGCGGCGGCGGCGGCGGCGGCGGCGTGCGGCACGTGCTCCTGCGACTCGCTGCGCTGCATGCGGCCCGTCAGCTTCTTGAGCGACCCGAACTTGGACTTGTCCTTGTCCTTGTCCTTGTCCCGGTCCCGCTCCCGCTCGCCGCGCTTCTCGGGACTCTCGGCGTCCGACTCGGTCTCGGAGTAGTCGGTCTCGGAGAAGTTGTTGGACAGGTCGGACTGGAAATAAGAAACTACAAGTTAATATAGCTCCACAGAATTATGTTCTACGACATATTCTCAAACGGCCGAAGGACACCGCGGAGATTTCTTACTTGCTGCTCGAGGCGTAGCTGATACTACTTAGTAGCAGACAGAAGACTGCATGTTGCTATGAAGCAGGCTTGTCGCACAGCTCTGCTGGATGCAAGCGCAGTTACCTGCGTGAGGAGTGAAGGCAGCAAGGTGGCGCGGTGTATGAGCTGTATCCAGGCCAGCATGGCGTCCCGCGTGTCGGCCGCGAAGTAGAACGTAGTGTCAGTTACCTGCGTGAGGAGTGAAGGCAGCAAGGTGGCGCGGTGTATGAGCTGTATCCAGGCCAGCATGGCGTCCCGCGTGTCGGCCGCGAAGTAGAACGTAGTGTCAGTTACCTGCGTGAGGAGTGAAGGCAGCAAGGTGGCGCGGTGTATGAGCTGTATCCAGGCCAGCATGGCGTCCCGCGTGTCGGCCGCGAAGTAGAACGTAGTGTCAGTTACCTGCGTGAGGAGTGAAGGCAGCAAGGTGGCGCGGTGTATGAGCTGTATCCAGGCCAGCATGGCGTCCCGCGTGTCGGCCGCGAAGTAGAACGTAGTGTCAGTTACCTGCGTGAGGAGTGAAGGCAGCAAGGTGGCGCGGTGTATGAGCTGTATCCAGGCCAGCATGGCGTCCCGCGTGTCGGCCGCGAAGTAGAACGTAGTGTCAGTTACCTGCGTGAGGAGTGAAGGCAGCAAGGTGGCGCGGTGTATGAGCTGTATCCAGGCCAGCATGGCGTCCCGCGTGTCGGCCGCGAAGTAGAACGTAGTGTCAGTTACCTGCGTGAGGAGTGAAGGCAGCAAGGTGGCGCGGTGTATGAGCTGTATCCAGGCCAGCATGGCGTCCCGCGTGTCGGCCGCGAAGTAGAACGTAGTGTCAGTTACCTGCGTGAGGAGTGAAGGCAGCAAGGTGGCGCGGTGTATGAGCTGTATCCAGGCCAGCATGGCGTCCCGCGTGTCGGCCGCGAAGTAGAACGTAGTGTCAGTTACCTGCGTGAGGAGTGAAGGCAGCAAGGTGGCGCGGTGTATGAGCTGTATCCAGGCCAGCATGGCGTCCCGCGTGTCGGCCGCGAAGTAGAACGTAGTGTCAGTTACCTGCGTGAGGAGTGAAGGCAGCAAGGTGGCGCGGTGTATGAGCTGTATCCAGGCCAGCATGGCGTCCCGCGTGTCGGCCGCGAAGTAGAACGTAGTGTCAGTTACCTGCGTGAGGAGTGAAGGCAGCAAGGTGGCGCGGTGTATGAGCTGTATCCAGGCCAGCATGGCGTCCCGCGTGTCGGCCGCGAAGTAGAACGTAGTGTCAGTTACCTGCGTGAGGAGTGAAGGCAGCAAGGTGGCGCGGTGTATGAGCTGTATCCAGGCCAGCATGGCGTCCCGCGTGTCGGCCGCGAAGTAGAACGTAGTGTCAGTTACCTGCGTGAGGAGTGAAGGCAGCAAGGTGGCGCGGTGTATGAGCTGTATCCAGGCCAGCATGGCGTCCCGCGTGTCGGCCGCGAAGTAGAACGTAGTGTCAGTTACCTGCGTGAGGAGTGAAGGCAGCAAGGTGGCGCGGTGTATGAGCTGTATCCAGGCCAGCATGGCGTCCCGCGTGTCGGCCGCGAAGTAGAACGTAGTGTCAGTTACCTGCGTGAGGAGTGAAGGCAGCAAGGTGGCGCGGTGTATGAGCTGTATCCAGGCCAGCATGGCGTCCCGCGTGTCGGCCGCGAAGTAGAACGTAGTGTCAGTTACCTGCGTGAGGAGTGAAGGCAGCAAGGTGGCGCGGTGTATGAGCTGTATCCAGGCCAGCATGGCGTCCCGCGTGTCGGCCGCGAAGTAGAACGTAGTGTCAGTTACCTGCGTGAGGAGTGAAGGCAGCAAGGTGGCGCGGTGTATGAGCTGTATCCAGGCCAGCATGGCGTCCCGCGTGTCGGCCGCGAAGTAGAACGTAGTGTCAGTTACCTGCGTGAGGAGTGAAGGCAGCAAGGTGGCGCGGTGTATGAGCTGTATCCAGGCCAGCATGGCGTCCCGCGTGTCGGCCGCGAAGTAGAACGTAGTGTCAGTTACCTGCGTGAGGAGTGAAGGCAGCAAGGTGGCGCGGTGTATGAGCTGTATCCAGGCCAGCATGGCGTCCCGCGTGTCGGCCGCGAAGTAGAACGTAGTGTCAGTTACCTGCGTGAGGAGTGAAGGCAGCAAGGTGGCGCGGTGTATGAGCTGTATCCAGGCCAGCATGGCGTCCCGCGTGTCGGCCGCGAAGTAGAACGTAGTGTCAGTTACCTGCGTGAGGAGTGAAGGCAGCAAGGTGGCGCGGTGTATGAGCTGTATCCAGGCCAGCATGGCGTCCCGCGTGTCGGCCGCGAAGTAGAACGTAGTGTCAGTTACCTGCGTGAGGAGTGAAGGCAGCAAGGTGGCGCGGTGTATGAGCTGTATCCAGGCCAGCATGGCGTCCCGCGTGTCGGCCGCGAAGTAGAACGTAGTGTCAGTTACCTGCGTGAGGAGTGAAGGCAGCAAGGTGGCGCGGTGTATGAGCTGTATCCAGGCCAGCATGGCGTCCCGCGTGTCGGCCGCGAAGTAGAACGTAGTGTCAGTTACCTGCGTGAGGAGTGAAGGCAGCAAGGTGGCGCGGTGTATGAGCTGTATCCAGGCCAGCATGGCGTCCCGCGTGTCGGCCGCGAAGTAGAACGTAGTGTCAGTTACCTGCGTGAGGAGTGAAGGCAGCAAGGTGGCGCGGTGTATGAGCTGTATCCAGGCCAGCATGGCGTCCCGCGTGTCGGCCGCGAAGTAGAACGTAGTGTCAGTTACCTGCGTGAGGAGTGAAGGCAGCAAGGTGGCGCGGTGTATGAGCTGTATCCAGGCCAGCATGGCGTCCCGCGTGTCGGCCGCGAAGTAGAACGCCTTGCCCGTGTGGTACACTTTGAAGGCGTGCGCTCGGGATTTCACCTGAGAACAATGCTCATGGAAATTATGCTCTTAAATTCTTAATTACACATCAAGAGAAATAAACCGAGTGTAGCCCAGCTGAGCGCGATCTGCCGCATGTCGTGGTACCTCTTGCGCGGCGCAGACCGTGAACCCCTCCAGGTAGATCATGCAGTGCGCGCGCGTGGCGTCGGGCGCGCGGTACGCGTACAGCAGGTTGTGCGCCAGCAGCAGGTGGCGGCGCGCCCAGCGCGGCGTGGCGGCGGCGCGGCCCCGCACGCGCTGCCACACGCCGCCCGCCGCGCCGCGCGCCGCCAGCCAGCGCGCCGGGATGCTGCGCCGCTCTGCAAATAACAACAAATCTCTGAAAATCTTTTATGGTATGGTATGGTATATGCATGAGACTAAATATTTTTTTACGTATTCTCTAATTAGGTACTATAAAAATCTTTTTTTTTGTATTTTTTGATATTTTTACTGTGAAATAAATTATTGAAAAGTAGATATTTTAAATCTGAATCGGAAAATTTCTAAACGCAACGCTATTGACAAGAGGGAGCCGTGACGTCACGCTTCACATTTTGTATTGCCACGAAGCTATGGCGGGATATCTTTTTGTATTATTTCACGGATGTTTGATGTTTTCTGTAAAGTTAAATTTTAGTTTTTATCATTTATTTGTATGTAATTCTATTTTGATTGAAAAATCAATGAAGAAACAGAGACCCTTTGAGTTGACAATGTGAAGTGTGACGTCACAGAACAAGGCCAATATGGCAGCGTGTTTACCGCCCGAAACCGAGTGCAGTTTAACTTTTTGTTCTTTTACCTTAATAATTTAAATTTTTGTGTTATTTTTTTTAGAAAGTCATTTGCTCAAATAAGAACCTGGTATTTCACAAGTCTGTAGGTACCTATGCTAGAAGTAAATACGAGGAAGAAAATTTAGGGTTTTTTCACAACGGGACCGTAAAATTAGTCATTTGAGGACATTCCCTTTACTTTCTCCTTAATTAAAACTTGGATTTTAAGTCTCGTGGTGTGCTACAAATAAAAACGAGGAAGCAAGCATTTCGACGACGGAACCCTAGAGATAATAATTTTTGAATTTTCCCTTAATTTTGGTTTTTTGGTTTAATTTCCTACATGCTACCGCTTGTAGGCCTCGGTCAGTCAGTGATGCTGGGCCACACTACCGGGAAATGCCGTTAATTATAAATAATAATAATAATATAAAATAATGCTGGACAATTCACACAGCATTATCCAGCCCCAAGCTAAGCAGAGCTTGTGTTATGGGTACTAGATAACTGATATACTTAATACTATAATAGATATTTTTTTATTATACATAGAAAACATCCAGAACGCCCTGAACAAATGTCTGCAGATCGTAAAAACATTTGTCCCGAGGCGGGAATCGAACCCGCAACCTCCTGCGTCGCAGGCAGACCGCTGCGCCACAGAGGTCGTCTTTGTTTATTATCGCGATATTGGACGTTGATCGTCGGTGTGGCCGCTCCCCCACTTCTCGTGCTCGTTTCACACCGGCATTCACATTGCCGTTCGACGTTAGGCGATAGCTCGAGTGGCGGTGCATCTAAGGAATATTACTATTGCGTTGAAGCGGCTACACTACATCTGTGTCATTGTGCATCGTGAGCGCGACGCGGCGGGGCGCGCGTGGGGCGCGCGTGGGGCGCGCGTGGGGCGCGCGTGGGGCGCGCGTGGGGCGCGTGTTTATTATGAAAGAACATTATTATAATGGAGTGAACAAACAAGAAAGTTATTGATTTTCTTGTGACTCTGCAAACAGAGCCAAGTTGGATCATCCACCATCATCTTTTTTTCTTCATTCGGTAATTATAAAATATACCTATTCATATAATAAAAATGTACACTCAAAAAATATAATAATCGTACGTAAGATGGACGTTGTTAATCTCGCTCGAAAGTCGTTGCCAACTTTATTGCCGATTGACGTTGACGTTGACCGTTCGCGTGCGGCCACTCGCCTATCGCGCTGACGACCGCGAGATTGATTGCGATGATGGGCATTGCCGTTCGCGTGCGGGCACTCGCCTATCGCGTTGACGACCGCGAGATTGATTGCGATGATGGGCATTGCCGTTCGCGTGCGGGCACTCGCCTATCGCGCTGACGACCGCGAGATTGATTGCGATGATGGGCATTGCCGTTCGCGTGCGGGCACTCGCCTATCGCGTTGACGACCGCGAGATTGATTGCGATGATGGGCATTGCCGTTCGCGTGCGGCCACTCGCCTATCGCGCTGACGACCGCGAGATTGATTGCGATGATGGGCATTGCCGTTCGCGTGCGGGCACTCGCCTATCGCGTTGACGACCGCGAGATTGATTGCGATGATGGGCATTGCCGTTCGCGTGCGGGCACTCGCCTATCGCGCTGACGACCGCGAGATTGATTGCGATGATGGGCATTGCCGTTCGCGTGCGGCCACTCGCCTATCGCGCTGACGACCGCGAGATTGATTGCGATGATGGGCATTGCCGTTCGCGTGCGGGCACTCGCCTATCGCGTTGACGACCGCGAGATTGATTGCGATGATGGGCATTGCCGTTCGCGTGCGGGCACTCGCCTATCGCGCTGACGACCGCGAGATTGATTGCGATGATGGGCATTGCCGTTCGCGTGCGGCCACTCGCCTATCGCGCTGACGACCGCGAGATTGATTGCGATGATGGGCATTGCCGTTCGCGTGCGGGCACTCGCCTATCGCGCTGACGACCGCGAGATTGATTGCGATGATGGGCATTGCCGTTCGCGTGCGGCCACTCGCCTATCGCGCTGACGACCGCGAGATTGATTGCGATGATGGGCATTGCCGTTCGCGTGCGGGCACTCGCCTATCGCGTTGACGACCGCGAGATTGATTGCGATGATGGGCATTGCCGTTCCCCGGTAGCGTGGGCCACAAGTGGGCCAGCACAGCATGAGCGAGCGAGGTACGAGTATACGGAATAGCGACACTTTGTCGGGGATTTCCTGTTTTAAATTGATTAGAAACTATAAGTTCGTCGTAGTCGTAGCTACGTTTGGTGGAGTAAGTACCTAAAATAATCTCAGACTCTAGGTTTTATCACACTAATATTATAAATGCGAAAGTTTGGATGTTTAGATGTATGGATGGATGGGTGTTTGTTACCTCTTCCTGCCAAAACTACTGAACGGATCGGGCTGAAATTTTGCATACTTACAGGTAATTCTAATCCTGGAATCAAACATACTCTACTTTTTATCACATAAATCAGTTCCCATGGGATAGAAATAACCTTTAAACGTTTCTATAGAAACAACGCGTGCGAAGCTGCGGGCAGCAGCTTGTTAAATAAAAATAGCGATTGGTGAAAAAGAGCATCGAGATGTTTCTAGAAAAGGGTTCCGGGTGGCGGCTGTCTACTCTCCTTGGCAGGGACACTGCCGCGGCCCTGATACCACTGCCGGCGCGCGTGCCGGCCGGCGGGCGGCTCCGGGCTGCACGTGACGTGACTCACTTGCGAGGATGGAGCTCTTCTTCTTGAGACTGCGCGACTTGGAGGTGGGGAAGATGCCTCGCACCGCGCTGGAGGGCGACAGCGCGCCGCGGCCGTCCGCCTGCGCGCCCACCACGATGTCCGAGTAAGGGGGCGGCGGCGAGGGCGGCGAGGGGGGCGAGGGGGGCGCGCGCATGTCCAGCGCCGTGATGTTGCGCAGGGGGGCCGAGATCTGGGGGAATACAAATATTACTGTACTTAAGACTGTAACTATTCAGGTGTGCCAAACCTTCGCTTTAAAGGCTAAAGAAATGTCTGCGTCTACATAGTAGAGATGTGTCCTGGTCCGGCAACGCATCTCGTCCACATGTCCGCGGTCCGTGTCGAGACGTGGTGTGCGTGTACCTGCTGTATGTCGATGTGGCGCGTGTGCTTGAGGGGCGAGGCGAGGGGCGGCGCGGGCGGCACGGCGCGCAGCACGCCCAGCTCCACGCCCGGGATGCCGCGCGCGCCGCCCGCCGATATCACGCTGTCTCTGTAACCATACGGGAACCTAAGCAATACCAACCCAATTATCATGATTCTAGGACAACGGAACCCTAGGTGTTTTGTGCTTATTCCCCATGAAAATTTGAAGATAATGCGGACGTAAGCAGCTGAACTTTTGATTGCGTTGACTTACAAGTTTAATAATAATAATAAAAATGCTGAACAATTTAAACAAGTTTGATTTATATCGCGGCTCCAAGAGGTTACGAACTTGAGTATTCGATGTTAATGTCTATTCGATACCTCCACGCGTTCCTGAGAAAATGGGGGTTGACTGTCAGACGGACAACAAAGTGATCCTATAGGGGTTCCTCTGTTCCTTTTGAGGTAAAAACTGAACCTAAAAAGTGAGTGACACATTAGATGGCAGAGTAAATTGGTGAAGTGAATACCTGCGCGCGTGCGGCGGCTGCGGGCGCGCGGGCGGCTCCAGCAGCGAGCGGCGGCGGTGCTCCATCATGGCGATGTTGATGGTTTCCAGAATCTTCTCCGCCGTCGTCTCGTCGCGGGGGCCCGTTCCCGAGGACGCTGGAAACATGTTCCACACAGGTTCGTAAACATTGCCTCGCTGTTCACTGTCCACCCGCGGGGAGGGCCGTCACTAATGCGCCTGCCACGGGGCGGTTGGTGTCGTCTATAGAATGACTATGGCGACTTCAAAGCCAACAACGATTATGAACGCATGCCCAAGTTTGTCTTTATATTCCAGCGCTGCACCGATGGTGTTAATAGAACAAACGTCGTACCTTGGGCGTCGATGGGGGGCCCGGGAGGCACGGGGGGCATCGAGGTGGGGGGCGGCGCGGGCGGCTCGTCGGCGGCGCGGCGCTGCTGCATGGCCTCGCCGATCTGAGAGGACGACTTCAGGAACTCCAGGATCTGTCCCGCTTTTTCCGCTGACTGCTGCAAAAGCTGGAAAAGTAGTGGATCTAGATCAATATGTGAAGACTTGCAGTCTTCACATATTCCATACCCATATAAACAAAATATGCGGAAAACTCGGCGGTGCATGCTTTGCCCTAAGTCGATTATCACGGTTCTTACCTGGGAAGGTCGTTCGATCCTGCTACTTCGCGACGGTGCAATCTCTGCTGCAGTACGGAACCGAGCTGTGGGGCCGAGCTGCAGAATGGGAACGAGCTTTCCGACTACAAAAACGCGCAGTGAGAACAATCGCGGGCATCCCCAGCGACGAATCCGCCAGACCTTACTTTAAGGAATTAGGCATACTAACCCTGCCCTCCTTGATTATCTACCAAGTAGGAATACACGTGCGCTCCAACCCAGACATATACCCTAAGCTCGGCGCCTCCCACAGATACAACACTCGCCATGCAGAGAGGCTGGCTGCAGCCCCAAGAACTCTGGCTAAATCGGGGAAGCTGACGCATGTGATGGGCCCCACCGTCTACAATAGAATCCCAAGGGACATATTGGAAGCGCCGAGCCACTCGGCATTCAAGCACAGATTTAAAACGTGGCTTGTAAATCAAGCGTTTTATTCGTTCGATGAGTTCGGCTGCCGAAAGACATCAAATTACATTAAGTAATTGTTTATAAATGTATTTATATTTCCTTATTGTGATTTTTAAATGATGAAATGTACGTATGCTGTTCATGTTCATTTATTCGTGATAAATGAGTTTATGAGTCTTTGAGGATTATTGCCACAGTACATCTATCTCGCCTCTCGCCAATAATGTGACAACAATGGTGGAGGCGGGCGGCTGCGCGCGATGCAGCGTCAGAGAATACCAATAATAACGGTGACATCGGTTTGAATGCCTGCTCGAGCTCTTTGTTTGTGGCGATCTGGCTTTCTGGTGATACATGGTGAGTTACCGAGAGAGGCTCATTGGGGGGCTGCGGGGGCGGCGCGGGCGGAGACTCCGGGATGGCAGGGTGCGCGGTGGGCGGCGCGCCCTGCAGGTCGTACGCCGGGGTGCTGTGGCTCTTGTCCAGGCGGCCCCGCGCGCGCTCCTCCTCCTCCGGCGGCGGCGAGGGGGGCGCGGCGGCGGGGGCGGACGCGCCCAGCCCCAGGCACGTGCGCGGCCGGGACGTCTCCAGGCCCGTGCCGTAGGACACCGCCTGCAACACAACACTTATTGTCATCACTTGAAGATCAGTATCAAACAAATATAAAATATCAAAGTGCTCTTTTTCCTTGAGACAGTGCTTACAGGACTCTTGGACACATCAGACAAATTCAAATTAAGTAAATAAAACTAGAAAATAAAGTAATCAAACGATCGAAATTGTAGAAAGTACCGTATTCTTAGGAATTACCTTAGATAATAGTGTTGTTGGTTTGTTTAGCTTAAAATGTTATTTAAGTAAAGTAACTTATGTTTTTTTAATCTATTGTTTTAGCTCCAAATGGTCAGGCATTCATATTATAGCACTCATCAATGAGGCGCAGCGCCATTCATTATTACTGCAAGAAGAAACAGTTACTTGTTACTTCCAAAGGACCCCTAATAATGTACTCATAAGTGGAAACTGTAGGCCTAAGTTATACAATAAGTTTAACATATTAAGGTTTAATAAGCTGTTAGTTTTCCTAAAATATAAAAATAAAATAAAATAATAAACTTCGATAGTTTATCTATGTGTGGTCCCCACACATAGATAAACGTAACCGATACAGGTAATGAACGTAACCGATTGCGCTCTGGCGCGCCACGACACACCCCGACACAGCAATGTGAACCTAGCTTTAGTTCTGCTGCGTATACAGTCAAAAAAATCCGTCATCTTACAGACGTGGATACATATAGACTTGTTTATTGCCAGAGAATCAGAGAATCCCTACGTGATAAATTCAAAGAAATAAACACGTTTCGTAGTGTTATTATCTGCTGCGTTCCCCCACAGCAGTATACCATAAGACATAACATAATACTATGGAAGTAGCTGAAATAAACAAGTCTAGATGTATCCACGTCTGTAAGATGACGGATTTTTTTACTGCATATGCTGCAGAACTAAGTCTCTTTGATAGCTTATCTATGTGTGGGCCCCATTAAAGTTTACTATCTAAGGTTGTACGGAGTACCGCACGATAGGTAGAGTCAATGAACTAGGTCACATAGCTAAGCAGATTTAGGTACTAACTCAAACACAATGTCTTTGCACCAATTTGCTTACCTACGTAATATTGTGCAATTACGAGTACTTACGAATATTAAATCAGTGTCGAACCAGCACTCGGGGGTTTGACTCGTACTTTATCCTTCCCTCTAACTATTTAACTATTAACTTAACTTATAATATAACTGTAGCAACCCCTACACAGGTTATCCTTAGAAAACTGTACTGTTTACAATTTCTAACGTTTCTCCTTTTACGTTTACATCAGCCTTAACTTGTTTTATATTAGATAGACTAAATTTTTCATCCAAAGTCCAGGTGGTTTTGACAGATGGAGCCTGAACCAAATCAGTGAATTCAATGAAGCAGGAGACTTCATTGTGGAATTGGAAGCTGTGGTGTGGTTTATTTAAAATTACTAGCGAAAAAAGTACGCAGTGGTTTTGAGCCAGAGGTTGACGATAGAGACCATATTTTTAGCAACGATGTTGTGTTTGCACGCGTAAGCGAAACGAGTGATGACACGCCACTGCAGATATTTTTTTTTATATTTTAGGTAAACTAACAGCTTATTAAACCATAATATGTTAAACTTATTGGATAACTTAGGCCTACAGTTTCCACTTATATATCTATAATCACACTAATATTATAAATGCGAAAGTTTGGATGGATGTATAGATGGATGGATGTTTGCTACCTCTTCACGCCAAAACTACTGAACAGATCGGGCTGAAATTTCGTATACAGATAATTCTAATCCTGGAATCAAACATAGGCTACTTTTTATCCCATAAATCAGTTCCCATGGGATAGAAATCACCTTTAAGCGTTTCCATAGAAACAACGCGTGCGAAGCCGCGGGCAGAAGCTAGTAATATTATAAAGAGGAAAGATTTGATTGTTTGTTTGTTTGTATTGAATAGGCTCCGAAACTACTGGACCGATTTGAAAAATTCTTTCACCGTTAGGAAGCTTACTTTTCAGGGATTGACATAGGTTATATTTTATCCCGGAATTCCCACGGGAACAGGAACTACAGGGTGAAACCGCGAGGCGATCGTCTAGTATTATAATATTCCACTGTTGGAGTTTTTGTTGCAGTAATCATGAATGGCGTTGCGCCTAATTTGATGTATATCGGTCTAATAGTCGGGACAGATTATTTTGAATTTAATATTTAAAAATCGTATAAACTTCTTCTGGATTCCAACATATCTATGTAAATTCCGTAGCTGGGATTGCAAGCCTGCGACGAACATTCAAGTCGGCTCCTAACTAAATAGCAGTAGGTATAGGTAATTTGGAGTTTTAGCTTGTTTAAAGTCTGTCGTAACACGGATGATGAAGCCCAACATTTCCAAAGCCTTTGCAACATTATTCTCAATGTGCTCGATAGAACGAAGTTCAGAGTCGATGGTTATAAGTACCTAGGTCCTGGACACTACTGGTTTTATCTAAAGCTTGATCGTTAATTTTGTAGACATAGTCAACTGGATTAGGTTAGGTTCTGTTCTAAGTAAAGTAAAGTAAAAAGTAAAAAGTCTTTATTTTGGAACACATTTAAGGATTTAACAAAAAATAATAGGCAGCGATGCGACCTGCAGAAGTAAAATACTGTGTCGCAGATCGCAACGCCCACCTCCGGGATTAGGGCATAGATAACGATATAAATCTATGGATTAGGGTAAGTTAGTTCCATGAACTTTAGGTACTAGGTTTATATACAAGTCGACTTATTTTCTAAAGAAGTTAAATATAAAAGTTATTAAATAAAGAAAAATCTAAAGAGTAGGTATTAAATTAAAGAGGGTTAGGTAAAGTTTAATAATATCTATCTAAGGCTTGTAGCACAGAGTGCGCGCGCGCGCGCGTGTGTGTGTGTGTGTGTGTGTTTGTGGGTGTGTGTGTGTGGTGTTTGAGCACAGGGTGCTCCTGAGGACACCGGTCTCTTAAGAGTCCGGGCAACAGGAGCTTCCAAGATGCGTGTGTTTGTGTGTGTGTGAGGGTGTGTTTGTGTGTGTGTGTGTGTGAGGGTGTGTTTGTGTGTGTGTGTCTGTATGTATATATAAATCACCTAAGAGTGGTTAATAGATCCTCTGTTTGTCCATAGGAGAGTGATTGGAGCCAGGATGCAGTTTTCAGCTTGCATTTGTACAGTGTGAGTGGGTAGATCTCTATTATTCGGTTGATTTTATTGTAGAGTGAACCGCTTAGATAGTAATAAAGTCTGGAAACTGCACCGGTTCCCCCTGACTCCGTCACACATACTCTATCATGACGGCGTTTTGTAGAGCTAAGATTAGGGTCAAATACTAGCTTCGAGTGCCTGCGCAGGACCAGCGCTAGAACAAATAGCTGTCTTACCGTAAGTACTCCACAAAGGGTATATAGATTGTCTGTAGGGAAACGTCGTGGCTTTGAGCACATAACCTTCAGAACTGCTCTCTGAGCACGTTCTACCCTTAATAGCTGAGTCTTTATGGCTCCTCCCCATACGCAAATTCCATAGGACAGAATAGTTTGTGCCAATGCAAAATACACCATTCTAAGACAAGCTAGATCAGCGGACACTCTCAGTTTTTTAAAAATGAAAATTAATTTCCTAACTCTAGATACTGTTGATTCAATATGGGGCTTCCAAGAAAGATGAGAATCTAAGTGAATACCTAGGTATTTTATACTAGGTGTATGAGTTATAGACGGACAAGAACATATACGTTTATCTATATTTGGACAATTGTGTGCAAGTAAACAAAACGCTGAGGGAGGTTGAGTGCGGGGGGAAAGAGAAAAGGTTACAAATTTAGTTTTGGTAGAGTTTAGGGAAAGTGAATTTAGGGACAACCACTTGAGAATCAGTGTCAAAGAATTTTCTGCAGATGCTTTAGTGTCATCCCAGGTCTGACCACTCACAATAAGCGCAGTGTCGTCAGCATATGTAATTATACTACAATTTGGAGAAGAAATTTGGCAAAGTTCGTTAATATAGACCAGAAAAAGTGTAGGTCCAAGGACACTACCTTGCGGTACGCCGTAGCTTATATCCTCTTCAGTGCTAGTTATGTTGTTTATCGAAACAATTTGCTTTCGTTCGGATAGGTAACTATTAAATAGTTTTTTTACAACTCCTCGGACTCCGATGTGATCTAATTTATTTAGCAAAATGGGGATAGACACTGTATCAAAAGCCTTACTTAAATCAAGGAATATACCAACTGTCTTGAGTTTCTTGTTAAGATTAATAGCGACTTTAGATGTTAGGGATATAACAGCGTCTTCTGTGGATTTACCGCTTCTGAATCCATATTGGTTTTCAGATATTATATTCCTTTTTTCAAGAAAGTCGATCAGCCTAACGTTAACGATTTTTTCAAGGATTTTAGACAAGACAGTTAGAACCGAGATCGGTCTATAATTATTTAGATCGTCTTTAGCACCACCTTTGTGTATCGGGTGTACTATTGCTTTTTTAAGTGCAAGGGGAAAGGTACCAGATGAAAGGCAAAGGTTAAACACGTACTCAAGTATTGGAACAATAACATGCCGGGCGCGCTTAATTATAGAGGTAGGTATCTCGTCCCAGCCTACAGCAGAAGTGTCTTTCAAGCCAATGATGATACGATCTATCTCTTGACAGTCCGTCTGAAGAAGAGCCATAGAGTCAAGCGTGGGAGGGGTGGAATGGATGATGTTGGTATTAGATGTGCTTTGTGTGTCATTGTCATCACATCGTCTAATTTTGGAAGCCAGATTTTTACCTACATTGGCAAAAAAAGTGTTAACACTGTTTACAGAAGCCGAAGGAGTGGATGATAGTTTTAATAACTCTTCCGCTGAAGATTGTTTTTGATTCAGATTCGCTACTTTTTTAATAACATTCCAGGTTGCTTTAGGGTTATTTTTGACTTTTTGGAATTCAGAATGTTCATATTCAGATTTAACTTGTTTCAAGAGATTATTACAATAGTTGCGGTAGCGGATGAATGAAATTTTAAGAATTTGATTCTCTTTTTCTTGTTTAGATTTCTTGTAGAGTTTGTCTTTATGTCGGATACATCTTAACAATCCTGGTGTTATCCAAGGCTTTAAAATTCTTTTTTTACTGGGAAGAATAATGGCACGCTTGTGTTTCTGTATAATAGAGAGTAAAGCAGATATTAACTGTTCCACTGCTGTATTGGGATCATCTATTAAGAATAAATGAGAGAAATTAAATTTTTCAATATCAGCTACAATTGAACTGATATCAAGTTTGAGATGGGTATTTAAAGGCCTTGTTTGAGTTCTCGTTGCTATACCAAAAACAATAGGAGCGTGGTCGGTTATAGCGCAGTCGAGCACAAGAGAGATAGCAGTATGCTGTGTTTTTAACATTATGTGATCCAGGCAGCTTTCTAAACGAGTAGGAAACAGATGAGCGGGGAGCATAGCGTGAGAGGACATTAAATTTAAATACTCATCTGAGTTAGTGTCGTTCGAGTTTGGAATAATATTTATATTAATATCACCTGCAATAATTATAGAAGGGTAAGAACTAACTGACAGCAAAATACTATCGAGACTATCCAGAAACACGTCGATGTTTTTATACGACGGGGAGCGATCTGTAGCGTTCTGTAGTTTCTGTTCTATTTTCTGCTTCCATATATTATTTTTTACTTGTATTTCTAGTTTAATTAGTTGAACTAAGTAGTCTGATTTTAAATTGACTATCGGCAATCTCGCGAAACTTAACGTGAAATCATAGTTCGATGGCAGTGTACCTTGTCTCTGGGTCGGAGCGCGGTGTGGGGCGGCGTAGGCGTGGCTCCGGCGCTGCAATCCCCCGCGCGCCGGCCCGCCCGCAGCTGCAGCCAGAACTGCTCCATGGCGTGCGGGGGCCGCCGCGGGGGGCTGCCTCCCCCCACGGAGTGCCGGCGCCGCACCAGCGCGCGCGGCTTGGGCCAGTACATGCGGCTGTGGTCCGAGGCGGCCACGGGGCCGGGGGACGCGGGAGGAGAGAGGGGCTCGCTCTCATCCGAGGAGGATGCCGGCGCCTCCTGAGGAACAAATCATCACGTCATTTCATTACACTAAAATATTACTAATATTATAAAAGCGAAAGTTTGTTTGAAGCTACATACCTTGCTCTCTTTGACTTCGCCCATGATGCTGTGCGAGTGCGGGGCTTGCAGCCGGGACGGCACGTACAGCGCGCGCGGGGGCGGGCGCGGCGCGTGCGGCAGCGCGGGGGGCGGCCGCGCGCCGCGCCGCCGCAGACGCAGGGAGAGCTCCTCGCCCGCCGCGGCGCACGCGCCCATCACCGCCGCGCCGCTCCAACCTATCACGCACTGGTTGCCCACCTGGAACGACAACGAAGGGTGCTGGTCACACGAGGGGGAGCCTTGTTCACGCTCAACTGTGTGTGTGACGTCCAAGGCCGTGAGAGTTGCGCAAATCAGTAATGATTGTGAGGGAGACAGTTGACAATTGAAGGGTACAGGCACGTACCTGCACGATCTCGTCGCCCGCATGCACCTGCCCCGAGGCGTGCGCCGGCGAGCCGAAGCGGATGTCGGCGAGCTGGTGGTGTCCGCAGTAGGAAGGCACCACCTCGAAGCCGAGCGGGCGGCCGCGCTGGCGCACGCACACGGCGTCCAGGCCGGCCACGCTGAGGATGGAGGGGTCCAGCGCGTGCAGGATGTGCTCGGCGGCGGCGGCCGTGGTTGCGGCGGCGGCGGCCACTGCGCGCGCCGGCTGCTCCGCGAACCGGTCGCGGTGCGCGCACGTGGCCGCCTCCAGCGCCAGCTTCAGCAGCGCCGTGCGCCGCGTGCCCAACATAGCGGCGACCGCGCCGCCGCTGCATGCCGCCCATCTGAGGAATCACAGCCGAGGATTCAATCAAAAATCAAAAACTCTTTATTTCCATAAATACAATAAATGAACACTTAGAAAAGGTCAAATTATAAAACTAAACACTGACACGGAAATAAAGTGATATTTTTGATTTTTGTCGCTTCGGTATGTAAGAAACCTTTAGCCTGGTTTTTGTTATTTTTCGAGTTGGAGCAAAACACGTCCCAAGCTTTTTTACCTCTACATATTCTGATATTTTATAGTAAGCCTTTTTGCACAGCAAGGCTTTGACAATTTGTTAGAATATATTTACTGATAATTTTTGCAACTCACTAGGAGTTTTGTTGTAGAAGCGTATGCATTGCCCTTTAAAAGATACATTAATTTTGTGTAGCCTAGTTGTGGGCACAGCGATCTTATGTTTGTTTCTGGTATGCATATTGTTTATCGCTATTTTTAGGGAACTGACTTATATTTCTATGAGTTTACAACAAGCTTTCATAAATATATTGACATGGTACTGTCACTATGTTTATTTCTTTGAATTTATCATGCAGGGATTCTCTGGGACCCATATTATAGATTGCACGAACAGCCCTCTTCTGCAGCACAAATACGGTGTTAATATCTGCAGCGTTCCCCCATAGCAGTAAACCATAAGACATAATACTATGGAAGTAGCTGAAATAAACAAGTCTAGATGTATCCACGTCTGTAAGATGACGGATTTTTTGACAGCATACGCTGCAGAACTAAGTCTCTTCAATAGCTTATCTATGTGTGGGCCTCATTGAAGTTTATTATCTAAGGTGATTTCTAAGATTATGGTACCTTCTACTATTTCTAACGTTTCTCCTTAAATGTTTACATCAGCCTTCACTGGTTTAACATTAGGTAGAATAAATCTAATTCCTTTTTGTTTTGGTTTCATTAGCAAAATATTATTTTTGACACTAAACCGATGGACTACTTTTGAGATTGCATCACATATCCCATCATTGAAATTTGTGTTTTGTAGTTTCATTTAAACAATTAATGAAGTATCGTCAGCAAACAATACAATCTCGTGATTATTCTTGGCAAGATGTGGCAGGTCGTTAATATAAACTAAAAATAGGAAAGGACCAAGGATAGAACCCTGCGGTACACCCATTGTAACTACAGACCCCAAAGACCGTTACAAATTGATGTCAGCTCTTTGTATCCTATCACTCAAATAAGATGTAAGAAGATCCAAAGAGGCGTTCCTTATTCTATAGTGATATAGTTTCCTGATTAATGTTTCATGGTGTACGCAATCAAATGCTTTGCAAACAATTATTATTGCTGAATATAGGCAGTACTGATTAAGACAGGAGTTCAAATTTCTAATTGTATTCTGGAGTCTCAGGTATACTTTTGGCTGGATTATAGTTCTAGTCTGCGATCAGGCTATGAAAATGCGATGTCGAAAATTTATTTAGATTAGTAGACATTTCACGAGCAAGGTGTCCGTGACCTAAATGCAGCCCTTAACAAAATACCAACGCTACAGCATGGCGACATGCTGGAGAATTAAGCTGAGCTATGGGCCATTTGTCTGCCACAATAATATGTTACTCATGCATGTACTTATATTTAAGCAACTTATTGTAACTATATTTTTTATTCATAACCTCTTTGTATCATTCTTTAGTATTAAGTGGTTTTAATTTACAATGTTTGACTTTATTGTGGTTTAAGACAAATAAATAAATGTCATTTCATTTCATTCTCATTTCTTACGCTCACGGAAAATCTAGGTCAGATTTGATTAATTAAAAATGCCTACCTCACTTATGCATGTTTGGTTCGGAGCTAAGCACCGTGACGTGGTAATCGGCACGGCAACTTTCTCAATTACACAAGAGTTTTGGGAGCAGAACCAGTAATGGTTTCTCACGAGAATGGTATGGTTGGAGTACGTCCGCCAGCGTCTGCAGGACGAGGCGGGTAACTGTCGAACAACACCCTGTTGTTGCAATAAAGAATTTGATTTTAGCCAGCAGATGTACCTGTCGAGCCAGCAGACGTACCTGTCTCGCCAGCAGACGTACCTGTCGAGCCAGCAGACGTATGTACCTGTCGAGCCAGCAAACGTACCTGTCGAGGCAGAAGACGTACCTTTCGAGCCAGCAGACGTACCTGTCGAGCCAGCAGACATACCTGTCGAGCCAGCAGACGAGCGGCTTGACGGCGTGCACCTGGCGCGCGACATCGGCCAGTGTCTGCGTGTCGAGGCGCGCGTCGGAGTGGTGCCGCAGCTGGCGGGCTAGGGATGTGGCCACCACCGACAGCTTCAGTGCCAGCTGCTGGATGCACTCACGGGACAGTTCATACTGCTGTAATCAAATAACAACACATGGTCCAGCAACACACAGGCAACATTACTGCTGACCCATGGCTGGTTAATTACATTACAACTTGAGCTGAGTGAGTAGATACTTGTTTAGTTGATGCAGATTGGAACCCTCAAACAGCTAATGGAACATCCTGTTTAAGTCCTAGATCAAAACTACAAGATTTCCAACCATAGCTCACAGCTGCTATTATGAAATTGTTTTAAACGGTGATCATGTTTACGCATCTTCCATGTTATAATGTTTAACTTGTAATGGACTTGCATATTGGTCACATATTTTATGTGAACAGTAAGGTCCAAGAAGAGTCCATATCATGAGGAAACTACAAACCCAGATGAAAAGCTGTCCAGTATAGGCCATACAATGATTTTCTCTACTTACATGTATGTGCAAAAAAAGAAGCCCCAAGTAAAAATATAAACAAATAACATTTCAGAAGCAAATCTAGCCAACAAGTTCCTCCAACAAAAATTTTAAATCTAAAATAGCAAAGTTTTTGCTATATTATTATCTTAGAAAACCACAAGCAGTACAAGATCAAACAATGGTGGAATGATTCACCAGACATTGTAAGAAACTAAAGAATTGTATGCAAATACACCATCCTCATGAATCACCCATACATAATATAGACACAGACGAGTGCGAAGTGATTGGTTGCATACATAACATTGGTCTATAGGCAGCAGCTCAACACATGGGCTCAGATAACACTTGTCATGATAGCATGAAGTTACGACTTTACATTACGCTGACACATTATCTAACCAATAACAGCGAGCTGAGGTAGCTACTTAGGTAGCTTATAACTACCTTTTACAATACTTTAATATGTAAGGGGCCTATGAACCAACAATAACATGATTACTAATTTCTTGTTCGACAACATTAAATAGTATAATTTTGGACTGCCAAAATAAATAAATAAATAATGCTGGACAATCCCCACAGAGTCATCTAGCCCCAAGCTAAGCACAGTTTGTATTATGGGTACTAGACAAGTACTAGATGACTGATATACTTAATACATATAATACATTACATGGATTGTTATTTTTTTATTATACTAGAAACAACCAGAACACCCGGAACAAATATTTGTAGATCGTACAAACAATTGTCAAATAATGAGCTGTATTATGACTACTGTGGCTCGACCAATAACACTGTTGAACAAAAATGTCAAGGAATTTGTCAAGTTTACCTTAATTTGCATACTGTAACAGCTTCTACATTTCTACTTGACTTAGTGTTCAGTCTACTAATAGCCAAAGACTACTTCTAAGCAAGAATTAATATGAAATTAGTATAAGTTATTACTAAGATCACGAAATAATAGCCTTTGCAATGGATGAATTGCACTCACAAAGTTTCGGAGATGTTCGACGGCTTCGAGGAGCAGCTCCTGGTGTCCGATGACGTCGATGCCGAGGTACTCCAGGTCGTCGCAGCGCAGCATGAGCAGCCGCCGCCCGTCCAACCGCCGCGCCTGCAGCCCCTCCACATACTGCAGCACCGGCCCGCCCAGCCCTGCACCACACACACACCAGGGTTACACTACAGGCACCCTCTCCTCCGTGACTCACCGAGGGCTCCGATCTCTTACCTGTGAGCCAGTCTGCCACTTGCTCCGGGCTCCATTCAGCGACGTTCAGGGCGGCCATTGTGACGAGCACCGCGCATTTTTTCGCAGGACGAGAATGTTTCTTGTTTGTTTTGGTATTTTACTCGTCTTCGAGCAAGCGTGAAATACACGGACGAGGTTCTTGTCTTGTCAAGTTCTGGTTCTTCTAAAGTTTTGTTTGGTTTGTTTTGTTCACCCACTGACATGACAGACATTTAACTGACGTTTCGTTTTGGGCTAACTTTGACTTTGACGTTTTGATGAAAATGAAGTTTGATAGCTTGTTATCGACCTCGGAGACCTCAAGCGACGCACCTAAACTAGTGACGTTGACAACAATGGCAACCAATCTGCATCTATAGTTCGATTATCTCTTTCTACACGTCCTAACGGTAACGCAACGTGATCTCAACCTCCATAAATTTTAATCTTCTTCTTCTTCTTCTTTTATTTTTGGTTCTGCATCATGGTTTGACACAATTCTACCCACGGAAATAGAAGTTAGGGTTTACTTTAATTCCGTGATTCTACCAATGTCAGTTTTCGAACGAATAAGATTAAAATTTATGGAGGTTGAGTTTGATCAAATTAAAAAGAGGATAATTTATTCTCAATCAAGTTCATTATTTACAAAAGCAAACATAAAACATAATAATCAAAATACATAATAAAAAGCTATTATTCGTTCGAAAACTGACATTGGCAGAATTGTGTCAAACCATGACGCAGAGCCAAAAATAATAGAAGAAGAATATTTTCATTTATTCGTTCATGTAGCCATCAACAAAAAAATCAAGTTCGCGCGTAATCCAAATATTTTTTACGATTTTTTTTGTAATTAAACTTGAAACAGCTTTGGAGGTAGTAAAATTCGAAAATAAAGGGGCCGGATCTACCTATGGGCTTTTTGAACTGCAGCCCAGGGCCCTGTGGACATTATTATCGCACCACTAGTAGTACCTACTAGTGTAGTTCTACCACGTTCTACGATACGAACAGCAGACCTCGCGATCACGTGAGCGCTGACTTGAGTCACGACAGTTTTAAGACAGACTATTGCTTTACAAAATGTATTGAGCGCAGACTTGAGTCACGACAGTTTTAAGACTAAAGACAGACTATTGCTTTACAAAATGTATGAAGATGCAAGACAAAACAGTTTTGTTTCCGTTTTAAGGCAGACTTTTTATGTGAGGAAAGTCTGTCTTAAAACTGTCGTGACTCAAGTCTGCGCTCAGCCTAACTTTTTTCAACAATTAATTTACTCACAGAAATCTATAGGTACCTAGATAATGTTTCTGTGAATTTACTTACCTACCTATTACTAAAACTTTAAAGACGGGATATTTAGGTAGGTAGGTAGGTAGGTAGGTACCATGTTTCTTTTAATTCCTGCTTGCCCTTAGGCGCGCCTTTGAAGCCAACTTTACAGAGCTCTTAAAGATTTGCGCGTCCTCTACCTACTAAGAAATAATATTTGAAATCAAATCTTATAAAAATCAGAGACGTTCTTCAGTAGCATCTGCGCCATCTATAAAATTAATTTCTAACTTGCGCAAACTGGCACTTGGCAGGCATGCGCGGCCGTGCTGCGCTCTGTGCTGCGTAGTAGGTACCTACTCTAGAAGTGTTACAATAGGTGGCGCTGTACTGTACTAAGCTCTCTTGTTTTATTTACCTACCTACCATTTTGCGAAGCTATTCCACTCGTCATGCCAAAAATCCTGGTCAGATCTTTACCAAATTTTTATGAGAAAAATTAAACATAACTTAAAATATAACATAGCTAGTGCTAGTAGTCACCTTGATTGATGCTCCCGTGCTCCCACACTTGTCGCTAAATTGAACTTTAACTTACCACCATTAAAACTAACTCGTCACACCAAACTATTCTCACTGCCCACTCGTATTAATAATTATGCCAAAAATGCCGTTATGTACCGAATATCTTCAATAGTAATCAGAGTTGTGACTTATTTCAAATACTTGTAAGTATATAAAATGCAAATACAAAATACCTACGTATTTTATAATTTTGTACTACTTTAATTAAAAAGGTAACTAACCTTTTTAATTAAAGTATTATGTATTTTATTTGAAATACATTTCGAAATGTATTTTATATTTTGTCAATTAATATAAAATACTTTTTTACTGATAAGTTTCAAAAGTAATAAGTACACTCAAATTTTCAAGTGAATGGGTCAACGATACGGCAAATGGCCACTAAAGGCAACTTTGAAAGTCTATGTGCTTCGATTTTGTTTCGAATCGAAACAATAATTCAATAACTCGGATGACAGCTATTTTTGTAGGGACGGTATTAAAACGGTCCTTGTGCACAAAAAAGGAGGCCATTGCCATGTTATCATATCAGATACTACAGGATTATTTATATGGTCTGCCAAAAAATTTTAATTTTTTCCTTCAATTTGGTTTGTGGGTCCTAATTTCAATAATTTGTATTAAAAATCCGTGTAAATGATACCTTAAAAGAAAGAACAATAACTAGGCATGTTTTTAAAAAGATTTGCACTAAAGAAGCATCCTCCGTTTATTTTAAAATGCCACCAAAAAATGGCTTTTTAAAATCTTTGAAAATTTTTGAAAACTTTAAATGTCTGTAAAAAAAAGAGTCTGATACCGCAGATCACCAAAACATGTTTTGTGATGGTTTACACATTACTTTATTGAAATAAAGTAAAAAAGAACCCATTTATTATTTCAATTCGCCGATATTATCAATTACATAACTGTAGAGTTTTGTTTTTTTTTGGATAATCCTTAAATATTATGTAAAAAATTTATGGTCAGACGTCTTAGACAACCATGACTCAAATGGTTCCAAATGGTCTGCGCTAGCTCCACCTTCAAGCTTTGCACCCCGCTACCAATCACCCTGTATTCGGAAACGTGCCCTGCGTTATAGATTTATTGAATATAAGACACAGTGGACCCGCAAGTGCTGATGCACATCTCTTTATAAAAACGGGTGGAATACCATCCTTACCAGCCCCTTTATTTATATCAAGGTTAGAATAGAAAATGCTTTGATGACGCAGCTATTATCAATTTTTGGAAGGCAGAGGGAAGTAGCTTTGTCTGTCCTTTTACCCTCCTTAATAACTCAGCAACTACAACTACCGCAGCTATCAACTTGAAATTTAAAATAATAATACATTTCGTGCGCCTGTACAGATTTTAAGAAAAAAATTAAGATGAATATGAACATTTTCCATACAAATTGAGAGGTCGAAATTTTAAAAGATAGGTACCTACAGGGTCGTGTTGGGTATCAAATGAAACGCAACAGTTTGTACATTTCAAAATAGTTTTTGAAATTTCTGAAGGTTTCATACTTTTCGAAATATTTTGAAAAAAATCGAAAAAATACCCATTACTTGTATAAAATGGAAAAAGTATCCATGACTTAATAACTGTAGCTCAAACTGATCTAGACTTTATAGGTATATGAATGGCTCAAGTATAATTTGCTTACAGTTAATACATCAAGGACTTCGTTCATGATCTTTAGTGCTAAAAATAAACAAATAAGTACCTTCTTTTCCTCCATTACTTATAAATAATGATATAGGTAATTCAGCAATCTCATGTCGAAAAATATTTAGGTTTGTGGATCGATGACAAGTTGACATGGAAAAACCATATTGAACACGTAAAAGCAAAATTAAAATCCTTACTAGGCGCACTAAAACAAAGTTTCAAAATGTATAAGTACCAAAAACAGTAGGTGCGTAACATTACCTATTTACAATTCTCTCGCTGAATCACATCATGTAGTCAGAGTGTTTCATAGAAATTTAGGGAAACGGCTGAAACGGCTGGCTGTTCAAAGAACCCGAAACAGAGTAAGTAATTTAAGTATTATACCATTATGACTATCATAATTATTTTCGAAATAGAGAAACTTTACATTTATAATACTTGCATTTTAATTGAAAAAAATCCTTCAGACTCCATTCAATCAAACATTAAATTAAGTCTTAAGGAAAATAAATACCATTTCAGAAATAAAATAAAATTATAAGTAGCTAAAACCCGTAATAATTATGAAAATAAAACAATATTATCAGAGGGAGCTACATTATTTAACAACATTATTTGAATGCCTTTAAAAATAAACTTAAATTACATGTACATTCTATGTAACAAAACATGAATAAAAATACTTACCTATTTAATATTTAGTAACACCAAAATATAAATAAATAAATAATAAATAATGCTGGACAATTCACACAGCATTATCTAGCCCCAAGGTAAGCAGAGCTTGTGTTATGGCCGTTATGGGTAATAGATAACTGATATACTGTAAAACATTTATTCACAAAGAAAATTATACTAGTATTTACTGATATACTTAATACAATAAACTACATAGATAGATATTTTTAGAGTTCCTTACCTCAAAAGGAAAAAAAGAACCCTCAAAGGATCACTTTGTTGTCCGTCTGTATGTCCGTCTGTCAACACTCTTTTCTCAGAAACGCGTGGAGGTATCGAGTTGAAATTGACATCCAATAGGTACTCAAGTCCGTAACCTTTTGAAGCCGTGATATAAATTAAACTTCTAAGTCAACGCACTCAAAAGTTACAGCCGTTTATGTCCGAAAATTTTGAAATTTCCAAGGGAATCACATGCACCCAAAACCTCTAGGGTAGGTACCTACTTCCCGTAGACATGAAATTTGAAATTTTTTCGTCATGAAATTTGGTGAGCAGCAAGGCCTTCTAGCACTTGTAAAGAGAAAAATCCGAAAAACATAAATTTGTAATATATCCACTAAAAAAATTACTTTTAATGCTCACCATGGACCAAAACCTACAGGGTACTTCCTGTAGACCTATAATTATGAAATTTGGCAAGAAGCAAGGCCTTATAGCACAAATAAAGGAAAAAATCCTAAATCCGTAAATTTGTAGTTTATTCACAAAAAAAAAAGTCAAGTGCGAGTCGGACTCGCGCACTAAGGGTTCCGTTTAATTGTGCGACCTTGTTTCTTGTCAAATATTATGATTCTAGGTCAACATGAAGTAGGTACCCTGTATATTTTGGTCGAGGGAGAGAATCAAAACTTATTTTTTTTAGTTAATAAACTACAAATTTACGGTTTTCGGATTTTTATCGTTATTTGCGCTATGACCTTGCTTCTCACCAAATTTTATGATTCTAGGTAAACGAGAAGTACCCGGTCTATAGCAAGAATTAAATGTATTTTTTTTTGGTTCCGTACCTCAAAAGGTAAAAGGAACCCTTATAGGATCACTTTGTTGTCCGTCTGTCTGTCTGTCCGTCTGTCAACCCTCTTTTCTCAGGAACGCGTGGACGTATCGAGTTGAAATTGACATCAAATACTCAAGTCCGTAACCTCTTGAAGCCGTGATATAAATTAAACTTCCAAGTCAACGCACTCAAAAGTTACAGCCGACGTTTTATTTATTATACAAAGAAAACATCCAGAACGCCCTGGACAAATGTCTGCAGATCCTACAAACATTTGTCCCGAGGCGGGAATCGAACCCACAACCTCCTGCGTCCGTCCTTAAGACATACCTTCCTATTTCATAATTGATTAAAACCCTATTTAACTTAAACCATTTGTTATATTTGTATGTACATACATACAAATATAACAATGGTGAAAATGGTTTATCTATACTTACGTCAATGGGGACAAAAGGAAGGATATTTTATAAGTTCCCGTTGTCCCCATAGCGAAAAGGGGCAATGGTGACAACGGGACGGAATTTTTATGACTTCCCGTTGTCCCCATAGTGGGGACAGCGTCAATGGGGACTACGGGAATACATTATCGAAATGAATGTTTGGGGGTAAAGGTGGATTTCCCCCAAATAGGCACAGAGGGAGATCTCCTCTGAACCGGGCCCGACCCATCTGGTCCACTGAGCCCGGTGGTCTATCCACCGACAGTTGATGTCGAATACTCGTATATGGTTAGTTGTAACTGAATCAAGCGTTTGCGCGATCTAGGAATGGTCACTTTTTGCATCTGTTTTAATGACATCTAGCGGTCACTCATTGAAGCGCTTAGTTAGGTTTTTACTAACTTCAGTTTTATCGGTGATAACTGATAACGCCTCTATTGACACGTTAGCCTTGTAGTTCGGCCGTTGTCGCCTAGAGGTCGCCTACAAATGTTTACAGCCTACATTACAAATCAGTGCAAAACTTACCCAATGCCTATACCGTGCGACTCCTGTGCAGTGAAAAAGTCACACGTCCAATTTCCTTATTGTTCCTTATTGAATCGAAAAAAAGAGAAAAATAGTAACCTGCCGACTTATCTAATCTAAGCTTAGTAAGAGATACTAAAATCATAATAAAATTTCCATAAAATCAGAGGGCGCGAGATCGTCACCTTCTTATCTGAGTAGAGGCGGCGGCGGCGGCGGCTGTGTCGTGGTTGTACCCATTATCACTGTAGGGCCTCTGAGCGCATTCCTGGAGCTGACCTGTCGCTTGTCGCGGAGACGAGGCCGGCTCACCTCCAGATAACATCTCCTGATATTTATGGGGCATCAGAGCGGACCGGTGTAGCTCGGTAGCGCTCTTAAACCGGACAGTTTAATACCTCTCGTAAAGCGGCCACCGCCCGGCGGCTACCGATAATTTCTCTTATTGTCTCGATAAATTAGCTTAATTAGGGTGTAAAAAATGTGGCGACGGGCGTGGAATCTAGCGCGGCGCGGTGGGTGGCCCCCGCCGCACCTGCCTCCGCCGCACCTGCCCCCGGCACCTCCGAAACCACCTCATTGTCGCCAATTTATATTCTAACGACTTCAAATGGCTTCGTTCAGTAAGTAGGTACCTTCCTTACTCAAGTTGGATGCTTAACAATGAGGACTCTATCTGGGGTAGAGCTATATTACTTACCATCACAAAGGCGACATCATCGATAGGTTTATTATGTTATTATGTACAGGTACGGTAACTAGGTGCAGCGTAATTAAGTAGGTAGTACATTAGATAAGCACCTACTGGCCTACATTACACACAAACCTATTTAACTATTTATTGGCAATAAAAGAGTGTCCAACTAGAGTAGTGTACAAATACCTGTCTTATCTAAGGTAATTCTATTTTATCGCGAGTAATTAGGGTCAAGGCATGCCGTTTGAGCAGCGCAGCGCTGCGTTTACGAGCGCACTCGAGCACCGCAGGTTGCCGCAGGGCTCCGCGAGACCGGCGCGGCGCGACGCGGAGCCCCGTAAATACCCGTAATGACAACTGTAAATTGAGGAGAGCGCTAGTTTTATTTAGGTGCTGTAGATAAGTAACGTGATTTAGTCGCTCGCGGCTGCGCGCGCGTCGTTAGCGTCCGTCCGCGGCTGTATTCGCTGATTTGCTCATTATTTACGAGCGACATGAAATATAGTTTGGATAAGATAAGAAATTGAAATACTGCTGCAGCGTAACTTTAGCTTTGTCACTCATTTTAAATTCCTATTCTTATATTAACATAGAAAACATTAGGTGGGTAGGTACATAGGTAAGTTAGGTACTTACTTTTTTTTTTTTTTATCCTTTATTCACAAAGAAAATTACACTAGTACATTATTTACAATTAAAACAACTGAGAACTCCAGACTTAATTACATTTATCCCTTGGAAAGGGATAATAAATTGGCGGCATTTTAAAGCGATTTCTTCCAGGATCTGCAAATAGCTCTGCCTAGGCGGCTCTGCCTGCCCGCTAGAGCCATCGTATTATAGGTACTATGCATATTTTATTTTATTTATTTATGTGGAAAACAATCAGCTTTAAAAACTTAAATGTGTAGAAACAGTGGTGGTACAAATTCACCGAAAAATATGCTTGAACTAAATTTAAATAATCATGAATGGTTAAAACAAATGATAAACAACATAATATTATTAGAGCACGCGCCCTAAAAGGCCGCCGCCACACCGCTGCACCGCCTTGTAGGTAGGTAAGTATCATTAGGGCTTATTCCAGTGTTATAATATTTTTTTTGGTTGTCTACCCTAACATTTGAGTCTGCATACATATATCACATCGTTTCTTCCTCATATTTAGTGAGTGATCAACTGATCACCATCGCCTCCGCATCGGGTTCAGATCGCGCCGGGGAGGGGCGGTGGTGCCCGCGCGGCCCCGGCGGCGGCGCGCGGCGCGGCGGCCCGTGTGCTCGGTCGGCCCTGCGTAGTCCGCCCCGACTGCACAACGAGCTGTGAACGCACCCTACTCTATGTATACCTATACGTTTACCTTCCACCTACCATAAATTTTATTCAACGTTGTAACATTTTTTTTACCTAATTAGTACAAATTCCTTAGAAATAACTAAGAGACTACTCAAGGGAAATAGTTATTGTTTATTTATTTTCTAAAAAATAATTAAATCAAAAATATGGCTGTGGTAAACAGAGAGAACTGAGAAGCTTAGGTACAAAAGCGTGTAAGTTATGTTGAGAGGATGGGATTGAAACAGAGTAAGCGACTGTGCTGTGCACATGATGCACAGCACTATGTTTAGATTCATTTATTTTCATCATAATCGAAATCAGCCCATAGATTCTACTACCTAGGTACCTACCTAGTTCACAGCTGGAGATAGATGTTGATAGATACTCACTTTACATAGGTATCACAGATATCTACCCGATGCGATGCGATGCGATGCGACGGCAGCATATATACGAGTATGTAGAAAGGCTGATAGTGCATGGAGGAGCTTTGTCGGCGCATTCCGAGGCGCGCGCGCATCGGGGAGGGCAGGGGAGGGGAGAGGGGACACTTTCATCTCGCCGCCAGACACGCCCAGCGGGCAATATGGTCGCCATTGTCCAAGAACCCGCAGCAAAACAGCGTACTTTTTGCAACTGCGCCGCCCGCCGCCCGCCGCCCGCCGCCGTGCCGCCGCGCCGCCGCGCCGCCGCGCCGCCGTCGTGGCGGCCGTGCCGTCGTGGTTGCCTCCCGTCTCGTGGTGCTCAGTTATCACATCAGTTATGGGACGAGTTTCGGGAGCTTAATTATAAGTACCTAGTAGGTAGGTACCTACTTACGAGTACCTAGTAGGTACTACCTACTAGGTACTCGTAAGGAATCCTTTATACGATCATAAAGTTTTTTGACAATTGTGTTTGTTGCGAGTTTGATTCGGGCTAGCCGACTAGAGACGTATCATAACCCAAGACTCGGAGACGAGTCTTTGTCGGTGTAAGTTTTATTGATGTTCGCCTCCTTACGGCATCCCTTGTATAACAGAATCTGGATCGGTCACGGAACAGGCGGGTACTGCACTGCACTGGACTGCTCTTTTATTCCGGACTATTGCCTCACGATCGATGAGTAGGTACATAAATAAGAAAAGTTTTTATAACTAACTAGTTTCTTACCGCGGCTTCGCATGCGTAGTTTCTATGGAAACGTCTAAAGGTTACTTCTATCCCACCCCACGGGAACTGATTTATGGGATGGAAAGTAGCATAATGTACCTATGTGATATTCCAGGTCTAGAATGCGAAATTTCAGCCCGACTCGTTCAGTAGTTTTGCCGTGAAGAAATGCACAAGCATCCATCCACCCGAACCTTCATGAGAGTGGCTGGCGGCGCCCGTGACGTGACAGCGCATGCGTCGTATTCCCATTTTCACGGGCTAGACCCTTGATCGATGTTCTTTACCTAAAGTACAACATCAGCGATCTACCTTGTATTTGCTTGGCTTCTGCCCGCGGCAGTAAGTCCCTGAAGACCCGGTCCAGCCATTTCAGAGATTAGCTCAAGTAAAGGACAAAAATTTAAAAGCTAAGCATAGCTTGTGTTTTGGGTACTAGATTACTGATATGCCTAATACATAAATAGATATGTTGTATTATTACTGACATACAAAACATCCAGAACACCCTGAACGAATATCTGCAAATCGTGCAAACATTTGTTCCGAGGAGGGAATCCAACCCGTAACCTCCTGCGTCTCCGGCGAACCTTCGCCCGCTGCGCCACAGAGCTCGTCAAATAGTTATACTGTTTGAGCCGCGTCGCGTCGCCTCGGTCGGCTCCACTACGTTATGTCTTCACCCACAACTTGATACTGACAAAAACGACCAACAACAATGCAGTAGAAACGCAGCAGTACTATTAGTTAGTGTCGGTGTAACGGCGGCTCGCAAAAAGTAAATACCTTATCATTAAATAGCCGCCCTAAGGGCTCGGGTCATGCGACTTGCACATCCATGATGATCTCCAATTAGCCTTCTCCTAAGGACCTACGTTAGGTACCTACTACTTGACACGCTCGCTCGTGACGCTTTATTAATTTCTACATTTATGGCAAAGAACACCCGCCGCGTACCGACACCGCCGCCATGGATACTCCTTATGTTTCATGTTCTAAAATACTTACCTGTTATACAGGATGGCTTTTTGAGGTGTATGATAGGAGCCGAATCCGACCACGAGAAGTAGGGTAAGTCGTGAGAGGAGTTCGTGGGCCTAACTTATGAGAAAACAAAAACGGCATACTTTTTATTCGAATTCGTTGCTAATAGTGGTTTCGCCCCGTGATAAGTAGGTTTTTAAGAAAAATTAGTAAAGATCTTGTAGATGAACAACGTGTAAGTAAACTAGGCACCGAACGGAACGGATAAATAAAATAATTAGAGCTCTACAATAAATAATGTTAAAGGTATCGGCGTTCGAAGACGTAGCGGCCGCAGACGCGGTCAGAAGCTAGTCGGTATTTCTTATTTAAGGAATGTTTGTCACCGACCTAGTAGACAAATGCAGCTGTTCGTTTTATAATTAGTAAACTCGTAGTTTAGTGAGTAATTAAAGAATGAAATTAATACTCGTAGTGCTGCTCTACATGCCGGGTGACAATGCGTGAAGAACTCGCCGGAACGAGGAATGCCATTATCTGTCTGCGAGCCCGCCGCGCGCAGCCTCCTGCCTGCTGGCACCTGGCACGGCGGCCTGGCCCTCGCTTACTTTATATCAGGAATTCAGGAAGAAATATAGCATTCGCAGATCCCTGAACCAGGCGACTGTCGGTGTTAAACTTAGTTAGTTTGGTTTCACGCCAACTTTATCTGGCATTTGCATTTGATTGTTATATTCTTTTAACATAATGAGTGGTTGAACCGCTAATGATAATTTCTAAAGTGAAATGGATGAATCTGAAAAGAGAATCGCTCACATTACAATGGTTGTAGTGAGGGGGCGTCGCAGGGCGGGCGGCGGCGGCGGCGGCGGCGGCGGCGGGGGCGGGCGGCGGGCGCGGCTGTTTGCGCGCACAATAAGTTGTTTGTTTGAATAACAATGTGAGTTTTGTGTCGACTCATTCAATCCCCCCCCCTCCCCCTGCTCTCAGGGGCGGGTGAGACCGCGGAAGGCTCTATTGCCTCGCCCACGCAGCCATTTTGCGGCTTATGAATAATTTGCATTGTGAAAAGCTAATTATTTCGTTGAGACGAGAGAAAGTTTAAGATGTCTTTATCCAATGTGTTATTCTTGAGTGCCTACGAGGCTTGACTTTCTGTTTGCTATTAAATAATTGTGCGGAAGTAGGTAATTAGTCAGATTCTAATTCTTGACTTCACGCTTTTTCATGAATACCTAATTTAGATTTAATTCAGTTCATTTCGAGGATTGTGCTCTTTTTCGCAAGACTTGGATCATTTGAAACGCGGTTATTACGGTTTAAAATATTCAGGTTTTTGCACATTTATATCAACTTCTTATGAAATTAATTCGCTACGCTAGCTGGCTGACCACAGCCACAATACTGATCACTCTGCCTGCGCCACGGGCACGGGCACGGGCACGGGCACGGGCACGGGCACGGGCACGGGCACGGGTACTCACACCTAGTTACCCAACGCCTTGTGAGCCCGGTACAGACTCTTACAAAGAGACCCCTCCAGATGCCCAGAATCAAATTAAAAACAGTATAATTTATTAACTGGAACAATTCCAAAACGTTAACAATGGCAGCGTATTGTTCTCTCATGTTTGGTTAATTATGGCCTCATCAAAATGCTATTTATTATCCTACGGGTACATAGAGATCGAGATAAAACTTACAAAAATTTTAATAAGTCGCTGATAAAGTGGTAATTACTCATGAAACATCAAAATATTGTAATTAGTGTAATTTTGGTATTTTAAGTGGCATTTTTACGTTTATTAGCGCATAGCTGCCTGAACCAGTCCATCGCCGGCCCGCGGAATGCGCGTGAGCCAGCCGCCCAACTCTCCGAGTTTATATGCAAACTAACCTTAATTAGATATTTACGCCTAATTTTTATACATAAAAATACCACAGAATCGTTACACGAAAACTCGATAGAGTTAAAATTTTGTTTAATTTTCTCCCCGAAAGGTTCGACTCGATGGAGTGTTCCTTGAAGAGGCTCCTTGGCGTCGGAATAATCCATTACATTTTCTCATAATCATCGCACTTAATTTAGCAAGTTCAACCCCTCGCCTCGCGCCGCGCTCCGCTCCAGCCCTCCACGTGCCCGCCCGACACGGATCAGGGACGTGAGCCTGCCTAGCTGCCTACATGACATGCACACGTCGCGCCCTGCACGAGGGCGAGGGGCGAACATTGGATATACCTAGTAGGTAGGTACTCATTCAAGTAGCTGTTTGGTCTAGCGAACGCAGCGCGCTGGCACACTTCCATGTTCTGAGATGAGACTCTATCTGTTAGAGGCAGTGACCGACAAAACTCACAAAACGGTGTTATTCTTCCCAAAATCATTTTACGGTAGTAAGTAGGTATAGCTACGCACGGGGAGTGTTTGTTGCATTTTTAAAATTTGCAATGAGAATGTTTATAACTGGTCGTTGACTAAGACAATCATGTCGATCAATAAATTAATGTAAGTACCTATAGTTGTTACAGAGATAATAGAGTAGTGTCCTGCCAGAGTAAAACATATTATTCTATTTAATCTGTCAGTTAGAATATCAGAAGATATTGGACACATAATTTTTCTTTTGCCTATCAAATCAAATAAAAAATGACAAAAGAAAACTGGAATTCAATTTTTTCAAATCCAGTTTTCCCCCTCAAAAGGGATTTCAAGGGGGAAAACTGGAATAACCCAAAAAAGCGCGTCAAAGTTTGCGCGTGGGGGCTAGTGACGTCATACTTACCTTGCTAGAAGTGTCGCAAGGTGTAACCACAGTAGATAAAAACGTCACGCGGAAGTTTAGCTGACTATAATGTTCATCATTTTTTTTTTAATCGAAAAGAAAATACGTCTTCAATAATAATAATAAAAATAAAAAGCCTTTTATTTCTTGCACACATAAATGCTTAGAAACTAACTTAATAATAGCAAAAACATAAAAATATTGTATGTAGGTAAAGCTTATAATTAATAACAGCTGTCTATTTTTCCCTATTAAAGGAGCTACTTGAAGCCAGTGCGACCCAGCCTTCTTGTTAATCTTGTCTTCCCAAAGTTTGTATGGTATTCCAGTGCAGCACCAACCTCTTGGACCTCCCTGTTGTGACACTGCCCTAGTCAATATTTATGCTCCCATCTTGAAGAAGAGCAAAATGCCCTGCCCTACTTCAAATCTTTCATCAAGTGCGATGTCTAATTAGTTCTATGAGGCGTTCATGCGTATATAGTGTTCTGACATTGTAGTTAGATAAGTAAGTAAATTCCTGGTGCTTCTTTTGTGTGTATATGATATATATATATTTTGTACTTGAATAGGCTAGCCTATTCAAGTAGAGGTAGCTGTTTTCCGCGAGGTTGCCTTCTTCTGAATGCTTGCGTGCTCGCACAGCCCCGTCCCGTCCCGTCCCGTCTCGTCCCGTCCCGCGCCGCGCCGCCCGCGCCCCTCCTAATGACGGCTCCGTACGTGAGCTGCGCACACTCGGCGCACACCGGAGCGGACGTGCCGCGGGGGCCGCGGGGGTAGGTGCGGGAGACGCGATCCCACGCTTCATTACTAAACTTCGAGAGTGCTGCCTTCGAGATGACTTCACAAAACTGGCATTTCATTACGGCTTCTTCAAGCTAGAGAACTAGAGCAAACATCTACATTATAATTCCACTCTGGTTGAATGTCAAACTGACGAATGAAGCCGCTTATCAACAAACTATGCATCATCACCTACACCTACCATCATCACATCACCTACAGCCAATCTAAAGGTATAGGCTGAATGCGATGTGATTAATAGTCCACTGCTGGACATAGGCCTCCCCTACCCATCCGGTAATTAAACTACTTTTTTCGCTATAAAATGTGATTCTAGGTGTATGCGTACGTCTGCGCAGAGACAGGCAGATCTCATCAGTAGTGTTTGCGTTGCTTCGGTGATCGGTCACATATCTCCACAAACTTGCACCCTAATGTTCCTAATGAGAGTGACCTGGCCAGTAGGATTAACTGTGTACGGAGCTCCGTTAGCTGAATAAAGATGAGCTTTCACTCAGGCGTAACAGGTGATTTGACACAAAAGAGCCGCGCAAAAAGTGTCCTAAATAAAATATTAATGTTTCTTTCTGCGCAGCTCCTTGATGTATTTGACGAATGACCTCCCGACACCGGCGGCGGCGCGCGGCTGGTCGGCAGGTGTCGCCCTAGGGACCGACTAGCTGCGCCGCGCGGCTTCGTCTGCCAGGAACCTCGGCGACAACTGTTTGGAAACCTACGTGGATTGTACAATCAACATAGGTTTCCAAACCATGAACATTAACTTTTTTTTTACTTGTACTATTACTATTAGCAATTTTAGATTCATTTACTTATAAAAAATGTTAATTTTCTACCAAAATGTAAATCGACTGAGAACAAAGACTAAATAATTTTTTGCAGAATAGTCTAACTAGTGACTATGATATGATTTGTATCACGGAAACCAATCTTGACGATGGTTTTTTTAATGGCGAACTTTTTGACAAGCGCTATAATGTTATTAGAAGTTTAGAAGGGATCGTTCCAAATCTTGTAGTAGTAAATTTACGGGCGGAGGTATTATTATCGCTCTTAAAAAGTGCATAAATTTCGTTCGTCAAGCTTCATGAGATACCTCTGTTGAGGATCTTTGGATCAGTATTTATCCTAGTTTCTCTTATTCTAAGACTATTAATATTTGTCTGTGCTATCTTCCTCCCGATTTGTCTAGGGAGAGTCTTGAAAATTTTTACCTGAATTGCCAGAATATCATAACGAATGCCTCTGAAAATGATGAATTCATTTGCCTAGGAGACTTTAACATTCCAGAAATTCAGTGGGTAAAATCGCCCAATTATGATTTGATGATTCCCTCTAACCCTCACAGTCATCAATCTGATCTTCTTAATGACACCTTGACTTTATGTAATCCTTTTCAGTACAATAACATTCCAAATTTCATGGACCGTTTGCTAGACTAGTTTGCTAGACTAGTTTGTAGACTCCACTATGCAAGGATGACCCACAGATTTACCCTGCTTGGTTTTCACCTGCTCTTAAACGTTGTCTTATGGACAAATCAAATATTCATCGTCGCTTTGAAATATTCGGCAACCCACGTGACTATGATACCTTTGCTATGTTTCGTAGAAGATGCAAGAAGCTTATCAACGGTTATTATGCAATCTAGCATAATAACCTTAGTTATAATTTTTACTTATATGTCATGTCTTGATTGTTTTCTGTTTTGTATGCCAATAAAGAAAATGAAAATGAAAATAAACCTACAGATGCAAGTAGGTATATTGCGCACTCAAACACATGGACTGAGCGTCCGTACTTGTGTTGTGTTGTGATACATTGCCCCTTGCACTGAGTATGTGGCCTCAATTATCTAATGAAGTGCTAAATTATTATAACAACCACCATGATGTGGCTGGCCGATGAATGGGTAAAAACCCACACCGCACTAACTAGGCTAATTGTGACAGATAATAAAATGTTTTGCTTTGCAGTAAAAAGCTTTCATAATTTAGCACCCACATCATTCATAATTTAATGCATTTTCTTCTTTTACCAACATTTGGTTGGTGTGCTAGATGTGAACGTTATCTTTATGCCCAGTTATAATTTAATGCATGTATTCCTAGTATTGTATTGACAAGTCTTTGATAGGTAGTAAATTATGCGCAGATGGTAGCAGAAATTTAAAAACAATAGAGTTCCGGTTCCGGCGCCGCGTGGTCTGCGCGCGCGCAGCTGACGGCGCGGGACGCGGGGGCGGGGGCAGGGGCGGCGGCAACATCCGTGCACATCTAGCCGACTCTACTTCGCGTAACGAACGTAGGAACGTAGTCACAAGAAATTACTGAACAAAAAAAGAAGACTTCAGAATACATAGGGCGCTAACAAACACATAGTTCGAGTCTCGAGCAACCAGCACCAGTAGTTAGATAGGTCCAGCCCACGCCCGCGTATAGCCTCTTCAGAGCCACTCATCTCTTGTTTACATATTGACAGTAAGGAATGGAGCCCTAGGCTTGAAGAAGTGATAATGGCAGTCCATTCGATTCCGTTCCATATTCAGGTACAATGTATCAGTTTCCGTGGAACAATTACCTCGTGTCGGAGAAGGGTGTAGTTTTTGCGTAATGTCCGGCTGTCCGTCCGCCATTAGCATACAATGGTCGCAGCAGCTGCGCCTGCGCCGCGCCCGATGCTATCGCCCGCGCCGCGCCGCCGCGCCGCTCTCTGCAGGACAGGACATACTTCACATTACCGTCCACACTCACTTATCATTATTGATTACTTTCAAAAATACACTCGATATCATTTCGGCAAGGACCCTGTATAGTAAAGTACACATCACATCTATCTATACTATATTCTCAGAGTTTCAGTTTAGGCCAACATGTAACAGTTATTATCTTCACGATTTCTGAATACAAAATTGAGAAAACGCTTTGCAGCTTCAAACATTAGTTCGTCTCGATGCATTACTGTGATTCGGCGCATTATTGTTCGTTGTTTCGTTGTTTTTTACTGTCAATAGACCTTAGTTTACCGCAAGCTCACCTGCTGGAGACGGACGAGGTGACCGACCATCCAACTTATATCCAAGTTATCATCATCAACATCTATATTATATATAGAAATCTAAATATTATTTAGATTTCTGTGATATTAGCCCATGACTGTCCTCCCTCCATGTTTTTTTAGGGTTTCGAAACCGGGTTTCGAAACCCTAAAAAAACATGGAGGGAGGTCGTGGAGGTCTGTGTCCAGCGGTGGACAGTCATGGGCTAATATCACAGAAATCTAAATAATATTTAGATTTCTATATATAATATAGATGTTGATGATGATAACTTGGAGCATATACAGACATTTATTCACAAAGAAAATTATACTAGTATTTACAATTGAAACAATTGAGCTAACTGCCGACTGTTGCAAACAGTCTAACTAGATAACTTGGATATAAGTTGGATGGTCGGTCACCTCGTCCGTCTCCAGCAGGTGAGCTTGCGGTCTCGCTTTGTCTGTCCTTTTTTCCCTCCGTAATAACTCAGTAACTACTGCAGGTATCAACTTGAAATTTAAAATAACACTAAACATTTCAGTGCTTGTACAGATTTTAAGAAAAAAATTGGTTGTCTGTAAAGTCGGTTTACTGACGATAGTTGAACGTGACAACGCAGACGCATCGCTCACTCAAGTAGGAGAGAGACGGATGTCGAGCGCTCTCGCTTGCACTTCAAGCCTTACATGGAACGCCTGAGTTAGAGTAACGCCGCGAGAGCGAGGTAACGCCACATGACGAGGTAACGCCGCATGACGTCATGTTTTTTCGTGCGTGCAGCCGGCTCTATCGAATTATAAGACGTCGTCACGTCAAAAAAAAAACAAAAAAACTGAAAAATTCATATGAACATTTTCCATACAAATTGAGATGTCGAAATTTTAAAAGATGGGGGGTCACGTGGGATATCAAATGACAGGTATCGGTTTGTACATTTTGAAACAGTTTTCCAAATTTCTGTAGCTCTCATACTTTTTAAAATATTTTGAAAAAATGATAATAATCAATAATATTAATAATCAGAGCGATCCATCCAAAATGTTTGTAGCGTTTGTAGATATAAATCTATATTTTACAGGAAAAATATAGAATAAGAATAAGAATAAGAATCATTTATTTGCATAAAACATGAGTATTAACATGGTGCGAGCATGCAATTGTGTTGAACTGTAAATGGATGACAAATCAAATCAAATCAAAAACTCTTTATTTCCATAAATACAATAAATGTACACTTAGAAAAGGTCAAAATATAAAGCTAAACACTGACACGGAAATAAAGTGATATTTTTGATTTCTGTCGCTTCGGTATGTAGACTAAAGTAAAGAAGCGACGAAGAAACCTTTAGCCTGTTAGTTGTTATTTTTCGAGTTGGAGCAAAACCCGTCCCAAGCATTTTTGTCCTCTAGATAATCTGATATTTTATAGTAAGCCTTTTTGCACAGCAAGGTTTTAACAATTTGTTTGAATTTATTTATTGATAATTTTTGCAACTCACTAGGAGTTTTGTTGTAGAAGCGTATACATTGCCCTTTAAAAGATACATTTATTTTGTGTAGCCTAGTTGTGGGCACAGCGAGTTTATGTTTATTTCTGGTATTAAAAATATGTTTATCGCTATTTTTAGGGAACCGATTTATATTTTTATGAGTGTACAATAAGTTTTCATAGATATATTGACATGGTACTGTCATTATGTTTATTTCTTTGAATTTATCACGCAGGGATTCTCTGGGACCCATATTATAGATTGCACGAACAGCCCTCTTCTGCAGCACAAATACGGTGTTAATATCTGCAGCGTTCCCCCACAGCAGTATACCATAAGACATAATACTATGGAAGTAGCTGAAATAAACAAGTCTAGATGTATCCACGTCTGTAAGATGACGGATTTTTTTGACTGCATATGCTGCAGAACTAAGTCTCTTCGATAGCTTATCTATGTGTGGGCCCCATTGAAGTTTATTATCTAAGGTGATTCCTAAGAATACGGTACTTTCTACTATTTCTAAAGTTTCTCCTTTAACGTTCACATCAGCCTTCACTTGTTTAACATTAGGTAGAATAAATCTAATACATTTTGTTTTGGTTTCGTTTAACAAAAGATTATTGACACTAAACCAATGAACTACTTTTGAGATTGCATTATTCACATCGTCGAAATTTGTGTTTTGTCGTTTCATTTTAAAAATTAATGAAGTATCATCAGCAAACAATACAATTTCGTGATTATTCTTGACAAGATGAGGCAGGTCGTTAATATAAACTAAGAATAGGAAAGGACCGAGGATAGAACCCTGTGGTACACAATAGGAAAGGACCGAGGATAGAACCCTGTGGTACACAATAAGCCTACATGTTTTGCCATTACTGGCGTGCAAATTGGAGAGGGTACGCTGCAGATTTGTCACTAATGTGATATGTCTTATAAAGTAAACCTACAATCAATCATATTACAAAAAAAAAAAAATTATCAGATAAACTTAAAATTATATATTCTAATAAGTATAATCAAAATTTGTCAAGAAGAAAATCATTAACGCTATAATAACATTTGTCTACGAGTACATTCTTAAGTCTATTTTTAAATACAGTCGAGGTACCAGAGTTGCAGTTGTTTTTGGGTGCCATACCCAAGATACTTTTTCGTATTAGGGCAGTTTGCGATGGGTGGGTACAAAGTCTATTATTGTTACGTCGGTTACGTACCACAACGTCAGAGAAACTTTTAAATAAATGTAAGTTATTTTTCACGAACATTGCTACATTCAGAATATATAGAGCTGGTAGAGTAAGAATTTTGTACTTAACAAAGTATGGCTTACAACTATCGAGAGTAACCAAGTTAAACATAGCTCTTAAGCAACGTTTTTGCGTTTTGAAAACACGGTCGTACTCGGTGCTGTTCCCCCAAAAAATAATTCCGTAACATAGCACAGATTCAGCTAATCCATAATAAGCGGCTAGAAGACCATCGGTGTTAATTGTGGAACTTAGTTTATGTAGAGCATAAGCTACACTACTCATTCTTTTGCATAAACTTTCAATGTGACTTTTCCAATTGAGTCTTTTGTCTATTATAAGTCCTAGAAACTTAGCCGTTTCTACTTCGGCTATGGAATAATTATTAAAATGTATGTCGATTCCTGATAAATTATTAGATCTTTGATTAAAATGCATAATGCTCGTTTTCTTAAGATTAATTTTTAAATTGTTATTACTAAGCCATGAAATAATAGATGTCAAGGATTTATTAATGTCATTTTTGTACGATGTATGGTCTCTACAAGCTACAGTTAAGGTACTGTCGTCCGCAAATAGTGTCATTGGTTGGCATGTCACTCTAGGTAAGTCATTAATATAGATTAAAAATAACAGCGGACTTAATACACTTCCTTGTGGTACACCGCAGACTAGATTACGTTCTGCGGATGCATGAGTTTCTTGACATTTTGTATCAAAATTAATTTTATTTATTTTGGTAATTTGTTTTCTATCTGTAAGGTAACATTGAAGTAGAGACAGTACATTTCCTCTAATACCGTAAGCTTCAAGTTTTTGACTCAGTATATTGTGATCCACATAGTCAAATGCTTGCGTCATATCGCAGTAGCACAGACTGCCGTTCTTTTGTCAACATTTAACATAATGTTCTTTAAAAAGTCAAAAATAGCAATGTTTATATTTTTATTCTTCCTAAAACCTTTTTGCTCTTTGCAGAACAGATTATTTTTTTCAAGATATGAATTTATCTCGCCATGTAGGTACTTTTCGAATATTTTGGATATGATAGAGATAAGTGCTATGGGTATATAATTTGACATTAATTCTCTATTTTCTTTCTTGAAAAGAGGTTTAACAATTGATAATTTCAGTTGTTCTGGATACGTACCCTCCAATATACATAGATTTAAGATATGAGATAAGTGGGTGCATATATAAGAATTGACTGATTTTATTATTTTGGTTGAAACCTCGTCGTAGCCTACACTGTTGGTATTTCTTAATGATTTAATAATTTTGAATATATCGTTAGGTACTGATGGTGCTAAAAACATAGAGTTTTTCCTAGGAATTATAAATTCGGTGATTTTATTACCATATTCACTAATTGGTTCGATCTTATCAATAAAATAATCATTAAATGAGTTCGCTATTTGACTCGGATGCAAAACATATTCACCATTTATTTTAATCTTTGAAATATTTTCTTTTGGTAGATTTTGTCGAGTTTTGTTAATTATTTGCCAAGTGGTTTTGGATTTATTTACTGATGTTTTTATTTTATAATTATTTTGAGCCTGTTGAGTCAGTTTAATAATTTTTTTGAATTGTTTAGAATAATTCTGAAATTTAGTTTTATTTAGTTCTGTAGGTTGTAGCCTTGATGTCCATAGCAATTTTCTTTTATTTTTGCTGCAAGTTTTAATCCCTTTTGAGATCCATTTGGGTTTATTTTCAACCCTAATTGTCACGTTTCTGTTAGGAAAGCACAAATCATAAAAAAACCTAAAGTGTTTAATAAATATGTTATACGCAAGGTTTGAGTCAACGTTACTATATATTTCTGAAAAACTATAGTTCTTTAGGCACATTTTAAATTTTATAATATTGTCATTGCTATAATCTCTTTGTACTTTTCGCCAATAATTTATTTTTACAGTTTTCTTCACAGGAAATAGAAGTAATTGTGCCGTGTGGTCAGATAGGGCAAGCTCAATAATTTTAGTTTGACAAAGTTGTGTACAGTTATGTGCAAAGTTGTCAATACATGTTCCACTTTTAAGACGCGTTGGTTGTTTCAGCTCTAGTCTCAAATTATAATTTAACAATAGACTTATAAAATCCGAAGTTACAGGGTTACTTTTCAAAATGTCAATATTATAGCCTCCTGCAATAATAATATTTAAATATTTCTTTTTACTTAAATGTTGCAATAATAGTTCTAATTTGTTAAGGAATAAATTTAAGTTTCTATAGTTTGGGGTGCGATACAAACATATGATTACAATCTTGTGGTTTACTATTTCTATTGCACAACATTCGAAAACATTAAATAAAGAAAAATTCTTAATTTCAATAAGCTCCCTAAATTGGAGTCCATTTTTTATAATTATGCAAGAACCGCCTCTTTTACTGTCCACTCTACAGTAAGATGTAGCTAAAACATAGTTAGGAATACGTAAATAAGTTTCATAGCCAGACATCATAAAATGTTCACTTATACATAGCACATCTATATTTATTTTGTTGTCTCTAAGTTCATCTAAGCTCACTGTCAGAATGTCCGCTTTATTGATTAAGCCCGCAATATTTTGGTGTAGAATTTGGAGATATTGAGTCACGAAAAAAATCGTGTTTTTCTTTTACATTTGTCACACTTTTCTTTTCAGTTTCAGCATTGATTTTGTAATAGTGTAGCTCCTCAATATACTTTTGTAGATTTTTGAACAGGACGGTCACACCAAAATTATTTAATGTTCCGTATTTTCTGTGAAACATGCTGTGGTCATACCTTAAATTTCTGTTGCTGTCGAAAATGTATGCATATTCATGTGTATCCGCGTCCAGGTATAGAAGATTATTAAAATTTTCCACTCTCCAGTTAAACATGTCTGTATTTTTCCCGTATTTATAACTTGGTAGGCAGATAATTATATTCGTATGCTTGATAGTTTGAAGGCTTTCCCTTATGTAATATATAATTTCAAAATAATCTTTCGTTGGCTTGAAGTCTTCTTCGCCCAGCAGGATGACGCAGTAGTCATTCATAGAGAAGTCGGAGATTTTTACGTTCAGGTCTTTAATGAGGTTTTTTACATTTCCATTTGTCATAAGATAATGACACATTTCCTTATAATTTTTAAAGTTATTTTCTCCAATTTCTAGAATTGTGTTTGTGAGAGCTCAATAAGCATATCCTTCGAGCTGGTTTCTCTGGTTTTTCCCATCCTAATTTTATTGGTGCCTCATTAGATTTCTTGGCGTGTTTTGTTTGCGGTTGAGGGTTAACAATGTCATTTTTTGATTTTTGTGATTTTTTTGTTAATTTTGTTGTCCTTTGTTTTACTGGGCTGCTTGAGATTTTCTTCATTAACGTATTTTTCTTGAGAAGATCATCGTTTGATTTTCTACGGTTACAATTTTCTATCACCAAGCGATCAATTTCTGAGTGAGCGCTTTTAAGTTCCAGTTCTAAGGCTTCAATTCTGTTCTTTAGCTTTATCGTGTTATCATTGCTATCGTCATCTGACATCTCAGGTAGGCTATTTGATGTCATGTCCGCCGTATCTTGGTATAATTCGCTCTCGTTGTGGTGACTGGGTGGTGATTCAGATCTAGTTCTTTGTCTTCTAATTGTTATGTTTTCTAGGAGATTGTTCATTGTCGATAAGTACCGTAACTTATTTAACTGCAAAAAGTGCTCGCTCAGTGGGAACCGAACTCGGAAGTAAATATCGTAAGGCAGAGCTTCTCCCGACACACCAAGCTGGTTGTTGATGCTAGTGCGAAATTTAGCCTTTCGTTTCTTCTGTGTAGTGGTTTTCACCCCTGCTCAACAGATGGCGTTACACGTTCGTAGATCGTACATACAATGTAAGTGATTGTATGAGTTGCAAATATTAGTTATATTTTGAGGTTATAATGTATATTATCACAGTGAGAAGATGTTGGAACAATGTGGTTTCTATGTTTCGCAATGTGGTTATTGTCATATGCAAGCACTTAGGTACGTCTTGTTTTTGTTTCTTGTGTTTATAAATTTGAAATGTTAATCGAATCCGTTGGGACTATTCCTTTGATCTTTTGTCACTTGTTCCTTACTTTCACTGCATAACTGATTGTTTTTTATAGAGATAGTCACTTTCTTAACATTATTCAACAAGTGTCACTGGTAAAGTCTTACTAGAAATATTTTTAATTCGAACAAGATTACAGAGCCGATGTAAACAAAGCAGAGGTCGCGCCCTCTCTCTCTAGAGAAGTTTATAAAACGAACACTTTTTGAAAAATTGTCAAAAAGGGGGGAAATAATTTTCAAAAGCTACCTCTCCGAGTGGGGTATCAAATAACAGGTATTGGTTTGTAAATTTCATAACAGTTTTTGAAATTTCTCTAAATTTCATACTTTTTGAAATATTATCTAATCTCAGAAGTACCTATGCAGAGCGATCCATCTAAAATGTAGTTTGGTACATACCAATTTTTTTGAGGTATTCATCAAATAGCGATATCTCTTACCGGTACCTTAAATACGTATTTGTATAATTGACAAACGTTCGAAACCCTCGGCGCGCGAGTTACACTCGCACTTGACGGATCTTGTTTTAAATAACACTGGACATTCCACGCAGCTTCATCTAGCCCCAGGCCAGTCAGAGCTTATGCTAGGATGACTGGATAGTTAACTGGTATATAAATATAACGGAGTAGGTACTTTTGTACTGGTACACTGTACTGTACAGGTTTGTGTGTAAAATGGGCGGTTACTCTATCCGTAACTGTAAGTGTGAAGGGCGGTAATAATAAAGGTTCTTTAAATTCCCGAAAAGAGAATCTGTGGCTGAAAAATGTTCCTGCGATTAGATAAATCTCATTTCAAGGGAAAAATTGATTTATCCATGTGCAGAGCTCATTTTAGCGTTGCTCAAAAACTAAGTTTGAAAAATTTAATAGAAAATCAAAACCTAGATCTACGAGTACTCGTAGATCTCCTCCTCAACCTCAACCTCAACAGCCTGTGTTGGTCCACTGCTGGACGCAGGCCTCCTCCTGATAAACGCCTAATTGGCTTTTATCTCATGGGGGGTAATGCCCATAATCCCCACTCGGGCATGCGGGTTGGGGATCGCAGTTCGGTGGTAGAATGTTCCGCAGGGGGCGCTGCTGCCCGCCCCCGGTGGATATTCCTTAGTCGCCTCTTACGACACCCGCGGGAAGAGTTGGGATGGTGCAAATTCTAAGCCGGCACCACACAGCTGAGCAGAGTAGATCTCGAATCTCCCAAAATAAAAAGTTTGAGAGTGGATATGACGTACGCTTGGGAAAACCCACGTGACCGCTGTTTCTCGGAGTAGCATACCTTGTTTATTTGTACCATGGGTAATGTCAGTTCAAAATAGGGCTCGAAACACAGACACCAGTTTAGGGCCTCTGACTACACGAATCGCGAGACCGTTTCTTCATGAGTTCTATGACTTTATAGTACTTTCAACTACCATGATTGAACCAGAATTCCACTTAGCTGTTTCTTCCAGTTCCTTCTGTCATCTCCTAGAATTGGTCTAACCTTTAACAATAGAGGTTGGTAATTCCGCATAGATAATAGGCGCATTGGACGCAGGATGTACAGGACCCTTGGACACGTTCACTGCGAGAGGCGATGAGAGTGTTAAACCATCTGCGGCAAATAAATAATGATATAGTGTGCAGGTCCGGTGTGCGTGTGCGGGTCCGCGGAGCGAGGACCAGGTCCGGTGTGCGGGTCCGTGGAGCGAGGACCAGGTCCGGTGTGCGGGTCCGTGGAGCGAGGACCAGGTCCGGTGTGCGGGTCCGTGGAGCGAGGACCAGGTCCGGTGTGCGGGTCCGTGGAGCGAGGACCAGGTCCGGTGTGCGGGTCCGTGGAGCGAGGACCAGGTCCGGTGTGCGGGTCCGTGGAGCGAGGACCAGGTCCGGTGTGCGGGTCCGTGGAGCGAGGACCAGGTCCGGTGTGCGGGTCCGTGGAGCGAGGACCAGGTCCGGCACTCAGTTTAGGCGTCTCGGAACATGAACGCGCAGTAGGTAGGTACCTACCTACTGCCGCTCGCCGGCATTCCTACAACATTGTTCACGTGACTGAGATAAAGCTTATTTATTAGGTAAGCAGGTAATAAATAAACTTAATCACCCAACTTGCCCTACACAAATCAAACTAATGAATTACCGTGACTTGCCCACGAAAACATACCGCAGGCACCCAATATAGACATAACAGTGTAGGTACGCAGTTATGTAAAGCAGCGCAATAGTAGATACGGCGCTTGATTTATAGGCGCAGGACCAGCGCGGCGCGCGGCGGCGCGGGGCGAGGCGCGGCGCGACGCTGGGCGCCCGCGCCGCCCGCGCCGCGCCGAGCGCCGCCGCCGCTCCAATCCAACAGCTCCAAGTTATTGCACAAGCTCTACTTACTAAATACTTCTACCGAATTCCAACGGCTAAATGATATTCTTACATACACTTTAATAATGTCTGTAATTGCGCGGTATCGCTTCTAAACGTACTGGTAGAGTCGCCTGCGATCGGTGGAGGTCGCGGGTCGCCGCGCCGCGTCACACACGCGTTGGAAGTAAATTAAATGATAGTTAGAATATTATACTGATCACATTTATTTACCATTGATAATTGATTTATCTACAACTAGTTTTCGCCCGCGGCTTTGCACGCGTTGTTTCTAAGGATAGGTTTAAATGTTATTTCTACTCCAAGAGAACTGATTTATGAGATGAAAAGAATGTTTTATTCCAGTCTAGACCCACATTTACGCAAAGAGGCAAAATTTCAGCTCGATCCGTTCAGTGAGTAGTTTTGGCGTGAAGAAGTGACAAACATCCATTTATTCAAACTTCCGCATTTATAAATCACCACTGCGACCCATCTACGAATGTCTGCATTGTAGTGTAGAGCTTAATAATATAATACCGTAAGTTATGGGAAGTCAGTTAACGCAGAAGTCTATAAATGGTAAATTGGTTCGACGCAGAGCCTTTGATTATTAGCGGAATCATTGTGGCGGCGCGCGGCGCCCCGCTCCGCTAATCATTATGAACTATGAACGGATCAATTTCCAGCCGCTCTGAGCTGCTCAAAGCCGCCGCCTCTTCTCCCCTTTCCCCCCTAGCCTCCCTCTGCCCCGCGTTCCCCTCCCGGGAGACATTCCTCGCCAATGATACCTTCTCGGAAGCCCTCGACTAAAATTCCTAATAGTGCAATTGTGAGAGCTCATCGACGTTTGACATGACAGAAAAGCGCGGGCTTTTAAAAAATCGCCAAACTCAAAGCTGCCTAAAAAAATTGCTTCCGCCTGAAAAACTCTCATTCGCGTGCCCCCCGCCCCTACCCTGGGGGTGCGGCGTTGCGCGGTACAGTCGAGGTTACTTCACTCAATTTGCGCCGTTAGCGAAGCGACCTCCATTTTTCACAGTTATCGAACAATTTGCCGGAGCTCGCGAAATCACGCTAAATAAGAGTTCAATTTTTCCCCTCTTCTGTGGCATTAGTGCCGCTCCGCTGTCCCGGAGCCGCAGGAGCGCGGCTCCGGGACAGCGGGATCGAATCCCCTGGAGCACTAGATTAGATCCAGTCTCAAACTGTCTACATGTAAATGAGACGTCTCAGCGCAGTTCATTGCGAGGCGAGCGTGCGCTAGGAGCTCGTTGTTCGGGGCCGCGCTCCTAATAAGGCATTATCCGCAGTCAGCTGAGTCACGGCTGTGCAATGTGCTAATGCCTACTTCACTCTTGAGTTGTATTTATCCGCTTGCAGTCAGCTGGGGTCGGGGAGGCCGCCGCGAGCTGCGCCCGGCGGAGTGAGTCACGAGCCTCGCTGGAGCACAGTAGGTGCTGTTTGTTCTGACGGGCTGTTCTTCCGGCTGCTGGTACTTTAATTAAACGCGCATAAATTACTGGTGTGTCGTAAATCAATCGTCGGGGCGGTGCGGCGCGACATCTCGCTATAATTACTCGCGGCTCAATGGACGCCGCGACTTCCGAGAGACTTCAAACGGCGCAGCGCTGGGATTCTAGCGCTCCGGAGCACCCGGCCGCTGCCGGCTCCACATTCCGGCCCTCATTGAAGCCGCGCTCACTCCGCTCCTGTGCCTACAGAGGAACAAAGCGACTCGACAAGTCGTTATTGCGCGTGCGTTTGATAATAATGTTGTGTCGTGTTCCGCTTGTAGCAATAAATAGGAGCGCTATCTGCGGCGGTAGGTAATGCAGTTAAAATGAGCTGCATCGGTCATGTTGCGATGCCGGTCGAGTGGAGTGCAGCTGTGCAACCGCGGGAGCAGCCCCGGCGCGGCGCGCGCGCTGCTGGCTAAGTGGCCGGGATATGTATAGCTCGCGACGGGCGCGGTGCGAGCTGCCAGCCATCACGTGTGAACGACAAACACTCGGTTGCGGCTGACATATTGATGTATCGCGCACTTCATTACATTAACGAATGGCAATTATTTATAGGATAGAGTCGTCGCAAACCGCCAACTTTTCCCAGAATGACCTTTCAAATGATACAGATAGAGATAGATAGGTAATGGGCGCGTCGATGAATCTGCGCGTCCACTTCTAGTGCTCTGTTTGGACTAGAACCGGTTGCGCGACAGGTTTACGGGCGGCTGACGGACGCTAACTGCTTCGGCGATACCTCGCGAGGCTGCCATTCCCTCCATTCGCAGAAGCAGTTCAGAACAGTTTCGGGTCAGCCGGGCGCGGTTACAAGAATGTGGAGCTGTCCTTGTCTTTGTAATCGACGGGCGATCGGGTGAATAGATAAGAGATTCTCGGAAGCCGCATCGTTCTTTCGTTTTCCGCCGGCTGGGCCGGCGTAGACGCATGAGCGGCGCGGTTCCCACGCGTGGTTGCGGCGCTCGCTAATTGCGCGGCTCGTCATTAGCGCAGGCAACAATCGGCGCGGCTCCTTTGCGGCGTGGCCGTGGGCTGTTCCGCCGCTCGGAGCTCGGCTGGAGCCCTGCCAACAATGCCGGCCTCCCCCGCCCCCGCCCCCGCCCTACGCATGCATCACGCGACGTCACACACTAAACGTTCTAAATATTCACGGTTTCAATTAGAAATTTGCCAAACGGCCGCATAACGACGTTAATTGAGAGCGTTCGCGGCGCGCCCCGCGCATTCCGCCTCGGCGGAAACGCTCGCGGCACGAATTTACAACATTTATCCGTTTGTGCTATAAATCTACGCACAAAAGAATAGAACGATACAAGTGACGCGAGGCGGAAGCGCAGGGAGGGTCGGGGGCAGGGGGCGGATGAGGCGAGCCGACGTCATCAAAGCAAATATGCGCAGCGCTCGCTGTCGCCGGAAAAACTAATAAAACCGGATATTAGGCACGCTATATGTCGCCACCCTTCCGCGCCCTCGCCTCGCGCAGCCTCGCCCGCCGCGCCCGAGGTGCCCGAGCCCGCGCAGAGACAACCCGCCACCACCCAACCGACACACCAACAACATCACTTATGTGCCGGGTCCCACAACACAAGTTACAGTTTTCTTTACGTAGATAATTTGGCGTGTTTTAAAAACCAACTTAAATTTCTTCTAGTGTAGTTGGCAGTTCTAGTAGGCGACATCTAGTTAAAATTCGAGTCTCATTTAGTTTGATGACACATGGATGAAACGACGAATGAAAGAAGGCCTACTTTGAAACACGAAATACAAAGTTTCTGTGCACGGATCGCACGAAACGAACAACCTTACTGCTGAATGTCACGTTCGAAGCAACGCACTATCATGACACTAAATGACACCTTTCAAAATCAAAAATCAAAAACGAACGGAACGGTCATCCTCGTTTTATGCCATTTGCCATCCGTCAACTTTGTAATGTGTTTTTGTAGGTATGTATATGTCTTATTTACTGCAACTTACCTACTACCCTTTTTAGGTTTCAGCAGATACCTAACCTATGCCCTGGCACCAAGAACTGTGCCATTGTTAGGGTTTCGAAGATCGGTTTCTGAACCCATAAGGGCTTGCTTTGTCTGTCCTTTTTTCCCTCCTTAATAACTCAGCAACTACCCCAGCTATCAACTTGAAAATTAAAATAATAATAGACTGCGTGCGCCTGTACAGATTTTAAGAAAAAAAATTAAAAATGGAAATGAATTTTCCATACAAACTGAAATGACGAAATTTTAAAAGATACCTACAGGATATAAAAATTATTATAAAAAAAAACCTAATCTACAAAGTACCTATGCAGAGCGATCCATCGCAAATATAGTTTGGTCCCTACTATTTTGAGGTATTCATCAAATAGCGATATCTCTTACCGGTACCTTGAGTACATATTCGTATACGTAATTGACAAACGTTCGAAACTCTCGCGGCCTCGGCTCACGTGTTACACTCGCACTTGACGATCTTTCTTACTTTAACTAGGTACTTACAAAAAAAAATTAGCTAGGGTGGTTAGCAGTGATTTGGCCCTCAATAAGCTGAAACATCAGAGTATAATGATTTAATAATATTCAAATGGCATTAATATCGTCGTTCGGCATTCAATACCGCGAATGCGACATTTTTGACGAAAACCTTTTTTTGTTGTTATTTGATTCTACACGTTCAAATACGCAATCCTACATTTAAATTTTGGCCTAAAGTAGCTCCAATCCTTATATTTTACGAGTCGTCCAAAACCGCGAACGTGATTTAGCGCCAACAAATCCGCGAATGTGACAGTTCTGGGTAAGTTTTGTGTATTAATTAACGTTTTTCACGTGGTTTTTTTTGGAATATATGTTTCAGTTAAATTTAACGTTATGTATAGGCATATTCCTTAATACTCTTAATACAAATTTCGATATTTTTACCGGAATGCAAAAAAGACGGTTAAATTTACTTAGTTCTTTCTGCCCTCTTTTTTTACTGTCCCCTCCTCTTATCGATTATAGGATTTTTCCGTTCGGTTTGAATTGAAGATTCTTTTTAACAACGTGATGGAAGACTCATCTGACAAAGAAAATATTCTTAAGGACATGGGGTTCAATAACACAATGATAGGACAAATGAAAAAAAAATCGCCCTTAAAGAACATTTTCTCTTCGCTACCTTCAAGCACATCAGAAACTCAAAATAGATGCTGAATCACAGCTTCTAAGCCTGGAAGTTTCAGCTATGTTCATATGAATTTATCTCTTCAGTTCAGCCTCAGTCAAATTGTCTTGTCACTCAAGTTGAACAACAGTCTCTGGTTAGGATTACTGCACTGTCAGTCCAACTTCTACCTACCACTCCGGATGGCCCTGAAATAGAGTCTCAGTCACAGTCTGTATACCTGGAACTTTCGCCTCACCCATCCACATCTCATTAGCCTCAGCTGAAATTTGGTAACACTCTAACTGAGCTGCAGTCTCAGATCCCTTCATTGCCAGTCCAATCTCTACCTATCACTCCGAATTGTCCTGAAATAGAGCCTCTGTTGCGGCTTCAAGAGGTAGCAACTAATGTACAAACAAATACTCCATCTCCGCTGGTAGTTCGTTCTTCGGACGTTTTCTTTTTCTAAAGATTTAACGGAATTATTAGAAACATCTACATCTGAATCTCGTCGCGGCCAAAAAAGAGACATTGAGATAGCAAAAAGAATGGATGGTGAATCCTTTTAAGGATTTCGAAAAGAGGATAATAAGTGGATTCAAGATATTGAAAGAATTAAAAGAGAGTAGGGAGGGACCGCAGTGTACATCAAATGCATGCCTAAATGGAGGACTTAACTGCTGGAATATAATAGAAAAAGATCTGGAAGAAAAAATTTGACTTATTTAGATTACCAGCTTCTGCCCGCGGCTTCGCACGCGTTGTTTCTATGGAAACGTTTTGAGGTTATTTCTATCCCATGGGAACTGATTTATGGGATAAAAAGCCGCTAATAAAAAGTCGCCTATGTTTGATTCCAGGGTTAGACTTATCTATATGCAAAATTTCAGCCTGATCCGTTTAGTAGTTTTGGCGTGAAGAGGTAACAAACATCGATCCATACATCCATCCATCCAAACTTACGCATTTATAATATTAGTGTGATATAAAAACATCAATTACTTATAATTACACTATCATGTAAGTAAAATAGAAATTGTCAACAGAAAATTGTTGCTTCGTTTTAATCCTAGAACATAACCGCCAATATGATAAGATTTTACCAAAAATAGTCCGTAAAAACCGCGAACGTGACTTTTCTTGCGAATACTACCATAATATTGAAAAAAAACAAGTATTTATACAATCATAACACATTATTCTAGTTAAAAACATTTAATTTAAAAGATTTATAAGGGTACAGAATCTATTAGACGTTTTTTTGTCTCCTGTAAATTTTGTTGAATGTCTCATTCGCGGTATTGACTGCCGAACGACGATATATGAGTAGTACCTCACCTCAACTGCCTATATTGGTCCACTGCTGGACGGACGCAGGCCTGGCATTGGTGCCTAGTTCTACCTATACTACGAGTTACAGGGCGTCCCACGGCCACGGCTAGCCACATGGAGGGAAAGTATCTTAAATATTGTAGACTAGACGATCGCCTCGCGGTTTCACCCGCGTAGTTCCCGTTCCCGTGGGAACTCCGGGATAAAATATAGCCTATGTCACTCCCTGAAAGTAAGCTTCCCAACAGTGAAAGAATTTTTCAATCGGTCCAGTAGTTATATCTGTAGTTATCATAAATTAAATACATGTATTGTAGATAGAAAACTTTACTGAAAGAAGACTTCATTTTGACTACTTTCCTCTTAGTTTTAGAGATAGCTTTACGTTTCATTTTTTTCTGATTTGTATCGATTAATATAAGTCGCGGTATCCGCACATCTCGTTTGATCAAGGTTCACTTATACATTACACATTGTATAATTTGAAGCGAAACATAGGAGATGTCGGTCGGTAGGTTGAGAACAGTTGAGTCACTAATATCGTTCAATAAATTCAAACAAATTGTCATAATATTCTTTGTAAAAAAGGCTTACTAAAACAAATCAGATTATGTAAGACGATAATAAGTATTATTTATTCAAATCCTTTACCTTACTTAACTAGCTTCGTAGTTAGTAAGTTAACTAGCTTCTATATTATAATCATCTATGTATGTAGGACTAAAGTGCTTGCACAACAAATGTACCCTAACTCATCGTTTCATTTCGGGGTCTCTATGGCCACCTTCTGTCTCCATCCATCATCAGTCCAGCTCAAAGGTAACATTGCACTGTCGACATTGCATTGTCACCGGACTCACATAGGTATACACGTTAGCCAGATTTCAGCATCGGCTGGGGATAACTGGTCTGAAATGTAGTTGCACGATTTGCCCAGACATACCTACACTACACTACACATAGTAACAAGGTTAGTTAAATAAAAGCTTGTAAATAAAGCTTGCGACGAGTTTTGCTCCAAATTGAAAAATAACAACAGGCTAAAGGCTTCTCCGTCGCTTCTCTACTTTTGCCTACATAACGAAACGACTAACGTCAGAATTCAAATATACCTAGCACTTTTTTCCCCGTATATTTAATTTTTAAGAATTTGACTTTTTTTAAGTGTACAGATATTGTATTTACGGAATTAAAGAGTTTTTGATTGGTGATTGTCGAAAGTGGAGGAGTAGGTACGAGTACGTAGGGTACCCGTGCACGAGTGCGCAGTGATCGAGGAGCGCGGGGCGCGGGGCACGGGGCACGGGGCAGCACCGGCACGGCGGGGAGCAAGGGTCGACTCAATAAGCGCATTCCGAGCCGAATTATTCTAAATCAAATAACTTAGTCGCGGGGCCCCGTCCTCCTTTTGTTGTGCCGTAAATCGTAATGGATCCGGACAGCTGCAATACGCCTTTGTTTGCACACAATTACCCGCGCACTTGCCGCCGTGTTCGCCGCCGCCCGCCCGCCGCCCGTGCAAGTGCATCTCACTCATCATTTTAATTTGATTAGGTGTGTCAGTTGTATTTTTTATTGTGTAATGATCTATTTATTTATTTACCAACTGAAAATATTATTACAAAGGAAACTTATAATAATAAAATAATAATAAGTAAACGACAGAGGTTTGTAATGGAGTGTTGTAGCGAGTCGGCCGAGTAACCTTCAAACAGGACCATAATAATAGCATAATTTCTAAGTGTTAGTATAATAATGTAAGTACTAAGATGTAATAAAAGTAGGCACAAATACATTGTGAGATATGTAGGTACTACCTACAACTATTAAAGTACAATACATTTATCCTTAAAATTAACTTCATAAATTGGAATTAGGCGAGTACTTGAATCTAACTCATATTGCTGATGTAGAATATTTTCTAGATTGCTGCCCGTAGATTAGTTATGGAGATTGGAGCTGCTCTGCTCTGCATACATGAACTGATCTTCTATGACTCTCATGTGCTAGGGACATACCCGTAATGTCCCAGGTGACCACACGTCACATGATCACTGTGATCACACCAAACAGTGTCCTTTGTTATCGTGATCAACTGGGGCGAGAAAAAAGCTAATGAATCCAGTACGTTTGATCACGCCATACCTACCTGTTCATGCCTGCCTACATTTACCTTCGTGGGTATGATAAATAGATTTTCATTATTGTGAATATAAACCTTTGTTGACAAAGAATATTACAATTGATTATTAGAAACAAATTAGACGTACAAGTATTTAGAATAGAATCCATAGAGCTAACTGCAGGCAATCTAAGGTAGCTCAACTGATCCATATCAATACCAGTCGGAAGCGTCTCCAAGACACTCTGGCAGCTTTTCGGGTTTTGAAAAAATTATCTGAGCGTCTGGTCGAAGCGACGCGTGACTCGAGAGCGGGTAGGATAGGTCATATCAGCAATTTTGTTTCGGATTTATATTTGGTTGAAATTTTAATTTGATTGTAAGGAAGCACCCTTCTTGTGTAATCCCTTTGTAAGTAATTGCAAAATGTGCGAGTGTGTTGTAGCCGCGGAGGCAGGTAGGTCCGGCGGAGCCCCCGCCACCTGAGCGGAGCCCGGGGCTCAAAGCAAGTGCCGACCTTTATTTAATGAAATGCCGCTCTCTCCCTAATTCATAGTTGAACAAGTGTAAGGGTCCGGTCGGTTGTCCGGACTCTAATGAAAAGTTTAATAACGCGGTGCACGTGTGCCCTCCCCTCCCCGCTCCGCCCGTCCGCGCCCCCGCTATCTCTCTCAATGCACAATTTATTGAGAGTAATTTCGCATGTCATAAAACCGAATTAATATCGTCCCTTTGCTCCGGCGGCAGCGCGGGGCGGCGGTGGGGCGGCGGGGACGGGGAGCGACCGGACTATTTGTCAAATGGCACGGAGGACGAATTAATCTTTTTAGAACACTTGTCTGCTGGTGCCATTGTCCACGAGGGGCGCCCGATTCGGGATGCTGGCACACGTGCCCGTAGTTGAGGACCTTTATTGGCTTTTATTGCACTGGGTGAGTGAATTTAATTAGTTGAATCATAACACGGGTGTCACATCGTGTCGGGTAGAAGAATGTCTCCGGCCGAGGGCGAGGCGGGCGGCGAGGCGGGCGGCGAGGCGGGCGGCGAGGCGCGCGGATTGCTCTAATGAAAAGCGTCTTCAAGTTCCGCGTGCCAGCGCGCGGCGAGCTCACATTAACTGCGAGGTTGCCGTTGAGGAAACCGCTCAACAGTTAATGACAAGGTCAATTTTTAAAGGAAAACCTCTTGAGTTTTTCCCTAACATTTGTCATTTTTTCGACTTGGATAAATCAAAGGAAATCAGAAGACGATAATGATAAATAATACGCAAGTTATCTACGTATTTACGCACATGCATCTAGCTCTGGGTGCTGCGTAAGCTTGAAAGCATCCAGAGCTAGATATAGGCCTGTCTGTAATGCATTCTGTCTGCTTCAGTGCCACCCTCGTCCTTTGTTCATCACGAAGCCTAACGTTACCTGCAAGTTGTTCATAAATAAAAGCTATGAATATGTGTAATTGTCCCGTCGAGGAGGAAGGGTTCCGAGCGAGGCCTGCGCTCTCCAGCAGAGTGGCCGGTGGAGCGGCGGCGGCGGCGTGCGCGGCCCCAGAGCCAACACTGTGGGCAGCCCCGCGGCGGCGCGGCGGCGGCGCGGCAGCGGCGCGGAGGGCGCGGAGGAGGCGCTCAGAGACGGGTAATGGGAGCGCGAACACGCGCCGGCGCACCCCCGCCAGATTACTGGCCTTTATTGCTAGATACGAACGTAGATCCGGATCAAAGCTCTTATCTATGACAAATGGACGCTTTATTGACGGGTTACTAAGTTTTTCAAATAATACGATACCCTCTCGTCGCTCCTCTCGTAGAATCAATCTGAAGCTATACTTTCCTACGTGCTCCACTAACTACCGTAACAACTCCCGCCTGCCCCGCACAATGCATACATATGTATAATACACGCTATTCACAATTGATCTCTTCCACGCCAAGCAAAACATACATTTTTTAACTCTCAGCAGTAGATTACTAATAACAATAATTATTACATAAACAGCTATATATTTAGATCTTATTCTTATTTATCGTCAGGGTAGTATAAGTAATATTGTTATTTCTTTACTTATAATATAATATAAGGCATGTATATGACTCTTCAGACCAATATTTTCCTTCCTAACTGGTATTTGTTCATAGAACAGGCAACCCACTTCAAACTAGGTTTACTCACTCATTTAATTACTTGTTTTTACTTTTTATGATTATTTTAATTAAGTTTAAGCATATTTTTCGTCCTATAAGTGAAAACTCTTAAGCTTAAATTGTACCACCACTGTTTCTACTCATCTATGTTTTTAAAAGCCGTTTGTTTTCCACATAAATAAATAATAAGAGTAGGTTACGTATAGGTTAGGTACTCTCGCGTGGTAGGAACGCAAGTTAGAGATATCCGTAGTATTTGACCTTATAGAAACCTGACGGGGCGGAGGGGCGCGGGGTGGCCTGGTGCTAGTTATATTAGAACTCCTGACCAGCTCCGATCTGCAGCCGCAGCGGAGCCGCAGCGGAGCCGCAGCGGAGCCGCAGCGGAGCCGCAGCGGAGCCGCAGCGGAGCCGCAGCACGAGTCGTTGTCATCGGGCTCATCGCATCAATCAAGCGGCTCCAATCGTTGCCCGTGCCATTACATTGAGAGGTGACTTCATCGGTTTTTGTGGGAGGTAGGTAAGTATTTTGTTTTGTGATAAAAACGCAGTTTGTGTGTGTCGCAGCGTCGAGACGAAGTGATGTGCGGTGACGTGGTGACAGTCGCAAGACGGATGTGCGGGGCGCGGCCCCCGCGGCGCGGCGGCGCAGCGACCGACCGGGCCTGGGAACCGAACCGGCGACCCGCGCCCGAGATACTATCTCTGCGACATCAATCTGCCGGCCGACGCGCGACGCGACGGCCGAGGACCACTCCACGATCATTTGTCACACGACTTCAAACAATGATTGAATAACAACAGCTCGAGATATGACTTCACTTCATCATGCTGCGCCCCGCCGCCCGCCGCCCGCCGCCCGCCGCCCGCCGCCCGCCGCCCGCCGCCCGCCTCATGTATCACCTTCAATCTAAAGATAGTCGGATCGTATTGATTAGCTAATAAAGTGATTGAATAGTGCAGGGTGAGTTATCTCGCGCCGGTGGCTCGTTCTGAATGCGCGGAGAATCAACTGATTCTCCGGCGGGACATTGTGTCGGCGCGCGGTGTATTAAGGGCTCCGTCTAATCGACGAGTCGCGAACAATCGACGGCGACTTCTCTCCGCAGCCTAATTGAATCAGCTTTGAACTCGTCTCGTTTTTGTTGTAATTCGAGCAATTGTTCACCTGTCTCCCCTCGCGGGTCGGCGGCGCGGGGCGCGGGGCGCGGGGCGCGGGGCGCTGCGGGACCGCTTCATTCGGCGCTGACTTCCCGCAGCATTGAATCCCGGGCGCGGCGCGCGCGGCATCCCGCGCCTCGCACTCGGTCCCGTCGCGAGATGGACCCGATAAGGTCAATAAATTTAATGAAACGTCTCGCTCGGCCTCGCGGCCGCGCCCGACACGAGCGGCTGCAAATTTGTTCGCCCCCGAGTTGTACGGAATTAATGAAGTGAGAGAGTCGGCAGGCTCCCTGGGACTCGGCAGTTTGGCACAAAGACGTCGCCGCATCAAACACGGAACGAGCAAAAAATGTGTTGCGTCGACCCGAGCGCGGCGAGGTCGCGGCGGAACCACAAAGAACTTTTTGCAGCGAGCTGCAGATCTGCAGATCGCCCGCATGCCATTCTAACGAATTAGGTTCTCTGGCCCTTCGTGTATAGACACGGCCTTATATCAACAAACAAATGCTAAAAAATATCAAAATTAAACTACCCTTGAAGTGGTCGTCCCTTGTCGAACGAATAGTCCTGTTGGGTGCGCTCCCGTCCTCATCCATTACCGATGGTAGGGGCGGGGCGCGGGGGGGGGTTGGGTGGCTGTCTCCGGGAGGGCCGCGACAACGACTTCATTGCATTGCCGTCGGGTGCCGCGCCGTCCACCTGCCCACATGACCATCATCTCTCTTGACTTGCTTACCATCCCAGTAAATAGTGCAGTTTGCTGATTCTATTTTATAATTTTCATCCTTATTCCTTATTTAAGTCAATTAACAAAGTAGTCCAATAATCTATAATCACTAAAAAGACGTGTAAACGAGCTTATTAAGGTTTTAGCGGTGACATCTTGTTGTATAAAAGCGTTCAACTACACAGTTTTGCTCTATAAGGTTAAACAGCAAAAATAACCTGTAAATAAATGATGTAAACCTTTACTACACCATTTAATACAACCGTTATAGTTAGGTGCTATAGCAAGCGCTAATATAACTATTTCAGAAAAATACTGCTCTATAAAAGTTTTAACAAATGCCTTTATTCATCTAATTTGCGAGCTGCTTTAATCCTATCGGTTTAGCAGTGATACGCATTCAACTTTGTCGTATTGTGAAGATTCAGATCGTTGCTCTTACTATAGTACTTAGTACGTTAGTACTAAGTACTAAAAACTCTCGATAGAGTGATTTTGTGATGTAGCCTAATTGCAGATTATTACTATATCACGGAACTGTACTTTATTGGTTTTTAGATGCCTATTATAGTTCTTCAGGTAATCATATCACACAGACACTGTTTTAGAGCAGAATTGTTCTGTATGACTTTTAGTTCCTATAATAATACTTTAAGTACTAAAGTACTGTACCGATTTCTTTAATAATACAAAAATGATACATAAAAGTATATTTAGATAAATGTAGCTGTTAAATGACAATTATGTCCTGAGAACCCCAATTTCAATCTGAATCCATGTTGAAATTGAAAGTAAAAACATTGTCAGAAAAAGTACCATAATGGTACTGTAATGGTAATTCAAAACCCGAAATCACTTTTTTTTTAAATATATTGTTGTAAAAACTCAATAATTCGAGGGGGGCACTTAAAATTCACTGAAAACCTAATCGTATTTTATCAGTAAAATTGCGGTCGCACGCTATTTCTATACTCTAAAGACAAAATTTTACTAACCTACATCACATTGCTTGAATCCTTTCGTAAATATATTTTATTTATTTTAATTTTTATTATGAAATAATGAATGGTGAATAAATAATGTGAGCTTAAGGAAACATAAACTCTAGTATGGTATGAAAACGTCCTCTAAGAGATCCGTTATTAACCACTAGCGAGCCGCTCTGGCTTCGCACGGACGGCCCTCCGGCCGGTACCGCTGCAACCGCTATTTCCCTGCATGTTAAATCTGTTATATCTTCTAAAATATTCATTTAAATTACATACAGTAAAGAGTCATATTGATCTATTTTCAGTGCACAATGAATTTAAGGATGAACTACTTAAATGGATGAATTAATGCTGTATTGCTTAAAATCGCTTCGTAAATAAACCATTATTCTCCTTCATATACCAGCCAGCGTTTGCAATGTAAGCGCAAAAATGTGTTTATTTACGACATCACATTTGAAACCTCTAAAACTATCAGTGTTTCTCTACTATATTATGCATGTATTATACTAAACCTTCCTCTTGAATCACTCTATCTAAAACCGCATAAAAATCCGTTTCGTAGCTTTAAAGATCTAAGTATACATAGGGACAGTCAGACAGACAGACAGACAGCGGAGCGACTTTGTTTTATATTATGTACAGATAAAGATAAAGATTACTTCGTTATTTTGTGTCCCGAGTCCCTGTTACCTAGCGCGTATAGGACTGATTTGTCATAAGTGACGCTGCTATTAGTTCGGTTTAGTACTGAAAAGAGATATAAATGTAGGGCATTTATATCTCTTTTGAATAAAATGTATGTTCTTAGGTGTTTTATTTTATAACACCAAAAACAGTGTTTTACAAAACGTTCTATGGACTTTTAAACGACTAGTTTTTGCTACTTGGGTATGTTTTGATTAACGTTTTGTTCATGCAGGAATGGTCTTGATATCAAATAATAAGTTCCCATAGCCGGCTATGGGGGAGGGGGTGCAATGCAGCGCACACAGGCAGGTCTCGTGACATTGCGAGTGCGCTGGTGTCACGGGTGGGTGGCAACGTGTCGCCTGCGCCGCGGGGGCCGGCAGCTGGGAGTCGAACCCGCGACCCGCGACTTGCATATCGCGCATATCTTAATAAATGGCTGCAGTTTTATTGAGTCGTTTGTCGCGTGGTTGCTGCCGAGGAATGCCGCTCATCGCCGGCTCGCTGCAGGCGACATCGTGCCGCTGTGACCGCAGCAGGACCTATCTGCGTTCTTACATCAGAGGGGAGGCCTGTGATGTCTAGGCCGTAGGACGTGGCTGTGATGATTCATCAAATGGGATTCTATATCTGTATGATGTTCCAAAGATTTTACTTACTTATCCCAATGTTCGAGAAAAGCTACGTCATTATCATGATTAGGAGAAGAGTTGTTTTGTCGTGGCGAGGGCAGTGGCGGGCCGGAGACAGCCCAGATGCCGCGGAATGCTCGGCGCTCGTGGTTTTTCTCCCGGCGCGGCGAAGGACATGAAAGGGATCGATTACCATTTAATTAATAATAATGCGCTCTCATGACAACATGTCGGTCGGCCGTCGCCGCGTCGGTTAGAGTCCGGCTTCCTCGCATCCGAACTAAATTATAGGCTATCGAGATCGGTGGCCGACGGGATTTATGTGGTGGCAGCGGGCGCGCGCGGGCTGCGGGGCGGGGGCAGACGTCCACCAGTGTACAGTGTACAGTGGAGCTTGAAAGGTATGAGAGTAGAGGTCAGGTCAGACAGACAGCACGTCCGGAGCGGAGTCCGCGCGGTGGCGCCGCGCCGCGGGATCCCGCAGCCTTCGATAAATAACGACGTCATATAATTGATGATGCCAACTAGGAGCCGCGATGCTATCTCGGCCTTCCCTGCAGCCGCGGGCGGCCGCGGGACCAGCACCCGCTAATTAATTTAAATGACTAGGAGCCCAGCGGAGCCGGGACGACGCACAAAAACTCGGGCACAGAGCTACTGGCTAGGCAAGCTGCTACCATTACCATCGAACCATACGGAGGGAGCAACAACTAGAAAAAAGACTGTTACAACGAAATTAGCAATCCGGGGGCGTAGTGGGGTGGGACAATGCGATCTTATTCAAAACCAAAATACACCTAAACTCAAAATACGTACCTACTACTTTGTTTTCAAGACGGCACCACGGACCGGCCGGCGCGGGGGATGGTCCCGAGGCGCTAGCGCGGGCGCGGGGGATGGTCCCGAGGCGCGGGCGCGGGGGCGGGGGACCGAGCAGCACCGTACCGGACTATTCTGCGTTCTTATTAAATACACTGATTTCTTTATTGCGCGTCCTACACCTAGTCTATAAGCGGCAGGACTTAGAGATGTAGAGGAGATTTGAGCTTTTAAATATTGGAACCCTTTATTGATTTACAACCGGCGATGCGATGCGATGCGATGCGATGGTAGCCGATAGGAAGGGGCCGCCTGCGCCTGCGCCGCACGGGCGGCCCTGATCTATACCATAATGATAACGTTCAATAGTAATTCTGTCATCAAAGGGTTTGAATTATGTGGATTCTGTGATTCTCTATCTGATCAAATTTTTATGTCCAAATGTTACTAATGTCTTTCCAGTTTGGTTTGTTTGTTTGTATGATTAAATAATGAAATGGAATTTATTATCTTAGATGCGATTTATCAGTTCAAACATAAAAAACTACCCACTAAACAACAAAAGTAGGCAACTATTTACAAAATAATTTATTTTATTTTTGTAAGTAAAGTGTTAAGTGTCGATGTTAGTTAAAAATAAATGTATTGAATTTACTGAATAAGTAATTCAATTACTTACTCTCCTCATTTAAAAACTCTCATAATAAATATACTAATACGAATTCTCTATGTTTTTTTTAGTATTTTTTTTGGGTTTAATAGTATTTTTTTTTAAAACACTGGTGTTTAATATCTCAGCGCTGATAGCGTATCGTCGAATTTTTTGGTCTAGATAATATAGGAGGCTGGAAATTTCGAGTGTTTGATCCTTTTAGGGTGTAGGGGTGTACTAAGAAAGGAATTAAGAAAATTCGCACTCTAGCCGTAATAATAAAAAACGCTACTCCTTTCTTATGCCCAGTTCACTCTCAGAGTAGTTATTCTCCGACTAAGCCTGTACCTACGTAGTTTTAAAAACAGTATTATAAACCTGGACTAATGACGGAGTACCTATACCGAACTCTTACGATGACTCCTCCGATGAGGCTGACAACAGCATAACTGATCCAAAGTACCAACTTAACAATACCAAATAGTGAATTATTACGTAATTTTTTGTGGAAATTGAGGATGATCTGTGGAAATAACTGTGAAAATCTTGACAAGATGACAAGTCAGAATGACGTAAAGTGAAACGGTTCTTGAAAATTTGATATTTCTATTTACTTAATTCATGTAATGCCTAGATTTTGGAATTCAGCGTGTTGTTCAATATGAGCCAAAAGCGTATTGGATTGGCTAACTGTGACGAGGAAGAAAAGGGTGGTTGGGAAATGTACAACCTGAAGCATTATCATAAATAAGTACATCCTCACCTCAGGAACCTATATTGGTCCACTGCTGGACGCAGGCCTCCCCCTGATAAGCGCCTTATTGGCTTTATCTCATGGGGGGTGCCGATAATCCCAAAGCTGGGCATGCGGGTTGGGATCGCAGTTCGGTGGTAAAATTGGTCTGCTGGAGTCGCTGTTGCCCGCCTTCAGTGGATATCCCTTAGTCGGCTCCTATGACACCCGCGGGAAGAGTTGTGGTGGTGCAAATTCTAAGTGAGCACCACACGGAGAAGACCTGGCGTCTTCGCACACGTGTTCGTGATGATGAGCAGAACCTGCACTTCACGCATCGTCAGTGAATTATCAATTAGGCACCCTGTATACTTATATAAATAAGTGTATTGTATACCTAAAACAATAACATTATGTAATAATAATATACAAATGAAATTTGTATCTTCGTTTTATTCATTAAAATGTATTTTATTATTACCTATGTATTATTATTTAGTAGGCACAAACTAAACTAATAATTGTCATCTCTGTAAGCTGCACGAGTAACTAATTACCTAATGCAGGGAGGACTTCAACTTTCTCTGTTGTGTTAGTAATTTCAATATTGTTTTCTCTTTGAACAGCAATATTGTGTAGTATGGCTAGTGCCACTAAATATATTTTTGGTATTTTCCAAGCTTGTGAACTCACGCAGCCAGCAACGAAATCGTTGCTTCCACACACCAGGTAGGTAGACTTCCACACAACCAATCATATCATACAAGTTGCTTTGGAATATCTATATTTTGTTCCAACTCATGATTTGAGAGAGAGAGAGAGGTTTTCAAAAGGGTATTGACGAGGTTTGTGTTATTTCACACGTCTTGTGGTTTGTAGATTCTCAAGTTCCATTACCTATCTCCTGTATAAGTTTTAGATCTTAAATGCAAAATCTAGTCTTCGGTAACACTTATTTGTTTAGGTACTCTCTCACAACGAACGCGTAGCAGAGAAGGATGAGAATGGCTAAACGTTCGTTTTGAAGGTTATTTGTCAGTTTATTCCTTACCTAAGCCTGCCTGAACCTCGGAATAAAATGTACTCGGAGAGTAACCTCGGAATAGCCTGCTCCTTCCGTGCGCCGGTGCGCCCGGTTCTGTTCATGAATATGAACAACGTTTGCCTGTTATGTTATGTTATGAGGACCAGCGCAGCGCTGAAGTAAAGTTACGCACTCGTTATTCTGAGTTTGTGAATAAGGCCAGGCCAAGAGTTTTAAAATAAGACTGGAAAGTTGAAACATAATCGCTCTGTATTTCAGTAGGTACCCGTGAGCGATAGAACTACATAATGTTTCATGACGATTCCCCTTTCATAACGATCACACGTTTCATTCATTGTTTTCTGAAATTCTGACGGTGTTTTCCTTTATCCAAGTTTTAAGGAAAAAACTAAAGTTTAAGCGCAAATGCTCTGTATCTCAGCAACCGTTACTTGGTACCATAAGTTTAACATGTAGATTTCCTTTTGATAACGATCACACATTTGATTAATCGAGCTCTGAAGTTATGACGGTATTTTACTACAGTGTGAATCTTTTTAAAGTGCACATACTAAAATGGGTGAAAATTTACTCAGTTTTATCGACAGAAAACAAGTTAAAAAAATTCTAAAAAATATTTTTTTTTTTTATGGTCTCTTTAATATTTTTGATAACCACTGTATACCCAATATAAACAAACTGTTATTACTTTTGAACTAAGAGTCGTGTCTCTATGAATCAAAATTATTATGATCTCTAATGACAGGCCGTGCTTATAAACCAAAAATGTTTTAAAAAATACACACCATAAATTAATAAATAAATGATATTGGAAGAAAAACTTACTATTTTTTGATCATTTTTATAAGAAATAACAAATTTCTAAATAAAACGTCCTACAAACCCTATGTTATTGTTATTTGACGTTATTCTACATTGTATTAGCTTTATAAAGACTCGCACTGTATAACTTGTTTTTAACGAAAAGTTTAAAAAAATGCGTTGTATCTTAGCAACCGTTTACTACTACAAACTACAAAATTTTATATAAATAGACTTCCCTTGCAAAAAGAACACACATTTCATTTATCGTTTCCTGAAGTTCGAAAGTTGTTTTCCTCATCAATAAATACATATTAAAGGAGTACCTGACTCACTGATGGACAACGCACAGCCCGAGCCACTGCAGCACTGGTTCTAGAGGCTTGTACGCATAACGCGGACGAAGTCGCGGGTTACAGATAGTTATGTATAATTCAGGCATCTAGTACCTAAAACACAAGCTCTGCTTAGCTTGGGGCTAGATAATGCTGTGTGGATTGTCCAGCATTATTTAATTATTTATATACAGCAAAGGCCTTGGTGGATATGGCAAGTACCTAATTTTCCAAAATTTGGAATGAAAATACTTATTTTTGAAAATAATTTCCTTTGAATAAAATTAGCTATTTAGAATATAACGGGTACTTGCCCTCCGCAACTTTCGTTGCTCCACCCTGTATAAGATTTTTAACTTTTTCTATTTACCTACGTAAGTACCTATAAGTTTCTTTTACACCTGAGTAGGTACCTTTATTACATTGTTGTTGATAAGTACGGTTACTTCTCTTAGGTTTTACGTATGGTTTGTCAATGTAGGCGTGGGCCCTGCGACGGCGGTGACGCGGGGACGCGGTGACGCGGGGACCACGGGGTAGGTAAGTACAACAGCGCGTCCAATCGGACCATAAATCACACGTCTAATTAGAGCTAATTTATGTGCCTCGTTATACCGTGAATTAGCGGAGGACACATGCACCCGCCGCCCGCGCCCCTCCCCCCCCCCCCCCCCCCCTCCCGCTCCGCCGCCGCGCCGGGAGCTGCGCCCGCGCGTGGGAACCGCGCAGGTATGCGCGCACGGGGACAGGCTGTAAATTACACATCAACGCTCATTTCACTTTAATACAAATAAAAGGTGACCACTGACCACGGCCCAATCTTGCTAAATCTAACATTCAAAAACGCGAAACAAATAAAAAGTTGATTTCCTGGAAAGCGACCGCTTCGATCGCAGCAGAGCTCGGGAGAGAGGCTCTAGTAGTAGGTAATGTAACACCTAGACGAGGCACCGATGAGGATCCGCACGACGTGGAGGCTCCGGCTGCCGGCGCGGGCGCGGGCGCGGGCCGGATCAGCGCAGATCCAGATCCACGATAAGATGCCGCAGTTTCACTTCAACGCACCGTTCGTCTGTGCGCGTCCACGTACTTTAATAAGCAACAGAAAAGCCGTTATGTGAGCATCAGGTGTTGTTTTGTACGATCAAATTTGATGGGTCGTTTAAACGTCTCGTTAGTGCTGCGGCGGGGGGCGGGGGGCGCGGGGCGCGGGGCGCGGGCTGTTCCGGGAACCGATCCGAACACTCTCGCAATCACATAAGCTCGGCACTATCTGATCGGCAGCGATGGCGGCGCGCTTTGTGTTCGGTACATGCATATTCATTCACGATTAGCTCCATTCCGTTTGACGGTCTGTTGCCGACGGTTTTTGTGACTCTCCCCGCTCTGCCCAGCGCTGGACCGTCCCGCCCCGCCGCGCCCCGCCGCTACCGGACACCGCTCCGTCACCTGCTCCTATCTTATCAGTGACATTAAAAGCCGCTCGTACACGACTACCGGCCACCCCGTCCCACCCCGCGCCACCCCGCGCCACCCCGCGCCACCCACGCATTCTATCGGAGCTCTATTGTCGTTACAGAGCGTCCGAAGCTCTTTCGAGCCGAGATGTTCCGAGATAAAGCGAGCACCTCGTAAAAACAAACGTGTGTGTTTCGGCGGCGGTGGACGGCGACCATTAGCTTATCGGGGACGCGTTAATAAGGAGTGGGAACTAATTAGGGCGGGCAGGAGACCGCGGGCTGCCGGAGTTTACGCCGCGCCGCGGCGGACCTTCGCACCTCTCCGGGCTGCCGGAGTCGACCCCGCGCCGCGGCGGACCTTCGCACCTCTCCGGGCTGTCGGAGTCGACCCCGCGCCGCGGCGGACCTTCGCACCTCTCCGGGCTGTCGGAGTCGACCCCGCGCCGCCGCGGCGGACCTTGGCACCTCTCCGGGCTGCCGGAGTCGACCCCGCGCCGCGGCGGACCTTCGCACCTCTCCGGGCTACCGGAGTCGACCCCGCGCCGCGGCGGACCTTCGCACCTCTCCACTCGACACTTCCACGCACGACGCTCAACGCATGGATCCTACTCGCCATTTCAGAGAAGCATTAAGCTTTACATATAAGCTTATACCTTCTTACAATAAAAACGTCCTTAAGGGTATTTGTTTTTCTTTAAAGGTGTTGCGCTGAATTGCAATTCGTCGGCTGTAGGAATTCATTCAAATTATTGGTGAATGGTAATGAAGCCAGAATAGATTATATTCATATTATCTCAGCAATCAAATGATTATTCGTTTAAAATTCTTGACGATAGTCAGCCGCTATTTAATTATCGTAAAGTTCTTACTGAATGACGCGAGATACCGCCGCCGCCGCCGCCCCGCGCCGCCCCGCTCCGCCCCGCGCCGACTCGGACATTACGACTGCTTGAGATGGCTCATCAAAGTTTTATATTCACATAAACGGTGTCAAATATTTATCTCATAAAAATAATTGGTACTCAACTAAAATCTGTTTGACTCCTATGATGTGGCTGGCCGCTTTGTCCTGAGAAAATGACTAAGTAGGTACTATGTAATCTAACTTCTATTTACTCTAAGCACCTACTAAATACTTAGTATACTTTTTGCAGGAGGTTTCATTGCACCTAAACGTTGAAACATCTCTTGGTTGAGAGAGAGGAGACAGCGGAGAGTGCATCGTTCAGGAGCGACGTGTCCGGCTCCGCGCCGGGCCGGACCCGGCGGAGTGTCCGTGGCGGGTAATCGGCGAGGGCGCATAAGTCACCGGCCGGCGCAAGATGGCCGCTGCGGATGTCGTAATTGCTTTCGTGGAAGCCGCCGTCCGCCGCATACAGATTGCAGCGAACCGCAAAAACACCCGCAATTAGAGGACCCGCGCCCCGCCCCGCACCGCCCCCGCCGCCCGACAGCACTCCACCCTCGCCTGCAGCGCGCCGCCCGCGCCCGCTGCAGGCCGAGGCCGTCCCTGCGGCCCGGAGCCTCGTCGCGCTTTTCTACATTCCCCAACCACTATCTGTCTGTACCTCCTATACTTAGAGTACCTACCTATTACTAACACTAACAATCAGAGCACTGAGTAAACAAACACTGTGTTGGCTGGGACGCTTTGTTATTGTATCTAGCACTGTTCATAGCAATCATTACAGAAATTCCTGAATAGTTAAGATGCTAATGGAACGTGGGTACCTACTGCCTACTCATGTAGATTCGCAGAGTCAATCATCCGCCGCGGCGGACGCGCTATGCGCGGCATCCGCGCGGGGAATGTCGCGCGCTGCGGGGGAACCTGCGCCCTATGCCCAGCAGCCAGGGGCGCTAGTCGCGGCGCAGCCATCCGCGCAGCTATGTGCTCCGCAGCACGCACACGCGCCGCGGAGAGACTCGCGCAGACAGACAGGCAGGCAGGCGTGTCACTTCAGTATGCATTCTATTCCTGAAATTGATAAAGGAGTGAGTTGAAGTAGCCAGCCTGTACGGAACACTCGTGGTGAGACCCGGCCGCGCTCGGGCTGGAGCGACGGTGTGACGAGTGTTCTAAGAATAGCTATTTAATGGAACAGCATTCGTATTGGTATGGAATCAAAGTGTTTCTGCGAACGAGGCGCGGCGGCCACGCCGAGGCTTCCCGGAACCGGCGCGACCGGCGCCAGCCGCCGGCCGCCCCCTCGCCGCCGGGGGGTCACCACAGGGTTTAATTGGTTAAAGCAATAAGCCACTCGTCAGATATAACTGTTAGGGCTAAGAAAGATATTAAGTTAAGGAAGTAAATTTTACTGAATGATTGAAAAATTAAAAAAGGTGGCGGCAGCCGGGGTCGATGGCTGCCCGGTGGGGGCGCGACGTGGCGGCGGCGTGGTGGCGGCGTGGTGGCGGCGTGGTGGCGGCGGCTCGCCGCGCGGGCCCCTTCACGCGGTTACGAAACTGCGCTCGATTAGGACCATAAATATAGTTGTTTACCTTTTATTTACAAATCACCATCGCTTTTAATCTCGTTGCCAGTTTAGCAACACTGTAACACTAATTGGTTCGGCTCGCCGCCGCCGCCGCCCCCGCCGTACACGGCGCTGCTATTACTACGAGACGCATATTTCAGATTCATTCAACGGTATGCGCCTGACTACAGTCGATTGGGATTGTAGACCATAAGACAGCTTGAAACTAGGGGATAGAGGCATGCTTGTCTCAACATTAGGAGTTGTGTGAATGCGCGTGGGGCCGGGGACGGGCGCTAGCTGGAGCGGCCGCGGATCCACCGAGTGGGCGTGGCGCGTGGCGGGGCGCCGCCCACCGCGCACGCACGCGCACACGTCCGCGTGTGCGTGTGCGTGCCTGACGTATGCAAATGAATAGTGTCGCCGGCGAGCGCGACACTCTGCCTGATGCCGGCGAGCGCGCCGCCCTGCCCGCGTAGCACCGGCGTAGCACCGGCGTAGCACCCGCGTAGACCCTCTACACACCTCGTAGCAACACCGCAGCTTCTCACTATTAAGCTGTTGCCTAAAAAAAAGTTTTATATTTGGGTGTATCTCCAGGAGACAGTTATATTGTTGTCCGTATCGACAAGGTGCCCCGATTCCAATACAAGACGGGGCGGACGCGGCCCCGGGCTCAGATTGATTGTAGGAACGCATTTTTAAGAAAATACTTTTTCCGTTTAATAAGAGTAGGTATTTAATGCCGGGACACTGAAATGGGCAGACTGATTCCTTTACATATTGACTGCCCAATTTGTTTTTATTATAAAATTACAAAGTATTTGAATTTATTATTTTGTAAAATGCTAAAAATTATAACAAATCTAATTATTTTAGGATAAAAACTATCGTAGTTTGAGGTCGCGCCGCGCGCGCGCGCGTCTGGAACCGCACGCATCCTGCAGATGTCTCTCGTCAGGGATGCAACGTTGCTGTTCCAACACAAATAAGGTTCGTGGTTAACCCGCTTACATCCGTAATAAAATTTAATTTATTTTTGACACAGGATGAAATGTTCATTGCGCTCACCTTTATACTATAACATTATATGCATATCTAGCACCAGTATTCAAGTTCGTTTACTTGACGCGCACATTAAGTAATCCGACAACAAAGTCCAATATAAACACGAACATTTATTTATTTAATATCAGATCCTGTAGGTGAAGGCGCATGTTGTCGACGCATGTAGCGTCCCACACAATGCGCCTCCCCAACTCCCAGGGGACTAGTGTCATACCGTCGGGCCTCTTACCATCGTCACGCAACAGACCATTCGGTTCGAGAACCTTTCGGACCATTCGTTTAACTTTACAAAATGTTGAAATCCCAAAATGTATAATTTCCTAGAATGTTGATTTTTCTTATTTCGCAAAATGTTGAATTCTTAGAGTGTTGAATTATTTAAGTTGTATTCCCATAGTGTTGACTTTTTTGGGATCACAGTTTTATCAATCAAACGCAACTCTTATATTTTAGGCACGTTTCAGAAGACGAATTTTTGACACATTCACTGTGTCAAAAATTGGTCCCTGTATACATTAGAGTATACATTTATCTACACATGTAATATAATAATGTTGGGGGCCAAACTATTGAATTTTCCAATGATATTCTTTAGTCTACATGAGAGTCCGAAATAAAAAGCTCGCACTTTGAATAATTTAATTCGAAACATAGATATAAGTAAAATTCTGTAGATACGACACGTTCTCCCAGTGCTAACTCAACAAATGGTCTGTGTGACAACACAGTGTCTGAGTGAGACAACAATACACGCGAAACACGTACACCGGCGTCGCCGGTCCGACTATGACTGTCATGACTGAGGGGGGTGGGCGTCCCACTTTCGAGGAGCTAGTTCCCAATCTCCCGAATTTTACTTACATCGATGATTCTAAACGTATTTGTCGAAATTCGTCTGCGATGTGATGATTTTAGATCATCAAAAACTGTGTTCACCTCTCCACCTAATGTTCCGTCATCCAAATACCAAAGATTAAGTTTAGATTGGAGACGTTGAATTATGGGTTGGATGGCAAGGCTAAATATGGCCGGACCAAGAGGGTCGCCCTGCTGACAGCCAACAGCGGACGAAATGACTTTGTTCCTGTAAATTAATTTTGACGGTGAACCGTAACATTGCCAGAGAAAAGGGTAAATTTCTGGAATTTTGTCTTTAATTTCTTTTAACAAGGCGCCCCTGTCTACGGAATTGAAAGCATTTTTGACACCTATCTTCCGAATTACCTCCTTATAATTCTGGGCTCAAAATGTACAAGGGGAATGTGCTGCGGCCTCACATCCGCCTCGCGGAAGCCAAGCTAAATTGGTTACTGAAAAGTAAAGTAAAAAGGTTTTACTTTTCGTTGCTTAGTGCGTGAAACTCTGCACTTAGTGCGTGAAACTCTGCACTTAGTGCGTGAAACCCTACACTTACGCCTTTAGTACACCTACGCATTCGTATGCGGCAGCGAGTCTCTGCGGAACTACTGCGTAGCAAAATATCTGCGGAACGTTAGTACACAGCAATGTTTTCGCAACTTTTTCGCAATGATATGCCATTGTAATTTTTATATATTATTATTATTAATTATTATAAAATTGTATTTTTATAATCTGCGTGTCCAATTGCGTATAATACGGGATAATCTCGAATAGAATGCTAAAATAATTCAGTATTTTCGGCTTCCATTGTGCGAAATTCTGTCCTCACCGACAGAACGCGAGCTGACGCTTTGCGATGCGAAACATCACTAGCGAAACGTATGCGTCTGTGTAACGGCCATTTCGCAGATCCTTGCGAAACAATACCGACAAGGACGCAACTATTTCATCTAGCTATATAGTAGAGCGAGACATAACACATGCGAAACGTTGCCATACAACTTACAGTTTTTTCGTCGTTTCGCTGCCGCATGCGATTGCGTAGGTGTACTAAAGGCGTTAGTGCGTGAAACTCTGCACCCAACAGAGTTGTCGGTTTAATAATTTAAAATAAAACGTCAAGGGCGAGTCGGACTCGAGCACTAAGGGTTACGTGAGACCTTGCTATTATCTCAATAAATAACATTTACTTTATTTTACCTTGTGTCTTGCCAAATCATGAAGTCAACGGGAAGTAGGTACCCTGTAGGTTCTGGGTCCATGGCGAGAATCAAAAATTATTTTTTTGTGATTAAACTACAAATTTACGGTTTCTGGTTTTTATTTGTGCTGTATGGCCTTGTTTCTTACTATATTTTATGATTCTAGGTCAACGGGAAGTTGCTATATGGCCTTGTTTCTTACTATATTTTATGATTCTAGGTCAACGGGAAGTTGCTATATGGCCTTGTTTCTTACTATATTTTATGATTCTAGGTCAACGGGAAGTTGCTATATGGCCTTGTTTCTTACTATATTTTATGATTCTAGGTCAACGGGAAGTTGCTATATGGCCTTGTTTCTTACTATATTTTATGATTCTAGGTCAACGGGAAGTACTCTATTCTATAGGTTTTGGTCTAAGGCAAGAATCAAAAGTATTTTATTTGTGAATAAACTACAAATTTACGGTTTTCGGATTTTTACCTTAATTTGTGCTTAAACCTTGCTTCTTGCCAAATTTTATGATTCTAGATCTACGGGAAGTACCGGGAAGTACCCTATAGGTTTTGTGTGCATGTTATTCCCTTGGAAATTTCAAAATAGTTGGACTTAAACGCAAATGTAACTTTTGATGGCGTTGCCCTACAAGTTAATTTCAACTCGATTCCTCCACGCTTTCCTGAGATAACGGGGTTGACAGACGGACAGACATACAGACCGATGGACAACAAATTGATCCTATACGGGTTCCTTTTGAGATGCAGAAACCTTAAAAGAATTCAAAAAAAAATTGCAAACTACTACGTGTTAGCATACATTTTTACTCAACAGCCTATTAAGTTTCTGAATATTGTAAGAATTTCAGAATGTCAATGAACACTAGAAGTGCATTAGAATTAGATGTAGATAGAATGTATGTAGTGCTGCAAGGCCTTTGCTCAGCAGATCAGGTGTGTCGTCGTCCCAGCGTGTCCCAGCGTGTCCCAGCGTGTCCCAGCGTATCCCAGCGTGTCCCAGCGTATCCCAGCGCGTCCGCGCGCGGCCCGTGGAGGCTACTCCAGAGTGTCTCCTGGTGCCGAGTGTACGTTGTTGTAAGACGTCAGTCATTAGCAGACCTCCACGCCTGGCTGCGCGCACTGCGCGCTCGCACGCCATGCGCCGCGGCACGGAGCAACCACCAGCGCTCAGAAGCAACACTGCTGATAGAGTTCTTCAAAAAGTATCTTCTATTAGACATTTAAAGGGTCCAAGGGGTGCAGGCTTCCGGTGGTCCGCCTGCGACGCAGGAGGTTGTGGATTCGATCCCCGCCTTCGGACAATTATTTGTACGATCTACAGATATTTGTTTCGGGTGTTGTGGGTTTTTTCTATATAAAAAACTATCTATGTAGTGTATTGTATTCCGTTTATCAGTTATCTACACTCGAGAGCAATGAATCCGGGTCACTCAAAGAATCCAAAAAATCTCGGAAAGTAAGAATGCTAGGTTAATGCAATAAATTGTATTTAATAGACAATTTAATACTCCTTAAATGAAAGTTAAAAAAATATGAGTCACCATACATTTTATTTACACAAAATTACATAAAGAAAAAAAACTGCTGATCTCTCCTTAAAACAAAAATAGGAAACATGAAATTTTTGAACTTTATGACGATTTTCTTGAATTTCAATACTTCGTATTACCTCCTCGTGCTTCCATTACTGCGTTTACGCGGTTTGGCATGCTGTACACCAAGTTCCTTATACGATTTTGGGCAATATTCTCCCATTCCTTTGTGAGAGCAATTTTGAGCTCAGGAAGCGTGATTGGGGGAGGGTTTCGTTGTTTTACGCATCTCCCTAGCTCGTCCCAAGCATGCTCGATCGGGTTGATATCCGGGCTGCGCGCTGGCCACTCCATACAAGTAATGTTCATCTCTTGAAGGTAGTCATTCACAATCCTACCTGCATGAGGTCGGGCATTGTCATGCATAAATATAGCATCCTCACCCAAATTGACCATAAATGGACCAACGTGTTCGTTGAGGATTTCTTCCACATATCTTACGCTAGTTAAAGAGCCGTTTTCTATGATCACCAGCTCTGTGCGACTTTCAGAGGAAATTCCGGCCCACACAAGTACAGACCCACCATCGTAGGCTACTTTTTCTTCGATGCATGCTTGCTTGAATCTTTCCCCTGGTCTTCTATACACTCTGTGTCTTCCATCGTGCTTGTAGAGCATAAATTTTGATTCGTCGGAGAACATAACTTTCGACCAATCTTCAATACTCCAATTTACGTGGTTCTGGGCATATCTTAGTCTTGAAATACGATGGCCACGCTCCAGTTTAGGGCCGTTTGCAGGTCTAAGGGGTTTTAAGTTAGATTCAGCAAGCCGACGTCTTACTGTCCATGCACTTGGGTTACTTCCTCCGAGGCGTCGAAACTGATTTGTGAGTTCAGGTCCTGTGAGAAAGCGATTTCGAAGCATGGTGTTCACCAAGTATCGGTCTTCTCGTCCTGTGGTACACCTAGTTCTGCCCGTTCCTGGTCTGCGTAGGTTAGAACCAGTTTCTTCGTAACGTCGGAGAACTCTTTGTACTGTTGACAGCGACACACCGACAGTCCTGGCTGTATCGCGCTGACTCCGGCCGGTTTCCACCAATGTAAGTATTCTGGTGTATTCTTCAAGTGTAAGCGACATGATTTCAGCTTGAATAATGAATATTGAGCACTATCAACCTGGTTTATGTACCAACATAAATGACAGATTACAAACAAAAGCAAAAACAAATCCTGTAATTTCGTAGTTCCATCTTCGACAGTGTTCCCTTTTCAAATTTGATTTTTTTATGATATAACTTTACAATAACTAAGAAGTTTTAATACTTTCATTTAAGGAATATTAAATTGTCTATTAAATACAATTTATTGCATTAACCTAGCATTCTTACTTTCCGAGATTTTTTGGATTCTTTGAGTGACCCGGATTCATTGCTCTCGAGTGTAGTACCCACACCAAAGCTAGATGATGTTGTGTAGATCGTGCCGCCATGCGCCAGGTCAACACCGCCTGCATCGGTAGTCGAGCGTCGCTACCGGCGCGGCGGCGCGCGGACCGTGCTGGAGTGATGCCTCGCGAGTGAGAGCTCCTTTTCACACGATTAGTTAGAGCGGCTTTGTTACCGACACTCTATTCAAACATACCGCTTTAATTGTTGGTATCATGTGAGATGTCTTCGCACGGTGTATACAAATGTACTGGCCTGGAGGCGCTCTCGGGGCGGCGGCGGCGGCACACCTCCTCTTTGCAATACTTGTGGTACTACGACGCGGCTACGAACATTACTACTAAATTACACTTTTATTATTATTTGGCGTGTTTTAAAAACTATAAGCTGACATCAAATCCGTGGTGACATCTATTTAAATTTCGAGTCTAATTTAGTTTGATGTAATGGCACACGGATGCCAACACGAGCAGCCAACGGCCGGGCACGCACTGCGATTAAACGCATACGTTTCGTAAACGCTAGTCTGAAACCGCAAAATAATGTAACAGATAGCTCTCTGTACAAGCGCACGAATTATCGATTTTTTCAGTAAGTAACTGATATTAAAAACGCAACTTGCTACATTTGAATTGCGGTTTGTAAACCTGCGATTGTTTGTGTCCTATAGTAATTGGTGGCGCACGCACAGCGGTCGACCGCATTCGGTTTGGTATTTGAAGCCAAGGCCAAAGCCACGCGCTGCCCGCACGAGAACCATGGTGTGGTGTTACTCAAATAAAATTAAGCAATACGCCAGCCGCAGTGCGTGTTTGTACGCGGTTTGGCGTTTTCAGCTTTTCCTAAACCGCTTGCGTTGAATTGCAGTGCATGCGCAGCCTACGTTCCCAATTCCAAAACACTAAACATCAAATATCAACGTGCTTTATTTCGTTTAGCTTAAAAGGACTCTCGGACACGTCACAAACTTAATGACATAAGTAAAACTAGGAAATAAAGTGATCACTTTGATTTTTTGTTCACTTCAATCTTTGTAAGGATCTTTTTAATCTTACCTATAAAGAAGCGAACAAGAAACCTTTACCTTGTTAGGGCGTGTTTTGGAGCTGGAGAGAAACTCGTCCCAAGCTTTTTTATCCTCTAGATAATCTGATATTTTGTAGTAACCCTTCTTACAAAGGATATGTATAACAATTTGTTTGAATTTATTTATTGATAAATTTTTGCAACTCACTTGAAGTTTTGTTGTAGAAGCGTATAGATAGGTACATTGCCCTTTAAAAGATACAATATCTTATGTAGCCTAGTTGTGGGATCGATTCTTATTTATAGTATTTTAATTATGTTTATCGCTATTTTTAGGAAATCGATTGATATTTCTATGAGTGTAAAGTTTTCATAAATATATTGACATGGTACTGTCACTATGTTTATTTCTTTGAATTTATCACGCAGGGATTCTCTGGGACCCATATTATAGATTGCACGAACAGCCCTCTTCTGCAGCACAAATACGGTGTTAATATTTGCAGCGTTCCCCCACAGCAGTATGCCCCATAAGTAAAGGTATTTATTCTGTGTCACTAAAATTATATGTAAAGTTGGTACAAATGTACAAATAAATAGAAGTAACAACCGTAAGATCAAAAAGGTCGTCGCTCAGCATGATGCACAGTTAGAGCCTGTCCAGGTGGGACGTTTCACAAATATGCGTAAACATTCGCGCGTTCTCCAGGTAGGTACTAGAGCGCTATACATCCCGTCCAGATGCTGCCGTGCGAATCCTCACTCGCGCGTAAAACGGTGTCCGTCAAGTTAGCAGCCCCGCCATGGAATTTGGTGGTTTCAATTATGCCAATAAATGTGTCCTGAAATAGTGACCCCGATGCCCTGAGTAAAATAAATAGTGCCCCAGTACTTTAGGAGATATTTAGGTATTTCAATGTGGCTGCTATCTTGACGTCAAGCTGGCGCCGCGCTGATTTCGACGAATCTATAGTGAGAAATGAATCATGAACTATGCCAATTAACTGCGCCTTGCGGTATCTAGTTTTCCTGAAAAGCACAGAGCTTTTCAGGAAAACTAGATACCGCAATAGACCTCCTGCGGTTTAAAAGATATCTGAACATCAACATACATTTTAAAGTACAGACGAGTACAAAAGTGAATTGTTCCTCGCACGTCGATTCCCCCTAAGTCGATTCCCGTAACGTCGACTTTTGTAAAGGCGACCGCGCTTGAATTCCCTTCACGACGATCTCGAAAAAATGAATAAAAACTTTATATGTCTGATAAAATCCATTACCTATGTTATTTGATAAAAATTGTGTAATTAATTATTAAATGGAATAAATATAACAATATACACACATCACATTATAGAAATTATAGAACTGTAAATTAAGTAGCGATTAATAATTATTATGTTTTAGTTGGTTTAAATGATCCGAAAACCTCAAAAGTATAGCGATTTAGAGAAGGAAAAGGTCAAAATGACAACAAACGTCAGTGTCGAGACAAGAAAACCTATGTATTTCCAATGACAACAGCTGTCGAGGAGGTAGGAACGAAGCCTACATTTTCGATCGACAGCTGTCAAAGTGGAAATGGACCTCTCCAAAACTACTCGTGCTAGACTTTCCGTTCATGGCTCGAACGAAAGGTAGGAACGAAATCTACATTTTCGATGACAGCTGTCAAAGTTGAAATGGACCATGGACCTATCTCCAAAACTATTCGTGCTAGACTTCTCAAAAAAATTAAAAATAAAACAAACTTTAGCCATATTACATTTATTATACAGAGTAATTGGTAATTCACTGATACTACGTGAAGCTCCAGCTTCTGCCCATCATTACAAACACGTTTGTGAAGACGCCAAGTCTCATACACAATCTTAGAATAAGAAGAGTAACAGTTTGTTTATTACACAATTTACAATAGGAAGAAGGGAAAACCAGAATAATGACAGAAAAGTCTTTCTTGTAATCATAGTCAAAAGTAAACATTTATTCAGTTTTTTTGGTTATGTCATTTTATTGACAAACAAGCAAAAAAAAATATCATAAAAATCGGCTACTAGAAACTCATAATAGGCTGCCAACCTTATAACCCTGCTGCTAGGCTCAGAGCCTGCGACGGCTAGACCTTCGATCGACCTGAAAGTCTACCACGAGATTTTATTTATTCCATTTAATAATTTAAAAAACAAAGGTTATGGATTTTATCAGCCATATGAAGTTTTTATTCATTTTCTCTACGCCACCCGCAGCCGACTGTACACCGCGAAAAAAGCGAGATCGTCGTGAAGGGAATTCAGGCGCGGTCGCCTTTACAAGAATCAACATTACGGGAATCGACGTGCGAGGAACAATTCACTTCTGTACTCGTCTGTACTTATGTAACTTATGTAGATGTTCAGAGTCAAATATTTCTTAAACTGCAGGAGGCATAGAGTAAAAACTCGCTTGTCTCAGCAGAGGGATAGTGTCATTCAACAATTTGACAATTTGTGTAATCAAAAACTGATCTATGTGTGCAGCACGTAAATACAGTGCCTTCACTCACACATTCGTATGATTGAATGTTGCAAGTAAATAACATTTTCCCTAAAAAATTGGGTAACTGAAGCAAAGTTCCCATTAAGAAAACACTTCATTGTTTTTATCACCTACCTTTTTATTTTTGATATTACATTATTTCAATTTACTGAAGGTGTCAATAGTTTATTGTCAAATAGCAAAAATCTAAAAAAAATCTATGAAAATCCGTTTCAATCGTCTTGTTTTTTTAATTTTACGAAATATCAGCCGGTACAGCTGGACCGAAAAGAGTACCTAGAAATTAATTTAAAATGGCACTAAACTAAACCGTTGCTCTGGCAACACGAAACCAATGTCAAATCTGTTCAAAATGTCACGCACATGTAAATAAACATTGGGTAGGTACCTCAACGAAATTTTCATTAAAATAACTGTTTTAATGTGTAATATAATAAGGTATTTAGTGTAATCCAATATGGAAAAAACTAATCGCAGTGAAAGAAGACAAGTGATTGATTACATTTTCATACGTTTTTTAGCCGAATTTCAAAAGTGAAAGCTATGGCCCCATGTTTCAGACAAATAACAAAGAACCTCGGAGATCACTGATAAATACTCGATTCTGTGGTACTTATATAGTAAAATCTGCCTCTCTCAAACGATTTAACCTGTGTATTTGATTGCCTGTGTAATATTTATGTTGTTTTTTTGCATTTGCGTTCATGGTATTTTTAATGTTTATTTCCGTTTGTATTGGAAAAAGTATAGTCCACTTCCATATTTTGAGTCGTTAAAACAAAATCATCATCATCATCCGTTTTTGCCATTTGTTGATGAGGTCAACCAATCAAATCAAAAACTCTTTATTTCCATAAATACTATAAATGTACAAGTAGAAAAGGTCAAATTATAAAACTAAACACTGACACGGAAATAAAGTGAAATTTTTATTTCTGTCACTTCGGTATGTAGACTAAAGTAAAGAAGCGACGAAGAAACCTTTGGCCTGCTAGTTGTCAAAGCCACTCCTAAACGGTCCTACGTTACATTTCAGTAAAATTTAAATTTGTTTTTAGGTAGGTAAGTATGTACTTACCTACCTAAAAACAAATTTAAATTTTATGTATCTGGGATTGAAAATGCAAGATTCTACTAGCATAACAAAAGAATATTCAAAACTCTTGCAGAAAAAAGAGAACGAAGACCATAAAACAATTGGACGATTTCAATTTGTACACAATCAGAAAACATGTACCTACCTATTTTGTTGATTACGTTATTTTATCAGATTATTTTTAAAAATGGTTTAGTAAACTAGTTATGCTAAAGTATATCTATTATTTTAAAGAATAAATCATTACGATAATAATAAGAATAAGAAATTTCTTTGAAATCGTAAATTTCTACAAACAACATTCATAATGAGTTGCGAGTTTACAGTATATTTTATTTATTGACGTCGTGAAAGAATTGAACGAAAGTCTTCGTTTCAGGTCTGGCCAAAATAGCGTTTTTGTCAGTATGTCCGTACTCCTCTACAGGTCGTATTTTACAATCGATCGGTACGAAACTTTGTGTACAGATTCTATGATTTTATAGAATTTTATTGTCGTCGGGATTTTTTGATTAAAGGCGTACTTCTTCCATAATAAGGCAAACAGGCGGATTTGGAATATCTCCGCTATAAGAGATCTGATTTTGATGATTGTATTTTTAATTGAAAGGTAATAACTTTAAACTGTTCTTATAAAAATTTGGTAAAAATCGGATGAGGATTTTCGGCATGACGAGCAGAATAGCTCCGCAAAATGCAGTAATATGCAAGAGAGCATTTACAGTACAGCGCCACCTATTAGAACATCTTTGTAACATTTCGAGAGTTATATGAAATAGCGCGGCCGCATACACCGTCGTCGTCGGTTAAATAATAACAACAACTTTGCGCTGATGGATCAACGCCATCTATTGATACCTAGGTACAGAATTTCGAGCTTTGCTGAGGAACGTAACCCGTGACGTAACTTAGGTACTATGTATGGACAATTGGTATAATGGTTGATGTGTTTGTGCAACATTTCGTTCAAAAATTCAATGCACACCACACTAGCGTAAACCAATATTTAGGTAACTACCTACTTATAAGGGTTTTTCTGATTTTTGGATATACCTACCTGGGTATCTACTTAGGTAGGTAGTGTATCTACACTTTACCTTACCCATAGGATTTTTCTTGCAACACGCGTCAAAAAGTAAGAGGCACCGATAATTACATAGAAATTAGGTACTTACCTATAAATAATACTTATGACAAGATTAGCACCTTAGGAAGGCTGGTGCCTACCTATGCTGGTGCTTATTCTGATAAGTAAGCACTTTTGCTCCGTGATACTTATGATGCTTTCATACTGGCATGGCGATTTGCAAGGAGTCACCGCCGAAAAACATGGTTGAAAGGGTAACCATTTCGACTATTTTCAAAATATACCTACCGAACCTACCTACCAAAATATCCCGTTTTAAATTACTTTACTGCATTAATAAATAAATTAATTGTTGAAAAAAGTTAGTGTTCGCGACGTCTACTGTTCGTAGAACTACTAGTTGATAATTAATTTAGACTATTTTTGATCGGATTTGTACCTATTGACATCCACGTTTCAACAAAATGTAATTGCTAAACGCAAGGATCAAGACCGTTTGCGTCGTAGTATTCGTGTTGCCATCTAAACGACAGCAGCGCCCTCATTTATTTTCTACTCTTTTCGGTCGCACTGTACCTATGTATGGTTACTATCATTCTACCTAGGTCAGACGACACGAAGGTTTTACTCCAAGTCTGCAAAATAAGATCGGCTCCGATTATTTTTGGAACAATAATTTAAAATAGACGGTCAAGTGCGTGTTCGGCCACGTGCAGTGTAAGTAGTTGCACGGTTCATGGCCTATCTAAACCAATTTATTTACCTGTTTTACACATACCTACCTAAAGTACATTTTGTAACTTGATTAGGATACTATTAGGTACTCAACTAGTAAAGCATACTAAAGCTGTGTAGTTTTCCTTTTAAATTCACATTTCACACCACCTACCTACTACTAGCATTTTTTTCACAAATAATAATGCTCAACTTAGACAAGAACCTACACTGAAAAAATAAGACGTAAGTGCGAGTCGTACTCGCGCACTAAGGGTTCCGTTTAGTTGTAAGACCTTGTTTCTTGCCAAATTGTATGTTCAGCACCTCTTATTCAATGAAAATATTATATTATTAAATTTTATGTTATAAAAGTAGACATGTCCTGTAAGTACCTGTTGTACACTCTTTTTGTTAGTTTTCATTTGTTTTTTCTTTTAAATTTTACTATTTTACTTATTTGTGAGTTACGCCGCGACTCACGCGTCTCATTCTGGCCTCCGCGGAAGACCAGCGCTATGGCAGGATACATCCTGCCAGAGCATCTGCTGAGTGTTGGCCATTTTTGTGACCTTTATTTTACTTTTGTATTAACCTTAATCTTTTGTATGTGCTATGTATAAATTGGTTACAAAATAAACGCAATTTTACTTTTACTTTTTACAAATATTATGATTCTAGGTCAACATGAAGTAGGTACCCTGTGTATTTTGGTCGAGGGAGAGAATCAAACTTATTTTTTTAGTTAACAAACTACAAATTTACAGTTTTCAGATTTTTATCGTTATTTGTGTTATTATAACCTTGCTTCTTACCAAATTTTATGATCCTAGTAACGAGAATGAGACGTAAACGAGAAGTACCCTATAGGTTTTGGTCTATAGCAAGAATTAAAAGAATTTTTTGGTGAATAAACTACAAATTTACGCATTCAGGATTTTTTCCTTTACTTGTGCTATAAGACCTTGCTTCTTACCAAATTTTATGATTCTACGTCAACGGGAAGTACCCTATAGGTTTTCGTACATGGCGAGCATTAAAAGTATTTTTTTTAGTGAATTAATAACAAATTTATGTTTCTCGGAATTTTCCCTTTACTTGTGCTATAAGATTGTGCAGGAAGTACCCTATAGGTTTTGGGAGAATGTGATTCCCTTGAAAATTTTAAAATTTTCGGACATAAACGGCTGTAACTTTTGAGTGCCTTGACTTAGAAGTTTAATTTATATCACGGCTTCAGGAGGTTACGGACTTGAGTATTTGATGTTAATTTTAACTCTATACCTCCACGCGTTCCTGAGAAAAGAGGGTTGACAGACGGACAGACAGACAGACAGACAGACAGACGGACAACAAAGTGATCCTATAAGGGTTCCTTTTTTCCTTTTGAGGTACGGAACCCTAAAAAAGATATTTTTCCTGCGACTTCTTCAGCGTTAATAATAAATTATTATTATACCCCTGCCAAATTACAGCATTCTACTGATAGTCTCTGGACTAAGCTGCGGACGGAGCGACGGACATGGTAATGGAACCCTAAAAAAAACCTGTCCACGGGCAGGTAGGTATTGCTACAGATAAGGTGATGAGATGGATTGCAATTTTAAATTTGAGTTCATTGCATTTGCTCCCCTTGGAGCCGAGAGAGGTCTATTAGGTCCGTGCGGTATCGAGGTTTACCGGAATTTTAAAAATATCTGAGCGTCTGGTCAAAGCGGCGGCGCGGGACCCGAGAGCTGGTGAGTATTTGGCGCAGCGCACCAGCATTGCCATACAGCGGGGCAATGCAACCAGCTTAGCGGGGACGCGACGACAGGTATTGATATCGATAAGTTGAGCTGCTTCTAGATTGTTTACAACAGTGTGCCGTTAGCTCAATTGTTTCAATTGTAAATACTAGTTCTAATTGTTTCCATATTTTATTGATTGTAATTTTCTTTGTAAAATAGTAATTTGAGTTTACATCTTAAATCTACTCAGAATATCGTCGAGTGACTGAAAATTCTAAAACTGTGATATTCCGCGTAGTTTGATTCCTAACTTGAGGGAATTCCACCCTCTCCTCTACTATTTTTATATACCTAAGTACTAAGTAGGTACCTAACAAAACCTTTTTTTTTTTTGTCGACTTTCTCTTGGTTTACGACGTTTCCATCGACGATATGCCAGCCACAACACGCCTGCTTTGTCTGCCTGCATGTTTATAATTGTGCCTGCTTCCTCCCAAACACATCGCGCGTGCGCAAGTAAAGCGCAAGTAAAACGCGGCATCTGGCCACAATATAAATTGAAACGCCCGGGGCCACCCGCGCGCACAACGCCCCATCTGGACAGATCTAAGAGCCTGTCCGCGTTTTACGCGAAGAAGCCCCATTGCCATGGAATCCATTAGTAACCAGAGATTTTGAAAATAATCATTGTGTATTAGATACGTTTTACGGCGCACGCGGGCGGAAGTCCGCGTGACAGGGAAAAGGCCCTCAGTTGTGAAGAGGGAAGCCGTGGGCAAAAGCTAGAGCATGATATAATTTAGGATTACAGTAAGTACATTTGTTTAGCACATACAGAATAAAACAATAACAACTAGTATACCTATACACGTACCTATATAAATATCTATTTCTTAAAAATCTAAACCGTCACCAGAATGCAGAGTGCCCAGAATGCTAGCAGCATTGCCACGTTGAATGGCAATGATTCGTTGACCGAAATAGAAGCTAGCATTTCGATCACCTGTGGACTCTATAAGAAGTTTGGTACGATCTTTATAAATTGCGTGTACCCCAGGACCCCAAGGACCAAGAGTTTCAACCCCAAACGGCTCAAATTGGTAACCACGGTCAAGGTTAGCGTATTTTAAGGGACTCCGCTGATGTTGCTGCAGAATCGGCCCTTACCGATGTCTCTGCAAGATGTGAAGGCGCTAGGGTATCTACACACGTGGCATCCCAAACTAAAGGCCTTCTTCCAGGGAATCAGGGTCATACCGTCAGGTCTTCTACCATCATCTCGCATAGGGCCACGTGGTTTGAGGGTAGCTGCCACACTGACGTGTGGCGGCAGTCGGACTGGTGCCGCGCGAGAGCGGCGCATGTGATTAAAATGACGAAATCTCATAAGTTTTGTAGCGAGCTACGAAGTATAATCTATACCGTTGGAATCGTTATGAAATAAGCTAACACAATAAAAATGTTTAAGTCCGATATTGAAAATTAAAACAACAAAAAAAAATGCCACGAAGTGTCGAACGATTTTGTTGAAATAATTAGTTAGGTCCAAAATCTTTATCAAATACACCATCTATGAACTAAAAACTATTTATTCCTTACCTGCACATGTTTTTTTATCAACACATCACAACTGCAATTTCACAAAAATAAAGATATTCCGAACTTTAGATGCCGGGTGGTTGCGTGAATGTGACGCAACTATTGTCAAGGTCGAGTTTAGAAAATGAACATGAGGTGGATTGCCATCCTTGTCTTTTCCCCTACACTTTGTGCAAGTGAGAGCAGGAATGGTTTTTGATAGACAACGGGTCATAAAATACGTCGCAGTCGAGATCGGACTCGTGGAGTCCGCGCCACACACAAAGGGAGACAGTGTAGGATTTCACATAATAATTTATTCGTGGTAAGTTTGTACATGCGTGTCTTACGAGTACAGGATCCCAACTGAACTTCCTGTTCAAGCGAGAGTGAATAGGATCGTTGAGTGAATGAGATCGTTGAATGAATACAATGAATGACAGTTACATTTTGTACTTGAAGTGCACCCTACATGAAGTTGCTCTTGGTGGCCACCAAACTCTATTTTCGCATCTCTGTCTAAATTATGCAAATTAAAACTATCACAGACGCATTAAAAAAAAAGCTTAAAATAGGTATCACAAACTGGCTAACGTAATTTTTGGAAATTCCTTTCTTAAACGTAGTAAGTTGACACATAGATTAGCTTATTTTTAGTTTTGTAGTTGGATTACATTACTCATAGAAATTTGTCTGTTTTAGTAGACTATACTATACTAAGACTACCTCAACGTAGAACACACCACTATTGCGTGAACTCGAGAGCGCTCTGCGCTAGACCAATTCACGTCGCAACTTATGCTGGGCACTGCGAGCGACGATCCTACTCTGCCGTAACACAGTTTTTAAACTAGCACGGGGGGTAGAAGTCAGGAGCAAGCCATGCATCACTTATTTGCAACTTTTATCTACCTCAAATTTTCTTCTGAGTTCACCAGCCAAGAGGCTCCTTATCATTGCGATATGAGGATGTCCCAGCTGGTGGTTATCTTTTTAAGTTCACTTATGTTTCCCTTTTCTTATATTGTGTTGGGCGGTATATACAAAAACAGCATGTTTCAACCGACTCCACTTCCGTTCGGTCTTAAACTGGTACAGACTCGTTTTGCAAGCAAAGGCTGGGCAACAACTATTCAGTTGTAGCTCAAAAGTACCAAGTCTGTTCAGGACGGCTGTCGGCGATAGAATGAGTCCGGTAGCCGAGAGTTGCCTGGCTGATCGTGCGTCACCCACTGTGTTGCCAGGCTGATATACAATTTTACCCAGTTATGTTTGATGGTTATTATTTACCTAACAGCTCGGCCATCCGACCGTCAACGAGTGCCTTCGTTGCTTATAAATATTAACATATAAGTAAACATTAATTTATTTTCCAAACAATCATTGATTTTTCAATTTGAACTTTATCTATCCTTGCGGACAAAATATATTTCATCAAAAAAAAACAAAGGGTAACGAATAAAAGACCATATTCTTACAAACGTATGCCAAAGAGATTTAAATCAAAGAGCACGATCCAGCTAACAAAGCTTAGAATCCCTTTTGTTCACATTTAGGTACGGCAACCATTTATTTATTTATTAGATTCGAAATATTTCTAATAATATCTCTCTCTAACGAGCCCGTCAAATAATAACAATATATAATAATAATAAAAATAAGTCTTGGATTTATTGACTAATAGCCAAGCGAATATAATTTAATATCCTACATAGGCTCGCTAGTATTGTTTCCACTACCTACCTATTCACTTGATTATGCTAATATTATAGAGGACCCATTTATCATAATCTTCGGGATGATCAATGTGACGGTAGAAGGTGGAATTCTCCCAAATCGTTATAAATAAAGATCCTTCCGTCATAATATCTAACGGGCCTGTATAACTGTTCCACTTTCCCGGTGGTTTTGACTGACCGTCAGACGTTATTGAATCAATCCTCTGCGTGATCTAGGAATTGGTTCTCTATACACTTTGATAAATTCGGAATTTGTCTTATCGTGATGTAGCAAATTTCCATTAAAGTTCTTAGGAAAGTTATCCAACTTCTCTTCGACGGTTCCAATTGAAGTCCATATTTGACGCTGTCTGTGTAGATCTGGTAGCAACGGTAAGATGTCTGTACGCATAGCTTTGATTGCCGAGTTCGTCCACTTCATTCGTATATCGCCTTTGTTGATCATGACTAGGCATCATTACTGATTTCTTAGCGTTGGTTGTAAAGTTCATCACTGCATTCCTACTGATTTCTTAGCTTTGGTTGCAATGTTCATCACTTCAATCGATTATCGTCGTAGATCACTGACTATCATTGCAAATTTCTTAGCTTTGGTTGCAAAGTTCATCACTGCATTCGATTATCGTCGTTGATCACTGATGATTATCATTACTAATTTATAGGCTTTGGTTGTTAAGTTCGTCACTGCATTCCTTCTCATTTCTTAGCTTTGGTTGCGAAGCTTATCACTTCATTTGCTTATAGTAAAACTATTAGTGAGAATTACTATTTTCATCAACTTATTGCTTTTCACTGAGCGAAACATCATTGTTCCCATCATGCCCACAATAAGTAGATCATCACTCAGGCTGTTAACTGCTTCTCACTGGGCGGCATGCCCACAATTAACAATCTGTCATGCCATTTGGTTAATCTTACGCTAGAAATAACTCACACGCAACATAACCCAATTGCTTTTTATTATTTATAATACCCAGACTGTTAATTGCTTCTCATTGGGTGGCACATCATTGTGCCTGGCATGCCCACAATTAACAACCCATCATGTAATATCATTTGGTTACCCTACGTTAAAATTATTTCACGCGTAAAATAACCAAATTGTTCCCTTTTTCACTGAGTCTATTAACTGCTTCTCGTTGGGCGGCACATCGTTGTGCATGCCCACAGTTAACAAGCTGTTAGTCAATTATATTAATTTCACCTAACTTAAAAATAACTTATCGTTTTTTCACTCTGACTGTTAACTGAGACTCTTTGGGCGGCGCATCATTGTGCCCCGCATGTCCACAGTTAACAACCAGCGGACTAAGTTCGAATTAAACGTGGACAGCATTATTGCTGCAGGTAGGAGAACCTTTACACAAGTAAATGAGAAAAGTCGTCGTCACTAGTAAATTAGAAAAATCGTCTTCTAGTATATTACATTTTATAGGTGTTGTAAACCTAGGTGTGTATTTTACCTTTAATTTTATTTATTTGAGTATGGTATTAACTCTGTTTATTTTTAATTGAACCTACTACAGTCCTAAATTCATTTGAAAAATCGTAAGTAGTTTACTTTGGAAACTCAATTTATTTTATTATGCCAGCAGTAACTAATTCTCTGATCACGGTCACTGACGACCCGTGTTTCAATTGCGTCTGTTGGTAAATATAAATACCTTTTCTATTATCCTATTCGATCCTACTCGATTTTATTCGATTATGTTCGATTCCATTCGATTCCATTCTATTTTATTCTATTTTGTTTATTATAGACCTAAACAACTTACGAGTACTTATATCGTTTTCACCGTTTAAACTCTAATTAACACGTAGGGTGTAACAGTATGATAATATCGTACTAAATAATTTACCTACCGAAAACCTACTCGTACTCAAAGCATAATCAGGCATAAATATGTATGTAATTGATACTCTGCGTATTAACGCATTCGCTGCCCAGCTTCGGCGGTGCGACCCGCAGGGGCGCGCCCCGCCGCCGCCACTACACGAGGGTCGAGTCGAGAGGCTCGTCTGCGTCTCGGGCCATGAAAATGTTAGTTTAAAGACCTACGTGGGAATCTTCCCACAATATTTATTTTAAGCGTTTGATTTAAGTATATTATTTATTGTCCATTTTATATCATCTACACTACATTATATATTTACACATTCACACACTGTTGACTTATATGAAAAGTGTGGTTCTCCCGTTCATACTTGCTTAGCGTTCGTACTCTTACATCCTGTTCATACTCTCTACTCCTCTAATCCTACATGTTTACTTCACATTTCTTTTCGCTACCCTCAATGATTTCTATTCGATATTTTATTGCTTCATTTATATGCATTATTTACACGTAAGAAGTTTGGTTAAGGTTGCATGTGCGTCGCGGGCATCAAAAGTGTTAGATTAAGGAGCTGCCATAAATTGTTTTTGTTTCAATTCTTAGTTTTAATTTCTTGTTCAAAAAAAATTAGTAGATTGCGAAGACTTATCTTAGGTTTTGCCTTCCAGTCGTCCATTGCAATAAATAATAGTTTGGATGATCAAAGAAATGACTTAAACCGTAAAAAAAAACACTAGAATTTGTGTTTTGTTTTTATAGGTAGGTACCTTCCTACGCTTTCTACGTAGTTTAAATCGGAATTCCTACAAAGGCTCATTATTATTTTACATATAAATTAAAGTACTTAATGCTTGTCATGCCTCAGGCCCCGAACAACCATCCAGAAATCGAACAAATACTTGCCGCGCCGCGGGAATCGAACCCGCATGTTCTCACAAAAGTTCCATTTTGGAAACCACCGCGAGCACGGCTTCGTGTCATGGTTTTATTAACAGAAAAATAGAAAGTGAATGATCTTTTGCCACCAAAAATACCTATAAATCTTGGAACTACTTATCGAGGTTTTGGTCATCTACAAATCTACAATTAGGTAGGTGAGCATTGTTTCAAGACTATGATCGAGTTTATTTAAATATTATATTTTCTCTAGCAAATATTTCATGAATACGCTGCAATCAAAGGTGCATTCGTGCATTGGTATGTAGGTAGGTAGGTCTAGAGAGAGATAGGTAGCTAGTTGTGTTCATGGGTTTGCAAACTGAGCATGGATATAATATGACGTTGGCATGGCACCTATCCGTTTAGACTACAAAGTTCTTAGCGTAAGTAGCCAAACGTTCTTTATTATCAAGTGAAGTAACAAATATTTTAAGTAAACTGCTTTGTTTGTGATTAGCATTTTCACCGAAAACTCAACCTGAAACTCGTTGCTATCTTGTTCGGTTCAAGTGCACTCTGATGCATACCTATGCAACATAGGTTCTACGCACAGAAATATATCTAGATATGTTTCTGTGGTACTACGACTCGGAAACGGATCGTAAAACTAAAAAAAAATATTACAGCTCCATGATTTCATTTCATGCTTAACTTAGGATTAGTGCCTACGTAGATATATCAAATTTGTCCCTATTCCTTATTATGCTAGGTACCTACTGTAGTTATTCTGAGCGTAGATATTGCGTAGGTACCTGTAGAATGTATTCGTTCCGAAGGTTGGGTAATTTATAAGGTGGTCAGATCACTAGCAGTAAATATCGAGGTCTTTATTCTACCCCATACCTACATAAAGCCATGAAATCTTCATCATCGTACACCTATCTACATCGGTTAGTACATAACGGAGCTAATCAGAATTTAATAAATGGGTTGATATTCTTTGGTATCACGATTCGGTGAGGCCCACCAGATTTGGTTAGGGTAAAATCTAAATATTTTTGTAGTCCATTGAAGAAGTGAGGCATGGCATGGATCAAAGCCTATCAACGGATTTTGACATAGGTACATAATATCTATATCTAGGTACTAATAAAGTACACCTTCAAATACATTCCGATTCGATTCACGAAGTTCACTATAGTGCCGATTACGACAACGGCTTCGAATGTGAGGCGCAACTAGCCTCTCGCTGCGACGTGCTGTTCTAGGTACGCCTGCTTTGGCGCTTCGATTCTTCCTACTATATCAACGGTTGCGTGAAGGATTTCGAGTAGAATTACACGACTTACCTCGCTTCTCGTTGCATCGTCCATCGTTCGCTGGACGCTTCTCAGCACAGCCATCACGATCACTTTACGTCAGCATCTATGGTACCTGGCTGGCTGTGTTCGTCGCGGCTCCGTCGATTGCTACGGCGCTTTGGCGCCTTATGGCGACGGTGTTCTCTGCTACGGTGGTGGTCACGCTAACTGCTTCCATCATTCGCTGTTAAAAATTATCAAGCATCAATGTTCTTCAAGGCATATTTCCATTTCATCTGACAAGTTAATGCGATCATGGATCACTGATAACCAAAATCCAAACAAAAGTTTATAAATTTCTCTTGGGGTTACAAAAAACACGTTGAAAAGGAAATCCAGCCAGTTAAATTGCTGAGCCCGCGTTCAAGCTATCATATAGTAGGCGACTAGGCGGGTACCTATGTATCTTGGCCAAACGCGGCCACGATCACAGATTCGGTAGGTACCTACCTACTTAACGGTGAACCCGCTACATGTTATCGAGCAATCGCTATTTAGTGTACTTTAACAAATTGTCATTAGTATACATTGATGTAGAAAAGGGGAAGATGAGGCACTAGCTTCTCGAAACCGGCAGGCTCAAATGAAGTCCAATTGTGTGCTCTCGCCGCAGTCATAGTAGGACCGGCGGCGCGGGCGGACGTGATTCGCGTGCTTGCTACGACGTACTGACTGTGTTTTACTGACTAAAAGACTAAAGCAATGCCTTCGTGTTCGTTCACAAGGTGTACAAATAGCTCAAAAACCAAAAACAAAGCCCAAGGCATCACTTTTCACGCGTAAGTACACCAAAGAATTTAGTTTTTTGATTAATTTACTGCCTTTTTTCGCCATTTGCAGAGAGGGATAGAAATATACGAAACATAAGTGTGTAAACAGAGATAGCAATAGCCTTATTGCGAGTCGAGTCGTTCTTCAACTCGTACCATCAATTTTGTCCCAACTGATGTGAGTTGACAAATCGTAAAGATGATAGGTATTATTTTCAATCTGCAACTCGCATCACTCTTTGTTTCTATTGAATTTATACGTCGAGTACAATCACAAACTCTATGTGGAACCTCTATCATTTGTATTCATTTCACATTATTTTATGTACAAAACACAAAATAAATATACCTCTTGCCTATTATTTTACTAACTTTTTTTGGTTGACTGTACTAAAATTCAAATTACTAACGAAGCGTATAACATTTTTACGATTCGTCCGCTCATACCAGTTGGGACAAGATTGATGGTGTGGGTTAAAGGAACGACTCTACTATTGTACCTACCGTAACTCGGGGAAATCCCGAATTTGTTTTATTATACCTAGTGGGGTCGTACCAGAGATTAATATAGTTGTCTCTGTCTCACTTCGGTCTTAGGTACATCTTGCCATCTTTGTTGTTCTTTATATTGCACAGGACTGGAAATGTAACTGTGAGCGTATGTGTTTGCGTGTAGTTGTAACACAGGCCAGTTGTTGAGTACGCGCTGGGAGAACGTAACCCATCTTCCCTTTTCTACATCAATGTTAGTATATTAATCAGAATTAACCAGGCACGTACCGGCGTTACCAGGGAGTACCCTGGCCAAATGCCTACACAAATACCGATCACTTGCAAATCATTCCGCCAACACTGTCAGGGAGTAGATACCCTGACCACGTGCTAACAAACAGGCTTTCAAACTAACCAAAAATGCAGGTAGGTATCTAGTAAAATCACTAAGTACGTGACGACATTACCAGGGAGGGCATGCCCTGGCCTGCACAAACCCGCACTTCTAAATCAATCTGTTAACACTATCGGAGTTATGTACCCCGATTACGTGTTAACAAGTCAACCCTCAACACCTTGTGGGCAGGGTGATAACAAGATAAAGAGCAGAAATTACGAATAATTATAAGATATCTTCACTTTACGTACCTTGCTATCGGAATCCCTCTTCTGAAGTTGTTGGGCGGTATATACAAAAACAGCATGTTTCAACCGACTCCACTTCCGTTCGGTCTTAAACTGGTACAGACTCGTTTTGCAAGCAAAGGCTGGGCAACAACTATTCAGTTGTAGCTCAAAAGTACCAAGTCTGTTCAGGACGGCTGTCGGCGATAGAATGAGTCCGGTAGCCGAGAGTTGCCTGGCTGATCGTGCGTCACCCACTGTGTTGCCAGGCTGATATACAATTTTACCCAGTTATGTTTGATGGTTATTATTTACCTAACAATTGTCAATAGGTATCTGCTTATAAGTTTTGTATTGTAAGTACGTATGTTTTTGTGCAATAAAGAATTTATTATTATTATTATTATTATAAACGTAAAAATTAGATAAAATAGGTGGCGGCGCTAGTGTGAGCGGAGGCAGCGCCTTAAGGGATTGCTCGTTTATTGTGATCGAGTTCAAATTAATGTTTAGGTGAATTATTTTTAAGCTTTACCTACAAGGAACTAAGTAACAAATCAACATTTCTTTGATATGAATTTCCTTTGTAGATAATAAATGGCCGTTCCCCTAGGACGCGACGCGGGCTAATGCAGGGATGTCATTAATTCATCGGCGGCGGCTGGAGGGGGCCTGCTGTTGTCTTATGTATGACACTGAACGACGAGCTGCTTCAAACGCGTCAAACAACGTGGCAAGAGCTCCCAGTAGAATAGAATATCTATATTGTCAAAGGTGATCTTTATTAACAAAGAAAATTACAATCAAATAATAGAAACCAATTAGAACTATGTATCATTTGAAACAATTGAGACTGAGATAACTGAGACTGTTGCAAAAATCTACAGGTAGCTCAACTGATCCATATCGATACCAGTCGGAAACGTCCCCGCTACGCTGGCTGCATTGCCCCGCTGCATGGCAATGCTGGTGCGCTGCGCCAGATACTCACCAGCTCTCGGGTCACGCGTCGTATAGACCTGACGTTTAGATATTTTGTCTCGACTCCAAGAGGAGCAAATGTGTAGGCTCTGTCGAGACCTGCATATTTGCGCCTGAGGTCTTGAGATCCTCGGCCAAATCTACTGCCGCACCCGCCCTCACGGATGTCCTCGGAAGATGGGAAGGCGCAAGTGTGTCGCATGTGAAACAAAGGTGAAAAACATGAACATGTGTACAGGCTAAACTTGTCAGTCTGTCGTCGACTTGATGGTCGGTCGACTGTCACCGTAGTAGGTAACTTGCATATCTACAGATAGCTGCATGCGCCAGTCGCCGCTCCGTCTCCGGCTAATTAGGTAGATTCGTCCTATCTTGTACTAACTTTAGGTTGCCATTACTTGCTGCTGTTACGGCCTCTAAATCTGCACATTGAAAAAATTATTAATAACGCCTTCAAGATGTATCAGAGATCATTATGAGGTTTTCTACTGATTTCAAATATGAATACACATTATATCTATACTTGTATAAAACCCTTGTTCGTTCTCAACTTGAATTTATGCAGTTCCTATTTGGAGCCCTTACTACAAGTACATTGAATTGAGGTTGTCGAGAGAGTTCCGAGTAAAATCTTGCGTGTTATGCACTATAGTACAGGTGTCACAAAAGATCTCTTCCCAAACTATCAGCAAGTATACTATAATATGCTCACTCTATAGTCCAGACTATATCTGGAATAGATATCTAGCTATATCTGGAAGCTACACTTTATAAGATCGTCCGCAACAAATTCGACAGCATTGAACCCCAGAACAGTAAGTAAGTACATACTAGAAAAGTGCGTGCCGGTTGCTTTTTTGCTCAATACGTGCCGCACTATCTCCGGATTGCGTACACCAATTATAGGAATGGTAGAGTCATGTACTCGTAACAAATATTTCCTAGACATTAATGTATTTTTTCAACACACTTGCTCATAAAGTGGCTTTATGGTCACCGCAATTAGTCACAGAATGACACCCATAATCAAACTGTGACTTTTTCATTGCTATAACTCACTAGTGAGTTATAGATTTTTTTTTATTTTATTGGTTGAGTTGCTTTGTTCTTATAGTACATTATGGTACTAGTGTGTAACATTGGTGATTACCGCCGAGGCGCCATTGAGACCCGCGCCGTAGGCGAGGGTCTTAAGAGAGCCGAGGAACCGTCCTCGGCTCTCTTAAGACCCTCGCCTACGGCGCGTATTGATTGTATTGATGATTACCGTATCATCAATACCTACACACGTGTATCATACGACGTTTTTCAACACACTTGTGAATAAAATAACAGTAAAAACTCATTTTATTTAGTAGATAACAATTAATCAGTTTTCTGCGCGCGCATTGCGATCGGCCACAGACTAAAGGGATGAGGTTTTTTTTTTATTTTCCGCGCATAGGTTTTGCGCCTATTCTGCCTCGTACGAAATGGAGAATTTAAAGTTTTCTTTTAATACATAGAAAACAACAGATATATTTGAGTGAAAGTTTTATTTATTAAACACGTACGAGTTAAAATTATCTATTTAAATAAGAAGTTGCATGAAATGAGCAAGCAATAGGAACATTAATTTATTTGTTCTATTGAACACGATCTTTTTTTTAATAAAATCTTTTTTAAGAACAAAGCAACTCAACCAATACCTAAAATTGAAAAAGAAATCTATAACTCACTAGTGAGTTATAGCAATGACAAAGTCACAGTTTGATTATGGGTGTCATTATGTGCCTAATTGCGGTGACCATAGAGCCACTTTATGAGCAAGTGCGTTGAAAAAAAAAGTTTCTATTCAAAAAAAGATCGTTTTCAATAGAAAAAATAAATTAATGTTCCTATTGCTTGCTCATGTCATGCAACTTCTTATTTAAATAGATAATTTTAACTCGTACGTGTTTAATAAATAAAACTTTTACTCAAATACAACTTTTGTTTTCTCTGTTATAAAAGAAACCCTATGCGCGGAACATAAAAAAAACCTCATCCCTTTAGTCTGTGGCCGATCGAAATGAGTTTTTATTGTTATTTTATTTACAAGTTTGTTGAAAAACGTCGTATGATACACGTGTGTATTATTACCGTCCTCGGCTCTCTTAATCAATGGTGCCTCGGCGGTAATCACCAATGTTACACACTAGTACCATAATGTACTATTGTTTAATTTATTATCTAACATCCAAATATTTCAACGTTTGTTCTATCTTATTTCCTACTAATATTATAAAGCCAAAAGTTTATGAAATGTGAAATTTTTGTTACCTAGGATCTCCTAGTGTTATCTACTGAACAGATCAAGATGAAATTTGGTGGACATTTAGAACATAGCCTAACTTATGTACTTAGATAATAGCCTTCTTATTATACCGATAATACGCGTGCGAAGCCGCGGACAGAAGCTAGTAATATTATGAAGCCGAAAGTTAGTGAAATCTGAATTTTTGTTACAAAACGCGGGCAACGCGTTTGGCATTCTGGACTCTCTGTCTTTCAGTATCAGCATACCTAGCCTATACCTAGACAACCAACGCGGCAACGCGGCCGGCATTCTGGACTCTCTGTCTTTCAGTATCAGCATACCTAGCCTATACCTAGACAACCAACGCGGCAACGCGGCCGGCATTCTGGACTCTCTGTCTTTCAGTATCAGCATACCTAGCCTATACCTAGACAACCAACGCGGCAACGCGGCCGGCATTCTGGACTCTCTGTCTTTCAGTATCAGCATACCTAACCTATACCTAGACAACCAACGCGGCAACGCGGCCGGCATTCTGGACTCTCTGTCTTTCAGTATCAGCATACCTAGCCTATACCTAGACAACCAACGCGGCAACGCGGCCGGCATTCTGGACTCTCTGTCTTTCAGTATCAGCATACCTAGCCTATACCTAGACAACCAACGCGGCAACGCGGCCGGCATTCTGGACTCTCTGTCTTTCAGTATCAGCATACCTAGCCTATACCTAGACAACCAACGCGGCAACGCGGCCGGCATTCTGGACTCTGTGTCTTTTAGTATCAGGATACCTAGCCTATACCTAGACAACCAACGCGGCAACGCGGCCGGCATTCTGGACTCTCTGTCTTTCAGTATCAGGATACCTAGCCTATACCTAGACAACCAACGCGGCAACGCGGCCGGCATTCTGGACTCTCTGTCTTTCAGTATCAGCATACCTAGCCTATACCTAGACAACCAACGCGGCAACGCGGCCGGCATTCTGGACTCTGTGTCTTTTAGTATCAGGATACCTAGCCTATACCTAGACAACCAACGCGGCAACGCGGCCGGCATTCTGGACTCTCTGTCTTTCAGTATCAGGATACCTAGCCTATACCTAGACAACCAACGCGGCAACGCGGCCGGCATTCTGGACTCTCTGTCTTTCAGTATCAGGATACCTAGCCTATACCTAGACAACCAACGCGGCAACGCGGCCGGCATTCTGGACTCTCTGTCTTTCAGTATCAGCATACCTAGCCTATACCTAGACAACCAACGCGGCAACGCGGCCGGCATTCTGGACTCTGTGTCTTTTAGTATCGCTTTTCATTTTTAAGATGTTGAATTTAGGGTTTGTAGTACAAAGAAGTTTATTTCAGTTCTTTTTCTCAATAAAAAGGTAATATACTCGTTAGTACCTTTCTATATTTAGTATTAACTTTTATTAGAACAATCATTGTTTGATACGTTTTTGTATAATGTGCTTGTTTATTATAAACGTCATTTTAATCCATAATTTCTATATTCCATTCATCTCTAATTTAGAGCCATAGCTAATCACCTCATGATATGTAACTCCTTGTCAGGTAGGTACGAGTATTAGAGTGGATGCGAAAACTGCAATAACAATATTTAATAAGTTGGCGTGTGTCGTCCGTAATGACGCGCACGACACGTGTCGCGGAGCCGGGACGCCGTTAATCTGGGGATCGGTTTGAAGTGCGCGCGCGCCGATCTAATACAATAAACATATCAGCGCGGGCGCACTTTGTGTCCGCGAGACGTTTCCTCCATTTAAATTAATTTATTTGTTGCGCGGCAACAATGCAACACGACGCAGCGAGACGCGGCGGGGGCGGCCCGCTCGTAAACATGTCAGCCGAGACGGACGGCCGTGCCCCGTCCCGCCCCGCCCCGCCCCGCCGCGCCGCGCCGGCGTCGAGCCCGGCGGGACCGAACCACCAAACCCGCCACACAACACTCAACACAAAAACTATACAGAAAATAGTGTACTAGCTAGGTACGGCCGGCGGATTCGCACCTGTTTTCGGCATACAAATTAAATTAAATTTAAAATCATTATTCAGACTTACAAAATCCATTGATTTCACATATTTGATAGATTCCCCAAACCTTCTTTCATTACTCAATATTGGCATTAAGCCAAGATCCAGGTCTCCTTTTCTCAATACTTTCGCCCTACAGGTTTATACTAATAACACCTCGTTCCACAACCCCGTCGTCAGAATGTTTCGCCTTTTCAATGATTTACTGGTTAACCACTATGAAACCTTGGACATTTTTGTCAGGTAGTCTCCCCAAATTTAAAAAACTAGCTCTATCTGCACTGCGAGCGGAGTGCGGTAGAGATTTCGATTCAGAATAATTTAGGTAGGTTAATCTTTAGGTAGGTACTGTGCAGTGTAGTATTTCTTTTTTGTTGTTAATATTGTCTCCTCAATTTTGACTCTATGACTTCCAAGTTCTGTAAAAAATTATTTTATTATTGTAAAATTACTGTACTTGTTATATTTATCATTGTAGTAGGTATTATACTAGTAGTTCTACGAACAGTAGACGTCGCGAACACTAACATTATTAACTTAATGTACTAAAGTAATTTTATTTAAAACGGGATATTTTGGTACCTAGGTAGGTACCTATATAATGAGAACTTCTGTGGGGTTCATACTTATATATACCTAGCTCAAAACTAATGAAATGATTTCCTTAGGTACCTACCTTTGAAATAATGCCCACCGTGCAAGAATAGGCGTCTGTTTCTCCTGAACGGATTCAATCTTGTTTGTGGGTAGGGTAGGTGAGGTAGGTAAGGTGCACTTGGAAAGGTAGGTAGGTATTACAGATCACTTCACTTGCGATACGATTGTTGTCGGAATTTTTGAACGAAATGTTGCACAAACACATCAACCATTAGACCAATTGTCCATACCAAGTACCTAAGTTACGTTCCTCAGCAAAGCTCAAAATTCTGTACCTAGTATCAATAGATGGCGTTGATCCATCAGCCCAAAGTTTTTGTTATTATTTAACCGACGACGACGGTGTATGCGGCCGCGCTGTTTCATATAATTCTCGAAGTGTTACAAAGATGTTCTAATAGGTGGCGCTGTACTGTAAATGCTCTCTTGCATATTACTGCATTTTGCGAAGCTATTCTGCTCGTCATGCCGAAAATCCTCATCAGATCTTTACCAAATTTTTATAAGAACAGTATAAAGTTATTACCTTTCAATTAAAAGTACAATCATCAAAATCAGATCTCTTAAAGCGGAGATATTCCAAATCCGCCTTTTTGCCTTATTGTGGAAGAAGTACGCCTTTAATCAAAAAATCCCGACGACAATAAAATTCTATAAAATCATAGAATCTGTACACAAAGTTTCATACCGATCGGTTGTAAAATACGACCTGTAGAGGAGTACGGACATACTGACAAAATAGCCATTTTGGCCAGACCTGAAACGGAGACTTTCGTTCATTTCATTCACGACGTCAATTAAACATTTTACTAAGGTTTCAACATCTTAACTTCATTAGTTCTTCATCGTTGCTTATACTGGTCTATGTTTAAATCAAGTTGAGCATGCATGTTTAGGAATTCAATCTAGCATAATAAATAACCTTAGTTATAATTTTTACTTATATGTCATGTCTTGATTGTTTTCTGTTTTGTATGCCAATAAAGAAAATGAAAATGAAATAAAATATTTAAATATACAATTGCTAATTTCAAATTTAAATAAAATATAATAATAATGCACAATCAAATAAACACAGCAGCCTATAATTATGTTCTGTTCACCCGGGAGTAGAGCTACAAAATGTCAGACTTTCAATAATTCTGGGGTAAAGATATATTATAGTGAGGTGGGGGGCACGGGGGGACACTGGACAGTAGTAGTAGGGTGTCCCATCAATCTATAAGTTTTTTTTTCGAGTACGCAAATTTCGATACGTCTTACGATGGTGTACATCGTAAGACGTATCGAAGTTTGCGTAATATTACACAGATTACGAAAATGGTAGAAAAACTAAAATTTCTTGCCATCCTGAGGGCTCTGCCGCATTTTGAAGTTAATAAATCTCACGATTTTACAATTTTACACCGTTTACCTAAAATAATACAAAAATTAAGTTTTATTGGTATTTTATTAACTTAACGAATGAAACATGCTTATGAAAGGAATATGAACAACGGCATAGATCTTAAACTTACAGACAAAAACTTAAAATCTAAACTTATTTTTGTGTCCGAAATTTGGCCAAAATTGTCCAAAATATTTTCCTTCCTAACTGATATTTGTTCATAGAACAGGCAACCCACTTCAAACTAGGTTTACTCACTCATTTAATTACTTGTTTTAACTTTTTATGATTATTTAAATTTAGTTTATGCATATTTTTCGTTCTTTAAGTGAAAACTCTTAAGCTTAAATGGTACTACCACTGTTTTTACTCATTTAAGTTTTTAAAAGCTGTTTGGTTTCCTCATAAATAAACAAATAAAATTTGGGTCCAATGGACAGAATATCAATGTAAGCTGATAAACATTAGAGCAGTGTCGCGCGAATATAGTAAACTAGGTATTTGTATTGTACACGCGAGTCTCGCGCAATGGCAAGAATCCGGCCGCCGCCGCCGCCACGCGCGGAGCTCCATTGAGAGCGGCGGGCGCGGCCGCGGGCGGGCGCTAGCTCGAGACCACTTCTAAATACCGTTATTTGTGGGCGCGATTAGATCCAATTTAGCCGCGGATCGGCCGCGGCTCTGGCCGGAGACAGATCCCTCCACATATCCAGTACAGTACCGCTGTAACTGCGCTGTAACTGCCTCCCGACTAGAACAAAAGTGCATTCTTCCCGAGGATTTATCGTCGGAGCGGGCGCGGGGCGGCGCGGGGTGGAAGGGGGGGGGGGGGAGGGATATACTCCCGAATTAAAACACAAAGGTATAATGTCGTTGTATTTATAGAGCGACGACGCCGCGCGACTAACGCCTCGCCCCGACACCGCCCGCTGTAAATCACGCGCGATTGTCACATCTGTCAATGTTTTACTTTGTAACAAATGACTTTTATATAATTATACCAGAAATAGAGTCACGTACGGACTCACCGCCGCATTATTGAAGCATAATTCCTTATTTAGTTATAATTATTATACTTTATTATATTCGCGCTATTCATCAGAGCAGAGCAGGAACGAGGAAGACGAATAAAAATAAATAAATAAATAATGTTGGACAATTCACACAGCATTATCTAGCTCTAAGCTAAGCAGAGCTTGTGTTATGGGTACTAGATAACTGATATACTTAATACAATACACTACATAGATAGATATTTTTTATTATACATAGAAAACATCCAGAACACCTTGGACAAATGTCTGCAGACCGTACAAACATTTGTTGAATCGAACCCGCGACCTCGTCACCTCGGCAGACCTTCGCCCGCTGCGCCACAGAGGTCGTCTAATCTCCACTACAATCAGTAAGTAAGGTCATTTATCTAAGTGGCTTAACAAGGTGATTAGGATATACTCGCCGTGGTCGTGCCCCTCCGCCGGGGCCCCCGCCCCCGCCCCGGCCCCCCGTGCCCGCTGATCCCGGGGCTCGTCCCGCTAATCCCGGGCTAATCCCAGGTTAATCCACCGCTCGCTGCCGCACGCCCCGGCCGGCGCCGCTCAGCTGCGCAAGTCAGGGGATTACGTCCATAGCTGCCTAAACAAGGGCCTACTGTCAACGTCTTATCAAAACAACTCCACGGTTATTTAAACAGCTTTTAAAGTTCTTCTTAAAATAGCGCACCGCTATATGTTGCTAGTAGTTCCCTATGCCTATATTTGCCGCGGTGGCTTAAAACAATTAATTACTTATTTATTTATTTATTTAATTCGGATTGCCATCAGCTTATCTAATTACAATAGAAATTAAAATAGACACAGAAAGCTAATAATAGGCATTCACTAATAGAATTATAATAAACTACCTAAGTGTGATCACTAAAAATTTTACGTCGACAATTGCGTACTTAATGAAGCAATAAAATTATAACAAATAAAATTAAGAAAAAAGCAAATAATAAAAATTAAGTGTATAACTACATCATGTGCAAAAGAAGTTAAGAGTCATGCATCGCCTTGCCCTGTGAATGCTGGTATTGAAAGGGTCAATGTTCAACATCTTGCTGAAATCATTGACAGTTCTACTCGCTCGCACTACAAATGAATTTTGTCTACAATTAGGTCCAACATGTTGGACATGTAGTAGGGGATTGTGTCTAAGCTGCTTACGCGGTACATTGAAGTCTAATTTGCTAAGAAGTTCTGGACAGGCAACATCATTGTTGATAATCTTAAGAATATAAAGATAATCAGCTATATTCCGCCTGTTTTTGAGTGGCAAGAAATGGAACCTCTTGCAGAGTTCATCATAGGTAAAAGATTTGTAAGGAATCTTTACTCTAAAACACAGGTATCTTATGAACCGCCTTTGAATACTTTCAATACGATCTATGTACTTCTGGTAGCACGGGTTCCATATCTGAGACGCGTATTCTAGGTGACTCCTTACAAACGTGCAATGTAGAAGTTTAAAAGTTTTGACGTTGGTAAAGCTCTTAGAGATTCGCATGACAAATCCCAGTGATCTCGAAGCCTTACTAATTATAAACCATCTTAGCAAATTACCTCTTATACCTGATTGAGAAAGCTTATTTAACAACGTGAAATGATCTATTCTATCGAACGGTTTACTATAGTCGGTGTATATTACATCGACTTGATGACCATTGTCCATAGCTTGAGTGATATAATCATTTAGGAGTATAAGATTTGAAACTGTTGATTTACCTCGCAAGAACCCATGCTGAAAGGGACTAAACGTACTTTTAAGAGCAGAATATACTTGATTATAAATAATTCTTTCAAAGACTTTAGCAATAATGCAAAGTTTAGAGATAGGTCTGTAATGAGAATCCTCTGTTTTATACCCTTTCTTATGGACTGGGGTGATGAATGCAGATTTCCATAATTTAGGTACAGTATTTGTTGAAAGAGACCTTCTAAACAAAAGTGATATAGGATAGGATAAAGAAGAGGCACATCTGATAAGAAATTTAGAAGATATGTTATCAGGTCCAGGTGCTTTTGACGCATCTAACTTTTTAAGTAGGATCATAATGTCAGCTGGAACAATTTCAATATTACTAATGTCAGAAATGATATCAGATTCTAACTGATTACTTACATACAACGAAGCTGTTCTGGCGTGGAGCGAAATTACTAGTGTTATTAGAGTGTGGAAAAGTAGATTGAAAATAAGATGAGAAAGCATTACAAATGGAACCACCGCTGGAAAAAGTAGCATTATTAAAAGTCATCGAACCCGGCATTGAAAAAGATTTAGATCTGTTTTTAACGAACGTCCAAAAATATTTAGGATTAGGTATTTAGGATCGAATTTTCAGTTGATTCAATATAGTTTATGTAGCATGCTGCATTACACAAAAACATCATAAGTACATAGATACTAGGAGTCTGTGAAGACATCACAGGTATCCTAATATGTGAGGAAACACAAACGGCATATCGAAGAGTCTGTGAAGACATCACAGGTATCCTAATATGTGAGGAAACACAAACGGCATATCGGAGAGTCTGTGAAGACATCACAGGTATCCTAATATGTGAGGAAACACAAACGGCATATCGAAGAGTCTGTGAAGACATCACAGGTATCCTAATATGTGAGGAAACACAAACGGCATATCGGAGAGTCTGTGAAGACATCACAGGTATCCTAATATGTGAGGAAACACAAACGGCATATCGAAGAGTCTGTGAAGACATCACAGGTATCCTAATATGTGAGGAAACACAAACGGCATATCGAAGAGTCTGTGAAGACATCACAGGTATCCTAATATGTGAGGAAACACAAACGGCATATCGAAGAGTCTGTGAAGACATCACAGGTATCCTAATATGTGAGGAAACACAAACGGCATATCGAAGAGTCTGTGAAGACATCACAGGTATTCTAATATGTGAGGAAACACAAACGGCATATCGAAGAGTCTGTGAAGACATCACAGGTATCCTAATATGTGAGGAAACACAAACGGCATATCGGAGAGTCTGTGAAGACATCACAGGTATCCTAATATGTGAGGAAACACAAACGGCATATCGGAGAGTCTGTGAAGACATCACAGGTATCCTAATATGTGAGGAAACACAAACGGCATATCGAAGAGTCTGTGAAGACATCACAGGTATCCTAATATGTGAGGAAACACAAACGGCATATCGAAGAGTCTGTGAAGACATCACAGGTATCCTAATATGTGAGGAAACACAAACGGCATATCGGAGAGTCTGTGAAGACATCACAGGTATCCTAATATGTGAGGAAACACAAACGGCATATCGGAGGTGATACACTAACTAATATAGTACCTACTTACTTACACAGTGGAGCCTGATGGTCCGGGTGGCGGCCCCCGGCCCGGCGCAGTGCGGGCCTCGGGCTCGGGACAGCGGCCCCCGGGGGCGGAGGGGCGCGGCCGTCCCCGGGAGGCGGCGCGTGCTCCGCGCGCTCTCCTCTTGCTGCCTCAAGCATGCGAGCAGCACCACTACACTACACTACACTACACTACACTACACTATTATTTATTCGATTAACACTTCTGTGTGCGTAAATTAAAATGCCGATCCAGACATGAGTTGTGGTCTAATACAGTACAGTAGTGATTAGCACGAGCATCGGCGCGGGCGGCTCTGTCCTCTGGTGGACAGCTGTCAGCGTTGCGCGGACTCGTCAGCGGCAGCGCGCCGGGCTGCCGGTCAAGCGGAGCCGCGCGCCCTGGCCGACAGGGCGGGGGCGCGGGGGCGCGGGGACGCGGGGGCGCGGGGGCGGGCGGACCAACCTCTCCTTCGGTCGCATACGTTACCACACTACTGGGCATAACAACGTGGATCCAGATGTGTCCGTTAGTGCATTCATTATTCTCTCGTGATATTAAATAGGTCCGCCTGACCGCTTCCTTCATACCGACCGAGGGTTCCTTTACAGGCCCTCTCATAGAAGTAAGATGCGCTGAATACCCCGCCCGACCCACGTAGTGGACCGCGGAGCCACTGAGGCGAGCGCCCGCCGCCGCCGCCGCCGCCGCCGCCGCCTGGCGGACACCATTGCTAGATCAGTTTTTGTACTATATCGATATCTCGTTACAAGTAGTTCCACGCATAATGAATGAGATGTCGATGTAATGGAGAGCGCAAGAACTGTGCCTACTCGCGCCCGGCGGAATGTGCGCCGGGACCTGGGACGTGGCGTGACGAGTTACATATTATTTTATTTTTTTATTTTATTTTATTTTATTTATTTGGGAAACAAAAAGCTTAAGTTTAGGTGACAATAAATTCTTAAACTAGAACAATTGAAGCTAAAGACAGTTTCCACTCATAGTCTGTAAAAATAACCTGAACTTATTTAAATTTAACAACAGTTTATAATAAAAAAATGAAAAATATAATACTATTAATGCAATTTTAAGTACTGTGTGCCGAAATAGAAGTAGCAGGAACCTATTTTAAAAAAATACGAATCTAAATTACAATAGAAAAATTAAAATAAGAGTTTCAATGCAGTTTTAATTTACCTGGTGTCAGTACCAAATCAAGCAGACTGGCAACTACAAGGTGGGGAACTAGGATGGATATATATACCTACTGATCATACATAAAGTTAGAGTGTAAAAGATTATAATTGATCGAAGAAGTTAATATTAATTAACTTCTTGAAAGAATTGCGCCTCATGTTGAAAAGATCTACATTTTTAGAATATTTGGTGTTAAAGGTTTGCATGGTCCGCAGTAGATATGTGTTTTTACGGTAATTTGTGGCGCAGTTCGGTATGTGTAATTTAAGGTGGTTTCTTCGAGAAACTCGGCGGGACGGAACGGTTAGTCCTATCCCGGATAAGAGCGTGGGTGAATCAACCAGATTCAAGACAATATTGAGCAATAGTGACAGGTCAGCTGCTTCTCTTCTCAACTCAAGCGGTAGTAAATGATGGTGTTTGCAGCTATCTATGTAGTCGGGGTTGATGATCTTATGCTTGTAATTAACAAATTTAAGAAATTTCCGCTGTGGCTTTTCAAGCAAAGAAACATATTTAATATACTGGGGATTCCATACCTGTGAGGCATATTCGAGATGACTTCTGACCAGTGAGCAGTAAAGAATTTTTAGTGTTTTAAGTGAACTGAAGTCCTTTGTCACCCGGAATAGGAAGCCGAGCATCTTCAACGCCCTAGAGGTGATTTTCTCTATGTGTTGGTCAAATAGTAGTTTACAGTCCAGGGTTACTCCAAGATCAAACAATATTGTTTGTGACTTCCCATCGAAAACAACTATTTGTATAAAGTCCACTTATCTGCATTGTTACGTAATTTTCTCGACATTAATGTAAGTTTTTCAGTGAGTGAGTAGATCCGTAGATCCTTTTGAAAAGATAAGTAGCTAAGAAGCACGTAACACAGCAGCGGGTGTGTCGCCGGCCGCGGCCGGCCCCGGGCCGCCTGCAGCTCTATACAACGTAGTAAGTATACCTTCATGCAAGCACCTTCTCTCAATGCCTAGGCACCTAGACACATGCGCACTACCTACCCAGTTATATCAAGTCAGGGAGTGCACTAGTTTGAGTACCGGTTCTCGGGTGCATCTTGAACGTAGTCCTCGTGGATGCAGAAGCCTGTCCGGAAGTCGGCGGCGACGCGGCGCGTCCGCAAAGGTCGGCTGGCTGCCCGCAGCGCTCGCTCGGCGACCAGCGCAGCGTCGTCACGCCGACATGCATACCTAACCTACATAACACGTGTACTGGCTCTCGTTATGGTCGCGCTGGCTGGCGATGTGAACAATCGCTGATTTACGTGAATGTGACAGGATAAATTATAGCGACTCGTTTCTATTATAGCGCAGCATTCATCATGTTGCATCATTATGTAGATACTTGCATTCCGTTGAGTTGACATATCGAGCTTAGACGTCGTGAATGTCGGACCGGACGTGCTTATTTGTGATCTGAGCCGCGGGAGAGGCACTAGTCGAGAGTGTCGCATCGTCCGTGCCGCACAATTACCCGCCGAGCTATAAATAAGCGCGAGACAAAGCGACACGATGCACCGCGATAGGCGATACTCTCCTTAGGGAACAAAGGGCCCGTCGCACCGCCCCGCGCCCCGGCTCCGTTCGACGTGTTCATTCCGCGCCAGCGACGACGGCCCGGCGCGATACCATCTGCAAGACACAGATATACGATCGCGCGCCGATACCCAACCTCTCCCGCCCGCCCGCCGCCCGCCGCCCGCCGCCCGCCAACATATTCACACTGAACTTATTGCTGTTCTCAGCATCGCGTTCATTAAACTCATCAAAATGGCAATAACAGCCTGTGAGCCCGTGTCGGGGAGGGCGTGCCGAGGGCGCGGCGGGCGTCATTACAGGAGCGGCTCCTCTGAAACGCGAGCTTTACAGGCTGCTCGACAAAAAGCGCCTGATGAGCGCCGCTGCGTGGCGGAGCGACAACAAACCGTTAGCGGCGACGAGGCGGCGCGGCGCACATGCGGCGCAGGCGCATGATGGATGGCGCGCCCTCCCCGGCCCCGGCCCCGGCCCCGTGCACCACTCTAATGACACACATCTCAGCTCATTATTTCATTATCGCCAGATTATTAATTGTGACCGTAATTTATAAGCAGCTGTGTCGTAGATCCTGAAACGACGGAACTCATCTGTATTGAGCTGTCACAGTTTTTGCCGGATCGTCCCCCAGGACGCGGCGCGGCCCCGGCCGGGCGGCCCGGGCGCCGCGTCCTGCGCGCTTCCGTGTCTGCTGGCAGAGGTTACACATTTGCGTTGCGACAGCCTCAGCTGATTTCTGAATTTGAAGGTACGAAATTTGCATAGTTTAATGTATATTCCCTTCTACAATTTAGCTGGTTTCTAAGAAATTAAAGATTATCCCAAAAAATCGACTTCGACGCGACTTGAGCCCGCAACCCTCCATCAGCACGGAAGCGCGGTACGAGTTCAAGTGTCCAAAATCATTTAAGCTCAGCATCCTCGTAAAAGACATAGGTAAATTTGCTTTATAAACGAAAAGCACGACAACTGGTACGTGGCCTCTGGCCAACTGGCGTCGCCGGGCCCCGGCCCCGCGCGCCGGGGACCCTGCAAGGCGGGGGCTGCCCACGGGGGGGAGGTCGCACATTCCTCACACAAATGCCTCACACTTTTGCTTTATTTAAACACATTCGAGAATCTCTAAGAAGCCCGTCGATACATTGCTTCATCACATCCTCGATACTAACGCAGACTGTATTCTTGGTAAGTTATTGTTGGTGTGCGCCCTCGCGTCGCGTCACAGGAGCAGCAGATGTGAGCAGCCGTCCGTACCCGGGGCGGCGCGGGCGCGGCGCGGGCGCGGCGCAGGCGCGGCGTGGGAGCCGCTCGCTCCGACAACCGCCGCGATTAGTTTTTGCGGAGCTCCACGTAAACCGAATGGACGTAGTTGTTCGCGTGCGCAGCCGCTGCCTACTTGCTGTACAACCTCAGGAACTCATTGCATTACTGTGAAGTTTTACTAGGAAATAGTCGGCGCGCCTTTGTGCGATGCAACCGTCCGGGGCGGCGCGGCTGCAGCCCGATCAAAGGGAAATCTCTCTGTTTTTGTGTGCTTAGCGGAATTACCTGGATGCGAACACAACGTCCCGCCCCGCCCCGCCCCGCCCCGCCCCGCCCGCCGCCGTATTGTTTTTGCGGCTTTGTTCTAGAGCTCATTATTTAGCGATACATTCTCATAACTGATATTTATGAGCTATTACCTACCGACGACGGGCTCATTTGCGATTCCCGTCATTAATAGCGCGGCATCGACAAGAGCTCCCCCCCTCCGCCCCCTCCCGGCACTGGGGCGGCGCGGTCCGCTCGTTGCAGACTGTCCCGTGCAGGCGCTCGGCTCGTGTACGGCTCCTCGCGGCGGCGGCGGCGGCGGCGCCCCGTCTGCCGGCCTGCATACGCAAGCAGCCGGCGCTCCCCGGGGGCGGCCCTTCCTGTTCCGCCGCCGCCGCCGCGCCGCGTGTAACCGATACCTACCTACTAATTATATTGTCAAAGCCATTAACGCTCCATTAGCATAAATAAAGCGTCGCGACTAATCTCCCCGGAGTGTTGATGAGCGCGCGCGTGCGTCGAAACCTCGGAATGTGTCCAGCAGCGCGGCTCGTGTTACCTGCACCCCGCCCCGCCCCGCCCCGCCCCGCGCCGCGAGGAGACAATGCGCTATTCCCGGCCGCGTGTTTACAAACAGCGCTCTAATGGACCTATTCCCGGACACCTCTATTCTTCTCCAGATAATGGCCTCCTCGGTCCCCTCGTCCCCTCGCTCGCTGCGTCTCCTTGTTTTAACGACCGAGGACGATTTCTAAACAACCACATTGTTTCCTTAAAAGTTTCTAATTATGTAACCACCTAGGTATTTTATGATGTCACTACGATCATATTCCTTGTACTTTATCTCGGGAAACGCGTGCGAAGCTGCGCCCGGGGAATTTTATAAAAGCCTTCACGTGACCGGTCTTCCAATTAAATTCTTGAAAAGTAACATATGTAGGTTTACCTGGGGTGAGAACTACAGTCACGGATAATATCCGCTTTATCCATACTACAGTAGTTTTGCCGTAAAAAGCCAAACATCCTCAGAAATGATGTGCGACACCAGAATGTCTCGCTTCACCGGAGCAGAGCACGCTGCCTTCGTCTGCCCGCTGACCACTTCACCGGAGCAGAGCACGCTGCCTTCGTCTGCCCGCTGACCACTTCACCGGAGCAGAGCACGCTGCCTTCGTCTGCCCGCTGACCACTTCACCGGAGCAGAGCACGCTGCCTTCGTCTGCCCGCTGACCACTAACTCCGCAATACTCTATTTTAAAAGTATAGATAATAAGTCCAGGAATAGAGAATTGAGAAAACGAATTCTTCGAATTCTGTGCACAGAAATAAACAATGGAGCTTATAGCGGCCGCCGAATTAGCAATACTACCCACTCAGAGGTGATCGATGGCTCGCCTGCAGCAGTAGTACGTGGTACGTCGCACGACTCCAGCGCGTCCTATTTCAGGCGCCTGCGCGGGCGCCGGAATGCGCGCTCCGTTCCGAGCAAACGATTAAATTAGTAAATGATTTCTAAAGTGCTCGTAAAGAGACGGCGTTAAACGGTTTACAGCTTTTACAGAATTAGATTTATTTTCCTATTCCGGGGCATTCCGATGCCCTCGGGACACATTCGCTTTCCTAATTCCACATATTTTAGTGGGAATCCTCAAGAATTAGCTTTTAAATATTGAAGAGAGTGCCATTAGTCTGCCGCATGCAGCACTGCTGTCTTTGGCCCGGAGGAGTTGTGCGGCCGGCGCGGCGTTTGCTAGCTTCTCACACACAGAGTTTAAAACATTCAGATCATAATATGAAAATAAGTTCTTGAAGTGATGCCGGTACGAGTATCCTTTTGTGTTAGCACGTGGTAGTTTCTGCGTAGTACTAGTTTCCGCCCGCGGCCTCGCTCGCGTACTTTCTATGGAATCTCTTAAAGGCTATCTCTATCCCATGGGAACTGATCTAAGTGATAAAGAGGGGAATTCCAGGTCTGGACCTATATCTATGCTAAATTTCATTAAGTCCGTTTAGTTGATCTGGCGTGAGAAGTAACAAACACAATATGTTCATCCTTCCATCCAAACTTTAGCATTTATAATATTAATTAGCGGGCCCTACATTCGAATGAAGGCCCTGGCGGCGGCCTGGGTGCGCGCGTGGTGCGAGGAGCCGATCATCAAAATCTTTCAAATAAATAAATATTTAATAAATAATGTTGGACAATTCACAAAACATCGTCTAGTCCCAAGCTAAGCAAAGCTTGTCTTAATGGGTACTAGATAACTGATAAACTTAATACAATACACTACATAGATAGATATTTTTTTATTATACATAGTAAACATCCAGAACACCCTGAACAAATATCTGCAGATCGTACAAACATTTGTCCCGAGGCAGGAATCGAACCCGCAACCTCCTCCGCAAAGTATTTTATCTTTTTAATTTTTCATCATCAGCCACATTTGTCCAAACATAAAAACTCGACTTTTTGGTGTTCAAAAAACTAAAAACATACATTTTATTTGAACATATTTTTTGTGATTGTTGAATGTTTAGAAGAAGTGTGATGTGACCGGCATGGTAGAATGCGTACTGGCGGTGCAAGTACCGAAGCGCGAAATCTCTTTTGTTTACTACAAATTGAACTAAAGGTGAATGTGGCTTACTTAAATTAATTGAGAATGTCAGCAAGCAAGCGACAAATTAAGACAACAATATGCAAATATGTAGATAATGCTGTGTGAAGTGTCCGACATTATTTTAGTATTATAATTTTAGAACAGAAGGGCAAATAAATAATTTAATAATGCAGGACAATTCACACAGCATTATCTAGCCCCAAGCTAAGCAGAGCTTGTGTTATGGGTACTAGATAACTGATATACTTAATACAATAGATAAATAATTAATAATGAATCCGTTGTGGTCGAAATCACGTAAAATATACATATTTATTCGCGAATTAGAGAAGTGAAAAACATGTGCATTATTTTACTGACTGAAGGTACCTAAGTTTTGATTGTTATTTGTTTTATTTTCTCGCAACCGAAGTGTGAAGTAGAGTGTTTAACTCGAACAATACCACGCATTATAACTTGGTCCTATCATCCTCCCTCGCTGCGCTTGGGAGTATATCAACCTCGTATACAATGGGGTGGTTTGGTCCCTAGTAAAACAATCTACTATTATTAGTGTAACTGATCGTTTGTCTCGTCTGCATCGTACCTTACCTACGAATGTTCTACGCACGGGCTACGGAAGGTCTACGCGCGGGCTACGAGTGCTCTACGCGTCACTACGAATGTTCTACGCACGGGCTACGGAAGGTCTACGCGTGGGCTACGAGTGCTCTACGCGTCACTACGAATGTTCTACGCACGGGCTACGGAAGGTCTACGCGCGGGCTACGAGTGCTCTACGCGTCACTACGAATGTTCTACGCACGGGCTACGGAAGGTCTACGCGCTGTCTATGAGTGCTCTACGCGTCACTACGAATGTTCTACGCACGGGCTACGGAAGGTCTACGCGCGGGCTACGAGTGCTCTACGCGTCACTACGAATGTTCTACGCACGGGCTACGGAAGGTCTACGCGCGGGCTACGAGTGCTCTACGCGTCACTACGAATGTTCTACGCACGGGCTACGGAAGGTCTACGCGCGGGCTACGAGTGCTCTACGCGTCACTACGAATGTTCTACGCACGGGCTACGGAAGGTCTACGCGCGGGCTACGAGTGCTCTACGCGTCACTACGAATGTTCTACGCACGGGCTACGGAAGGTCTACGCGCGGACTACGAGTGCTCTACGCGTCACTACGAATGTTCTACGCACGGGCTACGGAAGGTCTACGCGCTGTCTATGAGTGCTCTACGCGTCACTACGAATGTTCTACGCACGGGCTACGGAAGGTCTACGCGCGGGCTACGAGTGCTCTACGCGTCACTACGAATGTTCTACGCACGGGCTACGGAAGGTCTACGCGCGGGCTACGAGTGCTCTACGCGTCACTACGAATGTTCTACGCACGGGCTACGGAAGGTCTACGCGCAGTCTATGAGTGCTCTACGCGTCACTACGAATGTTCTACGCACGGGCTACGGAAGGTCTACGCGCGGGCTGCGAGTGCTCTACGCGTCACTACGAATGTTCTACGCACGGGCTACGGAAGGTCTACGCGCGGGCTACGAGTGCTCTACCCGCAACTATGAACATTCTACGCACGAGCTACGGAAGGTCTACGCGCGGGCTACGAGTGCTCTACGCGTCACTACGAATGTTCTACGCGCGAGCGACGAAAGGTCTACGCGCTGTCTATGAGTGCTCTACCCGCAACTATGAACATTCTACGCACGAGCTACGAAAGGTCTACGCGCGGGCTACGACTGCTGTCCACGTAACTATGAACATTCTACGCGCGGGCTACGAAAGGTCTACGCGCGGGCTACGAGTGCTCTCCACGTAACTATGAACATTCTACGCACGAGCTACGAAAGGTTTACGCGCGGGCTACGAAAGGTCTACGCGCGGGCTACGAGTGCTCTCCACGTAACTATGAACATTCTACGCACGAGCTGCGAAAGGTTTACGCGCGGGCTACGAGTGCTCTACCCGTAACTATGAACATTCTACGCGCGGGCTGCGAAAGGTTTACGCGCTGGCTACGAGTGCTCTACCCGTAACTATGAACATTCTACGCGCGGGCTGCGAAAGGTGTACGCGGGCTACGAGTGCTCTACCCGTAACTATGAACATTCTACGCGCGGGCTACGAGTGCTCTACCCGTAACTATGAACATTCTACGCGCGGCTACGAGTGCTCTACCCGTAACTATGAACATTCTACGCGCGGGCTACGAGTGCTCTACCCGTAACTATGAACATTCTACGCGCGGGCTACGAGTGCTCTACCCGTAACTATGAACATTCTACGCGCGGGCTACGAGTGCTCTACCCGTAACTATGAACATTCTACGCGCGGGCTGCGAAAGGTTTACGCGCGGGCTACGAGTGCTCTACCCGTAACTTGCAATTGTATTATTAAAAAACAAAAGCGTAAATATGATTATGACCAACTACAAAAAGCACACAACAACCCTAAAAAATTGTGGAATGCAATCAATTATATCACTCAACGTAAACTGAAAAACACAAAAAGTGATGAACTACTTAACATTGACGTAACCCCGATGCTGAGTATTGATAAAGCTAATGAATATTTCTGCTCTGTAGGTAAACTTCTAGCAAACAATATTACAGCATCGGGCTCGGTGACAACGGAACAGAATACCCAGACTGATTTCCGAGAAACCCAAGCTACAAATTCTTTTGCTCTTTTTAACACAGATATGGATGAAGTAAGAACCGTTATAATGAGCTTAAAATCTGACAGTGCTCCAGGGTTTGATAAAATACAGGCTAGTTTTATAAAAGCATCTCACGTACAACTTGTCCCTGTAATCACACATCTAGTTAACTTATGCTTCGAACAAGGAGTCTTTCCAACAGCCCTAAAAGAAGCCTTGATAACGCCTGTTCACAAGGGTGGAGACGGGTCTGTTTTAGTGAATTATAGACCCATATCAGTTCTCTCATCCATTTCAAAAATTTTGGAAAAGCTTATAAATTCGCGATTGGTTTGTTTCCTCAAAAAATTTAATCTACTGTCACCATCCCAGTACGGCTTTCGCCAAGGGATGTCCACAGAAGACGCCGTCTTGACACTTACTTCTTCTGTAACAGACCATCTGGATAGTGGAAGTAAATCTCTTGTAGTTTTTCTAGATCTCAAAAATGCTTTTGACACAGTCTCCATCCCAATCCTTGTTAACAAACTTGAAATGATAGGAATACGTGGCACACCCCTCTTGTTATTCAAGGATTATCTGTCTGATCGTAAGCAAAGAATAAAAATAGGTGACCTTATTAGTGAGGACCAAGCAATAACTTTCGGTGTCCCCCAAGGCAGCGTATTGGGACCTACTCTATTCCTCATTTACATAAATAGTCTAAGTAACATGAGCATAGACCAGGGCCACGTATTGTCATACGCAGATGACACAGCCATAATATTCTCTGGGAAAACATGGGACTGTGTTAAAAAATCCGCTGAAAATGGTCTTAAAAAGATAGCTACCTGGCTGGACATCAACCTTCTAACTTTGAATATCTCAAAAAAAAATTACATACTCTTGTTTGCGACAACGACGACATAACTCAAAAAACATGATTTTCGAGTTAAGTATACACCTAAGTCCAGAAAAAAATCTAGTTTTTTCCTGCAAAACGACATTTCTCTAAGGGGTAAGGTTAGAGCAGGATAGAAGATAAGTCGTTGTTGCGCTGTCTCATTTGGTATAAATGGATTGCGGCAAGAAGGTCATTATTCAGCGGTAGTGCAATTTAGTTCGCGATGAGTGGTGCATGTTATCTTCAAGGACGACATATTTTTGGTTTTGATGTTCTGCGTAAAATGGTTGGTTGGGTATTTATAAAATTTGTTTCGAAAATAATGTATCTTTATAAAAAGTGTCATTTTTGCTCAAAATAATTCAGTAAATATTTGTGTATATATCTGGTAATGTGTCAGTTTAGCAGAAAAAAGTAAGAACAGTAAAAGTACTATTATAAAATATGACGATATTGTCTGTAAACAAAACACAAATCATTAATTTAAGTTAAAACTTTAGTAAAAAAAGGTCACTCTCGCTGGAATTTTTTGGGTTGTTTTTGTATTTATTGACAACAATCTTTAGTTAAAACGTTTTAGGTAAAATAAAACATACATTTAGTAACCGACTTTGACGTTAAATTATTATTTTTGCAGCCGATTCATTACAATAGCGTTGTCAGGGAGTAAAATAATACTAGCTAAAATCAACCAAAACAGGAATAAAGCACCCGATCAAGAGTTTACATTGGATAAAACTGGTATATACTGCCTATTAACCTTAAAAATTCTACTGATAGTAATTGTCACTTTTTTTACTAAAGAAACTATTTGTTTACTGTATTTTACTTTACTAGGCTATGACAGACAGCAAATTCAGGCCAGATTTTGATAAACCTATTCAGGTACAACCCAATTCCGATAAGTTAGAAACCTGAACCATTTTATATAAATAAAATGTGCACATAAAAAATTTTTGTTTGGCAAGATTCTTGATTTGAGATGGGAGTAAATACTACGAAAAACGAAGAACGACACTTAAAACTTTAAAATTATCTTGTTATGTTAAAGTTAAAAATTTAATACCGAGGTTCTACGCCCCATTTTCAAATATTTAAGTGCTTTATTTCCTTAAGACCTCACAGGACTCTTGGACAAGTTACAAAACATCAAATAACATAAGTAAAACTAGGAAATAAAGTGATAACTTTGATTTTTTGTTTACTTCGATCATTTTAAGGTAAAGTAAAGAAGCGAACAAGAAACCTTTACCTTGTTAGGGCGTTACTTTCGAGCTGGAGCAAAACTCATGACAATCTTTTTTTATCCTCTAGATAATCTGATATTTTGTAGTAAGACTTTTCACAAAGGATAAGTGGTAATAAGGTGTAAGTGGTAATAAGGTGCAACTCACTTGGAGTTTATTTGTGAAAGCGTATACATTCCCCTTTATTTATGAGATACATTAATCTTGTGTAGCCTAGTTGTGGGCACAGCAAACTTATTCTTATTTCTAGTATTTATAATTATGAATGTATGTCGCTGTTTTCAGGGAATCGATTGATATTTATATGTGTACAAGTTTTCATAAAGATATTGACATGGTACTGTTATTGTGTTTATTTCTTTGAATTTATCACGCAAGGATTCTCTGGGACCCATATTATAGATTGCACGATCATTTCTCTTCTGCAGCACAAATACGGTGTAAAAATCTGCAGCGCAGCTTTTAGCATGCTCTGGAAAACCTTTAATGGACTTTGCGAAGAGCACTGCCTTATTTTGATTGCATCATTATCTTTGTGTTTATGAAACTCTTATTAATTGATTCTGTTTTAATTTTAAACTAATCAATAATAGTCAGGTTAATTTGAGAAACATATTAAGAAGTACTAAAGCATCAAATTTCTTTGGAAATGTAAGGAATACTGATTAGTAGTCCGCCAAGATCGTTGGGTTTTATAGTTTTTTAGCTAACGTTTTCAATGACTGACAGAGTTTTAGAATGAAGAAGTGTCCGTGTTTCGGTAAATTGTCGTGTGAATCCTAATAAAAGATTTTTCTAAAATGTCACTTTATGTTTTATTAAGTAAATCAACAACCAAAATTAACACGACATATTGGCAGTATTGTCCTATGTCAAACTAATACAAAAATATAATTTAGTTTTTCTGTAAGAATGACACATTTTCTACCTTTTTTCATAAAAATGCGCATAAGATTTTAGGAGATAATCGTATATAATATTTGCTGATATATTTTAATAAGTATTGAATCAGGCAATATTTTTTTCTTCGGAAGTTTCTTTCAAAGAGCCAGAATTAATGAAATATAATTTTTCAAACTTTAAAAATGCTCTCCTGTAAAATCGTGTTTTTTGAGAAATGTCATCGTTGAAACAAACAAGCGATATGTTTTATCATTTATGACTCTTCTCAACCCTCTAATGATTTTCAATTAAAAATTCATAAATGTTATGACCTCAATCCTACATGTACTTGCACTGAAATAAATAGGGTAAAACAAACAAAGTATCTTGGTGTAATGCTTGATCAGAGACTGTCTTGGCATATGCATACGGAACTTATAATGAATAGAATCCGAAAACTAATATGGACCTTCAAAACTCTGCGTCATGTAGCACCAACAGATCTTCTTAGCCAAATTTACACATCACTAGCACAATCTGTTATTGGATACTGTTTACCGATTTGGGGAGGGGCAACTAAAGTCAAATTCATGGAGCTAGAAAGGGCGCAACGTTCTCTTATAAAGGTTATGTTTTTCAAGCCCTATAGATTCTCTACTGAAAGTCTATACCTAGAATCAGGATTCCTTACAGTAAGGAAACTCTACGTACTCAATCTGCTACTTAGAGTCCATAAATCATTGTTTTTTGATGCTGAGCAGGAAAATATCTCTAGTCGTAGAAAGAAAGACCCAATTCCCGTAGGAGCAGTTAAAACTATATTTGCGAGGAGGCAATATGTTTGGCAATCATCTTATATTTATAATTTACTAAATAAACATTTAGGAATATATTCGATGACACTTTTTCAATGCAAGAAATCTCTTACTGAATGGCTCATAACAAAAAACTATGATGAAATAGAAACCATTGTACAGAGGATATAATAATAATAATAAATAATGCTGGACAATCCACACAACAACAACAAAAGGATGAGGCTATAATGCCTCAAAAAACACACACACGCAAACTTACGGTGTCCTACTCTGGTACCCGACTCTTATGAGGCTAGTGATATTGGAGATGGACAACCTTACGCATACTGCAAACAAACTCATACTAGGTACCTCACATACTCTACATACATACAAATTATTGAATGTTTGTTCATTTTGTCATGTTATTTTACTGTATTGTTTTGATTAATTACTTTTTACTTAATTACTTACTTTTAAATATTGTTGTGCATCTAACTTATAATCTGGGAATAATTCTGGCAAGAGCGGTGTCCTCTAATACAAGCAAATTTTGCTTAAAGGGGGACTCCAAACCCTGTTTGTATAATTTTATAAGTTATCGAAATAAACATTTTATTATTATTATTATTTATTATTATTATAACTATGAACATTCTACGCGCGGGCTGCGAGTGCTCTACCCGTAACTATGAATATTGTATGCTTTAGCTTACCTAGCTTAGTATAGGTAACATAAGTAATTATTTTGAAGAATGCACCATCGCCTTGTGTAATTAATTAGTAAGTTATATGTACCTATTTGATTACTTAATTTATTTGTTGTTAGCACTGTTTTTGGCTGAAAAACAGGTTTTTACCTAGTTCAGGCACACGCATTATTTAATACCATTAGAATTTAAGATGAAACTCTTTGTTATCCTTCTAGTCCTAAGTTATTTTTTTTATTTTTTTTATCTATATTATCCACGCACTCCGACACTAGCGCACACGCTAGTGCATGTAAGGTAGGTGTTAGGTGTACTTTAGCTTATTTTTATTTTGTTAAACCTATTTAGTGAAGCATAAGGAGAAATAAAACAATGGATTTGAAACAATCACAGTAGATATTGGAATTTATTAATGTAGCAAGTTCGTAAGAGTAGCGAGTGGTGGCTCGCAGGCCCGGCCGCAGCCGCTACTGTCGGAGCACGCCGCCGGCCGCCAGCGCGCCGCCAGCGCGCCGCCAGCGCGGCGGCAGCACGCCCGGCACACGCGCTGTGGCCGACATTGCACGCAGCACACAGTCATGTTGCTTTGTTTTGGTAAACTAATCAGAACTACTATACATAATGTATGTATGCCACTCGGACAATCATTTACAAGATCTGGAGTAGCGCGGTCGATGAACGAGCCGCTTTACCGCAACAATGTGACGTGACGTGCCGTGACGTGACGTGACGTGACGTGACGTGCGCCTGATCCATAATAATATATATAATCCAAATATACATTGATTCAATGTGCCGTGCGCGTGCGCCGCCCCGGGCCCGCGCGGCCCGCCGACACAGCGCGTGTGCTATCTACAATGCGTGTCGCATTACATACGTTACATACATTACATACATTACATACATTACGCCTAACTACATTTTAATGTACACTTACCTACATACAACTATTTATAACTATACGTACAGTATCTATGGAGTGGAGTTATATACATACCTACCTACTACATACTAGCAAATGTTGCGGCGCGCCGCCCGCTCGCCGCGCCGCGTCGCGCCGCATGCATGTAGAGCAGAGGTTTCATTTACAATACTTATTGGAAAACTTTTTACCTACTTAGATCTTTAATGAAACCAGTTACTGACCATTGTCATGCAAATACCTATGAATCGATTGAACGCAATTTAGTTTGTCGAACAAATCTGCCCTGTCCGTCGCCCGTCGCGCGGCGCAGCCTGAAGCCGCGCCGCGGCAGAGACATGCTGCGGCGAGGCCGTTGTCCACAACAACAGGATATTACATCACGCCGCTGTCCGCTGCACGAGGCGGCGCCACCGCCTAGCGCCTTCGACTTATTTAGTCGCGCTCACTCTGCACTTGTGTTTGTGTACAAGCGTATGTCGCGCCGCGCCGCCGCCGCGCCGCCGCCGCGCCGCGCCGCGCTCGGCTGTGTAAGCGCATTGCGTCGTGCGCCGCCGCCGCGCCGCGCCGCGCTCGGCTGTGTAAGCGCTTTGCGTCGTGCGCCGCCGCCGCGCCGCGCCGCGCTCGGCTGTGTAAGCGCTCTGCGTCGTGCGACGCCGCCGCGCCGCGCCGCGCTCGGCTGTGTAAGCGCTCTGCGTCGTGCGACGCCGCCGCGCCGCGCCGCGCTCGGCTCTGAGTATGCGCTCCGCGTCCTCGCATAATTACCCTGTATACGTCTGTGACAAGACCACGACTAGTTTTTGTGCCGAGTAACATTACCATACTCGGTTTAATCCGTCCGGTATAAAGTTGTCTGTTTATTGCATTTTATAAAAGATTAAACACTTCGTTGTTTTGATTGGGACGGACTTAACAAAAGTATTGCGTTCTATAAATATGTAGGTACTTAGAGTATCAGACAGAATGAACTCTAGGAATAGTGAGTCCATCAAGAAAGACAGAACGACAACTCAAATGTCGAAGGGAGAGTACCTACGGCAGCCGTGAAGCCGTGCTCCGTAAGTATACATCTCAGTCGCAACTGTCGAGTTCTAAGGCGGGCGGCGCGCGGCGCGGCGGCGGCGCGGCGGCGGCGCGGCGGCGGCGCGGTGGACTTCTCCATTCCGGTAATAAGACCTGATTTGACTTAATTTATTGAATGTTCAACGTTCAACTCGAGGCTCGCTCGTTGCGCTCGCGGTCGCCCACGCGTGGGCAAGGGGTCCTTTGAGATGGTAAATATTTGCTATATGCATGCTTCAAGTGTCTTTGGAATAGTTCACACACAGGCTGTCCGTATTTACACAACACTGTCACTGCGTGTTGAGTAGCACCACCCTGGAGCCCGCCCGGCGCCCCGCGCCCCGCGCCCGGCGCCGCTCAGAACCAGTAGAGGTCCTTGGAGGTGTCCTGCACCGGCGCCTCCAGCCCTGCAACAACACGCACGTTACTCTCCCCTGCACTCACAACACACCAGAGAGCCCTGGCTCGGCGCCGCTGACCCACTCACAACACACCAGAGAGCCCTGGCTCGGCGCCGCTGACCCACTCAAAACACACCAGAGAGCCCTGGCTCAGCACCGCTGACCCACTCACAACACACCAGAGAGCCCTGGCTCGGCGCCGCTGACCCACTCACAACACACCAGAGAGCCCTGGCTCGGCGCCACTGACCCACTCACAACACACCAGAGACCCCTGGCTCGGCGCCGCTGACCCACTCACAACACACCAGAGAGCCCTGGCTCGGCGCCGCTGACCCACTCACAACACACCAGAGAGCCCTGGCTCGGCGCCGCTGACCCACTCAAAACACACCAGAGAGCCCTGGCTCAGCACCGCTGACCCACTCACAACACACCAGAGAGCCCTGGCTCGGCGCCGCTGACCCACTCACAACACACCAGAGAGCCCTGGCTCGGCGCCGCTGACCCACTCACAACACACCAGAGACCCCTGGCTCGGCGCCGCTGACCCACTCACAACACACCAGAGAGCCCTGGCTCGGCGCCGCTGACCCACTCACAACACACCAGAGAGCCCTGGCCCGGCGCCGCTGACCCACTCACAAGCTCTCACCTTTTAAACCTTCCCTGAATAAGCTGTCCTTTCTTTCAAGTTGGATCAAACTGCACACGGTGTGCAAATTTAATTTAAAATCGGTTAAGTAGTTTAGGAGTCCATCGCGGACAAACAACGTGACACGTGATTTATATACAATGTGTCTGGTCACCGGTGTCGGAGACTTTGGGGGGGGTGAAATACGGTAAATTTTATCGACAAATCACTATCCCTATTTTTTTCTCTCTCCATGATAAAATGGCAGCTATTTTGTTTTCTGTTGCCTCGAAGCACAATAAGTCTATCAAATAAGTCCTCTATCGTTTTCCTAAGACCTCTACATGGGTAGCTATACCTTAATCAGTACAAGCACCCGAGCTTCGAGGCAACAGAAAACAAAATGGCTGCCATTTTTTTTTGCCATTAAAATACATAGTAGGTACAAGCTGTTTGTTTTTCTATCAAAAATAAAAGGGTAAGATTGTGGGGGTCAGCTCACCCTCGCTTTTCAACCTATATGTTAACGATCTCATTGTTGAGCTCAGCGGCATGGGTGTTGGCTGCCATGTTGATGGTGTTTGTATAAACATAATCAGCTACGCAGACGACATGGTGCTGCTGGGCGCGACAGCGAGATCTATCGAAGAGATGCTGAAGGTCTGTGCTGACTACGCTGCATCTCACGGCCTCTGCTACAACACTAAAAAGTGTGAGTACATTGTCTTTGAGGCCGCCGATAATAACCTAAAAGAATTCCCAGAAGTAACCCTAAACGGCATGCACATTAAAAAAGTAACTTCTTTCAAATATCTCGGAAATTTTATTACCGACGACCTTAAAGACAATGCTGACATTGAAAAGGAGCGTAGGGCTCTAGCGGTAAGAGGTAATATGTTGATCCGTAGGTTTTCCCTATGTACAGAAGAGGTAAAACTAACGCTGTTTAAGGCGTACTGTCAAAGTTTCTACACCGGGGTCTATGGGTCTAAACTACACCAAACGACCGCTGGAGACCCTACGTATACAATACAATAACATCTTTAGGATGATGTTGGGGCTGCCCCGTTTCTGCAGTGCATCAGGGATGTTTGCTGAGTAGGTATCTATGAGACGGATGGGTTTGCGGCCATCCTCCGGAAAAAGACGGCATCCCTGATGCGCAGACTGCGGGATAGCCCCAACAGCATCCTACAAACTGCAGTAGCTGGCAGAATTTCCTCGCCGATATGGCAGCACTTTGTGCAAAAAGTAATATGGGTAGTTTTGTGAATTTAATTCATTTAATTTTACTTTTTGATTTAATTTAGTCTGGCTCAATTTAATTTATTTATATGTTATTTTCTGACTACTGGGTGTTTTACCCTACCTACTACCTTTGTAAATACGATTTGTAACAAAAGCCATTTACAAATGTAGAGCACTTGGGTGCTTTACATTTGTAAATGTACCTAATACCTACTCTACATTTTTAAATGGAGTCAGGTATATTGGGTCTTGGATCCCTCTCGCGCCTCTTCTCGAGCCGTCTCATAGTGACATGACAGACACCCCGACGGTGGAGATGGACAAGGTTGTGATTATGTGATGTTCACTACGTTTCCAAATTAACAACATGTCGAAAACTGTTATATTTAAAGGCAAGACATTCTGATCCGTTAGGACCGGCCACTGGTCGAGGATTGCACCGGGGCGGCGGCGGTGGCGGCGGCGGAAGGCACTAGGCGACTGCGCCTCGCCCTGTATAGTGACGGGTAGGTGTATGTACGAGCATAACCGGTGTACCGCTACAATGGAGCTGTAACAGTTAGGCAAGACAATGCTATTCTCGGCAACACCGCCGCCGCCGCGCCGCCGCCGCGCCGCCGCCCCGCCCCGCCCCGCAGCCGCTCCCCGACTGATTGTTCGCATATGTACCTACTCTACCCACTGCCGCGTTGTTGTCTGCTAATAACGTCATCATTCAAATTTATACTCATTTAAGGCAAGTAGGTAGGTTTATGTGCCTTGCATGTCTGTCTACCTTATATTTTATGCTCATTCATAAAGCTCAAAAAAATAGCTACCAAGTTTAAGTTTTCTGATGACAGAGCACAAACCTCGCTCGCACACGGCCGCCGGGCCAGCAACGTCACAGCTAGGTGGGTACCTACCCATCTTCGTTAGTGGCTTTAATTGCAAGTCAGCGGCGAGTAGGTACTTCAAGTCACGCCGGCTCCGGGGACGGCGGATCGCATCGGTCGAGAGGACGCGGGCGGTGGGGGGCGGTGGGGGCGAGCGGGAGCAGGCAGTAATTGAGCCGGGCGCGGGGCGCGCGTATACAGTGGAGTGGTCAACGGCCGCCGCCGCGGGCGCGTGATTTAGTGCCGCGCGGGGTGCGGGTGCGGGTGCGGGGGGGGGGGGGGGATCGGTCTCGGTCAGCACCGCCGTGATTGGCCGCGCCACGCCCCGCGCCGCCCCCTCTCCCGACCACCCCTCGCCCCGCCGCCGCCGCGCCGCCGGACAGTGGACGGCACGCTACCCATCCATGCTCACCCGCCGTACTGTACGTGTACTGCTCTCGCATTCGACGGGACACACAGGATGAGTCTAATGGCACGTCGCGTCGTCCTAACTGTATAACACAGGGTGTGCCATGCATGTGGTAGGTACCTAATCGGAGCTGGAACCAAGTGCAGTGACGACCTCTGTGGCGCAGCGGGCGAAGGTCCGCCTGCGACGCAGGAGGTTGCGGGTTCGATTCCCGCCTCGGGACAAATGTTTGTACGCTCTGCAGACATTTGTTCAGGGGTTCTGGATGTTTTTCTATGTATAATAAAAAATGTATCTATCTATGTAGTGTATTGTATTATGTATATCAGTTATCTAGTATCCATAACACAAGCTCTGCTTAGCTTGGGGCTAGATAATGCTGTGTGAATGGTCCAGCATTATTTTTTTTTTTTTTTATAAAAAGCTTGGCGTCTTTTTAAACCATGAGAAGCTTCTCAGCTATTTTTAAGAATTGGCTTAAAATTTTTCGTCTTTCAGATTTTAGATCGATCACGTAGTACGACATCATCAGCAGTGCAGTGCGCAGTGTGCAGTGTGCAGTGCGCAGTGTGCAGTGCGCAGTGCGCAGTGTGCAGTGTGCAGTGCGCAGTGTGCAGTGCGCAGTGTACAGTGCGCAGTGTGCAGTGCGCAGTGTGCAGTGCGCAGTGCGCACTCATTAACATCATAGATATCAATCATTTTGCGATCTCAGCGGCGCAGCGGGCGAAGGTCCGCCTGCGACGCAGGAGGTTGCGGGTTCGATTCACAACATAACACGATCGTACAGACAAATGTTTGTACGATCTACAGATATTTGTTCAGGGTGTTCTGGATGTTTTCTATGTATAATAAAAAAATATCTATGTATGTAGGTACTTAGTGTATTGTAATAAGTATATCAGTTATCTAGTACCCATAACACAAGCTCTGCTTAGCTTGGGGCTAGATAATGCTGTGTGAATTGTCCAGCATTTTTTATTTATTATAAAAGGCGTAGTTTCATACGAGACAGCGACTGTTCCATACAGGTAGGTAGGTAGGTACCTACTCGACTTTTATATCCGCGTCCCGGGAGTCGCGATTCCTAGGTAAGTACCTACCTAACGTTTAGTTTTGTAACTTATTTGGACAGAATAACATGGCTCACAAACTATTGCAACTTGTTTTATGAAGTACCTACATCTGATTTGTTAGCCCGTGCTTCAATCAAATCAACATTTACGTGAGCTCTAGCTCTAGCTCTGGGTCAATAAAGTGAATAAGCTGAGATGCATTGTGTTCAAAGTGAACATTACAAACTGACACATATTCAACTAAAACCCATTGATCTCACCATCGATGGATCTCACGTAAATATTCATTTTCAAAGCACGGGCTAACAAACCAGATAGGTAGGTACCTAGGTACCGATATTAAAAGTACACTAGCGACCCGCCCCGGCTTCGCACGGGTGCAATAAAATACTACTATTATTAATAATTTCTGACCGGTCTACGGTAGACTCGAACGAAATGCACATCAAATTGAAGAGCGTAAAAAATTAGTCGATCCGAGTCGACAACTTATAGGCGGAAAATTCGGATTATCGAGTAGTTTCAATATGAAAATGAATAAATTGCTAAAAAAATTGTAACGGCGTTGCAAAGTAAACATGTCAATTAAGTATAAACATGTCTATGGTTCGGTCTTGGTACCGTGGACGGAAGAAATCGCTCCCCAGGGTATATAAATACTCCTTGATCGTAGCTTGGTACATTATATAGTGATCTGTGGTTCGGTCTAATTTCTTTGAATGAAAACTCTTTGCTCTTTGATTGAGAAATGATAATATGTATAATAATAGTAATAGTAGTATTTTATTGCACCCGTGCGAAGCCGGGGCCGGTTGCTAGTACATAATATTATGGTTTCTCAATCAAAGAGCAAAGAGTTTTCATTCAAAGAAATTAGACTGAACCACAGATCACAATAATAATCAATAATCAATAATCATTTATTTCATGTTTCTAGAACTATACGTCACTTTATGCATAGGTTAGTGCCTACGTATGTAGGTACTACCATAATAACAATTAAATTAATATATAATACCATAATAACAATTAAATTAATAAACTTATATCACATTGAATACCTAAGTACCCTAAGTACTTATACATCAATAGGTAATGCGTCACTTTTACAGGCTAGGAACTCCTCGTAGCTGTAAAAGCTGTTGTCAGTGAGCCAATGCTTTAGCTTTCCTTTAGATGATGTCAGGCTTGTTGCGTTAGTTACAGTTTTTGGAAGACTGTTGTACACTGTCGGTCCCATTATGCGCGTTAACTTCCCCGACTTCGCGAGAGTACGAGGCAGGGTGGTGAGCTTGTCCGCTCGCCGAGTATTATACTTACAATAAAAGTACTGAATACTGAATACTTGTGTCTGTCGCTATTTTATTGAAAAATTTTAAGTTACATCTCACATATACCGCTACCTGGAGGATTACAATACACGGAAGGGTGAGTATTTCGAGCTCTTTAAAGTATGGTTTTGCGGATACGTCCTGCGGAATCTTTACTATTGCACGTATGACGCGTAATATGTACCAAGCTACGATCAAGGAGTATTTATATACCCTGAAGAGCGATTTCTTCCGTCCACGGTACCAAGACCGAACCATAGACATGTTTATACTTAATTGACATGTTTACTTTGCAACGCCGTTACAATTTTTTTAGCAATTTATTCATTTTCATATTGAAACTACTCGATAATCCGAATTTTCCGCCTACAAGTTGTCGACTCGGATCGACTAATTTTTTACGCTCATCAATTTGATGTGCATTTCGTTCGAGTCTACCGTAGACCGGTCAGAAATTATGAATATAGATAGAAGATTATAGGCAAGTCATGTTTTATTCTTCTATTCTTCTGTACTCTGCCTTGAAAATAGAAGTGAACTGAAATAACGCTTGGAGGTGCGTGCGGTGCGTGCGGTGCGTGCGGTGCGTGCGGTGCGGCACGATGTCGTGCGTGACGTCACGCGTGGTATTTGTCAATATCGCGCGACCCCTGTCTCCCCCCGCCCCCGCCCCTCTCCGCCGCCCCCGAGGAATGCGGAGGGCGCGCCTCGCTCGTATGACCGGGCTCACAACAATACAATATCTGCAGCACGGCTGCACGAACACACTGCCTACGTACGGCCACAACCAGGAGGAGTCTGTAGGCTGCTACTGCATGTACCTGCTGCTGGGTCTCGTGCGCGACGTGCGGTGCGGCAGCGGTGCAGCATGCGGCCGGCAGTGCGCCCGGGCGAGTGCGATTACTAACTAGGTACCGCGATATAGATGACTAGGTACCTACGCATCATTGGTTTTTAATATTTTTCTGGGCGTGGTAGGTACCTACATGTCTCAGTGAATCTATTTTACACAAAATTACCTATCTATTCATATAAGTTAAGAATTTCGAGTGGGAGGCGGGGGTGCCGGGGTGCGGGGGGCGGGGGCGCGGCGCACCCCGACATTAAGTTCCGGAAATGTTATCAATCAAGTGGAGGGCTGCGATCGCTGAGACAAGGGACGCGGGAGGGGGAGGGGGCGCGGGGTGAGAGGGAGGGGCAGAGACAAGAATTTAATTTGCGAGGGAAGGCTGCGCAAATTAATTTTAATCGTCGTCATTAGAAGCCGCCGCCGCGCCGTCCTTTCAGCTCGCCGACAGCCTTGCATCGCGCGCCTCGCAACACAACACAACACAACACAACCCTCGGCCGGGTTGGGCGCCGCCTCATCAACAACCATCAATCATAAATAATGTAATCCATGGCTATAAAGTAAACATTCACGGTGTAGGTACCGCTCGTGCAGTGCACAGCTGCACGACCAGCCCCGACGCCCGACAATCGACGAATGTGGGAGTGCCTGCTGGATGAACATAACTAAGTACTTAACTTCATCATCAAGGAATGCTTTGTTGTAGGTACCTATCTCAGAAAATTATTAATATCATCATCACAAATTATACATGCGCATTCCAAAGGAAAGAAATTTCTTTGAAAATGAAAATAGAGCATTTTCCACCGACGACGCATAGATGGGTACCTACACTACACTACACCTACAGCAAAGCAACACGTTATTTATCGCGTTCTTTCAACTCTACGGATCTCTCTGTTCAGTTCCAATTAATAAATTAAATGCTAAGAAATTACAGAAATGCCTTTGATACTGCGTCTGACTGTAACAATAACAATGTTGTAAACAGGAAAACAGAACTCGAGAGTGGGATGGTAGAGTCTACCGGAGTGTACCGTGTGTGTGTGTGTGTGTGTGGGTAGTGTAGGTGGTGTACTGACCGTGCACGGGCGGGTAGGAGTAGGAGGCGCAGGCGGCGGGGTCGAGCGGCGCGTGGTGCTGCGGCCACTCGACCGGCTTGTACTGGTGGTGCATGGAGCGCGGCAGCAGCAGCCCGCCGTACCCGGCCGCCGCCATGTTGTGGTGCGTGGCCGCCGCCGCCGCCGCGTGGTACTCCGCCGCGTGCCGGTGCGCCGCGTGCCCGTACCCGCCGTAGTGCGCCTGCCAGGGGTCGTACTCGTAGATGTCCACCCCCGCGCCGCCGCCGCCGCACCCGCCCCCGCCGGCGCCCCCCACCAGCGCCGCGTTGAAGAACGACGCGGGCAGGTTCCGGGACACCATCGGCACGCTCTCTGTCGACACACGACCACCATTAGTAAGTATAGTACCTTACCTGCGACCTCGCGCCTACGAACTTCTAGCGATCGCCCAACTACGCGAGCCGGCGCGGGCGCGGGCGCGGGCGCGGGCGCGGCCTTGAGCGAGAGGAGCCGGGAGCGGAATGCGCGGCGGATGGCCGGCACAAAGCGCGCTCGTGAATATGGCAGCGCTATGCGTTTTTGTCACGCGGCTCCTTTGGGAATCCTTTGGTAATGGCCCATGTTTTTGCGATCTAATCGCGGTCGCGTACCTACTGCCCGCCGGCCTCGCCTCGCCGCGACACACTTTTTGGTCAGAAGTAGTTCTCGGCCAAACGAACCGGTCCCGAGCCGTTGCGTCATGCGCTCGCTCGTCACCGCATGCCTCCCCCCCCCCCTTCGCATGCACCGGTGCCGCCGTGCCTGCGAGCGCGGGGCTCCACGTGACAGTTTGACCAAACCTTAGATGCTGGTAGGAGTCTATCAAGGAAAGCTTTCTTACTCTCGCATCTCGCTGCGGTTGTCTAACCTCGGTTACTGTGTGCGAGCGGACTCAATAATGGAGCTAATTGCCGGTAGATAACGCGGCGCTTCACAATGCCAAATGAAGCCTCCGCCGCGCGCCGCCGGAGGGAGCACCTAGTCGTGGGAGCGGCGGCGGCGGCGGCGGCGGGCCGGGGCCGCGGGGGGCGGAGGGAGGTAGAGGGCTACTAATTACGCGGCTCCTGATTGCGCCGAGCCCGCGGCGCGGCGGCGGCGCGGCGGCGGCGCGGCGGCGGCGCGGCGCGGCGCGGCAGCCCCCGCCGCCGGCGCGCTGCTAGTTTTTGCTCGCGCTTCCCGGTACGCAGCACCTGACCGGTTCATGCATTTTAATGAACTGGAAACTAACCAAACGAGCCCGGCCCGCACCACTCCGAGCTGAGATTCCGCGCAGATTCCTGCACAACCGCTCCTGAACACGTTGCAGACCTGATCAGCCACATGCTTCCCCACTGCCCGCTCACTCCTCACTCCTATCCGAGCCCGCAGTGCACCGGTGGACCGGTGTTTGTGTCAACAATATCTATTAGTGGACACTGTCTTTAGCTTCATTTGTTCTAGTTTAAGAATTTATTATTACCTAAACATATGGTTTTGGTTTTCCAAATAAATAAAATTAAATTAAAAAACTAAATTAGTAGGTAATAAATAAATGAAAAATCATTTATAGCCCATAAATTTCTTAACCTAAACTATTATTATACACAAAAATAAATAAGTGATCATAGGCAAAGGGAGTGGATTCAGCATGCCATGCCGGGGACATGCGGCGTAGTGTCTCCCGCGTGACACTCTGGAGAGTTGTCCTACTGGTACTGGCACAGCACGCACTCGTATACCTGCGGCTACGAGAACACAACACTACACCGCGCGCCTCCTTCTCCAGGTTTCCCTCAAGTCAGTACCGGCTAGGGTAATAAACTAAAAAGAGAATGCGCGTTCAAATCTTTTGTACCTACTAGGTACGTCTTGCTTTGCTTCGGTCGGGCTTCGGCAGCGAGCGACCGACGTAGCACCGATGATGGTGACAACCATTGGTCGTTATTGAACCCATAAGGTGGCTCTGCGAGTAGGTACCTCGGCAGGTACTACCATGGTATAATAATACAAGGTATGCTACTCCGAGAAACAACGGTCACGTGGGTTTTCCCAAGCCTACGTCATATCCGCTACGGTGGCTCTCAAACTTTTTAGTTTTTGGAGATTCGAGATCTATAGGTTTTAGGTTTTAAATTAAATTCTTCAAACTTATTTTCCATAATTTGAGCATCGCTAATGAGCTCTGCTCATGGATAAATCAATTTTTCCCTTGAAATGAAATTTATCTAATCGCAGGAACATTTTTCAGTCACAGATTCTCTTTTCGGGAATTTATAGAACTTTATTTTACCGCCCTTCACACTAACAGTGTCGGATAGAGTAATAGCCCATTTTAGATTTATCCGATCAATAACGCAAGTCGACAATAAAAGTTCGATAGTCACCGGCAAATGAACGTAACCTCCCATTTTTGGGGCGAGTGGACCGTGACGTAGACTTGGGAAGATCTCGGAGTAGCATACCTTGTATTAATTTACCATGGGTACTACGAAGTTTATCCGAGGTTAGCGCGGGGTGGGGGATGGGAGGGTACTCTCGAAGGAATGGTCAATTAATAGCAGTTTATCTCTTCAAATAAGTGTGACTGAGCTTACGTGATTTTTTGTGATTATTTGGTTAGGTATATAGACATCGTATTTGGTGTATAGTGCATTATGGTATGAAATGAACGGAGCGGGTGAAGGCCGTATACCTACCGGCAGATTTAAGGGAACACGCAAGAAACTTCGTTTTTTTTTTTCAACTGTTGGGTATTATTGCAATTTTTTTTTATTTTTAATTTATATTTTCTCCTTTTATTACCTACAAGTAAAAAGCTATCAATTGTGTAGTTTGGGCAAATAGTAAGTTTGCTATGAAGTATGAATCTATTGGAGCCTATTGACATTAAACATTTATTACTATAAATGAACATAATGTCTTATACTTTGCCACGGTCCTTGTTGTGTTTGTTGAAAATTTTACGGTCTACTAATTTCAAAAGTATTCTTGTGAATAAGCTACAAAACAGTTTTCAGATTTTTCCCTTTACTTGTGCTATAATAAGGCTTTTTCATAACTCTACGTTTTGAGTGCATGTGATTCCCTTATAAAATAATTAAAATAAAATAGCCTTTTATTTCTTGCCCTTCCTAATATTTTTTTTCTAAGTTATAGATTAATTAATGTCATACTGTTTCAATATCAATTCTACATTTATTTTAACAATTTAATAAAATAATAATCTATATGTCAAGTTCGTGCAAGAACCCCTCCTGTAAGGGTACAGTGCAGGCCTCCCCCAGACTTCTCCGTTGGTCTCCGTCAACGGCTTCTGCCATCCAGTCTTTATTGGTTAGTTTTGCGATTGCCTCGTCATAGTCTACCAGGATGTCAATCGCTTCGTCCATCTGATATTGTAATATGTACTTCTTTCCATACTTCGTTGACATGACCTTATTTTGTTTCTTACTCTCCTGGTACAGATCCACGTCTGACATCCGTACATTTACTCTCCTGGTACAGTTCCACGTCTGACATCCGTAAGTGATAGATGGGAGTAAGCATGCATCTAAAACTTTACTTTTTATTTTGATAGGCATTGAACTCCTTAAGACCTCTTCTAAGCTCAGAATTTCCTCCAAGCTCCGGCTATTCTTCTATCCACTTCAAGTTCGTTGCTTAGTTTTGAAAAAGATATTTGTTTGGCGTCGACGTAATGATGTAGGTATTCGTTTACATACTCCATTGGGACTCCGTCTAGTATTGTTGGAGGCTGGTGATGGTTGCTCGTGACTTCTGTCTCGTGTACGTTTACATACTCCATTGGGACTCCATCTAGTATTGTTGGAGGCTGGTGATGGTTGGTCGTGACTTCTGTCTCGTGTACGTTTACATACTCCATTGGGACTCCGTCTAGTATTGTTGGAGGCTGGTGATGGTTGGTCGTGACTTCTGTCTCGTGTACGTTTACATACTCCATTGGGACTCCGTCTAGTATTGTTGGAGGCTGGTGATGGTTGGTCGTGACTTCTGTCTCGTGTGCGTTTATTTCTAATCCAACTGCTTGGCTTGCTGATTGCAGAGAGGTAATCATTGATTCTATTTATTTTGAACTTTGTGAGAAAAGAGCTATATCATCAGCAAAACGTAAATGGTGGCCTAAATATAAACGGAAAATATATTTAGGTACCATATTTTCCGTTTATATTTAGGCCACTTTTGTCCCTTGGATATTTCAAAATATTCGGGTAGGTATAAACGGCTGTAACTTTTGAGTGCGTTGACTTAGAAGTTTGATTTATATCACGGCTCCAAGAGGTTACGGACTTGAGTATTGTATGAATTAATGAACACTTTATTAAATAATGAGTAAAATAACTTAAATCACACTAATATTATAAATGCGAAAGTTCGGATGGATGGATGGATGGATGGATGTTTGTTACCTCTTCACGCCAAAACTACTGAACGGATCAGGCTGAAATTTTGCATACAGGTAAGTCTAACCCTGGAATCAAACATTTTTGTCCCAAGATAAAGACAAATCAAATTATCAAAGTTGTTAAAATATGTGAGTATAATAATAATAACAGAAAGAATTCCTTCTCTTTTTCCCAAGAGCTGTGAAAGTCTGAAACATGTGTGTAGTTTGCTCAGCTCGGTCTGAGATGTTATGTGAGTGCATCTCGCTCCACTCACCATTGTGTTGGCTTTACAACCTTCTTGTCTACCAGAAAACATTGGGTTCGTGGCTTTTACCGTAAAAACACGTTAATTTTGACCGATAACATTTATTACTTTTGTCACGAGTTCTTCTCCGTTTCCGGTATTGTTTACTACCACAAAAAAAAACCATAATAGGTATTTAGTTTTGCTTGCTGGTAGCCAGACCAGAACTTGACCCTGGTTTAAGGTAACTTTGCCCACCACCCACCACCCACCACCCGTGCCACCACACCACGAACAAGTAATGTAACTCAACATGACATGTGAATCGGGGCGCGGGTGGCGCGGGGGCCTGACTCATTGTACTTTGTACATCCTGCCCACAATAAAGGGAGACAATGTTAAAGAGTTAGAAAGAATCGATGTTACATGTGATTCTATGCATTACTAACAATTAAAAATAATTAATTAAATATATTCAAAGCTGTGAATGAAAACGAATCGTAAGTACAATGTAAATATAGGGCAATGTATACGCTTCTACAACTCCTAATGAGTTGCAAAAATTATCTGTAAAGAAAATCAAACAAAGTGTCAAAAACTTGCTGTGCAAAAAAGCTTAGTATCAGATTATCGAGAGGATAAAAAAACTTGGGACGGGTTTTGCCCCAACTCGAAAAGAAACAACTAACAGGCTAAAGGTTACTTCGTCACATCTTTACTTTAGTCTACATACCGAAGCCGAAGCGACAGAAATCAAAAATTTCACTTTATTTCCGTCTTAGCGTTTAATTATAATTTGATCTTTTCTAAGTGTACATTTATTGTATTAATGGAAATAAAGAGTTATTGATTTGATTTGATATTTGCGATATCTAATAGACAATATAGATAGTGAACAAAAATCAAAGCGATATTTTTATGTGATAGTTTAACTTATGTAATTTGATTTTGTGACGTCACCAAGAGTCCTGTAAGGCATGAAGGAATAAAGCACATAATTTGAACTACATGCTTTTGATAAATTCCACGGTTTGTTCTGTCGGTTTTAGCTCTTTCGGTCACTGCTCTCTGCCTCATCTAAATTACCAACCATTCTGTCTAATCATTCAAAACTTCTATTCCCTCCATCCCTCGATCCATCGTTCTTTGTTATCCAGTCCGCTTATTGACCTGACTGTTAAGGTTAACCTTAGACGGTGAATTGTCAAAACTCCTTTCTAAGTACTAACCTTCTCACCAGACAGACGCGAAGACCTACACGCCCTGCTAGTTTCAAGTCTCTACGACCAGTGGTTTGGGCTGTGGGTTGTCCTGTCCATAAGTCAGGACAATGACTTTTAGATTAGTAGGTATAGATTAATATCAAATATCAACGTGCTTTATTTCCTTTAGCTTAAAGGACTCTCGGCTCGGACACGTCACAAACTCAAATGACATAAGTAAAACTTGGAAATAAAGTGATCACTTTGATTTTTTGTTCACTCGGTAAAGTAAAGAAGCGAACAAGAAACCTTTACGAACTTTCTTTAAGGTGTTAGTTTTCGAGCTGGAGTATAACTCGTCCAAGCTTTTTTATCCTCTGCTAAGTAGGTACCTATATGAAATTGATGTGGACATAAGAGCGGGTGGGAGAGGTAGGTACCTAGCAGTCGACAAAACATACAGAGAGAGGGGGAGTTACAGCTGGCGACCGCACGATCCGAGCTGGCGCAGTCGGTAGGTCGAGGTGGAGTGGAGGGCGCAACTTGACTCACCCTTGTGCTTGTCGAGCGCGAGCGCGCGCGTGAAGTGGTCATCCACGACGGCGGCCACGTCGCCCGAGTAGTGCGTGAACACGACGCAGTTGGCGCTGACGTACTGCGCGCGCGCGCCGCGGCCCGCGCCCGCCGCGCCGCCGCCGCCGCCCGCCGCCGCGCCGCACTCGCCCTCCGACTCGGAGGAGCCGCCGCCTGCAAGCACAAGCTGGGTCGTCAACAAGGGGGGAGGCGCCATGCCGCCCACGCCCGCGCCATGTCGCACGCAGCCGCGCGGCACTTACCGTCGTTGCTGTGCCGCGAGTGCGCGGAGAGGTCCTCCTCCTTGGCGCGCAGGCGGGCGGCGGGCGCGTGCAGGTGCGCGTGCGGCGGCGACGCGGGCGAGTGCGCGCCCGACGACGCCGACCCCGAGCTGAGCGCCCCACCCCCACCACCCGCGCCACCCGCGCCGTACGCCTCACCACCGCCCCCGCCACCGCCACCGCCGCCAGTGCCCCCGCTCTGCACGTTCAGCTGCAACACACCATCGCAGTCAGTCGCACGCAGCACACCGAGCAGCGGGCGCTATTACGCTACATCAATGGATCCATGGATGGGTTACATTTCAGTTCCATCATATTGCAATTAATTAGAAAAACAATGGATGATTGCCAGTCTCAGTCAAATTTGAAGCCCATATCAAATTTGAGTGAGACCGGCAATCGGCGATCCGGGGACCCGGCTGGAAGGACCGTGAAAAGGGTTATGGTTGGGGGTTGTGGTAAATGGAGTTGGTTGATCAAACTGCCCTTTGAGATTGTATTTGGCGTGGCGTTTGGTTGGTGGTCAAGAAAAGTCACTGGTGTGGTATGGTACGGACAGATATTCACAAGATACACGTATTATAGGTATAAAGATAACTACCTAGTAGTTCTACGAACAGTAGACGTCGTGAACACAAACTTTTTTCAACAATTAATTTATTTATTAATGCACTAAAGTAATTTAAAACGGGATATTTTGGTAGGTAAGTTCGGTAGGTATATTTTGAAAATAGTCGAAATGGTTACCCTTTCAACCATGTTTTTCGGCGGTGACTCCTTGCAAATCGCCATGCCAGTATGAAAGCATCTTATGTATCACGGAGCAAAAGTGCTTACTTATCAGAATAAGCACCAGCATAGGTAGGCACCAGCCTTCCTATAATGGTGCTAATCTTGTCATAAGTATTATAGGTAAGTACCTAATTTCTATGTAATTATCGGTGCCTCTTACTTTTTGACGCGTTGTAAGAAAAATCCTATGGGTAGGTAGGTAGTGTATCTACACTTTACCTACCTAAGTAGATACCCAGGTAGGTATATCCAAAAATCAGAAAAACCCTTATAAGTAGGTAGGTACCTAAATATTGGTTTACGCTGGTGTGGTGTGCATTGAATTTTTGAACGAAATGTTGCACAAACACATCAACCATTATACCAATTGTCCATACAAAGTACCTAAGTTACCTACGTTCCTCAGCAAAGCTCGAAATTCTGTACCTAGGTATCAATAGATGGCGTTGATCCATCAGCGCAAAGTTGTTGTTATTATTTATCCGACGACGACGGTGTATGCGGCCGCGCTATTTCATATAACTCTCGAAGTGTTACAAAGATGTTCTAATAGGTGGCGCTGTAATGTAAATGCTCTCTTGCATATTACTGCATTTTGCGGAGCTATTCTGCTCGTCATGCCAAAAATCCTCATCCGATCTTTACCAAATTTTTATAAGAACAGTTTAAAGTTATTACCTTTCAATTAAAAATATAATCATTAAAATCAGATCTCTTATAGCGGAGATATTCCAAATCCGCCTTTTTGCCTTATTGTGGAAGAAGTACGCCTTTAATCAAAAACTCCCGACGACAATAAAATTCTATAAAATCATAGAATCTGTACACAAAGTTTCGTACCGATCGGTTGTAAAATACGACCTGTAGAGGAGTACGGACATACTGACAAAAACGCTATTTTGGCTAGACCTGAAACGAAGACTTTCGTTCAATTCTTTCACGACGTCAATTAAATTAAGGCGAATAGTAGGATGGATAGTGGCGCCACTACATATTTAATTTTATAATTACGTTATACAAAGGAATTATCAAAAAATCGGACCGCGCGTAGACGATATCTATCATAAGCTTTTTTTAAAAGGAATCTTTAATAGTTTTGTACTGTATTATTTAGGCAGATACTTGTTTCAAGAGTTTAGTTCCTATTGGTGGCCACCAAGCTCTCCAAACAAGGTTTTTGATTGAATAACACAAAACAAAACTATTACAGATACATTAAATAAAAGCTTGTGATAGGTATCGTCTACGCGCGGTCCGATTTTTTGATAATTCCTTTGTATAACGTAATTATAAAATAAATATGTAGTGGCGCCACTATCCACCCTACTATTCGCCTTAAACTACTGCCGCCAACTTATGGTAATGCGCCCGCCACACTATGCTCCTCGTCATGCTCCTCGCGCTGCCGCATCGCTGCCGCGATGTTGCCCTGTCTGTCCACACACTGCTCTACTCGCGCAATTAATCGCTACGCGCCGCATTTGTCTATTCGTCGTTGCTACACAATGGACGTTGAAACTGTGGTGGCAGCGAGTGCGTGTATTTGTAGTATAGCTAATTATATCAATAAATAAATAATGCTGGACAATTCACACAGCATTATCTAGCCCCAAGCTAAGCAGAGCTTGTGTTATGGGTACTAGATAACTGATATACATAATACAATACATATAGATATTTATATATAGATATTTTTTTATTATACATAGAAAACATCCAGAACGCCCTGGACAAATGTCTGCAGATCGTACAAACATTTGTCCCGAGGCGGGAATCGAACCCGCAACCTCCTGCGTCGCAGGCGGACCTTCGCCCAATCAATGTTATGCTACAAAGCAATATACATCGTCGACGTCGTCGGCGTCCTCGCCAACGGAGATGGTGGATGACATCTATTCATCGCAATAGAACGATGGAAGTACCTAACATATTAATATAAACCGAAAACAAAGACGTGCGTCTCGCGTGAGCGCTCGGCACGAACTGCGGCCGCGCGAGTATGTGGACAGTCACTCGCGCTCGTATTGCCGGTCCTTTGACTCGCGGTCCAAAAACCGACAAAATAGGGAGCGATGGGCAGGACGAGGAGCATGACGAGTGGCATGACGAGTAACGTTGCCACACTACGTCTCTGCCTACTTTCCTCGCTACTTCCCACGCCACTCGTCGAGTGTGTGGCAGGCCCATAAGAATGGTATGAATGGTAGGGTAAAACACCCAGTAGTCAGCCTTTTAGTGAGGACTCAAATTTGAATCAACATTAATTTAGATATTAAACACTATGAATAAAAACAATCGTTATTCTCCGAAAGGTTTTTTATTATATTTACTAAAGCCAATAACAAAATCTTATATTTCTCATAGATTTATAGAAAAAATCAACATCAACAAATAATGGTACTTTTCACCAGTAGTCAGCCTCATTTCTCCAGAGGTCAGCCATGTCTTACCCAGTAGTCAGCCTCTCTCTTAATCTTGCGTATTTGGCATACAATTCTAGTTATTATATGACGTATAACTATTTTTTCATTTCATATGTCTCCAGCGAATTCAGTACATTGCAAATGATACCATACAGGACAAATAACTGTCACATCCAATATTCTTTCAGTCATTAATTTTTGTGAAGCTAGTCCATTCCTCTTCATAGTTAGTGCACCTGATTCTGTTTTTTTGACATTGGATTGGTCTTTTTGACATGATGGATTTCTAAAACAAATTATTTTCATGCTAAAATAACCGTGAATATATTTAGCCCTAATTGAAAGGTTTTAAGGTGCTATTTTCTGCATCAGGACTAATAATGGCTGACTATTGGATTTGTAGACCCTTTGGTCGGCCCCTGACATTTATACGCGGCTGACTACTGGTAAAATACACTTTTCGTCTCAGAGGAGTTAATCCCAATCTAATGCGCACAATTGGGATTATTCGCTCTGTTAATTTCAGCTAAATACAAGAGAAATGTAAGAAACCAGTAGTCAGCCACTTATGGCTGACTACTGGATTTACCTTAAAAATTCGAAACCCAGTAGTCGGCCACCTAAATTACAACATAATAAACAAATAAAATGCATGTAATAGTTAATTTTATCACAAAATAAACATTTTATTGTAACACAGTATAACAATCCACCACAAATTACAACAAATACACACAAAAACTTACCGAAAACTCGAACGCGTTTCCTTAAGAAAAAAATAGAAAAAGTGACGCATTTAGTCATATCCTTGGCGACAGTGCAAATGAATGACTGTAGCTCGTCAACCCGTGATGCTATTGGTTCGAAGGTGTGCGTATTAGCCAATAATGAGACTTGGATTCGATTGAACGTTATTTTACAGGTGTACACAAATTTCAACACCATTTATATCGAAATAATGTCTGTAAAGGCTGACTACTGGTGCGGGGCTGACTACCGGGTGTTTTACCGGAATGGTTGAATTGGTTTGAACCCGCGACCGCGACGATGGCGGTCGATCGCGAATTGAGTCAATTTAGGTAATCGCAATCGAAAACGCATTCAACTGCAAGCGCAGTGCATACCTATGCATACCTATCTGCTGCGCTATCTGCTGCGTGGTCGGTGCGACCCAAACATAGTGTGTGATTTTGACACATTTTTGAGATTGATTTGATTATGCATCGGAATAATAACCTTAGTCGTCGGCTAGTAGGTAGGTATTTTTTCTTTTACTTGCCAAAAATGTATCACAATCACAAATAGCGTTGACGCCGCACACGTGTGCTTGCACACGCACTGGCACACGCACAGGCGCGTAGGCGCTCGCGCACGTGAACGGACGGTACTGTACTGACCCGGTCGTACTGGAAGTGCGGCGCGTGGTGGAAGGAGCGCGCGGCGCCGCGGCCGTACAGGTAGGGGTAGTAGGCGCCGTACATCACCTCGCCGCAGCTCAGCGCCATCGCCGCGCACGCCGCGCCATCGCCGCCCTCTCCGCACACCGCGCCTCTGCAACAACCGCAACATTCTCCTGTCTTAGGATAATCATGAACACTTCCTGCACGCTCACTTCTTGTAAGTCACTTAGGTAGATAGGTAAGTACATGATCTCGTTTGAAGATGGTCTGACCGAATCAGGATTGTAACCGACGACAAAATAGAACCATCGGCCTCGGTCTCAGTTCCAATCGATGCCGAAACTACTCTACGCACTAACTAGGTAGCCTCAACAGAACAGAACCTACCGCATGTATTTTCGGCGATTTTTTATGTTTCGAGGTTTGATCGATGCGCGCCGTACGGCCGTAGAGCGTCAGCCAAGTTCGGAGAGAAACGATCGACGCAATGGCAGTGGGTATAGGTATCTTTACTGGGCACGCTGTCTTCTGTATCTCAAACATTATCAAACCTACAGACTGCATTTCCAGTAGGATAGGTACACAATTAGCATAAGAATAAATAATATACCTATTCATGCGTGCGTTACTTTGCGGAAATCCATTCCGCACAAAATCAAATCCAAGTCTATTTTTTACCTTCTCTGATTGCAATTTGTTGAGGGCGGGCGGTGCACGCGAATTTCATTTTGTTGGACCTTATTATCAGAGAAGAGTTTGCGCGGAATAGTTACTAAATATTGTTTTATCCTAATATTATAGAATAAGAATAACAAAATAAAACCTTTACCACCTTCAGATAACCCAGGAAGTTGTTGAGCATGAAGGTAGATCATCAGAATCTAACATTATCAAAAAAAAACGAAAACGAAAAATTGTATGATCTTGAATTGAACCAGCCGATCTTGATTTTCGTGATGTTATTTGTGAATAGTAATATCTGAGTGAGTTATCTGAGTGGATTAGGAGCTACCAGGGTAAAAATTGTATGATCTTGAACCAGCCGATCTTGATTTTCGTGATGTTATTTGTGAATAGGTAATATCTGAGTGAGTTATCTGAGTGGATTGGGAGCTAGGTACCTACCTACCAGGATAAAAACATCGAGATCTGCTGAAACCCGAGTAAGAGTTGGAAATTCTGAAACCGTGTTTCTGAAGATTTTGATATCACACTAATATTATAAATGCGAAAGTTTGGATGTATAGATGGATGGATAGATGGATGGATAGATGGATGGATAGGTAGATGGATGGATAGATGGATGGATAGATGGATGGATAGATGGATGGATAGATGGATGGATAGATGGATGAATAGATGGATGGATAGATGGATGGATAGATGGATGGATAGATGGATGGATAGATGGATGGATAGATGGATGGATAGATGGATGGATAGATGGATGGATAGATGGATGGATAGATGGATGGATAGATGGATGGATAGATGGATGGATAGATGGATGGATAGATGTACCGTAAACCGGGGGTACTTTGCGCCAAAAATTGTAGTGATTTTTGTATTGTCCTCTAAATGATGAAAACAATCTATTTTGTGTGTAGGTTATGGATTAAAACGATCGAATATAATGTTCTAAATAGTATGTTTACTAGTACGACCTTATAACTCAATAATCAGCCAATTTTTTTTAAATCAAACTTTGGCGCAAAGTATCCTCTTCAGCGGGGACACTTTGCGCCATATTCTAAACTCGCCTATAACTTATCCATTAAAGCTATGGCGCAAAGATTCCTCACGTACTATATGGCGCAATGCCTTACTCTATGTCAAGGTAATATTATCCTTTAAGTAATCCGACTTCATACAAACGGGCGAAACGCGAGCTATACCTACGCGCCTCGATCTCGGCATGCGCTCAGCATGCAGACAGGCGCGGTTGTGCCGCAGTGACGAACGGATGGTGTGATGTTTTTTTAACAATAACCGCGCGATTTTTTCTCTAAAAATGAGTTCAGGTACATATTTAATAAAGTAGCTGCAGGTATCTATAACCAAGTAAAAGATATTCCTTTTTCTCCAAAAAAATCTCCTAAAATTTAATAATAAAGCATTTTTTAGGTACGTCTCAGTCGAGGCGCAAATATTTTTCGGTCGCAAATTTATAAGACCAATTTGTTATTCAAACATAAACAGGTTTTTTAATTAAATCGACCAATCAAAAAACAACACGCATTTTATTGAACACTTCCCATTCAATTCACAAAGTATTTTATTTGTTTATATAAAAAAAGTACCTTCCTGTATTTACAATCACAAAACTAAATAGAAACACAAAGTAGGCAAATGTAATTGAAATGGTGGAGGCGGGCAGCCCTATCGCATGTTTACCTACCGCGCGGCTGTAGGCATTTATTTCAAAGATACGGCCGAGTCCAAATACTGTTGGATAATATTACCGTGTCTATGTTGTCCAGCTCTTTGACACAGAAAAAACCGCCGCGGTAGGTCATTTTTGGAGGGTCAATGTATCCAATGACATCATTCCATCCAAAATAGCTTATATCTTTTGTCTATGGCCATTTCCATGCCTTTACTGATATCTGCATTGCGCAAACACTGTCAGATTGCAAGTGTGAACTTCATCGAAATCAACAATCACACCAGGATACAATTTACCATCTTATTTTACGCCCACAAAAGCGTCTTTTTCACGTCTAACATCTTTGTATCTGATTGCTTGTTCTGAAGGCTTCTCGTCAGGTCTATCGGGTTCCAGAAAGTCACCATCGTAAGATTCATCATAGACAAAGTAACCATCTGAAAGCTGGCTAGTATGTGGCATGCGTAAAGAACCCTCTTCAGCTCTAGAAACCCACCCGTCACTGGCTTCAGTAGCGTCAAGTATTTCGTGGACTATGCTTTTTCCAGGGGCGATATCAACTTTCTTTTTGCGTCTTATTCATCCATATGCTGTCACAGCCTTGCGTTAAGTCTCCAGGAATACCACAAACGAAGATGACACCACATCATGGTCTACATTTGCCTGCGCAAAGTCTCCCCATTTTTGGGTTTTTTCTGACCTCACTCATAAAAAAATATAAATAAAAATATCGGCTGATAATTGCGACCTAATACTTTCTAAATTGACTAGGAGAATACATAACAGATGTAACAACAAAAGCTTACCAATATTGAACCGGTGATTACGCAGATACACTTGGATTTTGGCAGCCTTCTTTTTTTGATATTTTATGCACTTTCACTCTGCGACTTATTCCAGAGAAAAGAACAGTACTAGCGATCTCATTTTAAAATTTAGAAGTGTTCTGACATTTGGTTTTATGTTTGGATATCAATCATTCCGTTATAGCAACAAGTTATTCTTTTATGACAAAAAAATCATTTATCCGATTTGGCGCAAAGATATCCTGGCAGGCGCAAAGTACCCCCAAAGTAAAGTATAGTAGGTTTACGGTATGGATGTTTTTTACGTCTTCACACCAAAACTACTGAACAGATTGAGCCAAAATTTTGCATCGGTGTAGCTCTTAGCCTGGAATCAATATAGGCTACTTTTTATCCCATAAATCAGTTCCCGTGGGATAGAAATTACCTTTGAACGTTTCGATCTTCGTTTCGATAGACAGAACGCGTGCGAAGCTGCTGGCAGAAGCTAGTAATTAATATTAGAATGCCTATTTTGTCCAAAGTGTGCCTGGAATCAATATCCCATCAAAAACTTCAAAACTTCCCTCTGATCACGCTTCACCTTGTTCCTTAGTTTCCGTATTTAAAGATTTTACACTACCCGTTTAGAAGTTAGGAAAAACATTAATTAGTTAATGCATTTTAGCTTTTCACTAAAAGCTTATTCATTCCCATAGATTTGAGATAGAAAGGTCTGCTGAAAAATAAAAATATACATTAACCTCAATCTTTAACACCGACCTGTAGCCCGTCTTTGTGGGGTTGTTAAGAAAAATTGTGAAACCCGTTTCTCGTAGCTTTTTTGGTTTAGTACCTAACCATCCAAATTGAGTTTGAAGCGAATCTTATGATACCTACCTTACAAACTTCCCGAACGAATTCTACACTAAGGGCCACTTGCGTAAGTAAAAATGTTTTGTTGTGACAAATTCATGTAAATATTTGATTATTTACAAAGTATTCTTGATAATTCCTTTACGTGTCTGCTACTGTTGAGTTGAACTATAAATTGATTTATGGGACCTATAAGATGATGATGAAGAGATCACCGAGTATTTGACCTGGAGGTCAAAATATGGAAAGACAAATATGGAAGCAAGACAAGTTTTTCCGAGAACAATTTTTTTAGTGTAGTCTGTTGTGTGCATGTTGTGTGTTTACTAGTCTATCTGATAATAAATTTGTAAGACGTTTTCGTTTATCAAAAGAGCAACATCAATTTAGTACAAAAGTAATTGTGGTATTTATTATAAAATAGATTCAACATCAACTTTTTGTTTTCATAAAGCCTCTACCCACAGCCACGTTTTGAAGCGCGTCTTGTATCGCGCGATTTGTTGCGATTGTAGCGCGATTCTTTACACACAGCTGCGTTTATGTAAGCACGATTTGTAGACGCCGCGCGCCGCCCCGCAGCGCCGCCGCCCCCAAAACGCAAGACGCAGCAGTGTGTAAGATGGCATGCGTCCTAGTAAAAAATGTTCAAAAAAAAAATTGGTTGTCTGTAAAGTCGGTTTACTGACGATAGTTGAACGTGACAACGCAGACGCATCGCTCACTCAAGTAGGAGAGAGACGGATGTCGAGCGCTCTCGCTTGCACTTCAAGCCTTACATGGAACGCCGTAGAGCGAGGTAACGCCGCATGACGAGGTAACGCCGCATGACGTCATGTTTTTTCGTGCGTGCAGCCGGCTCTATCGAATTATAAGACGTTGTCACGTCAAAAGGTTGTGCATCTCTCTAGTTCTCAGCCTAGTCCAGGTCTGGAGTAGTGAGAATGGCAGAGGTAGGAGAGGTGATGGACCTTCTGTCATTGTTTCCGATCCCCTTCATGCCAATTCATCGACGACGGCTTCATTAACTAGCGATCCGCAATGTCCCTTGATCCATTGAAAGATGATCCTATTATTGGTGGATGGATATCCTCTCTAATGCTAAGTGACATTCCTACACGAGCTTGGAGTTACAGCTGTTTCCTTCCAGAGCCCTGAGTATGGCAGCGCTGTTGGAGAGAATATGTACGACATCGTCATCTCTTGTTGTATGTACCTACAGGTCTAGTGGTTCTAGATCTAGAATTATATCTAGGCCAGCACCGGGTGGTTCTCATGCAGCCTGTTATCGCCGAAGTGTGTAAGATTGTATGCGTCTTAGTACAAAATGTACGCAAACAAATATCGCAACAAATCGCGTGACTCAAGACGCGCTTCAAGATCGCGGCTGTGGGGTAGAGGCTTAAACAAACTTCCCAACTTGACACTGGTCTCATATGTTCCATTCTACGCAAAAACTGTTCCGTTTTATGTCAGTTGGATCATGGCTTGATCGTGCTTGATGACCAATCTTTAACGGAACGCATGACGATCCATAGACTAGCGCGCTTAGCTAAATGACCGCTGCGAAAGCCTCGCGCAAGACAATGCTAATTATGATTAAGCTAATTGTATTTAAGTCGGTAATCGTATTTAACTAATTTCAATTTAAATACGATCCTTACGCAAGCCGCCCAAGGGCCACTTGCGTAAGGATATTTAAATAGTCAATGAATGAAATTCATGACTTAAGTACGATTCCTGTCTTGCACTACAAAAATTAAGCTCCTAATCATAATTAGCAATCTGTCAAACTTAAATGCCCAAAATTGGCCATTTAACTTTGCTAATCGTATTTAGCGCCTGACAGCTGTTTGATTTGATTTGTCATCCATCACTCATCATTGTCAGTGGTTTTCTTAGAAATGTTTTGTTGTGAAAAATTCATGTAAATATTTGATTATTGACAAAGTTTTCTTGATAATTCCTTTACGTGTCTGCTACTGTTAAGATGAACTAGGAATGGATTGGTCAGCAAAGGCAGGTCTCAAAATGAACACGGGGAAAACCAAAATTATGACTAACATGGCAGACATTAGAAACTACCAGCTACCAGTGGAATCGGTAGCTGAGTACATATAACTTGGTCATAAGATAACATTGGGCTATGAAAACCAGATCGCGGAAGAAGACCGGAGAATCGCACAAGCCTGGGCAGCATTTGGCGCTAAAAAGCAGAAGCTACGTGGCAAACTACCACTGCACCTAAAAGGCAAAGTATTTGAGCAATGTGTGATGCCCGTGTTCACCTATGGCACAGAAACTATGACCCTCACCAAGAAATCCGCGGAGAAGTTCAGGGTCGCGCAAAGAGGTATGGAGAGAGCAATGCTCGGTATCACATTGCGCGACCGAAAACGTAACGATTGGATCCGGAGCAAGACAAAAGTGAGAGACGTGGTACATAGCAGCAATGAAGTGGACTTAGGCAGGACACATTGCCCGAATGGATGCGTCACGTTGGACCAGGAGAGTCCTGGAATGGAGACCCAGAGCTGACACCCGAGGACGAGGCCGACCACCGAATCGTTGGGTAGACGACATCAGACGGCACGGAGGACATGACTGGATGAGACGGGCTCAAGATCGACAGGAGTGGAGACGAAGGGAAGAGGCCTATATCCAAGACTGGATCAAGATGAGGCCACCATGATGATGATGATGAGGAATGGATTTATGGGACCTATCAGATGATGATGAAGAGATCATCGAGTATTTGACCTGGAGGTCAAATCATAGCAAGACAAGTTTTTCCGAGAACAAATTTTTCAGTGTAGTCTGTTGTGTGCATGTTGTGTGTTTACTAGTCTATCTGATAATAAATTTGTAAGACGTTTTCGTTTATCAAAAGAGCAACATCAATTTATTACAAAAGTAATTGTGGTATTTATTATTAAATAGATTCAACATCAACTTTTTGTTTTCATAAAGCCTCTACCCACAGCCGCGTTTTTTCTTCTTGTGTCGCGCGATTTGTTGCGATTTTGTAGCGCGATTCTTTACACACAGCTGCGTTTTTGTAAGAGCGATTTGTAGACGCCGCACGCCGCCGCCACCCCCAAAACGCAAGACACAGCTGTGTGTAAAATGGCATGCGTCCTAATAAAAAATGTTCAAAAAAAGGTTGTGCATCTCTCTAGTTCTCAGCCTAGTCCAGGTCTGGAGTAGTGAGAATGGCAGGGGTAGGAGAGGTGATGGACCTTCTGTCGTTGTTTCCGATCCCCTCCATGCCAATTCATCGACAGCCTCATTTCCTAGCGATCCGCTACGTTCCTTGATCCATTGAAGGATGAACCTATTCTTGGTGGATATCCTCTCTAATGCTAAGTGACATTCGTACACGAGCTTGGAGTTCCGGCTGTTTCCTTTCAGAGCCCTGAGTATGGCAGCGCTGTTGGAGAGAATATGTACGCCATCTTCGCCTCTCTGTCTCTATGTACAGACCTAGTGGTTCTAGATCTAGAATGATACCTAGGGCAGCACCAGGTGGTTCTCATGCAGCCTGTTATCGCCGATGTGTGTAAGATCGTATGCGTCATAGTACAAAATGCACGCAAATAAATATCGCAACTAATCGCGTGACACTAGACGCGCTTCAAGATCGCGGCTGTTGGGTAGAGGCTTATACAAACTTCCCATCTTGACACTGGTCTCATATGTTCCATTCTACGCAAAAACTGTTCCGTTTTATGTCAATTAGATCATGGCTTGATCGTGCTTGATGACCAATCCATAACGGAACGCATGACGATCCATAGACTAGCGCGCTTACGCAAGCCGCCCTTAGGGCGGCTTGCGTAAGGATCGTATTTAAATTGAAATTAGTTAAATACGATTACCGACTTAAATACAATTAGCTTAATCATAATTAGCATTGTCTTGCGCGAGGCTTTCGCAGCGGTCATTTAGCTAAGCGCGCTAGTCTATGGATCGTCATGCGTTCCGTTAAAGATTGGTCATCAAGCACGATCAAGCCATGATCCAACTGACATAAACGGAACAGTTTTTGCGTAGAATGGAACATGTGAGACCAGTGTCAAGTTGGGAAGTTTGTTTAAGCCTCTACCCCACAGCCGCGATCTTGAAGCGCGTCTTGAGTCACGCGATTTGTTGCGATATTTGTTTGCGTACATTTTGTACTAAGACGCATACAATCTTACACACTTCGGCGATAACAGGCTGCATGAGAACCACCCGGTGCTGGCCTAGATATAATTCTAGATCTAGAACCACTAGACCTGTAGGTACATACAACAAGAGATGACGATGTCGTACATATTCTCTCCAACAGCGCTGCCATACTCAGGGCTCTGGAAGGAAACAGCTGTAACTCCAAGCTCGTGTAGGAATGTCACTTAGCATTAGAGAGGATATCCATCCACCAATAATAGGATCATCTTTCAATGGATCAAGGGACATTGCGGATCGCTAGTTAATGAAGCCGTCGTCGATGAATTGGCATGAAGGGGATCGGAAACAATGACAGAAGGTCCATCACCTCTCCTACCTCTGCCATTCTCACTACTCCAGACCTGGACTAGGCTGAGAACTAGAGAGATGCACAACCTTTTGACGTGACAACGTCTTATAATTCGATAGAGCCGGCTGCACGCACGAAAAAACATGACGTCATGCGGCGTTACCTCGTCATGTGGCGTTACCTCGCTCTGAGGCGTTCCATGTAAAGCTTGAAGTGCAAGCGAGAGCGCTCGACATCCGTCTCTCTCCTACTTGAGTGAGCGATGCGTCTGCGTTGTCACGTTCAACTATCGTCAGTAAACCGACTTTACAGACAACCAATTTTTTTTTGAACATATTTTACTAGGACGCATGCCATCTTACACACTGCTGCGTCTTGCGTTTTGGGGGCGGCGGCGCTGTGGGGCGGCGCGCGGCGTCTACAAATCGTGCTTACATAAACGCAGCTGTGTGTAAAGAATCGCGCTACAATCGCAACAAATCGCGCGATACAAGACGCGCTTCAAAACGTGGCTGTGGGTAGAGGCTTTATGAAAACAAAAAGTTGATGTTGAATCTATTTTATAATAAATACCACAATTACTTTTGTACTAAATTGATGTTGCTCTTTTGATAAACGAAAACGTCTTACAAATTTATTATCAGATAGACTAGTAAACACACAACATGCACACAACAGACTACACTAAAAAAATTGTTCTCGGAAAAACTTGTCTTGCTTCCATATTTGTCTTTCCATATTTTGACCTCCAGGTCAAATACTCGGTGATCTCTTCATCATCATCTTATAGGTCCCATAAATCAATTTATAGTTCAACTCAACAGTAGCAGACACGTAAAGGAATTATCAAGAATACTTTGTAAATAATCAAATATTTACATGAATTTGTCACAACAAAACATTTTTATGAAAACCACTGACAATGATGAGTGATGGATGACAAATCAAACAGCTGTCAGGCGCTAAATACGATTAGCAAAGTTAAATGGCCAATTTTGGGCATTTAAGTTTGACAGATTGCTAAATATGATTAGGAGCTTAATTTTTGTAGTGCAAGACAGGAATCGTACAATTCATTCAGCGTCTATTTAAATATCCTTACGCAAGTGGCCCTTAGTCATTGTTTCATCATAGGTTAGTGTCATTTTAGTCTGTCCGTAGCGAATTGGTCAACAGAATAATAGCATTTTTCAAATAAAAACAATTTTATCTTTTTACAAAAGGTTTCATCTTTAACTTCATTTATTAAGTATTCAGGTATTTTATTGTATATTTTTGCCAATCTATAGTATGGGCTTTGGCTAACCAGTTTAAGTTTAGTTGGAGGTAATACTAATTTGTTCCTATTCCGTCGATTATATTCAATATTAATGTCTTGCTTAGTTTTAAAGAGGTTTTTATGTTTCCTTACAAATAAAGAGGCTTGCATAATATAAATAGATGGTAATGTCAGTATTTTGTTCTTGATGAAGTGCGGCCTACAGCTATCCCGTGGTTTAGTATTGGTGAGAATTCTTACACGTTTTTTTTGCATAATGAATAGATGTTCGAATTCTACACTGTCGCCCCATAGAATTATGGCATAATTCAGCCAGCTATAGGCATACGCATAATACGCAGACGGAGCGGTCTCGTAGTTAGTATGGGCTTTTAAAATACTCAGGGCGTACACGAATTGAGAAAGTTTAGTTTAATTTTTTTGTATATGGGCCTTCCAATTTAAGTTTGTCTCAAGTGTTATTCCTAATAGGTTAAATTCATTTGTTACGTCTATGGAAAGATGTTTTGATAATAAGTTTAGGTCAAGGGGGGATCTTTTATATGTCCTAAATTGGGTTGATTTGGTTTTAAGTAGGTTGATTTCCAAATTTTGGTCTTGTAGCCACGTGAGGTGAGGGGCTGGTGTCGCGCAGTGCATATCAGCTCCGCATATTATTACAAAAATTAAATAACAAAACGTATAACAGTGGCTTTAGAATTAATAAATCAATAATCCATCAAATGATACGCCAGGGGAAATGTTTTCATACTGAATAAAGGACATTTACAACACGAAAAGTGCAAAAACAAAAGTGACTGACAGAATGTTTACAAACATCGCAGACAGTGCTTAGAAGTGGACAAAAGTGTGTGGAACTTGGACAGAGTATAGTGAAAACACAGGGAAGTGATATTGAACGAAATACCAGTGAAAATCGATAAACCTTTTCTATCCTTCCCAAAATCCTATCAAACAGTGAACTACTAAGGGAATTCAATACAAATCCCTACCCCCATCGTAAATAAATAGCTTGCATAGCCCGGTCCATAATTTCGTATCTCTAGCAAACGAACGAGTGGCTCAGCGGTTACACGGACCAACGTTGTACATATGCACCTCGAATACGTGGGATCAAATCCAAGCTCTGACGACGTGAACTTTTTGCACAAAATTATTTTTATTTTGTTTTGCTAATAACAAAATAAAATGGAGGCCATATTGGAAATGTTGAAACGGATACAAGAAGAGATGGCTACACAGAAACTAGATATGAAAAACATGGAAGAAAACATCACACAATCAATAAATAACAACATAGATATGAAATTCAAAATGATGGAGGATAGAACAAATAAATTAGAGAAAAAATTAGAACAACAACAAGCATCTATAGACATCCTAGAAAAACAAATAAGAAAGAAGAATATAATTTTTTTTGGGATAGAAGAGACGGAACGAGGTTACTATGAACTACAAAAATTGATTTTAGACATTATAAATGAATCCATGAAAGTACATTGTCAACAATTTGAAATAGAAGCAGTGAGAAGAATGGGGAAACGACAGAATAGATCAAGACCAGTAATAGTAACATTAACAACATTGGGTAAAAAAATTGAAATATTGAAAAAAAGTAAAACATTGATAAATACGCAAATATACATTAAAGAAGACTTTACACAGAAAGTTCTCCAAAGGCGCAAAGAGTTACAAGAGGAATTGAAACACCAAAGGGAACTAGGCAACAATGTTGTTCTTAGATATGATAAATTAATAACATTAGAAAAGAAGGAACCTAAGACAAATAACGACCGCATCAGCGATACCAGCCGAACAAACAAAAGACCCTTACCCCAGGTCAAGGATAATCCAAACACAAAGAAAAATAAAACTACTAATAGCATAACATCGTTTCTACAAAATAACAAAACGATAGATGAAATACAAAAACAGCCTAGTCAAAGGGACCAACAAACAAAGAACCCAAAAAACTAATAGACCCCCCCACCACTCCTTCTTCTTCTCCAATCCGGTTGGTCACCGTGGGGAAGTATGACCAAATCCCCTCAAATCAACGAACCTATACAAACGAAACAAATTCGAAAAAACGAAACTCGCGATACCTTTCTATAGGAAGTCTCAACGTAAGAACTCTTTTATCAGATACCAAAGTAACAGAGCTATATGAAGCGACAAAGGAAATCAATTGGGATATTATAGGACTATGCGAAACAAGAAGAAGAGAAGAAAAGATTGACGAGTATTCTGATTTCATCCTATACCACACAAATACTAATAGTGGACGTAATGGAGTCGGATTTATTGTACGGAAGAATCTAAAAAACAACGTAGTAAGCTTCGAGGCATATTCAGACAGAGTGGCAGGCCTCGAGATTCAATTCGAAAACTTTCAGCTCTCAATAATCCAAGGATATGCACCGACGGAAAAAAGCGACGAGGAAGACATCGAACTTTTCTACCACACGATCTGTAGGGCTATAGACTCGTCCTTCACTAAGAACCTTATTGTAATGGGAGATTTCAACGCTCAAATCGGCGAAAGAAGACAAGGCGAAGAAAAAGTATTTGGAAACTTCTCTCATGGAACGAGGAGTAAACGTGGCCAAAGACTAATCGACTTCGCACTAGAACATAATTTAAAGATTGTTAACAGTATGTTTAGAAGGAAGAAAAACAATAAGTGGACGTGGAGCTCCCCGAACGGCAAACATTTCAATGAAATAGACTACATCTTAACTAACCACCACGCTAGTGTAAGCAATTTCGACATTATAAACCGCTTAAATTTCTTCACAGATCACAGAATGATACGATGCAATTTAAACTTAAAGCAGAAAAGACCAAGGAAATTTATAAAACAATCCACAAACATCTGCCGAAATATACCTAAAATATCTGAAGAAAGTGAAAATTTCTGGAAGAAAAACCTCAAAGAAGTCGTTAATGGCAAAATGGAAGTACAAATACAATATAATAACTTAGAACAAAATATAAAACAATTTATAAATGAATTACCGACGAATAACAGACAAACTGAAACAATTAACCTTGAAACAAGACAATTACTAGACACACGAAAACAACTTTACACAGCAAAGAGAACTAAAGAAGTCAAATCCCAGATAGCAGAAGTGAGTAAGGAAATCAATAGAATTTTAAAAAAAGACAAGAAAATACGCAGACAAGAAACACTAGAAAAATACATAGAAAAGACAGGAGGTGTAAAAAAAGCCTACAAAGAACTAAGGAACAAAACAAATTGGACGACACATTTAAAAGACAAAAAAGGAAAAACAATTAAGAGAAGACCTGAAATAACCAAAGAAGCAACAAAGTACTACAAAGAACTTTACTCGTCAAACATACCAAACCCAATGATAGCACCACATAGTCAATATAAAACAGAAATACCACCCTTCCTTACAACTGAGATAGAATACGCAATACGCTCTCTGAAAAATGACAAAGCACCCGGAGACGACCACATCACAAACGAAGTTCTCAAGTCCATAATAGAGCCACTACAAGGCCCACTACAAACAATATTCAACAGCATATTAGAAACTCAAGAAACACCGGAACAGTGGTCGAAGTCTACGATTATGTTACTGCACAAAAAGGGAGACAAATACGATCTAGGTAACTACAGACCCATCAGCTTAATACCCAACTTGTACAAGATCTTTTCAAAAGTAATGTTACACAGATTAACAAAGATCCTAGATGAAAACCAACCTCGCGAACAGGCGGGTTTCCGCAAAAACTACTCAACTCTAGACCACATCCATGTAGTTAACCAAATAATACAAAAAGCCAATGAATATGGTATGACAATCTATATGTGCTTTATCGACTTTAAGAAAGCGTTCGACAGCGTAGAACACACCTCATTATGGCAAGCGCTCACAGAGCAGGGTATCGACGAAGAATACGTAGAAATATTAAAAAGCATATACTCTAGAATCCATGCTAAAATAAGACTTGAAAGAGAAGGAGAAGAGTTCCCAATAAAGAAAGGAATACGTCAAGGTGATCCTATCTCACCAAAAATGTTTACAGCTGTATTGGAATTTGTCTTCAGGAAACTAAACTGGGAGAACAAGGGGCTGAAAATCGATGGAGAACATCTAAGTAACCTACGCTTTGCAGATGACATCGTGTTATTCGCCGAAACCTCGGTTTCGATGGAGAATATGCTAAACGAACTCACACGGGAAAGCAAAAACGTGGGGCTTGCAATAAACTCGTCAAAAACAAAGCTGATGTGCAACAGAGATGAACTACATACTATATACGTAGATAACGAAAAAATTGATTATGTCAAAGAATACATCTACCTCGGCCAGTTAGTTTCTTTCGAAGATAATGCAGAAAAAGAAATTCAAAGACGGATCGCAATATCTTGGCAGAAATATTGGAGTCTAAAAGAGATAATGAAAAATAAACAAATAGAAGTAAAACTAAAGAAGAAGATATATGAATCCACCATCCTACCAAGCCTGACATATGGATGCCAAACATGGGCCATCACTAACGAAGATGAAAATAAACTCGCAATATGTCAGAGAAAAATGGAAAGGAGCATGTTAGGTATAAAACAATCAGAAAGAAAAACAAACACTTCCATAAGAGACAAAACAAAACTAATTGACATCATAACTAGAATTCGATCATTAAAGTGGAACTGGGCAGGACATGTCAGTAGAATGGACGATACAAGATGGACAAAAAAAGTGACGGAGTGGATACCACGAGAGAACAAGAGAAGCAGAGGACGACCACGGAAACGTTGGGAAGATGTATTCAAAAAAGAAATCGGACCAGAATGGATGAGACAAGCCAGAGACAGAAAAGCATGGAGAGAAATGGGGGAGGCCTACGCCAAACAGGCGACTTCTACTAATTTGACTATAGATTAATATTTGATACAAGAATTACCTAAAATACCTATGAATTAATTAAAGTTTATTGACATTTTATTGTAATATTTAGTAGTAGAATAAATGGCTTTTTTATTTATTTATTTTATTTATATTTCCTGTAAATAATGAATGATGTACTGCTAATGTGGTTGATCGATTTTTCCGGAAACCATATTGGCAAATTGTCGAGAATGTTATATTTTTCCAAGAAACTATAAATTCGGTTTGCCATAGTCTTTTCAAATATTTTAGATATGGTCGACAAGAGGGCTATTATTGGCCTGTAGTTGGAAGGATTATCTTGTTTCCCGCCTTTTTTCAGGACAGGTTTAATTTTTGCTATTTTTAAGCTATTCGGATATGTACCTTGGTCGACCTTGTAGATTTCTAAGAAATCAAATAATATCGCAAAAATTTTCGACTTCGACGGGACTTGAACCCGCGTTCTCCCCTCAGTACGGGGATGTGATAACCAACTACACCACGAAGTCAAGTGACATGGGAGTCGAAAATCTTTGCGACTTTCTTCAGACTCAAGCGCCGTTAGCTCCACCTACAGGGGAAACATTGAAGTTTATCCAATCCAAAAAAGTTGGCGATATTATTTGATTTCTTAGAAATAAGGATTTGTAGTTTATTCACATAAAAAAATTACTTTTAATACTTGCTATACACCAAAACCTATAGGGTACTTCCCGTTTACCTACAATCATAAAATTTGGTAAGGAGCAAGGTCAAATCTTAGAGCACAAATAACGATAAAAATCTGAAAATCGTAAAGTAGTTTATTAACAAAAACATAATAAGTTTTGATTCTCTCCCTCGACCAAAATATACAGGGTACCTACTTCATGTTGACCTAGAATCATAATATTTGGCAAGAAACAAGGTCGCACAGTTAAACGGAACCCTTAGTGCGCGAGTCCGACTCGCACTTGACGTTTTGTTTTACTTTAGTCTACATACTTACCGAAGCGAAAGAAATCAAATACCTATGTCAGTAACGTAATCTGACGGGTCGATAAAAATCTAAAGTTTCGTTACTCCCGATATCTCCCGACTCGTCAGATTCACAGCTATAGGTAGGTATCTATGTTTCAAAAGTACCTAATTGTGTTTATGAAATATCTATTGCATTCATTCAGTCTTCATTCACTCACCTGTCAACTATAAGGGAACTTCATAGGCGTGCATGTGTCAGAAAAGAAAATAAATGCGTGGACGGAGTAGCGATGCCTACACGAGCCATGGGGCACGCTTCTGGTCCCCTCAGTGAAGTAGGTATCTCAGACTAATGTCTGAGATACCGACCTACTTAACACACCTACAGAATTTATACTTTTGGTGAGATAACCACTGACAATGTTAGGTACATCAAGACATCATTATCAATACGTTCATGCACCGAATATTACGTACTTACGTACTAATTATCATAACAATCTACTCAAATTACAGATAGGAATGTAAGTAGGTACCTAAACTCGCAATAATATTAGTACCTCTTTAGCTTTAGGAAGGAACCTTGGTATAATCTAACGATAACCTTTTCTCTCATCTCAACACCATGAGATTGATTTGGTCAAAGCGGTGCAGCCATTCTGACGTCACATTCTGACGTCACGTCACGCACACGTCGTCAGTTTGGTAGTTTAATCCTCGCTCGGGGATTGTGTGAACCCTCAGCCTCACCCACTTATTAAAACCTGTCAACTGTTTTGTTTTCTTCTGTTCGACATGAGTCGGGTAGAAAAAAAACTGCTGTGTTATTGCGTAAAATTGGCTTGAAAGTGGTTTCTGCATCTTGCGCTTCGAAGGTATTATTTGATCGCCACGCTTAGCGCTGGTGCGGTGAAGTGCTCCGTGGTGCTGCGCCGCACCGCGCACCGTTACGCGCGCTGGATGCACACAAAAGATCTCAAGGTGCACGCATGGCTTTGCCGCAGAATACATAGTACCTAGCCAATTATGGCTTTTACACAAAACTAGACAAATTTTAAAAAAAAATACGTTTTCTAGGTGCATGTGTGTGTTTGTGAGATTCTTTCTTTATTTTATTCCACCAGGCATAACTTTTATTTTCATGCCTGAACAGATTTAGCTGTAGGTAGGTAAGGATGGGGTGTCGTTAGAATCGTTAGGCATCCTGAGTCCCGAGAGACACTAACCATCATTTTTTAATAAGTATCAAAAGCAGTAGCACAGATTAGATAACGTTACGCAGTAGTAATTTTATTTTTTGTTAAAATAGCTTGTTTTAATAATTGGGTCGATTTCAATGCCGTAAGAACACAAACATGCCTTGTCTTCTCTGCTAAAAAGCGTCCGATAATCCAGGTTCCCGTTTCCCAAGATGTACCGGTAGCTACCTACCTATAAAAGATCAACTGGAGCTCCTCGGTGTCTCACTCACACCTAATCTGAACTTTGGAGTCTTAATTATATATTCTATTGACGACCTCTGTGGCGCAGCGGGCGAAGGTCTGCCTGCGACGCAGGAGGTTGCGGGTTCGATTCCCGCCTCGGGACAAATGTTTGTACGATCTGCAGACATTTGTTCAGGGCGTTCTGGATGTTTTCTATGTATAATAAAAAATATATCTATCTATGTAGTGTATTGTATTAAGTATATCAGTTATCTAGTACCCATAACACAAGCTCTGCTTAGCTTGGGGCTAGATAATGCTGTGTGAATTGTCCAGCATTATTTATTTATTATTATTTATTTTATTTATGTCGAAGTCGAAGGGTAAAACAGCAGCCATAAAGCTAGCGATACTTTACACCGGGACAGCTTGTGTTCTTATATCAAGCACAGGTCCGATCTGGTATGGAGTATTGCTGGCACGTTAGGGATGGCTCGGCCAAGTACCAACCAGCTTGCAGCCTCGGACTCGATACAACGAGGAGCTGTCCTTCCTCAGTGGATATCCCTTCCACTTGCATTACATAAGTGAAGTTCCCTAATTGTTGACAGGAGAGTGAATGAAGACTGAATGAGAGAATGAACTGTTTCCCAGACACAGTTACTTTTGACAGAGAGAGATGCGAATCTATCGACTCCAAAAATATGAGAACCGACGAAAGTCGTGATACTTATCGACATACCATGAAAAAGTATTAAAATAGTATAAAAGTTATAGTTTACCACAGTAACTCAACCTACTTATCATAATTTTTATCACGGAAAAACCCGAGCAAGTACCAAAACGCTAACCTTGACCGAGGTTACCTTTTTGAGCCGTTTGGGGTTGAAACCCTTGGCCTTGGAGTCCTGGGGCTCACGCAATTTATAAAGATCTTACCAAACTTCTTATACTCCACAGTAGAGTCCACGGGTGATCGGAATGCTGGCTTCTATTTCGGTCAACGAATTAGCATTGCCATTTAACGTGGCAATGCTGCTAGCATTCTGGGCACTTCCTTCTGGTGACGCTTAGATTTTTAAGAAATAGATAAGTAAACCTTTATAATACTAGTTGTTATTGTTTTATTCAATTAATGTAATTTTCTATGTGCTAAATAAATATTCTTCTATTGAATATTTCGATTCCAAAAATAAAGTCATTTAGACACCTGAATAAAGTCTGTAAAATATTCTAAAATGTTGAGCAACTATAACAAAATCTATCTAAACTTTTTCATAAACAAAATCGATGGTCAGATAAAATGGAATCGGTGAAGCAATGACTATTTTAATTTGAACAGGAATGACTATTTGATTGTCAGTCGAACTCACAAAAAAAATGGAATAGGTCAAGACGGCCTGTGTAGTGGGAGCACAGGGATGAGGGATTCACTGCCGGACTCTACATCACTAAGATTTAAGAGAAATTCTGTATTATTGTAAATACTAGTTCTAATTTAAAATTCTGTAAAGACATTCATAAAATAGCGGAAAAAGCCGCGAAACTATTGCTCTTGGTTTCACCCACCCTACTCAGGAAACTTAAAAACAATCTCTTAATGGAGATTTTTCCTGTAACTTCTATTGGTTTACATTTTCTATAAATGCCAAATACATTTACTAAATTTTACAAAATAATGAGATTTATGTATTTATCGAATAGGAGATTTAGTAAGATGCATTCCAGTTCTTCAAATCTCGATAGATGCAATAGTTTCCTTGATATCCTAGAATGTCTGCACGTCCACGTGTTGAGGGCGGGGCCTGTGTTAATCTATGGAAAGATTAGGTTAGTTGTTTCACAGACGAGGAGATTAATGTTTCAAATTCAGTATAAGAATTCTGGCTTCTAGATTCAATTTACTCAATTCTATTAGTACACTTATTTTCTGAGTGACATTAATGTTATTGTTTTAATTAAGTAAGTATTTTTAACTCAATTTGAGATGGTGTAAATAAAGTACGTACGAACTCAGTTTTGCAGTGCCCTTCCAGGGTGCATGTACCTAGCTAGTGATAAGCCTATAACTAATCATTCACTTAGACCTAAGAATGAATGTACATGCAAGCAAAAATAAGTACATAAATAAATAAATTAGCCAGAGTGCGAGTTTAAACTACAAATTTACGATTTTTTTGTTTTTAGGATTTTTTCCTTTATTTGTGTTATAAGACCTTGCTTCTTGCCACTTTTTATGATTCTACGTCAACGGGAAGTATAGGTTTTATATTATATAGGTTTTGGTCCATGGCGAGAATCAAAAGTAATTTTTTTAGTGAATAAATTACAAATTTATGTTTTTCGGATTTTTTCCTTTACTTGTGCTATAAGACCTTGCTGCTCACCAAATATCATGATTCTAGGTCTACGGGAAGTACCCTATAGGTTTTGTGTGCATGTTGTTCCCTTAGAAATTTCAAAATATTCGGACTTAAACGGATGTAACTTTTGAGTGCGTTGACTTAGAAGTTTTATTTATATCGCGGCTTCAAGAGGTTACGGACTTGAGTATTAAGAGGGTTAACAGACAGACGGACAGACAGACAGATAGACAGACAGACAGACGGACAGCAAAGTGATCCTATAAGGGTTTCTTATTTCCTTTTGAGGTACGGAACCCTAAAAACGACGAAGAAACCTTTAGCCTGTTAGTTGTTATTTTTCGAGTTGGGGCAAATCCCGTCCCAAGCTTTTTTATCCTCGAGATGATCTGATATTTTTCAGTACCTAAGCCTTTTTGCACAGGAAGTTGTTTGAATTTATTTACTGATAATTTTTGCAACTCAATAGAAGTTTTGTTGTAGAAGCGTATACATTGCCCTTTAAAAGATACATTAATTTTGTGTGGTCTAGTTGTGGGCACTGCGAGTTTATGTTTATTTTCGTTCCCTATTAAAATTATTGTTTAAAATTATTATTTAAAATTATTATTTAAAATTATTATTTAAAATTATTATATTAAAATTATCATTAATTTAAATTATTAGTTTCTTATTAAAATTATGTTCAACGCTATTTTTAGGGCACCGATTGAGATTTCTATGAGTGTACAACATGTTTTCATAAATATTTATTTATTTATGTGGAAAACAAACAGCTTTTAAAAACTTAAGTGAGTAGAAACAGTGGTGGTACAATTTAAGCTTAAGAGTTTTCACTTATAGAACGAAAAAATGCTTAAACTAAATTTAAATAATCATAAAAAGTAAAAACAAGTAATTAAATGAGTGAGTAAACCTAGTTTGAAGTGGGTTGCCTGTTCTATGAACAAATAATAGTTAGGAAGGAAAATATTGGTCTGAAGAGTCTGTACATGCCTTATATTATAAATAACAAAATAACAATATTATACTACCCTGGCGATAAATAAGAATAAGATCTAAATATATAGCTGTTTACTTATCTACTGCTGAGAGTTAAAGAATTGTTTGGTTACTGTGTGTTTAAATATGTTTTGCTTGGCGTGGAAGAGATCAATTTGTGAATAGCGTGTATTATATGTAGGTATGCATTGTGCGGGGCAGGCGGGAGTTGTTACGGTAGTTAGTGGAACACGTAGGAAAGTATAACTTAAGATTGGTTCTACGAGAGGAGCGACGAGAGGGTATCGATAATTGGACATCAGATAAGAGCGAGGGGGCGTCAACTAAGTTTAATAAAATGTTATGCAATAGTGTTAAGTCTTCTTAAGACTTCTCTCATATCATATCAAATATAATGATATGGTACTGTCATTATGTTTATTTCTTTGAATTTATCACGTAGGGATTCTCTGGGACCCATGTTATAGATTGCACGAACTGCCGTATCTCTGCTGCGAATTCTGCAGCACAAATACGGTGTTAATATCTGCAGCGTTCCCCCACAGCAGTATACCATAAGACATTATACTATGGTGGTAGCTGAAATAAACAAGTCTACTCGTACATGTATCCACGTCTGTAAGATGACGGTTTTTTTTGACTGCATACGCTGCATGACTTTAGTCTCTTCGATAGCTTATCTATGTGTGGGCCCCATTGAAGTTTACTATCTAAGGTGATTGTTAAGAATACGGTACTTTCTACTATTTCTAATGTTTTTCCTTTAACGTTTACATCAGCCTTAACGTGTTTAATTAGGTAGAATAAATCTAATACATTTAGCTTTGGTTTCGTTAAGCAAAAGATTATTCTCACCAAACCAATGGATTTTGAGATTGCATTATTTACATCGTCGAATTAATAAATTTTAATTTACGAAGTATCATCAGCACACAATAAAATCTGGTGATTATTCTTGACAAGATGAGGCAGGTCGTTAATATCAATTAAAAATAGAAAAGGACCGAGGATGGAATCCTGCGGCACACCCGTTGTAACTACAGGCCCCGCGCCCCGGAGACCATGGGTTAACAAGTTATAACGGAAATGCCCCAGAGATCTGCAGTTTTCTTTATATAAAAGTTTAAAGGCTTTTTTAATATCATTTTTATCAACATGAAAGAAATTAAATATATTTTTGCATTTATATAATTTTTTTGTCAGTAGTGACTCAGGAATTACTTGAGAAGAGTTTAACACTATATAGTAGGTAGAGATTGGAATGTCAGTAAAAATGCTTTCAAATGCTTGGGCTACTTCAACATCAGTTTTGATTGAACAATCATCAATCTTTAAATTGTAATCATTAACGTATGTACTGACCTGTCTTCATCATCATCATCAACCTATATTAGTCCACAGCTGGACATAGACCTCCCCTAATGAGCGCCACGCCATAGCGCCCTGTCTTCAGCTTCCATTCTCACTTTTTATTATTTTCCAAGTTGATTTTATAACATTTTCACTATTCCTAATTTTTGAGACAGTAGAATTTGATTTTGCTATTTGAGAAACTTTTCTAAACAGTTTTGAGTAATTTTTAGGGTTCCGTTCCTCAAAAGGAAAAAAGGAATCTTAGTAGAATCACTTTGTTGTTCGTCTCTCAACCCCCTTTACTCGGAAAGGCGTAAAGGTATCGAGTTGACATTAATAAGATCAAATACTCGAGTCCGTAACCACTTGAAACCTCGATATCAATAGAACTTCAAATTCAACGCACTCAAAAGTTACAGCCGTTTATGGCTGAAAATTTTGAAATTTCCAAGGAGTCCCTATAGGGTACTTCCCGTTGACCTAGAATCATGAAATTTAGGAAAAAACAAGGTCTTATAACGAAATAAAGTGAAAATCCGAGAACCGTAAATTTGTAGTTTATTCACATAAGTAGCTAAGTAAATAATTTTTGATTCTCGCCATAGACCAAAACCTTAGGGTACTTCCCGTTGATCTAGAACCAAAAAATTTGGCAAGAAGCAAGGTCTTAAAGCGAAAAATCCGAAAACCGTAACTTATTTGTCAATTTAAAAAAAAGATTCTTGCCTTGGACCAAAACCTAAAAGGTAAGTATAATACTTCCTGTTGACCTAGAATCATAAAATTAGGCAACGAGAAGGTCTTATAATAAGACGGAACCCTCGGTGCGCGAGTCCAACTCGCTTTTAAAGTTTTATTTACTTTTTCTTTGAATTCCTGGCTAAAATTGTATTGTTTTTCACTATACCTACAGTTCATACAACTTTTATCTACTCTTATGTATACCTAACCACTGTTGTCCCCTCACTAAAGGTAAGTTTCTCTGCGACCATATTCGGTTTGGGTGTGAATATTGAATTGAACGCATCATCACGGTAAATTTGTAAAAAAAACTGCAATAGGTACGACTCATTTTAATTGTTGAGTGAGTAATTGGGTGATGGTTTAGAATCTCAAGCGTTCATATAGATTAATGGTCAAAGGTTTGTTAGGTATAGGTATTAGTTGACCTAAGTGGTCGGATTTCAAATTGCTTATTAGGTAGGTAGGTATGCTTTTACCATTTATTTTTTCATTTTGGCAAATACACTACTTACCTATACGTTTTGCTGAGGTTTTAGTTGATTTTCCCATAAAAAATTGGTTGTCTGTAAAGTCGGTTTACTGATGATAGTTGAACGTGACAACGCAGACGCATCGCTCACTCAAGTAGGAGAGAGACGGATGTCGAGCGCTCTCGCTTGCACTTCAAGCCTTACATGGAACGCCTCAGCGCGAGGTAACGCCGCATGACGAGGTAACGCCGCATGACGTCATGTATTTTCGTGCGTGCAGCCGGCTCTATCGAGTTATAAGACGTTGTCACGTCAAAAAGTATTGAAAATACACACATCAACACCGTCTAGGGATATTTTGTTAAACTCTAAAAATACTGACCGGTTTTAAAATCTTTTCAAGAAACCTTATTTCATAGGCCTTTTTGAATGGTTCCAAATTTGAATTTGAAAAATAAATTAAAACAAAAGATTTGCGCGGCATAACTACCTATAGTGAAAGTGGAAGGTTTAAATTTTCCTACGTTAGTTTTTGTAATTTTTGGTGTTAAATAGAAGTTTTAATAGTACATTGTACACCTAGGCGAGAAAGCGCCCAATTCCTATCGAGTGTGTCATTTTATGCCTTAAAACACACGAGGTAGGAATTGCACTTTCTCCCGAGTGATACATACCTAGTGCTTTATACTACACCTTCGAGGAAAATCATCAAAATCACGAGTAAATTCAAATTGTAAACTCAAATGTAGCATTAAGTACGCGCACGTGCGTTATCACATGGTTCTATTTTAGAATTATTGTTCCGAGTACGGAAGAGGCCGATATCATAAATGACGGATTCGGAGTAAAAACTTTTTGTCGTTTGACCGAACGAAAATAACCATAGCTACCGGCCGATCTTTTAGGCAATTAAAAAAAAATAACACGTTAGAAATGGATTTCCATAAACTTTTTCCTCCCACTAAAACACGTGAGAAATGAAATTCCATAGAGTTTTTCCTCCCGGTTTCCTATAGGCCTGCAAAGACATACTTTCTATTCTATAAATGGAAAAGGAATAGGCAACTTTCCGAGCAGGTGTAGTAGGTATAAAACAATTTATTGATTAATTTGGAATTTATGCCACTAAATGCATCATGCAGCGGCGCCATTTAACTAGAGATGACATGTTAAGAGCAGTAGGCATGCTCCAAGCTGGGGCTCCTCAGCGGAGTATTGACTAGAGATGACATGTTAAGAGCAGTAGGCATGCTCCAAGCTGGGGCTCCTCAGCGGAGTATTGACTAGAGATGACATGTTAAGAGCAGTAGGCATGCTCCAAGCTGGGGCTCCTCAGCGGAGTATTGCTGGAGCAGATTGGAACAAAACAAAACGTGATATCACGATTATGGTCACGTTATCGTGCTACCCGGTGAAGTGGCTGAACGACACCCGGGCGGAAGGCGCATAGGGTAAAACACCCGGTAGTCAGCCCCGCACCAGTAGTCAGCCTTTACAGACATTATTTCGATATAAATGGTGTTGAAATTTGTGTACACCTGTAAAATAACGTTCAATCGAATCCAAGTTTCATTATTGGCTAATACGCACACCTTCGAACCAATAGCATCACGGGTTGACGAGCTACAGTCATTCATTTGCACAGTGCAAATGAATGACTGTAGCTCGTCAACAGTTGGCGACAGTGCAAATTGCACTGTCGCCAAGGATATGACTAAATGCGTCACTTTTTCAATTTTTTTCTTAAGGAAACGCGTTCGAGTTTTCAGTAAGTTTTTGTGTGTATTTGTTGTAATTTGTGGTGGATTGTTATATCTACTGTGTTACAATAAAATGTTTATTTTGTGATAAAATTAACTATTACATGCATTGTATTGGTTTGTTACGTTGTAATTTAGGTGGCCGACTACTGGGTTTCGAATTTTTAAGGTAAATCCAGTAGTCAGCCACAAGTGGCTGACTACTGGTTTTTTCACATTTCTCTTGTATGTAGTTGAAATTAACGGAGCGAATAATCCCAATTGTGCGCATTAGATTGGGATTAACTCCTCTGAGACGAAAAGTGTATTTTACCAGTAGTCAGCCGCGTATAAATGTCAGGGGCCGACCAAAGGGTCTACAAATCCAATAGTCAGCCATTATTAGTCCTGTTGCAGAAAATAGCACCTTAAAACCTTTCAATTAAGGCTAAATTTATTCACGGTTATTTTAGCATGAAAATCATTTGTTTTTGAATTCCATCATGTCAAAAAGACCAATCCAATGGCAAAAAACAGAATCAGGTGCACTAACTATGAAGAGGAATGGACTAGCTACACAGAAATTAATGACTGAAAGAATATTGGATGTGACAGTTATTTGCCCTGTATGGTATCATTTGCAATGTACTGAATTCGCTGGAGACATATTAAATGAAAATATAGTTATACGTCATATAATAATTAAAATTGTATGCCAAATACGCAAGATTAAGAGAGAGGCTGACTACTGGGTAAGACATGGCTGACTTCTGGAGAAATGAGGCTGACTACTGGTGAAAAGGGCCATTATTTGTTTAATGTTGATTTTTTCTATAAATCTATGAGAAAAATAAGATTTTGTTACTATTTTTAGTAAATATAATAAACAACCTGTCGGAGAATAACGATTGTTTTTATTCATAGTGTTTAATATTTAAATTACAGGTGATTCAAATATTATGAGTCCTCACTAAAAGGTGACTACTGGGTGTTTTACCCTAAGTCAAATTGAATTAAGTTTTCTTTTAAAAGTTCTTCATTTACAGACATGTTTTATGTTCTGTTCTCCTGAAGGAATTTGATGAACAAAATTTGCTCAAATTGGGTGCCTTCGCTCTGTGGGGACTAATGGCAGTAGGTATGTTTGTCTCCTAACCACCAGGCACCAGGCACCAGGCACCAGGCACCTAAGTACTTAATCTGAACAAAGTTCTAAAGTTAAACTTTTTGCTTTCGACCTTTCCATCCACAGTCCTCCATTCAGTGGACCAGGGAGGTTACTAGATAGGTTGATTAAGTTTGCCAAATTAAATTAATTTTATAACGTGACGATAACTATTTCATCAGATTTGCAAATACAGTGTGATGACATGTCTTTATAAAGTGCAAATACTAAAATGGGTGAAAATATACTCAATTTTATCGACAGAAAACAAGTAAAAAAAATCTAAGAAATACCTATATTCATTATTATACCTATGGCGTTTTTAATATTTTTTTATAATCTCTTTCTACCCAATGTAAGCAAACTGTTATTACTTTTGAACTAAGAGTCGTGTCTCTATGAATCAAAATTAATTATGATCTCTAATGACAGGCCGTGCTTATAAACCAAAAATGCTTAAAAAAATACACACCATAAATTAATAAATAAGTGATATTGGAAGAAAAACGTACTATTATTTGATCATTTTTATAAGAAACTAGCTTCTGCCGGCGGCTTCGCACGCGTTGATTTTCCCGCTTTTTTGTTGAAATTTTTCCTGAATTTTCTTTGCTATAAACCTCACGGAGCCCGAGACCTTTCCAACGAATGCAAAACCGTGGAAATCGGTTCATGCGTTCTGGAGTTACAGCGTCAGGAAGGAAAACCCGACTTATTTTTATATAGTAGAAATAACAAATTTCTAAACAAAACGTCCTACAAACCCTATGTTATTGTTATTTCACGTTATTCTAAATCGTATTAGCTTTATAATAGTAAACCAAACCGATAACTTAAACACAACATTTTCAATTGGTGGTTAAACAATGACGAGTAGGTAGTATAGGTATAGGTGTAGGTGGGTGGCTAGCTGCTTGTCTGCCTGCTATGTATGTAAGAAATAACGATGTGTGCGTAGCGTACCTACTCACCTATGGGTATTGTGTCCAAAAATCCAAGATTTAAATCCTTAAAACTTTTGGTATAAGCAATAAACACTTTGTAACCGCACAATGGTAGGTTCCTAGTTATGAATGTAATACCGAACGCAGGAAGCTCACTGGGTTGTCACAGCACTGGGAAGGTAAGGTAAGGTGGGTGAGGTGCCAGGTCACCGGCTAGGCACAGCACTGGTGGTCGCGCACAAACACATCGCGGGCCGGTCGCGGGGCGCGCTCACTGCCCGACCGAGATACGTGCAGCTCGGCGCGAGACGCGAGTCTGCGAGCGCGCGCGCGCCCACCGCCGCCGCCCCCAGCGCCGCCTGCGCCCCGCCCCGGCGGGCGGGGCGGGTCTCGGGGCGGGTCTCGGCGCTCCGCCCGCAGTAGCCTCCGTCCATCCAACCAAACTCCTTGGTGGTTTAACGTTACTATTTGCCCGCGGCTTCGTACGCACTGTTTCCATGGACAAAGCATATCGTTGGAATCACCTTGAACTAGAGAAGTTTTCAGTGAATAGAAATGGAAGATCAGAGACGCACTTTGTTTTTTTAAAGCAGAACTCTGAGTTTTTAATTTTCACTTGTCAACCCTTTGCACGCCACAGCTGCTTTATTAACCTAGATCACACGTAAATATTGATTTCAATAGTACGGGCTAACATGCCAACATTCACACTTAAGGCTCCTCCTCCCCGAACACTAGCGCCGCCACATATTTTATCTTATTATTACGTCGAAGAAAGGAAAAAAATTAATAAATTACAGATGCATTAAAAAAAAGCTTATGATAGGATTCACAAATTGCCCAACGTAATTTTTGGAATTTCCTTTCTTCGACGTAATAATAAGATAAAATATGTGGCGGCACTAGTGTTCGCGGAAGAAGAGCCTTAATGTAGGTACCTAAATTAAAAAAATTATAAGCCATTTTGTGTCAAAAAAGTTGCAGCACTGCTTAATTATTTTTAACTCTATATTACAAAGAAAATTACAATCAAATTATTGAAATAAATTCGAACTACCTATCTAGTGTTTACAATTGAAACGATTGAGCTAACTGCAGACTGTTGCAAACAATCTAGGTACAAGTAGCTCAACTGATCCATATCAATACCAGTCGTCGCGTCCCCGCTACGCTGGCTGCATTGCCCCGCTGTATGGCAATGCTGGTGCGCTGCGCCAGATACTCACCAGCTCTCGGGTCACGCGTCGCTTCGACCAGACGCTCAGATAAATTTTCTAAACCCGAGGAGCCTTTGTACCCCAAGGACCTAGGGTCTCGACTCCAAGGGGAGCAAATGTGTAGGCTTCGTCGAAACCTCAATATTTGCACCTCTTCAGATCCTTGGCCAAATCTGCCACCTACTTAATTAAATCAAATTTCAGAAAAAAACAAGACCCGTCAAGTGCGAGTGTAACTCGCGCGCCGAGGGTTTCGAACGTTTTTCAACAGGTAGGTATGTACTACAGGCACCGGTTCGATACTTCGAAATTTAATGAATACCTAAAACTAGTAGGTAGCAACCTACATTTCAGTTGGATCTCTCTGCAAACTTCGGAGATAGGGGGGGTAAAATTTCGAATTTCTTTTTACAGAAATGTCAAAAACTAGGGGTGCAATTTCGATATTTCTCAATTTCGAAACTGGCTTACGAAATTCGGAAGCTCAATTTCATAAGTTTGAAGTTCAGACAGAAAATATAACTTTTAATGTCTATTTTACCCATAAAACAAGTTCTACTTAGCTTGGGGCTAAATAATCTCGTGTGAACTGTCCAGCATTATTTATTTATTGTTGTTTACTTAAATTAGGAAATCCAATCCCACAATCGCGGGATCCCGCACTATTTTTGCGGGATAGAAAAAATTTCACATGCGGTCTTCTTGAGGGGAAGTATGGCTTATGGTATTGTAATTGAAACGACTGTATCTGACTACGGTTGATTTATTACTAATTAATATATCTTATCTAGCTTATGACATAGTTACTAGTTACATACTACACCTCACCTCGGGGGTGAATAGAAAAAAAAATGTTTACATAATATTTTGTTTTTATGTTACTAATGGTTTAGTTCTATTTTTATGGATTACATAATCTTTATTATTTTTACTTATTTTAACATTAACTCCTAAATCTTTTATGTCCACAAATGGACCTTCCCATAAAGTATCTAATTTACTTGCTGTTTCATTCTTAGTTAATAATAATTGTCCTCTAACATACGTTACATTGTTTACATTTTTATCATAAGTATTTTTACGATTATTTTTGCTTAAAAGTAAGTTGTTACGAGCATCCCGGTGTGCTACTTGTAACCTATATTTTAAACTTAATGGATAATCTTCGGGGTTATACAAAGGTTTAATATAATCACTTACTCTACAAGGTATTATACTGGGTCTACCAAAAACTAATTCGAAAGGTGTGTATTTTGTCTCTGTATGAACTGTGTTATTGAAATTATAGCACCAGAATGGTAACCAATGACTCCATGTATCTTTTTGTCCATTGCACATTATTCGTAAAAATGCTCTCAGATTTTTATGTGAATTTTCTAATGCACCTATCGTTTGATGATGGTACGAAGTAGATGTTAGTTTTTCTATTTCTAGTAATTTACATACCTGCTCCATCACTGAAGATACGAACTCTGTTCCACGATCTGTTATGATGACCTTTGGTGTACAAAATCTTAAAATAAAATTATTAACTAAAGCATTAGCTATACTTACAGTTTCCTTATTATTTAATGGAGACGCTTCTACAAACTTACTTAAACCACATTGTAATGTTAAAATTATCTTCTATATCTCGAGCTAAAGGACCAACGATATCCAAATAAATGTTTTCAAAAGCATAAGGTGTTGTAGTTATCTCCATGGGTGCCTTGACATATTTACAATGCTTAATTTTTTGACATTTAATGCATTTACTCACAAATTCTAGAACGTCTTTGTCTAAGCCTGGCCAGTAAAATCGTCTTTTTATGTTATTAGTCATTCTACGTACACCTGCATGTCCTGCAGTGGGTAGTAAATGAAAATCATGTAAAATATAATTCTTTTCGTCTTCGTTTTCTATTCTTCTTACTCCTTTTAATACGTAAATTCTTGGACCTTGCCAGTCCTTTCTTTCTTTTATTTCTTTTAATAAGTCTTCTATAAATTTTTCATATTTCTTTTCTTTTACTATGCATAGCTCATTTATTATTTTCTCTTTGCAAAATTCTCCTAATTTAGTCACAAATTCGTCTCGCGTAAATTGTGCTCTAAAATTAAGATTAATATACAATGCTTTTTTACTCTCACTATAAATTAGACTTTCTTTTTCCTTATCTATCCCATTTTCTTTTTTTAATTTATTTATTGCGTCTTATCAATAAAGGTCAATTCCACAGAATCACAAGGCATTTTTAGAATGTCTACAACTTGTGGTTGATCAGGCCACTTGTCGTTTTCTTTACTAAAAATAGCTTCATTCGAATCTTGATTCATTTTTCTTGTCTGTGCTCTTGTCATTACCGAAATTATTTCCTCATTCATCTGTTTTAATGTATCAGATGTTAAATTAATCCTAGAAAGTGCATCTGCGACACTATTATCTTTTCCTTTCACATATATTATTTTAAAATTATACTCTTCTAGAGCTAGTCGAAATTTCAGAAGTCTGCTCGATGGATCTTTCATCGAAAATAAATAAATTAGAGGTCTGTGGTCCGTCATTATGGTGAATGTTTTTCCATAAATGTAAGGTCTAAAATATTTAACAGCCCAAACAATAGCTACTAATTCTTTTTGAATAGTTGGATAGTTCAATTCTCCCTTATTAAGTGGTCTGCTAGCGTATGCGACTGGTTTCATATTTTTATTGCACAAAACTGCACCAATGGCGGTACCAGATGCATCTGTTTGCATTACAAACTCATTATTTTCGGAAAAATCTGGAAAATCTAAAACAGGTGGAGTGTTCAAGGCACTTTTTAATTTTTCATAAGCTTTTTGACATTGAGTCGTCTAAACGAATTTTTCATATTTTCTTGTTAATTTATTAAGTGATTGAGTTATTTCTGCAAAGTTTGTAATGAATTTTCTGTAGTAGTTGCAGAATGCTACAAATCTCTTTACCTCATCTGTATTACTTGGCATCGGATAATTACGTAATACTTCTACTTTAGTTGGATCTGGTAACACTCCGTTTTTCGAAACTACATGACCTAAATATAAAATTTCTTTTTTCAAAAAGTTACATTTTTCTGGATTTAATTTTAAATTTACTTTTCTCAATCGGACTAGAACATCATTTAAGTTTTTATTGTGTATCTCTAAATTTCTACCGAAAACTACTAAATCATCTAGATAAACAAAACACTTATCAAAAGTTAAACCTGACATCGCCACTGACATGACTCTAGTAAAAGCACTCGGGCTCGTCTTCAATCCCATAGGTAATCTCTTCATTTGGTAATGTCCCGTATTTGTAGAAAAAGCTGTGTACTTTGCTTATCCAAACGAACCTGATAATATCCTTGATTAAGGTCTAAATGTGTAAAATAGACTGAACCTGACAATGAGTCTAGAATTTCCGTTATGTTAGGTAGTGGAAATTTATGATCTACAATACAATCGTTTCGTTTCCGATAATCAACTACTAATCGCCATTTTTTGTTGTTATTTTCGCTTTTCTTTGGTACTAATAATATTGGACTAGACCATTCACATTTCGCTTCTTCAATTATATCGCTTTCTAACATTTTCTTAACTTGTTTGTTTACTTCACTTTTCAAAGCATGTGGCAATCTATACTGTTTAGTGTAAACTGGACTAACATTTGGTTTTAAAGTTATTGACTGTTCATAAACATTTGTTGTTGACAACCTGTCACCTGGTAGAAAGAAAACATCCGAGTATTTAGCACATAATGCTTGAATTGATTTCCGTTCTTCTATGTTAAGATGATCTAACTTTAATGTTTGAAGTAAAGTTTTCGCTCGCCCTAAACTATTCGAAGTTTGTTCAAAATTACATAAATCATAGTCTTTTAACGAAAATATTTCAGGTTGAAACATTGGTAACGTCACGTCATGTTCACTTGTGTTCAAAATTTTTACAGGTAATCTGTTGTTCCGTATTTTGCCTATACTTCCTGCTAGAAAAATATTTTCTGTTAATTGTTGGTTCTGAACAATGCAATCATCTTTCATATCAATGTTCAAAAGTAAGTAATGAATAGATTCGCTTCGTGCTGGAATATGTAACACTTCTTTTGAGTAATCGATAATGTCAAACAACTTCAAAGAATATTCCATACCATATTTAGAAAGTGTGATGATGTTTGCCTTGAAATTGATATTTGATGCATAGCGACACAAGAAGTCTAAACCTAAAATTCCATCAGCCTTTAAAGGAATGTTATCGAAAATATGAAGCTTGATATCAAATTCCACTGTATGATGTTTATCTTCTAGATGCATCAAACTAAGATGAACAAAACCGGTTGACGTTATTTGACCTGCTATGCCATTTACTGATGTCTCCTCTCCTATTATGGCACTGTTACTAGGTAGTGAGTCACTCTTTATTACAGATAATGATGCTCCTGTATCTAATAACCAAAAGTACTTCCTATTGCCAATGTAAAAAGACAGAAATTTCGCTTTACCGTAAAATGCTAAGATGTTATGCTTAAAATCGAAAAAACTGCATGTTATTTCCTTCTGCTTTTTGGTCCGTATTTACCGAATCATTATTGTTCGGTTGCTCCGTACATAACACACGATGGTTGTTACCTCTACCACGCGTCTCATAACTCGATCGGTTCTCATTCGAATCTTGATTACCTCGTTTACGCTGATTATTATAACCATAATATGAACCTCTATTATAACCACGAGCATAATATTGTGGTCGGGGTAGACCACGAGAATTGGAAAAATTACCTCTGTTGTTATGGCAACTCCCTCGGCTGAAATAATTACCTCTGTAGTTCGAGTTCACGTTCGAGTTCGAGTTTCCACGGTAATTTCTCTGACCATTCCTGAAATGATTATAGGAATGCGACTTACCTCTTTCTCTCGAGAAATGCATGATGTTTTCGTCACCTTTTGGAGTAGATTCAGCTGACAATTCCTCGTCTTTGGCTCCTTGAATCGCATCCTTCAGGTTCTCGTAGTTACGCGCCGCTATAATCGTGCTAAGCCTGCTGTCACGTAAACCTTCTGAAAATCTTTTTATGGCTAATTTCTCGTTTAATGGCTGCAGAACGGCATAGTTACTAGAATTACCATCTGCTTGCGAAACTGTGAGATTAGTAAATAACTTCTCGATCTCTGTCCCGTATTGGTCGATTGTGCGCCAGCCTTGTTTTGCTGTTAATAATCGAGATTGTATAGCCACAAATGACTGTTTAGGCAATAAATTTTTTCGCAAATCTGTGATAAGATCGCTTACGGCTGAATATTCCCTAGATACTCGCAATTTTGCATTCTCTGACAATCTACTTTTCACTACGAATTTAATTAGAAACTGTTTTCCTGCCTCTGATAGCATTTCCGAATACATTTCCACAGAATCAATGATACCTTTGATGTTAGTTCCATTATTGTTCATTACAGGGATCAAACTACACGCTGTTTTTAGATCGAACTCCATGGTTGAACCAGTAAAATCACTAGCTTGACTAAATTCACAATCACTATCGCTACATTCAGAATTATTATCGCTAGATTTAGAATTACTATCGCTAGTTTCTTTACAAAGTTCTTTTATTTTTAAGTAATTTTCTTCAATTAATTTTATACACTTTGCAAACGTTTCAACAGATCTTTGACTTACTCCCCGTTTAGTCAATATTTCTATCAATGTTTTACCTTTCTCATAAAAACTTTCTGTTTCTTTCAATTTATTTTTAGTCAAATTACCTTTATATCTTGATTTTCCTTTCTTAACTAAATATTTCTTTATTTCTATAAGGTTATTAAGACAATCTAATAATTCTTTTTCCATTTAGTTTAATACACAATATTAATAAGTTTTAAAATTACATACCATTCTAGATTCGAGTACATTACGGTAGTAGGGCACTTCGATGTTCTCGGAACTCTCGACGCTCTCCATTTATGGGCACGAATTCGTGTGATAGGAATTTTAGATATTAAACAACACTATTTTTACAGTACTTATTCTTAATGTTCGTTAAAATTTGATTTTATTTTCTTGTTATTATTATAATTGTCATAATTATAGATATCCGATATTTGTATTTAAGTTCACTTGACCGCACTTGTTCTTATTTCTGTAAAACGCACTCATATTGCAGTAAAAAAAATTTTTATAGCACTCTCACTGCATAAGCACACTGCACTTTTCAATTGTAAGAGTATTACATTTTACTTTCCTCTATTTTCATATCTGGATATGTCTGCTGTTGCTGTCGACGTCGGCGCGAGACGGATCCCCTGTTGGATCTTTGAAACTCCTGTTGGATCCAACGCTGGTGGCATTTTTTGTATTGCTTGTATATGATGTACACGGCAGCGACCAAGAGAAACGAGCATACGACGACCATCATTATAGTCATCATCGACAAGTGGTTTTTAATGTCTTCTAAATGTCCGGTATACGATCCAGCAGCATTTTGATTGAGGAACACTGTATCCTTCTCAATGTTAGACCGACACATTTTGGTTTGTTTTATTAACTTTCACGCTATAAGGTTTTATTTTTTAAACGTTCATGATCTTAATTAAAATTCATAATATTATATTATCCAAAAACATCGCGCTTCATTCGCCCGCGGCGAAACCCGATCATCGCGCGCGCCTTTTATGGCAGGGTCGCCATGAGGGGAAGTATGGCTTATGGTATTGTAATTGAAACGACTGTATCTGACTACGGTTGATTTATTACTAATTAATATATCTTATCTAGCTTATGACATAGTTACTAGTTACATACTACACCTCATTCTGAATACATATTATATATTCGTCCAGGCCTTTTCAACAATCGATGAAACCACTGTTTTTCCTTTCTTTTCCGAGGAAATTATGAATTTGACCCCTTATAGGTTAGCTTTTGGCCAATAGGCTTTAGGCAGTAGAATCAATAAGTACTTAAATGAACTCGCGACTTAGTCGGACTTCGTCAGTTCGGTACGGCGCGTCCTTCGGAGCCTCATTAAAGAAGCAATAGAGCGAAACCGAGGGTCCAAAGTATTCATTCAGCAGCTTGGCAGGAGCCACCTGACGAAGCTTAAAACGCACAACGGGAAGACCGTATTGTTGAAGCCGGATATCTCCGCCGAGATAGAGGATTTATATGGCCGTTTATACGCTGCACATGCCCTCGTTCCCACCGAGATGACCACAATTCCAGAGCCATCCTGACACGCCACTATACCAACGAACTGCCAGACATCAGTCAAGACGAGATCGTGTTAGCTCCGAGGCAGCTTAAAAATAAAAAGCCCCGGTAAAGACGGAATAAATTCCGTTTGAAAGCCGGACTAGCCCCTGTAACACAGGAGCTACAGAACCTCTTCAACGCCGACCTTCACAGTGGGAGAACTCCAAAGGCGTGGAGCGGGAGTTTGGTGGTGCTATTTTTTAAGATGGGAGATAAAACCCTTCTTAAAAACTACGGACCCATCTCACTCCTGAGCCACGTCCATAAGCTGTTCTCACGAGTGGTCACGAACCGTCTCGCCAGGAGACTCGATGAGTTCCAGCTACCAGAACAGGCAGGTTTTCGCGGAGGATATGGCACCACAGACCACATACACACAGTGAGGCAGATTATACAAAAGTCCGAAGATATAAATAAATAATTAATGCTGGACATCCACACAACATCATCTAGCCCCAAGCTAAGCAGATCTTGTGTTATGGGTACTAGATGAATAATATACTTATAGATAATATAATACATTACATAGATAGATATTTTTTATTATACATAGAAACGACCAGATCACCCGAAACAACTATTTGTAGATCTTACAAACATTTGTCCCAAGGCGGGAATCGAACCCGCAACCTCCTGCGTCGCAGGCGGACCTTCGCCCGCCGCGCCACATCGGTCGTCTTTATATATAATCAGCCCCTGTGTTTAGCTTTTGTGTATTATGAGAAGTCTTTGACTTCTTCCTACCTACCTAAACCTAGGCTGTTCTGAAATCTTTACAGCGATGCCAAGTAGACTGTCGTTATATCGAGGTGCTGAGACGTCTCTACGAGGCCGCCACCATGAGTGTCTAAACAGGGCCAGCAGTTTAAACCCATCCAACTGCGCAGAGGAGTGATACAGAGGGATGTCATATCCCAGAAACAAGCGCACTGGATTATAACGTTTAAGACGCTGGACTGGAAAGGCAAGGGCATTAACAGAAACGGCGATTACATCTCACATCTGTGATTTGCTGATGACATAGTTTTAATGGCGGAGTCACAAGAGGAGCTGAACCAGATGCTGGACGGCCTAGTTTCATCCTCGCGATGCAACAGTCTTGGCATGAATTCGGATAGAACCAAAGTCATGATAAATGGCTACATTGATCCAAGCCCGGTGGTTGTACATGGTCAGGTCACCTCGAAATCGTTTCCGAATTCACTTACCTCGGGCAGATTCTGCAGTTAGGTAAAAACGATTTTGAGGAGGCCTAGAAGAGGATCCAGCTAGTCTGGGCAGCGTTTGGAAAACTACTTCGAGTCTTCTCGTCATCCGTCAGCAAATCCCGCGGATCCGCAGGATTGAGATCCTCGATCGCGGCGGTTACAAATAAAGTCAGCCTCTCAGAAAGCTGCGTAAATTGCCTTATTTGCGTGACTAAATAATGGACACTAAAAAATTCGAAACTTCGAATTAGGGCCACCAAGTTCGAAGTTGAAAAATGGCCAAATAAGGCTATGAACTTCAAAATTACGAAACTTCGAAATTTCGAAATGCACCCCCTAGTAGGTACAAACCAATACCTTTCATATGATACCCCACTCAGTGGGGTAGCCCCCCCTTTTTAAAATTACCCTCCCCCCCCCCTTTGACCATTTTTCAAAAAGTGTTCTTTCTACGGACTCCTCTATATTTTTCCTGTAAAATATAGATCCATATTACAAACGCTTCATACATTAGAATGGGTGGCTCTGACAACTTCGGAGATAGGAGGGGAAAATGAGTATTTTTTCGACTATTTTCAAAATGTCCTTTTTTCCCACCTTAATAACTGAGCAACTACCGCAGCTATTAACTTGAAATTTAAAATAATATGAAATTGAACATTTTCCATACAAATTAAGATGTCGAAATTTTAAAAGAGACCTACAAAGTCAAGTGGGGTATCAAATGAAAGGAGTATCAGGACACTTGCGCGAAAGACACTTTCGTGAATGGACACTTGCGATAATGGACACTTGTGCGATAAAATCACAAAACTCCTAATATCTCTTGAAATAGACGTCGCAGAGAGTTGCGGATTTCACCACTGTGTAGGTAATTTTGGTCTCTTTCTTGCGATATATTCTACTTTCCCCGGCCTCTCCCACTTCCTTCCCAATTCGTCAGAATTTTCGAAAGAAAATTCGTCCCCGCTCAAGCTCCCTTTTGCACCTCTCTTTTTGAGATCTCCCAAACAAAGCAAGATAGAAGAAAAAATTTCACGGTCGTGTAGAAAGTTTACTACCAATATGATTGCAAAAAAATTATTTCGCCCCCCGCCCCTCTAGACCCCATTTTATTAAAAAAACTAAAATTTGGCAAATTTTAGCTTATATTTTGACCTCTTTTTTTTAGGGTGGACAGACAGACATGAATACGTGAAGCCTAGTTAGTCAGCTATACCGCCGCCGCCAATACACCCGGAGCTACGATGCTACGAAGCTACGATGGTCTACGAACTAACATTTTTTCGTAGTAAGGAGGTGCGTGCGCGTTGATGTCTTTTATATGCTACGCCGATCCCTTGTAGCATCGTAGAACGTGCTACGAAGGTGTACGTTAAAGTATGTTTCTCGTTATGGGGAAGGAAGTGGGAGAGGTAGGGGAAAGTGAAATATGTATATCACAACAAAAAGACCCCCCTTTTTATTAAAAAACTGATATTTGGCCTCTATTTTGACCTCTTTTTTAGGGTGGAGTGAAATGCGACTACGGAGAACAGTACGGCGAGCGAAGCGAGCCGTGCTGTGACCCCTGCATGCTCCCCCGGAACCCCCTCCTCCTGAACCCGGGGGGAGAATTGCGGCGAGCAAAGCGAGCCGCAATGCGAGAATGGGGAAACAGCACGGCGAGCGAAGCAAGCCGTGCTGTGAACCTCACGCCCCCAGCCCCCCTGAACCCCCTTCCCCATCAAAATATCTGATACATGGGGGTGAGGATTACGAATTTGCGGTGAGCGAAGCGAACCGCAATGCGACTATAATAGGGGACTATAGGGGGGTGTTGTGCCCCCCACGTTACCGTAATTATCAACCAGTATAGGTCTACCTTTCAATCAAAACGTACCGTAATTTCTAAATGAAGACCAGTCACCAATGTACTGAATACTCCTTGGCAGCTCTGAATGTGGCCACGCCGCTAGGCCACCCGTAGCCATCGTAGCAATTGCTAAAATGGTCTACGAAATTACATTTTGTATGTAGTAAGAAGGTGGCGTTGAAGTCTTTTGTATGCTCACTCGTAGCATCGTAGAACGTGCTGCGACGGTCTACGTTAAAGTATGTTTCTCGCTATGGGGTAGAAAGTAGGAGAGGTAGGGGAAAATTACACTATATTACAAAAAAGAGAATAACATTTCCTACACAGTGGTGAAGTCTGTACCTCTCTGCGAAGTTTATATCGAGAGATATTAGGAGTTTTGTGATTAGCATCGTAGCACGTGCTACGAACGTCTACGTAAAAGTAGATTTCTCTTTATTGAGAAGGAAGTGGGAGAGGTAGGGGAAAGTGAAATATATCACAAGAAAAAGAGCAAACTTACCTACACAGTGGTGAAATCCGCAACTCTCGGCGACGTCTATTTCGAGAGATATAAGGAGTTTTGTGATATTTTCGCGCAAATGTAAACTCGCGCAAAAGTCTTATCGCGCAAATGTCCTTCGCGCAAGTGTCCTTCGCGCAAGTGTCTTTTGCGAAAGTGTACTAGATCTGTTTCGAAACGCTTATGGTCTCACTTCTTCTGTCTTTTTCCCCTCTTTAATATCTCAGCAACTACCGCAGCTATTAACTTTAATATCTCAGCAACTACCGCAGCTATTGACTTTAATATCTCAGCAACTACCGCAGCTATTAACTTTAATATCTCAGCAACTACCGTAGCTATTAACTTTAATATCTCAGCAACTACCGCAGCTATTAACTTTAATATCTCAGCAACTACCGCAGCTATTAACTTTAATATCTCAGCAACTACCGCAGCTATTAACTTTAATATCTTAGCAACTACCGCAGCTATTAACTTTAATATCTCAGCAACTACCGCAGCTATTAACTTTAATATCTCAGCAACTATCGCAGCTATTAACTTTAATATCTCAGCAACTACCGCAGCTATTAACTTTAAAAGTTAAAATAATAATAATACACTTCATTTTTTTTTTAAAGAAAAACAATTAAAAACTAAAATGAAAATGACAATTTTCCATACAAATTGTGAGGGCGAAATTTTAAGAGACCTCGTGTGTCTCGTGGGGTTTCAAATGAAAGTTAGGTTTCGGTTTGAACATTTCAAAACAGTTTTTTAAATTTCTGTAGGTAAGTTACCTACATACTTTTTTAAATATCTTGAAAAAAACGTCGAAAATTTACCATTACCTACTATCACCGACGCATGCAGAGTGATCCATCTGAAATGTAGGTTATACTATTTTTAGATACCTAGGTACTTATTAGATTGCGAAGTCTCTAGTGATCTAACCGGTAGATACTACATTTAGTACATATTTGTTGACAAACCTTCGAAACGTTCGAAACCCTCGGCGCGCCAGTTACACTCGCACTTGACGGATCTTGTTTTCAGTTACGCAACTTTTTAGCTATTAGGTATCAAGAAGTGCATGTCATGCCAAGCCACATTTATCGAGTACTAGCTGTGCCCGCGACTTCGTTCGCGATTGCCTTACTTGCCGACCCACAGTTTCTCTCATATTATGAAACGCCGCGCCGTGCAAAAATACTTCCATGCGCAGAATTGGACCTGTTACGCTTTTAATAGGTATAAGTATCAATATTTAGGTGGTTAGTACCTAGTTAAATTGTGTAGGCATAAATCTACGGGGGATAGCATGTTGTCATCTTCAATCCCATTCCTTATTTACACGACTTTTAGCTGCGACTAGGCCAGCGTCAGTGTTAAGAAGTGTCATACTCGTTTCACTTCTTACTCATAGTTCCGGTCAGCTGGGGCCCTAATCGCTTCACTATGACAGTGGTATCGTCACTGAATGACATGTTTTGGTATTCTACCTTAGATGAAAGAAATGAAGAAAAAGAAAGTAACTCCAGCTTTGTACCTGCACTGCACGGCTACGTACATGCGTCGCATTGTCTTTATGCTTAATGTCTCCTGCGCACTTATCTGTCCATGTAGTCGTTCAATGGGGTCTCGGTGGGCTCGCAACGACACGACACGGTTCAAACGCTACTTCGTGGAACTGCCTTCTGCGAGAGAAGACTGGTTGAACAGCCAGATACTCTGTTTTGCTGGGTGCCTGAACTGGCACAACCAAAAGCGCTTCACCAACTACTGATATCAAGTCTGACAGCCAGGCGTCCCTCCTAGCACTTGATTTGAAGGTTAGCAGAAATTGCCTGTTAGGTACACCTGTTAGGAGAGTGCGGAGGCCTGATGCAGTAACGTAGCATTCACCGGGGCAAAGCATTTGCATAGCCCGAACGAGTTAAGAGACATCACCTCGGAGAAAATTTGCAACAAATTTGGTGTTCCTAGCAGCTGCAACGGTTAACGGCAAACTATGAAGTCTTGTCAGCATTTGAATAAAGAATAAAATATCTTTATTTTATAAACAAGACAAGTACTCAATAATACATATACATAAAACTGATTTAACATAAAAATGTGTACTTAGGTCAGTTTACAAAATAGGTCCTGACTCAGCATGAGTTGAATGACTAGCGAGCTAGCATCCATCCAACGCTGGTCTTCCGTCAGAACCACTTGTTGGCGTTACGGATAAATTACTCACAATAATATAATTGAACCAAAACACACTAATAAAAAATCAATAAAATACAAATCAAATAGGTACACATACACACGTAAGTATTCAAATAAAATGTAACACTAAATTGTACAAAAAAAAAAACAAAAAAAATACGATCTACAGGTGCTGTTTCCATTCGTAGTTTAAACTCAATAAATAGTGCCTATAATTAAGATAGAGAAATGTAGAGACATTCATAATACACTTGTGTCGTGCCTTATACTTATTCTTTCCTGCTCTTTCTGATGATTAAATAGAAATTTTTTTAATTTTGTTCTAAATCCATGTAAGCTTTGCAGGTTCCTTATCGGCGGCGGGATATTGTTCCAGCACTTGGAAGCTGCATAGCGGAAGCTGCCTCTAAAGCAGGCAGAGCTGTGCCGCTGTGTTTCGAGCTGCTTCGAGCACTGGCGAGGGCCACAAGATCTGGAGCTGGACAACCATGACAACTTCTAGTAGAGATAAGACGGTGATTTGTATTTCATTACACCAAACATAAGACATGCAAGGTGTAATTTACGACGATGCTTCATTTTCAAAATGAAATGTTTATTTAAAAAGGGCGTGACATGACCTCTAAATGGAACATCGAAACAAAAACGGGCGCAGGTATTTTGGACTCGCTGAACTAATCTTTGCGTTCTTGACAGTAATCGGGGTCCAATTACCACGTCTGCATAATTTAGCTTTGACAAAACAATAGACTCTACAAGTCTGATGCGCAGGTCGGGACTGAGATACGGTCTCATTCGGTAAAGTACCTTCAGTCTGTAGAAGCAGTTTCTGACAGAGTCAGCAACGTGCTTCTCATACCGAAGGAGACTATCCATCTGCAGGCCGAGGTTTCGTGCCTCATAAACACGCTCCACTGACTCACTCATCAGTATCACACGCTGCGTGGGGCTGAGACGTTGTAGGTGATATTCAGTACCAAAAATCAAATATTTCGTTTTGTTAGGGTTTAACAAAAGACTGTTTCTTTTTGACCATTGAGCAATGTTAGACAGATCTTTATTGAGATTTTCTATAGTACTATTAATTTCAGACGGTTTGCAAGAGATATACACCTGAATATCATCCGCGTAAATATGAAAGTTACAGTGTTTAATGACAGTTTGCACGTCAGCGGAGAAGACTATAAACAGGAGTGGACCTAGAATTGACCCCTGAGGGACCCCTTGTCTTACAGGCAAAATATCCGAAAACAAGTCACTACCGTCACTCCGAGTTATCTTAGTGCACAGGTAGCGGTTACTTAAATAACTGTTAAACCAACGCAGAGCTTCCTGGTCTAAGCCGTAATAATTTAGTTTTGATAACATTTATATTTAAAGAATCAAATGCCTTAGAAAAATCGAGCAGGACGAGCAAGGTACCGGTAGTCCTTTGTCTTGTGCGTAGAGTATCCGATCAGTAACATCGAGGAAGGCAGGTGTGGTACTTCGCCCTTTTCTAAACCCAGATTGTGCTTCTGGTACAATCCCATTTTGTTTAACGTAATCTGATAACTGGTAGCTTATCACCTTTTCCAACACCTTAGATAAACACGGCAGTATACTTGTAGGTCTCAGATCGGTTATTGCAGTCGGATTAGCTATCTTAGGCAAAGGTAGCACAATAGCCCGTTTCCAAGCGTCAGGAAAAATCGAGGTGGTAATTGATTTATTAATTAAAGCAGTTATACACTTGCGAGCTTTAATATGGAATCGCTTCAAAGGTTGTTCAAGACTAATTTTTACAATTTCTTTGCAGTGAACTATGAGTTAAGTTATGTTTTCCCTTACGCAGGATTTATTGGCGACGATAAATTTTGATTTAATGCTCGATAATGTCCGCTGCCACACCGCAGCAGTGACTTAGTTTTCCTATTTAGTTATATAAGCACCTATTGTGAGAGAAAATAAACGCTTTTATTATTTATTATTATTAAAGCTCGCAAGTGTAGTACCAAGTGTTTCAGGTAGAGTCATCACTAGCATGTCTAAGCTGATCAGATCCCAGCCCACTGCTTTTGACTTAAGACTGCGTATAATTTTAGAAATTTGATCTAAACTAACAGGTTTCAGAGTAAAAAAAATAAATAAAAAAAATATTTATTTTACTATAAAAACTTTCGTAGTTTGACGAATTCATTATGAATGTAAGCGGGTTAACTACGAATCTATTTTGTGTTGGAAGAACACCAACGTTAAGGGATGAAACGTTGGTGTTCTTCCAACACAAAATAGGTTCGTAGTTAACCCGCTTACATTCATAATGAAAATAAATATTTCTTTATTCAGACAACTTAGTCTATTTTGTTAGTAGGTACACTTAGGGCTAGAGGTTTAGTACTTAATATTAAACAGGGATTTTGTCCTCTGATGTAGGGCATACATCAGAGGACAATCAAATTTGATAGATATCGCATTCAATGATGTAAAGATTGAGTTGCTAAATTTATGGAAATCGAAATAAAGTACCTGGCAAAGTCAAAAAATGAGAGTTTATTTTATTAGCGTCTTGCAAATGAAGGGGAAGCTCAGGATTTGTTTTAGGCAAAAGCGTGTTCTTTAAATTCTTCCAAAGGTGTTTGGGATCGCTTATTTTGTTGTTTATATTATTATTGAAGTATGTTTTCTTCTCGTGATAGAGAGCTTGGTTAACGATACACATAATATAATATTCTTTTACTTTCTGACTTGTTTTTATGATACTCTATTGCCGCCTCGTCACGCAACCTCATCATCAACTTAACGGTATCCGTGATCCAGGGGTGTGAACTCGACTTGATGAGCACAGATTTTAAGGGGCATGTACGCTAAATAGAGCCAAAACACTCTGATTGAAACCGTTAACAATATCGGTAACGTCATCGAGTGTCGTAATTAGGTCCCATCTTATGGAATCTAAGTGTGAATTAAAAATATCAATGCAAATATATTGTATGGGCCTGTAAGTAAGCGTAAAAGGTTTCGGTTTACTTTTTTTAATATTAAATTCACAATACACAAGGCAATGGCCAAAGAGAGATCCTACAGGTTCAACAGCTATTCTCTTGACTTTAATATCTGAGCAGATAACATCAATTAATGTTTGTGAGGTCTCAGTGAAATGTGTGGGCGAAGAAACTAATTGACTTAAATTCAGACACGAAAGAAAGGTAGATAATTTGACCGATTTCATTTCAGTAGCATTAAGAACATTTATATTAAAGTCACCAAGTAAAACCAAGTGATCATAGGTAGGTAATGAATTTATTGAGTCCGTTTGGGCGTCAAAGAATAGATCAGTATTCAACCAAGGTGGCCTGTACGCCGTGCCTATGGCAAGTTTCTTTCCATTAAGAGTCATAGTGAGCCACATTTGTTCAATTGCTCTGTGTAACGGGTCAACCGGGTGAACCCATGTGCGTACAGTTATGCCACGCTTAATATAAAAGCCGACTCCACCACCGCGCGAGCGCACCTCTCGCGGCCGCGGAATGTGCCTCAGACGATAGCCCGCCACGGCGCGGCGGCGGGGGCTCGGCTCTCTTCACCTTTTCTGAGCCATGTCTCGTTGATGGCGAGAACATCCAGGTTCAACCGTGAAATCGAAGCAACAAGGTTGTCATGGTTAGTGCCGAGGGAACCTGCATTTAACAAACAAATTTTTAGCATACTAAAAACAATTGAATAGGAAAGTCAGACCGACGACAAGACAAGTGTAAAAAAAGTTACAAACAAAGTACCTTGAACTAACTACCATCACAGCATAAAACATAAATAAAATTGATATTATAGCAATGTAAGCAAGGTTGTAAATAAGAAGTAATAGAATGGTGTATGTAGTTTTTAAAATACAACCATAGCAGTATTTACTGTAATTAAGTACACTTTTTAATACAGGTAGGATATAGGCGTGCTTCTTATTAAAAAATAAAGTTATTGGATATCTAGTTTTCAGGATACAACTTAAACAAAAGGCACTGTAATTTAGTTCATACGTAACTAAGAATATTACTTTAAAACACCAAACCTTTTTATTAATAAAATATAGAGCACGCTATAGGTATTATTATTTGATTGAACTGTTTGGAATGTAGAGTAGCAGCAGTTCATGTACACTAAAAAAGACAAAAACAAGTTAATACAATAATTAGACAACACTCTAAACTTTAAAAATACGTGCGACATCAGCGTCCGTACGAAACGGGTATGCTGGTTTACCCTCGCTTTCACGTGCGTAGGGGTTTCACGAGTAGTCGAGTGCCGCCAGTTGTGCTTCTTGCATACTCCACGCACCCGATGAAACAGCTGCCGGTTGGCTCTCGTGAGTCGCTCATTTACAAAGATTCGCTGCGGAGGCGCAGGTAGGCCGAGGTCCGTAGACTTGAGCGTACGACGCACGCGCGCTGCACTCAGCAGCTCATCCCGCAGGTGCCGGCGTGCCAGACGCACCACCAGGCGGCGCGGATGCCCCTCCGTTTCACTCGATCCCGGCCGAGCAGGAGGTCCCACACGCTCGGCGAAAACGATGTCCCGATTTTCAAGTGATACTCCTAGTTTTGCTGCTAAGATGGTGACAGAGTGAATGGCATTCTCGCCCTTTACTTCAGGGAATTTCCCTATGTCGAGGTCGGCCGATAGCACCTCTTGGTCCCGGTCATTCAATTCACATTTCAATTGAATAATAGTCTTCTCAAGTTCGGCAACCTCGACCGCTCCGGGTGCCTCCTCTCTCGCCTCCATCACATCCAGTCGACGCTCGATGCCCTCCATGCGCTCATTTATGGCCGTCACAGTGGCCCGGAATTCAACCATCTCGCCGCGATAAAGGCGCAGCTCTGCCATGTATTCAGCTAACTCTCGCCGCATTTCCATAATACTAGTGTCTGGGGGGGGGGGGGGGGGGGGTGTAAGGAGGGGGGCTTCCGATGATAAGAGTAGAAGAGAGCTGACAGATGGGTTGGTGACAGCAATAGCAGACATTTGATTCCTTTACCGGTGTATTTTCACCCTTCCTAGTCCTCTTTTTGCAGTGAGGGCAGACCCAGTACTTGTTTACAATCATCGACTCGGGAATCGCAAGACATCCTTTATGATAAATGATAAACACTACAGGCAGCGGCACCTATCGGCGATAGAAATTTTTTGCACGCACCACACGCAACCTTCCCCATGGTGGTTGTTACTTTATGGTTCTTTCAAATCGATCGACTAGAATACAGCTATAGTCCACACTAGATGGCGCTGATGGTCAGTATTTCATGAAGAGTTGTAGATGGCAGTAGTAGTGGCGTATGTGGCGTTTGAGGTTCAGCGGCTCGCCTCTAGATGGCGGGAGGTACAGCTGCTTCTCACCAGAGTGCACCAACCGTCAAAATGATCGACCAGCTAGAGGTACAAATCTACCCACATGCAAGAAAAGATTGCCTGTCCAAGTCTAGAATTTTTAAAGATTTGCAGCCTATCCCGGGCACGTAGGAGCCAGCAAACACTCACTCAGATGGGGCCAGCGATTTTTCTCACACTATTATCACTTTGACAGTAAAATATGCGCGTTTACTATTGTTAACGTATTAAGCCGTGGTGCTGTGAATGATCGTCCGTAACGTCAACTCCATTTGCTTTAGCTGCCTTAAGTCTTTTCGTCATCCATGCCTGACGTCTAAAGTTTTTGACATGACAACGTCTTAAATTCGATAGAGCCGGCTGAACGCACGAAAAAACATGACGTCATGCGGCGTTACCTCGCTCTGAGGCGTTCCATGTAAGGCTTGAAGTGCAAGCGAGAGCGCTCGACATCCGTCTCTCTCCTACTTGAGTGAGCGATGCATCTGCGTGGACAGCTGCTATAATATAGTACATTTACATGTTTTGTTAACTAGTTCCGTGACCCGAGACGACCGACGGAGCTGAGATAGGTACTCAAGGTACGACTGAGTGTCGACTAGCTCAACGTCGCTCAGCAAGCTATAGAAAGACATAAGTACTAGACTTTCGGAGTTCATCTGTCGGTTAGGATTCGTAGCAAAACTATCTAGCAGAGAACCAAAGTTGGCGATATAACTCCTCTGAGTTCCACTGCACTGCTACTAAGCTAATTCTCTAATGAGTAGCAGTGGGTGGGCGGGCCATATCTGATCTGACGAAGAACTGATAACCGTTGGGTTTAAATGTGTATTTAGGGGATCTGGTACACTTGCGCTAATGGGCACTTGTGCGAAAAAATCACAAAACTCCTAATATCTCTCGAAATAGACGTTGCAGAGAGTTGCTGATTTTACCACTGTGTAGGTAATTTTGCTTTCTTTCTTGTGATATATTTCACTCACCCCTACCCCTCCCACTTCCAGGCGCGGTCCCAGGGGGGGGGTCACGGGGGTCATGACCCCCCCCCCCCCCCCAAAATCTTAGTTTAGGTACTTAAAAAATTGCAACCCACAGCTTGATGATTATATTGTCCTGTTTACTTCCGTTACATTGATTATGGTTACCAACGGCAGCAAAATAAAAAATCGCGGCTCGCTCCGCTCGCCGATATTACTGTTATTTGTGCTCTGTGTTTTGATTAGCACAGAGTCCACGTTCCCAATTTTATTGGTCTGGCTGGTCCGCTATTGTCAGTTTGTACCAATCCAACCACCACAGTAAAAAGCACAAAATATAACAAATAATCTGCGAGGTCACTTTGTCAACCAGTACAAAAAAATAGTAGACAACAAAATTTTCGCGTTTTGGTCTGGTTGCTGATAACATTTGTTCCTTCTGACTGTGATCCAAAGCTCAAAACCCGCCCCGCTTTAGGTCACTTTGCCAAATTTTCTAAAAAGTTGCCCAAAATCTAACAAAAATCAAAAATTATCGCAGCTCGCTTAACTTAGCCGGCAACTTTAAACTGTCTGCCTCTGGTCATGGGCTCATCCCTCGTTTGAGGTCAGTTTTCCAAACACTCCAAAAATCTAACGAAACCACTAAATTATCGCAGCATGCTCTGCTTGCCTCTGATAACTTTCTGTTGTTTTGATAAGCTTCTGGCTTGCTCTAGTCCAGGACTCCTTCTCCGTTTCGGCGAGTTTGCAACTGCAAAATATCTAATACCAAACAATTCACACGCACAGCCAGATCATAAAAATTTTCGCGGCTCGCTTCGCTCGCCGTTTATTCTATATGGTGTCTCGTCTGTTGTCCGCATATTTGGTTGTTATTCGACAAACTTTTAAATTGTTCTTCACAATCACACTAATATTATAAATGCAAAAGTTTGGATGGATAGATGGATGGATGGATGTTTGTTACGTCTTCACACCAAAACTACTGAACAGATTGAGCTGAAATTTTGCATCAATGTAGCTCTGAGCCTGGAATCAAACATAAAGCTACTTTTTATCCCATAAATCAGTTCCCATGCGATATAAATTACCTTTGAACGTTTCCATAGAAAGAACGCGTGCGAAGTCGCGGGCAGAAGCTAATAGCTCATAATTTAGCTTCCTTGTCTTGCATGGACGCATACCTCACCAATTTCAAAAAAGGCTGCGGCTCATTGAGAGCTAGCTTCACTCGCTGTTATTTATTTTCTGAACCAGTTTGTGACAACTCGAAAAAGGGAACAAAAATTTCGGCGGCTCGCTCCGCTCGCCGCTACATCTGTTTCGATATATTTTTTGTATTTCTAAATTTTTGTTAATCTCCTTTACTCCGCTCGCCCCGATTTATATTCATAGCTTTATATCTACCACCGCAAAGTATTTAAAATTTTCAGGGCAGGTTTCGCTCACTTTATTTTGTCATGGGCTCTGGCTTACTTTTCCCCAAACATCAGAAAAAATCTCCAACATTTTTGAGGCTCGTTTCGCTCGCCATTACTTATACTTCCTATTGTTGGGTTGGGAGTTGGGGGAAGGGATGTCCTGTTTGCGGCCAATATGCAAAACACTGCATTTTGCGGCTCGCTCCGCTCGCCGATAGTATTTTGTCCTTCTCTGTATTTGGTCCAGTGCTTGACACTTGTTTAACATCATTTTGCTCGGGTAGTTACCCGAAAAAGTAACAAAAATTTCGGCGGCTCGCTCCGCTCGCCGTTACATTTTTTCCATGTGTTTTTTGTATTTCCAATTTTTTGTTGATGATCTTGCTCCGCTCGCCCCTATTTAGAATTTATATCTACTACCGCAGTCTCTAAAATTTTCGGAGCTTGCTACGCTCGCTATCATTTATTTTTTATAGATCATCAACAACAAAATAAAAGATGCGGGCGAGAGTAAGCAAGTGGACCTACTCTTGCTTACTTTTGCCTAAACTTCAGAAAACATCTCAAAAATTTCGAGGCTCGCTTCGCTCGCTATAACTTATACCTACTATTGTTGGGAGTTGAGTATAAATTTTCCGCGGCTCGCTCCGCTCGCCGATAAAGTTTAGTCGTTTTCGGTGGGATCTGCAACTGCCTACAAGTACATTTGGTGCTACGGCCCGCACCAAGTGTGACCCCCCCCAAAGTCTTGGGCTGCGACCGCGCCTGCCCACTTCCTTCCCAATAACGAGAAACCTACTTTTACGTAGACCTTCGTAGCACGTGCTGTACGATGCTAGGAGGGAATCACAACAATAACAATACCTATCTCTCGAAATAGTACTTGCAGAGAGTTGCAGATTTCATCACTGTGTAGGGAATTTAGGGAAATTAGGTGTAGGCATAGAGTAAAAACTCGCTGCTGTCTCAGCCGAGGGATAGTGTCATTCAACAATTTGACAATTTGTGTAACCAAAAACCGATCCATGTGTGTTTTGACAGCTCGTAAATATAGTGCCCTCACTCACACATTCGTATGATTGAAAGTTGCATTTTCCCTAAAAAATTGGGTAACTGAAGCTAAGTTCCCATTATGAAAATACTTCCTTGTTTTTATCACCTACCTTTTTATTTTTTATATTACATTATTTCAATTTACTGAAGGTGTCAATAGTTAATTGTCAAATAGAAAAAATCTAAAAAAAATCTATGAAAATCCATTTCCAACGTCTTGTTTTTTTTAATTTTACGAAATATCAGCCGGTACCTATGGTTACTATCATTCTGCCTAGGTCAAACGACAAAAAGGTTTTACTCCAAGTCTGCAAAATAAGATCGGCTCCGATAATTTTTGGAACAATAATTTAAAATAGACGGCCAAGTGCGTGTTCGGCCACGTGCAGTGTAAGTAGTTGCACGGTTCAAAAATACAAGAATACAAAAAATGTTTATTTCATTAATCAAATATCAAATATACTATGACCGTGCTCGGAACCTCCTTTTAAGTATGAAATACCTGTATTAGGAGGTAACGCTCTTCCATAACAAACTTTAATAATATTCATAAAGATTCTTAACAAAAAAACATTTTACATAAGTGCGTAAATCAAGTAAGGAGAATAATTATAAATGAATGTTGAACAATTTTTAACAAATTAATAGAGGGTAGGTGAACTTCATTCGCAGTAAGTGTTATGTAGTGTGGTACAAGTGCAAGCGGGTGCGAGTAGAGTAGTGCGTGTTTGTGTAGTGTATGTGTGTTTTGTAAGATGCTCCCGAGGACACCGATCTCTTAAGAGTTCGGGCAACACGGTTCATGGCCTATCTAAACCAACTTATTTACCTGTTTTACACATACCTACCAAAGTACATTTTTTAAGTTGATTTGGATGACTATTAGGTACCTACTCAACTAGTAAAGCATACTAAAGCTGTGTAGTTTTCCTTTTAAAATCACACCACCAACTACTAGCATTTTTTTCACAAATAATAATGCCTAACTTAGACAAATTACAGCATTCTAGTACTAATAGTCTCTGGACTAAGCTGAGGACGGATCGACGAACGTGGTGAACTATAAGGGTTCCTTGTTGACTACGGAACCCTAAAAAAGAACATTTGCACGTGCAAGTATTGCTACAGATAAGGTGATAGGATGGATTGCAATTTTAAATTTGAGTTTATTGCATTTGCTCCCCTTGGAGCCGAGAGAGGTCTAGGTCCGTGCGGTATCGAGGTTTTCCGAAATTTTTAAAATATCTGAGCGTCTGGTCGAAGCGGCGACGCGGAACCCGAGAGCTGGTGAGTATTTGGCGCAGCGCACCAGCATTGCCATACAGCGGGGCAATGCGGCCAGCGTAACGGGGACGCGACGACTGGTATTGATATCGATAAGTTGAGCTGCCTCTAGATTATTTGCAACAGTCTGCAGTTAGCTCAATTGTTTCAATTGTAAATACTAGTTCTAATTGTTTCCATTCATTGATTGTAATTTTCCATGTAAAATAGTATTTGAGTTTATATCTTGAATCTACTCAGAACATTGTCGAGTGACTGAAAATTCTAAAACTGTGATATTCCGCGTAGTTTGATTCCTAAGTCCTAACTTGAGAGAGTTCCACCCTCTCCTCTACTATTTTTATACACCTAAGTACTAAGTAACAAAACCTGGGTAGTTTTTTCCCAGTGCATAGCAACATTTTCACGAAAATGGTGGACGAAATTTTTAAATTTATTTATGAGATTTGATAACTGTTTTAGGCAAAATTACAAACGGAATATTAGTACTTACCGGTGGAATGAGATATTTGCGGTATTATTTTTCCGGTTACTGGTGTTTAAACATCCTTGCACCGCACAACACATCATTTTTATATTTTTATGTGAGAGCTGATTTCCGTCTCATTTGAAGTATTGTACCTACTAACGGCTCAAAATTAAAATTGCGACGGTCCGTCGCAATTTTTTAGCTTTACCTCGTTTGTGCCAACTATCATTCTAAGTCTTCTTCTTCTAAGGGTGTAGGCAAGGTAATATTATCCTATAAGTAATCCGACTTCATACAAACGGGCGAAACGCGAGCTATACCTACGCGCCTCGATCTCGGCATGCGCTCAGCATGCAGACAGTCGCGGCTGTGCCGCAGTGACGAACGGATGGTGTGATGTTTTTTTAACAATAACCGCGCGATTTTTTCTCTAAAAATAAGTTCAGGTACATATTTAATAAAGTAGCTGCAGGTATCTATAACCAAGTAAAAGATATTCCTTTTTCTCCAAAAAAATCTCCTAAAATTTAATAATAAAGCATTTTGTAGTACGTCTCAGTCGAGGCGCAAATATTTTTCTGTCGCAAATTTATAAGACCGATTAGTTATTCAAACATAAACAGGTTTTTTAATTAAATCTACCAATCAAAAAACAACACGCATTTTTATTGAACACTTCCCATTCAATTCACAAAGTATTTTATTTGTTTATATAAAAAAAGTACCTTCCTATATTTACAATCACAAAACTAAATGGAAACACAAAGTAGGCAAATGTAATTAAAATGGTGGAGGCGGGCAGCCCTATCGCATGTTTACCTACCGCGCGGCTGTAGGCATTTATTTCAAAGATACGGCCGAGTCCAAATACTGTTGGATAATATTACCGTGGTGTAGGGACTCTCTTTCTCGTACCTATTAATAATTTAGGACCGGTCTACGGTAGACTCGAACGAAATGCACATCAAATTGATGAGCGTAAAAAATTAGTCGATCCGAGTCGACAACTTATAGGCGGAAAATTCGGATTATCGATTAGTTTCAATATGAAAATGAATAAATTGCTAAAAAAATTGCAACGGCGTTGCAAAGTAAGCATGTCAATTAAGTATAAACATGTCTATGGTTCGGTCTTGGTACCGTGGACGGAAGAAATCGCTCCCCAGGGTATATAAATACTCCTTGATCGTAGCTTGGTGCATATACAATGTGTCTGATTACCGGTGTCGGAGACTTTGGGGGGTGAAGTACGGTAAATTTTATCGACAAATCACTATCCCTATTTTTTTTCTCGCTCCCTGATAAAATGCCATTTTGTTTTCTTTTGCCTCGCAGCACGGGTGCTTGTATTGTTTAATTAAGCTATAGCTACCCATGCAGAGGTTCTAGGAGGACGATAGAGGACTCATTTGATTGTCAATAATGTAGGCAATAAAGCAATGATAACATTGTTGCATTTTCTATTTTATAATAAAAGAAAAGAGAATTTATAAAACAAAAACAAGTTATTTTTTCAACATTTTTTTAAAATTTTTAGCTTTTTCATAATATTGAAACTGTCAAGCTACATGTTTTTTGTTTTTGAACGATAGTACAGAATGTGTGCTTCAAAATAAGTTATGCATCTTAGCCCTGAGTAAGATAGTTTAGAAGTTATGACGATTTGAATCTGACCCTTGAAAGTTTAAATATCCCGCTAATAAGCAACTGGACTCACGGTTTCGAGGAATTGCGTGTCCATAGACAATTCTGTGCTTTGTTGTAGATAAGGACGTGCTGAAACTGAAAAAAAGGGCGCGCTGTCAGATTAATTTTTGTTAAGTTTTGTATTTTTCGCTGACGAAAGTTAACAGAAATGGAAGATTTCCATTATTCCAGCCAGGACGTGGCCAACATCCATTTCGTCTATGGATTGTGCAACGGGAACGATAATGCTGCTGTTAGAGAGTAAGCGAGAAGATTTCCCAATAAACCAACCCCGAATGCTCGCACATTCAAACTCAAATTTAAAATTGCGATCCATCCCATCACCGTAAACGTGCACATGTTCTTTTTTAGGGTTCCGTAGTCAACAAGGAACCCTTATAGTTCACCACGTTCGTCGATCCGTCCGCAGCTTAGTCCAGAGACTATTAGTACTAGAATGCTTTAATTTGTCTAAGTTGGGCATTATTATTTGTGAACAAAATGCTAGTAGTAGGTGGAGTGATTTTAAAAGAAAAACTACACAGCTTTAGTATGCTTTACTAGTTGAGTACCTAATAGTCATCCTAATCAACTTAAAAAATGTACTTTGGTAGGTATGTGTAAAACAGGTAAATAAGTTGGTTTAGATAGGCCATGAACCGTGCAACTACTTACACTGCACGTGGCCGAACACGCACTTGACCGTCTATTTTAAATTATTGTTCCGAAAATGATCGGAGCCGATCTTATTTTGCAGACTTGGAGTGAAACCTTTTTGTCATTTGACCTAGGTAGAATGATAATAACCATAGGTACCGGCTGATATTTCGCAAAATTAAAAAAAAACAAGACGTTGGAAATGGATTTTCATAGATTTTTTTTAGATTTTTTTCTATTTGACAATAAACTATTGACACCTTTAGTAAATTGAAATAATGTAATATCAAAAATAAAAAGGTAGGTGATAAAAACAATGAAGTATTTTCATAATGGGAACTTTGCTTCAGTTACCCAATTTTATAGGGAAAATGCTATTCACTTGCAACATTCAATCATACGAATGTGTGAGTGAGGGCACTGTATTTACGAGCTGTCAAAACACACATGGATCGGTTTTTGGTTACACAAATTGTCAAATTGTTGAATGACACTATTCAGAGGACACTATCCCTCTGCTGAGACAGCAGCGAGTTTTTACTCTATGGTAATAGTAGTATTTTATTGCACCCGTGCAAAGCCGGGGCGGGTCGCTAGTATAATATATTACGAGAAAGAGAGTTAAATTAGGAGACCTCCAACCAAATTAGGACCAAATTAGGAGGGATTAGATTACCTCTCCCACTTTCTTTCCCGTATCGAGAAACATACTTTAACGTAGACTTTCGTAGCACGTACTACGATGCTACGAGGGATCAGCGTAGCATACAAAAGACTTGAACGCGCACGCACCTTCTAATGTAATTTCGTAGACCAACGTTGCAAGTGCTACGATGGCAAGGTAATATTATTATCCTATAAGTAATCCGACTTCATACAAACGGGCGAAACGCGAGCTATACCTACGCGCCTCGATCTCGGCATGCGCTCAGCATGCAGACAGTCGCGGCTGTGCCGCAGTGACGAACGGATGGTGTGATGTTTTTTTAACAATAACCGCGCGATTTTTTCTCTAAAAATAAGTTCAGGTACATATTTAATAAAGTAGCTGCAGGTATCTATAACCAAGTAAAAGATATTCCTTTTTCTCCAAAAAAAATCTCCTAAAATTTAATAATAAAGCATTTTGTAGGTACGTCTCAGTCGAGGCGCAAATATTTTTCGGTCGCAAATTTATAAGACCGATTTGTTATTCAAACATAAACAGGTTTTTTAATTAAATCGACCAATCAAAAAAAACACGCATTTTTATTGAACACTTTCCATTCAATTCACAAAGTATTTTATTTGTTTATATAAAAAAAGTACCTTCCTGTATTTACAATCACAAAACTAAATGGAAACACAAAGTAGGCAAATGTAATTAAAATGGTGGAGGCGGGCAGCCCTATCGCATGTTTACCTACCGCGCGGCTGTAGGCATTTATTTCAAAGATACGGCCGAGTCCAAATACTGTTGGATAATATTACCGTGACGATGGCTTCGGGTGGCCTAGCGGCGTGGCCACATTCAGAGCTGCCAAGGAGTATTCAGTACATTGGTGACTGGTCTTCTTTTAGATGTCTTTTCTTGAAGATACGAGTAAGTGGAGTTACTATTTACTCCACAATTCACTTTAGATATCTACATACTAAAAAAGTCTTAAGCAGTTTTGATTTTTTCATAAATTGAGCCCATGACTCCTTTCTTTCACGACTTTTCTCTAAAGTGTCTTGTCCGAGTAAAGGCTGATTATTATATCTATATTTAGGTAGGTACCTAGTTAAATTGTGTATAAATGTGTAGGGTCTAAGGGGGATAGCATGTTGTCATCTTCAATCCCATTCTTTATCCAGACAAATTTTAGCCACGACTCGGCCAGCGTCAGTGTTAAGAAGTGTCATAGGTACTCGTTTCACTTCTTACTCATAGTTCCGTTCAGCAGGGGCCCTATTCTGCTTAACTAATCACTTCACTTAGACAGGGGTATCGTCACAGAATGACTCGTTTTAGTATTCTACCTTAGATGAAAGAATATTGTAACAAACTAAAAATTAAATTCTGTTCGTGTGTCTCGCTAAAACTCGAGAATGGCTGGACCAATTTCGCTTATTCTCCTAAGGTGAAATCTCCTAAGGTGGTTCGCCTCTTACGTCAATGGTCGCTGCCAAACTGTGGTCCTAAATGGATACGCATCTGGAGTGTCGCCATTTCCTTCTGGCGTTCCCCAAGGCTCGATTCTTGGCCCACTGCTTTTCATAATCTTCGTCAACGACATCGGCTCATGTTTTAACTTCTCTGATTTTCTCTTATTCGCCGACGACATTAAAAATTTTTAAAAAAATTGGTGGTCCATCTGACCCCTTACTTCTTCAAAGTGATTTAGATCGTTTACATTCTTACTGCACCATCAACAAACTAGATCTTAATATCAAGAAGTGCTTCTGTATCTCTTTTAGTAGGTCTCCTAACATCCTGACTCACAACTACAACATCAACAACCAAAATCTCATCAGAACTAGCTCTATAGTTGATCTTGGAGTAACCCTGGACTGTAAACTATTATTTGACCAACACATAGAGAAAATCACCTCTAGGGCGTTGAAGATGCTCGGCTTCCTATTCCGGGTGACAAAGGATTTCAGTTCGCTTAAAACACTAAAAATTCTTTACTGCTCATTGGTCCGAAGTCACCTCGAATATGCCTCACAGGTATGGAATCCCCAGTATAATAAATATGTTTCTTTGCTTGAAAAGCCACAGCGGAAATTTCTTAAATTTGTTAATTACAAGCATAAGATCATCAACCCCGACTACATAGATAGCTGCAAACACCATCATTTACTACCGCTTGAGTTGAGAAGAGAAGCAGCTGACCTGTCACTATTGCTCATTATTGTCTTGAATCTGGTTGATTCACCCACGCTCTTATCCGGGATAGGACTAACCGTTCCGTCCCGCCAAGTTTCTCGAAGAAACCACCTTAAATTATACATACCGAACTGCGCCACAAATTACCGTAAAAACACATATCTACTGCGGACCATGCAAACCTTTAACACCAAATATTCAAAAAATGTAGATCTTTTCAACATGAGGCGCAATTCTTTCAAGAAGTTAATTAATATTAACTTCTTCGATCAATTATAATCTTTTACACTCTAACTTTATGTATGATCAGTAGGTATATATATCCATCCTAGTTCCCCACCTTGTAGTTGCCAGTCTGCTTGATTTGGTACTGACACCAGGTAAATTAAAACTGCATTGAAACTCTTATTTTAATTTTTTTTATTGTAATTTAGATTCGTATTTTCTTTAAATAGGTACCTACTACTTCTATTTCGGCACACAGTACTTGAAATTGCATTAATAGTATTGTATTTTTCATTTTTTTTATTATAAACTGTTGTTAAATTTAAATTAGTTCAGGTTATTTTTACAGACTATGAGTGGAAACTGTCTTTAGCTTCAATTGTTCTAGTTTAAGAATTTATTGTCACCTAAACTTAAGCTTTTTGTTTCCCAAATAAATAAAATAAAAATAAAATAAAAAATAAGTTTTGGCGACATCTGAATTCACACCAGTATCAACATATTTGTAAATAAAAAGACAATATTAAAGATTTACAAACCATTTATGGTTTATCACAATTACCACACAGACTAATCTAATTACTTATACTTACAGTATTATGACAACTATTTATATTTTAATTAATTAATGTCTCAAGGCAGGAAATGACCCCACAACCTCCAGCACTGCACACTGACCTTGGCACGCTGCACCAGACCAATTAATATTGCTTGCCAGGTATGTATTTTGTTCTAACAGAAAAACTAACATAACTTATTATTTAAAGATCAGAACATATCTCATTAGTACAAGGTATAACGCCTGTTATGAATATATCCAGCCAGATAGTACGAGGCACTTTCAGTCTGCAAGTGTAGAACCTGGACAGTTACCAGAACCCACAATGGACCATTTAATTAACGTGCAAGCAGGTTCTTGAGACGGGTAAGGAGAGCGCGCTCGACAAGAGGCAAGGTGAACCGGTCAAATGAGGCGTCGCACAGCACGTGCACCGGGCTCGCCAGCGCCGCTGCCAGTCGCCGCGCCAGCGCTTCCGCCGCCGCGTCCTCGCCGCCGAGCAGCGCCGTGCTGGCCGCCCCCGACGCGCCGCGCGCCGCCGGCACGCCCAGCGCCACCGCACCGAGTGCCGCGCCACCTCCGTTGCCGCCACCGAGCCACACCAGCAGCGAGCCCGGCATGCGCAGCGCTGCAATCCGACACAACATCTCGCCGCTCCATACTTCGAATTCGTGGACGTCCCACTCGCTTTTGCGGTATTTTATTGCGCGTTTCGAGGTCACAGAGCGGGGACTCCTAGCCGTGGTATCCATCAAGTCTCCTCTCTTTTCGAATAGGTTCGGCTAGGCGGTAAATGGAAGGGTCAAACATAAAATTTGTGTCGTATCACCATAATCTCGGACTCAAGAACCAGCTGCAAAAAGTTACAATGCCCCGTTCCGTTGTTCTTTCTTTAGTTAGGTAGGAGTGAGCGTATAACGCAACGCAATAGGTATTTTATATTAGAAAATTAGAAAGATTTTCGTTGTACTTTATTTCGCACGACGGATTCTTTCTTAGTACGTATTTTTTGAGCGTACGTACGTACGTAGTTAATTATAGTTTACAGCATATAAGTTACTCTATGGCAGTGTTGCCAGATGTTTTTGACGAGCGATCGTACGCTGTTGGAAAAAAATCGTATTTCTTAGGGAGAGGAGAAGAAAAGGATCGTACATATGTTTAGGTAAGAAAGTTTATTAATAAAATTAGCTACGTCTTATATTTACAAATTTTTACTGGTCATCAAATTGAGCGTTTCAGGTGCTGGTTCATAATTTTCACAGCACCCGAAACGTTTAACATGCTGTTTCGGTAGTTATAGACCATTTAAAGTTTCGCTATTGAGTTTGTTGCGGCTCTTTGTTTTTATTAAATTGACTGAGCTAAAACTGCGCTCATAATCCGCATTCGAATGTGGTAAACACAGCAATTCAATAATATACCGTAAAGTATCCTTGTCTTCAAACTAGCACAGGATTCAGAAATCGGTTGGATATTTAACTGAACTGTTGAATGAACTTCTGCAATAATAATAGGAAGGGTAATCCCCGACTACAGATGGGAGTAGGTACTCGGTGAATAGTGATGGGCCAATAACATTTGTTTGGCGGCTTTTTGGTTTGTTCCATGTTTGTTCGTCAAGGTTTGATTGATTGATTTGACTGACATCATGCATGACTTAAGTGATGTAAATGACATTGACAGACAATAACAATTACAAGAAATTGACAACTGACTTTTCTATAGGACCACCATTCGAATCGGTCACCATTTTGTATATGCACAGTATAGGTAATTCAAAATCTTTATAAAATCGTACAAACCGTGTACGATTTCGATGATTCGATCGTACATGAGAAAAACGGGAAAAAAATCGTATGAATACGATTTAAATCGTACATCTGGCAACGCTGCTCTATGGTTTACAGTGTTGCTAGACGTGGGTGGGCGATCGATACGCGATATTTCACGTCGTCGTCGTCGTCGTCGTCGTCGTTAGTTACAGCACCGCAGATTGCCATTTAATTTTATAGGTTCAAATGCTGCCATCCGAAACCAAAGGTTGATTAGAAAAAATTAGGTAGTAAAAAAAGAACCATGCGTTTTTATTTTATTAAGGCGAATATTAGGGTGGATAGTGGCGCCACTACATATTTAATTTATAATTACGTTATACAAAGGAATTATCAAAAAATCGGACCGCGCGTAGACGATATCTATCATAAGCTTTTATAATGTATCTGTTATCTTATCATAGAGTAAAAACTCGCTGCTGTCTCAGTCTCGCAGTCTTCTTCTTCTAAGTCTGTTATAGTTTTGTTTTGTGTTATTCAATCAAAAACCTTGTTTGGAGAGCTTATGTAATAAATAAATATGTAAATATGTAATGCTGGACAATTCACACAGCATTATCTAGCCCCAAGCTAAGCAGAGCTTGTGTTATGGGTACTAGATAACTGATATACTTAATACAATACACTACATAGATAGATGTTTTTTTATTATATCATACATAGAAAACATCCAGAACGCCCTGGACATGTCTGCAGATCGTACAAACATTTGTCCTGAGGCGGAAATCGAACCCGCAACCTCCTGCGTCGCAGGCAGACCTTCGCCCGCTGCGCCACAGAGGTCGTCTTAGCTTGGTGGCCACCAATAGGAACTAAACTCTTGAAACAAGTATCTGCCTAAATAATAAAGTGCAAAACTATTAGAGATACATTTAAAAAAGGCTTATGAATTATGATAGTTATCTTGGTGTTATTAATAAATATATTGTATTGTATTGTTGTATTGTATTGAGAGATTTCTTTGCCTTAATCATCGATCAACGGGGGAGGCCGCATACTTGATCGATGGCCATAAATCTCACCATAAAATATAAAAAAAATGTACAAATCGGCTCTTAAGTTACTTCATTCACAGTTATAGCTGTGGTTAAAGTAAGGACTTCATTCCTAGCTATTGTTTTTGTCACAAATGTTTGGTATCATTAACCAATAAGATATCAACATTTGTATTTGGTAATCAGCTATTTGCCAATTGATTCGTCGTGGTATCTGATGATTGGATAATTAGAAAAATGCACCAATCACATCTCAGATAATACTGACATTGACAAACGACATTTACAGCTGTCCAACCAACAGCAGGCATCTATTCCATTCATTCGTCCTTGCCCTTCAACTTCACATCTTTGATTGAATCATTCACTCGCTCACTTCAAGAAAACGAGACGTGCATTTTCATTTTGAACTTCATTTTGAGTTTCGAAGTGTGACGATGAAAGTGTGAAGTAAAGTGCAATCGTCGGTTCTTTTCTGAATACAGAACAAAGAGACCCAGTCATGAGATACAATTTATTATTAGGGACCTGCGTCCTGTTGCTAGCAGGTATAAAACATTGTATTTGCCGACGCGACGACGTTTCAAATCTGTTTTCTTCGAAGTTGCTCCAAAAGTCATAAAATGAAATAAACTAGGGCTCATTTTCAACGATTATAACCATCAGCACAATATTCCTTAGACATAAAAAGAGAGAAACGTTTGTCGACCCAGAATATTCCACAATGGGCGTCTCATTGATTTTTGCCGGCTTTCATCGGCTTTGTCAAACAAAAATAAGTCACCACAGATGACAGAATTATCGTCATCTGTGTATGTAAGTCACACAGAAATTTATCTCTGTTTCATAGAGATATAAAAACTGTCTTGTTATTTTATATAGATTGTGTATCCACATTGCAGGATGTAGAGCGCAGGAGGAGGCGGCGGGCTCCGCCGAGCCGGCGGCGCTGGACGCAGACCTTGGCGCCTCCCGCGAGGGCTCTCGCACAGGTCAGTATCCACATTGCAGGATGTAGAGCGCAGGCGGGGGCGGGCTCCGCCGAGCCGGCGGTGCTGGACGCAAGCCTTGGCGCCTCCCGCGAGGGCTCTCGCACAGGTCAGCACATTATCTATATAACTGCCTGCACATGATATAAGTAATAATATTAGTTGGTGACTTCATAAATCACTATATTTATCAAGTCACCAACTAATAAATTCTAATTGGGTACTAACCCATAACACTAGCTCAGCTCGGCTTGGGGCTAGATGATGCTGTGTGATGTTTCCAGTATTATTTATTTATGTCATTTGTTTGTAATTCAATCTAATTAATTCCTGTAATTAGCTTATTCAGGACTACCTGTCTTGGTAGGTAGGTACTTCTAAACTTTAGCACTGACCGCAAGATAATGTAGGTACAAAAAAACTTCACATAGGCAAATAGATTACCTACATTATTATTTAAAGGCTTAGCACATTTAGGCTCGTAATCAGTGATAATCTGAAGATAGAATTGATAAATTTATTTGTTGGGAAAGTCCGTAGGAAAATTCAACAAATTATTGTAGCTTTATGAATGTCTTTCGGAAACGTAAGATCAAACAAAGTGACCATGGGAAGGCCTACAGCCAATGTATTAAGTGGTAGGCCAGTGCATTAATAAATGTACTGTGTTCGATAACAAATTAGTCATGAAATAAAAGAAAACAATCGAAAGCAATATGAAGTATCAAGTATTTATTAGAAAGGTTGGAGCACAGTATTGTATGATAGGGTGGTGCAGTGTGGTGTGCGGGGGGCTGTCGCTCAGCTGCGCCGCAGTTGTAGGTCGGCCGCCAGCACGAGCAGCCGGCCCTTCAGCCAGGCCGAGTCGCGGATGCGGTGGTCGAGCCGCGCGTCCCCCCGCGCCTCCGCGCCCGCCGCGTGCCCGCTCCACCAACCGTATCTGCATTCAGCACAATACTCATTCTCCACCCTGCTAGCTGATGCAGCTCAATATAAATATGCTGGGTGTTGGGCAGAATGTTTAAATTTTTTTAAAAATATGTACTTACATCAAACAAGTTATGTACTTTAGGTTAAAAAAGCCACCATACTCTTACAAGCTTATGCTGTTCAGAGTTAAAAAGGCCACCATACCAACCACCCACAGCCCTTTGGCACAAGTTCTACCGAACTAAACCTGCTTACAACACGATTACAAGACAAAAGTTCAGTCATTTTCAAGATATTCAAAATGGCAGACTTTTTGTTTTTGTTATAGGCTAATATGCCAGATGTAGTAATAGTTACCATTATGACAAACATTCTGCCAAACACTCTGTATAATAATGTCTCCCACCCGCGGCTTGGAGCTTGTCCTGTATCAAAGTAATCACCATCCCCAGGTAGCATTCCTCTCCTTGCCCTTGCAGCGGCAGATGGTATGCATTTATAAAATGAGTATTTTAAATTGTATAGTAATTACTTAAGCTGATGGCGATCCCAATTAAATAAATAAACTATTATAATATGTGTTCATTCAGATGTTGCTGTTGAAAATGATGCCATCTATTTTTAACCCCCCACGCAAAAAGAGAGGGATGTTATAAGTTTAACGTGTCTGTCTGTGTATCTGATTCTGTCTGTGGTATCGTAGCTCCCAAACGGATGAACCAATTTTCGTTTAGTTTTTTTTGTGTCATAGATAATTTTATCCCGAATGTTCTTAGCCATGGTTCATGAAAATCTGTTCAGGTAATAAACGTTGGCAGGTTTTTAAAAATTTTAATTTTGTCTTGTATTTATTAATTAGCTGAAGTTTAAATAAATCATTTTATTTTGGCAATATTTTAGTCCTTTTAAATTAGTTTAGTTTTGGCGACATCTGAATGGACACCATCAAATGTATGAGTAGAGTAGGTAGGTAGGTAGGTACCTACCTTACTGAGGAGCAGCTTAATAAGGTTGAACGACTACAAAACGTCTGTATACGTTTTGTTTTTGGTCTACGTAAGTATGACCATATTTCGGAGTTTCGTACTAAACTCAAATGGCTTCCTGCCCGACTACGCCGTAATTCCCACATCCTTTCTCTTCTTCATAAAATTCTCTTTAACCCTCTCACTCCTTTCTATTTAAAGGAGCGTTTTGAATTCCTCCACGATTCTCATCCTCATTCTTCCCGTGTCCTCCGGTCGTCAGAAAATCTGGTACTGAATATGCCACTTCACCGAACCAGTTTCTACGACAAATCCTTCTCTATCCAAGCCATAAGGTTGTGGAATGCACTACCAGAGTCCATTAGAAAAGCTGCATCCTTACCAGTTTTTAAAGCACGTGTAAAGGAGTTTTTCCTGTCAGAAAAGTGAATTTTTGGTACTTACTATTTATTTATTATGTATCTATTTAGTATATTTTTGTATGTAGTTATTATATATATATATGTATACGTTTATTATGTTAGTCGGATATTTATTTAAGTTGTTTTTATTTTTAGGTATTTATATTGTTGTCAATATTTATTTAAGATTGCTTATAATTGGTACACCCCTGCCGTTCTCAAACTCACATAATTCGTTCCATCCAAAGGTTGCCTGGAAGAGATCGCTTCTAAGCGATAAGGCCGCCCATTGTACTTGTATCTTATGTAAGGTTTCGTGTGTATTTTTGTTGGTGTACAATAAAGTATTTTGTATTGTATTGTACGCACACGTGCGACTCGGTGAGCGGCGCGGGCAGCGCCTCCCGCGGCCCGCGCCGGAACATGTCCCGGATGCGGGCCAGCGCGCGCCGCTCCGCCGCCGCGTCGCCCTCGCGCTGGGACGCGCGCGAGTAGAACTTGTCCGTGACCGTGGCCGCTGCAACATACCATACCAGGCGAGACATGAGGACGAGCGGTCGGCGGCGGCGGCGGCGGGGGCGGGGGCGGGGCGGAGCGATACCGACGTAGCGAGAGCGGCTTGACGAGCGACACGTAGGAGCGGCCGGGCTCGCGCTGGGACGCGAAGCGCAGCTTGAAGGAGCGCGCGTGGTGCACCGCCGCAGCCGCGTCCTGCGCCGCCGCCGCCGCCGCCGCCGCCGCGGGCTCCGCAGCCTCCGAGCCCTTCGCCGACATCGGAGTGGTCTCGTTGGGTCGATCGCGGTCGCTAGGCGACGGTCTCCATGTCCTCGTTGTTTGTGCGCAGATGCGGAGGCGGTGCTGCGCGAGGAGGAGGCCATCGACCCGGACGCGCTGAGCGTGGCGCAGCTGCGCGAGCTAAGGGACAAGGCGCAGAACTACACCTTCCAGACGGAGGTCAACCGCATGATGAAGCTCATCATCAACTCGCTGTACCGCAACAAGGAGGTGAGTGCCCCCCGCTCCCCGCGCCGCGCGCCTCTCCCCCGCGCCTCCCTCACACGCTCGTGCCCTCTCTGTGCAGATCTTCCTGCGCGAGCTGATCTCCAACGCGTCGGACGCGCTCGACAAGGTCCGGCTGCTGTCGCTGACGGACCGCGAGGTGCTGGACGCCAACGCCGACACGTCCATCCGCATCAAGGCGGAGCCCGACAAGCGCCTGCTGCACATCATCGACTCCGGCGTCGGCATGACGCGCCACGACCTCGTCAACAACCTCGGCACCATCGCCAAGTCCGGCACCGCCGACTTCCTCTCTAAGATGCAGGACGCGGAGCAGGTGCGTGTCTCCCCTCCATGCCGCTGCCCCCGCCCCCGCACCCGCCCCCACACCTGACCTCACCCCACCCCCCGGCTCGTGTTGCAGAGCGGCGCGCAGGAGATGAACGACATGATCGGCCAGTTCGGTGTGGGCTTCTACTCGGCGTTCCTGGTGGCGGACCGCGTGTCCGTCGTCTCCAAGCACAACTCGGACGCGCAGCACGTGTGGGACAGCGACGCCAGCTCCTTCAGCGTGGCCGAGGACCCGCGCGGGCCCACGCTCAAGCGCGGCACGCACATCACGTGAGTACCTACCCGCTGCTGTAACGTCCCCGTCCCCGGCCCCCGCCCCCGCACGCCGCTCACGCCCGCTCTCTCCGCAGGCTGCACATGAAGGAGGAGGCGTCCGACTACCTGCAGCCGGACACGATCCGCGCGCTCGTCAAGAAGTACTCGCAGTTCATCAACTTCCCCATCTACCTGTGGGCTTCGCGCACCGAGACCGTGGCGGAGGCGGAGGCGGAGCCGGCGAGCGAGGACGAGGAGGAGGAGGAGGCGCAGGTTGAGGAGACGAAGGCGGAGAGCACCACCGAGAAGACTGTGTGGGACTGGGAGCTGATGAACGACAACAAGCCCATCTGGACGCGCAAGCCGCACGAGGTGGCGGAGGAGGAGTACACCGCCTTCTACAAGACGCTGACCAAGGACGCGGAGCCGCCGCTGGCCAAGGCGCATTTCGTGGCGGAGGGCGAGGTCTCCTTCCGCGCGCTCGTGTTCGTGCCGCGCGCGCAGCCCGGCGACTCCTTCAACCGCTACGGCACCAAGACGGACAACATCAAGCTGTACGTGCGGCGCGTCTTCATCACCGACGAGTTCAACGACCTCATGCCCAACTACCTGGCCTTCGTGCAGGGGCTCGTCGACAGCGACGACTTGCCGCTCAATGTGTCGCGCGAGACGCTGCAGCAGCACAAGCTCATCAAGATCATCAAGAAGAAGCTGGTCCGCAAGGTACCCTACCCGCAACACACTATGTAGGTACACCTGCCGCTCAGCGTGCCGTTTTTTTATCCTGACAAGCTCGTCAACAAGCTGGGCCGCAAGGTACCCTACCTACACTTAGTTTTGAAGTGCTCGTTTTAAAAACCCATCTGGTCGCCTATTATCGGGTCCGCACAAACGCACACCCAAACGCGCGTTTCTATTATCGGGTCCGCACAGGCGCACACCCAAACGCGCGTTTCTATTATCGGGTCCGCACAGGCGCACACCCAAACGCGCGTTTCTATTATCGGGTCCGCACAGGCGCACATCCAAACGCTCGTTTCTATTATCGGGTCCGCACAGGCGCACACCCAAACGCGCGTTCCTATTATCGGGTCCGCACAGGCGCACACCCAAACGCGCGTTTCTATTATCGGGTCCGCACAGGCGCACACCCAAACGCGCGTTTCTATTATCGGGTCCGCACAGGCGCACACCCAAACGCGCGTTTCTATTATCGGGTCCGCACAGGCGCACACCCAAACGCGCGTTTCTATTATCGGGTCCGCACAGGCGCACACCCAAACGCGCGTTTCTATTATCGGGTCCGCACAGGCGCACACCTAAACGCGCGTTTCTATTCAAGCGCACTTCAGATAATTTTCAGATCGGAAATTTTCAATTATGAAAGCTTGCGCGGTCATCATCTATGCTTGAGTGGAGTACAGGTTGTTCGGCAGACCGTGTGCCAGATGGAAACTGGGGGAGAGTGGTACCAAGTGGTCAGCCGTGTTACCCCTGAATAATAAAATCAATATTTATATGAGATCTAGGTAAATAAAGCAGCTATGGGCAAAGCGTTGAAAATTGAAAAGTCTAACTGAGAGTTCAACTTTGAATTAAATTTCGAAAAACTAAGTGTGTTTAAAAGTACTTAAAAATATCACCATAGTATTGCACTTACCCTTTCTCACAAGTGCCACTGCACTAAACATGCATATTAAATTAAATCACGATCAGTAGACAAAAGTTAGTAATTTTCAGAGTACCTATTCAAACTAAAAACTCAAATCATGGTAAATATCCCGTTGTTAATGACTTTAGTACCTATTCAAAAACGCAGAATTAAGTTTTTTCTTAAGATTTTAGATTTTTTTCTAATACCGACCAGCATTTCAGGGTTAAAAAAGCCTCGAAACTATTGGACTTGGTTCTCCCACTTTTCATATGGCATATGGTGGTGTGCTGAACACCCTGTATATTTTCTATGGCATAGCATTGATGTTTGCGCGATCTCTGAGCAAGGTTTCTTACTACGGGCCTGAGGCCCTTAATAAGAAACCTCGCTCAGTCAAGATCTATGCTTGAGTGACGTGTATGCCATAACAAAGCGTTACTCAAGCATAGATCGAAGACTGAGCGAGCAAGCTTCCATAAAAGGGGCCCCTGCCCCCGCTGACCCCCCTCGTGCTGCAGGTGCTGGACATGCTGCGCAAGATCCCGGCGGACGAGTACGGGCGCTTCTGGAAGGAGTACAGCACCAACGTGAAGCTGGGCGTCATGGAAGACCCCTCCAACCGCGCGCGCCTCGCCAAGCTGCTGCGCTTCCACTCGTCACGCTCCGGGAGTGACATGGTGCCTCTCGAGGAGTACGTGGCGCGCATGAAGCCCGCGCAGAAGCACATCTACTACATCGCGGGCGCCGGCCGGCAGGAGGTGGAGCGCTCGCCCTTCGCGGAGCGGCTGGTGCGGCTCGGGTACGAGGTGCTCTACCTCACGGAGGCTGTGGATGAGTACTGCCTCTCCTCGCTGCCCGAGTTCGACGGACACAAGTTCCAGAACATCGCCAAGGAGATCTTCGACCTGGAGGAGGGTGAGTGCGGTGCATGTGGAGAGCCTTGCTCCGGCGCGCGGCGGGACGAGGGCGTGACGCGCGGGGTTGGTTGCAGACGCGGAGGCGCTGGAGCGGCAGGAGGCGCACAAGGAGCAGTTCTTGCCGCTGACGCGCTGGCTCGGCGACAAGCTGGGCCAGTGGATTACACGTGCGGCCGTGTCGCGTCGGCTGGCGCGCTCGCCGGCCGCGCTCGCCGCCACCGCCTTCGGCTGGACCGGCAACATGGAGCGCCTCGCGATGTCCAACGCGCACCAGAAGGCGGATGACGCGCAGCGCCGCCACCAGCTCACGCAGAAGAAGATGCTGGAGATCAACCCGCGGCACCCCATCGTGCAGGAGCTGCTGCGCCGCGTCAAGGAGGAGCCCGACGCGCCCGCCACCGAGCAGGCCGCGCTCACGCTCTACCGCACGGCGGCCGTCAGGTGAGTGTGCACTGCACCGTTGTCCTAGCCAGTCCTAGCGGCTGCACCTGCTGCACCTGCTGCACTGCGACTAACGTGACTCTCCGCAGGTCCGGCTACATGCTGCAGGAGGGGCAGGCGGTGCAGTTCGCCGAGGAGGTGGAGCGCATGCTGCAGGCCTCGCTGGGCGTTCCGGCGGACGCGCTGCCGGAGGAGGAGGAGGGAGAGGGGGGCGCCGCCGCTCCGCCGCAGGAGGAGGAGGAGGAGGAGCTGGACGCGGACCACGACGAGCTGTAGAAGCGCCAGACTGTACCTTTAAGTGCGAGTGGACTGTGGAGTGCCCGACGATGTGTGATTTCTTTATTTCTTAGTTTCGCGGATGGATGTTGTAAATAAATTATTCTATTTATTTTCAGTGTTTTCACCTCCCGACCCTGTTTCCACCGACCCTCAATCAGAAGGTCGGCCTTACGCCACTCCTACACCTACACCAACTATACAGAGGCTACCTTTATTATTCCACATGTGCACAGTCAGAGTTAGAATATGAAATCCATGTACATGCTCAGATCAGAATGGCTCTGTTACTTTGACGCAATTCTGCTTATGAATTTGTCTGCTGCCCGCTCCCGGTTGAAAGATATCCCTTAGTCGCCTCTTAACTACGACGACACCCGCGGGAAGAGTTGGTAAGCCGGCACCACACAGCTGAACGAGAACGGATGTAATTATTATTATGTAGGTACCTACCTACTGAAGTATACATATAAGATGTATTCAAGACTCGGGAGTTATTATTATTACTTGCGTAGGTAGGTAAAGATAAACCAGTCTAAAAATGCACGCCCCTTTACTATAGAATCTATCGTAGTTTGACGAATTCATTACGGATGTCAGGGATGAAACGTTGCTGTTCTTCCAACACAAATAAGGTTCGTAGTTAACCCGCTTACATCCGTAATGAATGCACGCCCAAGGCACGCCCCCTCCACAAAACGTCAGTTACCTACCTACACTCTGCGTGCATTTTTAGAATGGTTTATCTCTACTATACCTACGCATTTCGGGGACTTCTCTTCTTGCAGTGATCATCATCACTGATCTGATCACATATTATTTTGTACCTATTTAGCTTAGTTATTTTTATAAGTAGGTTAGGTATGTTTGTGTTTCACATGTACCAAACCAACCTACTTAGGAAAATCACTACATAGTATAAAACAAAGTCGCTTTCTCTGTCCCTATGTAGGTATGCTTAAATCTTTAAAACTACGCAACGGATTTTGAGCGGTTTTGTGTTTAATAGATAGCGATTGAAGAGGAAGGTTTTAAGTATAATAATAGTAATAGTAGTATTTTATTGCACCCGTGCGAAGCCGGGGGGCGGGTCGCTAGTTTTCTTATAAAGAAAGAACTGAACTGATCTCGTTGTGGGGTAGGTAGATACAAATTCTGAGACGATGATACGAAATGCCCATAGGTATTCCCCACCCTGGGCGGATCCTGGATCGCAGTTCGGTGTTAGAATTTTTCTGCAGGGGGTGCTGCTGCCGCCGTCTCCGGTGGATATCCCTCTTACGACACCCGCGGGAAAAGGATGTATTCCCGTTGTCCCTATTGACGGTATCCCCATTCAATGGGGACAACGGAACTCAATAAAAATAATTAAAATTTATACCCGTTGTCCCCATTGACGGTGACCTAGTAATGGGGACAGCGGAACTGAATAAAAGTTATTAAAATTTATTTATATAGGTACCTAGATTTCGAACGAACCAATATCGGATTTCAGATATCGTACCAATATATACAGGGTTACTGGTAATTCGACGTATTCCCGCCAAGGCGTGGTAGTTGGGGTCATAAGCTATCAAATGAACCATAGAATGCATTATGCAAATGTGGACCAATTTAGAGATAATCAGGTTTAATTATTTTTTTCAAAATACCCCAAAGTCGGAATTCAAAAATTTCAAAAAAATAATCTTACAGCCGTATTATTTTCGTTTTATTATTTTTACATAATGAAAACCTGGATACTTACTTACTTTAGTTATCAATACTACAATGTGCAAAAAGTCTTATCATTTTCGAAGTAACACTACTTAAACATAATTTTTTTTCCAAACAGAAGAAAAGTAATTAGAAATAAAATGATTTTGTGAAAAAGAATTGTATGTGACTAATTGTGCAAATCATGTTAAAAACATCCCTACTTATCTAGCTACCCAGCGAAGTATCAATTTATCTTGTCACTTAAACAGTACAGAAAAAACTTGAAAAAAAGGGGTCAAGTAGGCAAGTTCCGAGAAGCGATTGTTTGGGATAAACCTTATCAACAGGTGCGGGAATGCTCGTAAAAGATTGTGCGTTTGAGCTAACGCTATTGTTTACATTAGGTGTGAAATTAGAAACAAGTTAAACAAGAAAAAACTGTTCAATCAGTCATCAGTATTACAGGCATCGTACACACGCGCGCAAATCCCTGTTACACTTAATCTCTATGGATATTGTGACGGCGGCGACGCTGCAGCTGCTCGCCGCGAATACCTACAGCGCTACCCTAATCGCCGACCACCCCATGTCACAGTGTTTAGTGCAGTGTATCGTAGAGTACGAGGGAATGTTCAAAGGCAACAACGTGATGCTGGCAGGCCACGTGGCATAGCCCGTATACCGCGTGCGGAAGATGAAGAAATTTCAAGAAGATCCAACCACTTCCACAAACATAGTTGCTCGTCGCTTAGGTGTATCTCAGTGGAAGGTCTGGTCTACTGTGCATACTGCGGGGCTTTATCCGTACCACTACACACCAGTGCATGTGATGGAAGAAGGAGATCCAGTTAGAAGATTGGATTTTTGTAGATTTATGTTGAACGCAGATGCAGAAGATCCAATGTTTTTTAGAAAAATATTGTGGACGTTCGACGTCCACAATAATCTTCGATCAAGTCGAAGTTCGACCAAGACGGTATTACAAACTACCATAATTTACATTTTTGGGCTCCAAAAGAGCAAAGAAATCCTCGAAAAAAGAGACCTAAATCGCAAAGAAGATTTTCACTAAATGTTTGGATGGGGATTATTAACGACAATTTAATTGGGCCTTAAACGGCGAAAATTATGAAACTTTTTTAAGGGAGGACTTATCTGGATTGTTACTCGATGTACCTCTCGCCACAAGGCAAAACATGTGGTTTCAACATGATGGGTGTCCTGCGCACTATCGTGTAACTGTGCGACGATGGCTGGACGAAAATTATCAGCATCGGTGGATTGGCAGAGGAGGACCAATTCCATGGCCAGCAAGAAGTCCTGACATAACACCGATGGATTATTATGTCTGGGGGCATATGAAGAGCATCGTATACTACGACAATGCGCCAGTGCCGAACCTCGATCAACTGAGAGAGCGCATTATCAACGCGGCAAACGACATAAGACGAACATTAACCTCAAAGGTTATTAAAAGCGAATTAAGAGGACGAATGCGTGTCTGTATACGGAATAGAGGCTCCCATATTGAGCAAGATTTGTAAATCGTGTTAAAATTAATAAAAGTTAATTTAGATCAAGTGCTTTGTTTCAATTAATTAATATTGGTTAAATACAACACAAATTCCTTTGTCTGCTTAGAATTCGACTACTTGACCTCATTCTTTAAACTATTTTTCTGTTTCTACTTATGCAAACCACAAAGTTGATACTTCGTTGGGTAGCTAGATAAGTAGGGATGTTTTTAACATGACTTTTTCACAAAATCATTTTATTTCTAATTACTTTTCTTCTGTTTGGAAAGAAAATGAAGTTTAAGTAGTGTTACTTCGAAAATGATGAGACTTTTTGCACATTGTAGTATTGATAACTAAGTATCCAGGTTTTTATTATGTAAAAATAATAAAACGAAAATAATACAGCAGTAAGTTTTTTTTTAGAAATTTTTGAATCCCGACTTTTGGGTATTTTGAAAAAAATAATTAAACCTGATTACCTATCTCGAAATTGGTCCACATTTGCATAATGCATTCTATGGTTCATTTGATAGCTTATGACCCCAACTACCACGCCTTGGCGGGAATACGTCGAATTACCAGTAACCCTGTATAGATTTCGTATCTACCGTATATATCGTTTGTATCGCCCAGCCCTAGTCAAGGCTACAAGAACGTCATAATTAATGAAAACCATATTCCAGCTCTTAGCCAGAGAAAGCTATACCAACTCTAAATGACCGTCTGTCTGTACCTCACCAAATAAATATCATGACGGTACCTGCGCAAACATTTCGGTTTTCTACGTTACGTTCGTTGTCTCAGCATTTTTTGTAGAAACAAGACCAGTCAACTGCGAGTGTAACTCGCGCGCCGAGGGTTTCGAACGTTGGTCAACAAGTAGGTATGTACTAAAGCTACCGGTTAGACTTCGAAATTAAATAAATAGGTACCTACCTAAAACTAGTAGGTACCAACCTACATTTCAGATGGATCTCTCTGCATGCTTCGGTGATAATGATAACCCTATCACCGAAGCATGCAGAGAGATCCAGCGGTAAATTTTTCGAAATATTTCGAAAAGTATGAAACCTACAGAAATTTCAAAAACTGTTTTAAATTGTACAAACCGAACCTTTTATATACCCCACTCAGTGGGGTAGCCCCCCCCCCCCTTTTGAAAATTATCCCCCCTCTTTTTGAAATTTTTTCAAAAAGTGTTCGTTTTACAGACTTCTCTATATTTTTCCTGTAAAATATAGATCTACATCTACAAACGCTTTATACATTTCTAATGGATCGCTCAGCAAACTTCGGAGATAGGGGAGGGGAATGGGTATTTTTTCGACTATTTTCAAAATATTTCAAAAAGTATGAAACCTACAAAAATTTCGAAAACTATTTTGAAATGTACAAACTAATACCTTTCATTTGATACCCCACTTGACTTTGTAGGGCTCTTTTAAAATTTTAACATCTCAATTTGTATGGAAAATGTTCATTTTCATTTTTCATTTTTAGGGTTTCGAAGATCGGTTTCGAAACCCTTATGGTCTCGCTTTGTCTGTCCTTTTTTCCCTCCTTAATAACTCAGCAACTACAGCAGCTATCAACTTGAAATTTAAAATAATAATACATTTCGTGCGCCTGTACAGATTTTAAGAAAAAAAATGAAACTAAATGAAAATGAACATTTTCCATACAAATTGAGATGTCAAAATTTTAAAAGAGACCTACAGAGTCAAGTGGGGTATCAAATGAAAGGTATTAGTTTGTACATTTCAAAATAGTTTTTGAAATTTCAGTAGGTTTCATACTTTTTGAAATATTTTGAAAATAGTCGAAAAAATACCCATTCCCCCCCCCTATCTCCGAAGTTTGCAGAGCGATCCATTCAAAATATATTGAGCGTTAGTAGATATAGATCTATATTTTACAGGAAAAATATAGAAAAGTCTGTAAAATGAAGCCTTTTTGAAAAATGGTCAAAAAGAGGGGGGATAATTTTCAAAAAGGGGGATTACCCCACTGAATGGGGTATCATATGAAAGTATCGGTTTGTACATTTCAAAACAGTTTTTAAAATTTCTGTAGGTTTCATACTTTTTGAAATATTTTGAAAAAAGTCGAAATTTTACCCGTTCCCCCCCCCTATTTCCGAAGTTTGCAGAGCGATCCCTTCAAAATTTATAAGGCGTTTGTAGATATAGATCTATATTTTACAGGAAAAATATAGAGAAGTCTGTAAAATGAACACTTTTTGAAAAATGGTCAAAAAGAGGGGGGATAATTTTCAAAAGGGGGGGCTACCCCACTAAATGGGGTATCATATGAAAGGTATTGGTTTGTACATTTCAAAACAGTTTTTAAAATTTGTGTAGATTTCATACTTTTTGAAATATTTTGAAAAAAGTCGTAATTTTACCCCCCCCCCCCCCCCCTATCTCCGAAGTTTGCAGAGTGATCCATTCAAAATGTATGAAGCGTTTGTAGATATAGATCTATATTTTACAGGAAAAATATAGAGAAGTCTGTAAAATGAACACTTTTTGAAAAATAGTCACAAAGAGGGGGGATAATTTTCAAAAGGGGGGGCTACCCCACTAAGTGGAGTATCATATGAAAGGTATCGGTTTGTACATTTCAAAACAGTTTTTAAAATTTCTGTAGGTTGAATACTTTTCGAGATATTTTAAAAAAATTCTAAAAAATTACCGCTACACCCTATCACCGAAGCATGCAGAGAGATCCATCTGAAATGTAGGTTGGTACCTACTAGTTTTAGGTCTTCATTAAATTTCGGAGTTTTTAACCGGTACCTTTAGTACATACCTACTTGTTCACAAACGTTCGAAACCCTCGGCGCGCGAGTTACACTCGCACTTGACGGGTCTTGTTTTTCTTGAAATCTGTACAGGCGCACGAAATGTATTATGGTTTTTCAAGTTGATAGCTGCAGTAATTGCTGAGTTACTAAGGAGGAAAAAAAAGGACAGACAAAGCGAGACCATAAGGGTTTCGAAACCGATCTTCGAAACATGGGCGCCGGCAGAAATAATTTCCAGGTGGTGCAGATTTTATTTTTCTCACAATCTTCGCCGTATATGATTAAGAGGGCTTTTACATCTCGGCGCAACTTTTTTTTTTAATTTAACGCGCCGAGCGGGCGGCGAGCTACTCAAGCGTAACTTTCTATTGTCTCGCGATTGAACTGACATAGGTCTGCCCTCGATAAGCGCTCGCGCGGTACTGTCTGAGGGTAAATCGCCGTTATCGCCGGCGTTCGCCGGCGCATTGTGAAATATATACTACTTTCAAATAATTAATAAAAAAAATAGTAGTGATTTAAATAAAATTAATATTATAGTTTATGCAAATGTTCAAGATTATTTTGGTTTAATTATTGTGTCAAAATGATGTAGAACTTCGGAGATATTGGGGTTTGTTTCGAAGCCTTTTCGGTCGATAATTGAATTCACTTCAGTTTTTCTTTCTTTACATAAAGGCCTACCTATACTTAACGAAAAAAAATGTATTCTATTATTATGGAAGTATAGGATATTTGTTTAGGTACCTATAGGAATTTTTTTTGATGGTCTATATTCAATAGAATCTACAATTTTTTTCTCCAAAAACAGGTCTCCGAGAGTTTTTGCCTGAACATGGATCGGTAGAATGATAATTATAAAATAAACAAATAAGTTATCTAAAATTTATTCTATTATTACTGTAGAAGAGAAAAGGAACTATTATTAACAAGTAATTGTTATTTCAAGCAACGAACGAAAACCATATCATTTGAACCAGGTAACTGTGGGATTTCGCGTTTTTTTGTAATAGCCCCCTTAATAAAAAATTGTAATTTTATTTGGAAGCAAACATCTGTAGCCCGTTTTATTTTATGTTCGAGACATTTACAAATTTCTGACTATTCATTATGAATTTATTTTATATGTACCCAGTCGTCATCGTCACGGCTCACACCTATTTGTTCGCGACGATCGAAATTGGTTTAAAAATTTTAAGTTGGTGGATATTAATCGATTTCCATTACTTCTCTGAACGCACCCTTTAAAGTACCGCTACTCCACACCAGATAGCACCAGCATAAATGGGATGAACTTAACAGAGAAAGCGCAATTCAGTTTCTATGCAGTGCGAAAGAGACCGACTCTTGTCAAAGTCAAGAAGGGTAGGTTCCTCGAGATTCCCAAGGGGTGCAAGTGCACCCGCTGCATGCTTCGAAACCCTAAAAATGAACCTGTTGATCATGATCACTGAGACATCTCTGAATATATGCTAGTCATGCATGATGAAGTCGATCTCATTTTTTGTCAGAGTGTTGGGGCCACGTTGGGGCTTTGCCATGTCCACTTCCTTTGGGGCCGTTTCTTAAAGAAGGAATTCATTAAGAACAGCCCCTCTTTCTAAGAAAGTTGACAAGCATTTGCTCCCTGTGATTCCTAACTCCATAACCATGCGGGCCTATTCGGGATTCGTTGCCAGTCTGGGTTTCCACCAGTCAAAAACATTGTTACGGGTGTAACAATGTTGAAGTGAGCCTTAGTGGTGTTGTGTAAGGCTTTGGATGTCTTCGTACATATCCTCCACTTCATCATCTGGGTGTGTTGAGGTCGGTGCGTAAACCTAAATCACCTTCATGCTGTACCGCTTGGATAACCGAAAGATCAGGTACGCTACCCTGTTCGACACGCTGGAGATTTCTTGGACGTTGTTAAAGAGGGCCTTATTGGGGACGAAACCTACGCCGCTGGACTTGAGAGTATTTGATGTTAATTTCAACTCGATGCCTTCACGTCCCTGAGAAAAGGGGGTTGACAGACCAGACGGACAACAAAGTGATCCTAGAAGGGTTCCGTATTTCCTTTTGAGGTACTGAACCTTAACCCTACCTACAGTAGTCGCGCACCTAATCGTAGCACGAATGGTCGCCTGGATTACATTACATGTGTATGCAAATATAAAGTGAAATTAAGTCTATGAGCTTTAAATTTTTTTTATTTACCTTTGTGGTATTCTTATACTAAAAGCTTTCTTTCTAAGTAATATAATAATAAACAAAAACGAATCACAACCTCAATGTCAATCAAACAAAACAATTCTGCCAAAAATGTGATTAAGTGGCAAATAAGAGGTCTTATTTGCCACTAAATCACATTTTTGGCTCTGATTGAGATCACAAAAAAACTTATGAATGAAATCCAATGTAATTCGTGTTTTCCACACATGACCGACATACAATTGAGGAATTATCACCATAAATGAACTTTTTGCGGGCATTACAAACTTTCCGTGTGCTTTTATTAGGTACGCTTTCTTCCGCAGTCGTGGCAACGGCGGCCGTTGGAACTATTCCGAACCGAATTGGTTTCGAAGGTGCTGCCTTGTGTTTCTTAAATATATATTATAGTTATATGTAGTACCAAGGTCTTTTATTTTAGATGTCGGACGTCTTAGCAATGTTTGACGAGCTAATGGCTTCATCCACGTCAGAGACAGATCTAGAAGGAAGTCACGTCGGAGGACTCCCTCGTAATTTTTGTTTGCAGTATAAATGCACAACGCATTGAGCGCACTAAAATTCAGCAGTTCAAAGAAGATGGTTAGTAGTAGCCATCTTCTTGAATTTCTGGATACGTCGTCCAAACCGTATTACCGACGCCAACGAAAACTCAGTACCTACCTACCTACGTCGTCTCTGCTGAGGCGGCCCGTTGTCGTCAGATTCTGAAGTTTCCTGCTCAGCTGCCTCCTGCGCAGCTGGAATGTCGTCATCCTGTTCAGATTCCGGTCGATGATCCTGCTCCTCAACATGATCTTTTTCGTCATCAGAACTCGACCTGTCGTCGTAAACAACGTTCTGATCTGATTCAGCTAGCCACAACTCGATCTGAGCAGCTGTTCTTCTATCCATGGTCGAACTTCAAATAAAAAAAAATGTTATAACCTTTCAGAATAAAAAAATATCAACAAACATAAAAAATTACAAATATAAACGGCAATAATAAGCGAAAAGAGTAAAGGCATGTAAAAAAATCTTACGTGAGTGGTCGCGCGGTATACAGGCGTAATCTACGAACTTTGCAGATCTCCTGTGACAAAACCAAGCGTGACCGACGCCCGCGCAGCACTGAGCACGTTCTTCAAATATTCAATTGAAAGTACCCGGAGGCGCTAACTGTTGACGCTTAGAGTTTAGGAGTAATTTCAGATTTTGTGAGGGTGGATTACATATCGTCCGTGTACTTCTGATACCTCCTAACTAACAAAACGCAAATTGTGAAGGAGAAAGAAAAAACTAAATTTTTTTTTTTGTGTTGTCTATAATAAAAACAAAAAAAAAAATTGGTTGCCTGTAAAGTCGGTATACGGGCGAAAGTTTTACGTGACAACGAACGTCTCTCTCGCTCTTAGGCGGGCTAACCATGCCCGAGTGGAAGGGACGCGTGCCTCTCACTCGCTCTCATTGTGAGCGCATAACGTGAGCGGAGCGTAACGCGTAACGCAGTTTCTTGAAGTGTCACCCGGCAAACCAATTTATAAGACGTTGTCACGTCAAAAAGTAGTTGTTTTTTTTAGGTAGGTAGGTATTACATTATAATGATAGAGAAAAAACATGTTAATTTTGTATAAAAATATTTAATAAGTAAGTAGATAAAAGTTATTTCTTTTCGAGTTTTGGTAACGAACAGATTATTTCTCCTAAGATAGGAGTAATTCTTCCCGACGGTGAACGTAGAATTTCAAGATATATGAGAGATAATGTTTTATAACTGATCTGAAAGTTGGAAATAAGCAATAAAAATTCTCCTCCGACATTAATATTCCATAAAATGTTAGGAAAAACTGTCTCGAACATAGAAACTATCAACAAATATTTTAATCTTAATACCTACGTAAAAACTATGTACTAAATAAATATAAACAATTTAAAAACCTTATTAAGCTATCAACAGTCTCTGTGTAACTGATGCCACTGATAAAGGTCTTGATTTCGGTGGTTCACAGAAGAATGTCGGTGGAACAGCGGCCTTCAGATCTTCTAGCTCAATGAGATCACGGTTTTCACCATTGTTTACAGGCATGACGTAGGGTACAACGGCTGAAAGAGGCTGAATGTCAATACCAATTTGTACTGGGGCTTGCATGGCTTGATGCTCTAGATTAATTGTTGGTGCGTCATCTTCTGCTCCATGGTTGCCATGGACAATGTGGTTTACTAAGGCTTGCTCTGCAGCTATGCTTAGTACATTAAAAATGTTGGCAGAAAATCCTACTATCTGATAAAATAACCTGTTATTAACCAATTCGTCTACATTTATACGACATGAAACTGCCAAAACACTCGAAAACTCTTATTACACAACTTTTGTAATAATAAACAGTATAAACATACCTTATTTAACCGAAACGTAAAAATATCGATCAACCGCGTGCGCGTACAAGCAGAACTCAATAAAAACTGTTACTTGGGAGAAATTTCCGGCGAAATAATGACGATTAGTTATGGAAGATATTTCTTCAGACGGATTGCAACTGAACTAGGGGCTATTTAAATTAGGAGGTTAATGCTTTCAATGGGTTCCAATTCCAACCTAAGCTAACAGACGGCGTTAAAAACCAGTTTTGTCAAAATTACCCCTAATACTATCCAATAATCCTATCCATCCACGGTTGTCTGGTAGAGATCGCTCTTGAGCGATAAGACCGCCACTTGTCACTTAGTTTTTAAGCTGTTTTGCTGCATTGTTTATAACTAAGTGTGCAATAAAGAATTTTCTATCTATCTATTAGATAGGAGGTATCAGAAGTACACGGACGATATGTAATCCGCGCGACCACTCTAGGGTTTAAAAAGAACAGTCTATGAAATATTGCATTCTTACTTTAATTTACTTACCTGTCAACTGTCAACAATTAGTGAACTTCATAGGCATGCACATGTTTAAACTAAAATTAACTAAAGTCTGTGTTCTAGTCTTGTGTAGTTCAGACACAATGTCCTAAAAAGAACTAGTTCCCACATGTGAACTAATAGGAGCTATTCAGCTAAACTCGTTCCTAGCAGTACACTAGTACACTTGCTCATCAGTCACGAAATCTCGGAACAACTAAACTAAAAAGATCTTATTTTGTATGCCGTAAAGTTTAAAATCTAAAAGCAAGAAGAAAAGAACTATTAGGGAATCATTATGGAAGAACAGAGATAGAAAACGTATAAATCCGCGGTACTAAAAGAGACAGAGTTATACATCTAGTTCTCTAGTTCAGTAGTACTCATGTTTCCTTTAGGTTACTGTTACATTATGTCGGACAGCATTGCAAGACAAAGAAAGGATAAGGAAGAACAGAGATAGACAGCGCATAATCCGTTGTAGTAAAAGAGACGGAGATATGCATTTGTTTGCTTCGGCCATGTAATGTAATGCTGCAAAATTTTGTAAAGCTCAAACTCCTTATAATTAGTCTCATGTCAGGGTGTCAACATTACTCGACTGGATTGCTATTTTTGGTAATTTGTCAGCATTGGGTCTAAGGTACCAGTTTAAAAACATTCGGTAACTAATGGGCGTTTTTCAAAAAAAATGAGCACCCGAGAAATGTGTTGTCCACTAACTTCGACAACAAATTTCTCAGCAACCTTAACACGAGTAATATTTCTACTACAGAAATGATTATGAAATATGTTTAAACATAAAAAAATACTGAAACACACTGTAATAATTTAAATATTGTCAAAAATGTAATACAAAAAGACACAATTTTGTATGTCCACCATACAGCTTGTTAACTTTACAGTTCATTAAAATACCCCAAAATTACATTTATTTAAATAAAGTAGCTTGCAATCGAAGCATAAATGTTTGTATTTTTATCACAAGTTTAATGTATTACTATAAAAAGGAATCTGAATAAACAAAACTAGTTTAAAGTTTGTCCTCAAAAAACGGATGTGGCGGAATTTCCACCTCAGTAACGCCAAAAACTAGGACCGCAAAACAAAAAAAATACTACCACTCTGTGCCATTTTTTAGTAATGGCAACATTAGTTTCATTCAGAATACCTCATCCTCTTCTTCCCGCTTATTTTTGACGCATTCCGTTACGTTGTGTTGTGTGGTAGCATGGTGCTAAAAAAATGTTCCACTAAGAACGGCTGATTTACTGGTAAGTAATGAGTTTATTATTATGTACTCATTCTGTAGTTGCTTTTTAATTATCCGTGAATAACTTTTTTAACACAAATTAGGAATACTTATGATATCCCATATAAAATCATTGCAAGCAATAGTTTGAGGTGATGATTCGTAACATCCATTAACCTTTCTATACCCGCGCCAAAAAAAAGTACGAATATACCCGCGCACGGTGCTTGGGACCGAAAGTTCGAGTCCTTGTTTTCCTGTATTTTGAATAGAAAGCTTTACTCAAACTATATTTTATCATTAGTTAGGGATGTGTTTGTAATAAATAAACCAATTTTATGGAAATATTTGCTTTATTAGTAACTTACAGTCATTTAAAACAGTCTCTGAAAAAATACCTTGTTTTCTTACTAACTACTCAAAATTGAACAAAAATATACTTATTCTCAAAAAAAAACTTTAAAAAACTCTAAAATCTTGAAGATTACAAGTTGAGGAGCATGATAAAAATCTTAGTTGTCCGCAGACGTCTCACTATGGCAGTCAGAGAACACCATAATTGCATGCTCCATACAAAAATTTTTTTTGGAAGTAGCACAGTAGTAGCGCGTCTTTCGTTTTTTTTTTGAATCGCAATAATAGCAACGACCTACTTTGCTGTTATTAGCTGTTGCTGAAGAGTCTCGTCCATCTAATTTACATATTTCAGGAGTCCGAAAGTTCGTCCTCCAACATAAGTCTTATGCGATCTTCGTCCATTTTCCAGTGAAATTTTTAGCTAAAAGTGAAATATATAATTATTATATACCATATATATAGTTGACATACAACTCTAATAAAAACAAACCCATAATTATATGAATAATAAAGCCGATCACTTACCCAAAATTGTAACACCTATACTCGCGTCGGTCCCACGCACCGATCGACACCGTGCACTGCGACACGCGCTATCCGCACCAACAATCGTGTCGCACTGAATTGAAGATGGTAACGAATCATGCAGCTACTAGGAAGCTCCCAGCGCTAGAGTTGTCCTGGCGTCAAAAAAACACGTAAAAGTAATTTGTCGGTCTAATAGACCAACGCGCGGGTATAGGAAGGTTAAGCAACGTTACGTATAAGCGGACCGAGAACGTTACTAAATGGAATTATAAGGACGTGCGCATAAAGTTTTTTTAACTAGTTGCGCCCCGTGGTTTCGCCTTCTTAGAAATTAATGTATGGTATTAAATGTAAGGTGTGTAAAAATTGGATGTGTCTAAAATGTAGAGGCACTGATTCTTTCGATTGTATTTGCCCAATATGCCTTGATTCTGATTAGTGATTTTAAAAGTACCTAAGTAAATGAAAAACTAAGACTAATTAATTACTGACTAGGATTTTAATTATTATTATGTACATTGTACACGTAGCCTAATTATTCCTATTAGTAACTTTGTGTTCCACCTAAGTAACAGTCCTATTAAAATGTGATATAAATTTTAAGATTTCTTTAAATTGTATTTAGCTTAGAGCTATATTAGAGTAACAAATATTGTTTTACTTCTCCAAATTTCATTTTGTGTTACCTTAAAACTTTGTAAACTTACTGTTATGTTAAATAAAAGATATTTTGTATGGTGTTACCGGCACAAAAGTGACGTAATGGATGTTTTTCGAAAAATATTCGCCAATTTATTGATTAATCTTTAGTTCATTGTTCTGTTTTTTTTATATTAGTATGGTATAAGTTGAATAAAACATATTAGTAATTATAAACATATCGTTTTATTTGTCTAAATGCCATGTTAAAAAGTTACTTAGTGGAACGAATTGTAGATAACTTTTGAAAACAGATTGATGTTTATTGAGCTTATTTTCATATATCTATATACATTTTATTAAATTTAGTTAATTTATTTCATAATCTATAGCTTTACCAACAATTTCATGCAGAATTTAGTTCATTAGAAATACGGTTTCCACATAAGTAACGGGCCATTTTTTTTGAAAAACGCCCTAATAGAAAGATGAACTTTGTTTGTTTAGCGTAGAGATCATTTTTCCTTGTTTTTATTTTATGTTTTCAACTGAGGAGGTCCAGAACAAAAACCGATAAAATCACTTTTCGTGTTTTTTCAGAAAATACGAAAGAATGATTTACGAAAAAATGGTTATGCTGTTAACTAAACTAATATACCGTAAATTTGGCTTGTAGGAATGGCTTTTATATAGGTTATATTAAAAAAATATAGTGTTGATAGTTTCCCGACAATTTAAGTTTTAAAAATGGAATTATCGGGTTTTGGTCCAACCATACTGCAATTATCGGGATTTGAACGGCTATAATGTATTTATCGGCTTTTGTCCCGGTACTTCCATAATTTCTGACTTTTACCGATACTAAGTTGTTGTATTAAGGATACATCATAGACAAGTAAAATACATGCTCATTTTTCTAATCATAATATTTCGTCGTTTCATTATTCAAAATTAACAAATTCTTATACTAAAAATTTTTTTTACTTCTTCATTGCAATCATACAAAATGTCTGCTTCATCTTCATGCTCATGATGGTTTTCATTTTCTATTAAATCTTACACCACTTAAATTCCTCATGACTACTCCATTCATTACCAAATTGCTTGTACATTAAATTATTAACGTCTTGTTTTTTTGCTACACTTAGCTCTTTAAAGTTATTTTTGTTCAATAGTTCTGTTGGGTGCTGTTTGCCTCTTTAGCAGACAAAATGGTACACGCTCTTCATTAGACTCATTCCCGTAATTTCTGTAGGTGTTTCTTAAATACTTTATTATTGTTTCCATTCTTCTGCCTCTTTTTCTTGCAACTAAATGTTTTGATAAGACTATTCTTTTTCTGTCTCTCAATCCTTCGACTTTCTTGTAATATTCTTCTAATGATTTTATGTCCATTGTTTTCGAGTCTTCACCTAATTTTTTTTTTCACCGTGTCGTCCGTATATTTCGTAATACTCTTCTTTGTGAATAATCACTGCCTTTTTTTGATGTCCTTTTCACAAACAAAACTATTGTTTTAATTCGAAAAACAGGACAAAATAAAAGAAAAAATACCTTTGTCGGTTTTTGATCTGAACAGAAAAAAAACTTCAGAAATTTGTGTAGGATTTATCGGTAATAGTTGCGACTATAAGAAAATATTAAAATAACACGTGTATTTGTCGGGTTTAGGTCTGGCTGCCCATCTTTAGAGTATTCTTTACTACGTTTTTAACGTGATTTGGTGTGATCTGAATGATGTATTGTTTAAAGAAGTACCAAGACTAACAGAATTTTTTTAAAAAAAAAAACGGGCATAATGTGGAAATATCGGTTTTTGTTCCGGACCTCCTCAACTGTAAGTGAACTGTTTAATTTACCTTGTATGAATTTTGTTGCGAGCAAGGAAGGAACGACTTTTCTTGCGAATTTCGTTCGTATTCTTGTTTGTTTCGTTTGTTTTTAATAAATCATTGAGTATAGAGTAATATGAAAAGTATTTTTATAAATCAAAAATCAAATATCAAAAATGAAATCAAATATTTGCTTACAGAAAAAAACCCAGGTTATAGATATATTTTAGTTTTCCCAAAGGAAACCCCAGCCGTTGTTGTTCCCGCCCAAAAAAACGTAACAAAACATAACAATTGCGTATTTCTGAGAATTAAATCGACTCGAAAATTTTGCCGAGCAGGGTACTAATAGTACTAGAAGTCCGAAATAGTACTTCAGTACAATTGTACTAGTTCGGAGCGATCCCTTTACTGACCGAGCAAGAACAAGCCTACTGTGTTCACCAATAGATAATCGGACAATTAGGCAGCTTCGTCGGTTAAATTGACGTTTAATGTATGAAAACTTCTGTCAAAATCGTCATAACAACTGTTTAAAATTTAACCATCTGTTGGTGAACTCGGGTCTAAGTAGTAGTCAGAGTGCACTAAACTGTTTTTAAAAGTTAACAGATTATCATTTAAATTTATTAATCCCCAACGCAAAAAGAGAGGGGTGTAATAAGTTAAATGTGTCCGTTTATCTGTCTGTGTTATCGCAGCTCGCAAACGGATGAACCGATTTTCGTTTATTTGCTTCATAGATAATTTTATACCTTTGGAAATATTTTAGAACTTTTAATTTTGTTCTTGTATTGAGTGACGTACATGAGTAAGTGTTTTTGATCCACATTATTCTTTTGTTTTAATTGTTAGTTTGTTAGTTCTAAGCACTGCTGGATTGCTTTTAAGGACACATTTCATATTGTATAAGCGGAAACTGCTAGGCTTAAGTTACCCATAAGTATCTACAAATTTTGTTAAATAAGCTGTTTGTTTTCCAAATAAATTAAAATTATGAATGAGGGGGATCATATTCTTTAGAAGCACTTCACTCACATCCAGTCTTTGCATACCTTAGTAAGGTCATAAGACAATTTTTCAATATATAATTTCAATATAATTATAATCATTTATATACCTATTCAATTGGTTTGACCTATCTACATTATTGTCAACAGATTGTCAATCATAATAATCCACAACTATGCACCCCACCAGCGAAGCACCAACAGAGCAGGATCAACCAGCTAGCTAGCAGACTGGGTGACCAGGGTCAAATAGGCAGCAAGGGGCGCGGCGGTGGAGGTGGTAGCTTGGCACGGTTGTAGGCCAGCACGCCCGCCGCCGCCAGCGCCATGCCCGCTAGGTTCAGCGGCGGCGCCGGGTTGCGCAGCACCAGCAGGGACGCCAGCACCACCGCCACGCGCTTAGCGCTAGACGCCACCGCGTACCCCAGCGGGGACACGCGCGACAGCACGCTGAACGCCAGCATCGCCTGCAGCCACGCCAGCGCGCCGTCCGCCGCCAGCAGCGCGCCCGCCCGCGCCTCCAGCGCACCCAGCGCCGCTGCCCCCTCGCTCCACACCCACAGCGGCACCACCGGTACCAGCGCCAGCTGGGACAGCAGCAGCAGCAGCCGTAGGTGGTGCAACCCTGACTCGGCCAGCGCGCGTTTGCTGTAGATGTGTTGCAGAGACAGCAGCGCTGCCGCCGCCAGCGCCGCACCCAGCCCTCCCGCGTCAAACCCGCGCTCCGTCAGCGACGCCACGCCCACGCCGCCCGCGATTAGCGCCAGCGCGCCCAGCACGCGGCCCGACTGCACCGTCCCGAACAGCACAAACGACAGACCCGCCGTCCACAGAGGCGTCGTCGCCTTCACTGCAGACAGAGAGAGAGCATCAGTCAGTGCACACGCGCAGGACTGCAGCAGCGCGCCCCGCCGTCAGACACTCACCCGTGTGCGCGTAGGAGACCGGCACCTTCCACAGCGAGACCTGCGAGCACAGCGTCGTCAGGAACTTTGCGAGCGCGAGCGGCACCAGCGCGCGCCACCAGTAGCGGCGCGGCAGCGTGCGCGCGGGCGGCACGCGCGCCAGGCGCAGCGCCGCGGGGGAGAGCAGCACGGTGCCCAGCAGCTGCACCATGCTGACGGTCAGCGGGAAAGGGAAGCGCGTCAAGGCTAGCTTGCCGACCACGTTGGAGGCGGAACTGGCGCAATACCACGCAGCACACAGCGCGCCCACCACCAGCGCCTCGCGCCGCGCCTGCATGCTGCCGAGTGCCCCGCGCCGACTGTCGCGACCGAGCGGGACCGCATGCCCCGAGAGAATAAGCGTAAGGAACCCTCACAGTTGCTTTCCGGAACTCGGAAGCCTGTGGCCCACTAGGCGCTAGCTTAGCCGGACCGATCAGTGATCACCGCCGACGACGGAAGATTGAAGGATTGTGGCCTTTTCGCGGACCAGAATGGATATCGTGCCTGATGCCTGCCATCCGTGGATGCTCTGAGGTTGTTGCCAAATATAGCCGGTCTGAGCCACGAGGAGACGGTGATGGTGAGGTGGAAGAACGAAATACGAATAGGTAGGTAGTCAGTCCGCGCGCGCGTATGGACAAAATCGAGGACAAAATACATGGCAAAATTTTGGTGTCATTCGTTTATGTCATTCACATTCCTGCATGGTTGTTAATGTCATCTGTCTGTCCAACTTCAACTTCTTGATAAATGGCTGTAGTAGAATTAGCAAATAAAAATTACATAAAATTAGCAACCCGCGAACTGTCAAAGATAATAATTATTATTATCTTTGACAGTTCGCGGGTTGCTAATTTTTACAATGTAAAGAACAATGGCAAGACTTTAGCTAGGCTCACATTGCTGTGTTGGGGTGTGTCGTGGCGCGCCAGAGCGCAATCGGTTACGTTCATTACCTATGACTATGCTTTGTTATGGGTTCCGGGGGGGCACGCGGGGGTCACGCAATCCGACACACGCCTGCCGTTATCAAATCTGTAATCCTTACTCCCATGTTAGTCTAAAACAGAGCGCACCTCGGTTCAACTGGGCTGCGGTCGTCGCTTTGGGTCTCTTCGGTTCTCCTCGGTTCTCTTCGTCAAAATGTGTCGTTACAACTTTTCGTGACAATTTTTTCCGTCTAGCCCCCTTTCACAACGCGCGATAAGGAACTTCGTTCCAAAAACTATTTTGCAATGTACAAACCAGTACAAACTATACCTTTCATTTGATACCCCACTTGAGTTTGTAGGTCTCTTTTAAAATTTTGACATCTTAATTTTTATGGAAATGTTCATATCTTTTTTTTAAATTTGTTTTTCTTAAAATTTGTACAGGCGCACGAAATGTTTTATTATTTTAAATTTCAAATTGATAGCTGCGGTAGTTGCTGAGTTATTAAGGAGGGCAAAAGAGACAGATAAAGCAAGACCATAAGGGTTTCGAAACCGATCTTTAAAAGCGACGAAGTAGGTACGAACTTCTAACTAAAATCATCAATTGTGAGATTGATAGCGACCAGTCTCAAAATATATAAGCGCATGCTCTACCTAATATAGAAATATTATAAATACTACCTACATTAGACATTTACCTAAGTCAACAAAATTGCCAGTCAATACGTATGTATACACCGGTTCAACAAAGTTCAAAAACTTAGTTTTCGCTCTCCTGAACAATCACGATTTTGCAGATTGGCGTATATATTGGACAGACGACTTGTGTATGACAACTGACAACGTCGAAAAACTAAGAAAACAACAACATTTTCGCGGCTCGCTGCGTTCGCCGATTACATTTAGGCGTATTCGGTAAGGTCTTCAAATCCCCCGAAATGAATTCCGCGCAATAAATTAATTCCAGTGCCTTGCAAATCATCGACTTTGCTAATCTGCTGGTCCATTCACGTGTATGCGTGACTCACTCAGACTATTTTTGCCACTCATTGGCTGCATTTTGACTACGGATATAAAAAACAAAAAAATAATAACTACCTAATGAGCCGCGAAAATTGCATGAGTGATAGGTACACTCACGAATACATCTGAATTGATCAGCTGAGCAACCCTGGGTTAACGCATTCACTGCTCAACCTCCGCTACATGGGGCTGGGAGAGATCATCTGCGTCTTGGGCGCTAAAAGTGTTAGTATATCGCATGCACTGCCCGCCGCGCCGCCGCCGCCGCCGCTACACGGGGCTGGCAGAGATCATCTGCGTCTTGGGCCATGAAGGTGTTTTAGAAAGTATTTCCAGAGCGCAGTTAAAGACACTCGCAACGGGCACATAAAAAGGCCAGTTATAGATAAAAATGCAAGACGAAGGGCCCATTGTTTGTAATTGTAAGCATTCAAACATTCATTCAGTGTAAGATCAAAGGTCATTTTGATAATAACTTCAAAATCTTCACAGTTGGCCCATCAACATTTGAAGAGTAGATTCTTGGCTCAAAATAAACTGACACATGTTTCAGGGTTTTTTCAGGTTTCCTTAATTATTCTAAGAAAGGGCTCAAGAAGGGTTTAAGATAAGAGTAAGACTATACACTTGAATCACGGACATGGAGGTTTTCACCAAGAAGTTGAAGTTGAATGATACTTTTACTTCACAGCTTTACTTCCCTTCCTTCCTTTTCAACAATCAATCAATCAAATCAATCAGTCAGTCAGTCAGTTTAACCAGGTTTAACCATCCTTCCTTTGTGATTGTGTTTATAAAGAAAGTTTTGAATTTTATTAAATTTACCCTAGATTTAGCCACTACAGACAACCTTAACTACATCAAAGATCCTCTAAATATAGACCACATTGCAGAAACTTTGCAAGCGGATCTGCAATTTCCAAAACACAAGGCCACAATCAGCCACAATCTAAAGTTGCATCCAGTTTCTAACTTTTTGCAAGTTACTTAAGTACGAGTATATGTACTGAGCTGTTGGTTGTGTCAATACCTACCATTGACTTAGGTTTAATCTTGGTAGGTAAGTACCTAGGCACCTAACTAAATATATAAGAATAAGTGTTAGCTACCTATACTACTTCTACATAAAAGCATGCAGTCCAATGTAATGTAATGATAGGAGCTACAGGATACAACCAGCATCAGCTGGTCAACCAGCCAGTAGGTAAGGTGGAGGCTGTGCCAAACTGTACTAGACCCTGTCCTTGCAAAGTGTCCATGGACTTGCTACCTCACCTACTACCTAGTCACTACACTTCTGCTTGTTAGAACTATTTAGATTGTTCTTGCCATTGGGAGGTTTTTCGATATCAATGTCATGAAATTTATGTAAGACAACATTTTCTAAGTTGATCAGTTAAAAAATACTGTAAATGGCAAGTACAATTTCATGAGTTAGTTGGTTCTTGCTGATAATTGGTTTATGATGATAATTATACAGTTTGAAAACCTTGTGAAATCTTAAAATGAAAGTACTGTTTAAAATGTCTTTCCTAAGCTCTGACAAATACATTTTAAATAGGTAAGTAAAGGCTGAATAGTATCCACTTATCTAAATATAAAAATAACCAAATCTAGTGTCTGATAGCAACTGTTAATCTAGGTAGGTACTTATATAGGTATTTATCATTGTGTGTGATTGTCCATTTGAGTCGAGTTCAATAAAGATAAAGGTCGAAACAGAATGTGTTACGTACAACATTTGTGTACAACAAGCCCTACGTATTAAGAGATCTGGTGCTTGAATTTGTATGGAAACAGATGGACCATACAATTTACAAGCCTCTCTTCTATCTTTTAAAAATATAAAAGGCTTTAATCACACATACGGTTAAGTACCTAAATTGTGAAATGAATTCACCTCATCTTAAGTTAAGTACTAAGTAGGTAGTGGTACCTGCTAGTAACAAATAACTATAACTTTTTTTAACTAGTATAATTTTTGCGATATAATTTCATTTCTTAGAAATTAGAAATTATCCAGAGTCTTACGCAGTCTTACGAGGCTTACGCACTATAATAACAAAAACCTTAGTATAATTTTCTTTGTGAATAAAACTTGTAGGTATTTATTGATTAATTTGGCTCATTTTTAGAGCGGATGTTTCTAAAGAAAGTGTATCTGTTCCATAGAGCATAACAATACAGAGTATCTCTGTCTCTGCTCTATGATCTGTTCCTATACCTACCTATTTAGTTGTTATTTTCTTTGTTAAAACTAATAATAATACTAATAATAAGGATATGAACATTTATTATAATGTAACCATAAATGTAGAGGTAATAACATAAACCCGCCCCGCCCGCCATTCACCAATATTATTGTTGTAGGTATAGACAATAGTGTGCATCGCGGGTGCGGCTGCGCCCGCTTGCGTCCGGGGCGGCGGCGGCGGCGGCGGCGGCGGCGGCGTGGGGACGCGGGGGCGTGCGGGGACATGGTGGCATGGCCATGTCGCGGCGCGTGACGCGCAAGTGGGAGGTGTTCGGGGGCCGCAACCGGTTCTGGTGCGACGGGCGGCTCATGACGGCGCCGCACCCCGGCGTGTTCGCGCTCACGCTGGCGCTGATCACCGGCACCTGCGCGCTGCACTTCGCCTTCGACTGTCCCTTCCTGGCGGCGCGCGTCTCGCCCGCCGTGCCGGCCGTGGGCGCGGCGCTGACCGGCTTCACGCTGGCGGCGCTGCTCCGAACCGCGCTCTCCGACCCCGGGATCATCCCGCGCGCGCCGCCGCACGAGGCGCACGAGGAGTGCCCGCCCGAGGGCGCCGCGCAGCGCCCGCCGCCGCGCGCGCGCGAGGTGCTCGTGCGCGGCCGGCCCGTCAAGCTCAAGTACTGCTTCACGTGCCGCATGTTCCGCCCGCCGCGCGCCTCGCACTGCTCGCTCTGCGACAACTGCGTGGACCGCTTCGACCACCACTGCCCCTGGGTCGGCAACTGCGTCGGCCGCCGCAACTACCGCTACTTCTACGCCTTCGTCGTCTCGCTCTCCTTCCTCGCCGTCTTCGTGTTCGCCTGCAGCGTGACGCACTTGGCGCTGGCGGCGCGCGCGGGGGCCGGGGGCGGGCTGGCGGCCGCGCTGCGCGCCTCGCCGGCCTCGGCGCTCACGGCCGCCGTCTGCTTCCTGTCCGTGTGGTCGGTGCTGGGGCTCGCCGGCTTCCACACCTACCTCGCCTCCACCGACCAGACCACCAACGAAGACGTGAGTATACAATACACCCCACCACGGCCGCCACCCGCCTCCGCCCCGGCCGCCTCTCACCGCCACCCTTCCTCGTTTTGCAGATCAAGGGCTCGTTCTCGATGCGGCGCGGCGTGCCGAACCCGAACCCCTACTCGCGCGGCAACGCCTGCCTCAACTGCTGGCACGTGCTTTGTGGCCCGCTGGCGCCCTCGCTTATCGACCGTCGCGGCGTGCTGCCGGCTGACGAGCTGCCCGCGCCGCCCGCGCCCGTGCCCACCCTCGCCGCGCCCCTGCCCTCGCGCCACGTCTACATGAACCGCTCGCTCGACCTCGACCCCGTGCCGCTGCAAGGTGAGCCCCCCGCCCCCGCGCCCCCGCCTGCCGCCAGAAGGTACCACTTCTGGTTAGGTACTGGTTAACGAAAATACGGAAGCTGTGGGGTGGGTCACCGTTGGGACGGTGCCTATCAGCCCGGACCATAAGCAATCAATTCGATTGTTGCATAACTCGGTGGGAACATTGCGACGTGCGGAGACAAAGAAGGTGTAATAATACTTAGGCACTGTTCCGCCTCCGATCGCAGAGAAAGTCCGGTATACCTAACTCTGTGCGTGTTGTGTTGCAGAGGTGGTGGTGGGCGGCGCCCTGAGCGCGTCGCGGCTGCGGCTGCTGCACGACACCACCATGATCGACGCGGCGCTGGACTTGGACGAGCCGGAGCCGGCGCCCCCGCTGCCGGCGCCCCCGGCCGTGCACGCGGCGCCGCCGGCCGCGCTCGCGGCGCCCCGCCCGCCCGCCGCCGCCACGTGACCGCGCGTCGCCGTGCACGACTGCCTGCGTGCGCGGACCATACTTACCTATTTTATAGAATAAATCCGATATCGAAGTGTTCCAAATTGGTTTAATTCCCATCACTCTCGCTCACCATAATTTACCGACGACAGTGTCCGTCAAGGTAGCGTACACGTAATCGATATCACGTTTGTTGATATGCCAATGAATACTGCATAAACAGAGTAGAATTAGTGCAAAAGTAAAATAAATAGTGCCTCTTTGGTTTAAGAAATAATGACCATTCTTAGGCGCAACGCACACAGAAGGCGGCGAGGCGAGGGTAAGGCGCAGACACGCCGCTCCTCGCCCCCCGCCACGTCGCCCGCAGATGGGATACCGGTAAGGCGGCGTGGCGGGGGGCGAGGAGCGGCGTGTCTGCGCCTTACCCTCGCCTCGCCGCCTTCTGTGTGCGTTGCGCCTTAGTGGGTACGCTAGCTTGACGTCAAGCTAGCGTACACATGCCCGTACTCGAAATCGGCTTATACTATAGCAACAAAATTTATACACAATAATAGTGCATAAGCACCGCACGAGCTATGCAAAATTTCATAATGATTTCTCTTATAGGAACGGAGATATTGAACAAGACTTTATTGGCCAACGTCAAGGCAGCGTACCTACCATTAAAAAACGAAATACTTCCTATAGAAAACGAGCTTTTCTTATTATAAATGCTATACTTATGTATGTAAAAATAGTGCGAGAAATACTGCTTCTAAAATCAAAATCAAAAACTCTTTATTTCCATCTATCTACCTATATGTATATATAAATTTAGCTTTATAGATAGTTATGAAACCCGTTTTCCTTGGTCACGGCATCACGCGTGAACGGCTGGACCGATTTCGCTAATTCTTTCTTTGTTGTGTTTGTTATTGTCAGGAGAAGGTTCTTATGAAAGAAAAAATTAAGAAAGTTGGAAACATAAATTTCCACGGGGGCGAAGCCGCGGGGCGCAGCTAGAAAATACAGTAAATGTACACTTAGAAAAGGTCAAATTATAAAACTAAACACTGACACGGAAATAAAGTGATATTTTTTGATTTCTGTCGCTTCGGTAAGTAGAATAAAGTAAAGAAGCGACGAAGAAACCTTTAGCCTGTTAGTTGTTATTTTTCGAGTTGGAGCAAAACCCGTCCCAAGCTTTTTTATCCTCTAGCTAGATAATCTGATATTTTATAGTAAGCCTTTTTGCACAGCAAGGTTTTGACAATTTGTTTGAATTTATTTACTGATAATTTTTGCAACTCACTAGGAGTTTTGTTGGAGAAGCGTACCTATACATAATGTTGTGTAGCCTAGTTGTGGGCACAGCGATCTTATGTTTGTTTCTGGTATTCAAATTATGTTTAGGTAGGTATCGCTATTTTTAGGGAACCGATTTATATTTTTATGAGTGTACAATAAGTTTTCATAAATAATTGACATGGTACTGTCATTATGTTTATTTCTTTGAATTTATCACGCAGGGATTCTCTGGGACCCATATTATAGATTGCACGAACAGCCCTCTTCTGCAGCACAAATACGGTGTTAATATCTGCAGCGTTCCCCCACAGCAGTATACCTACCATATTTAAGACAATATTAATATGGAAGTAGGTAGATGAAATAAACAAGTCTAGATATATCCACGTCTGTAAGATGACGGATTATTTTTACTGCATACGCTGCAGAACTAAGTGTCTTCGATAGCTTATCTATGTGTGGGCCCCATTGAAGTGATTCCTAAGAATACGGTACTTTCTACTATTTCTAAAGTTTCTCTCTTTAACGTTTACATCAGCCTTCACTTGTTTAACATTAGGTAAAATAAATCGAATACTTACATTATTTTGTTTTGGTTTCGTTTAAAGATTATTGACACTAAACCAATTATTATACTGGGGATTCCATACAGTGTGACCAAAGTTAGTAGATTTCTACTTTTTCGGTAGATTTTGAGGAACTTGCAACAGCTGCTAGTAGGAAAAAAAATATCAGTATATTTTGGTAGAATTTGCAATTTTTTGGTATATTGGTAGTATTTTTTCGAAAGAAGATGGCAACTCTCTTCTATAATCTATTATTTTATGGGAATTCCCCCATTATGTGAATCGGAATCAGTCTATCTCTTTCTAAACACACGTACTCAAAGAACAAACACTCAAAGCCTAGCCGGGGCTTCCCCCGAAGGTAAATAATTGTTCAATCTATTTTCATTCATTAACCTCTCATGTGGCAGGCCCCGCGCCCCGCTATCTCCATTGTGTGGCAGGTACTTCCGCAAAATCCGCGGAAATGCATCATAATGCATTATTTCGCTTATTTCTTGATTATTCTCTACTAACACCTCATAAGATCTATATATATTTGGATTCTCCATGAAATTTCCTACAAAACAGCGTGGAAACATTCTGATGTTGTATATCGTAATTAATGAGGTTGATTAAAATTAAATTATAATTGCGGAAAAATGGTAAAATTTTAATAACTTTTAAAAAAATCGTAAAAAAAAAACTTTACCGTTTTTATGTCCAGTTTGAGTTTTATTTTAGAGATTTACCATCATATTATTACACTAAACACAAAAAAGAACACATTTCCAAGCCATTTATTTTTAATTAATTTTTATTCAGAAAAAACGATAAAAAAAATGGCGCGGGTGTCAGATTTCAATTCTAAATTTACGATTTTTTTTTAAATTTCTTCTAAACTTGGTTAGTTTATGGTTTTAACGTCAGCTTGACACTGTCAGTCAACTTTAAAGACATTGACATGGCTGAAAAGTTGACTCTAAGTACATAAATTCGACGAAATACGAAAATAGTAGATTTTTAGTAGACTCCAGCTTATTATAAGTAGATTTCGGTAATTTTTCACCCTATGTTACAGTAGATTTGTCAATTCAAATCTGGTCACACTGATTCCATACCTGTGAGGCATATTCGAGGTGACTTCGGACCAGTGAGCAGTAAAGAATTTTTAGTGTTTTAAGTGAACTGAAATCCTTTGTCACCCGGAATAGGAAGCCGAGCATCTTCAACGCCCTAGAGGTGATTTTCTCTATGTGTTGGTCAAATAGTAGTTTACAGTCCAGGGTTACTCCAAGATCAACTATAGAGCTAGTTCTGATGAGATTTTGGTTGTTGATGTTGTAGTTGTGAGTGAGAATGTTAGGAGACCTACTAAAAGAGATACAGAAGCACTTCTTGGTATTAAGATCTAGTTTGTTGATGGTGCAGTAAGAATGTAAACGATAAATCACTTTGAAGAAGTAAGGGGTCAGATGGACCACCAATTTTTTTAAAGATTTTCATATCGTCGGCGAATAACAGAAAATCAGAGAAGTTAAAACATGAGTCGATGTCATTGACGAAGATAATGAAAAGCAGTGGGCCAAGAATCGAGCCTTGGGGAACGCCAGAAGGAATTGGCGACACTCCAGATACGTATCCATTTAGGACAACAGTTTGGCAGCGACCATTGACGTAAGAGGCGAACCACCTTAGGAGATTTTCCTTTATACCAGCAGTGCACAGTTTGCTTAGTAAGATGGAGTGATCGATACGGTCAAAAGCTTTACTATAGTCAGTATAAATTGTATCGACCTGACTACCCGACTCCATTCGATCAGTTACTGAATCAATAAAACATAAGAGATTAGTAGTAGTCGACCTACCTCTTAGAAAGCCATGTTGCTGGTTAATGAAGGACGACTTTAAGGCTGATATTATGTCAAAGGTTCGGCGCTAATGGTATACACCTTACCAATGACTATTTTAATTATGTGGTTATCATTTTATTTATCATATTAGTGAAAAAGTTTTCATTAAATCTAATTCCTATTTACAAATTGTCTTATTTTTAGTGCTTTTATTATTAAATTGCATAAATGTTACCAGAATGACCCAAGAACATGCTGTTAATAGGATTCCGCTTATATATTATTCATCATCATCATCATCAGCCTATATTAGTCCACAGCTGGACATAGGCCTCCCCTAATGAGCGCCATAGCGCCCTGTCTTCAGCTTGCCGCATCCAGCATCTGCCTGCAGTCTTTCGCAGATCGTCATCCCACCTGGCCGGAGGGCGTCCTACACTACGTTTGCCGAGTCGTGGTCTCCACTCAAGAACTCGATTACCCCAGCGGTTGTCGGTTCTTCGCGAGATATGGCCGGCCCACTGCCACTTCAGCTTGCTAATTCTTTGAGCTATGTCGATAACTTTGGTTCTCTGTCGGATGTATTCGTTACGAATTCTATCCTTCAAAGAGACTCCGAGCATAGCATTGTCTCCGCTCGGATGCGCAAGCGTACGGTCGCGAAATCAAGATGTCAACCGAGACATTAAAGTGCACTCAGTGTAATATCGTAATTAACGAGTGACTTTGTTTTGTGCAAAACAAAATTGATGTTCTAGACGAAGAAACTTGCTTGCAGTGAGACTTTGTGTGACTGCTTTTTCTACGTCGGAAATAAGCACCGCTAAGGATTTACTGTTCGCGTCTATCGCAACTACCGTCAGACATGTTTCGCGCCGCAAAAACAAGGAACAAAAGGATTTGGAAGATATAATTTGTGCCTTCAAGAATACTGAACCAGATGAAACACCAACTTTTGTAGCGTGGCAAATCCACAAGCTGCCTCCCGTTACCTTCAACAGCTTGGATTCCACTCGATTATTGAAGGATATTGTTTTGTTGCAATCCGAAATCAGATGCATAAAAGATTCTTTTGCTACTAACGAACAGCTAAACTACCTTAAATCTGAGCTCGACAAATGAAGTATGCGTCATTAGTGAACATTAATGATAATGTAAACAAAAGACGGGGAGCCTACCTGATGGATAGCGGACCGACCGGCATTCTAGATATAGATTGCAGCCCGCCCACGACAAATAGTACGCCAAATCATAAGTGTTTTACCCCTCAACAAGCTAATATTTCGCAGCCTTTCTCGCAGGTAACTAACTCTGCAAGGGTATCTTTTGCACCGCGTCCTGTGAGCATTGAAAGTCCGGATTCGCAATCGCTTAACTATACTCATGTATTTATTTACTGTTTCTTCTAACTTTTCCTTGCTATTGATTTTTTCTATTTCTGTTTTGTTTATGTTGTTTTCCAGTTTAAATTGGTCCAGTTTCTCATGAAACTGGATCCAATTTGCTTTTTTTGTGTTATAAATTCTGGTTGTTCTCTCTACATTTGTGCCTACTGATTTTACGAGATTAATTTTGAAGGTGATGCCGTTGTGGTCCGAACTTAAAAGGTCTTCCTCGACTCTCCAGTCTCCCACCATGGCGAGCAGGTCCTCAGTGCATGCCGTCACGTCGACGTGGCTAGTATAAGCCTGGTTCCCCCTGATAGTGTCAAAGGTAGGCGTGTCACCCACGTTCAGCACCTGCAAGTTCATGTCTTCCAACGCCCCAGCCATTTCTTCCCCCCTGTGATCAACTACTTTACTGCCCCACCACGGGCTTTTTGCGTTGGTATCGCCCCCCATTAAAATCCTTGTTGACCCAAGCTCCTCTTCAATCTTTTTGAGCTGCTCCAGGTACGGCTCTATGGGCTGGTCTGGCTCAAAGTAATAAGAGACTACTGCTATCTCCCAGGCACTGGTACGGATCCTCACCACTGCGATGTTCTTTGTGGTGAGTTTTGGGCATTGCAGAACGTCAAGGTCACGATTGAAGACAGCTATTGCTGCTTTGACGTTCCCTTCTCCTTGTTCAGTGCTCTGGTAGATTCTGGCTCCTCTGTAGCTCTTCATACCTTTCGCTCCACCCACGTACGGTTCCTGGAGCAGCGCAAAAGCCATCTCTCTTTCGCTAGCTTTTATCATTAGCTCATTTGTTGCTAACTCTTTTCTTTGGAGATTTACTTGGGCCACCAAAAAGAGTTTCCTGGTGGATGCGCTGGAGGTATTTAATGTATTGACGCCCTCAGCAGTATGCCACAGTGGCACGCGCCAAGGCGTCCCACTTCCGCCTCACTGAACACTCCTGGCTAAAAGCGTTGTGCTCCGTTGCATCCAGTTTGGCATGTCTGCAGTTGCAGCAGGTTGGAGGCGTTCCAGCGAGCCAGTCTGCGCACTCAGCCTTCATGTGCGGGCCCCCGCAATGGCTGCATTTCGAGATCGTCTCCCTGCAGTAGCGCCTGCCATGCCCGTATCCCAGGCACAGCGAGCACTGTACAAGGGGAGACTGATCAGCTACTCTAATCCTTTGGAGGTCAATATGGACCTCCCCTGCTTCAACCAATAGGTTCCATACCTTCGGCGACACACGAAGCACAACATGGCATGCGTAGGGATTTCTCGCTTTTTTTCTGAATCGGACTTCAATCCGGTCGTCCTCTGTGCTGAGGTTCCCAAGGATGTGGCCATTCTGGTTCCTTAGGGCGCTCAAGACGTCTTCGTCTTTGTTGTACTGCAAGACGTCCTTGAGGATCAGAAGTGGATCTTTATTTTTGACTTCCTCTACACAGAGGTGCGACTCCGCCTTCTTCAGCCTTTCCTTTACTTTTTGTCTTTCTTCTTCAGTCTTACATCCGACAATGATTTTTCTATCTTTAGCCTTTCTAACTCTATCCACCTTGATCCATCCATCCCTTGCATTGACGGCTTCCCTAACCCTCTTCAGCACCTCTTCTCCAGTCTCTGTCTCGTCTTTTGAGGATATGACTACGGAATGCAGCGCGGTCTGACTCACGGGTTGCTTTCTCGTAGGACCAGCTGCCACATTTGCGTACGTCATCTCCTCCAAGGTCTTTTGTTGTTTAGTCATTGCCTCTTTTAGTACTTCCATCCTCTCGTTACTTTCCTTTATGAGCTTGCCGTGCTCCTCCAGTCTCTTTACCAACTCCGCTTCGGGTTCGGATCTGGTTGCAGAGGGGAGAGGGGAAGGAGAAACCAGTGGTCGCTCCTCTCCCTCCCTCCCCTGCCTCCTGTTTTGGCTCTCTCCATCTTTCCCTTTCCCTCCCTCCGTCTCTTTCACTAGCTGGTAGAGTCGCTCTATTGCTAAGGTGACCTCAGTTTTTATTTCAGTTCTTATGTTGCGCGCACTACCTAGCTGCGTTTTTGCTTTCATCAGGCAGGCTTTAGCTTCCGCTATTCTGCTGGCGTACTTGGGTTTCTCCGGCATCAGCGGGCTTCCCGTCACGTCTACCTTCGGTTTTGCTTTGGGAGGTCCCGCCGGCGCCTGTGACGCTTTTTTCGGGGAGGGCTTAGGTTGGGTGTCCGTTTTTCCCGATTCCCACTCTCCAATGCTCCGTCTCACATTGGCGGTAGCGGTCAGTTCGTGTGAAGGACCTGCCTTCTCTGTCGAGTCCTGGGACTTACGGGTGTCGGGATCCATAGTCTTTTGTGCGGTTTTGACAGGTGTACGGATCCCGAACATATTTTACAGTCACAATACAGTAGATAGGTGGAGTTAAGACGGTAAAACCGTTCAAATTTGGCCTAAAATAAGGTTTGTAAAAGTTATATAAGTTGACTCTACCTAGAGTCCGTGATAAACTTAGAAAAACAACTAAGGATTAAAGGTTTGTATAAGTTTTAAAAATACGCTTTCTACCAAAAATCTAAATCAAAAATTTTTAATCGTATTTTTTCTGTTACAGGTTCGTCGCGTCGGGGTTGCTGGTCGGCCCTGTACAAAGGTAAGTATCCGTGAGTTCAAAGTTCTCTGTATAGAGTATCGGCCTCCTTATGAATTTAAGAAGTACCGTACGGATAAGATGGTCGTGTCGTTAGGAACCCGAGAAACACGCGCCGAGAATAAATTCAGTCAAATAGACTCTACCTAGAGTCTTGTTTCGTCAACACTTAATAATGATTTGCTTACAATCTATGTGCCGCAAAAAACGCCGTATATTTTAGAGTGTCGGTATGAGAGATATGAAGCTTTGAATATGAGGGGGGGTGGGGAAGAAGTTTAGGAGGGGTCAGATCCAAACCCAAATGCTCTGTCTCCAATATACAGGCTTGCTTGCTTGCAGTCCGCTAGCTTGCCGGCAACTTGCCTAAAAGTTAACACTGGAGAGTTGAGAAACTTGAGATTTAAGATCTGAGAGTTTAAGGTTTTTGAAATTAATTATGGGGGGGGGGGGATTAATTAAGGGAGGGAGATAGTAAAAACGGATTTCTAGGGAGAAAACTAGGGACTACAAATATAAATTAATTTACATAAGTGAAACCTAAGACTAAGATAAGAAAGATTTTTTCTTAAAAGGGGGGGTGAGGGAAGGGAGGGTTTGACAATTATTTTGAAGCTATCTATTTATATAAATTACAAATACAACTAAAAGTTTTACTTTCGCCTTTTCTTAAGGAAAAAATAAAAATTCAAAAATTTTAATATTATAAAGAAAAAAGTTAAGGGGGGGTCAACATAAGATATTAAATTTGGGGTTGCCAAAGACTGGTCTTAAAATTTGGCTATCTCTCACCGTTTCCGAGAAACCAGCGTTTGAATCTTTTTGCGGTTGGTAATTTTAATTGAAAAACTCGCGCTCAGAAACCGCTTGTCCTAAAAATCTAAATTTTTCACAAAAATGCTTGACAACATAGGGATCACAAATACACAAAAAAATAAACCTATGTTGTCGCTGAAAAAATAAAATGAAAACACTTACAATGAAAAACTGAACAGCACAAAAACTTTCGAGTCTCTATCTCCGTCAAAAAAGGTCCAATTTCTGATTTGAAGGTGCCTCCCGGCTGCACTTCACGGGGTCCTTGAGATCTCGTCCTTGAAGATTGCGTAGCGGCACGGGTTCACTGACCACGCCGCCACGTGGTTTTTATTTTTCTGGCGATTTCTCCGTCGTCCTGCGCAGGGAAAATCTGCAAGTCGGCAGGGTTGTAGAGCACCAGGATGCCCTCCGTTCCACAATTGAAAAAATGTAGGTCGTCGCTGGAAATCGCGAGATATTTAACTTTTATGTTTGTTAATTTTCGGAAAAACCACATTTTCGCCAATAACTTTTTGGCCACAACACTTAGAACTGCGCGATTTTCACTGGCGTGTGCGCCGTCACTTTCCGCGTCTTTTGATGTATAGCACGTTATTAAAACAGCAAATTTACTATTTTTAACGATTTTTCGAGCGTGGACTGGACGTTTTTCGTGGCGCTCTCGACCGAGGTTCGAGCGCGAATGGTTAGGTTAGGTTAGGTTAGGTTAGGTTAGGTTAGGTTAGGTTAGGTTAGGTTAGGTTAGGTTAGGTTAGGTTAGGTTAGGTTAGGTTAGGTTAGGTTAGGTTAGGTTAGGTTAGGTTAGGTTAGGTTAGGTTAGGTTAGGTTAGGTTAGGTTAGGTTAGGTTAGGTTAGGTTAGGTTAGGTTAGGTTAGGTTAGGTTAGGTTAGGTTAGGTTAGGTTAGGTTAGGTTAGGTTAGGTTAGGTTAGGTTAGGTTAGGTTAGGTTAGGTTAGGTTAGGTTAGGTTAGGTTAGGTTAGGTTAGGTTAGGTTAGGTTAGGTTAGGTTAGGTTAGGTTAGGTTAGGTTAGGTTAGGTTAGGTTTTTTTTTTTTTTTTTTTTTTTTTTGTATGTTTTCATTTATCCTGTTAGGAGCGCGGTGCTTATGGGATACACGTTGCTCCTAACTGTTTTAGTGTTTTGTGTTGTGGTTATGGTAATATGAGGGGTGATTGTTTTTTTTTTTTTTTTTTTTTTTTTTTTTTTTTTTTTTTGTGTTAGTGTAGTGTGTAGCGTAGGGTGTAGTGTAGTGTATTGAGGGTGGAAGGATTATATGTATTGGTGGGGAGCGGGAAAAGGGGTTTGGATTTGGAGAGATATTATTACGTTTAATTGTTCATTTAAGATGGTTACATTGGTCACCTTAATTAGTTTATTATTACTATGTAAAATACTTAATGCATTTTACTTAATACATTTTACTTAATACATTTTATTTCGTTGATATAAAGTGTGAAGTATATGTTTTATTTCTTCATTTCTTTTCTTTAGACATTTATTTATTTGTTCTCGTAATTTTTTTTTTTTTTTTTTTTTTTTTTTTTTTTTTTTATTTTTTTTTTTTTTTTTCACACTTTTTACAGGTAATAATGGGACTTAAAAGTATATTAACTGCTTATATTATTTATTTTACAGCGGCTGGCAAGTTGGCAAGTGCAGCAAGTTGGTAATTGTAGGAAGTTGGCAATTGGTAGCAAGTTGGCAATTTAGCTTATCACATTTCGATTGCCGTGTTAGTTTATTTACAACTTATAATTAGACTTAAGATTATTCAGACTGTTTTATTTACGGCGGCTGGCAAGTTGGCAAGTGTTACAGGTTAGCGAGAGAGCTTGCCAACCTGCCACACTTTATTAGGTGCATAGTGATACGGTATAGAGATATATTATACAACATTTTATAAGATATATAGTTTTAACATAAGACTTATAACTAGCTATATTTACAACTATGTTATTAACTTAAGCCTACTTTGACCGCTTTAATACTTCTACGGCGGCTGGCAAGTTGGCAAGTGCATCAGGTTGGCTAGTGAGCCTGCCAGCTTGCTTTATACGTTTTACAGGTGATAGGACTTAGAAGTATTTTAACTGCTTAAACTGATTTTACAATGGCTTGCCAGTAAGCAAGTTGATACTTGGCAATTGCGTTGGCAATTTGTAGCAAGGTGGCGGGTGAGCTTCCACATTGCCTGCCATGCAACTTTATCTACAACGTAGATAGTTATATTTACAACTATGTTATTAATTTAAGGCTACTTTGACCGCTTTAATACTTCTACGGCGGTTGGCAAGTTGGCAAGTGCATCAGGTTGGCTGGTGAGCCTGCCAGCTTGCTTTATATGTTTTACAGGTGATAGGACTTGGAAGTATTTTAACTGCTTAAACTAATTTTACAATGGCTTGCCAGTAAGCAAATTGATACTTGGCAATTGCGTTGGCAATTTGTAGCAAGGTAGCGGGTGAGCTTCCACATTGCCTGTCGTGCAACTTTATATACAACATTATGATTACCCTAAAGGCTACTTTGACCGTTTCCATACATCTACGGCGGTTGGCAACTTGGCAAGTGCATCAAGTTGGCGAGTGAGCCTGTCAGCTTGCTTTACACGTTTTACAGGTGATAGGACTTAGAAGTATTTTGACTACTTATATTTATTTTACAGCGACTGAGGTTGAACGTGCCAGTTAGCAAGTTGGTACAAGTACCAACTTGCTAACTGGCACGTTCAACCTGCTACAAGTAGCAAGTTGACAAGTTTAAGCAAGTTGGCAGGTGAGTTTATCACGCTTTGCCTACCGTGCAAATTTATTTACAGCATATTATTCCAATTAGAGCTCCTTTGACCGCTTCCATCCATCTACAGCGGCTGGCAAGTTGGCAAGTTGGTACTTGTAGCAAGATGGCAGGTGAGCTTACCAAATTTTGTTTGCCGTGTTTGTTTATTTACAACTTATAATTAGACTTAAAGCTATTCTGGCTGCTTTTATTTACGGCGGCTGACAAGTTGGCAAGTGTAGCAGGTTAGCGAGTGAGCTTGCCAACTTGCCACACTATATTAGATACATACAATTTAGATTGACTATTATTACATTTGATTTAATTTGCTTAGTTTACGTAATAAGATAAAACCAGCAACACAACCAGACTTCGTGTGAATTGACATGGAAGGTTTGAAATGGAGTGTTGGAGTGAGTTGAGTTAATTTGCTAGTAGGGATGACGGAACGGTCTTAGTGCAGTTAAGAATTTTGCTGTTTTCATGTTGTTTTGTTTCATGTGAGGGTTGACGTAGAGATTATGTGTTATTGAAATTTTTAAGATTGGTGATTATGTTAAAGATGTGGGTGTGAAAGGTGTCAATGGTGAGGGGGGAGCTGATGATTTCAGATAAATTGAAGGAGTATGACGGGTTGGGTAGATTTTTTGAAGCAATAATGTGGGGAATTCTGGTGGATTGGAATTTAGGGCATGATTCAATGAGGTGTGATAGGGATTGTATGGTTTTGTTGTCGCAGGGGCAAAGATTGTTTTGAGTTATTTTGAATCTATGTAAGTATTCTTTGTGATAGCCGTGATTCGTAAGCAGTTGAGTGGTGGCAAAATTAGGTTTTACGAGGTTGATGTATTCTAGAAGGTCACAGTAGTTGGGGAAGATGGTTTTGGTGTATGAGGAGGTGGAGTGTAGATTCGATTTGGATTGAGCAGATAGTTTTTTGTTTTGTAGTTTGATATGGCTGATGGGGATATGAGAGTAGTCGGGTTTTTTGTGTAAGAGTGCGGCAGATTTGGCTGCAGTGTCGGCAAGGTCATTGCCGGGGATGTTAGAGTGACCTCTAATCCAAGTAAAATCTACTTGAATATTGTGAAGGGAGGTGTTGTGCAGGAGCTTGTGTGTTTGAACTGCAAGGGGGTTGATGGTGTTTGGGTTACTGAGTTCTGCGAGGCTAGATAGGCTGTCCGATAGAATTGTTGACTTTGGTGGTCTATTTGTTGAAACCCAGAGGCAGGCTTGCAGGATTGCAAACATTTCGGCTTGGAATACAGAGCAGAGGTCGTGAAGTTTAAATTTTTTGATTATATTAGGTCCTTTTGGTCTAATGATGACGTAAGCCGCTCCTATTTTGCCACTATGACCGCTACCGTCTGTATAAATATGATAAGTGTTTTGGAGGTTGGTTTGTAAGAATTCTGAGTGAGATGAAATTGAATTATAGGTGATTCCGTTTCTAAGAGATGGATGAAGAAGTGTGTTTGGGGGGGCAGGTTTTTCGATGGGAATGTCTTTGGGGGCAAAATGAGTGAAGCCCATGAGCTTGGAGGACTCGATGTCTCCAACTTCGGCGATTTTAGCGGGTAGTGGAGTGAGTTGTGCGATGGAGATTGAGGCGGCGGTACTTATGGTTCTGAACCCATTTATACATTTGATGGCAAAAAGTCTTTGAAGAGATAGACATTTTTTAGCAATAAATTTGTGTTTGAGTGCAGGGGTGGCCCAGATTCCGGCGGCATAGCAAATGATGGGTTCAATAACGTGGTTATAGATTATTTTGATGTTATCAGTGTGGACTCCCCATGTGGGTCTGATGAAGGTGGCTAGTTTGTTAAATAGTTTTTTGGTTTTTTCAAGTGTGTGAAGGACGTGCTTTGTGAAGTTAAGTTTACTATCTATGATGACTCCTAAATATTTGAGATGATTAGAGAAGGGGATGTTTCTCCCTTGTAGACTAATGCTGCATCTTGAGGATTTCACGGAAAAGGCAGTAAATTGCGATTTCTGGGGTGAGAATTCGAGTTTAATGCCATCCCCCCAAGCGGCAATGGTACGTAGGGCGCCGTTGGTTTGTGATTCCAGAGTGTTTAAGTTGGCCGAGTGGGAGATGAGGAGCATATCGTCGGCATAAGCCTGTATATGGCATCCTTCGGGGAAAGTTTTGGTTAGAAGGTCGTCTAGCAAGAGGTTCCAGAGACTGGGTCCGCATACCGATCCCTGGATGCATCCCTTTGTCATTGGTTTTGATGTGTTACAGTTGGAGAAGTTAATCTGTACGGTGCGGTCGGAAGTGCAGTTGAGCAGCGTATTATATATATCGCTAGGGCATTGGATGCTTCTAAGTCTTTTGAATATGGCGGGCCACCAAGCGGTGTCAAAAGCGGACTTAATATCGAGGGATACTGCAATTGCATGTTCACGATTGGATTTAGCTGTGTTTATTATTTTGAGGGCGTTATTGAGGGCGTGGATTGATGAGGTTTGTAATTTAAAGCCATATTGATTTTCACTGTTGTGATTATGAATGTATAGGTGATGGGTCAGTCTATTCATGATTAATTTTTCAAGTAGTTTTCCGAAGACGTTGATGAGGCCAATAGGACGGAAAGATGAGGATTCTGTGAAGTTGGTTTTATTATGCTTAGGAATTATTTTGACTATGGCAGTTTTCCAGATTTTTGGGAAGTATTCTAAAGTAAGACAGCGATTCATGAGATTAGTGATAAGGTTTGGGAATGAAATGGCGAATTGAAGGCAGATGTCTGATGTGAGATGGTCTGAGCCAGGGGCTCGTTTGTGACTCATTGTTTTTAGGCATTCAATGATTTCTGACGAGGTAAAAGGGGGTTCAGGAGGGGTGTGAGTGGGTTGTGTCATGGCATTTCGAAGGGAGCGTTGTAGGGGAGAGATATCAGGGGAGTCATCAGGGTAGAATTTGTGAAGCAGAGCGTTGGCAGTGTCTAACGAGTCAGTGGTATAGGTACCATCATCTAGTTTGAGGGTGCAGGGTGGTTGTGAAAGAGGTTTAGTTTTGATAAGTTTATTGGTAAGTGACCAGACATCCTCCTTCTTTTGGGAGCTGCAGAACTCTTTGAAGTGTTCAGATGAGGCAGAGCATATAGCATCTGCATATTTCTTTTTAAGTATTTGTTTCTCTTCAAGTATTTCAGTTAGTGGTAAGTTGCGTCGTTTTAGCTTACTGAGTCGGTGATGGTTTTTGATCACTTCAAGCTTTAATTTGTTGAGTTCGTCGTTCCACCATGGGGCGCGTGAGGGGCGTTTGGATGTTCGGGGTAATACCTTGTCGCAAGCGTTTTGTATTACTTGTGTGAGATTGATGGTGTAATCTTCTAATTCATTGGCTTTGAGAAGATTGATGGTGTTGGTTAGAGGAGAAAGATGATTTTCTATTTCTGTGGAGAACCTTTCAATGAGGGCAGGGTTCCATATTAATGATGATGTGTTGTATTTGAAGGTGGACAGTTTGATATTGTGATCGGGTTGAAAGTCGGTGAGGTGAATGTTAAATTGAATGGCGTTGTGATCCGATGAGGGGCAGATGGAATTATTTGTTCTCCACTGGGAGATGGTTAAGTGGTGATTGGTGCTGGTGATGGTGAGATCAATAATGGATTCTCTGTGTTTTCCATGAGTTATGGTTTCAAAGGTGGGATTGTTGCCACTGTTGTGAATGGATAGAGTATGCAGGGTGATGAGATCAAAGATAGCGTTTCCTCTTCTGTTATTGCATCTGGAACCCCAAGCTGTGTGCCATCCGTTGAAGTCTCCACAGATAATGTGACTCGAACCCCGAGTTTTATGCAAAAAGAAGTCTAGTTTGTTGAGGACAAGATGCTCGTCAGTTCTAGGTTCGATGTAGACTGAGACAAAGTATACTACTTTACCTGATAGTTCATTAACTTTGATAATACAGAGGTTGGAGTCCGAGTGTTCAGAGACGCCAATGGCACTGAGGGTTTTATTGTTAAGTAAGATGAGTGATTTAATGTGTCGTGATGTCGGAAATTGGTATGATGAGTAACCGGGAATGTTGTTGTTAAGGGAGTGTGAATTGCCAGTGTAAGGTTCAGTGATGAATAAAAGGTCTGGGGGGCTGACATGAATATGGTTGAGGAGTTCGCTGAGAGCATTTCTGCTACGTCCTAGGTTAACTTGCAAAAGGTTAAGTGGCTTAAACGCCATAGTTTACCCGTTGTTGGGTTCTACTTTGCATAGATATCATGCGGGGGCAATGTTTTGATGTAGCGCTGTGAGCGGCGCTTTTATTGGTTATATTATGCTTGTTGTTGTATGTTGAGCAATTGTGACATTTGGCTTTGGAGGAGTCAGCTTTGATTGGACAGTCCCTGTAGGTGTGCTCAGGTGATGAGCAGTGAGAGCAGATCGAAAGGGTGTTGTTACATCGGTTTTTGGTGTGGCCGAATTGTAAGCACTTGAAGCATTGCAGCAGAGGGATGTGGTTGGAGACATGAACACGCTGATGATTGATGTTGAGGTGAGCGGTTTCAGTAACGGCTTTCCAAACAGAAGGGGTAGTTGTGAAAATTGCATTGTATAGATTTTCATTTCTATTTCGTTGAATGAATTTAAGGGAGATGTCATCCCAACCTAGCAGGTTCTTTTTAACACAGTCATTTTGACCGCAAATGATGTCAGTGATGCTTTCTGTCGGTATATTTTTGGAGATTCCTTTAAGTATAATCATTGGTTTCAGACTAGTGGCTGACCTGGCAGTGACCTCGGAGTCAGGAGTGTTAAGCTTCTGGAGTGCTGTTTCAATGTGCTCGGTTTTATCAAATTCAACTATAATCTTATTGTTGGATGTGTATTTAATATTGGCTGGTGAGAAATTAGTATCTGTGAAGCAGACACTCTTCCTCCAAGCCTTAAGAGTATCGGTATGGCATGATGCTTCGCCTTTAGGCGATATAATAATAGCAGGCCTGTAGGTGTGAAGGATATTGTTATTACTACCACTTACAACTATCTTCTTGTGTTGGTCAGCAATTCCGCCTTGAGGTTGAAGGGTGGGGTTCGGAGGTTGCAGCATGGAAACGTTTTTGTTTATGAGCCTCTTGATGTCTTTGAGTTCGGTCTCCATGCTCTGTTTAAGTGTGTTCAGTGCGAGGACAGTAGTGGTGTTGTCTTGAGTCAGGGCCTCGAGTCTGTTTGGCTGACTGTTGGAGAGGTCTTGCGCGGCTGAGATAAGTTTATCGCATAAGCTTAATATTCTTGATTTGTCAGATTTGTGAAGACTCCGGTGAAGCGTTGATAGAGCTTTGATTTCTTGGGCGGATTCTAAGACAAGGTTCTGAAAGGGATGACTGGAGTTGTCGCCCGCAGTGGCCATGGAGTCTTCGGCTTCTGACAGATACAGCTGGATATCGGGGCCGATGGCGTCGCCCTGGGTAGGCTCCGATGCGGTGGTGGCGGCTGGCGATAGCTCCCGGTTTGGGCACCCAATGATAGGGGAGGTGCCCGTGCGGTCCCCAGTTTCTGATAAATTCTGAAAGATATTGGGGCTCTCAGTGTGCTGGGGAACCCCCTGTGCGGCGGTATTTCTCAGAACGGGCTCCTGGCTGGGGAACTCCAAATAAGGGTCAAGGCTGGAATCCCGAAACGAGTCCTGAAGATCCTGGGAGTGCGGCTGAACAGGCCTGCGTTTCGGCGGCGGCGATCGCTGAAGGGGCATGGTCCCGCCGGAGTGTGACAACGCTTACAGTTGGATCACGGAACTTGCCGGGGTGGAGCAAAGATAAAAGTGGCAGAACGGCCACGCAAACCGATGTATGGCCGACAAAAACTCCTTTTAACTGTCACCAGGCGCAACGAAAGCAACCTGCACTGGCACAAAAGTTGGTGGCGAGTTGGAGTTCACGAAAGTCCCACTTGAGCCCAGATGGCAAGTAGATAATCCAAAGTGGCACCAAAACTAACATTAAATGCACGAACAGCAAGTTTAATTGCTTGAACGGATGTTAAACTTGCAGTGTTGCCCGGTTGGGAAGAAAACTTGCATTAAAATGTGGGTGAGGGCAAGTTGGCAAAGTTGCGAATAACTTGCTTGCCCTGCCGCTCGCGAGGAGGCTTGGCTGGTGACTGGTTAGGTTAGGTTAGGTTAGGTTAGGTTAGGTTAGGTTAGGTTAGGTTAGGTTAGGTTAGGTTAGGTTAGGTTAGGTTAGGTTAGGTTAGGTTAGGTTAGGTTAGGTTAGGTTAGGTTAGGTTAGGTTAGGTTAGGTTAGGTTAGGTT